>CM055118.1:838575480-839964230 GCA_029206835.1 Rana muscosa
TGACCAGACGCAGTATAAAACATCGCTGGGGTTGAACTTCAAATGATTGTTTCTCAGATCTGCAAGGCTATCACCTAGTCCTCTCTACTACTTTCTCTAGGTGGACATTCAGCCCCATCTGAAGCCGGCTTTTGGATGCAAGCTTTCCTCCAAGTAAGCTCTTAGGGCTATATATGCAGTTCTCAGTTTTCCTGCTGCTGTTCACGTTGGTTTGCGGTTTGCCCAACCCACAGTTAGACTGTTTTTGGACTCCCTTAGAATAAGAATTTCCATCATGCATCTAGACCAATGGGAGCACACTTGCAAACAGGTCTTAATCAGATATTTTGGTTCTAATTTTGCCCTTCGTCTGCTTCATCCTTAACCGCTTAAGGACCGCCGCCTGTACATATACGTCGGCAGAGCAGCACGGACAGGCATACCCACGTACCTGTACGTCCCCTTTAAGAAGCCACCGTGTGGTCGCGTGCCGCCGCGTTTGCGACCCTGCCGCCTTCTCCGTGAGCCCGACCTTGGGTCCCGCGTACTCGATCTCCCGGGGAGATGCTTATGTAAACGAGCATCTCCCCGCTCTGCCTAGTGACAATGACACTGATCTCCGCTCCGTGCAGTCGGAGCGGAGATCAGTGTCATGTCACACACAGCCCATCCCCCCTAACAGTTAAAAACACTCGTCAGGGCACACTTAACCCCTACAGCGCCACCTACTGGTTAACCCCTTCACTGCAAGTGTCATTTTCACAGTAATCAGTGCATTTTTATAGCACTGATCGCTGTAAAAATGACTGGTCCCAAAAATGTGTCAAGTGTCCTTCATAATGTCGCAGTCATGATAAAAATCGCTGATCGCCGCCATAACTAGTAAAAAAAAAATTATTTATAAAAATGCCATGGAACAGTCCCCTATTTTGTAGACGCTATAACTTTTTCGCAAACCAATCAATAAACGCTTATTGCGATTTTTTTTTAATTTATTTTTTTACCAAAAATATGTAGAATACCGATCGGCCTAAACTGTGGGAAAAAATGTTTTTCTTTTTCGTACATCACGGGACACAGAGCGACTTAGTCATTACTAATGGGTTATATAGATTACCTTCAGGTGTTGGCACTGGCCAATTCCAAACCGGAAGTACCCTCCCCTATATAAGCCCCTCCCATCCGGGAGCACCTCAGTTTTTTGCCAGTGTCTAAGGTGTTGGCCAAAGAGCAACATGTGTTTTCACTGGGCTTGCGTACAGGTTCTTTTGGGCCTTAGTAAGCTGTTCCGGATCCCACCAAAAAAGCTTCATAGCTAAACGGTCGGTACCCGGGCCTTGCAGCAGAAGAGCAAGGTTTTGCCTGTAATGCTTCTCTTAGGAGGGCTGGACCCTGGGATCCAGAGCTCTGGTCATACCCACGACCAAGATGTTGTCTGTGCAGGGTGCTATACAGGTCCAGGGGAGTGGAATCCTTGGGAACCCGGTCCCTGAAGGTTTAATTACAATGTCTGCCGTGATAGGTGAAGTTTGGACTTCTGTGGACCAAACAAAGTCCTGCGGCGGGGATCAGGTAAGTGGGGGCCCCCAGGAACTTGGTTCTATTGGGGGACCCCCAAGCCTAATTTGTCTTTCTGTCTGTTACCTAACGGTATTCCCGCTAAATATCTGTGTTTGCCTGTAACTACTGTGGGGGGGTTAGCTCGGCAGCGGGTGTGTGTGACCCCCGGGATGGGCTCCCCACACAAAACAGGCCCAGCAAACGGAGGTTGTGGTTTTCAAAATCAAAAAGGTGCGGTTTATTTTCTATTTACAGTGACAAAACACAGCAAAGCAAAAGAAACATAACCAAAATAAATCCTGGTCAAGTTGACCTCTGACTAAACATACAGGTTTCCTAACTAACAACTGGGATCAGCCTAGTGCTGTCCTAGTCCCTAAGTCCCTGGTTTAGTAAAAGTCCAAACAAATAGCCACACAGGCTTTGCCTCACCGCACAGGGGTTCACTCTCCCTAGACAGTCCACACAGGTCTGGTTCCAGGCATGAGCTAACATCTAATGAAGCTGGGAGTTCTTATAGAGGCCTAAATGAGCTGACAAGGTTCAGCTGGTCTCCTCATCTCTGTCTGCACGACGCCCCACACTCTCCCTAGAGGTATGAGTCATCCATGAGCCCACTAGCCTTAGCTGGGCCTATACAACTCTCCACCTAGTTGTATAAGTCAGCGTAAAGCCTGAATCTGGGCGAAATATATCTACCCCCCTGGATGCAACCAGGTGACTTTACCTTCCTGCTGTCACATACCCCCCCCCTCTTGTTTTAACCTCGGGGTTGGAACACCAGCAATCAGGCATTCATGTACTCGAGACAAAGCATCCACATTCCCCATTTGAACGCCAGGGCGATGCTTTACTGTGAAGTTGAATTCCTGGAGGGCCAGGAACCACCTATTCACTCTTCTATTTGTTTCCTTGTTTTGAGCCATCCACTTTAACGGAGCGTGATCCGTAACCATGTCAAAGTGCCTACCTAGCAGGTAGTACCGAAGGGAATCTAGAGCCCACTTCACCGCTAAACACTCCTTTTCAACGGTGGCGTAATTTACCTCATGGGACTTCAATTTCCTGCTGAGGTAAATGACTGGGTGCTCTTCCCCGTTCCAGACCTGGGACAATACTGCTCCTAACCCCACATCTGACGCATCACTTTGTACGACAAAGTCTTTAGAGAAGTCGGGTGAGTACAACACTGGCTGGCTACATAAGGCTTGTTTCAAGAATTGGAATGCTGCCTCAGCCTCGGGGGTCCATTTAATCATGACCGACCCTTTCCCCTTCGTCAGGTTGGTTAGGGGCACAGCCTTAGAAGCAAAGTGGGGAATGAATCGCCGATAATACCCAGCGATTCCCAGAAAGGCTCGTACCTGCTTCTTGCTGTTGGGACGTGGCCAACTCTGGATGGCCTCGACTTTGTTGAGTTGGGGTTTTATTACTCCCCTCCCAATGGTGTACCCAAGATATTTGGCCTCCTCCTGCCCAATGGTACACTTCTTGGGGTTAGCCGTAAACCCCGCTTCCCGAACAGAGTCCAGGACTGCTTGCACTTTTGGCAGATGTGAGGCCCAATCTGTGCTATGGACAATTACGTCATCCAGGTAAGCCGCAGCATACTTCCGATGGGGCCTCAGCATCTGGTCCATTTTCCGCTGGAATGTGGCCGGCGCATTCTGTAACCCGAACGGCATTCTTTTATATTGGAACGCCCCGTCTGGGGTTACAAATGCGGTTTTCTCTTTGGCCGACTTGGCCAGGGGGATTTGCCAATACCCTTTTGTGAGGTCAAGAGTCGTCATGTATCGGGCTGTTCCCAGCCGGTCGATCAACTCATCTATACGTGGCATGGGGTAGGTGTCAAATTTTGTAACTTTGTTCAACTGACGAAAATCGTTACAAAATCGCCAGCTCCCATCCGGTTTAGGCACCAACACGATGGGACTAGACCAATCACTTTGGGACTCCTCTATCACCCCTAAGTTCAGCATTTTCTGTACTTCCTCCCGTATTGCCTCCCGTCGAGCCTCTGGGATCCGATAGGGTTTTAACTTCACCCTTTCACCGGGCGGGGTAATGATGTCATGCTCTACCCCAGATGTTTGTCCCGGCAGCTCAGAGAATACCTCCTTGTTGCGAAGCACAAACTCCTTAACCTCCTGTTGTTGGGGTTGTGACAAGGTGGCTGCTATTCCAACCTCAGGAATCACGCAACCAGTTTGAGCTGGTGACCAAGTGTCTGCGACTAGGGACTCTCTATCCCTCCAGGCTTTCAACAGATTAACGTGATAGATCTGTTCGGGCTTTCGCCTTCCTGGTTGTCTGAACTTGTAATTCACTTCGCTCACTTTTTCCATTATCTCGTAGGGGCCTTGCCATTTGGCAAGGAATTTACTTTCAACCGTAGGGACAAGTACCAATATCCTATCCCCCGGGGAAAAGGTACGGGTCTTGGCTCCACGGTTGTACACTCTCTGCTGTGCCAACTGCGCTTGGGCCAAATGTTCCTTCACGATGGGCATTACCTGTGCAATTCGATCTTGCATCAGGGCGACATGCTCAATCACACTCCTGTGGGGAGAACTCTCACTTTCCCAAGTTTCCTTGGCAATATCCAACAGCCCTCTTGGGTGTCTCCCATACAGTAACTCAAAGGGGGAGAATCCCGTAGAGGATTGGGGCACCTCCCTAATAGCAAACATCAAATAAGGAAGTAAACAGTCCCAATCCTTTCCATCTCTATCCACCACTTTCTTCAACATTTGTTTTAGGGTTTTGTTGAATCTTTCAACCAGCCCATCGGTTTGGGGGTGATACACAGACGTACGCAATTGCGTCACTTTGAACAATTTACACAGCTCTTTCATAACCCGGGACATAAAGGGTGTACCTTGGTCCGTAAGCAGTTCTTTACAAATACCCACCCGGCTAAAAACAAGAGATAGCTCTTTGGCTATGGTTTTGGCCGAGGTATTTCGGAGAGGGATCGCTTCTGGATAACGGGTGGCATAGTCCATTATAACTAATATGTACTGGTGCCCCCTAGCGGACTTGATTATAGGACCTACCAAATCCATGGCGATCCTCTCAAACGGGACCTCAATGATGGGTAGAGGGACCAGCGGGCTACGGAAATGTGGCATCGGGGCCAACCTCTGACACACAGGGCAGGAGGAACAATAATTTTCTACGTCCTTCATCACCCCCGGCCAATAGAATCTCTGTAATACCCTCTCTCGGGTTTTCTCTGTCCCCAGATGACCTCCAAGAATGTGCCCATGGGCCAACTCCAACACCAACTTCCTGTAAGGTTTGGGCACCACAAGCTGCTCAACGGTTTCTTCTGCCCTTTTTGCCACCCGATACAGTAGGTCCTTCTCTACGCTGAAGTATGGGTAAGTGCAGGTATTATCTGGGTTCACTAACTCGCCATCTATTTTCACTACGTTTTCCCGTGCCTTTATTAGGGCGGGGTCTTTCAACTGTTCTGTGGCAAAGTTTTCCCTGTGAACCTCAAGATCAGAAAACTCCACAGACGGTAGGTTTTCGTCTGAGGAGGTGGGCTCCTCTCCAGTTTCTTGAGTCTCCCCTGCCAATACTGATAAGGGAAATTCCGGAGAGTCATCACCACTCTCAGGGGAGTTCTGGCTATCACATTCCTGGTACATAGGGGCACCAGTGAGGGGCTCAGGATCATCCCACAGTTCCCAGAACTTCGGAAAATCCCTTCCCACAATGGCGTCATGCGGTAACTGAGATACTAAGCCCACTGGATGAGAGAGGGTACCTTTGGGGGTCTCGAAACACACTGTAGTCACTGGATACTCTCGGGTGTCCCCATGCACACAAATAACAGCTACCTTGCTATTCCCAGAGACCTCTGTTTTAACTAACTCAGCCTTTATCAGGGTCACAAGGCTACCTGAATCCAGCAATACCACAACATTTCTACCATTAACACACATTTTGCATAAATGTTTCTCAGTTCCTCGAATGGCAGTGCATGCGACTGTCGCACACAGCGACTGACGTCTGCCCGTCAGAAAGTCACACTGCATGGGTTCCTCCACAACCGGGCAATTGGCTGCAATATGTCCCGCTTGCCGGCAGCGGTAGCAAACGATCCTTCTTGCCGCCTCTTGAGCCGCTGATTTCCCAGGCTGTTCTCGCCAAACTTGGGGTAGAGCTCCCACCCTCTCACTCTCTCCACCCTCACCCCTTGGAATCCTCTTATCCACCCCTGGGGATGGTCTGGTCTTAGGGTGGAAAGTCCGAGTGTCTCTGGAAGAGGCCGTCAGGTTCTCTGTAGCCAAGTATTTCTCCACACGATCCACAAGACCATCGGCCGTCTCTGGGTCTCCATGGCTTACCCACTTTTGGATGGCAGTAGGAAGAGCTCTCAAAAACCGATCTATTACAACACGTTCCACAATCTTTGGTGCGGACAAAGTCTCTGGCTGTAGCCACTTTCTGCTCAGGTGAATGAGATCATACATTTGAGACCTGGGGGGTTTTCCAAGCTGGAAAGTCCAGTTATGCACACGCTGAGCCCGGACAGCCTGGGTGACACCCAGCCTTGCCAATATTTCAGCTTTTAGCATCACATAGTCTTTTGCTTGGTTAGGCTCTAGGTCATAGTAAGCTTTCTGCGATTCACCAGTTAACAGAGGAGCCACCAGTCCAGCCCACTGCTCCTCAGGCCACTTTTCTCTTTCAGCGGTCCTTTCAAATGTGGTCAAAAATACCTCTGGATCATCCTCTCCAGTCATTTTTGTCAATAAACGACTCACCCCAAAGGACGCGGTATTAGTGGGACGGCTTTCCTCACTGGTCTGCGGACGTTGCTGCATTACTGCTTCCATCTGTTGTTGTAGTCTCTGCTCTTGCTTCTGCAACAGGTCTATGAAGCGGGCCTCAGATTGCTGCTGGGCTCGTTGCTGAGCCTCCAGACTCTGTTGCAAAGTTGCGTTTGTCTGCTGCTGGGCTGCAAGGCTCTGTTGAGCTGCAAGGCTCTTTTGCAAACCTGCATTTGTCTGCTGTTGATTGGCATTTGCTAGAGCCAGCTGCTTCAGTATCTCCTCCATGCTGGCTTAAAAAAAAACTGCCTGTATTCTCCACCAACTGTGGGGGGGTTAGCTCGGCAGCGGGTGTGTGTGACCCCCGGGATGGGCTCCCCACACAAAACAGGCCCAGCAAACGGAGGTTGTGGTTTTCAAAATCAAAAAGGTGCGGTTTATTTTCTATTTACAGTGACAAAACACAGCAAAGCAAAAGAAACATAACCAAAATAAATCCTGGTCAAGTTGACCTCTGACTAAACATACAGGTTTCCTAACTAACAACTGGGATCAGCCTAGTGCTGTCCTAGTCCCTAAGTCCCTGGTTTAGTAAAAGTCCAAACAAATAGCCACACAGGCTTTGCCTCACCGCACAGGGGTTCACTCTCCCTAGACAGTCCACACAGGTCTGGTTCCAGGCATGAGCTAACATCTAATGAAGCTGGGAGTTCTTATAGAGGCCTAAATGAGCTGACAAGGTTCAGCTGGTCTCCTCATCTCTGTCTGCACGACGCCCCACACTCTCCCTAGAGGTATGAGTCATCCATGAGCCCACTAGCCTTAGCTGGGCCTATACAACTCTCCACCTAGTTGTATAAGTCAGCGTAAAGCCTGAATCTGGGCGAAATATATCTACCCCCCTGGATGCAACCAGGTGACTTTACCTTCCTGCTGTCACACTACTGAAAATGTAAAATTTTAATAGTAGTCAAGAAAAAAAAAAAAAAAAAGGGGACCGCGGTACCTGTGTTAAACCACTAGAGGCCGCTGTAGTCCATTTTTCTTGTCATGTGGATCTTTGGTTTTCTCAAGTCAAAAGATCCAGGCAGCTGGTAAGTTCCTCTGCCCTGTTGCTGCGCTCATCCACCGCACAGGCCCTCCGGCAAAAAGGGCCCTGGCTCCTAGTCCCCTGTTTGATTTCGAAAAGGGCGCCAATGGCGCGCGGGCGCGTGCACGCGCCTCCTATGAAAAAAAGGGGCGGGGCGGGTGGATGACGCTCGATGCGAGCCGCGGCGCTTCTGCGCATGTGCGGGCGTCCCAGCATGGTTAAAAGACACAGTACAAGTGTCAGCTGGATGCAAACAGAGCTAGCAACAAACAGTGGCACACAGAGGCGGTTGATGCAGGCATCCCCATAGAAAGGCACTTTAGTGGACACCAGCTGGTATATAGCAGCAACTTTGTTAGACTATTACCAGCAAAATTGGTGTATGACGACGGGAATACCTCAGCTTTGTGCTTAAAGGATATGTCGTCCAGACGCTCCGGAAATAGATCTTCCAGGAAGCCAAAGGGGTCTCCATCGGGCTCTGAGGATATTGGGCATGCTTGTACTGCACCAATCTCCCCTGAGAATTCAGAGGTCAGTAGCCGTAGAAACCCCGCAGGAATGCCTGGTGCTGCGGCTGTCCCCAGTCCACCTGCTCCTGTATATATAACAGAGGAGGTTTTATCCTCAACTCTGGGAGGATTGGAAGAGAGATTAACAGCATTGATCGCTGCTTCCCTGTCACAGGAAAAGCGCGTCCGATCTCCGTCTCCTCCTTCAGAGTGCCTGTTAGTGGAGGAATAGCCCCACACAGAGATCGACCTACCTGAAGGGGATCAGGATGAGGTTGATTCAGTTATGGAGGAATCAACAGTGGAAGAACCTTTCTCAGCATCTCAGGCTGAAAGATTATGGGTTCAGTCTCTGACTAATATGGTCCGATCAGCATTTAAAATGCCTCTGGCGGAACCACCATCCACTACGGTTTCCTCGCTGGGGTCGCTAAAAGCTCCCCAGGCTGTCTGTTCCTTCCCAATCCACCCTTTATTAGAAGGGCTTATTTACCAGGATTGGGAGCATCCTGATAAAATATTTGCTCCCCCCAAGAGATTTCCGGTGATCTATCCCATGGAGGATAAGTTCATAAAAAAATGGAGGGTCCCTACAGTGGACGCAGCCATCTCTTCTGTTAACAAATCACTGACATGTCCAGTAGATAATGTTCCAATGTTCAAAGACCCAATAGATAAAAAATTGGAGTCTTTACTAAAATCTGCTTTCTCTACAGCAAGCATGGTGACACAACCTGCGGTAGCAGCGATTGGAGTCTGCCAAGCAGTGAAAGATCAGTTGAAACAGGTCTTAAGGGACTTACCAGATCAGCAGGCTCTTGCCCTAGCTGACCTGCCTAGAGCCTTGTGTTTTGCGGTGGACGCCATAAAGGATACAATCCAACAGGCCTCCCGCTTTACGCTGTCTATAGTACATATGCGTAGGCTTCTGTGGCTCAAAAACTGGTCTGCTGAAGCTCCCTGTAAAAAACTGCTGGTTAGCTTCCCATTTCATGGAGAACGCTTATTTGGAGAAGATCTGGACAAATATATCCAGAAAATTTCTGCCGGTAAAAGTTCACTCTTACCGGTTAAGAACAAGGGTAGAAGTCCTTCTTTTAAGAGGCCTACTTCTCCAGTCCCGGGCACATCGGCTGTGAAGCAGTTCCGACGGCCTCCGCGGTCAAATTCAGGGGGCAGAAATCAGGGACAATCACAGGGTAACAAGAAGCCCTGGATCAAGAGAGGTACAAAACCTCCCCCCAAGGCATGAAGCGTTGCCCCCACTCAATCGGGTGGGGGGAAGACTTCAGTTGTTCACAGAGACCTGGCGGGACACCATCAGAGACAGATGGGTGCTCTCCGCAGTAAGTCTGGGATACAAGCTGGAGTTAAAAGGCACTCCTCCTGCCCAATTTATGAGGTCAAACGTGCCAAGAGATCCCCAAAAGAGAGGATCCCTCCTTCTGGCACTAGAACAACTATTGCTCCAAGGTGTAATCATGAAGGTTCCCCTGGAAGAAAGCGGATTCGGGTTTTACTCAAACCTTTTCACAGTCCCCAAACCAAATGGGGACGTGAGGCCCATATTAAATCTAAAAGGGCTAAACAAGTTCCTAGATATCAGGACTTTTCGGATGGAGTCGATCCGATCGGTGGCCACCGCCCTACAAGGGCAGGAATGGTTAGCCTCGATCGACATAAAGGATGCTTATCTGCATATTCCCATCTTTCCGGCCCACCAGAAATTTCTACGCTTTGCAGTAGAAGGGCGCCATTTTCAGTTCAGAGCCTTACCTTTCGGTCTGGCCACAGCACCACGAGTGTTCACAAAAATTCTGGCCCCATTATTGGCCAATCTAAGAACACAGGGTGTAACGATAATGGCATATCTAGACGACCTGCTACTAATAGACCACTCAGTGGAAAAGCTGGAAGTAGCTATTCACAAGACAATCAAGTATCTGGAATATCACGGTTGGATTATCAACCGGGACAAGTCAGCTCTAAGACCAGTCAAAAGTCTGGAATACTTAGGGCTAAGGCTGGATTCAAATCAGAGAAAGATTTTCTTACCTCCAGAGAAGGTGTCGTCTTTAAAAGATTTGACCCACTTAGTGGGTACAAAAAGAAAACCATCCATACGCCTCTGCATGAGGCTGCTGGGAAAAATGGTGGCTTCATTCGAAGCGGTACCCTACGGTCAATTCCATTCAAGGAATTTGCAAAGGGCCATACTGTCAGCCTGGAACAAAAAAGTTCAGGCTTTAGACTTACCAATGTCCCTGTCCCCTTCCGTTCGCAAGAGCCTCCATTGGTGGTTGGTGCCCCAGAATCTGGAAAAAGGGAAACCCTTCAGTCCGGTTTCTTGGAAGGTAGTCACTACAGATGCCAGCCTCATAGGCTGGGGGGCAGTACTGGAGCAATGGTCTCTCCAGGGCAAGTGGTCAGAAGCAGAAAAGGCCCTGCCCATCAATCTCTTAGAGATACGAGCAGCCCGGTATGCCCTAGTAGCATGGACATCCAAACTCCAAGGGTCCCCTGTCAGAATTCAATCAGACAATGCCACAGCAGTGGCATATATCAATCACCAGGGTGGCACCAGGAGTCGTGCAGCCCAGAGGGAAGCAAATTGCATCCTGGAGTGGGCAGAAAAATATGTCCCAGCCATATCCGCGGTTTTCATCCCAGGAGTGGAAAATTGGAGAGCGGACTTTTTAAGTCGCCAACAATTATGCCCGGGGGAATGGTCTCTTCACCCCGAGGTTTTCCAGGCAATATGCCAGCGGTGGGGAACACCGGATGTAGATCTGCTAGCATCCAGATTCAACGCAAAGGTGGACAGATTTGTGTCTCGCACAAGGGATCCTCTAGCTTGCGGCTCGGATGCCCTAGTGTTCCCTTGGGATCAGTTCAAGCTGATATATGCATTCCCACCGCCACAATTGTTACCGCGATTACTCCGCAGAATCAGGGTAGAAAAGAAACCAGTGATTCTGGTGGCTCCAGCGTGGCCCCGAAGGGCATGGTACGCGGAGATTGTAAAAATGTCAGTGAGGAGTCCTTGGACCCTCCCACATCGTCCGGACCTGCTGTCGCAGGGACCGATATACCACCCTTCCTTACCAGCCCTAGGTTTGACGGCCTGGCTATTGAAGCCCACATTCTGAAAAAGAGAGGGCTCTCTAATTCTGTGGTATCTACCATGATCAATGCCAGGAAGCAGGTATCCAGGCAGATCTATTATAGGATCTGGAAAGCGTACATTACGTGGTGTGAGGCCAAGAAATGGCATCCACGTAAGTACGTGATAGGGAGGATTTTGGACTTCCTACAGTGGGCTGTAGATAGGAAGCTGGCCTTGAGTACTATCAAGGGTCAGATTTCGGCCTTGTCAATATTTTTTCAAAGGCCCTTGGCTTCGCATTCACTAGTCAAAGCTTTCATACAAGGAGTGATGCGTATTAGCCCTCCGGTTAGTATTCCCATATGTCCTTGGGACTTAAACCTGGTTCTGTCAGTTCTACAGAAACAACCGTTTGAACCATTGCAACACATTTCCTTGGTTCTTCTCACCAGGAAATTGATTTTCTTAGTAGCCATTTGTTCGGCTAAAAGAGTATCGGAATTAGCCGCCTTGTCCTGTAAGGAGCCATATCTGGTTGTCCATAAGGACAGAGTAGTATTACGTCCTCATCCAGCCTTTCTTCCCAAGGTGGTATCGAGGTTTCATTTGAACCAAGATGTGGTTCTTCCTTCTTTTTTCCCCAAACCTAGCTCAGTAGAGGAAAAGTTATTACATTCTTTGGATGTAGTAAGAGCAGTTAAAGCTTATCTAAAAGCCACTGCTCAGATTCGCAGAACGGATACTTTGTTTATTCTGCCGGAAGGCCCTAAAAAGGGTCAGGCAGCATCAAAATCCACTTTAGCCAAGTGGATTCGACAGGTCATAATACAAGCCTATGGCTTGAGAAAGAGACCGCCTCCGTTCAAAGTTAGGGCGCACTCCACAAGAGCAGTTGGAACTTCATGGGCAGTGCATCACCAGGCCTCCCTGGCTCAAGTATGTAAGGCCGCAACATGGTCTTCGGTACACACGTTTACTAGATTCTACCAGGTAGACGTTAGAAGTCAGGAGGATGTCGCCTTTGGGCGCAGTGTGTTGCAGGCCGCAAAAGATCCTCATGCCTGATGGCGCCCAGCTTATGTATCCCTCCCCTCATTTGGCATTGCTTTGGGACGTCCCATTAGTAATGACTAAGTCGCTCTGTGTCCCGTGATGTACGAAAAAGAAAAAGGGATTTTTATAACAGCTTACCTGTAAAATCCTTTTCTTGGAGTACATCACGGGACACAGAGCTCCCACCCCTCTTTTTGGGACACTTATTGCTTGGCTACAAAACTGAGGTGCTCCCGGATGGGAGGGGCTTATATAGGGGAGGGTACTTCCGGTTTGGAATTGGCCAGTGCCAACACCTGAAGGTAATCTATATAACCCATTAGTAATGACTAAGTCGCTCTGTGTCCCGTGATGTACTTCAAGAAAAGGATTTTACAGGTAAGCTGTTATAAAAATCCCTTTTTTTTAAATATATTTTGGGGATATTTATTATAGCAAAATGTAAAAAAATATTGCATTTTTTTTTCTAAATTGTCATTCTATTTTTTGTCTATAGCGCATATATTTGTGGGAAAAAAAGGACGCAAATTTTGTTTGGGTACAACATTGCATGATCGCGCAATTACCAGTTAAATGAGCTCTGTGCGAAATTTTAAAAAGACCCTTGGGCTGACAAATGGTCCGGGGCTAAAGTGGTTAAATTGTTCCCAAAGTGCATTTTTACAATTTTAAATAAATTTATAATTTTGTGTTGGGCCGCCAGTTAGACACCCCTGCTTTTTTTTTTTTCATGTGAAATGGTTGAACCTGCATCTACCATGCAGCTATACACTATTCATAATATTAAAAAAATGTATATATTCTTACATTTTAAAGCTGTATTTAAATGATAAAGGACAAATTCACCCCCCCCCCCATCGAAAATTATGCACATATATGTATACACTCCAACATATTTTGGTATGTATGTGTGTATGTATGTATGTGTGATATAGATATATATAGATATAGATATATATATATATATATATCATTTTTATTTTATTTTCACAAAAAGTGAGTATACCCCTCACATTTTGTAAATATGTTATTACATCTTTTCATGTGACAACACTGAAGAAATTACACTTTGCTACAATGTAAAGTAGTGAGTGTACAGCTTGTATAACAGTGTAAATTTGCTGTCCCCTCAAAATAACTCGACACACAGCCATTAACCACTTCCCGCCCCGTCAATAGCAGATTGACGTCCGGGAAGTGGTTGTGTTATCCACACTGGACGTCATATGACGTCCTGCGGGATAACAGCCGCCGCGCGCCCGGGGGGGGCGCGCATCGCGGCGATCGGTGGAGCGGTGGGTCAGTCTGACCCACCGCTACACTGATCTTAGTAAAAAGCCTCCGGCGGAGGCTTTTTACCACGTGATCAGCCGTGTCCAATCACGGCTGATCACGATGTAAACAGGAAGAGCCGTTGATCGGCCCTTCCTCACTCGCGTCTGACAGACGCGAGTAGAGGAGAGCCGATCGGCGGCTCTCCTGACAGGGGGGGTTCGCGCTGATTGTTTATCAGCGCAGCCCCCCCTCGGATACCCACACTAGACCACCAGGGAAGCCCCCCTAGGACGCCCAGGAAGCCCCAAACATGTGGATGGCCCCCATGGCCATCCACATGTAATAAAATAAAAAAAAATTAAAAAAAATGCCAATCAGTGCCCACAAATGGGCACTGACTGGCACTATGATGGCACCACCACAATGTGTGGTGGCTGGCATTGCTGGGCATCAGTGTCCATCAGTGCCACCTACTAGTGTCCATCAGCGCCACCTATCAGTGCCCATCTGTGCCCATAAGTGCCCACCTATCAGTGCCCGTCCGTGCCACCTATCAGTGCCACCTATAAGTGCCCATAAGTGCCGCCTATGAGTGCCAATCCGTGCCGCCTATGAGTGCCAATCAGTGCCGCCTATGAGTGCCAATCAGTGCCGCATACGAGTGCCACATATCAGTGCCCATCAGTGCCACCTCATTGGTGCCACCTCATTGGTGCCACCTCATCGGTGCCCATCAGTGTCGCCTTATCAGTGCCCGTCAGTGCCGCCTTATCAGTGCCCATCATTGAAGTAGAAAAGGTACTTATTTACAAAAAAATTTACAGAAACAAAGAAAAACGTAGTTTTTTTTCAAAATTTTCGCTCTTTTTTTATTTGTTGTGCAAAAAATTAAAATCGCAGAGGCGATCAAAGACCACCGAAAGAAAGCTCGTTAGTGTTACAAGGTCTCAGGTGTGAATGGGTCACTGGCACCTCAAGGCAAAGAACTCTCTGAGGATCTGAAAAAAAAAAAGACCATGACACTCCCACCACCATGCTTGACTGACTGTAGGCAAGACACACTTGTCTTTTATACTCCTCAACTGGTTGCCGCCACACACACTTGACACCATCTGAACCAAATAAGTTTATCTTGGTCTCATCAGACCACAGGACATGGTTCCAGTAATCCATGTCCTTAGTCTGCTTGTCTTCAGCAAACTGTTTGCGGGTTTTCTTGTGCATCATCTTTAGAAGAGGCTTCCTTCTGGGACGACAACTATGCTGACCAATTTAGATGCAGTGTGCGGCATATGGTCTGAGCACTGACAGGCTGACCCCTTTAACCTCTGCAGCAATGCTGGCAGCACTCAAATGTCTATTTCCCAAAGACAACCTCTGGATATGACGCTGAGAACGTGCACTTAACTTCTTTGGTCAACCATGTCGAGGCCTGTTCTAAATGGAACCTGTCCTGTCAAACCGCTGTATGGTCTTGGCCACCGTGCTGCAGCTCAGTTTCAGGGTCTTGGCAATCTTCTTATATCCTAGGCCACCTTTATGTAGAGCAACAATTCTTTTTTTCAGGTCCTCCAGAGAGTTCTTTGCCATGAGGTGCCATGTTGAACCAGTGGCCAGTATGAGAGAGAGAGTGATAACGCCAAATTTAAAGTGATTGTAAAGCGTAAAGTGTGATTTTTCATCATTTGTATGCCTGTATTCACCAGCGTGTGCTGGAATTGGGAAGGTGCCCAGAGTAAGGAGTAATCACTGAGCACTAGTCCCAATTGGAGCCACATTCTCAGAGGTCACCTAGGATAACTGTACAGATACAATCTGTTGTGTGTACCTACTGTACTGTTACGTTATGTTTATGTGACAGTGCAACTGCTGAAATTATTACTTTACACTAACATTAGTAAAAATACGTTCTTGGTTAAGCACGAATTCATGGTCCAATATACTCAAATGGTGTACAAATCACGCTCTACTCAGATCTTTCTCGGCGAACTCTTTCTAAACGAAAATCCCTACGCCCCCTTACTAGAGCGTTGGCTGAGGTTGAGATCAAGTATAGTTGGAGATATCCGTTTCATTTATTGGCACGTAAAAATGGCCGTGCCTTTATTCTTCGATCACCAAAAGATCTCCCCGCCTTTTGTAAAAACTTGGGCATCCAACAAGTGGAATTAGATCCATGGCCCGACAACCCCCCCCCCCCCCCCCAAGGCATTGAAGGAACAAGATCGAAATGGAAGAGATGGGAGAGAAAGAGATGAAGGGATGGAGAGGGATGAAAAGGATAAAAAGGGGAGAAAATTCAATAACTGTTCACGTTTCAGTCACCAAAATGAGGAAATGTCTCATCATATTTTTTTCAATTTTTTGGGGGGGTTTCTCCATCATTTGTGGGAAATATATATCTATAGATGTATTATTATGAATACCATCTTTTGTTTTTTTAGGATAATATTCAAATATGGTCATGAGAGATCTTATTGATTTATAGCGCTGATTATTGATGTATAGAGTGGGCTGTGTTTAGCCCTATTTTTGCATAGGTTCGGTGGAAACTCTATATGGGAGGAGTCCCCCTTTTTTTTTTTGTAATTATTAGGAGACTTCTATTTGGGCATCAGGATGGCAGTGGGGAGTGGTGCAGTGTATATCTGGTTGCCCCTCAGGGAGGGATAGAGGCAAACGGGGCCCGTTGCGCTCCCGATGGGTGGACCGGAGCATACTGGGCCACCTATTGTTGTAAATATAATAAGTAAAATACATTTCGCCATACTAGATCAGTCAACTAAAGAATTTAAAAACATGGTGTTTTGGATTAAATGTGTGTATAGGTAATAGAATGAGACTGGGCACAAGGGGAGCCCAGACAGGGTGCTGGACTGCTCTCTTTCTTTTTCCTTTTTTTTTCTCTCTTTTTTTCTTTATCTTTTTTTTTCTTTTTACCATTGGGAGCACCAACAACCAAGAGGTTGGGGGGTGTGGGACATATACATTTTTTGTAGTATTTTTTTACCCAATGGAATTGGTACTAAACCGTGGAATTACAGAGCCTCCGGGATGCACCGCGACCTACGGATCTGCGGTGATATCCACTTTATTTCTGCTACTGATGGGAGGATTGTTTATTATTTTTTTTAGTAGGTTTTTGTGTGTTTTTTTTTCTTTTCTTTTTCTGTTCTTGTGTCTTGTGGGGTTGGTGTTGTCTTTTTTGTATTTGGTTAGTGTTGTGTTCCTCTCTATATATCTCGATCCACCATGAGGAGTCTTAAGTTTGGATTCCTGAATGTCAGGGGTCTGAATATTCTGCAGAAAAGATCACAAATAATATATGATATGCATAAGCAAAAGGTAAATATTCTTTTTTTTTCAGGAAACTCATTTTAAATCTTTATCTGTCCCTAGAATGCCCACTAGGTATTATTCTAGAGGGGTGGCGATTGGCATACATTCCTCTATCCCAGTCTCTGATGTTCAGGAGCGGACGGACCCTGAGGGCAGATATTTGTTTGTTAAATGTAAAATCTTTGATCAACTATTTACATTAGTGAATATATATGCACCCAATCAGGGACAAGGCACTATGACGTCAGCGGTTTTAGGGAAACTTAGAGATTTCGAGGAAGGAGTCTTAGTTATGGGAGGTGATTTAAATTTAACTTTGGACCCGGCTATGGATACCTCAACGGGCAATCTACATATCTCACGTGTTCGTTTGAATAGATTAAAGCGGACGTTTCATTTGTTCCAACTAGTAGATGTTTGGCGTGCTTTACACCCTCGGGATAAAGATTATACGTGCTACTCTGTGACCCATAATACATATTAGCAGGATAGATTATTTTTTGGTTTCACATTGCATGTTTGACTGGGAACCGTGGTCAGAGATAGGCATGCAAAAGTGGTCTGATCATTTTCCCGTATATTTTGCGGAGAAGGGTTCCAAACACTATAAAACCTAAATTTACTTGGAGATTAAACGAGAATTTGCTAAATGACACGCTGACAGTTGGGGCCATGGAGGAAACTATTTCAGCTTTCTTTAATGATCATAAAAATGATACACAGCGTCCCCTATAAAATGGGAGGCTTTAAAATGTGTGCAGAGGGGAATATTAATATCACATGGCACGAGATTAAAGAAGGAAAGGGCTTCCATTATGGCCTCCCTGTTGAAAGAGATTCATGAATTAGAATTGGAACATGGGTTGCTATCTTTCAATCTCTTTGACAAAAAAAGATTAAAATTGTACTCATTACTTGATCAGGCCTATGTGAAACATAAGGAATGTACGCAACATATGATGTACGAACATGGAAATAAGTGTAGTAAAGCACTCGCCCGATCTATTTCTAAGAAACAATCTAGAACCTATATCCCAAATGTGCAGTGCCCTCAGCGCGGTCTTGTATGTGCCACAGAACAAATCGCCTCCACTTTTCATGAGTATTATTCCTCATTACGGTATATCATTTAAAGGATACATATTCAGTAAGATCAGATAGAATTAGTTATGCCCAATTCTGTGACTACATACAGAGCACTGGCCTGCCAAATATGCCAAAGAAGAAGGCAGAGTGCCTATTGACTCCATTTACACTGGCAGAAGTCACCCAGGCCAGTAAATCATTGAAGCCAGGCAAAAGTCCGGGGCCCGATGGATTTTCAGGAGTATTTTATAAACAATTTGGAGAACTTCTTAACCCTGTTCTGTGTAATTTGTTTAATGACATAACAGCAGACTGCCCATTCACTAAACAGACCCAGGAGGCGCATATTACACTTATAGCTAAACCTGAAAAAGATCCTACTCAGTGTTCCAGCTACAGGCCCATCTCTTTGATTAATGTGGACCTAAAAATATATGCCAAAGTGTTGGCTGCACGTTTACAAACAGTGATACCAGGTTTAATAGGGTTAGATCAGGTGGGATTCGTACCGAAGAGGGAAGCGCAAGATAACATCCTGAAGACCAGCCTTTTGATACATTATGCCCGGAGATCCAAGAGCCCGCTCTGTTTGTTAGCCTTAGACGCGGAGAAGGCTTTCAATCGTCTAGGTTGGAAGTTTATGGCAGCGTCTTTGGAACAAATAGGACTCCCAGGAGAATTTATACAGAAAATAATGGCCCTTTATACAGCTCCGTCAGCTAGAATAAAGGTTAACGGGACATTATCCCCCACCTGTTGAAATTTCTAATGGGACATGCCAGGGTTGCTCGCTGTCACCATATTTGTATATCCTGGCCATGGAACACCTGGCGGTTGCTCTTCGGTCAAATTGTTCAATCCAGGGGGTTCAGGTGGGCAATAACTCTTATAAACTGAGTATCTTCGCAGATGATTTACTTTTATATGTATCTAATCTAAAAATAGCTTTTCCGAATATTCTCTTTGAATTGGAACAATTTGGCCTTTATAGCCACTTTAAAGTAAATGTCGCAAAATCTCGATGTCTTAATATTACGTTATCAGTAACAGATAAAGAAACGCTAGAAAATAACTTTCCCTTTCAGTGGGAATCACAAGCTCTCAAATATTTAGGAGTGAATATTACCTCGGTGGAAGAAAAAATTTATGAGTTTAATTATCTCCCTTTACTAAATTCTACAATTAATAGATTGCAGCTTTTGGCTAAAAGGAAACACTTTTGGCCAGGGAGAATTGCAATATACAAGATGGATATTTTGCCACGTTTCCTATATCTATTCCAAACACTGCCTATAGCTCTACCACTGGCTTTTTTTCGATCCTTAAGATCGAGTTTATTTCGATATCTTTGGCGGAATTCATCGGCAAGATTGCAGTATGATATTCTGGTAAAGCGGAAGACGGAGGGAGGAGCAAGATTACCGCAGATGGAATTATATTATACAGCTGTAGTGCTGGCTAGAATACTGAATTGGTTCCACTGTGGGAGTACAAAACTATGGGTATCCATAGAACAGCAAATAATAGAACTCCCGCTGGTCTCTCTTCCGTGAACTTTACCCAAATTGCGTTTCTTGGAATAAACACCTCCACCTTTGACCAAGTTCTTATTGAAAGTTTGGAATAAGACCGTATGAAGGTGGGGTGTTTCTTCAATACCAGGTCCATTAACCTCAATAATGGGTAACCCAGATTTTCCACCTGCTTTGTTACCAGATAGGTTTTTAAAATGGATAAGGCAGACTCCCTCTCCGATTATACAAGCTTTGTCAGCAAAAGGACTTCAGCCATTTAGCATGATAATGAACAATGAACGCAGATATGCTGGTCAGTGGTTTCATTATCTTCAGCTTCAACATTATTACAGTCATCTATCTAAAAGCACTCTATTACACAGGGACTTAACACCATTCGAGTCCCTATGTAATGAGACGACAGGTTGTTCTAACACCATCTCCGCGATATATGATATACTGCTGTCATATGCTACTCCAACTAGCCCCTACTACATCAGAGATTGGGAGAGAGAATTGGGCCATTTGATTGCTGTAGAAGATTGGAAGAAAGCTTATGAGTTAACTTTTAAATCTAGCTCAGCGACTTTTATACAAGAAAAGAATTATAAAATATTAACTAGGTGGTATAGATGTCCGGCAAGATTACATAGAATTTCCCAGATTTATCCTGAGGAATGCTGGCGATGTGGAGGAGATGTGGGTACAATGATCCATATCTGGTGGACATGTCCCCAGATTAAAGAATTTTGGGATTCTGTATTCCAGATCTGCTCCTGTGTCACCGGGGTATCTTATCATAAATCCCCAGCAATAGCTTTACTATCCATGTATCCAGGGGCTCTGGGAAAGGTTACAAAGGGATTGTTTCCTAATCTAATATCTGCTGCACAAATAATCATACCTAGATACTGGAATACAAGAGTTGCCCCCACTATCCAAGAGTGGGTATCTGAAATTAACCAGATAAAAAGAATGGAGGAAATAACAGCAAGTAATCAGGGACACTATCATAAGTTTATGGAAATGTGGTCACCATGGATCGAGTTCCTAAACTCTGAGACTCTACCTGTGAAAATGAAAATGAGTATGATGAGGATTTGACTGGGTTAGGTAGGCGTGGCATGGTGTGGTAGAGAGTCGGGAGGGGGGCCTTCCAGAGGAATGTGTAGGTATGTCTAGGTCTATATCTGTTTGTAGTTTTTTTTTTTCCTTTCTTGTTGTGTGTTTTTAGTTTTGTGTATCTGGGTTGATGTGATTCAGAACCACTTGATAGCACTAAGAAATTACTATGAAAGAATGGATAAAAATCTTTAATTATTTAGGATCTCTCTGTTTTGTATTTTGTATTTTTGTCTTTCGTTCTGATAGTAGTTATGCAATAGAGAGCAAAACTCTGGGTGATGTTCTGGGAATAATACAATCTTAAAACAGGTATAGATACACACGATTAAGCTTTCTATGTGCTATGAGTGGAATCTGTATGTAAATTAAAACATTTTTAATAAAATATAATAAAACAACTTTGGTGTGGAGTGTTGTTCCCTTTTCAGCAGCAGGTGGAGCCATTGGATACACAGGTAATAGCACAAGTATATTGTTATTATATTGTATATTGTGGGGTTAAACTTCACCATTAGCTCCACACCAACATTGCACCACAGCTGTGTCAAGGGGATTGAGCCAAGTCAGTGGGGGTTCACTAGCAGAGTACAGGCCCAAACAAATTCAGCAGCTCCTTCGGGGGTCAGTGCTACACGTGGGGGCTCGAGTCCGGGATATACTGTTACTCTGCAATCAAGCCCCGCCCCACCCCATTGGCGCCAGTAGGGACCCTTTCACCGTGGTCCAGTAGTGCGAAGTGGAAGGCGCTCGCTCAGAAGCGAGTGTAGCAATTGAGCTCCCTGGCGAGGACTGGGGAGAAGAAGAGGTCAATAAAATTGTAAAGACACTATCCCCACACAGAAAAGCATGGGTGATTTCCATCAGGCCGGATCAAGGGACCTCTCGCACTCATGCACTGTTAGAATGGAGAGAGGGAGTACACAAAAGTTTCAAAGGAAAAAGCGTACAATTGGGAAACAAGACGAAGTTTTACATAGTAAACCCAACAGTTCCAGATGAGGGCCCCCTCAGTACTGGTCGGGTAGAGCCAGCTAGAGGAACAGCCAACTCCTCACACAGAAAAGCATGGGTGATTGTCATCAGGCCGGATCAAGGACCTCTCGCACTCATGCACTGTTAGAATGAAGAGAGGGAGTACACAAAAGTTTCAAAGGAAAAAGCGTACAATTGGGAAACAAGACAAAGTTTTACATAGTACACCCAAGAGTTCCAGATGAGGGCCCCCTCAATACTGGTCGGGTAGAGCCAGCTAGAGGAACAGCCAACTCCTCAGCACCCCTGACCATGATGGGGCCAGAACTCCTTACAGCTTTGGGGGATTTCGTGTCAAAGTGCCAGAAGAGCAACACAGTATGTGTGGAGGCTGGGTACAGGAAGCTGAGAATCTTCTCAGGAAAAAAACCTGTGCCAGCTGGGGAGGAAGACTTTTATGTCTGGATAGAGCAAGCTATGCAAGCTCTGGAAGAATGGGAACTACCAGAGGCCCAAAAGAAGCAGCGTATAAGTGAGAGCCTATGAGGAGCTGCCGCGGAAGCTGTCTGGAACTTGAGGTTCAGCAATACCATATGTACAGCCTACGATTACTTGGTTATGTTACAAGAAGAGTTTGGGCGGTTAGAGAAGGCAGTTGATTTAATCTACCAGTTTGAACACACCCTCCAACACCAAGGAGAGCGCCTTTCCGAATACATCAGATGGCTAAATAAGATGTTATATCAGATAAAGAAAGTGCTAAAGAAAGAAATGACGCTCGCTGCCATAGACCAAGCCAGGATACAGCAAATCTTAAGAGGGGCTCTGCGATCTGATCCAGTCTGGCTCCATTTGAAAACCTCTGTGGGTGTCATGTCACTAAGGTACCCTGACCTTAGAGTGGTGAGGGATGAAGAGGCACTGTTAAATGACCAGCAAGCAACTATTCAACCAACCTCTACCCCTCTCGCTGAAGTCAGACCTGCAAGAACAGTGGAACAGGACCCTGAAATAGCCACTTTAAAGTCTCAAATGGCACAAGTGATGGAGATGCTGACTTCATTGATTGCAAAGGTCTCTGAAACAGATAAAGAAGGAGAAACCGCGACAAAAGTAATTCAGGCTACATCCACTTCCTCAACTCGAAGGTCAATGGGTGACGAAGTTTGTTTCAATTGTGGAGGGAAAGGACACTATCGGCGAATGTGCCCAAGCCCAGTGAAGTCTGAGACACAATGCCAAAAGCCGGCGGAAAACTCCAGAGGGCCCCTGTGAAGGAGCCAGCCGGGTGCCCTGTTGTGTTAGTTAACTCCAAAAAACGTAACGACGTAAAGAAAGCCCCAAAGGAGGGATCGAAACCCTTAGAGAAGACCCCTGGCATTGTCTCAAAACGACCCAGCACCTCAGCCCTTCCTGCCCAGACTAAGAGGCGTCGACGAGCCAATGCACGCCAGGCCCACAGAGTCCCACAGAAAGCAGAGTGGAACCCGAACTCCAGCAAGAAAGAAGCTCGGGCACAAACCACTAAACAGGTCAAACCGGTCACCTCCTTTAAACTACCCCGCAGATTAGTGGGACCCTCCCCGGATGTCCCCATTCAGGTGGAAGGAATTTATACTAAGGGCCTCCTGGATACTGGGGCCCAAGTGACACTCCTCTACAGGGACTTCTATGATAAGCACCTCCAACATCTGCCACTCCAAAAGCTAGAGGAACTGCAGATATGGGGCATTGGGACTCAGAGTTTCCCCTACGATGGGTAATTACCAATCAAGCTGACCTTTGACCTCTGTGTAGCCTGGAAGACAGAGACCTTTGATACCCTAGCAGTGGTTTGCCCTCGCCCTCCAGGTGCTAAAACAAACTCTATCATTATTGGAACCAATACTGACCTGGTCCGAAGATTATTCACACTACTTGTGCAGGAGAAGAGCACCTCTTCCCCGAAGATGCACCCTATGCTAACACAGGTGTCATAGGCGTACGCACGGGGTGTGCCGGGTGTGCCTGGGCACACCCTAATGCCCAGGCAAACCCAACACACCCCAGGGCTTTTTTGCTGCCAAAATGTGTGAAGATTCTTTTTCCCTCACCTCTGGTAGCTGAAAGTGGGACTATTTGTCATGGAGGATGTGTAACTCCTGTGGGAACTGCAGCCACTGGCTGCGGAGTAATCAGTCTGTCAGCCGCATTTTCTGATGCTGACTCTGTAGTTCCGGCTACATCATCCCTGTCAGCTGAATATCACTCGGCCGCCAGCTGTCAGAGATGAAGCGTGTGAACTTCAGAGAGCATCGGAAAACTCCTGACTGCTTACTTCACTGCTGTGTCTGCAATCCTCACAGGAGTTACCCACCATCTTATGCCTGTGTGCCAGAAGACAGCTGCTTTCCGATCTCCTCTCTGATGCAGCATTGGGGGGAAGACTGTCTCTCTCCTCGGGTTCCTGTCTGGCCGAGTCAGTCGGGGCTTTCAGTGGCTTTCACAGCTGAAGTACAGGTGGGAGGAGCAGGAAGAGGAAGAGATCATCACACACAGTGGAGTGCACCCGGATCACTTTCCTCCTGTCCAGCACACAGCACAGCTCTCCCTGGGGATGACTGGAGATGTGAGAGGACAGATAGCAGTCCTTTTACCTGTGAGTACCGACCTTCTCTGCCTTTCCCTCTATACAACTCTGTGCTGTAAACCTGCCCTGTACTTTGCAGGTTTACTGACAGAGAAAGTAACATTCTTTAACAGGTTAGGAATTCCTGGGCCTTCTGAGGTGTTACATAAATGTATTCCCCATACACATTATATCCTGTTTAAAAAATGTTTTTTTTTAATAACATATAATGTGTGTGTATATGGAATACATCTATGGAGCACCTCAGAAGTCCCAGGAATTCCAAACCTATCAAAAACTCTTATCATAATAATACAGTCCAACTCCAGGACAGTAAAAAAAGTCTAGCCTTGCAGTGTATGGGGGGGGGGAGGGGTAACCTCTTTCACTTACCTGATTCTAATTTCTCTTCCTTCACCCCAAAGCTGTAACATCATCACATACCAGAGAGGGACATTAACACAGTATGGTATGATGGGGAGGCTGGAGTGTGACCACAGCCAGGAATTTAAGACCCCTTTCACACTGAGGCGTTTTTCAGACATTTTAGCGCTAAAAATAACGACTTTAAAGCGCCTGAAAAATGTGTCCTCAGTGTGAAAGCCCGAGTGCTTTCACGCTGGGGCGGTGCGCTTGCAGGACCTTAGAAAAGGTCCCGCAAGCAGCATCTTTGGGGTGGTTTAGTAGCGCTGTATACACCGCTCCTAAACCGCCCCATGACCATTGGAATGAATGGGCAGTGCTGGCGAAGCGACTGCCAATCGCTTTGGCAGTGCCGCAACACAGCCGGTTTTAACCCTTTCTTCAGCCGCTAGCGGGAGTTAAAAGTGCCCCGCTAGCATCTGAAAAGCGTAGTTTAAACAGCGGTAAAGCGCAGCTAAAACTAGCAGCACTTTACCGCTAACGCAGCCCGCACCCCAGTGAGAAAAGGGTCTAAAAGCTGAGGGGACAAGTCGCAGTAGTGGAGCGGGCCTTCTGGAGCAAGTCCAGTTGAGCAGGCATGGCCTTAATTTCAGTTTGGGTCTAGCCCTCCCTGTTAGACAGAACCTTGTTCAATTAGTGGCTTTCAGCCAATCGGCTACAGCACTAATCAGTGTATTCTGACAGTGGGGAGTCCCCCCCCCCCATCAGAATACAGTGTCCCAGTATCGCTTGTGTAGATGCACGCACCTGTCAGCTAGTGATCGGAACAAAAAACCTGTGCACGTATAGCAACTTTAGGCCTGGTTCACACCTATGCATTTTTTAGTGCGTTTTCAGTTTTGCAGAAACACACTACAGTCCATTTAACATGGTTTTCTATGGATGTGGTTCACATCTGTGCATTTTATGGAAAGTTTCAGGGACCAGCAGGTTGTGTTTTTGGTTCCATAGACTTCAATGCATCATAAACGTGTATTGAAAAATGCAAAATGCACCTAAAATATGCATCAACTGCAACCTGCATAGGTGTGAACCAGGCCTAAAGGATGAGTTCACCTTTTAGAACATGTTGCATGTTACACCCGTATACAGGGTTTAACATGTTTTAGTTGCCCCCTCCCCTCCTCTGCACCCACACAGCCTCATCATTAAGGCCTGGTTCACACCTATGCATTTTTAGTGCTTTTTGCATTTTCCTGATTTGCACTACAGAACGTATTCCATAGGAAACCATGTTACATGGACTGTAGTGCAAATCTTCAAAATGCAAAAAGCGCTAAAAATGCATAGGTGTGAATCCAGCCTTAGTCATAGGAATCTGTAAATTTATAAACTACAAGTTCAATCCAACATGGCAGCCGGAACACTGATCAGCACACCTGCCTACAGCTCTGCAATGACAGCCATACAGAGGTACGGGCAATAGAACTGTAGGCAGTGTCTGCAGGAGCACTTCACCCGCACTCTGCTGATTGAGGGCGCAATACTTTGCAGTCTCCAGTTTAAAAAAATAATAAATGCCCTAGCAAAAATCTATGCATTTATTATTTTGTTAATAAAAAGGTGAAAGAAGGCACTTGGGTCAGGCAGGCACATTCATGGGTGGTTTTATGTACATATATGTGAGTGTTTGTGTGTATATACAGTGTATGTGTATATATATATATACACATACATACATACACACGCATTTGTGTTTTTGAGTTTTGGGGTGCACACCCTAATGCAATAGGCTGCGCACGCCTATGACAGGTGTACCAGGATCTAGTGCACGAGCTGAAGGCCCCATCAGGAGTGGGCAAAATCTGGCGCCTAGGCCAGAGTGAAAAGCTGGTACAACCGGGTGAGGTAGTCTGCCTAAAAGCCTCCATCAAGCTGAGTTGGACACAGCCTGGCCCTTTTGTTGTCCTTGAGACGGACAGAGAGAAACATGATAAAGGCCTGGAAATAATCCCTGAAGTGTTGTCGACCAAGGCACTGAAGAGAAACAAAGGGAGAGTCTCAGTCAGTGTCCGAAACACAACAGCCTTACCATCCATGTTCGTCTGAGCTCTGTAGTTCCTCTGTAATAGGCTGTTGAACTTGCTCTGAAAAACTGTTATTGCCGGTTGACATCCTGTTTGTAAGACCGCTGGCTTCTATCCCTCTCCTAAGCTCAGCCAGTGGTTTGACACGCCCCCTTGTAGTCCTCTGAAAGAACAGGGAGGAAGCAGACGTGTTGTGGGTGGAAGGTGTATCGCAGTCCCCGGTCTGTGCCGCCCATGGAGGAGGTGTCCTCCTCTCCTCCCTGACAGTCACCGTCCCCCCAATCTGCTATCTCCGTGCAGAGCGGGAATTATTATCAGTAATCACTTGTATGACACAGCAGGGATGTCCCACTGTGTTGGATATAGTATACAAGAGCACTGCTCGCTGATGTCCCACCATCCGCCGTTATTATGATTGACAGCGCACTGTGCCGTTATTAGAGGGAGGCGGGACATCAGCGAGCAGTGTCCTTGTATACTATACCTGACACAGTGGGACATCCCTGCTGTGTCATACGAGTGATTACTGATAATAATTCCCGCTCTGCACTGGTGGGCATTGACACGTTGCACTGGTTTGCATTTATATTAAAATGCTTTGCATTTATAAGGCTGTAACCTATCATACCGTGTGTTATGTATGGCTTGCTGGCTGCAGAATGAGGGGTGTGATTTATGTTGAATTGAGTTCACATTTACGTGTATAAGTCTAGTGTACCTCCCAAATTCACTCCCATCCCAAGTATTCATGGGAAATATAGACTGATTACAGTTAGAGAGAGAAGAGGATATGATGCAATCCCTGTTCCAAGAGATTCTCTCTGCCAGAAAAGAGGATGCATTTTTTGAATCACAGAGCTGGCTTCCTGAAAATTAAATCGGTCATATCTCTTAAAACGGTAAGAAATTTCACAAATGTATTTTTTTTTTAAATCTTGGAGTTCTGCTTTAATTGAACAAGCTGAAATTAGAAGCCGATTGGCTATCTATCATACACAGCTGCACCAGATTGTGCACTCTCCAGTTTTAGAAAATCAACCCCTAAGTGTCCTAGTAGTTTCCTGTGATGAGGAAAAGGACTTCTTTCCTGCACCCTGCCCTGGTGGCTGTAGCCAGGAGGATCTATCAGAATCTGGAAGCCCCCTTTAACCACTTAACGACCACCCACTGTAAATATACGTCGGCAGAATGGCATCGACAGGCAGAATCACGTAAATATACGTGATTGCCTTTGTATAGTTGGGGGGTCCGATCGGACCCCCCTTCTTTACAGTGAGCGGTGGTTATTTCTTCGGGAGCGATCCGGGATGAGGGGACGGCCGTTCGATTCCGGCCACCCCCTTTCGATCGCTCCCGTCGAATGAGAAAGCTTCCCTGCCTGTGTAATGTTTACACAGGCAGAGGAAGTGATGTCATCTCTCCTGCGGCGCTCACATATACCGAGCGCTGTACAAGAGAAGACACACAGGTTAGTGCACAAACAGCACACTGACACTAGGACACATAGGCACATAAATCGCACCCCCCAGCCCCCAGTGTCACTGATTGCAGTGACCATTTATTTACTGATCACTGCAATCAGTGACATTTGTGACTGTAAAAGTGTCACTACAGTTTAGTTTTAGGTCCAGTGTAGCCCCCTAACCCCCCCTAATAAAGGTTTAACCCCCTTAATCGCCCCCCAGATAACCCTTTCACCCCCTAGCACCACTGTCGCTAAGCGATCATTTTTCTGATCGCTGTTTTATTGTCAGTGATGCCGATAGGTAGCCAGTTATTTTTTTTAGGTTCGCCGCAGGTTTTTATAGCGTCAGGTACCCCTATATATTACCTAATAAAGGTTCAACCCCCTTGATCGCCCCCCAGGTAACCCTTTCACCCCCTATCACCACTGTCGCTAAGCGATCGTTTTTCTGATCGCTGTCTTATTGTCGGTGATGCCGATAGGTAGCCAGTTATTTTTTTTTAGGTTCGCCGCAGGTTTTTATAGCGTCGGGTACCCCTATATATTACCTAATAAAGGTTTAACCCCTTGATCGCCCCCCCAGGTAACCCTTTCACCCCCTTTTGCCAGTGTCACTAAGCGATCGTTTTTCTAAACGCTGTATTAGTTATTTTTTTTTTAGGTTCGCCGCAGGTTTTTATAGCGTCAGGTACCCCCATATATCATCTAATAAAGGTTTTAACCCCCTAATTGCCCCTAGTTAACCCTGCGTTACACCCCAGGCAGCGTCAGGTTAGTGCCAGTAATGCCAACACCCACAAGTGAAGCATACACCTCCCTTAGTGGTATAGTATCTGAACAGATCAATATCTGATCAGATCTATACTAGCGTCCCCAGCAGTTTAGGGTTCCCAAAAACGCAGTGTTAGTGGGATCAGCCCAGATACCTGCTAGCACCTGCGTTTTGCCCCTCCGTCCAGCCCAGGCCACCCAAGTGCAGTATCGATCGATCACTGTCACTTGCAAAACAACACACATAACTGCAGCGTTCGCAGAGACAGGCCTGATCCCTGCGACTCCAGTGCTGTAGGAGGTGATTTCACCACCACAGTTAAAAAAAAAAAGCACATATGCCGAAGCATTGGGGCAGCAGGGGCGGAGGAGCGATTTTGCTCCTAATGCCGTGTACATACGGTCGAAATTCCGACGGAGGCTTGCCCGTGGATAAGTCTGACCATGTGTGTGCAGCATAATTTTTGCGGGAGGATGCCCCAATGCTTCGGCATATATAAATGGTGCATGTATGCCCATCATTAGAAGTGGGTGGATGAAGGGCGGTATTCTAATGGTGGGCATACCCACCGATCAATCTTTTTTTCGTTCAGCCAACAGGCTGCATGAAAGAAAAAGATTACAATACATGTCCAACAAGGACCAGCAACGTACTGGTATGTTGCTGGACTTTGAATGTTTATACCAGAATGATGCCTGCGGGTTTAGGTATCATCTTGGTATCATTCTTTTCAGCCAGTGGCCGGCTTTCATGTAAAAGCAATCCTAGTGGCTAATTAGCCTCTGGACTGCTTTTACAAGCAGTGGGAGGGAATGTCCCCCCCCCGGATATAAAAAGCGCCATTGGGAAAGCATTTTATCACACCGATCTTGGTGTGGTCAGATGCTTTGAGGGCAGAGGAAAGATCTAGGGTCTAATAGACCCCAGTTTTTTCAAAAAAAAAGAGTACCTGTCACTACTTATTGCTATCATAGGGGATATTTACATTCCCTGAGATAACAATAAAAATGATAATAAAAATATGGCAGGAACAGTTTAAAAATAAAATAGCAAAATTAATTTAAAAAAAAGCACCACTGTCCTGCCCTGCTCTTGCGCAATGGCGAACGCAAGCGTGGGTCTGGCGTCATATGTAAACAGCAATTGCACCATGCATGCGAGGTATCACCGCGAAGGTCAGATCGAGGCCAGTCATTTTAGCAGTAGACCTCCTCTGTAAATCTCACGTGGTAACCTGTAAAGGCTTTTAAAAATGTATGTAGTTTGTCGCCAATGCGCGTTTGAGCGAAATTTTAAAGCATGTCGTGTTTGGTATCTATGTACTCGGCCTAAGATCATCTTTTTTATTTCATCAAACATTTAGGCAATATAGTGTGTTTTAGTGCATTAAAATTAAAAAAAGTGTATTTTTCCCAAAAAAATGCGTTTGAAAAATCGCTGCGCAAATACTGTGTGGGGAAAAAAAAAATGCAACACCCACCATTTTAATCTGTAGGGCCTTTGCTTTAAAAATATATATAATGTTTGGGGGTTCAACATAATTTTCTTGCAAAAAAAAAAAAATGTTTTCATGTAAACAAAAAGTGTCAAAAAGGGCTTTGTCTTCAAGTGGTTAGAAGAGTGGATGTAAGCTTCCTAATGTTGTGTATAAAATGCCAGGACAGTTCAAAACCCCCCAAATGACCCCATTTTGGAAAGTAGACACCCCAAGCTATATACTGAGAGGCATGTCGAGTCCATGGAATATTTTATATGTTGACACAAGTTGCGGAAAAAAGAAAAAAAATTATTTTTTTTGCACAAAGTTGTCACTAAATGATATATTGCTCAAACATGCCATGGGCATATGTGGAATTACACCCCAAAATACATTCTGCTGCTTCTCCTGAGTACGGGGATACCACATGTGAGACTTTTTGGGAGCCTAGCCACGTACGGGACCCCAAAAACCAAGCACCGCCTTCAGGCTTTCTAAGGGTGTAAATTTTTGATTTCACTTCTCACTGCCTATCACAGTTTCGGAGGCCATGGAATGCCCAGATGGCACAAAACCCCCCCCCAAATGACCCCATTTTGGAAAGTAGACACCCCAAGCTATTTGCTGAGAGCTATTGTGAGTATTTTGCAGATCTCGCTTTTTGTCACAAAGTTTCAAAAATAGAAAAAAAAAAAATAGAATATATATATATATATATATATATATATATATATATATATATATATATATATATATATAATTTTCTATTTTTTTTTTTCAATTTTCGAAACTTTGTGACAAAAAGCGAGATCTGCAAAATACTCACAATAGCTCTCAGCAAATAGCTTGGGGTGTCTACTTTCCAAAATGGGGTCATTTGGGGGGGGGGTTGTGCTATTTTGGCATTTTATGGCCTTCGAAACTGATAAGTAGTGAGGAGTGAAATCAAAAATTTGTGCCTAGAAATCCTGAAGGGAAAACAAAAAAAAAAGTCAGCTTGCAATTGCACATGACCCTTTCCATGTGCTAAAGATCTACCATGCTTGTGAATATCGGCCCCAGAGGGGTTCTCTCATGTCCTTCACAAAAAGCAGTGAAGTGGAAAGGGGAATTCCTGTAGGCCAGGGATATGCAATTAGCGGACCTCCAGCTGTTGCCAAACTACAAGTCGCCTCTGCCTCTGGGTGTCAGGCTTGATGCTGTCAGTCTCGCTATGCCTCATGGGACTTGTAGTTTGGCAACAGCTGGAGGTCCGCTAATTGCATATCCCTGCTGTAGGCCAAAGTAATGCAAGTAGTGTGGCAATAGCAATTATATTGTTCCCGCTGAAGAAAGCCAGGAGATGTTGCTGGTTCAAAGTCCCTCCCATAGAAAGAAAGATGCAGGACCTGCATCCACACTAAGCCCAATAAACACGTTTAAGTTCTGCACAGGCATGCTACATACCAATTTTGAGGGGGGTGCACACAGGTGCAGTAGCACAACAGACATTGCTAGTGACCACAGTTGCCTCCAAATTCAAATTAACCCCAGCACTTCCAGTTCCCTGCCACAACCACCAAAGGTGTAGATGGCAGCACCTACACACCCCAAAAGGAGGTCTAAAGATTCAGCCAGGTTGCCCCTTATTCTTTAAAGTGATATTAAAGGATTCCCCCCCCCCCCTTTTGAAATAAACCTGTATACTTCAGTGGTTTTGCAAGGAGCAGCCCCAAGTCTCCTCTTTTTGGGTCCCTCCCTCCTGACCAAAGCCCCTAGAGCAAGCAGCTTGCAATGGGAGCACCCAAGCAGGCTCACTCCTGATCCATAGCTCTGTGTGTAAACTCACACAGAGCTGTGACTTATCCCTACCGTCTCATTGGCTGTGATTGCCAGCAGCAGGAGCCAATAGCTTCCGCTGCTGTCTATGCTAATGAGGAGGGAGAGTCCCCGGAGAGCTGAGATTCTCATGCACAAGCACTGGATTACAATAGGGCTCAGGCAAGTTTTAGTGGGGGACTCTTCACACAGAAGGCTTTTTACCTTCATACATTCTAGGGCCTTTAGAACCACTTTAACCAAGGTAAATCTAGTAGTCAGAAACCTCCTACCTCCAAAATGGTCATAGCAAGGGGTATTCAGGCCAGGACCCTGATGCAGGCAAACTGTGGCCCTAGACCAGTGATGGCGAACCTTGGCACCCCAGATGTTTTGGAACTACATTTCCCATGATGCTCATTCACTCTGCAGTGTAGTTGATCATGGGAAATGTAGTTCAAAACATCTGGGGTGCCAAGGTTTGCCATCACTGCCCTTAGACAAGTGGTTCTCAATCTTTCAAGTGCCGTGACCCCTTGATAAAAATTTCCCAAGTTGTGGGGACCCCAAACAGTAAAATTGCACACGTAATTTGCACCCCTAACCCACGGACATTTAGCCCTCCCCGAGTCCCTTCCACTCGTACAGTATTAGTATTAAAACCCGTTCTGGTACATTTTACGATGTACAACTCTGTTTTCCTCTCTTTTCCTTTTATCTCTATGCCAATTTATTCCCCCCCCCCCCTCTAGTCGTTTTTCTTGTTCTCTCTCTCTCCCCTTTTCTTTGTTCACCCCCCTTCCATGTATTCTCTATTTTTATTACTTCTTACTCATTGGCGGGGGGGGGGGGGTTGAGGGAGGAATAGGATGAGTGGCAGTTCTGATCAGCCAACTTAGGTGCTCTTGATCAAGGTCATCTGCTGATCTAAGAACTGTAGTGGGGACTTTTAATGGCAACTATAATCACAGGCAGTGTTAAGCCCTGTACACACGCTCAGACTTTTGGCCAACAAACTTCATTTTGAGCAAGTTGGACCAACAATCCGACCGTGTGTACGCTCCATCGGACAAACTTTTTTGCTTTATTTTGAGTTTTCATCGGACAAAAGTTGGGACTGCAAACAGACAAACTTTTGGCCAACAAAAGTCCGATGGAGCAAAGTCCGACCGTGTGTATAGAAAACCATAGGACTTGTCCGATGGACAAAACAACTAATGTTAAAATCAACCAACAATAGCAGGAGTTGACCAAAGGGTGGCGGTAAAGAGCAGAAAAACCACGTGATGTTGCAAAAAGTTTTGGGAAAGTTTGCAGAAAAGTCCTGGTGCTATGGGTGTGCCCGGCCAACTCCGTTCGGACAAAAATCCACGGAAAAGTCAGATGGAGGTCTGACCGTGTGTATGGGGCTTTACTCACTGTGTCTTCAGCTTCACTGTCTCCAACTTTGTGGTGTCTCATAGCAGTAACACCTATGCCGAAATCAGGAGATAGGTCTCCTCCATCCCCTCCCACTTCACATTCTTCCAGTCAGCTGACCTCTAGTCTCTGCCCCCCCAGCCATGCCGTGAACTGAATGGGTGGCTGAGAAGAGACAGCCCTGCTGGGCAGCCACGAAAAGTCTGGGAGAGCAGCGTGTGCTTCAGGAACAGCACAGGATTCGGTGACCCCCTGGCACATCGTCATTCGACCCCCAGGTTGAGAACAACTGCCCTAGACCAATAAAGCAACCTGCTGATAATGTCGTGAATACTACATACTTTCAGTTGCTTCCATGCACTGGATAATGTATAAACAGGGGGTTTCAGGGGTTGGGGAAATATCATCTGGAGGTCCGTCACCCAAAAAAACAAACAGCAGAAAGCACAAATTGAGGCTTATAGGAGTGGTTAAATGTAAAGAGCCTACGTCCTGTATGACTAGGAAAAAAATTGCTAGAGTGAAAAGAGGAAGATGTTTTTTTGGCAGAGAAGTCAGCTTTTCTCTTCGAAAAATCTCTACCCTAGCAGTCCCCCCCCCCCCCCCCTTATAGTTTAGTTCTGCTTTCAAGTTGAATTCCAAGTAAAGATATCATTTTTTTTCAAAAGTTACCTTGGGACCAATGTAAGCTTACATATTCCATACCTGGCTGATTCCCTGTGGAAGTAGAGCAGCACAACTAGGAGCCACCACTACTACAGTGATCTTCGCTGTCTTGTGTAGCAAGCAGCTACTTTGCTGCATAGTAACCAGGAGAGGGGAAAGGGTACAAGGTGTTTTCTGATTGACAATGCCCCACCTCATCACAGAAAGCTTTGCATTCATTAAAAAACAAAAAAAACACAAAGCATTCCCTGAATGGTTCCCATGGCAAGTGAGCAACTCCCTGTGGTCACTATGCACTTGCAGTAGGCCAGCCACTTGGCACGGGACTTGTATTCACCACCACTATAGTGGCATTCTTACAATTCTCTGCTTCCACAGGGATCAGCCAGGATACACACACACACACACACACACACACACACAAGATATAGATTTTGTGACATTACTAAAACAGATAATGTTTACAAAAGTAAAATCAGGTAGATTAAGTATAAACCAAGCAGCTGTACAAAGTGGTTTATTACTAGCAACTAACATACATGATGAATATTGCACATGTGAAAAGTCAGAACCGCTCCAAAATAAAAATAAAACCTGTAGACCTTATCAAAACAACTCTGCATTTCTTTTCATCAACCATGCAGGCTATTAGCATTTATTTTTTTAATGGCGTGTCATTGCCCATAAAATCCCTTTTAAAACAAGAAAAATACACTATTTACATATCAGTCCTTTGGTAAGATATGAAGTATAAAGGATATATAGACAAAATACTGTAGGAATAATAGGCACTGTACAGTTACTGCCACCATTAGCCTCAGCAGCAGTGTTAAAGAGTCCATTCACTGTGAAGCAGCTTATAGTCAATATTTGGTACCAAATGCAATAGTCTTTAGTACAGGGGAACGGCGTGCTCTCAGGACACGGCTGTAAGGGCTATTCTCCATAAGAGCTTTCGGTCCAGGAGTCCTGGCCAGCAGATTGCGCAGGAAAGACCTTTTCTCTGAGGGCGGATTAGGCTCCACATTCTCATTATTACACATGCGTTTGAAGCCAGGTGTCCCTTGTAATCGTTGTACAGTGTGGTACTGCTCTGCAATGCAAGCTGTCTTTTTCCGAAGATCCATCTTTACCAGGGCCATGTTGTTTTGTAGTTCTGCTAGAGTCTTCTCCTAGGAAGGGTAAAAATATTTGATAATGTCACTTGAAGCAGCCAAGCTGACCAGCAAATGAAAAAGAGCAAACCGTTTTCTCTTTTAGATGAAGGACTGATCATTCCAAAATTAACAATCTTAGCAAAGATCTTTCCCACACAATAACTCCCCTGAGTCAGTCATTCTGAAAAATGTCTTTTGGAAAAGCCTTCACCAATACTTGGTGATGATTGAGGAAAAAAAAAACCAAAAAAGCTGGGTATACAGGTTGATATGTCACACGACATGGGTGACCAAGTATAACCATTTCATTCTGTCCACAAAGACATTTGACTGGTGATATGGAAACCCTGTTTGGTTTTTGCACTATAAACATCAACAAATCCAGCACTATGTGGTCCCATCTCATATGTAAAATGGGTGGGGGTTACCATACACATGCTTCATAGTAAATGAGCAAGATGGATAAAGAGACTTCTTCCCCCACTATAAAGGCCTTCGATCCAAAGCATTGTTAAAAAGGTGAACGTGGTGATATAAAAAAGGAAATACAGTAAAGTGAAAAAGGAACCAAACCTGCTTGGACAAGATGTCATTGCATGTTCCCAGAGCTTGTCTTAGTTTTTCTGCACCAGTAGTGTGACAGCACGCCCTATTCACGTGCTGCAGAGATTCTCCAAATTTTTGTATCTCTGTGCGTAATAATCTGACGTTCTAAAGAAAAAACACAAAATTATAGTTAAAAGATCACTCTAAACACCTGCTGAAAGCCACCACCCTCAGATCTATCCTAAAGATTCCTAGCCACTTTTGAAGAAACAAGGAAGCAAGCAGGTGACTGTGCAAAAAGCAGGGCTGCTAAATGAAGTTTTGGGGAGCATGCGGTCCAGAAGAAGAAAAAAAAAGCTCAGTCAAAATCTGTCATGTTTACTTCTTATCATTAGTCAGAGTCCCCTGTATTCTAAAGTAGAAATCCGTGGGCAGGATTTAAAAAAAAAAAAAAAAAAAAAAAAAAAAAAAAAGTGGAAAAACGTAATGTCCATAGCAATTAGCGGACTTTCATAGTTTAACCTGCAGTGGGAAAACACTGATTAGTAGTCAGTCTTTTCTCCACTTTTAATTTTTTTTAGAAATTAGGCCCAGTGACAGTTTTAGGTTTGATTAAACCAAATATATTTTTTTTGGGGGGAAAAAAATGTAGGCTAGGATTCACATCTGTAAATAAACAGTATCTATATCATTCTGCATTATCACTCAGAAGACAAGGGACCCTGATAACACCAATTTAATGCAAGCAAGGACAGATAAAGGACTGCAAAGCAATAGGATCACAGCTGCTCCCCAGAACCTCCAGGTGATGAAGTGTGAAGAGATATAAGACTGTTACCCAAAGAGCTCTTGTGTGCTGAAAATCTGTGCACGTGTGATGAGAGCCCAGAAAATATTGCTGAAAGGGCAAAATAAAAAGGAAAATTTACAGCACAGAAAAAGACCAATTTCACACTGAATACACTGCCAACCGTCTACTCTCTGCGGTCAGCACAACACTTGCTAAATAAAGAACCATGCAAATAACGGATTTTCTGCACAATCATACTAGCTTACATGCAAGTGCATTTAACATTTGCAAAGCCAATATAGGATACAAGGGCCACATGCAACGCTATTTATATATGCACACATTTTATTTTTTCCATGTGAGTGGTCATCCCATCCAAGCTTAATATTTCAGATTTGGCTAGATGTCAGCAGCAGGATTCACTTGGCACTGTAACTACACTAGTAAATTCAGATATTTGCATTGTGCCAATTTACTGGTAATTGTTCTTCACAATACTGCAATGCATTGAGAAACCAATCATTTTGAATGGCACCCAAATACAGAAGTAAATGTGCAAGTCTGATCTTTTTATGCATTAAAGTGTCCTGCCTGCACACGGAAAATGAATTGGCTCACCTTAAAGCAAAGTAATGTGTTGTGTTAACACATTTTGAAGGGGCCCTTAGTGAGGTTGTAGAGAGGTCTACACTTCCTTGCTCTATCCAATGTGGACAGTACAAGGTAGAGCTGCACGATTCTGAATAACAAATTTTTTGCCAAGAATAAAGATCACGATTCTCACAATTCTTAGTGTATCATCTTTCACATAACTTTACTGTTTAGTTTTTTTTTATTTATTGAAGTATATTTTTTCCTAAAAAACACTTTTGAAAGTCCGCTGCGCAAATACAGCGTGACATAAAATATTGCAACGCTCTTCATTTTATTTTCCAGGGTCTCTGCTAAAAAAATATATATAAATGTTTGGGAGTTCCAAGTAATTTTCTAGCAAAAAATGGTTTAGTCTAAGTGGTTAAACTGACCTCATTTACAGACAGAAGTTCATTCCTTTGATGAAAAAGAACCAAGAGATACATAGGTTTCTCTTGATCGCTGTTAAACATTTGCTGGCTCCCCCGCCCCCCCCCCCTTTGACAGTTCTGAGCAGAGAAGGCTCTGCACTTGTTTCGGGGAAATGCTGGATTAACCGATTGCCAACCAGCCGCCACAGTATGGCTCGACTGCGGGAATCGTCGTAGGGGTACGTCGGGCTCGTTCACGGCCCTGGGAGCTACTCAGTGGGTCAGGCCGCAATTGTTCTCTGCAGAGACAGAACGGGGATCTGCTGAAGTAAACAAGGCAGATCTCAGTTCTGACAGGTGATCACAGTTAACCCCTTGATTGCTTCCCTGGTGTTAACCCCTTCAGTGTCATTAGTACAATGTCAGTGCATATTTTTAGCACCGATCCCCAAAAAAAAGTGTCAAAACTGTCAGTTTGGTGTCCGATCTGTCCACTGCAGTCCCGCACAAAAAATAAAATTATTGTATACACACACACACAAAAATCTATCCCCTATTTTGTACACACTAACTTTTCCACAAACCAATTAATATAGGTTTGTTTTTTTTTAACCAAAAATATGTAGAATACATATTGGCCTAAATTAGATTTTTTACTTTTATTGGATATGTTTTATAGCAGAAAAAAAAAAACCCACGCAGAGGTGATCAAATACCACAAAAAGAATGCTCTATTTGTGGGGGGGGGGGGGGGGGGGGTTGAGTCATCTGGGTACAGCGTCGCACGCCTGCGCAATAGTCAGCTAAAGGAACAGCGCCGTATAGCAAAAAAAATGGCCTGTACACCACTTTTTTTTTTAAGGATTAATTGTGCAGCTCTAGTACAAGGTGGTTGAATTTCTCACAGAATTTTTCATTTAGGCTATTAAAACGGTAAAACAATGCTAAAAATAGCTGCGCCTTACTGCCGACGCCCCCAACACCTCGGTGTGAAAGTAGCCTTACTGCTGCAGCATGTCACAGCTGGGACATCTCATCACTGAAATCTCCAAACGACAAGAAAAATAGGATTTTTTACTCACCGTAAAATCCTTTTCTCTGAGTCCATGGACCGACACAGCTTCTCTATTGACAAAGTGGGTATTATCCGTTAATTAGGAGTGACTAGGCAGAAAAACTTGTAAAAAGTGTTGCATCACACCTTCTACAGTCCCGCCCAGGGGGCGGACCCTCTGGGTATACCCTCTCAGTCTGCATCTTCGCAGATCAGTTCGTCAAAAAGCAGTACAAACTTAAAAGGAGGGGTGGGTGCTGTGTCGGTCCATGGACTCAGAGAAAAGGATTTTACGGTGAGTAAAAAATCCTATTTACTCTTTCGTCCATGGACCGACACAGCTTCTCTATTGACAAAGTGGGACGTCCCAAAGCAGTCAGAGAAAAAACGAGGGGTGGTAACCGCATAAAAATAAACTTCACCCCAAACACAAAACAGCACTTCTCCAACGGAGGAGTTGCAACTCTAAACAGCCGCTTGCAAAACCTTGCGGCCAAAAGAGGCATCCGAAGATGCACCTACATCAATTTTGTAGAATTTTGTGAAAGTGTGAGCGGACGACCAAGTCGCCGCTTTACATAATTGGGAAACAGACGATTGATGTCGAAAAGCCCAAGAGGCACCTATTGCCCTGGTCGAATGCGCTGTGACAGGAAAGGGGGGCGCCTGACCCTTTAAGGCGTAAGCCTGGATTACTATCTGTCGGATCCACCTAGAGATGGTGGCCGAGACTGCTTGGCCCTTCTTGGGACCAGCCACCGAAACAAACAGTGAGTCTGACTTCCGGAACAGGGAAGTAGCAGATAGGTATACTCTCAAAGCTCGGACAACGTCCAAGGAATGCAACGCCGACTCCTTAGGATTCGACAGCTGAGGACACAAGGATGGAAGTACAATGTCTTCGTTGAGATGAAAAGCCGAAACGACTTTCGGAAGAAAGGAAGGCTGCGGCCGCAGCACCACCTTATCCTTGTGGAAAATCAAATAGGGAGCCTTGCAGGACAAGGCTGCCAGCTCAGAGACTCGTCTGACGTAACAGCCACCAAAAAGACTTATGAGAAAGTGTCAACAGGGGAATATCTCTAATATTCTCAAACGGTGCCTTCTGAAGCACCGAGAGGACCAGGTTCAAGTCCCACGGAGGTAACGGGGGACGGACCGGAGGGGCCACATGTCGGACCCCCTGCACAAAATGTACTCACGAGAGAGTGAGTCGCCAGGGGTCGCTGAAAAAAGACAGCCAGGGCAGATATCTGTCCCTTAAATCGTACTTAGTATTCCCGTGTGCTGCTTCCACCCTGGCAGCAAACGCCTCTAGGATTGCAGTCATAGCGTTCATAGACACCTCAGGGGCACCAGCTGCTAAATCTGGTGTTTCAGGGAAGAAGACATCTGGCTCAGATGCCATGCTGACCACACGCTGACACTCACAGGGCTCCAGGCAAGATATCAATAGGCCACCCTCCTGTGCTGCAGAGAGGCCGGGTCACCCAGAGGACTCACCACCCTGGATAGGTACTGCTATGCTGCGCCTGTGATGCTGTCCCCCTGCTGCTGTGCAAGTCTTATTCTTTTATCAGCACTTCCTGTGTGAATTTTCGCGCCAGTGTAATGCACCCTAGAGGCCGGAGGCTCTCGAAAAATGGTTGCCAAAAACGTCTGTATGGAAGATAATGTGGGCTCTAAGAAAATGGCTGCCGACAGAAGATAGAGGTCAAGCAGCCATAGCCCACAAAAAGATGGCCGCCGAACGGCAATATCTGCATACAGGGTGGACAAACATGGCCGCCGATCAGCTGATAAGGGCCAGTGGGTTTGGCCGAATCACAGGAAGATGGCCGCCGGGCAGTCACAAGAGGCCAAACTTGGCATGGACCACCTCAAAATGGCCGCCGACAGCATGGCGGAGGAAGGACACAAACACAGGTAAGAAAAAATGACATTTCTTTTAAATGTTAGTTACAGCCAGCCCCGCTCCAGTGGGACCCCCTAGGTGACCCCCAGCACCCTTTAGCTAGAAGCCCAGGGAGGAGGGAAAGGCAGGGAGAGGGAAGAAAGGGGCCACAACCACTTACTTGATCTCTCCAGGAATATCCAGCGAAATCACCCAGCCGAGGCAGGGGAGTTTTACTTACCTATCCTGCTGGAAGACATTCCAAACAGATCATCGTCCACGCACGGAAGGTGACTGTTGGCCAGGCATGCTGTGATTGGACCCAGAAGGGACGATCATATGTATGCCCTGGAGCATGACGCTCACCGGACAGGCTGCTGCGACTCGGCCGTAAGGTCAGCCGAAGCTGAGCGGTCCGATGCAAGCCTTGGAGCGTAAGCTCACCAGCCAGGCTGCTGCTACTCGGCCGTAAGGTCAGCCGAAGCTGAGCGGTCCGATGCAGGCCCTGGAGCGTAAGCTCACCGGCCACCCGTGGAGCGACGGGCATGTCGTGGAAAACCCAGTGCGTAGCTAGGGTCGGCACACGCTCGATGGCCGAAACTGGGGAGACTAAAAGGATCGAGGATCCAGCCTGTCACCCAGTCGATTGAAGATCGCAGGAAACAACAAATGTAGCAAAAAAATATATATTTTTTCCCCCGGACCAATGGGCCCGAAGGGAGCCATGTCCTACTCCTTGCTAGACAGAAAAAAACTGATCTGCGAGATGCAGACTGAGAGGTTATACCAGAGGGTCCGCCCCCTGGGCGGTACTGTAGGTGTGATGCAACACTTTTTACAAGTTTTTCTGCCTAGTCACTCCTAATTAACGGATAATACCCACTTTGTCAATAGAGAAGCTGTGTCGGTCCATGGACGAAAGAGTAATTAGAGTTACGCTTACCGGTAACGTCTTTTCCAGTAGTCTTTCAGGACAGCCACAATGAGAGACCTAGGCTCCTCCCCTTCCACAGGAAACACTGCGCCAGCCCCTATAAATTCTTACTTCCCCTGCCGGCCTTCAGTTTTTCTGAGATCACCTCCGGACAGCTGGGGAGACACAAGAACACATTAATAGCATACTATTATTATCTCTATCATGCTGCGTTCCGGTCTTTAGTAAGACCCCCCAATTTTTTTAGGGTGGGTACTAGGGCTGTCCTGAAAGACTACTGGAAAAGACGTTAACTGGTAAGCGTAACTCTAATTTTCCCTATTCGTCTTTCAGGACAGCCACAATGAGAGGATAGACCAGCACTTACCAACTAGGGTGGGACTACAGCTTGCAAAACCTTTCGCCCAAAGGCTTGCTCACCTGCCGACACCAGATCCACTCTGTAATGCTCAACAAAGGTAGCGTAGCTGGACCAAGTTGCTGCCTTGCATATTTGTTCTGGCGTTGCTCCAGCCCTTTCTGCCTGAGAGGCTGCCAGAGATCTGGTGGAGTGTGCCTTTATTCCTGTAGGGACCTCTTTACCCGCTAAGGAATATGCCTGTCCTATGGCTGTTCTGAGCCATCTGGCGATAGTGCGTCGAGACGCCTTGTAACCCTTTCTGGCCCCAGAAAATAAACAGAGTCTGACTTTCTAAAGACTCTTGTCTGTTCTAGGTAGTGCAGGATGAATCTCCTGACATCCAAGGTGTGAAATTTCCACTCCCCTTCACCTGAGGGGTTTGGACAAAACGAAGGCAAGATTACTTCCCGATTCTTGTGGAATTTTGAAGTAACCTTGGGCAAAAATGCCGGATCTAAATCGAGGGGGGGTGGTGCTGCGCTGTTTCTAATATGATAAATTATAGTGCACAATGACTAAGAAATTATCAATCAATAAACAGGTTAAAAAATAAACAATAAATACAACTGATCAATTATAGTGATGTATAAATACTAAAACTATGAGATCAGTAAAAATATAAATAAATAAAAAAACTGTAAAAACAATAAATATATAAGTAAACCTGTGAATAAATACCAAAGTGAATGTTACTGTGCAAATATGCTGTGAGAATGAATAAATGAAAGAAGTCGCCTGCAAATTGCAGTAAAATGATAATAAGTGCACCAATGTGACTGCTAAATAAACAAAGTGCAGTGCAGTGCTAAAGTGAAGCAGTAAGTTCAATGAGTAACGAAAAAAAACGAAAAAGTGAAAATTGTCCAATAAGCAAAGGAACACAAATTGAACTCCAAAAATCCAGAGAAGAAGAACAATGGTAAGTGGTGCCCGTGCAGATCAATTTCTTGTAAGTGACAATCCCGCAACTTCATATAGGTGAATGGTGCTGTGGTGACGGGGTGTCTGAATCTCCACTTCCGGTGTCACACTAAGAGTAATGGGTGGCCTCTTACCTTGCGGTAATGAGGTAACCGCTTTTGTATAGTGGGGGTCAGTAAAATCCTTTAACACGATCCTGACGTCCAATAGGGAAACCTTTATAACAGGATGCTGCTGTTCCTCACATATGGGATAACTTATACTGGATCTTAAAGGGTTGCTTACATCTCCCAACGATGGCCGGGTTAAAAGGAAAAAAAATGGGGTCTCGATCGTGAAGTACGTTTTTTAAAAAGGTGTGTACTTTAATATTGCATAAATATAACAAGGTTGCTTACATAAACTCACATAAAAAAATTATAAAAACATGCACTTATCCCAAACGAACGGCAAGCTCGTGTGCCTCCGTCTGACTGTCTGCCTCTCCGTCCCTACGCGTGGCGTCACGGTCACGTGACTTCATCAGGGGATGATGGGAAGGCAATACAATGGTCTTTAAATACAGTTTGTATAGAGATTGATACGGCGGCCATTTTCTTATAGATCCTGTCCTAAGTTATGGCGGCGGCCATATTTTTGGTGGTGAAAAACAACAACAAGGAAGTGGCGGTGGCAATACTTGCGCCGCCAATTTCCTTGTGATTTATTTAAAGATAGGTTGGCGGCCATGTTCATGGAGTCCTTGCAATGATATGTTGTGATGACAGAACCACAACATGGCAAGGACATGACCGCAAACAATGTTGCAGAGTTGAGGGGGCATCACATTCAAATTAAGTTTAAAATATGATTAAAATATATAGAGACAATCAATAAAACAGTATTAGAAATATAAAATGGGAATAAATATATTAATATTCTATTTAAAATACACTTGTCAGTGCATTAAAAAAATGGATATGTCAGAGAAATATTATTTAGGTCTGGTGGACATCAGGCAGACGTTTGCGTTAGAGGCTATACTAGATGTGTTTATTCCTACCAGGTGATATAAAAATAATGATAAAGATATTGTTAAAACAATATATATATATATATATATATATATATATATATATATATATATATATATATATATATATGCACAGGAGACAGTGTTAGGGGAAAAACTTATTCTGGTGTGTATGAGGGAGATTTAATTAAAGGAGAAGTTATAAACGGGGGCAACCTATGCCCCATCATGTAAATAAATATATACTAAAAATCACTGAGAAAACAATTGAGGTCGAACTCCACATTGAGTCCTTTTGGCACAAAAGTATCCATGGTGAAAATCCATTTTGATTCTAATTGGCTTAGTGTCCTCACCTTATGACCCCCCCCGCCAGTGTCTGGTATATGGCTCAATGCCCCAAAATTTTAACTGTGAGGGGTCTTTGTTGTGATGCAATAAAGAGTGTTTAGATACATTGTGTTTGTCCAACCCTTTTATTATATTTTGGACGTGCTCTTTGATACGGATCCTGAGAAGTCTTTTTGTACGCCCTATATACTGCAGGCCGCAACTACACTCCAGGGCGTATACCGCCCCCTCGGTGTTGCAGCATATAAAGTCTTTAACTTCATAGCTATCTCCCGTGCTGGAGGATGTGAAGTTAGTTTTTTTCTCATTTGGTCTCTGTTTTCTTGCATGCAAAACATCGTTTACAAGGATAAAAGCCTTTCATTGTAAAGAAGGAGAATGGTTTGTTGGGTGGATCTGGCACGCTCTTTACTATTTTATCCCGTATGGTTGGTGCCCTTTTATAAATGAATCTGGGATTTCTTGGTAGTGAATCTTGTAGCTGTTTGTCTGCCAATAGTAGGTGCCAATGCCTTTTGATAATTCTTTCAATCTTCTTGTGTTGTACATTATAGTCAAGGATGATAGATGTCAATGGTTTTTTGGATGGTAATTGATTTTTATTTTTGTCTCTTATCAGTTCGTCCCGGTTCATCTCTGTTACTTCGACTATATTCTTTTCTATGAATGTATTACTATATCCTTTCTCGACAAATCTTTGACCCATGGCTTCGGCTTGTTCTTTGAACGTGTCCAAGTTGGTGCAGTTTCTCCTTAGCCGTACAAGTTGACCCTTAGGGACATTAAAAAGCCAATTCTTATGGTGACAGCTTTCTATCGGTAAATAGCTGTTCCTATCAACGTTTTTAAAATGAGTCTGTTTTAAAACCAGAAGTGTCCTGTATGATATCTAGATTTAAAAATGTGACACTTGTTTCGCTGATCTCCCATGTAAGCTTAATATTTCTGTCATTTATATTCAGAGTTTGTAAAAATGATGTAAGTAGATTAGGCTCTCCATTCCAAAGGATAAAAATATCATCAATATTAGCGTTTATATATGGTGAGTTCGGCTGGTTTATTTTTAAAAACGGTTTCTTTTTCCCACTGGGCCATAAAAATACCGGCCACACTAGGGGCAAACTTAGCCCCCATGGCTACGCCAGTTCGCTGATGGTAATAAATTCTTGTTGTGCCAAAAATAGTTATTTTTGAGGCAAAAGTCGAGACATTTGATGATGAACTTTCTTTGCATGCAAGGCAATTTAGTATATGTCCTAAGTCACCACTTAGCAGCTTCGCAAGCTTGATGATGTAGGATAATTGTGTATAAGGAAGATACGTCCCCAGTTGCCATGATCCATGGTCCTTCTTTGGGAGTGTCCATTATTATTTGTATCATCTGTTTCGTATCTCTTAGGTATGCCTCTGTGCCTTGCACTACGGGTTGCAGATAATGGTCTATGTATTGGCCCATCCTGGCCGTGAGCGAATCTATCCCATTGACTATTGGTCCTGGCGGTGGATTTATTTTGTCTTTATGTATCTTGGGAATTGAATAAAAAAGAAGCCAGATATTTAGTACCCGATTCCTGGCGAACACCTATTATTTATACAAGATGTTCTTTAGACCCAGATGTACCACCTGTTCTAGAGCTTTTCTGCATTTGAAGGCAGGGGTACTGAGCAATTTATTATATGTATTGGTGTCTTCCAACATCTCCTTCATACTATTGTTGTATTGTTCTTTTGTAAGGATGAAAATTGCTCCCCCTTTATCGGCTGGTCTTATGACAAGGTCCTTCCTTTTTGTCAATTTCTTAATACCACTCTTTATGTACTTCGGTTCCTCCTTTATTTTCAAGTCCTTAATTTCTTCCAGCACTACTTTCTTAAAAACATCAATGTATTTGTTATTTTTGACTGGCGGGTTAAAAACTGATTTGTTTCTCAGCATACTGTGTGATATTCCATCTTCTCTTATTCCTGATTTATTATATGTGATGGGGTTCCCTGCTATATATTTATTGATATTTAGTTTTCTTACGAATTTCTGTATACCGATATAGGTCTGGAATTTGTCTAAATTCTTTGTTGGTGCATATTTTAGGCCTTTATCCAATACACCAATCTCTTCATGAGTAAGAGTTTCACCGCTTAGATTGAAAATTCCCTCTCCCTTTCTTCTCGTTTTCTTTTTGAGTCTCTTCCCGGATCTACATCCTCTCTTCTTTCTTGATTTCTCAGTCCTCTCTGTCCGTCTGGTGGGTAGTTCTCCCTGTCCCTGTCTAAAAAAGACCTCTCATAGTCTGGGCCATTATATTGGCTCGTCTGTGGTCTTACGTATCTATCATCTTCATTATAACTTGCCAATGGGGCATAATAGTTGTTGGTTCTGATGGGGCTTCGTTCGTTCTGTCGGTTATTTCTTCCATATCCATAGTCTCTTGGTGGGCTCCTCCCTCTTGGTTCGTTCTGTTCATATGGGGGAGCTCTGTAGTCTCTGTTATAATGGGGTGGTTGTCTTTGGTCTCGATGATCTTGTGGAGGGCCCCTATATTCTCTTTGGTCATATGGGGGTCTGTACCAGTTGTTCCCATTATATGGTTTTTGTTCTGGCGTTGCTCCGGCTTTTTCTGCCTGAGAGGCAGGCAGAGCTCTGGTAGAGTGTGCCTTTATTCCTGTAGGGACCTCTTTACCCGCTAAGGAATATGCCTGTCCTATGGCTGTTCTGAGCCATCTGGCGATAGTGCGTCGAGATGCCTTGTAGCCCTTTCTAGCCCCAGAAAATAAAATAAACAGAGAGTCTGACTTCCTAAAGACTCTTGCCTGTTCCAGATAGTGCAGGATGCATCTCCTGACATCCAAGGTGTGAAATTTCCACTCCCCTTCACCTGAGGGGTTTGGACAAAACGAAGGCAAGATTACTTCCTGATTCTTGTGGAATTTTGAAGTAACCTTGGGCAAAAATGCCGGATCGGTCTTTAAAACGACCCGATCCGGAAAAATACAAAAAAGGGGGTCTAATGGATAGAGCCTCTAACTCACTGACCCTCCTAGCAGTGGTCACTGCAATCAAAAAAACTCTTTAAAGTTAGATCCCTTAGTAGACACTCCTCTAAGGGTTCGAAGGGAGCGCCCGTAAGGGTCTGCAAGACCAAAGACAGGTCCCCAACTGGGAAATGGTGGATTCTGAGTTGGTCTAAGTCTTGATAGGGCTCTGAAAAACCTGATAACCCAGGGATCGGAGGCCAGAGGTTTCTCTAAGTAAGCACTGAGATCTGACTTTTAAGGGTAGCTATGGAAAGTCCCTTATCTGCCCCACATTGAAGGAATTCCAGGATGGACGTGGAATTATGGACCGAACAGGAACAGTCCGCACACCACTTGTTAAAGCGGAGCCAGACTCTTCTATAGATCTGGCGAGTCTCCTTTTTCCTACTATTAAGGAGGGTGGTAACTAGCTTTTCTGAAAAGCCCTTGGCTTTTAACATGCCCTCCTCAGTAGCCAAGCCGCTAGCCTCCATCTGTGTACCTGGGGGCAAAGGACTGGACCCTGTGAGAGGAGATCCTCTCGAGGTGGGAGGAAGAAGGGGGGTTCTACAGCCAACTGTTTGAGAACTGAGAACCATGCTCTCTTGGGCCAATGTGGTGCCACTAGAATCAGGGAAGTGTTTTCTACCTGAAACTTCCTTAGAACAGCGGGCAACAGAACCGGTGGTGGGAATGCATAACACATTCTGAATTCCCAACTTTGGGTTAGTGCGTCCACTCCCAACTCTCCCTCTCCCCTGTTTAGAGAGAAGAACCAGGGGGCTTTCACGTTTCTCTTTGACGCGAAAAGGTCCACCTCTGGTGGCCCCCATCTTCTGACTAAGAGCAGGAAAACCTCCTGATTGAGGACCCATTCGCTCTCTCTCAGTTGTGTCCGACTGAGGAAGTCTGCTATGACGTTCCTCTCGCCTCTCAGGAAGATTGCTGAGAGTGAGAGTGTGTTGATTTCGGCCCAGCCCAGAATGTCTGCTGCTAGGGCCGACAAGACTCCACTCCTTGTGCCGCCCTGCTTGTTCAAATAGGCTACGGCCGAAGAGTTGTCTGACCTCATCTGAGTGTGGTGACCCCGGAGTTGTTCCTGAAAAAACTTGAGCGCTAGACCCACTGCTTTCAGCTCTTTCCAGTTGGACGACCTGTTTAGATCCTCTAATTCCCAGGTGCCCTGTGCTGGGAGGGATCCCAGGTGTGCCCCCCAGCCTTTGCCACTTGCGTCCGTGGTTATCACCCGAGACAAACCACAGACGCCCCTGTGACAGGTTTGAAACCCTCCTCCACCACCAGAGGGATCTCTTTACCTGAGCAGGTACCTGAACCAGGTTGTCTAGAGCTTCTAGACTGTGGTCCCAAATCTTCAAAACGAAGGCTTGTAGTGGGCGAAAGTGCAGTCCTGCCCATTGGACTGCTGGGAGCGTAGATGTCAACAGACCCAAAGTTGACATCAGATATCTTATTGTGACTTGGAGGTTGCTCTGAAGGGACGTCACTGCCCTGTCTAACTTTAGGATCTTCTCCATCGGGAGGAATACTCTCAAAAGAGTTGAATCCAAAGTGTACCCTAGGTACGTTATACTTTGTGATGGGACTAGGCTGGACTTCTCTAAATTTAGAAGCCACCCTAGGTCCGTAAGGACCCTCCTTGTTTTTTCCAGATCTCTGGATAGCTGTTCTGGGGATGCTGCGAATAGAAGCAGATCGTCCAGGTAAGCTATGATGGATACTCCCTGAAGACGCAGAAACACCAACGGTTCCGCCAGAACCTTGGTGAAAATGCGGGGGGACGAGGATAGCCCGAATGGCAGTGCTTTGAACTGTAGGTGCACTACTGTTCCGTCTAGGTTGACTGCTAGACGTAGAAAACGTTGAGAGTTTTCTGCAATTGGGATGTGCAGGTATGCGTCTCTGAGATCCAGAGACACCATGAAGCAATTGGGGGGGAGGAGGGCCCTGACAGAAAAAAAAATCGACTCCATCCGGAATCGTTTGTATACAATTGATTTGTTCAGGGGCTTTAGGTTCAGAATTAGTCTGAACTCTCCGGAAGGTTTCTTTACCACAAAAATGTGGGAATAGAATCCCCTTCCCTCCTCTGCTTCTGGAACTCTGCATACTACGTTCGGACTTTCCAGAGCTCCCAACAAGGCTTGGGATTTCTCCCTGCATTTGGGAAGAGAAGTGACAAGATATCTCTGGGGGGGGGGGCTTTGCAAACTCTAAATGGTACCCCCTTCTTATAATCCCCAGAATAAATTGGTTGGGGGAAATTGTCTCCCATAGTGGGAGGAAGATCCCCAGTCTTCCTCCCACTCTGACTAGAGAGTCAGGGGTTTTTCCCGGGCTGTTGAGGAGCGCGAAAAATCGCTCCATCTCTGCCTCTAGGGGTCCAGGTCTTTCTTTGCTTTTCAGGCCTGGGAGCCCCCTTCTGACCCTGCGGACGAAACCCCTTTTTTGATAATACTGGGGCCTTCCGCTTGGGGGGAAAGGACTTCTTTTTATCTGCCGTCCGGTCCAGAACCGAATCGAGACCGGGGCCGAAGAGTAGGTCTCCCGTTAGGGGTATCCCACACAGCTTAGCCTTGGAGGCACTGTCTCCTGGCCAAGTCTTCAGCCAGAGGGCTCTTCTGGCAGAATTGGCCAGGGCTGCCGACCTGGCTGACATGCGGACAGATTCCGCAGAGGCGTCCGCTATATAAGCAACTCCTTGCAAGATAGTCGGAAAGGACGCTAGAATTATTTCTTTAGCCGTCCCAGCCTCAATGTGCTCCTGGATTTTAAGGAGCCAATGTTCTAAGTTGCGGGCCACAACTGTAACGGCCATCTCAGGCCTTAAATTACCCATAGTAGAGTCCCAGGTTTTTTTTAATACGGAGTCTATCCTTTTGTCCATGACGTCCGCCAAAGCTCCCATGTCCTCGAACGCTAGGTCCGTGTTCCTAGAGACCTGGGAGAAGGCGGCGTCTAATTTGGGGTTTTTATTCCAAATGGACATTGGGTCATCTGAAAAAAGGAAATCTTTTTAAAGATGTAGAAAAGAAGGGTTTCCTCTCAGGGTCCTGCCATTCCCTTTTGACAGTGTCAATCAGTACATCGTGTACAGGGAAGACTTTTTTTCTTCTGTTCACCCAGGCCCTTATACATTTTATCATGAAGGGTCAAGGGTTTTTTATCGGTCTGTATACCGAGGGTGGTATAAATTGCTCCCAAGAGGTCATCTACCTCATCCAGGGACAACTTATACCTGGAGGTTTTCCTGGACTCCCCGTCCTGGGTTTCTCCGTCAGTGTCACCTCTGAGTCTCAAGAGGACTCAATCTGGATGTGCCTGTTGTACACCGGAAGGGCCTGCAACCTCCTCTGCCCTGGAAGTAGTGGCAGCGTTAGCCGGTACAGGGCCCTGAGCCGGTGAGGGGGTTGTAACCTGGGAAGTGGGAACAGAGGGGAGTTTAAATCTTTCAAATAAGCTTTTGAAAGACGAAAAGGTGGACGAGAGCTCCTTCACGGAAGCTGCCAGTTCAGACTCCTGCTCTGAATCACTCTTTCACCAGTGTGTCAATACAATTTTTACATAAGACCTTCCCCCATGCCTCCTTTAGCGTGTCCCTACAGGAGGCACACTTCTTTTTAGAGGTATGGGTTGATCTCGATTTCTCTGTAGCCTTCTAGAATACAGGAAGACAACAAAATCATACAAAAAATTTAGTACAAAATATACTTTTTTTTTTGGACAAATAAGTACAACCCCTGGAGAGCGCTGAACCTTCTATATGTAAGGCATCAGTGTCTCCCCCCCTGACCACCCAGGGGGACTACCCCCCCCATGGACAGGAACCATGCATGGAGGGGTATTCCTAGGTAGAGAGGAACCCACCCCAGGGTACTCTTACCTTAGGAAGGCTGGAGGTGGTGTCAGTGTGTGCCGCTTGAGCCTCTGCTTCCGACATGCTGACTGCAGGTGGCTGCCTCCGCTGAGTCCTACGCTAAGGACACTCCTTGCGTGATTTGGACTCTCTCCAGCTTCTGCCTGGGCCCCTATCAGCGCCGCGACCCGGAACCGGAAGTCGCGGGTTAAAGGGAAAGCATCCGCCCTCCGCCGGAAATGTCGCCACGTCGTCCGGCCCGCGAGTTCCAAAAAAAAAAAAAAAAAAAAATGCGGCATGTATCCATATACACGGAGGACGGATTGCCTCCTTGCTGCGGCCCTGTGGACGCGATAGGGGCCCCCCTCAGCCTTCAGCCGCACTCGACCAGGCTGGGGTGGCTCACGGAAGGTGGGTGACCAATCCACAATACCCTGGAAGCCCCTGCTTCCTTTCAGGTAAGAAATGCCTCAGTCCCCTGACTGACTTAGTCTGGCTCCTTGCACAGTGTCTCCCCTCCGGAGGAAACACTAACAACTGAAGGCCGGCAGGGGAAGTAAGAATTTATAGGGGCTGGCGCAGTGTTTCCTGTGGAAGGGGAGGAGCCTAGGTCTCATTGTGGCTGTCCTGAAAGACGAATAGGGAAAATCCTGTTAAAGAACTAGACTTTCTGTACTGGAGTCAGGGCCACCATTAGAATCACAGGGGCCCCATACAGCCTGACAGGGCCCAACCAAACCTCCCTCTAGTAAGCAGAGAATGAAGCAACGTGCACTGTGTGCCATGGAGAAATTTGGGTGTGGCAAAATTGTGCTAACAGTAGCAGGGGTTTAAAGCATGTACAAAGCACAGTGGTCAAAAAGTATTCAACATACAGAGGACAGGCATCAGGTGGAAATATTGTACAAAAATGCAGGCGTCAGAAATATGTATATTATCGAGTGCAGGTTTTAGGTTATGTAGTGTGCAGTACTCAGGGGTGGGTAACAAACATAGCTCAGGGGTCAGGAGTGGGTAAGCTACAGGGTTATGTACTTTACAGGGGTCAGGAGTTGTAACGCAAATAATTTTAGAGCAAGTGACCCCACTACTGAGATACGCCAGAGGTATTTAAAGAAAAGAAAACACTTTAACAGGAGAGCTAGTCTAGGTGTTAAAAACAAAGAATGCCATTTTCGGGAATAAAAAATTAAATAACTCAGTTTCACAGAACAGGATTTTTTGGTTTACCTGTAAAATAAATTTTATTGGGAGTACATCACTGGACACAGAGGATTTGATAATCCGGACTACTTGGGTTATGTTACCACTTTCAGGTGAACAGACACTAGCCAAAAAAGGAAAGCATCCCCACCCAGGAATAGCCTCTCCTAGATCAGCTAAACCACAGTTTTGTAGCAAGCAATGAGGAACAGAGAGGGGGATCTCTGGGTCCCATGATATACTCCAAGAAAGGGTCCACTAGGAAGCCCATTGTGGTTTCCTGTGTCCGAGTAAGCCCCAGAACCCTGATACTCCTCGTGGTTATAAACCCACTTTTCAAAAAAACAAACGCACACACGACAAAGGCATAATGAGCTAGTATGCATAGCATACTAACTCATTATGTAATATTCACCTCAGATCGAAGCCCCCCCCCCTGCAGCCGTCCCCGTACACGGCCGACATCTCTCCCAGGGCTTACTTCCAGGTATCGCGGCTCTGGCGGTTTGTTGATTGGCCGGAGCCGCGATGACTTCACATTCGGGCGGGAGCCGCCAGCCGCGTCATGACCTCCTTTAGAAATGGCATGATCGACGTTTCTAAAGTGCGCCTGAGCTGTTGTCTACAGCGCATGCACCGTAGACAACGGCGACCATCATTATTGTAAATATCTCCTAAACCGTGGAGGTTAAGGAGATATTTTGAGCACCTACAGGTAAGCCTTAAGTCTTGGTTTACCTTTAGGTAAAAGTGGTTGCAAAGGGTTTAACACCACTTTAACAAATGATTCATGATCCCAACAGCTTCCTCCCAAAGTTACAGAAAAAGGTTTCGTTTTAAGTGGTTAGACTGACCTCATTTACAGACCGAAGTTCATCACTTTGATCTCTAAAAGAACCAAATGTTACTTTGTATCTCTTCTCTATCTCTCAGTGCTGAGGAATGTTGACAAACCTTTGCCGACTTTTTTTCTTTTGACAGCTCAGCACGGTTTATATAGAATCATGGAAATGGCTGTCTAGGATCTTGAGGGGGGGGGGGGGGGGGGGAAATGAATGGAGATTGTAATTATTTTTTTACACGATTAATTGTGCAGCTCTACCTGCAGCCCAAGCCATTGAGAATTCTGAGAGGTCCTTATTGCATTTAATGGGTTTGGGAGCCCACCCCTCATCCTTCCCCCACCTCTTTTCTTGTGCGATGCCACGGCTAGCTGAGGATTTGTAAGCCAGCCAGTTACACACAGTGGGAATGGCCACCCAGTTCAGAGGGGTGTTGGCACAAGCTACAACACCTCCATGGCAGTTACGCCCTGTAATCATGTGTCCCCAATACTTGCAGCCTGTGCAGATTCACAGAAATTTGTCTGTTCTTAGCTGCAGGGGCCTCAAAACACATGTGATGTCATGTGTAGGGGACTGGTAAAAAAGGTGAAGACACATGATGACAATACCACAGGTAGTGCCAGACCACTTTAAAACAATGCTATCGAAGTGTAGCAGCCAATACACATGGAAACACTATAGGGAGATTGTTTCAGCTGCTCCACTAGTACAAAGATAGTCATTAGTCCAAGCTGCAGGAACAGACTCAATCTGGTACATCAGTACCCTGGACATTGCTTTTTGCAAGATCTCTATGGTAAAGTTTAATACAAGTCATTCCTGTACTTGTACAATGGGTCCAGGTACAGTCTCTTTTGGCCTATTGGGTGTAGTAATGGTTACAAATGAAGCCCTACACCTGTCCCATCAGGAGTACCAGGAATAGGCCCACAGCACAAGACTAACATTCAAGGTTTAGCCAAGCAGGTTACGCCTGGGCAGGGATTCCTGCCTTTTTTGTAGCCAATGTCAGGGGGGGGGGGGGGGGTGTTGGGGTTGTGGAGAATCTTCTACCCCCTGCTGCAATCGGCAAAGTAAGTGTCTGCACGCCCGCGTCATTAATTCGCAGAGCTATGTGAACGGAAAACTACAAGGCTCGGCAGCCTTTGCGTCTGTTGACTTGCATTTCTCAATGAACACCCACAGCGCTGTTGAGCATTGTGGTAGTTCATTGATGCTTCCTGTTAGTGTGTAACTGCTTGGCCGTATGATGTACCATATCGTCAAACAGCTTAAACAGTTTGCAAGAGCCCTGCATTGTACCCACAATCTGCTGATCATGGGTGCCATGCTTTCCAGGCTCCCAATAAAAAAAAAAAAAAAAAAAAAAAAAAACACTGCACATTTTTTACCTGCAAAAAGATTTGCATCTATTTGTATTTCTTTAACAAGGGGGACTTATCTTTTAAGGTGTTAGTGCAACCCAAGTAGTCATGGATTATGAAGTGCCCTGTGTCATATTAGGAAGACTCACTAACTTTACAATTGCAAAACAAATAACTATATCCATAATGTGAAAATATAAAGGGCATAAGAGAAAACTGATCACAATCACATTATAAAATGATCCCATTACAAAATAGATAAAACCTTTGCAACCAAAAGGATCAATAAATATTGGCAGTCATTGAGTTTACTGGATTGCTCCAAGATTTCTATAAAAAAAAAAAAAAAAAACACAACTGGTACAGTTATGAAAAAACAAAACATGTTTGGCTTACCTTTTGCCCTTCTTGAATCTTTCGATCTACATCAGCAGTGAATGTCCTTGCAGATGAAGGAGGCTCACGTATCATCCTAAGTCTTTCAATTTCTAGGTTACAACCAGATTACATTTATGATAAAAAAGAATCCAATATATTAAAATGCATTATTTCTCACAAAAGGCAGAAAAATTGTCTGTTAAAGGTGCTCCCAATAGGCAGAATTATAAGTGGGATGCAAAAAAAGTTTAGTTAAAACGGATACTACAAATTCCACAAATGATTACCATGCCTAAGAACGCAAGCGCTCACCTTCATTTTTAGATTTTAGGGTTGCATTCAGATCTGCGATATCCAATTTAAGTTTACTTATTTCAGACAGATCACATGCTGCCAAACGCTTGGATCTGCGCAGAGGAACCTCGTCTTTTTTGGTACTTGTGTTTAATGCATCAGGAACATCTTTAGCTTCCTCCAGAGCAGCTTGAAGCTCCTCAATTTGCTCATCTCGTTCCTAGATTCAAAGACAAAAAAATTAGAGTTACGCTTACCGGTAACGTCTTTTCCAGTAGTCTTTCAGGACAGCCAAAACAGGAAACACTACGCCAACATACATAAATTCTTACTTCCCCTGCCGGCCTTCAGTTTTTCTGAGATCACCTCCGGACAGCTGGGGAGACACAAGAACACATTAATAGCATACTATTATTATCTCTATCATGCTGTGTTCCGGTCTTTAGTAAGACCCCCCAATTTTAGGGTGGGTACTAGGGCTGTCCTGAAAGACTACTGGAAAAGATGTTACCGGTAAGCGTAACTCTAATTTTCCCTATTCGTCTTTCAGGACAGCCACAATGAGAGGATAGACGAGCACTTACCAACTAGGGTGGGACTACGGCTTGCAAAACCTTTCGCCCAAAGGCTTGCTCACCTGCCGACACCAGGTCCACTCTGTAACGCCTAACAAAGGTAGCGTAGCTGGACCAAGTTGCTGCCTTGCATATTTGTTCTGGCGTTGCTCCGGCTTTTTCTGCCTGAGAGGCTGCCAGAGCTCTGGTAGAGTGTGCCTTTATTCCTGTAGGGACCTCTTTACCCGCTAAGGAATATGCCTGTCCTATGGCTGTTCTGAGCCATCTGGCGATAGTGCGTCGAGATGCCTTGTAGCCCTTTCTAGCCCCAGAAAATAAAATAAACAGAGAGTCTGACTTCCTAAAGACTCTTGCCTGTTCCAGATAGTGCAGGATGCATCTCCTGACATCCAAGGTGTGAAATTTCCACTCCCCTTCACCTGAGGGGTTTGGACAAAACGAAGGCAAGATTACTTCCTGATTCTTGTGGAATTTTGAAGTAACCTTGGGCAAAAATGCCGGATCGGTCTTTAAAACGACCCGATCCGGAAAAATACAAAAAAGGGGGTCTAATGGATAGAGCCTCTAACTCACTGACCCTCCTAGCAGTGGTCACTGCAATCAAAAAAACTCTTTAAAGTTAGATCCCTTAGTAGACACTCCTCTAAGGGTTCGAAGGGAGCGCCCGTAAGGGTCTGCAAGACCAAAGACAGGTCCCCAACTGGGAAATGGTGGATTCTGAGTTGGTCTAAGTCTTGATAGGGCTCTGAAAAACCTGATAACCCAGGGATCGGAGGCCAGAGGTTTCTCTAAGTAAGCACTGAGTGCTGACTTTTAAGGGTAGCTATGGAAAGTCCCTTATCTGCCCCACATTGAAGGAATTCCAGGATGGACGTGGAATTATGGACCGAACAGGAACAGTCCGCACACCACTTGTTAAAGCGGAGCCAGACTCTTCTATAGATCTGGCGAGTCTCCTTTTTCCTACTATTAAGGAGGGTGGTAACTAGCTTTTCTGAAAAGCCCTTGGCTTTTAAACATGCCCTCCTCAGTAGCCAAGCCGCTAGCCTCCATATGTGTACCTGGGGGCAAAGGACTGGACCCTGTGAGAGGAGATCCTCTCGAGGTGGGAGGAAGAAGGGGGGTTCTACAGCCAACTGTTTGAGAACTGAGAACCATGCTCTCTTGGGCCAATGTGGTGCCACTAGAATCAGGGAAGTGTTTTCTACCTGAAACTTCCTTAGAACAGCGGGCAACAGAACCGGTGGTGGGAATGCATAACACATTCTGAATTCCCAACTTTGGGTTAGTGCGTCCACTCCCAACTCTCCCCTGTTTAGAGAGAAGAAACAGGGGGTTTTCGCGTTTCTTCTTGACGCGAAGAGGTCCACCTCTGGTGGGCCCCCACCTCCTGGTTAAGAGCAGGAAAACCTCCTGATTGAGGACCCATTCGCTCTCTCAGTTGTGTCCGACTGAGGAAGTCTGCTATGACGTTCCTCTCGCCTCTCAGGAAGATTGCTGAGAGTGAGAGCGTTGATTTCGGCCCAGCCCAGAATGTCTGCTGCTAGGGCCGATAAGACTCTGCTCCTTGTGCCGCCCTGTTTGTTCAAATAGGCTACGGCCGAAGAGTTGTCTGACCTCATCTGAGTGTGGTGACCCCGGAGTTGTTCCTGGAAAAACTTGAGAGCTAGACCCACTGGCTCTTAACTCCTTCCAGTTGGACGACCTGTTTAGTTCCTCCAACTCCCAGGTGCCTTGTGCTGGAAGGGATCCCAGGTGTGCCCCCCAGCCTCTGCCACTTGCATCCGTGGTTACCACCCGAGATACCGGGATAAACCACAGACGCCCCTGCGACAGGTTTGAAACCTTCCTCCACCACCAGAGGGATCTCTTTACCTGAGCAGGTACCTGAACCAGGTTGTCTAGAGCTTCTAGACTGTGGTCCCAGATCTTCAAGACGAAGGCCTGTAGTGGGCGAAAATGCAGTCCTGCCCATTGGACTGCTGGGAGGGTAGACGTCAACAGACCCAATGTCGACATCAGATATCTTATTGTCACTTGGAGGTTGCTCTGAAGGGACGTCACTGCCCTGTCTAACTTTAGGATCTTCTCCATCGGGAGGAATACTCTCAAAAGAGTTGAATCCAAAGTGTACCCTAGGTACGTTATACTTTGTGATGGGACTAGGCTGGACTTCTCTAAATTTAGAAGCCACCCTAGGTCCGTAAGAACATTCTTTGTCCTTTCCAGATCTCTGGATAGCTGTTCTGGGGATGCTGCGAATAGAAGCAGATCGTCCAGGTAGGCCATGATGGATACTCCCTGAAGTCGCAGAAACGCCAACGGTTCCGCCAGAACCTTGGTGAAAATGCGGGGCGATGAGGATAGCCCGAATGGCAGAGCTTGGAACTGTAGGTTTACTACTGTTCCGTCTAAGTTGACTGCTAGACGTAGAAAACTGAGTTTTCTGCGATTGGGATGTGCAGGTATGCGTCCCTGAGGTCCAGGGACACCATGAAGCAATCGGGGGGGGGGGGGGAGGAGGAGGGCCCTGACAGAAAAAATAAAAAAATAAAAATAAAAAAAAAAAATCGACTCCATCCGGAATCGTCTGTATACAATCGATCTGTTCAGGGGCTTTAGATTCAGAATTAGTCTGAATCCTCTGGAAGCTTTCTTTACCACAAAAATGTGAGAATAGAATCCCCTTCCCTCTGCTTATGGAACTCTGCGTATTACGTTCTGACTTTCCAGATCTTCCAGAGCTCCCAACAAGGCTTGGGACTTCTCCCTGCACTTGGGAAGAGATGTGACAAGAAATCTCTGGGGGGGGGGTCTTTCAAACTCTAAATGGTACCCCCTTCTTATGATCCCAGAATAAATTGGTTGGGGGAAATTGTCTCCCATAGTGGGAGGAAGATCCCCAGTCTTCCTCCCACCCCGACTAGAGTCAGGGGTTTTTCCCGGGCTGTTGAGGAGGGCGAACAATTGCTCCACCTCTGCCTTTAGAGGTCCAAGTCTTTTTCTGTCTTTCAGACCTGGGAGCCCCCTTCTGACCCTGTGGACGAAACCCCTTTTTTGATAATACTGGGGCCTTCCGCTTAGGGGGAAAGGACTTATTTTTATCTGCCGTCCGGTCCAGAACAGAATCGAGACCGGGGCCGAAAAGTAGGTCTCCCGTTAGGGGTATCCCACACAGCTTAGCCTTGGAGGCACTGTCACCTGGCCAAGTCTTCAGCCAGAGGGCTCTTCTGGCAGAATTGGCCAGGGCTGCCGACCTGGCTGACATGCGGACTGATTCCGCAGAGGCGTCCGCTATATAAGCAATTCCTTGCAGGATAGTCGGAAAGGAGGCTAGAATTGTTTCTTTAGCCGTCCCAGCCTCAATGTGCTCCTGTATTTTAAAGGAGCCAATGTTCCAAGTTGCGGGCCACAACTGTCACGGCCATCTCAGGCTTTAGATTTCCCATAGTAGAGTCCCATGTTTTCTTTAGTAGGGAGTCCATCCTTTTGTCCATGGCGTCCGCCAAGGCTCCTATGTCCTCGAATGCTAGGTCCGTGTTCCTAGAGACCTGGGAGAATGCGGCGTCTAAATTTGGGGTTCTTATTCCAAATGGACGTTGGGTCATCCGAGAAAGGAAACCTTCTTTTTAGAGATGTAGAAAAGAAAGGCTTCCTCTCGGGGTCCTGCCATTCCATTTTGACAGTGTCAATCAGTACATCATGTACAGGGAAGACTTTTTTTCTTCTGTTCACCCTGACCCTTATACATTTTATCATGAAGGGTCAAGGGCTTCTTATCGGTCTGTATACCGAGGGTGGTATAAATTGCCCCCAAGAGGTCCCCTACCTCATCCAGGGACAACTTCTACCTGGAGATTTTCCTGGACTCCCCGTCCTGGGCTTCTCCGTCTGAGTCCTCTTGAGACTCAGAGGTGACACTATCTGGATGTGCCTGTCGTACACCGGAAGGGCCTGAAACCTCCTCTGCCCTTGAAGTAGTGGCAGGATTAGCCGGTACAGAGCCCTGAACCTGTGGGGGGGTTGTATCCTGGGAAGTGGGAACAGAGGGGAGTTGAAATCTTTCAAATAGACTTTTGAAAGACGAAAAGGTGGATGCGAGCTCCTTTACGGAAGCTACCAGTCCAGACTCCTGCTCTGAATCCCTCTTTCACCAGGGTGTCAATACAACTTTTACAAAGGACCTTCCCCCATGCCTCCCCTAGCGTGTCCCTACAGGAGGCACACTTCTTTTTAGAGGTATGGGTAGATCTCGATTTCTCTGTAGCCTTCTAAAATACAGGAAGACAATAAAACCAAACATTTTTTACAAAAAAATACTTTAACAGGTACAACCCCCGGAGTGCGCTGAACCTTCTAACATGTAAGGAACCAGTGCCTCCCCCCCCCTGACCACCCAAGGGGATTACCCCCCCATGGAAAGGAACCATGCATGGAGGGGTATTCCAAGGTAGAGAGGAACCCACCCCAGGGTACTCTTACCTTAGGAAGGCTGGAGGTGGTGTCAGTGTGTGCCGCTTGAGCCTCTGCTTCCGACATGCTGACTGCAGGTGGCTGCCTTCCCTGAGTCCCACGCTGCCTGTGCGCGATATGGACTCTCTCCAGCTTCTGCCTGGGCCCCCATCAGCGCCGCGAACCGGAAGTCGCGGGTTAAAGGGAAAGCATCCGCCCTCCGCCGGAAATGACGTCGCCACTTCGACCGGCCCGCGGGTTCCAAAAATGCGGCATGTATCCATATACACGGAGGACGGATTGCCTCCTTGCTGCGGCCCTGTGGACGCAATAGGGGTCCCCCTCAGCCTTCAGCCGCACTCGACCAGGCTGGGGTGGCTCACGGAAGGTGGGTGACCAACCCACAACAATACCATGGAAGCCCCTGCTTCCTTTCAGGTAAGAAAATGCCCCAGTCCCCTGACTGATCTGATCTGGTCTGGCTCCTGCACAGTGTCTCCCCTCCGGAGGAAACACTAACAACTGAAGGCCGGCAGGGGAAGTAAGAATTTATATATGCTGGCGCAGTTTCCTGTGGAAAGGGAGGAGCCTAGGTCTCTCATTGTGGCTGTCCTGAAAGACGAATAGGGAAAAGGTGTGAATTCTAACCATTTTACATGTATATCTGAAATTTAAAATGTGATCCATTTCAATAAAACTAAAGGATTTTTTGATGGTTTGTCAATGAGATTAAAATCACCTCTACTGTATTGTAATGACTGGCATAGGTTGTGCACCTCAAAACAGAATGGAATCTGAGTAGTTGAAGATCTCACAGAAAAAAACAACCTATTGTTAATCATCCAAAATAGTCAGCACTCGACAGGTCTTAAAGATATGAAGCTTTTATTGATGCATTGGGATAAAAGCCATGTACAGAGCTATGCTTGAATGGCTCTGTACATGGCTTTTAACCCTATGCATCAACAAAGACTCAAATCGGTAAAGCGGAGCTCCTCCCAAAAAGGGAAACGCCGCTTCTCTGCCTTTGCCCCTCCTCCCCCCACGTTTGGCATCTTTTCAGGAGCGAATGACAGGTACCTGCACCTACTCCCAACTCCGTTTGCCTTGCCAAACCAGACGGGGGGGGGGGGGGGGTTACCTTGCGGGCGCGCTCCCGAGACCAGCATTTGCATCCATAGACACGAATGGCGGACTCGGCCCTGCGCCATTGGTTTTGATTGACTGCAGCGGGAGCCAATGGCTGCGCTGCCACCAATCTATCCAATAGAGGACCCCGTGCAGAGAGGGACAGCGCGTCTCTGCTGAGGGAAATAAGGGGCTTAAGTAAAAACTACCAGAAGTTTCACCTTAATGCATCCTATGCAGGAGGGTTTACAACCCCTTTAAAGTCAGCAGCTACAGTATTTGTAGCTGCTGACTTTTTTGGAGCTTTAAGATCCTACCGAGTATAAACTATTTGAAGGATTGAAAGTTTACTGGGGAAACAGGAGCTTGAGTCAGTACACAGATACCTTCTCATGAGCCCAATTGAGATATCGGGTAAAGCACAGCGTGTTGCTTCTTTGAACTTCTTGGTAATGTTATTTACAGAGAACATATGCTAACCAAAGTACTAAAAAGAAAAATAGCATTATAGTGTAATGTGCAAAGATCCCACGACATAACCTAAGCAAAACCAAAGTTGAGTGGTATCTTAATATAGCCGGTCTTACCCCGAAGTGTCCCGACACGCATAACGTATGTCCCTCTGCACAGGGTCCTCTATTGGATAGATTGGTGGCAGCACAGCCATAGGCTCCCGCTGCTGTCAATTAAAACCAATAGCGCAGGCCCGAGTCCGGCATTCGTGTCTATGGATGCAAATGCTGGTCTCGGGAGTGCGCCCGCAAGGTAACCCCCCCCGTCTGGTTCGGCAAGGCAAACAGAGTCGGGAGTAGGTGCAGGTACCTGTCATTCGCTCCTGAAAAGGTGCCAAACGTGTCAGTGGGGGGAGGAGGGGAAAAGGCAGACAAGCGGCTTAAGTTTGTATTATGACGTGATGCACAAAGATCCTGCAAACCAAGTATTTTAAGTAACCAAAGCTAGCATTAGAAGCCAATTTGCCAAAAAAAAAAAAACGGGAAATTTACCTGCAGCTCTCGCTTGTAATAGTTTGTGAGCGAGTCCTTTAGGTTCTCTAGCCTTCCATCATACATCTCTTCCAAAAGCTCCCGGTCATCTTCTATGGTCTCACTTCAGGAAAAACAGCATCTTAGCACAGTTTCTGTACAATATAGGTTAAGGATTGAATCAATATATAGGAGTTACCTGAATTGAGATTTCTGTTGCTGCATCATTTCCATCATCTCATTACAGACTTCTTGCCGAACCGTCATCTCTATGGCCAATTTTTCTTGACGTTCTTTAATCACAAGCTGCTTTATATTCTCAATTACTTGTAGCAGCTCCTAGCAGACAGAATTTGCAAATATTTAAGCAATTTGTTCTTTTTAAATTAAGCAACTGCTTTAAAGAAAAGCCTGTCTGCAACAAACCTCTCTATTAAACATTGTGATATCAGTTTCAGTCTCGCTTTCCTCATCAGAAGCATCTGCAGCATCTTCGTCATCTGTGTAGCTGCGATTGGCTAAAATACTGCTCTCTTTGATAAGAGACTGAATAGTGGGGAGATTCATTTTTACAGGATGTGCTTGTACAAGCTAGGAAAAAAGAAAAACATTTTTTTTAGAACAATTAGCAAAAAAGGTCAAACAGGCAAGAGCAAAAAAAATAAATAAATAAATAAATAAACAAACACAAACACACCCAGAACACCCTACTACCTGGCTAGCAATTGCCGAGAATTTCATAGCATGTAGTGTTTCATCGTAGGTTGAAGCACACTGATTGATGTTCACAATCATACATGATTTTCCTCGGCCGGTGAAGTAGGTTTGGAAGATCCGAGTCAACTTGCTGTCCCTGAATGGAACCACGTTCTGTCGCAGCCTTGGATGAGAACAATTTAAGAGATGACGCCAAGATACCTAAATTAACTTCTACTGGCTGAACACCAAAAGTGCAGAAGCACTCAAATATTGTTCACATGCTGTACAGAAGCCACTTACTTGTTTTGTTGATTTTGTCTCAGGGCACCGATACAGCGGCCCAAAGTATGAAGAGATGTATTGATATTGGTGGCCTCCTTCAGCCGTTCCCCACTTCTCTGATCTTTGCATCGCTCAGATCCAGCCAAATCACAGAAAGACAGCCTGGCGGAGAACACATCCTTACATTGCAAAAGTCAGGCTAACAAACAGAGCTATTTAAGCAAAGGTAGTGTGTTTCCTGAGGTCATATTACATGGGAGAAACAGAAGTTAGCTATGGCTTAAAACTTGCTTTACTACCTCTTGTAATCCAGATCTGAAATGGCCATGCTGCCACACTTGCTTGTTCGGGGTCAGCAGACAAAAGTAAAGAAATCAAAAAGGTTAAACGGTCATGGACATTTTAACCGCTTCTTGACAGCCCCACGTACATATACTGCGGCAGGGCAGCACGGGTGCGCAAAATCACGTACGTAAATCACATGCTTGGACACAGCGGAAGCCAATCAGCGGGTCCGGCGGCCACAGCGACCAGTCGATCGTTCTGTGGAGAGACACATTAACAGTGTGCCTATGTAAACAAGGTAAATCGGTGACCTGTCAGGGAGCAAAAAAGGAGAGATCTTTGCATTTCAGCTGAAACACGATATCTCTTTTCCTCCAGTGTATATGTCCCCCAATGTTTTTAATCAGAAAGTAAAAAATATTGCTTTTTTTTGTTTATAGTGGGAAAAAAAAAAAAAACACACACACTTTAATTGGGTATAGCGTCGCACGACCGCGCAATTGTCAGTTAAAGTAACGCAGTGCCGTATCACAAAAAAATGGCCTGGTAAGGAAGTGGGTAAAACCTTCCAGAGCTGAAGTGGTTAAATACCAACACCAGGAATGTTATTTTTACTTTAAGAACCTTTAATATTTTATTGTAACTCATATTTATGACTAAAGTTCCACTTCAACTTAAGTCCTGCTAGATCGCTTCAGGCTGGCCCCTTTGTATGTATAGCTATGTAAAACATAATAAAAAAAAAAAACATGTCTATACTGTTTAAAATACACAGTCTCACCCTGCTCTGCACATGCTTAGTTGCTCTCTATTTTTAGGCACTGCTGAATTGTAGAGGCCGATCAGCTGACAGCATTAAAGCGGAAATAAGCCCTCCAATCCTTTACAGCCAAGGAAGCTGCTGGTGCTGCACATGTGATCAGTTATGACACCAGCCGTTTGATAGTTTGGTTGGGAACACAAACAAATGCGAGTCAGCAATCAAGCAAAATGGCAGCCTCCAGCAAGAAGGAGAAATGCTGAAGGCAAATTACAGGACACACTAATTTCCATAGCAGAATTCCGGAATGCATGTGCCTTGCTAAAGAACATTTTTTTTTTTTATCAAGTTGTTACAGGTAAAGTTCCGCGTTAAACTTTCTTTTTTTTTTTTTTAACTTTAGAAGCTCTACCTTGTTCTGCTGGAATGTACAGCAGGAGCTGTTAAAAAATAAATAAAAAAGAGGAGCACAGTACAGTGTTTACTTTGAAGCTGTGCTTTGTGAAATGGGCCAAGTCAACACCAGAACTGGTGTTCATCACGGCCCCCACCCCCTCCAATGCAGCAGGAAGATTAAATCCAGTCCAGAGATTCTCAAATAACTGCCTCAAGTTAAGCATTAATGAATAAAACAGCCTTTTAAAATGTCCAACTTCTGCACTTGTTCCCACATACTTACTCACTGATCTTTGGAGTCATATCATGCTTTCCCTGCAAGTGAAGGATCCGGATGCAAAATATACTATGACTAAAAAAAAAAAAAAAGGAAAGCTGTTATTGGCTTCAAGAATACTTACACATACATGTATTTTGCATGTTAATAAATTGGTCACATTCACTGCTTTATAAATATATTCCTGTCACCAAATATTCACTAGTGGTTTACTCATTAACACATGCACCTGCTGTGAATGTCAGATTCACGTCTCTAAAATGCCCCCATAAGTGTCATTATGAATGAGTGGATATTTTATAGTACAATATCTTGGGATGGCACACTTGGTATATAGGTTTTGTTTCAGACTTTTGGAAATGTTTGCAACCGGTGATATTTGCACATATACAATGTTTCCATTAGTTGGAAAAATGATGTAAATTATATGTTTAAGTGGTGAGTGTTATTGTTAGGTGTATAAAAAAAATCTCCACCCTTTCTGGCTACGTTTGTAGAATTGTGCCTAGGAGATTAGCAAAACGCATCAGTGAATTCATACAGATTTCTTGGTCTGGATCAATATAGTTAATTGAAAAACAGACTGTGTGCACCTTCTCTTGAAAACCGGTTTGCTCCATGAATTACATACTACAGTAAGCATACTATGGGTGTGGAGTGTAACATATACAAAAATCCTCATCACACTGGTATCTATTAAGGGACATTTTATTCTGGCGTACATTTTGATGATATGGCTATAAAAAGTTAGATTCAACCATCTGTTTTCTGTGACGAGATCCCTAGATGATTTTTTTATTCTAAATATTTCCAATAATTAGCGAACATTTCACTGCACCTTCTGCTGGAGTTCAGATTTTGATGGGTGCTGGCGAAGCTCTGATTTTTCCTTCCAACTCTCAGCACTTTCCAAGCTTCAGCCGCACTGTGTACATTAATCCAATTGAGGTCTGTGAGAAACATTTGGAAAAAACAATTTTTTTTTTTTTTTAATGGATACAGTTTGAAGAGCATTTCCCACTCTATACATTTGGGATCGTAGCAAATATTCAAAAAATAGGATTTTTATAACAGCTTACCTGTAAAATCCTTTTCTTGGAGTACACCACGGGACACAGAGCTAGTCATTACATAATGGGTTAAGGGTCACCAGCGGTGATTGGACACTGGCACAACCAATGGAAGACAGTTCCCCTCCATATAACCCCTCCCATCAGGGAAGTACCTCAGTTTTGTAGCAAAGCAGTAAGGTTCCCATAAGAAGGGGGGGACCTCTGTGTCCCGTGGTGTACTCCAAGAAAAGGATTTTACAGGTAAGCTGTTATAAAAATCCTATTTTCTTTATCGTACACCACGGGACACAGAGCTAGTCATTACATAATGGGACGTCCCAGAGCAATGCTCATATGAAGGGGGGGAGACACAGATCAAAACAGGCCGCTTGCGGACCAGAAGCCCTATACTGCTGCCTGCAGCACACTTCGCCCAAAGGCGGAATCCTCATGTCCTTTCACATCTATTTGATAGAATTTGGAAAATGTATGGACTGAAGACCAAGTTGCAGCTTTACAGATCTGAGCCATCGAAGCCTGGTGGTGCACTGCCCATGAAGCACTTATCGCCCTGGTAGAGTGCGCCTTAACAGGAAAAGGAGGAGTCCTGTTCTTTAAACCATAAGCTTGAACAATTACTTGTCTAATCCACCTGGAAATGGTGGATTTTGATACCGCTTGGCCCTTCTTGGGCCCATCTGGTAAAATAAACAAAACATCTGTTTTACGTATCTGAGCGGTTGCTTGCAGATACACCCTTACCGCTCTCACTAGATCTAGAGAGTGTAATAATTTTTCCCCCGCCGTCCGCGGGTTTGGAAAAAAGGAAGGCAGAACAATGTCTTGATTCAAGTGAAAAGCCGACACCACCTTAGGTAGAAAAGCCGGATGGGGTCGTAGTACGATTTTGTCCTTGTGACAAATTAGATAAGGCTCTTTACAAGAAAGAGCTGCTAGCTCTGATACTCTCCTAGCAGAAGCTATAGCAATCAAAAAGGACAACTTCCTACTCAATATAATTAAAGGAATATGGCGAATAGGTTCAAAAGGTTGCTTTTGCAACACTGACAATACCAAATTCAAATCCCATGGACACAAGGGAGTCCTAACTGGAGGATTTATCCTCAGTACCCCCTTAATGAATGTCTGAACTAGGGAGTGAGATGCCAATGGTCTCTGAAAGAAGACTGATAGAGCCGATATTTGCCCTTTGATGGTGCTAAGGGCTAAATTCATATCCACTCCTAACTGGCAAAAAGCAAGAATCCTACTTATTTCATATTTCTGAGGATTCCAACATCTGGATTCACACCAGGAAACGTATGCTCTCCAGACTCTCTGATAGATGAGTCTGGAGGCTGGCTTTCTAGCATTAATGAGCGTAGAAAGAGCCGGACCAGAGACCCCTCTCTTTTTCAAAATGTGGGTCTCAGCAGCCAGGCCGTCAACTTTAGCCTTTGTAAGGAAGGGTGGAATACTGGACCCTGTGACAGCAGGTCGTGTCGAAGTGGAAACTTCCAGGGCCTTCCTATCGCCATTTTTACAATCTCGGCGTACCAAGGCCTCCTGGGCCAGTTTGGGGCCACTAGGATTACTGGTATTCCCTCCTCCTTGATCCTGCGAAGCAGTCTTTGTAGAAGAGGGATCGGAGGGAATGCATAGATCAGTGAGAACTGATTCCATGGAGTTATTAGAGCGTCTGTATTATTAGAGTGTCTGTCCCGTAGGCTAGAGGATCTCTCGTTCTGGACACAAAGTTGTCCAATTTCTTGTTGAACCTGGCAGCTAGCAGGTCTACATCTGGGTTTCCCCATCTCAGACATATGGCCTGAAAGATCTCGGGGTGAAGAGACCACTCTCCTGGTAGCAGCTGCTGACGACTCAGGTAGTCTGCTTGCCAATTTTCTATCCCTGGAATGAAGATTGCAGAAAGGCAAGGTACATGCTCTTCTGCCCATGCCAGGATCCGGTTCACCTCTTTGGGCTGCCCGACTGCGGGTGCCTCCTTGGTGATTGATGTAAGCTACTGCAGTAGCATTGACAGATTGAACCCGAACTGGGTAGCCCTGTAACCTGTATGTCCAGGTTTTGAGGGCTAGATATACCGCCCGGATCTCTAGCACATTGATGGGCAGGATCCCCTGAGTCTTGGCCCAGGTTCCCTGGGTAGAAGCCTCCTCGAATACTGCACCCCAGCCCGATAGGCTGGCATCCCTAGATACCACCTTCCAGGCCACTGGGAGGAAGGACTTTCCCTTCCGTAAATTCCTGGCTTCTAGCCACCAATCGAAGCTGTGGCGTACTTGTGAGGACAGGCGCATGGGTATATCCAGAGCTTGGCTCTTCCTGTTCCAGGAAGCTAAAATATTGCCTTGAAGTAGTCTCGAATGAAACTGGGCGTAAGGGACCGCCTCGAAGGAGGCTACCATCTTTCCCAATAGTCTCATGCAAAGGCGAATAGACGGCCTCTTGTTTGCTTTGACCTTGTGGATCAGGTCTTTCAGAGACTGTATCTTCGGTTCTGGCAGGTATACCCCGTTTTGGGCTGTATCTATGATCATGCCCAGGTACACTATCCTTCTTTGGGCCTGGAGAGAGGATTTTTGTAAATTTATAATCCATCCTAAATGCTCCAGGTATCCTACTGTAGTGTGTACAGCGTGACCCAATCCCTCCTTTGACTGATCTATTACTAGTAGATCGTCCAGATAGGCTGTTACCGCAATGCCCCGTGTTCTTAGGTTTGCTAACAGAGGAGCTAGCACCTTTGTGAATACTATGGGCGCGGTGGCTACACCAAACGGCAGAGCCACAAATTGAAAGTGGCGATCTTCTACCGCAAACCTTAGGAATCTTTGGTGAGCGGGGAGGATGGGTATGTGTAAATGTGCGTCCTTGATATCTATGGGCGCCATGAATTTTCCGCCCTTTAAAGTGGCGGCCACGGATCGGATCGTTTCCATTCGAAAATGGCGATCGTTCAGGAACCGATTTAGGGATTTTAGATCCAGGATGGGTCTGACATCTCCATTTGGCTTTGGAATCACAAAGAGGTTTGAGTAAAAACCTGCACCTCGCTCTTTTTGGGGTACGTCTGTAACTACCCCTTGAGCCATTAAGTGATTCAAACCTTTGAAGAAGGATTCTCTTTTTTGTGGATCCTTGGAGAGTCTTGAACCTCGGAATTGAGAAGGTGGGATCTCTCGAAATTCCAGTTTGTACCCTGAGGATATTGTGGATACTACCCAATTGTCCTGGATTTCTGACCCCCAAGTCGCTCAGAACTGATAAAGCCTTCCTCCCACTCGGCCGAGCGGGGGCGCCCCTTCACTGAGAGGCTTTGGGGGCTTGCTTATTAGCTCTTGCACCCCACGGCTTCTTGTTCTTCTGAGCTTGCCCCTTGGCTTTTGTGGGCGGCTAAAACAGGCCGCCGCCACTGGTTGGAGTCAGATTTCCCGGGAGCTGGGGAGAGAGAGCGTTTAAAACAAGATCTCTTGTTTTTCTTTCTCTCAGGTAAAAGTCGTTTTACCACTTGATATCTTCTGTATATATTTTTCTAAATCTTCCCCAAATAGGCGTTCGCCATGGTACGGGAACTTGCCAACAGCTTTTTGCATGGGGTTTCCGCTGACCAATGCTTAAGCCAAAGTACTCTGCGCATCTGTACCAGCTGGAGTGTAAGGCGTGATGCCTGTATGATAGAATCTCTCATGGCATCCACTGTGAAGCATAAGGCTTTAGGCAAATTTTCCCAATTTCTAGCCTGCTCTGAAGGCAGTTCCTTCAGCCCCTGCTTTACCTGTTGGCTGATGACCTGACACATACCAACTGCTGCTACTGCAGGTTGGGTAATTGAGCCGGCCAAAAGGAAGGAGGATTTCAACTTCCTCTCAGAAGGATCTTTTAAACCCTTGTACATTATCCACCGGACATGTCAGGTTTTTATTTACACAAGAAATAGCCGCAACTACCGCAGGCAGGCTCCATTTCTTTAAAAAATTTTCCCCCATAGGATAAAGAATGTTAAACCTTTTTGGAGGTGAGAAACGCTTATCTGGATGTTGCCAGTTTGCGTATATTAGATCCTCTAGTAACTGATGAACCGGGAAGGAGCATGCACCTTGCAGGGATCTTAATGACCCTAGGGAGGAGACAGGTAATTCCGTTACCTCCGCAGAGGTCAACTTAAATGCACTGCTATAGCATTGTACCTGTGACCTTAAAATCTGGCTCCTCATCCTCTGCTGATGTAGCCGCCTCCTCCTCATCCTCCTCCCTCAGGTACTTCTGAAGGGAGGTCCAATACTGGAAGAGACCTGCTTCGCTTATTGTCCTTTTTAGAGGACTTAGCGATTAAGGTAGCAATTTTTTCCTCCAGATTATTTAGGGCAGCTGATAAAGTGTCCTCAGTGACATATACAGGCCCAGGCTTCACTGGGGAAGCCGCCATACCTGACAGAGGTAATGGCTCATCCTGTACAGGTGCATTTGGCAACACAGGAGAGGAAGGTACCGAGTCAGCACAGCTAGAGCCTCCTCTCAGGCGGTGGTGCTTTCTTATCTCTTTTTGTCCGTATTACTTCCCCTGGAAGGCTTACTGTTTAGACAAAATACAAGGTACCTAAATGCATATACTACCGTGTTCAGTTTAGCAAATACATTAAGTATGCAACTTTTAACACATAACTATGCATAACATGGATGTCTTCTAGGAAGTACCCAATCCAACCACATGGAGTCTTACGTCCCTGTATAGCTGCTGTGTTTCTCTGCCAGGAACAAGAGAACTAACGAGCTTGCTTGCTGCTGCAGTGCTTCTCACACTGACAGTCTTTTAAATTTGGCGCAGTTTCTGTGCCTGCGCGCGCCACGTGCCCGCGCACGCCTTCGCCCCCCCCCTCCGATAAAGCGCGCTCCCGCGCGGCCCTTAGCGCTATGGCGGTGGCCATAGTGAGAGAGGACTCTCATCAGCCCTTGTTCCCACTTACCTGCATCTGCAGGTGTCTGGTCGGCCACCGAAAGGAGGATCGGGGTGCCCCAGCAAGCTCAGCAGCGGAGGTGACGAGCAGTGTACTTCGCCGAAGCCGACACTGAACAGAGTGAGGTGAGTATATTCAGCTCTTTACTCCCCCCAGTGGTGGAAAAAAAGAAGACATCCATTTTTTGAAAAAGGTCCCAACCTAGTTATGGACCTTCTAATCTCACCTTATCCACGCCGCAGGTTTTCTGCTGAAAGATTTCAGACAGATACCAAACTTCACCCTTCACGGTGGGCTATGTGTGCCAATCTTCAGGGATATGGGTTCCTATTTAAAGGATACCTCTCCCCTGGGCCTTGTACAAGACTCTTACCAGGACTTTATAGCGAAAGTGCTGGATCTTAGAGCCCAGTCCTCCGAAGAGAGACATTACAGGCGACGCCCCATGGATGAGGCCCGGATCCCATCCAGATTCAGCTCATTTGTAGGCGTCTTGGATGGATCCGAAAGCATAGCTCTTTTACCCCCAGAGGGTCTCTTTGGTAGAGCTTTCCTTTAGCACCTCCTAACGCGTCCAACACTGGCGAAAAAACTGAGGTACTTCCCTGATGGGAGGGGTTATATGGAGGGGAACTGTCTTCCATTGGTTGTGCCAGTGTCCAATCACCGCTGGTGACCCTTAACCCATTATGTAATGACTAGCTCTGTGTCCCGTGGTGTACGATAAAGAAATGTGTGTATACTGCAATGAATGATCATATCAGACAGTGTAGTCTGTATCCTAATTGAACTCCCAAGGTTTTCAAAATAAGCTATAGAGAATCAATTTTCAGTCACAGTAGACAGAGGAGCTGTAAAGAACCAATTATGTAGCACTACTAAACAAGAGCAACCAGCAAATACACACTAATTGCAAAAACTCTCAGGCCCAGAAAGCCAGTTTAACGTAAACTATTTAGAGAAATGTGGAGGGGCTGCCTTTTTCTGAAAATGTTAGTAAGCATTACAGATAAGCTATCTAGTCAAAAATAAGCAGTTCGAAGTTGCAGGTTTTTTTTTTTTAGATTACTCGAACAAACCGAAGGAAGGATTTAGGGGGGGGGGGGGATGATGTTGTGCTCCTTCCGACAAGATCCGAGGGAATGCCAAGTACCCCAATCTCAAGACCTGGCTACAGGCACACGGCAGGAGCATCCACTGGCATCTCACCGGAAAGAGCAAAACGTCACCTTATGTGCCATGGACAAGGGACAAAGGGAAGTACATTTAATTGGATTGGAATAAGCAGACCTACCAATTATGTTCTTATAATTTTAGAGCCAGCTAGAACACTCCCAATTAGAAGATGTATAACCTTACCTTTTACATAGGGGCTTCCATTTCTGTCTTCACACAGCCTCAGTGTTGTTCTTTTGCGGTTTGGGCCAGAGGACACAGGCTCCAATAAGTCATACACAAACTCGTTATAAATTTCAAAGTAAGACACCCAAATGGACAGCTGAATATCAGAAGGTTCCTGAAGTGAAATGGCATCTTGCTCACCCCAACGTGAGCATGTTTCTAAAGAGTAAGAAAACACCACTCAGTCAAAGTAAAATGCCTTACATGCACATGTTTTATGAACTCTATATTTTAGATTACCTTCCAGCTGAATGCTGGTCTGATTGGCATGACTTGTAGAGGAGAGTCCTCCAATTCCACTGTCAAAGCTCAAACTTGAGGCAGCCCTAAGTTGGGACTCATTGCCACCACTCCTTTTCATTGGAGTCATAAGTTCTTCCTACAGCAAACCATCCAAAAAAACAAAACACAACTTTTAGCAAAATAATTTCTACTTCAATATGAGTTTAAGAAATATTATGCCAATTTGATGTGAACAATACAATTTTTGGTATACTAGTAGATAAACTTCAGACAAAGATATATTGAGGCTCTGTGTTCATAATGTAGAAGTTCACCCTAGAATTACTCTACGAACATTAAACAGCATGCAATTTAATAAATAGCACCAGGTTTTAATTCTGTCTGCGCCCAGGTTGTTCAGCAATTCGCATTGGAAATTGCTGGTCATTTACCAACACCATGAAATACCAGTAGCATCCCGCAAACTATCTTCGCCTTTGACAGCATCAAGACACTAAGGAAGCATTTTCTAGCCAGGCTGTGCAATTACAAAACGTTGATAGCATAGAAAAGGCTGAGCTGCATGTTGTCACTGGTAAAATATCCATTAGTGTCAATGGAGATTGCTGAACAACCAAAGTGTTGATAGAGTCAAAAAGTGCTATGCTTTTTATCAAGGTACACTGTTCACAGCAATTCTAGAGTGAGCGTCCACAATATATCCAAGATTTTTTGATGTAAGCAGTACAAGTACCTGAATTTGGGCATCAGCATCGTACAACACCCCCCCCCCCCCCCCCCGAACATTACAATTAGAAGAAGAGGGAACAGAAGCACAAAGGCAAGAAGTTATGCTGTAATGCAATGAACATGCTAATAGGAGAGATCAGAGGAACAGACAAGCCCATCGGTCTGCTGCTTCTCTGTTCATGGTCCATTCACAGACTGGGAGTAGGAAAGAAAGCAAGAATCCCCCCCCCCCCCTTCAAGCCCCTTGAAGGGGGAGGAATGACGTATTATGGGACTTTAAAAAAGTGTGCCAAACAGGAGTCAAAAACACAATACCAATAAAATCCAAGCTCTTTATTACAAAAATATTTAAAAAACAATAAATTAGATATAGATCTAGAACATAATTGTAGGCCATATCAGCAGCGGTCATATAAACTGTGTAATAATGGCATGCTAGATTAACGCGTTTCGCTCACTGTACTGCCTCAGGATCCACGACCATAAACAAAAAAAAAAAAATGGTCTGATTAAATTTATACAGCTATAAGAATATAATTCATATACAGTATATTACAAAGATATAGTTACATACAATTATACTTGTGTGTCAAAACCCCACGAGGCGTAATAGTGAGTGCCCGGGATCTCTCTCTCGATCTCTCTCTCTCGATCTCTCTCTCGATCTCTCTCTCGATCTCTCTACATATATACATACACACTCCTCTTGTGGCTTTGACACGCATGTATAAATGTATGCAACTATAGCTTTGTAATATATATGCATTTATAAAATATGTCTATAATAATATTTATACAGCCATATAGTTTTTGTATACGGCGTGGATCCTGAAAAGCACACCGAGTGAAACATGTTGATCTAGCATGCCTTTACTACAGTTTATATGACAGCTTCTGATATGACCTATATTTTATTAAAAAAAATATTAAAATCTTAGTAAAGGAGCTTATTTTTTTTATATTGTTTATTAATCCTATTTTGGCACAATTAAAAGTCCCATAATATGTTGTTCCTACCCCATCAAGGGGCTTGAAGGATAGAAAAAAAAAAAAAAAAAGGTTTCTGGATTTTAAATAGGTAAGGTGCTTTTATAGGTGTATATTTATCAGCTTTATCCACATGTATGTATCTGGGAAATAAATCTAATTGCAGCAGAGGAAAATTAGGTCTGGCTCTGCCAGACAGTGCTGTACTGTGTGGCAGAGCTGTGTAAACCTCAGGAAATCCTTTGATAGGCAAGTTTTTTCCTTGCATTTACCCGTTTGGATAGAGTCAAGCTTTAGGGATTTTATTAGTCCAAGTACACTAACCTCTCGTAAATTAGAAAGTAAGGAGATCTTCTTTAACTCTTCTTGCCGCACTTGTTTGCTGTCCAGCCAAATAACTTCATTAGAGAGAGGTTTGAGGTCAGAGCTTTTGTACAGGCGGTCCTGAGCACTGTTGAAGATGAGGGCAATGGACCGAGGCAAAATGCCACCATCTTTGTTTGTTCCTGAAAAGAAAAATGGAACAAAAATGATCAAAATGTGCATATTAAGCAAAATCCCCAAAAATTCAACATTTATTTTTATGTAAGCCTACCTTGTATGGTATAAGTCTTGCCAGAGTTGGTGACTCCATATGTATAAACCAGCCAGTTTTGGCCATTAAGAGCATCCTTCACCACTCTTTTCATAGTCCCATCAAAAAAAGATTTCTGATCGACCTCAGGCCCAAAAATCTATTATAGGAAAAACAAACTTTGATTGACATTTTAAAGTATGATACCGAGCCTTTGTTCTAAACCTTTGTGAGACCAGGGCCTGGTAAATTCTTTAACCACTTCACAACCACCTGCCGCCGAATAACGGCGACAAGGTGGTTGCTTAACTCTGGGAGGACGTTATATAACGTCCTCCCTTAGAATCGTTCCTGCGCGCGCCCGCACACGCAAACGACTGTGCTCGCCGGGTCCACCGGACCCGTAGCAACACAGATCGAGGTAAATGGCCAATGACAGCGGCCTTTTACCATGTGATCGCGCCGTCCAATGACGGCGCGATCACAATGTAAACAAACTGGGGTCAGGACAAGTTCATCTCTCTCCTCTCCTCACACCGATGCAGCGTGAGAGGAGAGGAGAGACATTACTGCCGCACAGTGAGTCAATCTTGATTTTAGCTGTGCCAAACAGTGCCCCACCAGAGCCCCATCTGCGCCACACCAGAGCCGCCTGTGCCCATCAGCACCACATCAGTGCCGCCTGTGCCCACCAGTGCCGCCCGTGCCCACCAGTGCCGCCAGAGCCACTACAGTGCACACCAGTGCTACCTGTGCCACATCAGTGCCGCCTGTGCCCACCAGTGCCGCCACAGTGCTCTGCAGTGCAGCCTCACCAGCCAGCAGCATGGCAAAAAAATTCTTTACTTGTGAGGAGGCCTACCAGCGTCTAATCATGACCGATGAGAGCAGCGAGGAGTCCCAGTCCGATTCGGCCTATGAACCCATTACAGACAGTGGGTCTGATACAGAATCAGAAGAGGAATGTGTGCCCGTAAAAACAAGGGGTTCTGGCGTGGGGAAGCGGCCTACTACCAGCAGCGCAGTGCCGTCCACCCCAAGCGCAGTGCCACTGCAACAAAGGCCAGGCACCAGTAGGGTGTCATCTCAGCCCCAAAGGGATAGGGGCCATGCCAGCCTTCCCTATGGCCTTCAAAACCCCCTGTGGCTTCCCCCTAATTCCAGAGCAGCAAATATCCCCCCTTTCACCGCCCAGCCAGGTGTCCAGTGAACACCGATGGTTTTTCCATGCTCGATTTTTTTCATTTAGTATTCACCGAAGACTTACTATCCTCCATTGTGGCCCAGTGCAACCTCTACGCACAGCAGTACATCGTAAGCAACCCTGGGTCTAGTTACGCCCGTCCCTTTGAGTGGAGAGAACTTACCGTAGAGGAATTCAAAATTTTCCTAGGCCTAACTTTTACTATGGGACTCTCAAAAAAAAACAACTGTACTCCTACTGGTCTACCAAACCCATCCACCACATGCCACTCTTCTCATCCATTATGCCAAGATCCCGATACCTAATGATTATGCGGTTCCTCCACTTTAATGACAACACCCAGTGCCCTCCCCGAAATGACCCAGCTTTTGACAAACTATATAAAATTCGGCCACTCCTAAATTTTTTCTCTGAAAACTTTTCCCAGTTGTATATCCCTGAACAGAATATCTCCGTGGATGAGTCCCTTATAAAATTCTCAGGCAGGCTGTGCATTAAACAGTTTATCCCCAGCAAAAGGGCCCGATATGGTGTTAAAATGTACAAGCTATGTGACCGAGCTACGGGGTACATCTACGCCTTCCTGGTGTACGAAGGGAAGGACTCCCAACTGCATCCCCCTGAATGCCCAGAGTACATCGGAGTCAGCGGAAAAGTGGTCTGGGAGCTTATCTATCCACTCCTTGGAAAGGGATACCACCTTTATGTGGATAATTTTTTATACCAGCTTGCCCCTGTTCCGCAATCTTTACCGGAGGGACACCCCAGCATGTGGCACAGTAAGACCCAATAGAAAAGGCTTCCCACAAAAACTCGTCAATGAGAAGCTACGACGAGGGGAGACGGCATCATTGAGGAACCAGGAGATATTGGCTGTCAGGTGGAGGGACAAACGAAACATCCACATGCTCACTTCAATCCACAACGACACCTACGTTGAAGTCCCCAAAAGAAACGGCACAATCCAGAAACCAGCTTGTGTCTACGATTATAATTTGTTTATGGGGGGAGTGGACCTCAACGATCAGATGATTGAACCCTATCTTCCCACAAGAAAATCCCGCCACTGGTATAAGAAAGTGTCCCTTTATTTTTGGCCATGTATAACACTTATGTTATTTACAAAAAAATCAACAGAGAACCCCGTATCCTATCTACTCTACCAAGAAGAAGTTATCTCCGCCCTTTTGTACCCTGAAAGCCCACCAGAAAATATTCGCTCCGATTCCGTAAGCAGACTCCACGAGCGCCACTTCCCTGAGAAAGCCGTCCCCCGTGAAACAGGCTACAGACGTCAGAAGAGATGTCGGGTGTGCTCCAGAGGAGGAATTCGAAGAGACACCGTGTATTATTGTTCCGATTGTCCCAACCAGGCCTCTGTATAGGCAAATGTTTCCGCCGTTACCATACGTTTCTACACTATTAGGGAAGTATGGTAAATGCAATTCTCATTTCCTGTCATTTTCCTCCACACCCCTTATGCCACTGCACTGAACTGTACATACCTCTGCCTTCTCCGGAACCGACCTTGGACTGTTATACGACCACGCTTTTGCCTAACGCTAAACATACCTCTGCTTTCTCCGGAACTGACCCTGGCCTGTTATACGACCACTCTTCTGCCCAACGCTAAACTGTACCTACCTCTGCTTTCTCCGGAACGGACCCTGGCCTGTTTGACCACGTTTTTTGCCTGCCTCTTGGATTGATCTTTTACCCTGCTATGCTAGTGGGAACACAGGGGTCTCACATATGTGAGGGGCTCCAGAATTGTTTTTCTGGATGAAGAAAACTATTTTTTAGTTTTCTCATTCCCGGATTAGGGTCTGGAGACTCGGAGGCTTCAAAGAGATTTGGGTGGGAGAAGCCTCTACCCCTGTCCCCATTCTTTCCTGGCCTGCTACTTGGACCATGTTCCTTATTACCAGGACCAATATTATGGCACTGCTGGCAATGTCTCTACTTGCACTGACCCTGGACTGTATATGGACAGTATTCCTGCCTGTAGTGACTATGGACAATATTCCTGTCTGCTGCCTGGACAATTCCATTCACTGTCGCTGACCACGTCCCTGCCTGCTGCCTGGATCAGGGCTCTCCTCCTGTGGACAATTGCACTACTAAAACCACAGGTAATCTTTTTTTTTTTACCGTTTACTCAGCAGAATGTATTTTAGGGTGTAATTCTTGGTATGTACATGCCGTGTTAGAGATATGAAGGGCCTTCAAAAATGTGATAGATTGTAAGGAAATTGGATGTGTAATTTATGTCCCTAGAACACCTGATGGTGCTTCTTGGATGTTGGGCCTCTATGTGGCCAGGCTGTTAAAAAGCTCACACATGTGGTATTGCCATATTCAGGAGGAGTAGCAGAATATATTTTGGGGTGTCATTTTTGCTATGTGTTGAAAATATCTTATAAATGGACAACTTTGTGTAAAAAAAAGCGTTTATTTTTTTTCCACATTTTCCAAAAACTTCTGGAAAAAAAAAAAAATTAACCGTTCAAAAGACTCATAATGCCTCATAGATTATACATTGGGGTGTTAGCTTTCCAAAATGGGGTCACTTTGTGGGCGTTTCCATTGTCCTGGTGCTCCAGGGCCTTCAAAAGTGTAATAGGTGGTTGAGAGATTAGATGTGCAATTTATGCTCCTAGAACGCCTGACGTTGCTACTTCAGTGTTGGGCCTCTGTATGTGGGCAGGCTGTATAAAAGTCTCACACATGTGGTATCGCCATACTCGGGGGGGGGGGGGGGAGCAGCAGAATATATTTTGGGGTGTCATTTGTGGAATGTACATGCCATGTGAGAGAAATAACCTGTTATAATGACAATTTGGTGTGAAAAAAATAAATAATAATAATAATAATCTTAATTTTGCAAAGAATTGTGGGAAAAAATGACAACTTCAAAAAACTAACTATGCCTCTTACTAACTACCTTGGAATGTCTACTTTCCAAAAAGGGGTCATTTGGGGGATATTTGTACTTTACTGGCTTGTTAGGGTCTCAAGAAATGAGATAGGCTGTCAGTACATCAGGTGAGATCAAATTGATCAATTTTCAGTAATTAGCACCATAGCTTGTAGACCCTATAACTTTCACCCAGACTAAATAATATCCACTAATTTGCGTTATTTTTACCAAATATATGCAGCAGTATACATTTTTGGCCAAATTTATGAGGAAAAATTACTTATTTGCAAAATTTTATAATAGAAATGAAGAAAAATGCATTTTTTTACAAAATTTTCGGTCTTTTTTCATTTATAGCGGAAAAAATTAAAACCGCAGAGGTGATCAAATACCACCAAATAAAAGCTCTAATTGTGTGAAAAAAAAGGATGGAAATTTCATATGGGTACAGTGTTGCATGACTGAGTAATTGTCATTCAAAATGTGAGCACCAAAAGCTGAAAATTGGTCTGGTTATTAAGGGGATTTAAGTGCCCAGTTGTCAAGTGGTTAAAAAAGTTTCCATGTCCCAACTAAAAAAAAAAGTTTTGGGATTTTTGGTTTACCTGTAAAATCCTTGGACAGAGGGAACAAAAACAAAACCCTCCCCCCACCATACACACAAACTGATATTTAGAGACAAATACAGCAACCCAGTAGAATTTCATAAACATGAAGAGACCAGGTCGCAGCCTTATAAACTTGAATGGAGTGGGTTTTAGCCAGGAATGGAGGAACCTAGCCCTTGATCTCATAGGTCTGGAAAATTAGCTGACAAATCCACCTGGAAATAGTGGATTTAGACACAGCCTAACCCTTATGAGGTCCTTCAGACAGAACAAACTGGTAATCAAAAAAAAAAAGACCAGGCGTCACTAAATGGCTGACTGCGGTCTGGACATGGACAGAGTGACAGTCCTGTCCGGACCGCACCAGTTAGCAGCCTGAGTAGATGCCGCCTCTTCCACCGCTGCAGCGGTTAATAATCACAGCAGGGAAAGGAAAGAAGGAATGGCAGGGTGGACTGCTCTTCTGAATGTACTCACCTGCCGCTGAACTCACAGCAGGGAGAAGGGCAGGAGGCACAGAAAGTCTACAGTGGGAGGAGGAAGCGGTGAGATGAAGGGCTGTGATGTGAGGGGGAGGGGGGTCATTGCAAGGGGGCTGTGATGTGAAAGACCCGAGTCAGAAGAAAAAAAAAAAAAAACACACAACAACAAAGATTCAGACCTCTGCAGAAAAAAAAAAACCTCCATGAATTTTAATTCAGTAGCCATGCCTTGGATAATAATATGTGAACAGCCCTAAACAACCAAATTGTGAAGCGCCTTCTCTTTTGAATGCTTAGAAGTAAAATTGGGTACACATGGATCCAAAATTTCACCCGGTTCAGCAGGGATTGGCCAAATTTTAATCTGTGTATAGTCCTCACTGTTCGACAAAAGCAGATTGTTAGATCGGCTTCTGACGAACTGACCCACTGGAAAACCACCTTCGGTCAGCGGCTGCAGCACTAATCAGTGTATTCCGATAGAATACAACACCCTGGCAGGGGGAATCCTGCATCCACCTTGCTTGATGGATACAGGAATCTGTTAGTTTTGTTCTCATTCAGCCCACTGGCTGAATGAAAAAAAAACACAACAGTGCCCAGCTTAAGGCTGCTTTCACACTGAGGCGCTTTTGCGCTAAAAATAGCGCCTGCAAAGCGCCCTTTATCTCCACAGTGTGAAAGCCTGAGGGCTTTTACACTGGAGCGTTGCGCTGGTAGGACGGTAAAAAAAGTCCTGCCAGCTGCATCTTTGAGGCGCTGTAGGAGCGGTGAATATACCGCTCCTAAAGCGGCCCGGCCCATTGAAATCAATAGGCAGCGCCTCCAAACCACTTGCAAAGCACCGTTGCTGTTTTAACCCTTTTTCGGCCGCTAGCGGGGGTTAAATGCACCCCGCTAGCGGCCGAAAAATCGCAGCAAAAACAACGGTTAGGCGCCGCTAAGAATAGCAGCACTTTACCGCCAACGCTCACGACGCCTCAGTGTGAAAGTACCTTTAGACAAAAAGGATAGTAACACAACATCCTGATTCAGGTGAAACGAACAAACACCCTTGGGCAAGAAAGAGGATTGAGGCCTCGACACCACTATATCCTGGTGAGGAACCAGGAAAGGGCAGGCAGCTCAAAGATCCTGCATGCTGTTATGTCCACCAAAATGACAATGACAGTGTGTGTGTGTGTGTGTGTGTGTGTGTACACACACACACACACACAGGCAGGCAGGTCAGCTCTCCTGCGAAAACCGATGTACCTATACATACGTCCATGCATGTTAAACTGTGGGTGATGTCCACCGGTCGTGATCACTGTGAGGAGAGGCAGAACAGGGATCTGCCAATGTAAACAAGGTGGATCCACGGTCTGACAGGGGACAACTATGAGATTGGCTGTTCCAAGTGATCAGGAACAGCGATCTCTTTGTTGTCCCAGGTAGCCAATCCCCCACACAGTTAGAACACACCCAGGGAACAGAAAGTGTAATTTATACAGTGATAAGTGCATTTTTATTGCACTGATCCATGTAATAATGTCACTGGTTCCCCAAAAGTGTAACTTGGGGTCAGATTTGTCCTGATCGCCACCATTACCAATAAAAACAAAAAATTAAAAGTCCATAAATCTATTCCCCTATTTTGTAGATGCTATAACTTTTGCGCAAATCAATATACGCCTATTGTTAGTTTTTTTTTACCAAAAATGTTTAGCCGAATACATATTGGCCTAAACTAATGAATAAAATGTGTTTATTTTTTTGGATATGCATTATAGCGGAAAGTCAAAAAAAAAAAAATTTTTAATTTGTCGATCTTTTTTTGTTTATAGCGCAAAAAATACCACCAAAAGAAAGCTCTATTTGTGTGAAAAAATAAAAAAATTGAGTGTTGAGTGCATACTATACTGGACATATTTTTCATTAAGTCAACATTTCTGAATTAAAAATCCTTATGTAATTTTCAACATTCAGTATCTCAGAAAATGTGGGTTTTCATTAGCTGTAAGCCATAATTATCTAAATTAAAAGAAAGAAGAGCATAAAATATCTGTGTGCAACACATCTATATAAAAAACATATGAGTAACTTTTTGAATGGAATTAAATAAGTTAACTTTTTGATGATATTCTATTTTATGAGATGCAACTGTATGTAAATAGCAACTATGCCACATGCGAGGCATCACCACGAACAGATGTGTGAATGCAATAAATTCTTGGGCCATATTTCATGGTTAAAATGGATTGTAAAGCTTCGTGTTTTTTCACCTTGATGCATCCTAAGCATTAAAAGGGGTTGCTCCACCGGAAAAAAAAAAATTAAAAGCCAGCAGCTACAGCTACAGCAGCTGCTGGCTTTTAATATTTGGACACTTACCTGTCCTGGAGTCCAGCGACGTCCGCAGCAGAGGACGAGCGACCGCTCGTCGCTCTGCTGCTCCCTCCGCCATCCTCGCTGAGGGAACCAGGAAGTGAAGCCCTGCGGCTTCATGCCCGGTTCCCTACGGCGCATGCGCGAGTCGCGCTGCGCCGTTTTGATTGGTGCTCCTGTGTTCTGGGAGCCGAGTGTCTCCCAGAACACCAAGGGAAGTCTGCGGGAAGTGACGTAACTCCCGCAGATTCCCGGAGACAGGACTCCCGGATGTGGGTGAAAATACCTGTCTTAGACAGGTATCTTCACCCCCCTCCCCCCTGAAAGGTGTCAATTGTGACACCGGAGGGGGGGGGGGTTCCAAATAGCAAAAGTTGCTATTTAGGGTGGAGCTCCACTTTAAGGTGAAAAAACACCTTGCACTCTTGGGGCCCCCCCCCCCATTTTACTTATCTGAGCCACAAAACTCCATGGGCGCAATCCCGCGATTCTTTCCCCCAGCTTGAGGCAGCTCTTCATTGGAGATTGACAGCAGCGGGAGCCAATGGCTGCGCTGATATCAATCAAATCAATGACGCACTGAGCCGAGTGATACACTTGGCGGCTATGGCCGCCACTGTATCACACGGGAGCGCACATGCAAGCTAACCCCCTTGGGAGAGAGCTTCCCAGAAAGGGGTTAGCTCTTGCGGGGAGGAGCCGAGACAGCTGCCGAGGGACTCCAGAAGACCAGGATCGGGGGCCACTGTGCAAAACGAACCTTTAAATGCATCGCTTATGGAAAAATTTTGGGTACTGTCGTTTTTAGCCATTTCATGGGCACGTGCAGTTTTGAGGCTTGGCATGTTATTTACTCAGCATAACCTCGTAGTTTACATTTTGCCAAAAATTGGGTATTCTATTGTGTGCGCACTAAATTTTATTGTTTTTCTTTCTGAAAATGTGTTTATGACATAGAATTAATTTTTTTATCGTCACTCTTATTCTTGGGGACCCCTGCTTACAGAAAATATACAATTGCGTTTTCCGAGTCATTTCCTAGCACAAATGCAGATTTAACCACTGAAAGATTAAAAAAATTGCTCTGGAAGTAGTGATTAAGGAACGCTGTACTATCTGTTCATTTATGCAAAAAGTATAACTTTCACCATGTTTCCTGCACTACCACAGGAAAGTGGTGGCACTCGCACAATTAAGCTGCAGTTTGTCCACCCCTTGTCTCTTTGCCCAGCCACCGAGAACTTTGTATATGGGCAAGGGGGGGGGGGTTTAGTATGTACTTTACATCTAGTGGAAATTCGATTACCTGAGAGAAGGTGAACTTGTGAGCACTCTGTCCCATTCCACGTTCAGTGTTCTTCATTGTGAAAGAATCTTTTGGTGCTCTCAAGATGAGAGTCTCCTGATTGTCTACCACCACACATCCCTGCAAAGACATGCATGAAGTCAAGATACATATAATGGAAAACACAACAGAACACAAGCTGATCAATTTCATCTTACCTGGTCCTCTTTCTTATCCATTTCACCATCTACAAAAGGTCTGATCCTAACATACACCATTACTTTGTCCGTTCCTTCATCAAGTATTGTCTACATAAAAAAAAAAAAAAAGAAGAAGAAGATAATTAAAGATGTCATTTTTTTAAACTACCCGCAAGCAAAGCAGTGCTAAATTTCCTCTTTGGTCCAAAGCACTCAAGACCAAGCTAACCATGAAACCTGGTATACTTTAAAGCGGTATAAAACAGCATTTGGTGAAAAAAAATTCCCTGCAAGGCAATGTCATAATATGCATCGCATACTAGCACATTATGAGAAACATAACCTAAAACAACGCCCTCCAGAGGGCTTCCATCTTTCCCTGGTCTTCCTTTCAGGTTCACGCCCACCCAGCTACATGGCCGGGAGCGCGATGAAGTCACTCTTTACGCATGTCTGTGGGAGCCGCAGTTTAAGGCACAACCTCTGAAGGTCAGGCACCTTCAGAGCGCATGCGCTGGTGAGGTTACCGGCTGCATGCACTCTGAATATCTCCTAAATGGTGCAAGTTTAGGAGATTTTCACAGTACCAACAGGTAAGCCTCATTATAGGCTTACCTGTAGGTAGAAGTGGTGTAACAGAGTTTACTACTACAAGTCAAACTGAGCTCCAAAAGCGAGGATCTGTTACGCTATAGGAAAAAATTAGAACGTTAATTGTGCCTATTCAGCACTCTGAGGGGGGGGGGACAAAGTAACTTTTTTTTCTGGAATTCTTCCTAAAAGAACAAAAAAGTGCAGCTAGAGGCATCATTCAGATATCCTTTTTTTTCAGCTGGCGATCCTGCGCACCATAAGAACGATCATTGCGGCGGTTCCGCCGCTTGATACTTCTTATAGGCGGCGGCCATCCGGTGCTTCTCCGGGCTCTCCCGTGCGATCGGGGACCTGGAGAGAATCGTCAGCGCCGGTGGTGGGTCACGCCATGAGCATAGAGATGACTGGTGACCAGATGGTCACCAGTCATCTCTATGATCGTCGGAGGCCCGGGCGCGATGTGATGACGTCACGCCCGGGTCCTCAAATGTAAACAAAGCCGCCATTGCGGCTGTAAGTATGAGATAGTGAAAAAAAAAAATTCGTTGATCTCATGCTTTTCAGCCTGGAGGAGAGATGTGGGGTCTTATTGACTCCGCATCTCTCCATAAAGAGGACCTGTCACACACATTCCTATTACAAGGGATGTTTACATTCCTTGTAATAGGAATAAAAGTGATCCAAAAAAAAAAAAAAGTAAAAATAAATAAAGTAAAAAATAAAAAAATTAATAAGTTTTTTTTTTTTTAAAACGCCCGTCCCCAATAGCTCGCGCTTAGAAGCGAACACACGTGCAAGTCCCGCCCGCATATGTAAACGCTGTTCAAAGCACACGTGAGGCATCGCCCCGTGCGTTAGAGCGTGTGCAACAATTCTAGCACTAGACCTCCTCTGTAACTCTAACCTGTAAAAAAAAAAAAATTCAAAGCGTCGCCTATGGAGATTAAGTACCAAAGTTTGGCGCCATTCCATGAGTGTGCGCAATTTTAAAGCGTGACATGTTAGGTATCTTTTTACTCGGCGTAACAAGCTTTCATATTTTACAAAAAAAATTGGGCTAACTTTACGGTTTTGTTATTTTTTTTAATTCATTAAACCATTTTTTTCCCCCCCAAAAAAAAAGGCGTTTGAAAAATTATTGCACAAATACCGTGCAAGATAAAAAGTTGCGACGACCGTCATTTTATTCCCTAGGGTGTCTGCTAAAAAAAAAAAACAATGTTTTGGGGTTCCGAGTAATTTTCTAGCAAAAGAATGATGATTTGTACATGTAGGAGAGAAGTGCCATAAAAAGCTCTGTATGGAAGTGGTTAATGAACATCAAGGAAATCATATCAAGTATAAAGAACCAGGATTTCACTACTCATCTGTGAGAACTGTGGCAGATAAATACGGAATAGCAGATATAGAAAATAGTTTGTTGTAACAGAAAATGTACAAAAATTAAATAGAAAGTTATGATTCTTTCCAGTAGACACATGCTAGGTTGTATATGCTATACAAGATCTTCCCCAAAATTCAGATTACTAGGTACAATGGTCAGCTTATATTGCAAAAGTAATCTGCTCTTACATCTATATGAGCACATCATGCAGGCAACAACTTGTAACATCACGCAAAAAAATTAAACCAAAATCTTCACATTTACCTGAGAAGGGTGTCCTAGTCCTGGTGAAATAACAGAGAATTCACCAAGAAGCTCTTTGCGGATCCCATCTGCACAGTCAGCAGCTGTAGATTCAAAAACCGGAGACTCCTCATCATCGGACAGCACCCCAAGGCCAGGAGAAATTACATTGGTTGCCATGTTGAGGGTTGTTAACGTTCTTTTTCCCCCTTTTGGAAATACAGTGCAAGTTAATGTAAATATATATTCGATAGAGATATATATATTTGTTCAAAACAAGATAATTGTACTGTGTCCAAAGACGGTCTGCTTTGGAATTCTGTGTTGCAGTACCTCAACCTGGTGCCTGAACGCTTTGTTTTTATGTGAAAAACATTTAGGTTGGTGCATAAACATGGACAGGCATATATGTATACATAAATAAACCAGGAATAGGAGAAGTACATAGAATGGTGTTAACCGCTTCAGCCCCAGAAGATTACACCACCTTCCTGACCAGAGCACTTTTTACAATTTGGCACTGCGTCGCTTTGACAATTGCGCGGTCATGCGATGCTGTACCCAAACAAAGTTTGCGTCCTTTTTCCCCACAAATAGAGCTTTCTTTTGATCACCTCTGCGGTTTTTATTTTTTGGGCTATAAAAAGAACAGCGACAATTTTGAAAATAAAATGTGTATTCTACATATTTTTGGTAGAAAAAAAAATAAAAAAATCGTAATAAGCATATATTGGTTTTCGCAAAAGTTATAGCGTCTACAAAATAGGGGCTAGAATTATGGCATTTTTATTATTTTTACTAGTGGCGGCGATCTGCATCGGGACTGCGACAATATGGCGGACAGATCGGACACTTGACATTTTTGGGACCATTGACATTTTTACAGCGATCAGTGCTATAAAAATGCACTGATTACTGTGAAAATGTCACTGGCAAGGAAGGGGTTAACACTGGGGGGCGATCAAGGGTTTAAGTGTGTCCTAGGGAGTGATTTTAACTGTAAGGGAAGGGGATGGGACTCACTAGGGGAAATGACAGATCGCTGTTCATACTTTGTATGAATAGAGGATCAGTCATTTCTCCCCTGAAAGAAGCGGGAGCTGTCTGTTTACACACACAGCTCCCGGTTCTCGCTCTGTCACGAGCGATTGCAGGTGCCCGGCGGTCATCGCACCAGCCGGACACTTGCATCGGCTCCAGGGGCGAACAGCGGGCGCGTGCCTCCGGCGGCGCAAAGCAACGTAACATAAGGTCATTTTGCCCAGCCGAGCCATGCTGCCACAGTAAAACTGCAGCGGCTGGTCGGCAAGTGGTTAAAGAAGGGAACTTCTAAATACCACACCGCCGGCTTATTGCTGCAATCAACTCCCTCTCTTTGAGCAGTGCTGTTTTGGTGGTTGATGTAGTGTTTGGTGGGTGGATTCCAACTCAAATAAAAATGCAGCTTCTGGAGTGGTCTTTTTTTTGCCCATGAACGCAGCCGCAAGTTATTAAATGTGGCCATGCACATGCAGGCATTTATGTGCGTATTTGTGCACAGTGCTCAGGGGGAAAGACAGAAAATGCCCCAAACTTGCGTATTCGCATACATACGATTTTTTTTCTGCCAATTTCTGTCAGAAAAAATCCAGCATATTTGGAGCGTTACTGTGGGAATGAGGCCTTACAGATAAGCAAAATACTGCACATTTCATGAAGAAAATAGGTATTTACATACCAAATAACCAAGTCCCTTGCACTGTTCAGCCAAACTACAGATCAGAGAGGACGGTGGGGGTGAGGGGGTTAATACAAATACTGGACCATTTTACCCCTAATGCAGGGAATGCACGGTACAAAAATGTCCTGCCTTTAGAACCACTTTAAATATCAAAAAAAAAGGGAAGACAAAAAAGGGTCCATGTAACAAGGTCTCTAGTACACAAATCTATGTTTCAGCAGATCCAGCCTTGCAAGGATGCTTGCAAGGAATCTGCTGACTATACAAGATTTAATTATGCACGTGCAATACCTTTTTACTTTATTTCAACACTAAAGTATACCTAAAGACCAAACTTTGTTTTAGTTTTGGAAAGAATGGAGAGGCATTAACACTTGGCCAGTTTTTATTGCTGTCTGTACCCCTATTAGGGAGATTCCGCCTCTATTTGTCCTGTATGAAAATGAACGCAACCAAATAAGTGGTACCTTCATCCAGAATCTATTCAGAGAAAAAAAATAAAACCATGGCAAACTAGTGCCACCTATCAATGCCCACCAGTGCCACCCATCAGTGCAGCTCAGTGTAGAAAATCTACCTGTTTGCAAAATTTTATTAACTGTTTTTTTCAAAAAAAAAATTAAAACACAGCAGTGATTAAAAGGGGTTTTAAAGGTTCGTTTTTTATTTTCTAAATAGGTTCCTTTAAGCTAGTGTATTGTTGGTTCACTTACCTTTTCCTTAGATTTCCCTTCTAAATGTTTTTTTTCTTTGTCTGAATTTCTCACTTCCTGTTTCTCCTCACTAAACTTCACACCATCATCCAAGTGGTGTGGAGTCAGCCAGAACAGCTTACTGAACAGGAAGTGAGAAATTCAGACAAAGAAAAAAAATATTTAGAAGGGAAATCTAAGGAAAAAGGTAAGTGAACCAACAATGCATTGGCTTAAAGGAACCAATTTAGAAAATAAAAAACAAACCTTTACAACCCCTTTAAATACAAAAATAAAACTATTTGTGTGAAAAAAAAAAAAAAAGATAAAAATTTCTTATGGGTACAGTGTTGCATGACCGTGCAATTGTCATTCAAAATGCGACAGCGCTGAAAGCTGAAAATTTGCCTGGGCTCCTCCTCTTTTCTGCTCCTGGCCCCACCCTCCTGTCAAGTTTCCCCAGGGTAGGGGTAGTTAGCAGATATGCAGAGCTACCACTTTTGGGTGGAACTTTGCTTTAACTTGTCTAGGCCCCTGTCACACTGCTTGAAAGTCGAGCGAATTTGCTGTGATTTTAGGGAATGCCTGTGAAAACTTGAGGTCTATGGACCTCAACTCACATCAAAGTCAGACGAAAGTAGTATAGGTACTACTTTGAAGTCATGCAACTTGAAGTCACACAGATATGTTATCATTGGGAATCATGGGATACGACTTGTCATGCGACTGATGTCCAAAGTTGCAGGAAAAGTCGATCAAGTGTGAAAGGGGCCTTAAAGTGATTGTAAAGTCTTGTTTTTAAATAAACATGTTATACTTACCTCCCCTGTGCAGTTGGTTTTCCACAGAGCAGCCCGGATCCTCCTCTTCTTGGGTCCCTCTTCGCTGCTCCTGGCCCCTCCCTCCTTAGTGCCCCCACAGCCAGCAGCTTTCTATGGGGGTACCTAAGCAGAGTCACAGCTCCGTGTATACATTCAAACACAGAGCCCCATCTCTCCCCCGATTGGCTGACTGACCTTGATTGACAGCGGCGGGAGCCAATGGCACCACTGCAGTGTCTCAGCCAATAAGAAGCGTCCCAGACGGCTTAGTCATTCGTGGACATTGCTGGAGAGAGAAGGGGCTCAGGTAAGTAATTAGGGAGTGCTACGCAAGTTTTTTATCTTAATGCATTCAAGTGGATGTAAAGCCAATTCATGAAATTTGAGCTGGGCACATACATCCGCAGTGTTTTCTTATCGCTCTCCAAAGCACCAAGTCCTGTGGCTTTCTCCTGCTCAGTTCTTCTGTATCAGCATGACAACTTCTGCATCAACTGATAAAACCAGGGTGAATTTTGTGCGGTGGGAGGTTGCTATAAATAGATTAGCAAAGAACTGAACTTCGTAGAGCGCGATTAATTGTGAAGAATCGAAATCGTGATCTTTTTCACTTCCCGATCTTCAAAACAGCATGTCACGATTCTCTCCAAGGCCGGTGCAAACTCTGCTGAACGCACGTTTTTAAAGGCTGAAACCGGCGTTTAGAAACGCCCGTTTTGCCGCGATTGCGTCTAGTTAAGAAACATCATAAGACCCTCCCTAAGCTCAAAAAACAGTATTTAACCATTTCAGCCATTTTGTGAGACCAGAGTGAGTAGCAGCAGCTGAGAGAGCAGCAGTGTACTTGTATTTAGCATATCACCTGGCCACAAGTTGTGGATTGTCCACAATGCAATGCAAGCAATTACAGTTATTTTTATAATGATTTATCATTTTTGAGATTTCTAATGTAAAAAAATAGGACACCTTTAAAAACGCTTATAAACGAAATCGTGGCAAAACACTGGTACCACGTTTAGCCGCATTTTGCGTCTGAAACGTGGAAAACTTTTGCGTCTGAACCCATTTTTTTGCTTCTGGAAAAACAAGGTTAAACGCAACTGCTTAAAAACGCCAAAAAACTAGACTGTGTGCATGGACACATAGGATAACATTGAATGTGTTCAGGGGCAGTTGAAAAAAAACCCATCCAACTGCCTCTGAAAGCACGCTTATCAGCATCTCGTGTGCATGGTGTCTTACAAGTGCAGAGAGTTCTCACAGCTGGATAAACAAAATCCGGGCAGTCTGCCAAGTTTTAATACAACATAAGTTTAAACAAAGTATCTCTTCTTTTATCAAAGGAAAAAAACTCTGGCGTAGAGGAAGGAAGTTTAACCATTTAAAAACAGGGGTCTCCAACCCCCGGTCCACGGCCCACTACCGGGCCGCAGCCTGTTTACAGGCGGGCCGCGAAGTCTGTGCTATCTGAGGTGCGGCGGCGCCGGGCGAGGAGAGAGATCGCCGCCATCGCCGCACTTCCGCCCACACAGCCCCGCCGCTACACTGTTGGGGGTGAAGCAGGTGAGCAGAGAGATATCATCTCCCACCGCCCGCATCACCGCTGTTCCCCCCCCCGCATCACCGCTGTTCCCCCCACACAGCCCGGCCGATATACTGTTGGAGGTGAAGCAGGGGAGCAGAGAGATGACATCTCTCACTGCCCGCCCCGCATCACCGCTGCTCCCCCCGCATCACCGCTGTTCCCCCCCCCCGCATCACCGCTGTCCCCCCCTCCCCGCATCACCGCTGTCCCCCCCTCCCCGCTGTCCCCCCCTCCCCGCATCACCGCTGTCCCCCCCTCCCCGCTGTCCCCCCCTCCCCGCATCACCGCTGTCCCCCCCTCCCCGCTGTCCCCCCCTCCCCGCATCACCGCTGTCCCCCCCCTCCCCGCTGTCCCCCCCTCCCCGCATCACCGCTGTCCCCCCCCTCCCCGCATCACCGCTGCCCCCCCCCGCACCGCTGTCCCCCCCCCCCCGCACCGCTGTCCCCCCCCCCCGCATCACCGCTGGGGGTGAAGCAGGGGAGCAGAGAGATGACATCTCTCACTGCCCATCCCGCATCACCGCTGTTCTCTCTCACACGGGGAACTCACTGTGCTTAGTGACAATTTGCATCTAGGATGCAGGAGACAGTGGCATGTGCAATCTGCATCTGGTGGCATGTGGCAATCTACATCTGGTGGCCAGTGGAAAGTGACTGTGGCAATCCATCTGGTGGCATGTGACTGTGGCATTCTGCATCTGCTGGCCTGTGGCAATATGCATCTGGTGGCAGGCGATGTGGCAAGCTGCATCTGTTGGCAGATTCTGCATTATGGTGAGTTGAACTATTTAATTTTATATTACAATATAATAATAAAAATAATGTGCTTCAATCACCCTGACACCATATTAACCATGGTGTTGTGATGATTGAAGTGCCAACACCAGCCATTTGACAAATTGGCCGCGAAAAACCGCATCGTCACCAAGACCCCCACCTCCCCCCCTCAGGCCCTGGCACAATTTTCATCCACAATGACGGTCCCCGGTGCCAAAAAGGTTGGGGACCACTGATTTAAAAGACCAAACCTTTTCTGACATTTGTTGCTTACAAGTTAAAAAAAAAAAAATAATAATTCTGCTAGAAAACTACTTGGAACACCCAAACGTGATATATAAATTTTTTTTTTTAGCAGCGACCCTAGAGAATAAAACGGTGGTTGTTGCAATTTATGTCACACCGTATTTGCGCTGCGGTTTTTCAAATGCAATTTATTTTGAAAAAAAAACACACTTTAACCACTTCAGCCCCAGACTATTTGGCTGGCCAAAGACCAGGCCACTTTTTGCGGTTTGGCACTGCGTCGCTTTAACTGACAATTGCGCGGTCGGGCGTCGTGGCTCCAAAACAAAACTAACGTCTTTTTCCCTCCACAAATAGAGCTTTCTTTTGGTGGTATTTGATCACCTCTGCGGCAGCGCGCGACCACACGGCGGCAAATTAAAGGGGACATGTATATATACGCCGACTTACGCAGCCGTGGCATTCTGTCGACGTGACTACTCGTGCGGCGGTCGGCAAGTGGTTAATAAAAAAAAAAAAAAAAAAAAAAAAAAAAAGCAAAGTTAGCCCAATTTTTTTTTTTGTATAATGTGAAAGATGTTACACCACGAGAATCGTGATCTTTATTCTAACCAAAAATAAAAAATTGTGATTCTCATTTTAGCCAGAACTGTGCAGCTCTAGCTGAACTATTCACAAAACAGCTCTGCAAGTCTTTGCCTATGTAGAAAGGGGGTGTGTGCCTTTCCTCCAATCAGCTGTATGCCCAGACTTCACTTCCAGTGATGACTAGGGATGAGCTCAGGCGTGTTCGCATTGAACACGTGCAGAGCCCGCCAAGGAAGTCGGCATCGTCGGAAACCGCTCTGCGCTAATCACAGGCAGGGAGACATTGTCCCGATGCTCGGCTGCAGAGATCGCGAAATGTCTCCCTGCCTGTGATTAGCGCAGTGCAGTGCCGACTTCCTTGGCGGGCTCTGCACATGTTCAATGCGAACACGCCTGAGCTCATCCCTGGTGATGAACAGGAAGAGAAAATCTGTAACACAATGTGCACACTTTCTAAAGAATATATAAAGCTGAAGGCAGCAGATATACATGTAAAAACTTATGTAGGGAGATGTGTTTAATCTCTGTGTATCATCTGAGGCTGTTCACAACACTGGGTGTATGGAGGGTTTACATCCACTGTAAGATACAAAAAAAACCTTTGCCTTTACAACCCAACAGTCTGGTTTCCTATCGCTTCCTGTTTCGGGACAGGAAGTGAAGGGAAATCTTCCCAATGGGACACAGATGGAAAAAAAACAAAAAAAAACAGATAGGGGCAACGTTGGAAGTACAGCCTGTTTGGCAGCTATGGCTCCTTGTATAGACAGAATGGAGAACGTGTAGACATGAAGGGGCAGAAGTGTGCGAATCACAGGATCACCCGGTGAGAATAAAGGGGGAGGCATGGGGAGCCTTAAAATAAAACGAAAGCAGCCTCCATATCCGAGGATCGCTAAGCTGCAATATATTACATGTGTCTTTAATAAAACAGCCTTCATTAGTACATGTGATGTGAAGAGAGCCAGCAACAGGAAGGGGGGGGGGGGGGGGATATTCAATAAATGGGAAGATACAAAGTGCAGCATGGTGGGGCTTTATTTAGCAAGCTGAGAGGGGTAGCTGAGCACAAATTGAGAGACCTCAAATGAAGGAGATATAGGAGAGGTACACTAACATGGTGTAGTATGATAACTACAGTAGTCTGCTGGGATTATCATACTTACACCATATTAGTGTACAGCCTGGAGTGTGCCTCTCCTATACCTCCTTCATTTCATGAGGTCTCTACTACAAGGCAGCAATACTCGGAATACAGTCATACACGCGGTGGTTGTATGACTGGACTAAACACAAAGCCGTCCATGGTATTACAATACACACTATGAAGAGAACTATACCACACAACATTCTATACGAAGACTACAATCACTCACCGAGTTCCCGCACCGGTACGCTGCTACCTCCACTCTTACTCCCCGCCTATTAGTAACTGTTGTATTCAAACCAGGCACAAAGCTCTCCAGCCAATCACAGCGAACGTTTCACATGACAGCCAATCGGAGAACCAAGCGACTCTGAACTGGCCAATAACAGCGGACTGCGGAAGAGGCAGTCACTTGACGTTGGCGTCTTGCTATATAGAGTATGAAGGAAGTCAAATGTTCAGCGGATGTTACCGGAGAGCTGATTGGTGGAAGATGTCTGTAATCACAACGTGATAGTAAAATATATTAATCAGTGTTTGGTTACTTAGCAATAACACAGGATATTTGTCCATCCATAACCAGATTAGGGTGAGATGTGCATACTGCAGAGCAAAGCCGTCTAAAACAAGGCATCTGCAATAAATAAATAAATGCATATTTTTTTACCTAAAAAAAAAATGTGCATTTATTTTATTTATTTTTTGGGGAAAAAAAAAAAATCATTTAAAGTGCATTAAAAGTTTTTTTTTTATTATTCCAAAACAAAAAAGTAAATGCACATTTTTTTTCAGGTAAAAAAATATGCATACAAGTCCCTTACAAAAAAATGCAGGCACCGATATGGCCAGGTGTTTCGTCAGATTAGGCGACCCGTCAGATTTTGTAATGGAAGTGACGTTCCGTATCCGCCATCTTGCTACACCCCGCACTCGCCCACAGTAAGGATACATGAAGGCTGTGTCTCGTCACATTCGGCTCCCCATCACAGATTGCTCCGGAAGTGACGTTCCGTCGCCACCATCTTGCTACACCCCACACTCCTGCTCAGGAAATCCGACGAACTGTTTACATGTTAAATTTTAAAAGCAGCAGCAAACCTGCTGACCTTACATGGTTGCTAATGTGACAGAACACCTCTGTATTTCACATTTAACATTTAGTTAAATGGGAAAATTAGAGGTGTTCTGTCACATTAGCAACCATGTAAGGTCAGCAGGTTTGCTGCTGCTTTTAAAATTTAACATCTAAACAGTCTGTCGGATTTCCAAATACTGTATTTAAGCTTATAAGCTCAGTTTTGTGTTGAAAATAACTGTGAAATCTAAAACTCCGGTGGGTGTAACAAGATGTCCGCTTGCCCCCTTCTCACTCTATCATTACTGTGCAGGAGTGTGGGGTGTAGCAAGATGGCGGCGACGAAACGTCACTTCCGGAGCAATCTGCAGGGATGGACTGGCCATAGGGACTACCGGGAGTTTCCCGGTGGGCCGATTTTTTGTGGGCCATTTTTTTATGCAGTTCGGTGGCAGCGGGAGCGTGGCAGCAAACAGCGGCCCACAAAAATGTTTTTTTTTTTTGTGGCCCGTTTTTTTATGCAGTTCGGCGGCAGCGGGAGCGTGGCAGCAAACAGCGGCGGGGATTCGGGGAAGGTGGCCAGCAAAGAGGGCAGTTGGATGTAAAATTCAGAGGCGGGAGAAGAGCTCCACCCCCTCCCTGACCACGAAGAGGCGAACAGTAGCGAGCACGGCCACCCCGGCGCTCCCAGAACCTCGATCCCTCCACCTCCTCTCTGCTCCAGGAACCATGCAGCCTGGGCCGGAGGGCAGGATGACTGGGAGTCCGGAGGAAGAGAACATATGCCACTGTAAGGAGCAGAGCAGCGAGAGCACCCCCCGAATCAAGAGCGAGACACAGGCACTGCCGCTGCTGGCCATCAGGTACCTGGCATCCTACAAAAACATGCCAGAACACTGAGACAGCGGGGAGGTGAGCAAAGGAGGGACTGCAGAAAGGGACAGTGCTATGTGGTCTGTCTCAGCCCTCCCCTCTGTTTCTCTGCCCCCTCTGTCTCTCTGCCCCCTCTGTCTCTCAGTCCCCCCTCTGTCTCTCAGCCCCCCCTCTGTCTCTCAGTCCCCCCTCTTTCAGCCCCCTCCTCTGTCTCTCAGCCCCCTCTGTCTCTCAGACCCCCCTCTGTCTCTCAGCCCCCACTGTCTCTTAGACCCCTCCTCTGTCTCTCAGACCCCTCCTCTGTCTCTCAGACCCCTCCTCTGTCTCTCAGATTCCCCCCTCTGTTTCTCAGACCCCCCCTCTGTCTCTCAGTCCCCGTGTCTCTCAGTCCCCCCTCTTTTAGCCCCCTTCTCTGTCTCTCAGACCCCCCCTCTGTCTCTCAGACCCCCTTCTGTCTCTCAGACCCCCCTTCTGTCTCTCAGACCCCTCCTCTGTCTCTCAGACCCCTCCTCTGTCTCTCAGCTCCCCTTCTGTCTCTCAGCTCCCCTTCTGTCTCTCAGCTCCCCTTCTGTCTCTCAGCCCCCCCTTTGTCTCTCAGCTCTTCCTCTGTCTCTCAGCTCCCCCCTCTGTCTCTTAGACCCCCCTCTGTCTTTTAGATCCCCCTCTGTCTCTCAGATCCCCCTCTGTTTCTCAGTCCCCCCCTCTGTCTCTCAGTTCTGTGTCTCTCAGTCCCCCCTCTTTTAGCCCCTCCTCTGTCTCTCAGCTCCCCTCTATCTCTCAGACCCCCCTCTGTCTCTCAGACCCCCCCTCTGTCTCTCAGCTCTCCTCCTCTGTCTCTCAGCTCTCCTCCTCTTTCTCTCAGATCTCCCCCTCTGTCTCTTAGCCACCTCTGTCTCTCAGCCCCCTCTGTCTCTCAGCCCCCTGTCTCTCAGCCCCCCTCTGTCTTTCAGACCCCTCCTCTATCTCTCAGACCCCTCCTCTATCTCTCAGCTCCCCCCCTGTCTCTCAGCTCCCCCTGTCTCTCAGCTCCCCCCCCCTCTGTCTCTCAGCTCCCCCCCCTCTGTCTCTCAGCTCCCCCTCTGTGCTCTGTGTACAAACGGCCACTCCAAAAAAAAGCCGTTCTTTTGAGTGGCAAGAACGCAGTGACATCATCGACTACGACGAGCCGGCGCTCGTCACATTCAATGCCGTCGCCGCCATCTTGCTACACCCCACACTAACCTTGTATGCTACCGAGCATGCGTCAAAGTCTTTTAGAGTATGCGCGGGTTTATCTTGGACAGGTAAGAATACAGACGACCGGTTTTCTCAGCAGGAAACACTATGCCGAGAATCACAACGAGAAAAATAGAGAGCAGGTTCTCTATTTTACGCATCGAGATTCCCGGCGGTTTTCCTGTCGAGAAACCATACACACAAACGGTTTTCACGGCAAAAAGCTCTCCCAGCTGTTTTCTTGCCGTGAAAACTGGTCGTGGGTACGAGGCTTTAGGATTACTACTAGCTGGGCACAGCTGTTTTGCTTTGACTACATATCACTGTGCCACACTCAGGATTCTTGTTCAATGAGCTTCAACTTGCTGGTGAAGATAATTGCGAGGCCTTGCATCCTGGACACTGTTATCCTATTGCTATTTAAAGGGACACACCCCTAAGACCTCAGGGGACCCTTTCAACTGAGTTTTGGCTGTTTACCCAGGACTTAGCTGACTAATACCCTGTTACAAGATTCTCCCTCTGAATGAGTAAAACCAGAGAGAGCTAATCAATCTGCATGAGTCAGTGTGTTATTTAAAGGTACATACAATATGTCTGAACCTAGAGTGTCAGGAGGGCTGGAAAGTTCACAGGGTCAGAGTGGCGCAGATGAACATGCAATTCTAAGCAACCCCCAATGGGACAGTGCTACACTCACATGTATAGGATGATTGCAGTTTGTGTGCGTGCGGGACCGAAGCATGCGTCCGCCTTTGCCCCCTCGCAGGTGGGGGCAGGCACACTTTAAATTTTTTTGGAAATTATTATCATTCATTCATTTATTTACACTGTTGCTTTACTTTTTTTTTTTCATCACTTTTTTTGCTGTCACAAGGAATGTAGACATCCTTCGTGACAGCAATAGGCCCGTGGCAGGTACTCTTTATGGAGTAATCTGGTGTCTATTAGACCCCAAATCCATCCTTTGCACTTTAAAGCATGCAAAACGCCAAGATTAGCGTTTTTGAATAATTTCAATATTCAAAAAATGGTGCCGTTAAGATGCCAGTAAACCAAAAGTGATGTCATGTCATCGCTTCCGGGTTACCATAGCGGCGAATTGATCAAAGCTGATCCCAGCTTTCTTCGGGTCTCCGGCGGATGGTTGGGATACAAGAGCCCGAGCAAGCCACAGAAGGTGGGGGGAGAGGGGGACGTCCCCCTCCCGCTGCTTGTAATGACAACAGAGTGGCTGGTTAGCTTCTCTGGTTGTTACTATAAAGCCCTGTACACACGATCGGTTTTACCGATGAAAACCGTCCGATGGATTGTTTTCATCAGACAAACCGATCGTGTATGGGACCCATCAGTCTTTTTTCCATCGGTTTTAAAAAATAGAACTTGTTTTAAAATTTTCCGATGGATCAAAAACCGATGGTAAATTCCGATCGTCTATGGTCAAGTCCATCGGTTAAAAAACCCACGCATGCTCAGAATCAAGTCGACGCATGCTCAGAAGCATTGAACTTCATTTTTCTCGGCTCATCGGAGTGTTTTACGTCACCGCGTTTGGAACGGTCGGTTTTTTGACTGATGGTGTGTGGGCAAGACTGATGGAAGTCAGCTTCATCGGTTTTCGGATGGAAAAATCCATCGGTTTAAAAACCATAGGAAATCCGATCGTGTGTACAGGGCTTTAGAGAGCCGACCATCGGCTCTAAAAAGCGGTACCATTGTGATGCCTGCAGCTGTAGGCATCACCCCGGTACAACCGCTTGAATTCAAATGACGTACCAGGTACATGATTTGGTAGCAAGTGGATAAACTACATTTGATGCATTTGATGAACTTATTGGATCTAAGTTGGTGTGATCTTGCATGTAATTTCTTATCTCTTTTTGGTGAGTGGGGCCACAAGAGGGAAACTCTAAAAGGAATTAACCATTTGGTATCTGCTGTGGAAACACTCAGTCTTCCAAGATTGGCACAGATGTTATTTTAAATGAACGCATAAGTTTTTTCTACCAATTTTTTTAACCTTTGTTTATCACTAATTTGCTAAATGAGCACAGTGGCAACACTAATGGACAATTAGGTTCACTAATATGTTATATGGTGGCAATGATCTAAGCCATCCTCTTATAAGTGTTTATTAGTCACTTCTTTTAGCTTTATTATTCAAAGTGTTTGTTTTTCACTTATCCTTGCTAGCGCTGCAAATATTTGTTTTTTATTAGTATGCAGTACTAGCACATTATGACAGACTTGCCTGTAAAGAGGATCCCTCCCATGCAGCGCTGTCACAGAACCCCAGCGCTGCTTTCTTCACCCAGTCTTCCGTCTGAGTTCACGGGCTCCAGCTGTATGAATGGCCGGGGCCGCGGTGACATCACTCCCGCACTGGCCTGGGCTCTGGCACGGAGCTCTGAAGGTGTGGCAAATGATACCTGCAGTGCTAATTTTGGCATCAAATTTCGATTTTATTTTAGTCATAGTCTTTTGACTAAAATGGCACTTTAGTTTTAGTCCCATTTTAGTCATCTGCAATTGTTTTAGTTTTAGTCGTACTTAGTCGACTAAAATCTAATGGGTTTAGTTCAATTGTGATGCATTATTTAGGCATTTCTCTAGAATTTCTATAGAACTCATTATGTACTCCTAGAGTAAAAAAAAATCTATGTTATGATATTAAGGTTTGAACAAACTCACAGATACAGATTTAGCTGCTCTGGATGGTCTGAGGAGGCCTGTAATGCTGCACAGTGCTTTGGACGGTGGTCTGAGGAGGCCTGTAATGCCCACAGTGCTCTGGAGATGGACAGTCTGAGGAGGAGGCCTGTAATGGATTGCACACAGTGCTCTGGATGGTGAGGAGGCTTGTAAGGCACAGTGCTCTGAGAGGCCTGTAAGGCACAGTGCTCAAGGATAGTGGTCAGAGAAGACTGTAATGCTGCACAGTGCTCTGGATTGTGGTCTGAGGGGAGGCCTGTAAAGCACAGTGCTCTTGATGCCAGGGGTCAGAGGAGGCCTGTAATGCACACAGTGCTCTGGACGGTAGTCTGAGGGAAGGACGGTAATGTTCACACTCACAGTGCTCTGCTCTGGATGGTCGTGAGTCAGGACTCTTGTTGGAAGGCCTGTAATCAACAGTGCTGCTCTGAGCAGTCGTCTGAGGAGGTCTGCAATGCTGCACAGTGCTAACTGCTAAGCACGCTACGGACTCGCTTGCTTGCTTGCTGGGAGCGGAAGCACTCACGGCTCTGTGGAAAATGGAAGTTCACAAGGGTAAACCTCCCCCCTCCCATTTTTGTTCGTTACCAAAACGGAATTGATGTTCATCATAGTTTTCGTGAGTGGACGAAAATGTGGTGTATTTATTGTTTCAATTTCGTCACTGTAAAAAGGCCGCTAATGAAAATTTTGACAAATGTTTTTGATGACAAAATTAAAACTGTGTAGCTGCTGACTTTTAATTAAAGGACACTTACCTGTCCAGGGATCCAGTGCTGTCCTAACCTGGGCCGATTCTTTGCAGGTCTTCCGGTCCCTGGTGCCCCCATGCTAACTGTGGGAAGCCAGCGGCGACTCCTTGTGGCTTCACAGCCAGCTCCCCACTGCACAAGTGCAGGCCATGCTGCGCTGTGTAAAGGGGCCCGCAGCCTTCTGGAACCTGTGACATGTCCCAAGAGGCTGCAGGCAGAGGGTGGGGTCAAACTTCTGCTCCGATCACCTAGCGATCTGAGTGGAAGTGGGAGCGGGTACTTGTCAAAATTCTTCCCAAAAAAACAAAAAATATCCAAAAATTTAAGAGGAGGGGAGAGTAGGCAGAAAAGCAAAATTTCCGCCTTTGGATGATGTTTTTCCGCTTTAAAAAAATGATAGAAATCTGAATAAGGTTTTGGGACTTTTCATGTACTTTCTGTCCAAACCTCACTCAGATTTCTATAATTGTTTCTTAAGGGATGGTACTTCCTTGCGTATTGATTCACACTCTACCCCCACACATAATACGTTTAACAAAATTAAGCATTGTTCACCAATTGGAATAGTGGGAAAAAAGAGTTAGAGTGGACTTTACCTTAACAGTTTCCCAAAACAGTTACATTCAAGGCACGCCATGAATGATGCTTGTGCTCTCAACTGAACTGTCAACTATAAAATGCCCGGTGTCATAACTGATCACATGTGTAGCACCACTGATAAAACAGTGGCCAAGAAACTTCCTTTACCAAAAATCATAGAATGGTTTAGTTCCACTTTAAAGAGACTCTTTTTTGTTAAAATAGAATTCCAGCCTAACAATAAGTATGCTTAAAATGATCCCTGCCCCCTCCTCCTACCTATCCTGCATACCCTGTATAAAAATAAGGGAGTACTCAACAATGGCTGGGAATTCTGGGAGCAATGACGTCAATCCTAGGCTCCCATGTCCCAGAAGGCGCTTCCTTCTCTTCCCTGCAGCTACTACTCACGGACATAGGATAATGTGACTGGACAGGAGCAGATTCTAAATAGGTAAGCAAATCTTTTTTACACAGGTAAGCAGTCTAGCTGGCTGCCAATTCTTCTGTCCCCCTTTTTCGAGGACCTGGCAAGAGAGGCAGTTGTGTCATCATCTGCATCCACAGCCAAACAGAGCGGACCAGCTGGTCATCAACTGCATCCACAGCCAGACAGAGTGGGTTCACCGATCATCATCTGTGCCAGCAGCAGTACAGAGCAGGTTTGCTGGAGCTCGAGCCATCGATCCACGAGGGGCCCTCTGCCGTTGGAACACACCTCTGAAGTGCAGGATTGGCGAGAGGATTACCAACCCACCAAACATTCTGCACCACAAAACCCAGCAAGACCTGTTACACAGTTTGCCGTCAGGCTCCTTAGACATTACCATACTTATGCAGCATACAACTGAGCAGTGCCACATCACCTGTTCTGGATTACTCCAGTAGCTCAGATCCACTTAACCCCTCCCTGCACTTGTTGCTTTCCCTTTTTATTGCTGTTAAGCCTTGTTCAAGTTATTTTTGCCAGAGCGCTTCCTAAATCGTCACCTTCTTAAACTGGGACTATCTGGAAATCACTTGGCATTACTGTTAGTGAGTGCACCACGGAAAAAGGCCCCAACCATGCCAACAGGAATCACAATTTTTTTTCTATATTTGGAGATTTTAGACTTATGCTGCGTACACACGATCGTTTTTAATGTCATTTTCAAAAACAACGTTTTTCTCGACGTGATTTTTCTTCTTTCCTCTCAAGCCTGTCTTGCATACACACGTTCATTAAAAAAAACGATCGAGCAAAGCGCAGTGACGTACAACACGTTCGACGGCACTATAAAGGGGAAGTTCCGTTCGAATGGCGACACCCTTCATGTTAGTAAAGTTTGTTGAGCGACGATTCGCGCTTTTCTTTTTTTTATAAATTCTATATTTCTACATTTTTCTTTACCCATAGACAATTTCAGCAACATAATAGAAACCGTAATACAAAACATTTTACATATTACAAATCAACTATGTTATAATAAATCAAAAAACAAAACAGAGTATTGATTGTCTATTTCTTTACTTACCCCTCCCTCCCTCCCATTCTATGTATCACAGTCATCTGCGCCTATCCCCTTTAACCCCGAAGTAAACACAAAAAAAAAAGGGGGGGAAGGGAAATACCATTCCCCACCCTTGCCTGCTGGGCTCCGTTTACGAGATTAACATCTCCCCTAGGGGGGCTCCTAGGCCCCATTCTCTATCTTCTCCAAATATTTTTTTCCCTCTTCTGATTTTACAAATTCTTCCCATGGTGCCCATATCTCATTACTTTGTTCCGTTCTTCCTATTGTGCTGGGCCATAAATTTTCCATTATCCAAATTCGTCTAATTTTTTCCAGCCACATAGAAATAAGGGGTGTTCGAATTTCCTTCCAGCATATAGATATGCAGCTTTTGGCTGCGTTCACCATGTGACATATTAACGGAAAATTTATTACCAAATACTTACCGTAATTTTCCTTTCCTGATAGACTCCATGGCAGCCTATGTGTGGGTTAACCCCGCCTCCTCTCCAATGCTATAGGACCCCATACCCATAAAAGTAAGCTCACCTCTCAGCACTGTGTTCCGTAACTAGCCGACTCTTGGACACTTACTTTCTTTCATTACTATTTACTTTCAGGGTGGGAACTCTGTCTGCCATGGAGTCTATCAGGAAAGGAAAATTACGGTAAGTATTTGGTAATAAATTTTCAGTTTTCCTGACTGACTCCATGGCAGCCTACGTGTGGGAAATAACTAGCCAGACCACACGGGTGGGTATGCTGAACAGAAAAGCTTTAATTTGTCCTGTCAACCGACAGGATTCTTAACCCAAAATTAACAGACGACAGTGATTCCGGCTCAATGCAGTAATGGGCCATAAATGTATTGATAGAGGCCCACGAGGCCGCTTTACAAATGACATCTGGAGCCACATGTTGAGCTGCCGCCCAGGATGCTGCCATCCCTCTGGTGGAGTGTGCCGTCACCGCCTGTGGAGGAGCCAAGCCCTTAGCCCTGTATGCTTGCTGGATTGTTTGAACGATCCATGATGCAATTGTTCTGGTTGATGCTTTCTTCCCTCTGTTGTTTTCAGAATGTAGAACAAACAGATGATCAGATCGTCTGAAGGAAGAAGTAACTTGTAGATACTCTTTTAGGATTTCACCCATATCCAGGGGATGAATTTCACTGGAATCTGGAGTCTTAAATGTAGGTAGAACAATTTCACGATTTTCGTGAAATACCGAAGACACCTTTGGATTTGAACCCAACATGGGTATAAGGACTACTCGATCCGGAAAAAATGTTAGAAAAGGTTCTTCATGACCTAGAGACCCTCTTAGCCGAGGTGATGGCTACTAAGAAGGCTACTTTTGCTGAAAAGTCCTTAATGGAGGACGGGGAGGGCCCCGACATACTGAGTCCAGTCAGAGAATCTAGAACGAGTGGAAGATCCCACTTGGCAAATCTTGGTTTTCTTTGGGGCTTAATTCTTGATGCCCCCCGAAAGAATTGTCTGACTAAGGGATGGACTGCCCATGAGACTCCAGAGAAGGCTGACAAGGCCAAAACTTGTACTCTTAAGCCCTGTACACACGATCGGATAACCTATGGATTTTCGTCCCATGGATTTGACCATCGGAAATCCGATGAAACTGTTTTTCATCAGTCTTGGCCACACACCATCAGTTTAAAAACCGACGGCAAGAAAACGACGGCACGTACAAAACGTACGACGCGCTATAAAAGGGCCGAACAAATCTAATGGCGCCACCCCTTGGGCTGCTTTTGCTGATTTCGTGTTACCGCGTGTTAGTAAAAGTTTGGTGAGAGCCGATTCGCGCTTTTCAGTCTCCGTGCTTTGCAGATCGTTTCCTGGTGTTCAGTTTGTGCTTGTGGGTTTGTATTTGTGATTCAGTGCGTGCAGTCAGGTCGTTACTGCCTTGCAGTGCCTTCTTGGCCGTTCGTTTACTGTTTTTCAGGTCGTTCTTCTCAGGCCTTTCTGTTCCACGGTGCGTTCTGTTTGAGTGCGTTCTGACCAGCCGACCGGTTTAAAACCATGTTTGAAGTGCGTTCTCGTTCTCGAGCTCGTGCTGGCTTTGGGCTTGGTGTTGCAGTTAACACTGTAACCCGAGTTCAGTCTGTGAACAGGGTGAGGAGGAGTTCATGGACTAAGAATTGGTTGCTCCAGCGGGACCAATTCTCTCATATGCCTCTGCTGCGGGAAATCCATGAGAATAATCCTGATGATTTCAGGAATTATCTCAGGATGACGGACCCCGTATTTCACCGTCTGTTGGATTTGCTGTCCCCCTATATAACGAGGCTGGACACTGTAATGCGCCAGGCCATCACTGCCGAGCAGAGGCTTATTGCCACGTTGAGATACCTGGCGACTGGGAGAAGCTTGCAGGACCTCAAGTTCTCAACAGGCATCTCCCCCCAGGCTCTCGGGATCATTATCCCTGAGACGTGTTCGGCCATCATTCAGGTCCTGCAGAAGGACTATATGAAGGTAATTTTGCTCCTTTAACCTCACATTATATGTTTTGAATGTTTTTGAATCTTCTTATTTTTTCCCTTCTAACCCAAATTTGCCTGTTTGTAATATCCTGGTAATGTCCCCATTTTCCCCATGCATTTTTTTACCTGTAAATGCCTTTTTGGGCCCTACATGCCTATTTCCCTTCACTAACCTCTCCAGCATGCTATCGTGGGCGCAAACCCAGCTAGCCTTCTATTTTCCTTTTCCTTTTTTTGGGGTCATTGCCCGCGTAGTTTGACAACCCTCCCCCCCCCCCTAAAGATGTAAAGAATTTTTTTGTTCTCAATCAAGCTCAGCAGAGTGGTAGAGCCTTTTTTTGGATCCCCCACAATCACCTTAGGCCCCCCCCCTTAGATTATTTTAGAATGTCCACTCAGCGGGGGTGAGGCATCTGCTAAGTGGGCCTTTGTTTATTGGTAGGAAATACTCCCCTAAATAATAATGTTAGAATGATGTTGGTCAACAATGTTTTTGTGTGTAATCTGCTTGTACTGTAAACATAAACCGTACTAATGTCTTCTTTTTGTTTGACTCCACAGTTCCCTAGCACACCACAGGAATGGCTGACTGTGGCCTCCCAATTTGCCCAGCGGTGGGATTTCCCCAACTGCGGAGGGGCAATTGATGGGAAGCACGTCCACATAGTGCCGCCACCCCCGTTCGGGGTTATACTATTTTAACTATAAAGATTTTAATAGCATAGTGTTAATGGCGGTGGTGTCGGCATGGTACGAGTTCCTGTATGTGGACGTGGGGAAGAACGGCCGGATGTCCGATGGCGGAGTATTCGCTGAGACGGAGTTCGCTCACCGTCTGCAGGCTGGGGGTCTTGCACTGCCTCCAGATGCAGAGAACGTGGAAGGGCTACCGTTCGTTTTCATCGCGGATGAAGCTTTTGGACTAGGACCACACCTCATGCGGCCGTTTCCCCAACGCACCCTCACCCCGGAGAGGAGGGTTTTTAATTACCGGCTGGCCAGAGCCCGGAGAGTTGTGGAGAATGCCTTCGGGATAATGGCCAGCCGGTTCCGCCTGTTCCAGACAGCTATAAATTTGGCGGATTATAAACTCAACAACATTGTGTACTGCTGCTGCTTGTTGCACAATTTTTTTAGAAAATTCTCCACAAATTATGTGTCATCAGTTGGGTCTGAGGCCAGTCCCTCTGAACTGATAAATCTGACCGGCCTCAGCACTGCCCGTACTGGCTTGGCCCCCCAAAGTGCCCGTGAAGTACGTCAGAAATACGTAGAGTACTTCACGGGTAGGGGGGCCATCGCAATGCCAGACCACATCTGACCTTTGATGTTACCTTTTTTAAATAAACAAAAATATTTGATTTACTACAAACTTGTGTTGTCATTCTTTTATTTGTGGTTTATGTGTCTCCCAGGTTTTAGTAGTGCCAAGTGTATTTCTCCTTAGTAAATAGCCTCCAATCTCAGAGGTAAAAACACTAATTTTGCATCTTCAGAACTGCTATTGAGCATAGAAACAACAAGGCACACCTTTTTTCGACTTCCCCAATGTTTTTATTGATTGCAACACAGTTTTGGTTTTTTTTTGAAAAAAATTTTTGGGTGTTTTGTGCGGCTTTTTTTGCAGAAACATGCATGGGTCAAAAGCCACATTTTTTTTTCTGAAAAAGTAATAAAATAACAGTGAAAAATACAAACAGTAGATGGGGTGATGTTACCCCCGATCCATCCCAAATGTGAAGAAACACACTTTCTTTTTGGGGCTCAAATGGGTATCTTCAACATGATCCCATGGCTAGGGTAAACATGTGTTATCTGCCATCATGGGGGATCAATGGACGTGCTTTGGGGGTGAAAACCCTTCCTCTCCCCTACTTGAGGAGGGAGGAAGAGGTTGCACCACCAAAACAGGGACATAGATATCCTGTGACGGCAGATAGCACATGTTGAGTCTTCAGTGTGTGCATCTTCACATTTGGGCTGGTGGAAATCCCATAGAAAAATTCCGACACATAACAAAACACACAAAAAGGGGGGTCACACTATTCTCCCCAAAATATCTATCATGTTTTTATATTTTTGCTCAATCACAATCATTCTCTTTCTCATAATGTCCATTTCGCTACTGCATTCCATGATTTCCTGAATGATTATTTTGGCGCTGGCACTCGAGAATGGAGGATTTGGACTTCCTGACACACCCCCACGTTCAGTCCCTAAAAAGAAACAAATATTTTAAAACTATGCAGGCCTACATCTGTATTTACCTTGAAGTTGTGGTGACAGACACTGACCTGTTGTGCTGATAAGCTCCACCTCTCCTTCCTCCACCTCCCCTGCCTCCACCTCCGCTTTCTCCCCCTCCGCTTCCTGAACCTGCTGAACTTTGTCTGCTTTGGGATCTTCGGGGAGTTTCTGTGGTGTTGGGTTCCTCGTCTCATGAGCATGGTGTCCTTCCACTCTCCTCTCCCCTATGGGAATAGAAAAAAAAATGTATCCTTTTAGCCCACAAACTTTTTAGGCCTGAAAATGGATTCTCAATGTTTTAAAGTGTGGTCCAATTGATATTTGGCCCTGAGTTTCAAGATGAACATATGAGATCTTGCAAACTCTACAAAGCAACATGTTATTTTGGAGGACACTCACAAATTCACTTGGATAACCACCAAGGTATCCACTGGACCACCTGTGTGTAACACCGTTAACAAATTTGGTCATGTGGCCCAGAGTATAGTATCTTGATGAAGAACAAAAAAGAGTACACAACTGCTGGAGTGTCATCTCCTTTACCCAGAATACAGTTTATTCTTTCATTCACATTCTAAATTTCCTTACAACACATCATCTAGCCAACAATGTGTAGATAAACATTGTTGAAGTAAAATGAGGCATGCCCACATGTAGTTTACGTGGATATGTGCCAAACATGTTTGGGGGAAGAGCAGCAATTTTTTTTTAAACACATTTAGCAAATAAGTGGACTCTCCACTTAACATAAAAGTTGAGATTTTAAAATGTGAAACCAGTCAAGCCAAGCACATGGTGCAAAACATGGAAGAATACATATTACAATGTGAAAGAACACAGTAAAATAAACTTACTTTTTTCAATGCTTTTTATAAGCTTCCTATACTGCTCCGGCTCCCTGAGCTTCAGGTCTGACCACCTTTTACGGAGTTGTTCCTTGGATCTCCTGACCCCATATTTTTTATAGCGAGTCTTCGCAACTTTGTCCATAATTTGTGACTTCCGGAGATTAGGGGTGTCGTATGGGCCATGCTTGCCGTCGTAATCCTTCCTCCGCAGAATGTCCACCATCTCCGCCATCTCAGAAAAAGACATATTAGTCGCCTTGTATCTTTTTTTACTGGATCGTGACGTTTCCGCCTCCGGGCTTTCCTCGTCGGTAATTTCAACTAAAGAAGCCACCTGTGTCTGCGACATGTCGCCGTCTCACACTGTGCGCCGATCGTTAAGGGGCGGGGAAATGCTGAAAAAGTCGGTCATGGGCGGGCGACGAGGGCGGAGTTACACGCATGCGCAGGGTATAAAAAGGGGAAAGAAGTTATTAGGGATGCGCGGAGTAAGGACGACCGGAAGTGAACCAACAAAGTGAACTAAGGTAAGAAGGGAACTCGGGCCTGCAGTGGCCTCTAATGTTTCATGATTGTAAAGGGCAATATTGTGATAAGTTGAGGAGAATAAATTCTGATCCTTTACTTTTTTTTCTTTTGTTTTTTACTTGTTGTTCAAAAAAGATGCAGAAACTACGAGAGCCAGAGGTGATGCTGATTTTTATAGAAAAATATAAGGAACAGCGCAACCTGTGGGAACTGAAACACCCTGCGTACCACAAGAGTGATGTACGTTGGGCAACTATTACCAAGTTAGCAGAGGATATGAAGCCATGGATCCCAGATGCAGACTACACTATGATCAATAATAAAATCAACAACCTGCGTAATTCCTATAAAAAAAAATACAAGGAAGTGCGCCAGTCAAAGAGGTCAGGAGCAGCAGCCGACGATGTAGTAAAGCCCAAGCTGTGGTACTACAGACATCTTCAATTTCTGGATGACCAGATCGAGGCCAGGGAATCTATTTCCAGCCTTCCCTCAACCCTTCCTTCCACCTTTCCCTCCAGCGTTCCTTCCACCCTTCCCTCCACCCCTGCAGAGGCGGAGGAGGAGCCTCCCGAGCTAGAAGAGCCAGATCTTCACATCTTCAGCCAGGTATAGTATTTTTGATCATAATTATTGTCCACTAAGTAATATTGTGTTGAACTGTTTGGATTAGCCATAAATGATATCATACCCCCCCCCCCAAAAAAAAAAAACAGGAAAGAGATCAAAATTGTCTGCGATAGATTCCCCAAATAATCACATTTTTCATTTTCTTTTAAAAACAGGATGAGGCAAGCCAGGAGGAAGAGGGTCAGGAGTGTGGCAGGCAGGAGGAGGCAGGGCCAAGTGGGACTCAGCAGGTCCCCAGGCCTAGTGGCAGCACCGTCTCCCAAGTGGCTCCCCTCCACGTCAGACCGCCAAAACAACGGCGGATGACACAAGTGGAGGAGGAGTCACTAAAGATGATTCAGGAGGCTGCTGCTATCATGAGGGCCCCCCTCAACCCTACGGAGGGGTTTAGCACCTATCTGGCGGATAAGTTGCTCAGAATGGAGGCGGGACAACGGGCCCTTTGTGAGCACCTTATATATATGGCCGTACACATGGGGGCGAGGGGGCTGCTGACTGAGGCCACCCATATCTCGCAGCAGGCCAATCCCTCTCATCCTTCTCCTCCTCCTCCTGCCACATCACCACCCACAGTGGCCCAGCCTGTAAGGGTGCGTGGACGGGGCCGTGGAGAGAACGCTGCAGAGAGGCGTGGAAGGAAGTCTACAGGGAAGAGCAGGAGGTGATTCCCTGGCCTCGAGCTGCTCATCCAGAAATTGAAGGTTGATGGAGTACCACAGCTTGGGATGATGTATGTCTTTGGCTGCTGCTCCTGATTTCATGCTGTTGTTGATTTTATTATTGATCATAGTCAGGTCTGCATTTGGGATCTAATGACTTTATATTCTCTGCTAATTTCGGAATAGTTGCCCTTCGGTTTTTGTTTGTTTTTTTTTCCGAAATAAAGGGAAATTTGATTTCAGCCAACATACATGCCTGATGTGTTTTTTTTTGGAAGTAGCAATAAGATTTCATAAATACAATGTGTAATTAATAACAAGGGACACCAACCTCCATGAGTAAAAAATAAAAATAATATGTTGTTCTGAGAAATTGACACACCAAAAAATGCACAACAAATTTAAAGACAAAAACAAAAAAAAAGGTGTAATTTGGGAGGTCGGCCTTGAAAAATTAAACAAATTATTCCTAAGATCACAAGAAAGAAGAAAGACATACGTTTGTCAGAACTCAGGAGAAAGATCTGCTGCCAAAATTACATTTTAAAGACCGTTCTAAAGCAACAAAACATGCACTGCATTAAACGAAGCAATAACTTGCAGAATGACGAATGTGCTCTCTCCATTAGGAACGCTATTTTTTTCCAGAAAGAGCGCTCCCGTCTCCTAATTCAGTCTGAGCATGCGTGGGTATTTTAACCGATGGACTTGCCCATAGACGATCGGAAATTCCCATCGGTTTTTTATCCATCGGAAAAATTTAAAACAAGTTCTATTTTTTCCAACCGATGGAAAAAAGACCGATGGGTACCATACACGATTGGTTGGTCTGATGAAAATCATCCATCGGACGGTTTTCATCAGTCAAACCGATCGTGTGTACGGGGCTTTAGAGAGCTAACAGATAAGGGTAAGTCTAGTCCGGTTTGCAGAAAACTAAGAACATCCTGAACTCCTGGATTTTTGAAGGACCTCCCGGAAGCGGAGGAGAACTCAACAAATTTGGCCCAGATTCTTCTATAAACCTTGTTGGTACTTGCTCTTCTTGAGCTCAACAGTGTAGACATCACTCTAGAGGCGCAACCGAGGGATTCCAGCCTCTCCCTCTCAAGAACCAGACCGTCAGTCTCATCAGTGCCGGACAAGGGTGTAGGAGTGACCCTTGAGAGAGAAGGTCCGGCCTGAGAGGAAGAGGTACCGGGTCCCGGTAGCTCAGTTGGATCAGGAGGGGAAACCAAGGCCTGTTTGGCCAGTAAGGAGCCACTACTGTTACTTCGGCTGATTCCGCTTGAAGTCTCCTCAGGAACTTGAGGATTAACGGGATCGGGGAAAAGCGTATGCCCGCCTGAACCTCCATCTGTCCGTCAGGGCATCCGTTCTGACTGCCTGGCTGCAACGGCCCCGAGAATAGAACTTCACTGTTTTGTGATTGTAGGGGGAAGCGAATAGGTCCACTTCGGGATTGACTCCCAGAGACAGAATCCAGTTGAAGGACTGTACATGGAGTTGTCTAGACGAGTTCGAGAGAGGAAATCCGCCTGTGAGTTCTGTACTCCCGGAATAAAAACTGCTGATATGTTGGCAAGTCATGATGGGCTCAACTTCTAACAGGAGTGTGGAACTCCGTGTCCCCCCTTGTCGCTTCACATATGACACTGCTGTGGTGTTGTCCATCCTGATCAACACCGGTTCTCCTCTCAGACACCGAGAAAAGGATTGGAGGGCACACCAAGCTGTCCGGAGCTCTAGGACATTTGAGCCTGGGTTGCGGAGGCGAGCGTCCCACCGGCCCTGAGCAAGGTTCTGGCCACAGAGAGCCCCCCAGCCGGAACCACTGGCATCGATCGTAATTGCGACCCAGAAGATGGGGGCAATAGAGTGACAGTTTAGCAAATTCTTGAGCTGGAGCCACCAGAAGAGGCTGTTTCTCATTTTTGCGGATATGTGGATGAGTTGACTCTTGTCCCCTGACTTCCACTGCCGGAGGAACCCTGACTGAAAAGGGCGTAACCTCCATAGAGCCCATTTGACCATGGGGGTCGTGGAGACCATTGTGCCGATAATTCTTAGGCATTGTGATGCTTTCAGATGAGGAGCATCCAGAGCACGAGAAATCCTCTTCCGAATCACCGGAATCTTCTCTGCCGGCAGGGAGATGGTGTTCTCCACTGTGTTGAACAGAGCCCCTAAGTAAATTAAGTTTTGGGCTGGATCCAGGTGGCTTTTTTCTAAGTTTAGAAGCCATCCAAAGCTGGAAAGGGTTGAGATCACTTGTTCTCTGTGCACCAGGAGCTGTTCTCTGTTTTGAGACAGAACTAGGAGATCGTCTAAATAATGGTAAAGACGCACACCTTTTAGCCTGATGAGGGCCACTACGGCCAAGAGGACCTTGGTGAAAACTCGAGGAGACGTTGTCAAGCCGAACGGTAGGCAGATGAATTGAAGATGTTCCTGCCCGATATGGAACCGGAGGTACTTTAAAAAGTCCTTTGCCACTGGCACGTGGAAATAGGCATCTTTCAGGTCTATCAAAATCATCCAGTTGCCTGGTTGAATGGCTTGCTGAATTGTTGACAGAGTCTCCATTTTGAATTTTCCGTGCCTTATGAACTTGTTCAGGTACGTCAGATCTATTACCGGGCGCCAGGTAACGCTTTTCTTTTGGACTAAGAAAAGGGGGGAGTACACACCCTGGAACTGCTCTTCCTCTGGGACATGCACTACTGCTCCCTGGGTTTTCAGCAGGTCTATGTAGGACAGTAAGGCCTGTTTTTGGTCTGCCGTACTTGGAAGTAGGGTTGAGATAAACCTGGGGGGAGGATTGCTCGAGAAGGACCATGCGTGACCTGACGATACTGTCTTGACTACCCAGAAGTCTGAGATTGAGGCCACCCACACGTGCCGAAAGAGGAGCAGACGTGCCCCTACCCAACCCGCCTGGGCGGGCAAAATCTCGAAAGGATTTAGCCTGATCGCGACCACTGGACGCTTGGCTCTTTGCGGGCTTGCGAAAGGACGCTTGGCCTCTACTCCAGTTTCTTCTGAAGTCCCGGCCGGGTCTATAGGAGCGAGCTTCCCTCGAGCGTTCCGGACTGCGCCTTCTGAACTGGGGCTTCCTTCGATTCTGTGGACGCTTGTCCTGTGGAAGAAAGCCAGATTTTCCACCTGTGGCTTTAGCTATGGCGTCATCTAGTTTGTTACCAAACAGTGATGATCCTTCGAAAATAATCTTGCACCATGTCTGCTTAGAAGACGGGTCAGCCTGCCAAGGGCGTAGCCATAGGGCTTGTTTAGCTGTAACTGAGGATAACATAATCCTGGACAGTAGACGGATCAGATCAACTGATGCTTCTCCCAAGAAAGCCACTGCAATTTTAGCTCTGCTACTGCTGAGTTACTGGCCAGTTCTTCTGAAACGCCTTTGAGAAAGGAATCTACGTTTTCTGTCTATGCCTCCATAGCCTTAGCCATAGCTGCCAAGGCTAGGGCGGGTTTACAAGCTGTCCCAGCAAGACCGTAAATTCTTTTAAGGTCCTGATCCATTCTTCTATCAAGACTGTCTTTAAAGGAGACTGCGTCTTCTAGAGGGAGCGTGATGTGCTTAGCCAAACGCATTAACGCTGCGTCCACAAGAGGAATATTCTCCAGGTATTTTACCTCATCTGCCTTGAAGGGATACATTCTGCAGGCTTTATTTGCCATCGAGGACTTCCTGTCCACTTTGCTCCACTCTTCATCAAAGATGCCCTTTAGTTTGGCTAAAAGCGGAAAACTTGGGCGCTCTTTCCCCAGGCGCTTGAAAAAAAAATTCTGTTTAGCTGGGGGAGTAGATGGGTCTTCCTACATAAGGGCCTCTTTGACCGCTTTAATGAGCGGAGTTACTTGAGAGAAATCGAACTCTACACTCTTTTCATCACTCTCCAATTCTCCTCCTGAGGGAAGAGGCGAAGATTCGTAGGGCTGGGAAGGACCTGGGACTTCACGGACCACATCAGCCGGGGAGCCAGATCGAATAGTGCTGGACTGGCTTTGTGCGTGGGAAGCACCAATCTCCTTTAGAGAACGTTGCACCACCTGTGTCCCTAGAGATTCGATCCGTTGATCTTCTGTCTCTTTTTCCCCAACCGCATGGGCATAGCAATGGCTGCATAATGATTTGCCCTCTGGGACTCGTGAGCCGCATCCCCAGCAGGCTCTTCGATCAGAATAACTGTCCTGGCGGTGGGAGCGGTGTCTGGAGGAGGAATGGGAACTTCTCCTCTGGTGGTGAGATGCAGACTGGGAATCACGTCTGTGTCTTGATTTTGAAGTTGACGCATGCTGCGGCGTGGCAAGGTCTGTTTGAAGATCTGCGGAAGGGCTAAAGGAAAAAAGGGGAATTGGGGGGGGGAGAAAGACAAGCCGTCAAGCAACACTACTTGCGACTGAACCCCAAGCCCTCCCCTCTCCCACACATACCTTGTGCGTGAGGGCTGGCCACATGTAAGCGGTGAATTGTCCATAACTTCTGGACCAGAGAGTCACAATAGAGACAGGTCGATCAAAAAACCTACAGTATTATACAAAATAAATAAATAGGTAACTTGCCCTTTAAGAAAAAATGCACCATATGGTGATAAGCAATATATGGTAAAAAGACACATTGCATGCACATATACAACTATGGACTATATTTGGAACAGACAAATCATATCCAAGAGTGCAGTGACCTGAGTGAGAAGACAAGAGCCTCAGCAGGGAAATCCAGTAGCCTCTGCTCGCCTGTCAGGGGAGATCCCAAATGACACAGGCGAGCATCAGCTTTAAATTCCCCGCCTGCCTGTGACGTCACCGCTGTCCATCCAACGCACCTGCGTGGAGGAGGATCACCCATCTGCGCCTGCGCGGCCGTCAAGAGTCCTGCCGGACCGCGCATGCGCGAACCAAGCCTCGCTCTGGAAGCGGGCACTGCGCACGCGCGAACGGCGGCGGCGCCCGAGATTTGGGTCCAGCCGCCATTAGGGAGAGCAGGGGCATGGGACAAAGACACACAAATATTACACAGATGCGACTGCCATGGAAGAAAATAAAGATGCAGACCTGTCAGCCGAGGACGTTCTGATCTTGGGCACACCGCAGCAACTCCATCACAAAGGATCATGATTGCTACAAGCTCTCCACCCGCCCATGGCTGGGTTCCGAGCTGCACCGCTAGAAGGTGTGCTATCCATCCATCCGTCGATCCATCCATCCGGGAATCTGCACGGACGTGCATGCTTCAGGTCCATTGGAGGAGGACAAAAAAGGAACACAGTGCTGAGAGGTGAGCTTACTTTTATGGGTATGGGGTCCTATAGCATTGGAGAGGAGGCGGGGTTAACCCACACGTAGGCTGCCATGGAGTCAGTCAGGAAATTGAGTTAATACTTATACATATCTGAGGCTGCAATTCCACTCCGCTCCTTCGGTATTGTTAATAAGCTTCTGTTAATCCTAGGTCGTCTGCAGGCCCAGATAAATTTTGAGAATTCTGTCCCTATCTGATTAAAATAGGACCTGGGAATATATATAGGTAATGCCTGAAACAAATACAGAAACCTAGGAACTATATTCATCTTTAAAATGTTACACCTCCCGAACCAGGAATGCATGCCCTTGTTCCATTTTTTTAGAAGTATTCTGACAGTCATTAGTAATGGTCGGAAGTTCAGATCAAAAATCTTTGTTAAATTTGAGGGGATCTGTGTCCCTAAGTAATTCAATGCCGCTGTCGTCCATCTGAATTTGAAGTTATGTTGAAGGTTTCTACTTAGGTGTCCCTGCATCGCCACTCCCATCGCCTCCGATTTACTATAGTTTATCCTGAAACCAGATAAAGCTCCATACTGTTCTATTTCCTTCGCGCTTTTCAGCCTCGTGCTTTTCAGTCCGTTACAGCGTGACGAATGTGCTATCTCCATTACGAACGCTAGTTTTACCAGAACGAGCGCTCTCGTCTCATACTTGATTCTGAGCATGCGCGTTTTTTTTTCCCCTCGTAAAAGCATACACACTACCGTTTTTCACGTCGTTAAAAAAAACGACGTGAAAAACTACGTGAAAAAATAGAGCAGGTTCTCATTTTTTTTTAGCCCATTTTTCTAGCAATTACCATCAGTGTTGTCAGCGTGCCATGTGAGCTGCTTCAGTTGACCGTTGGGCTGCCTATCATATAGGTAGCCCAAAAGCCAAATGAAGATGCATGTAGGTGCTGCTGACCGTTTAAAGTGTAACTATGGGCAAAATGAAAAATAACATATATAATGTAGTTTGTCATTACCATTAGGGATGAGCTCGGTGTTCGAGTCGAACATAGGTTCGACTCGAACATCGGCTGTTCGCGCGTTCGGCGAACAACGAACGATTTGGGCCGTTCGCGCCAAATTCGAGTGACGCGAACGGCCCACAATACACTGCGCCATCGCAGTGTAATCCTGGCGCTGTGATTGGCCAAGCATGCACTGTGACCCTGCATGCTTGGCCAATCACAGCGCCGGCAGCGAGGAGAGCAATGATTGGCCACAGGCAGGATGCCTGTGGCCAATTATAGCTGAGGGGGTTTAGTACACGCCCCACACTATAAAAGGCCGCCAGCGCGGCGGCCTTGTGTAGTGTGTTCCGGAGCAGGGAAAGTGAAGGATAGGCAGGGACAGTGTCAAATCTTGTCAAATCTATTCTTTGCTAAACCTTGTGTGTAGGGACAGAGAAGGATAGGCAGGGAGAGTGTCAGTGTCATATTCTTTGCTAAACCTTGTGTGTAGGGAGAGAGAAGGATAGGCAGGGAGAGTGTCAGTGTCATATACTTTGATAAACCTTGTGTGCAGGGAGAGAGAAGGATAGGCAGGGGACAGTGTCAGTGTCATATACTTTGATAAACCTTGTGTGCAGGGAGAGAGAAGGATAGGCAGGGGACAGTGTCAGTGTCATTGTTGCTAAGCCTCCCGCACATTATACACCTGAAGTTAGCCCGTATTGCTGCTTTTTCCTGGTGTGTTACACCAACAGGATTTTGCGGCACTTACAGCGGGCGGAGTGTACCTCCTGACCATATTACACCTTAACTTAGCCTGTATTGCTGCTTTTTCCTGGTGTGTTACACCAACAGGATTTTGCGGCACTTACAGCGGGCGGAGTGTACCTCCTGACCATATTACACCTTAACTTAGCCTGTATTGCTGCTTTTTCCTGGTGTGTTACACAAACAGGATTTTGCGGCACTTACAGCGGGCGGAGTGTGCCTCCTGACCATATTACACCTTAACTTAGCCTGTATTGCTGCTTTTTCCTGGTGTGTTACACAAACAGGATTTTGCGGCACTTACAGCGGGCGGAGTGTGCCTCCTGACCATATTACACCTTTACTTAGCCTGTATTGCTGCTTTTTCCTGGTGTGTTACACAAACAGGATTTTGCAGCACTTACAGCGGGCGGAGTGTGCCTCCTGACCATATTACACCTTAACTTAGCCTGTATTGCTGCTTTTTCCTGGTGTGTTACACCAACAGGATTTTGCGGCACTTACAGCGGGCGGAGTGTACCTCCTGACCATATTACACCTTAACTTAGCCTGTATTGCTGCTTTTTCCTTGTGTGTTACACAAACAGGATTTTGCGGCACTTACAGCGGGCGGAGTGTGCCTCCTGACCATATTACACCTTAACTTAGCCTGTATTGCTGTTTTTTCCTGGTGTGTTACACCAACAGGATTTTGCGGCACTTACAGCGGGCGGAGTGTACCTCTTGACCATATTACACCTTAACTTAGCCTGTATTGCTGCTTTTTCCTGGTGTGTTACACCAACAGGATTTTGCGGCACTTACAGCGGGCGGAGTGTGCCTCCTGACCATATTACACCTTAACTTAGCCTGTATTGCTGCTTTTTCCTGGTGTGTTACACCAACAGGATTTTGCGGCACTTACAGCGGGCGGAGTGATCCTCCTGACCATATTACACCTTAACTTAGCCTGTATTGCTGCTTTTCCCATTTCCCTGCAGGCCATTAGAATGTCTGGAAGGCAAACAAGGAGAGGCAGACAGTCAGGAGCCAAAAAAAGAGGGCAAGCAGGCTCTGTGTCTAGAGACAACAGTGCTGGTCGTGGACGCGGTGCATCGCCATCAGCACGTGGCCATGGGACACGCTTGTCCTTCTTTTCGGCAGCTGAACGCGTTGAGCCGCATCATGCCGAAGACTTGGTAGAGTGGATGACCAAGCCCTCCTCATCCTCCTCATCCTCTCTCACCCAGGCTCAGGGTACTGGCAAAGCAGCTGCCAAAGCGTCCTCTTCCCTGGTATCAATGTCATCATCAGTCACTCCTTCCCTAGACCAACCATGTCCTCCTGAGGAGTCCCCCGAACTGTTTGAGCACAGTGTTGGGTACATGCTCCAGGAGGATGCCCAGCGTTTCGAAGGGTCTGATGATGATACCCAGCTAGAGGAAGGCAGTAGCGTGAGAGCAGAGAGAGGGGATGCTCAAGAAGGACACCAATCTGGCAGTCATGTTCCAGCAGCTGCAGCATACTGCCAGATTGGCTCCAGTGATGAGGAGGGAGGGGATGATGAGGTCACTGACTCCACGTGGGTGCCTAATAGGAGAGAGGAGGAGGAGGAGGATGAGGAGGAGGCACATCTCCAACGAGGCAGGATGCCCTCGGGGGGGCCAGCGTAAGGGCAGCACACCGACGGAATCACACCGCAGAGCTCCGCCTGTGCAGGGCGCTGCCTCTGCCCGTTATTCAAAAAGTTCTTTGGTGTGGGCCTTTTTTGAGTCGAGTGCATCAGATCGCACAGCTGCTGTTTGCAACATATGTCTCAAGCGTATATCGCGTGGCCAAAACATCACCCGCTTGGGCACCACATGCTTGACCAGACATATGTTGACCTGCCATGCAGCTCGTTGGCAAGCCTACCTTAAAGACCCACACCAAAGAACAAAGCTGACCTCTTCTTGCACCGCATCAGCTGGGATCTCCAACCCCACTATACCTTCAGTCCTCTCTGAAACCTGCTCTGAGAGGAATGAAGGTGTAGAATTAGGTGTGTCACAGCCAAGTACTTGCGGGCACTCTGCTAGCAGTACACCAACGTCCGATTCTAGCAGGCAAATTTCCCTGCCCCAGCTGCTGGACCGTCGAAAGAAGTTCACTCCCAGCCATCCACATGCCCAGCGGTTGAATGCTAGCTTGGCTAAATTGCTAGCGCTTCAACTGCTGCCTTTTCAGTTGGTAGACTCGGCCCCCTTCCGTGAGTTTGTGCAATGTGCGGTTCCTCAGTGGCAGGTTCCCAAACGCCACTTTTTCTCACAGAAGGCGATTCCGGCTCTCTACCGGCATGTGGAAGGCAATGTCTTGGCCTCGCTGGACAGGGCGGTCAGCGGTAAGGTGCATATTACCGCTGACTCATGGTCCAGCAGGCATGGACAGGGACGTAACCTTTCTTTCACGGCCCATTGGGTCACTCTTTTGGCAGCTGGGAAGGATGCAGGACAAGGTGCAGTAGTGTTGGAGGTTGTTCCACCGCCACGCCTCCAAAATGCTACTACTGGTTGTGACACACCTCTGTCCTCCACCCCTCCTCTTCTTCTTCCTCCGTGGCCTCTTCCTGTGCTTTGTCCTCGGAACCAGCGGTGCTCCGTAGGCGTTCAAGGGGCTACGCAAGTACGCAGGCAAAAAGATGCCATGCCATGCTTGCGCTGGTGTGTTTGGGGGACAGGAGCCACACTGGGGCAGAGGTTCTGTCTGCTCTGCAGGGGCAGGCCGAGAGGTGGTTGACGCCACGCCAGCTTAAGCCAGGAATGGTAGTTTGCGACAATGGCACCAACCTCCTCTCCGCTCTCCGACAGGGACAACTGACCCATGTGCCCTGTGTGGCTCACGTCCTTAACCTGGTGGTGCAGCGGTTCTTGGGCAGGTACCCAGGCTTACAGGATGTCCTGAGGCAGGCCAGGAAAGTCTGTGTGCATTTCCGCAGATCTTATAATGCCAGTGCTCGCCTGGCTGAGCTGCAAAAGGAGTTGAACCCGCCCAAGAACCGCCTTGTGACATGCCCACCAGGTGGAACTCAACGTTGGCCATGCTGCAGCGGCTGCACACGCAGCAGAGGGCCATCAATGAGTACCTGTGCGACTACGGCACCAGGACAGGGTCAGGGGAGCTCGGGTTTTTTTCACCACGCCAGTGGGGCATGATCAGGGATGCATGCACTGTCCTGGCACCATTTGAGGAGGCCACGAGGATGGTGAGCAGTGACAGTGCATGCATCAGTGACACTGTACCTCTTGTCCACCTGTTGGAACATACGCTGCGTGGAATAATGGACAGGGCACTTGAGGCAGAACAGAGGCAGGAAGAGGAGGACTTCCTTGCCTCTCAAGGCCCCCTTTACCCAGACAGTGTTCCTTCTGTCCCACCCATCGCACAGGAAGAAGAGGAGGAGGAGGAGGAGGAGGATTGTGTCAGCATGGAGGTGGAGCCTGGCACTCAGCATCATCAGCAGCAGTCTTTTAGGGATGATTTACAGTCCCAAGAAACCAGTGGACTTGTACGTGGCTGGGAGGAGGTGGCTGCGGATCATGTCGTCCTTAGTGACCCAGAGGACTCCGGACTGAATGCCTCAGCTAACCTACGCTGCATGGCCTCCCTGATCCTGCAAAGTCTGCGGAAGGATCCTCGTATTCTTCGGATCAAGGAGAGGGACCATTACTGGCTGGCCACTCTCCTTGATCCACGGTACAAGGGTAAGGTTGCGGACCTTATCTTACGGTCGCAGAGGGAGCAGAGGATGAGACAACTCCGGGAGGCCTTGCAGAAAGGTCTGTGCAACACGTTCCCAGAGACTGGGAGGTTACAAACTCCTGGTCCTGGACAACGAGTTGCTGAGGCTTCGGTCAGTCAAAGAAGGAGCAGTGGGGAAGGTGGCCGTCTGACCGAAGCGTTCAGACAATTATTTAGTCCGCAGCCCCAAGGTATGATCGGTTCCAGCAACCATCGCCAGTGTCTGATATACATGGTGCAGGAATACCTAGGGGCAAGGTCAGACTTGGACACCTTCCCCACCGAAAATCCTCTGGCTTACTGGGTCTTGAGGATGGATCACTGGCCAGAGCTTGCACAGTATGCAATTGAGCTACTGGCCTGTCCTGCATCCAGCGTTCTTTCAGAACGCACATTCAGTGCTGCTGGAGGATTTGTCACGGATCACAGGGTGCGCCTGTCCACCGACTCTGTTGATCGACTGACCTTCATAAAGATGAACCAGTCTTGGATCACCACCAGCTACCAAACACCTGAAGCTGATATAACAGACTAATTTATTTTCAAATGTCACATCCCTTCAAGACTGATGCTGATGCTGAGAGACTGTCCTGTTATGTTGACTGACTATCCTCCTCCTCCTCAATGATCCGATTGACGATGATAGCTTGGAAGAACATTTTTGTTTCTGGGTGCCGCCACCAGTGGCTAAGGCCCAATTTTTCAGCCCCTGTTTAACAGGTGTGTGTTATTACAATTTTTTATGCAATGCTTTGCAGCAGGGCTCATTCCTGCACTTCAACTAGAGTATCTGGGAGTGGTTGCAGTGTCGTGGCACCAGCACCAGTGGCTAAGGCCCAATTTTTCAGCCCCTGTTTAACAGGGGCGTGTAATTAAAATTTTTGATGCAATACTTTGCAACAGGGCTCATTGCAAGTACAGTATCTGTGAGGGGTTGCAGTGTTGTGGCACCAGTGCCTAAGGCTCAATTTTTCTGCCCCTGTTTAACAGGGGCATGTAATTACAATTCTTGATCTAATAATTCACAGCAGGGCCCATTCCTGCGCCCACCAAGACTAACTGTGAGGCCTTACAGTGTTGTGTCAACACCACCACCACCACCAAAGGCCCAATTTTTCAGCCCCTGTTCAACAGGGGCATGAAATTACAATTCTTGATCTAATAATTCACAGCAGGGCCCATTCATGCGCCCACCAAGAGTAACTGTGAGGGCTCACAGTGTTGTGGCAACACCAACATGTAAGGGGCAAATTTCAGCTGAGTATATACGGCAGGCCCCTACTTTCAAACATCCAACTTACAAACGACTCCTCCTTGCAAACGGAAGGATACAACAGGAAGTGAGAGGAAATCTACCCCTAGGAAGGCAAATTCTCTCCTGTAAGAGTTAATATGGGAAAAAAAGTGTCTCGTCTCCACTGATTCTTTATCACCAATTCTTGTTTCAATAAAAAACCCAAATTTTCAAAAAACATTTGTCATTAGGACGGAAAGTGAGGTGAACTGTTCTGAACAGGTGCACACTGCACAGACAGCAAAACAAATGTTACAGGGGTGATAACCCTTCCCTATGTTTTCCAAAAAGCTTAAAAATATATTTTTTGGCTGGAGCTACACTTAAACAATGTACCTGTTCAAAATTACAAACAGATTCTACATAAGAACAAACCTACAGTCCCTGTCTTGTATGCACCGCCTGTATACGGCTGTTCAGAGTATATAGGGCCTTTTGTATTTTGTGTGCGGGGTTCCCCTTAATATCCATACAAGACCCAAAGGGCCTGGTAATGGGCTGGGGTAGGGGGGGGGGTGTGTGATGGGGTAGCTATGCCATTTTTCTTAAAGATTTTCATCCATATTACCGGGACCAGACATTACATTAAAGCCGCAAGCAGTTTTAAATGGCGTTTTTTCCTTTAGAAATGTAATTTTGTGCAGGGACAGTTCTAAACACGGGAAACACGTGGCACTTCACAGGCATACTTTAGACACCCCCCAGGTACGATATTTAAAGGAATATTTGACTTTTTTTTTTTCACTTTATGCATCATTAAAATGACTGCTCCAGAAAAACGGCCGTTTTTAAAACTTCTTTTTGCATTGATACATGTCCCCTGGTGCAGAACCCGGGTTCCCAAACCCTTTTTAGGACAATAACATGCATAATAGTCGTTATAATTAGCACTTTAGATTCCAAACGTTCGCATCCATTGTATTTAATAGGGTTCTAAAGTTGGTGCGAACTTTCGGTCCGTTCGCGGGTTCTGGTGCGAACCGAACCCGGGGGTGTTCGGCTCATCACTAATTACCATTAACACATCAGTCTTAGTTTTTCTGAATCCCCCCATAACAGGTAAAGTTTTATTACCTGTATATCATGCCAGCAGGTCTGTGATTTTCCACCTTCCTTTAAAAGACTAAGCTGTCCAACAAAGATGTCAGTTTGAGGGTTCAAATAAACCATTATTACTGACAGGTGTGCTTACAATGATCAACTTTTATTTTTGTATAAAACCTTTTTCAGGTATGCCTTGAAAGGAACTGTTTTGGGAAAGTGCTTGGGAAACTTCAATTTTTTGACACTTATTTTTTTACTAAAACTTTATTTTTCATCACATTGGATCTCCCTCATGTCTACCCAGAGGCACCTAGCATGCCAGTCTCAGGTCCACCAATAGGAGCGTGAAGCCTGGGAAACATGACCCCTAGTAATCCAGAACATTTTAGAAGGTGGCTGAATTCTTGGAGTTCAACTTTTATGATGTTTACATTCTTCTATTTACAAATAAACATTTTATACATGGCAATGGCTTCCCAGAGCACTATGGATTAGCTAAGGTAAAGAGGTGATACAGCATAAATAGGTCCTTCCAGGTAGGATCTCTCTCTCTCTCTGTTCATCTAGCTCTCTCCCTCTAAAACTTTAGACAAAGAACTTGGTGGTAAACGTTAAAAATCACCACGATGAACCATTTAAGCCTTACTCCAGCCAAAACGTTTTGTTTCGTTTTGGATAGAGCAGAGAAGGGTTAGAGCACCTGTCAGAATTGTATTGCTGTCTGTATCTCTTTTGGGGAAGTTTGTCAAGGCAGGAAGTGATGGGAATTCTCTTAAACAAAGACACAGACAAAAATGAAAACACTTTTTGTATTGAGAGAGAGGGGTTAGGAATGTTGACATTGTTTTTATTGCCGTTTCTGACTTCCTGTCCTGGTGACAAGTTTTCCCAGTAGGGTCACAAACAATACAAATTTGAGAGAAATTTTAACTCTTCCATGCTCTATTTAAAAGTAAAAAAACTCCTCACGCTTCCCATCGATTGTACGCATATATGTGGCCTCTCGGCGATCGGGCTTTAATGTCGGGCGGCGGTCGGGCCCTATGTAAACACTTTTCTGTACTGAGAGCACGCACCCTGAGAGCTCCCAGTGCAGTTACTGGCAAGCTCCTAATACCATACTTGCGATCGGGAGCTTTCTGATCATGTGACCGCTGTGACAGCCAATCACAGCAGTCACATGACCTAAATGCCCACTTCTGCCTCCCGGCATTTAGAAGCTGTCAAAGGGCCAGGAGGTAGCAGCTGGAAGGGGTTATTATTGTACGTGTCAAAATCCAGTGAGGATGAAAGTCCCAAGGCCACAACAGCTGTTAACCTTGACAGAGGATTTACCATTTTTCCACTTTAAAAAAAACGAATCAAAACGAATAAAAAGCTTTGTCTATGGTGCTAAATGCACTAAATGAATACATCCAGCATTTTACAATGAATGGCCTGCCCAGAGTTGAAACTGTGTTTAGATATTCTGCCACTCCCAGCCTGCATTGAATTCTGGAACATCTGTCTGGGGATACCATAAGACTTTATAGCTGCAATCACAATGCTTTTTACGTGAACCACTTTAAAAAACAAACAAAAAAAAACACTGCATCCATTTAGTTGGATTCAATAACTTTGTTTTGGTTAACAATGTTTTAACAAATAACAAACTTTTAAAATGAATTCTAAATTACAGCCATTAAACTTTTTCTAACAAATATTAAATAACACGAAGATCAAATAAAATGTCTAAGGCTTCATTCACATCTATGTGTACATTCTGTGCATTTATGAGTGTGAAGCCTCGTACACACCACCGAGAATCTCGTCATGGAAAAACACGTCGTTTTTCTTGACGAGATTTTTGGACAAGAAACTTGTCCCGGCCGAGTGTACAGACGCTCGATTCAAGGAACCCACGGTTCTTTGAATGGAGCGAACGCAGTGACGTCATCGACTACGACGAGCGTGCGCTCGTCACATTCGATGCCGTCGCCGCCATCTTGCTTCACCCTAACTATGCCTAGGAAGCTACCGCGCATGCGTCGGAGTCATTTCGAGCATGCGCGGGCTTCCCGGAGGACAGGTAAGTGTACACACACTCACTTTTCTCGTCGAGAAACAGGCTGACGAGAATTTCAACGAGAAAATAGAGAGCAGGTTCTCTATATTTCTCGTCGAGATTCTTGACAGTTTTCTTGATGAGAAACCTGATAGCCGCGTACACACGACCGATTTACTCGGCAAGAAAGCTCTGCCAGCAAGTTTCTTGTCGTTTTTCGACGAGAAACTCGGTCGTGTGTACGAGGCTTTATACTATAGCAGCCCATTAATTTGAATGGAACCTAAAGCCTAAGTCTTGGTTTTCTAATATTTTAAATAATTAGTTTGAAACAAGCCTAGCTTTGGACATTTTTTTTTACTTTCAGACAGAGCGTGAAATAGCTGAAATTGTTCTCAAATTTGTTTTCAGTTTGTGAACAAAATCGAGTGGGGATGAATGCTTCTCAGCCATTCAGAGGAAGCCTTGTATTTTTATGAATGGATACAAATCTTCCTCTGATTGTCCAAGATGGAGAAGTGGGCGGATGAAGCAGGCGGATGATGTCACAATCTTCACTTCAGCCGATCAGAGGAAGTCTTGAATTCATTCATAAAAATACAAGGCTTCCACGGAATGGCTGAGAAGCACTCAGCCCCGTTTGATCCTGCACCGGCAGCAGAGGGGAAGTCCCCATACTGCTTCAGGAACACAGCACTGCATACTGTATGTGCAGGGCCGCTGATAGGGCAGTACAGCCAGCCCTGTTGTACTGGGCCCGGGCACATCAGCTCATCAGGGGGGCCCGGACAGCTTTATAGTGCATTTCTTCTTTAAAAAAAAAAATAGGGCTCACTAAATTACACCCCCGCTTTTACTTGCTTAGGGGTGCATAAATATATTTTCCCAGTCCCTATCAGGGGCTCATGAGGTGAAATCTGAGTAGGGACTATTTTTTCATTTTCGGGCGGAGGTATACATACCTGCGCCCAGTCGCATTCTCTAGTGTTCGGATCACTGCTCTCTTTCGCTGATGCTCGGCGGAGTGATCTGTACAGTGCTTTACCCATGCCGCTGTCTCAGAGACTGATGTGACTCGGCCGACAGGGAGGGAGCGGTAATGCTAATCCTGACGGCGGTGGCAGGTATCGTGTAGCATGGCAGGCACTGGGCAGCACTGAGCGGCACACAGTGAGTTAGGGTGTTACAACACCCATTGTAATAGAATTATCCACATCCTTACATGCCTTATGATTCTCAGCATAGGATAATCATTGGCACAGGAGGTGCTCTATGGCTCTGTCAAAGTGTGTCACATGCTGTTGTGTGCTGACTGTGTTACTTTATGGCTGTACTGTGTGTTACAGATTGTACCACTGTACAGCCATAGCAAAGTCAGCATCCAACAGCATGCAACACACTTTGACAGTGCCATAGAGCACCTGCTGTGCTGTGTAAATGATTATCCTAATGCTATAAGGCCACATGCACACCTTATGCTTTAAAAAAGATCCTCCTCTTGGCAGCAGCCTTTTGCCAGAAAAATTGCCTGACACTTGTAAAAGTGTCTAACATTTTACAAACGTTTAGGCTAATTTACAGGCATCAAGCACTTGGACGTTCATTTGATTGGCCAGAATAATAATTTATTCTGGTCACTGAAATGAATTATCGCTCAAGCAGTAAACGTGCCTAACGTTAACATGCGTTTAGGAGCATTTGCATGCGTCAAGTATTTTTCTGGTCAAAAAACTGCTGCTCCTGGACGCACTGGCCATGTTTTTTTTTCCCTGCTTGTAAACGCCCCTGCCACTAAAAATTCAAAAATTCTATGTGTGCATGGACACCTAGTATAATATGAAGGGGTGTTTGGAAGCAGTAAAAAAATGTGTGCATGAGGCCTAAAGATCACAAAGCACTGTAAGATGCTACTGTAGACTTGTGTTTTTGGAGTAGTAAAAATGCACAGCTGAGCTGCATTTTTACAGCCCCCAACCAATTCCCTTTAACCAGGGCATTTCATATCAGAGCTGGGGCCCTGCTGCAAGCTTGTCTTTTTAAACACATACACACATTTCCAGCTGGGGTCAGCAGCCAGGAGTGTGTGTATATTTGTTAAAGCAACTGTCAAGTTTCATGTGGAAGTGATACGAGCAGTTCTGAAGTCACCTTTTACTTCCACAACTGTTGCATCATATCCCCCCCCATAACTTTCGGGAGGGGGAGGGGCCAGGGGTGGGGTCAAGGGCGGGGTCAAAGGGGGCCCTGTCAGATAGGCTGTACGGGGCCCCATGATTTCTAACAGCGGCCCTGTGTATGTGGCTGTAGGTACTACAATATGATACAGTGCTGAGAGTGGCCACACAACTTTGTTATGGAAATAGTTTGTTTGGCCCAGACTAACCCAACTATTATCTATTTAAAATGTCAGGAAACATGCACATCAGCTTTAAAGAACCTCAAGAAGGAAACACTTTTATCAACTCACTACAACGCACAGTGCATTTTGCTGAAGTGTAGGAGATTACTTTATACTGTATAAGTGTGTTGTAAATGCCCTAATAAATGGCAACACTTTACTGTATACGGTGTATTGTGGTGCACATGTGTTAGGTGTGAATACAGCCTAATACAAATACATACATGAGCATCTAACTCATGGTGCAGCTCTCAGTGTATATAAAATTGATTGTTTACAGAAAATAGGTAGAAAATTAACAATGTTGTAACTGTGCGAACTGGCATTCAATATCTGCTGCAGAAACTCTGGATAGAAGCAGAATTCAGCTCAGATTAGTTATATTTAGGTTTAAGAATTTAGAATTATGCATGAAAGAGAATTGAAAAATATGGTTTCTCAATCCATTGTCAGTTCCTTGGCTTATACCTTTGGTACATCTGCAGGTTTAGAACCTGTAACACAAAAAAAGAAAAAAGGAACAATTGGTTAGGTGAGAGACACACTTCTACAACTGCAATATTGCATTCTGCTAAACTGTCCATCTTGCAAAATACAATATGACTTCTTGAAACAGAAGGTATTTATGTGTCATCACTTCTAGCACAAATCCCAAAAAGGAAGGGTCCATTCCTTGTGCATCCTATTAGTTTAAAGGAGTAGTAAAGTTACATGTTTTTTCACCTTAATGCATCCTATGCATTAAGGTGAAAAAACATTCGACAATACCGCCCCCCCCCCCCGAGCCCCCGTTTTTCTTACCTGGCCCCTCGAAAGTCCCATGCTCGTCCCCGTCATCCTCTTCGTTTTTCAGCCTGGCCGCCGATTGGCTACACTGGATGGATTGAAAGCAGCGCAGCCATTGGCTGGCGCTGCTGTCAATCACATCCAATGACGCGGCGCGCGGGGGGCGGGGCCGAGTGATACAGTCGGCGGCTATGGCCGCCACTGTATCACGGGAGCGCGCCCGCAATCACTCCACACCATGCGAGCTCACTCGCATTATGGTGTGGAGTCCTTGCGGGGAGGAGCCAAGACAGCCGCCGAGGGACCCCAGAAGACCAGGATCGGGGCCACTGTGTGCAAAACGAGCTGCACAGTGGAGGTAAGTATAACATGTTTGTTATTTTTAGGCAAAAAAAAGGGAAGCTTTAGTGCTCCTTTAAGAACAACATTCATCTTTTCCAACTCACTATTGGAAGCGGTTTGCAGCTTTCTGACAGTCATTAATGCAAGGTATGAAATACAGTATATTATAGACCAAAACCCGGCTGTTGTTAAAATTTACCAATGCAGTAGGGAGTCACCCTTTCCCTGCATGTGTTAAATGCTCATTTGGCTGGGAGGGGAAGGAATTATAATAATCTACGTTATTCTTCACTACCCTGGTAGCCAGCACTCTCCTCCAAGGTCCGAGGCTCCGGAATATGGGTACGCCCTTGGCATCCTCCTGTTCAGCGCAGAGATGCTGGTCCTGCATTGTACACAATGAAGTCAGCTGTGACCAGCTGCAAACAGATGAAGAAGCTTGTGGGAGTAAGGAATTAGGTAATATTTCATTGAATTCCTTTCTCCCATAAAACAAGACGACTAAAGGTTGGGACTTTATATGAAGCAGGCAGGTGTGAGAAATTTACATTTATTGGAGATCAATCATGAGTTACATGAGGGTAATCATGGGTACACATAGAGAACCAATAAATTCCATTCAGAGGATATCCATACAGCAATTACAATTTACCATTCAATAATAATGCAAATCACATGGTACAGGTGATCATTACATAGTTAAAACATATAGTACACGGCATATAGTAGCTCTATGCATTTCGTGGATTCATCCACTCTTCAGGAGCATGCGCATGGAAATTGAATGCTAATATATTTAATAACACGTATATCTGCAAGGGGTGTCGCTGATGGGAGCTGAGGTGGTAGTGGCAGACCGGGACTCAAACAAGATGGGTATCCAAAGTAGCTTGATCACAGGCGCATTGCCTGCCTGTGTGTGTTTTCTGTTGTAGCGTTCAGAAAACTGAGTCCACCGTGATACTGAGGGGGTTAATAAAGAAAACCTGTTATGACAGTTGTAGCTATGCTGCTATTGCTGATTTATCTTCCTGAAAAAAACTTCATATAAAGTCCCAACCTTTAGTCGTCTTGTTTTGTGTCAATTTAATAGGGATGGAGGCAACTGACCTTATCAGGTCACCGCCTCATTTAAAGTCCCAAAGTTCTCTTTCCTTTTCTCAAAAATACAGGGATGGAAGCGCGCTTGTTTATATCATTTTAGGTCTGATTAATACCCATTTTACACATGTAATATGATATTTACTCAATATAGGAATTCCCCCTCTGTCCACCAGGTCAAATCCCCATGGGATGTTTTTTTTTACCCCCCACCCCTTTACCAGGTAGTCTAATATCCCCGGCAGCTCATGTGCCACATGATACAGATAGGAGCAGAGCTTCATCACATTTGGGAGGTGCGATACGCACTGCGGGTCTTCCGTCACCCCCCAATGGGGTGGGGGATCACCCTGCACTGTGCATCGACATCAGGCTTTATGCTATGGAACTGTTGTGCCACGGTTTGGCGCTGCCATGTTCCAATGCTTTTCACATCTAGCAGCCAGGTGGAGGGGTATTGTGGCACTGTATTGCTTGGGGGCGGTCCCGCTCAGCTGCAGTTGCCTACTCTTCACAGTGCACGCCTTTGTGACGTTGGTGGGTGTGGTGGACCAGCCCTATAAGCCACTCTGGGGCAATCTGACTCACATGATGGTTCCAGCTCTTCACATTTTGTGTATCACTCAGAATTGAATTGCTCACCAGGTAAATTGATCCTGTGTACTTATGTTGCACTTTTACTTTAGTTTATTTCTTTGCCTTATACTTTCTTCTGGGTAATGGTCTTGATCTTTTATGTATTTTATCTTTCTATCACTCTTACTTTCCACTCTCACTAACTTAATCTGGCTCATATACTCATTTGCATCCTATTATGCTACCCTTTACCAAGTATAGGATGCACTATCCATGATATCACATGATATGAGTTCCCAATCTATTCTACATTTTCATTTTTATTTTCAGCGCTTACTGGTCGGTCCTGACAAACATATCCTTTCAGCTTCTTACCTGGTCCTGATCCTCTACTTATCTTATCTTTCTATCATTCTTACTTTCTACTCTCACCAACTTAATCTGGCCTATATACTCATTTGCATCCTATTATCCTATCCTTTACCAAGTATAGAATGCACTACCCATGATATCACATGATATGAGTTCTCTATCTACTCTATATTTTTATTTCCAGTGTAAATGGTCGGTTCTGACCAACATATCCCTTCAGCCTCTTACCTGCACACCCTGTGTATCACTCAGAATTGAATTGCCTACCAGGTAAATTGATCCTGTGTACTTATGCTGCACTTTTATTTATTTTTATCTTTTTCCTGACTTTTACCTTCCTTTGGGTAATGGTTCTTGATTTTCTATGTATCTCACTTCTCTATCATTCCCACTTTCTACTCTCACTAACCTAATATGGCTTTTACACTTATTAGCATCTTATTATCCTATCCTTTACCAAGTATAGGATGCACTTTGGATACCCATCTTGTTTGAGTCCCGGTCTGCCACTACCACCTCAGCTCCCATCAGCGACACCCCCCCCCCCCAGGGGGTTTTGCCACGATTTTACCGTGCTTGTCGTGGGATTTTCCCAGGACACGTGACTCAAAAACCGCATAAAAAATGCAACACGGGTGCGTTTTTGCAGCATCTTTAATGCATTTCAGTAGGAGGTGTGTTTTTGGTGCGGTTGGATTTTTTACACGGCAACGGAAGCCCAACAGACCAGTGTGAAGACATACATAGAATTTAAAGGGCTGCATTTTTTTTTCAGCTTTTCTTGCGCTTTTCGCACTTCAAAAACGTATTAATGTGAAAGCAGCCTTACTCCATTGTAAATGGGCTGAATGTTTATGAAATTTGGCAGTCTTTACATTTGTGATGCTGTGATTGGTTTATAGAGATCACAATATACAGAGTATCACTCTGATTGGTTCTGTACATTGTAATCTGAACTGTCCAATTATAGCTTGATCACAGGCGCATTGCCTGCCTGTGTGTGTTTTCTGTTGTAGCGTTCAGAAAATTGAGTCCACCGTGATACTGAGGGGGTTAATAAAGAAAACCTGTTATGACAGAAGTAGCTATGTTGCTATTGCTGATTTATCTTCCTGAAAAAAACTAGCACCCTGGTTGTCATATTGATGCTTTGACTTCAATTCTTTGTCACTGACCTAGAAAAAACAGAGATAATGGCTATTTGTTGCATGGTTGCAGCAGATCAGTAAATCAGAAATTACTGAAGCCAGAGACAGCTAGACAACCAAAATTTTCAGGAGTAAGCCTACAATATTAGCATACTTCTTAAAATTATGTTATAACAGGTATTCTTTAAGTTCCCTTCACATTTTTCCACTGCAGTGAATGGGCCGCCACGCATCACAATGCAGGTTTTAATGGACCAGCTCCATTTGTGTAACAGTGCACCACAATGCATGGTATTTGTACAGTATAGCCATTCACTGTACAAAGTGCCATGTGGTATAGTGTGTTGAGGTAACGTGTTACACCACGCATTATTGCAATGCATATCACATCCAACATAAATAAAAAAACAGAGGGGTAGTTAGGATAATAGACAGGCTTTGCAAATGATTACTGACCCTGTAGATACCTGTGCACCAACAACCTATGTTCTATAGCTCAGAGACAGCAGTTTGTTTAACTATTTGCTGTAGCTGCTTATAAAGTATTAGCTGGAGTTTGGCTTCAATTTGTTAGTGTATATAAATCTGCTAGTCCATTTAACACTTCCCTCCCCCCAGCCTGATAATTCTGCTGTCCAAAGGTACACCCTGTGCTCCTTCATCTAGAGGTGTGTTACTGGTTATATCACCAGGTGAAAACAGAAGAAAAAAGGCATTAGAAAACTAATGCAGGCAGAAAGCCAGAGGAGAATTCACAGCTTCAGGTGAGCTGAGGCAATCCCACAGCAGGTAACCCCGCAGGTGCTGGCCCAGCTCGCCATCTCTACAAACAAGAAAACTTGGAATAGGCAGTCGCAGGCCACAACAGGATACCAATAAAAATGTCTTTATTGTAATGTAGACAAATGCAGTCACGGGAATGAACAGAAGATTAACATGTTTCCCACATCTTGTGCTTAGTCATAATTATGTTATGACTAAGCACAAGATGTGTGAAACATGTTCACTAGGGTTGTCCCGATACCACTTTTTTAAGACCGAGTACAAGTACCGATACTTTTTTTTCAAGTACTTGCCGATACCGATACTTTTTTTTTTAATGTCATGTGACACATTGATAGATGGCACTGGCTGATGGGCACTAAAAGGTGGCACTGACTGATGGCTGGCAGTGACACTGATGGATAGGCACTGATAGGTGGCATTGATGAGTGGCACGCACTGATGGCTGGCACTGAAAGATGACACTGATAGGTGGCACGCACTGAAAGATGGCACGCAATGATGGCTGGCAGTGGCACTGATGGATGGGCACTAATAGGTGGCAATGATTATGCAGCACTGATGAGTGGCACGCACTGATGGATGGCACTGATAGGTGGCACGCACTAAAAGATGGCACTGATAGATGGCACGCACTGATGGCTGGCAGTGGTACTGATGGATGGGCACTGACAGATGGCTGGCACTTATGGGCAGGCACTGAAATAAATGACATGAAAGCAACCTAAACTATTTTTTTATTTTCTATGTAGCAGTGAGAGCTTTGTAACATACCACCCGCTTATATACCTGATGTACATTGTAAGTGCATTTTTTATATTATTTGAATAAAAAGTCCTATACTGGATTACGCTATGGAATGTCTTTTCTGTCTTATCATGGTCCGTTGGGACACCGGGAGTTCACCTATTTAAACATCAGAGGAACCAGGAGAGCTGATTTAAAGAGCCCTTGGCAGGGATAACAGCCGCATGCGTGCACTGATCTCATACAGGGATCAGTACTTTCGGTAAGCGGCCAGTTTAAATAGAGGTGGTGGATTCTTCACTATTCCAAATCAGCAGTTCTGTGGTGTTCCAGTTTGATGTCACGGATGCATGTTTAGAAGATTGGACATTCGTTTTTATCATACATGTTTTATATTATTTGTATTATAAGACTTTCTATGCTATCCACACCAGTAATTTTTTAGATAGCCCTACAGGAGAAGTATATTTTGGACATTACTTTGGACCTAACCTTTTTTCCTTTTTGATGTGGGATCAAACCTACAGAGATTATTGGAAGTTCTGTTCATTTTAGCATTCATTGTCACTATCACGTTTTTATCTTTGCGCAGCATATTTTTTATTATTTTTCTATGCTGCCTGCGACGCCCATCTTGCTACACCCTGCACTTGGCTACATAAAAAGCAGCAGCGGACATCTTGTTACACCCAGCCCGAACTATATGGGCTGGGTGTAACAAGATGTCCGCTGCTGGCTTAATGTGGCCGAGTGCAGGGTGTACCAAGATGGGCGTCGGGACCCGGGATTGGTTAAAGCACTGACAGTGTACAGCGGCAACACGGAGCGTCACTTCAGTTACCGAATGTGACGGCTCCGGTCACCGGTGGATGATGTGGCTGCCCCTTTCCCCCCCGCCAACTTACCTGCTCGCTCGCTCTGCCCGCTGACTCTGCCCGCTGACTCCGCCCACGGACTTCCTGTTGCACGCCGCCTCTCTCTCCCCATCACAGGTATCGGATCAGGCATCGGGAGCATTTGCACAAGTACAAGTATTCGCGCAATGCACGGTATCGGTCCCGATACTAGTATCGGTATTGGGACAACCTTCCGTTTATTCCTGTGACTACATCTGTCTACATTACAATAAAGACGTTTTTATTGGTACCCCCATTGCAGTGTGCAGCTGCCTATTCCAAGTTAAATTGTTTGTCGCAGAAAACGAATGCAGCCACCACATCTAATGATTGATAGGCTGCAAAATATTGCATTTTCAGTTTTAGGTTTAATACTGCTTTAATTTTTTGTTTGTATATTTCCACCTTGCATTTAGTTATTTTACTATATACACTCATCAGTAGAAGGCAATAAGCATATGACATAAATTAAAACTTTTGCGTGGGACCAGCAAACTTCAACTATTTTATCAGCCTACCTGTAGGATCTCCACCACATCCTTTTGCATCTCCAGTGTTTTTTGGTGTAGTGTATATTGTACATTATTGTACATAATGCAGTTCTGAAGCATTAGCAAGACATCTCTCTGGAATTCTGCTTTTGTCCTAATTAATCCTTGTGATAAACAACGTTTTATTGTTTTGAGGTCCATAGGCCTAAAATTTTAGAATTTTGTCAACATATACATATTTGGACAATAACAGTACACTACTTGTATAATTAGTGTTTTCAGCCTAAGGTATAAAGATAAAGAATGCACAGTGGTCAACTACTCATAAGCCTCGTACACACGACCGAGTTTCTCGTCAAAAAACGACAAGAAACTTGCTGGCAGAGCTTTCTTGTCAGGATTCTCCATTTTCTCGTCAAGATTCTCGTCAGCATGTTTCTCGACGAGAAAAGTGTGTGTACACTTACCTGTCGCCGTGGAAACCCGCGCATGCTCGAAATGACTTTGATGCATGCGCAGTAGCTTCCTAGGATGGGTAGGGTGTAGCAAGATGGCGGCGACGTCGTAGTCGATTACGTTACTGCGTTCGCTCCATTCAAAGAACCGCGGGTTCTTTGAATGGATCGTGTGTACACTCGGCCGGGACAAGTTTCTTGTCCAAGAATCTCGTCAAGAAAAACAACGAGTTTTTTCCTGACGAGATTCTCGGCCATGTGTACGAGGCTATAGGCCATATAGGTCAGGGGACCCAACCGTCATTTCTTTATTTAACAGCTTTTTTTTTTTACAAACTCAGATTATTTTCTATAAAATGTAAACAAAGCGTCACTTTTCCTTCATATCTATTTTTCTCATAAGTATGCTTGTTAGCCTCTAGTACACTCACCAGGACAGTAAATATATTACAGGTATTAATAATAACTAAACGAGGTGCATAGATTCCTGCTTTAGATACAGGACTACTAGTTGTTGGAAGTGGCTGTTATAACACACAGAATCTCTGAGTTTCATTGTCATTGTGAAAAATTGTCATTCGTCGCAGAAAAAAGAGATGAAGGTTCTTTTTCACTCAAGTTGAAGTTTGAGGACAAACTTCCTGTCTGTTGGCCTCAGTAAAAAATCTGCTTATATATGGCCTAGACATGTGCGCTTTGTTCCAATTCGAAATTCGACAAATCTTACCTTATTCGGAAATTCGGATGTATCCGAATTTCTGAATTACAATAGTAATGAATTTAAACAAATCCAAAAAAAGAATCAAATTCGAAATTGAATTACAAGAATATAATAAAATAGAATAGAAAATAAAGGAATAGAAAAGAATGGAGTAAAACAAAACAGAACAGAATAGAATAGAAAATAAAAGAATAGAATCATATATGATAAAAAATGAATAGAATATAAAACAATAGAATAGAAAATAAAAGAATAGAATAGAAAATAAAATAGAGTAAAACAGAACAGAATAGAATAAAAAATAAAATAATAGAATAAAATAGAATAGAAAATAGGGGAACAGAAAAGCATGGAATAGAAAATAAAAGAATAAATTACAATAGAATAGAAAATAATAAAATAGAATAAAATAGAATAGAAAAAACAATACAATATAATAAAATAGAAAGAATATAACTGTCTTCCGAAATTCGAATTTCAAACAGAATAGATTAGAATAGAATAGAAAAGAATAAAAATAGAATAGAAAATTAAACAAACAGAATAGAATAGAAAAAAACAATATAATAGAGTAAAATAGAAAGAATATAACCATATTCAAAAATAAAAATTTTGTATAGAATAAATTAGAATTTTAACCACTTAAGCCCCGGACCATTTTGTAGCTAAAGGACCAGGCCCTTTATTGTGATTTGGCACTGCGTCGCTTTAACTGACAATTGTGCGGTCGTGCGACGTAGCTCCTAAACAAAATTGGCGTCCTTTTTTTACCACAAATAGAGCTTTCTTTTGGTGGTATTTGATCACCTCTGTGGTTTTTATTTTTTGCGCTATTAACAAAAATAGAGCGACAATTTAAAAAAAAAATCAATATTTTTTACTTTTTGCTATAATAAATATCCCCAAAAAATATATAAAAAACGTTTTTTCTCCTCAGTTTAGGCCGATACGTATTCTTCTACGTATTTTTGGTAAAAAAAAATCGCAATAAGCGTTTATTGATCGTTTGCGCAAAAGTTATAGCGTCTACAAAATAGGGGATAGTTTTATGGCATTTTTTTTTTTTTTTTTTACTAGTAATGGCGGCGATCAGCGATTTTTATCGTGACTGCGACATTATGGCGGACACATCGGACACTTTTGACACTATTTTGGGACCATTGTCGTTTTTACAGCGATCAGTGCTATAAAAATGCACGATTACTGTGAAAATTACACTAGCAGTGAAGGGGTTAACCTGTAGGGGGCGCTAAAGCGGTTAAGTGTGACCTAATGTGTGCTTCTTACTGTAGGGGGCGTGGCTTGGCGTGTGATGTCACTGATTGTTGTTCCCTATGACAGAGAACAGACAATCAGTGACACTCTCACTAGGAAGCACGGGAGAGGTTTGTTTACACTTACCTCTCCCCGTTCTTCAGCTCTGTGACCCGATCGCGGGACACCGGCGGCGATCGTGTCCGCAGGTGCGGTCACGGGGCTCCCGACCGGGTCGCATCTTAAATGGGACGTACCTGTACGTCCATATGTGCAGCCGTGCCATTCTGTCGACGTATATCGTCGTGCAGCGGTCGGCAAGTGGTTAATAGAATAGATTGGTATAAAAAAATAATAGAATAGAACAGCTTAGAAAAAAACTATAGAATAGAATTCAACAGAATGGAATAAAATAGAATATAACCATCTCCCAAAAATTTTAATTGAATAAATTAGAATTTGAATAGAATAGAAAAAAAAGGAATTAAAAAGAATAGAATAAGATAGAAAGAATATAACCGTCTTCCGAAATTAGAATAGAATATAATAGAAAATAATTGAATAGAAAAACCAATTGCATGGAATAAAAAAAAAAGGGAAAGAATATAACCACCTTCTGAAATTCAAATTTCAAATAGAATAAATTTGAAATTGAATGCCAGTTCGAATTTGAATCCCAAATGAAAAATGTAATTAGAAAATGAATAAATGAAACAAATTCCGAAAACGGATTTAACTAAACAAAATTATTTAAAGGAACACTACAGGTTCCCGTTTTTAAAAAAAATAACAAACAGTCTATACTTACCTCCACTGTGCAGCTCGTTTTGCACACAGTGGCCCCGATCCTCCGCTTCTGGGGTCCCTCGGCGGCTGTCTTGGCTCCTCCCCGCAAGGACTCCACACCATAATGCGAGCGAGCGAGCATGGTGTGGAGTTATTGCGGGCACGCTCCCGTGATACAGCGGCGGCCATAGCCGCCGACTGTATCACTCGGCCCCGCCCCCCGGCGTGCCGCATCATTGGATGTGATTGACAGCAGCGCCAGCCAATGGCTGCGCTGATTTCAATCTATCCAGTGTAGCCAATCGGCGGCCAGGCTGAAAACCGAAGAGGATGACGGGGACGAGCGCGGGACTTTCGAGGGGCCAGGTAAGTAAAACGGAGGCTCGGGGGGGGGGGGGGCGGTATTGTCGAATGTGTTTTCACCTTAATGCATAGGATGCATTAAGGTGAAAAAACATGTATCTTTACTACTCCTTTAAATAACGAATTGAAACAAAACAATTTTTTTCTTTCTGCACATGTCTAATATGGCCCGTACAGAATAATTTTACTTTTGTTCATAGTGTGATTTATGGCTCTGTTCAATAAAGAATTCATATTCCTAAATTGTACTTTAAGCAACCAAATATAGTTCACTCTGATAAAGTCACACAAAAACACAATTGGTTTTGATTAGTTGCTATGGGTTACTGCACTTAAAAATTAGCAATTAAGAATAAGGGACTCTTTGTGGGAGATTTACTAAAACTGGTCCACACAGAATCTGGTGCAGCTCTGCATAGAAACCAATCAACAAGCTGAAGTTAGAAGCTGATTGGTTACTATGCACAGCTGCACTAGATTCTGTGTTCACCAGTGTTAGTAAATCTACCTCTTTGATAGGTTAAATATATTTAAAGGCAAAGCAACCTATGTCTCTATGCATTTTATTAGATATTTCAGTATGAAGAAAAGTTGTCTTCCCTCAAGACTATGGGCTAGATTTACTAAAATGTACAATATAATACAAGCTTTGAGATGATACTTAAATGATATAAAGTTATAACTGAACTGACCGCTTAACTATCTCTGTATATCCTGGAGCCTGTCCTTCTCTCACTGGCTTCAAGAATGGTCCTGCATATCTGCAAGAAAATTAAAACGCCTTGGAAGTTAGCAAATAAGCAAAAAACTACTGAACACTATGGACAAGTTAAAAACTACCTATTTTATTGGTATGACTGCTATATCTCCACTCCTCTATGTGGCTTTCTAAATTTCCTGCCTCAACTGTATTTTGGCTGTGTTGGCTTTGCTTACCCAATTATAAAGCTGTATGGGGAAAGGTTGCAGAAGGTCAGTGCTGAATTTTCTGTGTATGATACTGTTTACAGTGCATCCGGAAAGTATTCACAGCGCTTCACTTTTTCCACATTTTGTTATGTTCCAAAATGGATTAAATTCATTATTTTCCTCAAAATTCTACAAACAATACCCCATTATAATGACAATGTGAAATAAGTTTGTTTGAAATCTTTGCAAATTTATTCAAAATAAAAAAACTAATAAAATGACATGTACATAAGTATTCACAGCCTTTACTCAATACCTTGTTGAAGCACCTTTGGCACCAATTACAGCCTCAAGTATTTTTGAGTATGATGTTACAAGCTTGGCACACCTATTTTTGGGCAGTTTCTCCCATTTTTCTTTGCAGGACCTCTCCAACTCCATCAGGTTGGATAAGGAGCGTCGGTGCACAGCCATTTTCAGATCTCTCCAGAGATGTTCAATCGGGTTCAAGTCAGGGCTCTGGCTGGGCCACTCAAGGACATTCACAAAGTTTTCCTGTAGCTACTTATTTGTTATCTTGGCTGTGTGCTTACGGTCATTGTCCTGTTGGAAGATGAACCTTCCCAGTCTGAGGTCCAGAGCTTTCTGGAGCAGGTTTTCATCAGGGATGTTTTGTACATTGCTGCATTCATCTTTCCCTCAATCCTGATTAGTCTCCTAGTTCCTGCCATTGAAAAACATCATCACAGCATGATACTGCCACCCCCCATCACGCTTTACTGTAGGGATGGTATTGGCCAGGTGATGAGTAGTGCCTGGTTTCCTCCAAACATGACGCTTGCCATTCAGGCCAAAGCGTTCAATATTTGTTTCATCAGACCAGAGAATTTTGTTTCTCATGGTCTGAGAGTCCTTCAGGAGCCTTTTGGCAAACTCCAGGTGGGCTGTCGGGTGCCTTTTACTGAGGAGTGGCTTCCGTCTGGCCACTCTACCATACAGGCCTGATTGGTGGAGTGCTGCAGAGATGGTTGTCCTTCTGGAAGGTTGTTCTTCTCCACAGAGAAACTCTGGAGCTCTGTCAGAGTGACCATCTGGTTCTTTGTCACCTCCACGACTAAGGCTCTTCTCCCCCGATCGCTCAGTTTGGCTGGGCGGCCCGCTCTAGGAAGAGTCCTGGTGGTTCCAAACTTCTTCAATTTATGAGTGATGGAGGCCACTGTGCTCATTGGGACCCTCAATGCTGCAGAAATGTTTCTGTACCCTTCCCCAGATCTGTGCCTCGATACGATCCGGTCTCGGAGGTCTACAGACAATTATTTGGACTTCATGGCTTGGTTTGTGCTGTGACATGCACTGTTAACTGTGGGACCTTATATAGACAGGTGTGTGCCTTTCCAAATCACAAAGTATAAGTGCTCACGCTATGGTGTGTGCAATGAATAATCAAATATATTGAAATGATTGATCAATGCTGACGTGTAAGGTAAAACAAATGTAGTAGTGATACAAAATAAATATACTCAGCGCTGCTCCTAAACATACAAATAAATGAATCTGTAAACAATAATATATTAAAGGGGTTGTAAAGGTTCGTTTTTTATTTTCTAAATAGGTTCCTTTAAGCTAGTGCATTGTTGGTCCACTTACCTTTTCCTTTGATTTCCCTTCTAAATGTTTTTTTTCTTTGTCTGAATTTCTCACTTCCTGTTTCTCCTCACTAAACTTCACACCATCATCCGAGTGGTGTGGAGTCAGCCAGAACAGCTTACTGAACAGCTTACTGAGGAGGAACAGGAAGTGAGAAATTCAGACAAAGAAAAAAAATATTTAGAAGGGAAATCTAAGGAAAAGGTAAGTGAACCAACAATGCACTAGCTTAAAGGAACCTATTTAGAAAATAAAAAACGAACCTTTACAACCCCTTTAAGTGCTGTGCAAACACATAAAGTGCACTTAAGTGCAATCAAATAAAGCCCTTCAGTGCATAATACAGTACACATATCCACTTCTGCTTGTGAGGATATAAGTGCCACTCCATGCTCCCCTCCCGGGTCCCCACTCTACAACAGTAAGCTTTAAATTTGCAAGGTCTTTATCCTACATCAATGGTTGAGGTGTTTATCTCCAAAAGCAAACTTTAAAGGGGTTGTAAAGGAAAAAGTTTTTTCACCTTAATGCATCCTATGCATTAAGGTGAAAAAACATCTGACAATACCGCCGCTCCCAGCCCCCCCGTTTTACTTACCTGACCACTCGAAAGTCCCGCGCTCCCCCCGACATCCTCTTTGCCGCTCAGCCTGGCCGTTGATTGGTTACAGTGGATGGGTTGAAAGCAGCGCAGCCATTGGCTCGCGCTGCTGTCAATCACATCCAATGACACAGCGCGCCGGGGGGCGGGGCCGAGTGATACAGTGAGCGGCAATAGCCGCTGGCTGTATTACAGGAGCGTGCCCGCAATCACTCACCACCATGTGAGCTCGCTCGCATATAGGTGGTGAGTGATTGCAGGGAGGAGCCAAGACAGCCGCCGAGGGACCCCAGAAGACGTGGATTGGGGCCACTCTGTGCAAAACGAGCTGCACAGCGGAGGTAAGTATAACATGTTTGTTATTTAAAAAAAAAAAAAAAAAAAAATTCTTTAGTGTTCCTTTAGGGATTCCAAGATCTTTCATCCACATCTATGGTAAGGTCTCAATTGTATGGGTATATTATGTGCCAATGAAGAGAGAGATGCACATAGCATAATATTGCTAAAAATGTATTGTTTAAAATCACAAAGAAATGCACTTACCGTACATCAAAGAAAGGCATACAGGTAAAAAAATCAACGCCTTGGCGTGCTGTCCCAGCAGGGACCACACGCACAAGGTTCAGTGACGGCTGGCAGCACGCCAAGGCGGCAATTTTTTTACATGTATGCCTTTTTTTGATGTAAGTGCATTTCATTGTGATTTTAACCACTTAAGCCCTGGACCAATATGCAGCATAAAGACCAGGCCCCTTTTTTGCGATTCGGCACTGCGTCGCTTTAACTGACAATTGCGCGGTCGTGCAATGTGGCTCCCAAACAAAATTGACATCCTTTTTTTCCCACAAATAGAGCTTTCTTTTGGTGATTTTTGATCACCTCTACGGTTTTTATTTTTTGAGCTATAAACAAAAATATAGCGACAATTTTGAAAAAAATTCAATATTTTTTACTTTTTGCTATAATAAATATCCCCAAAAAATATCTAAAACATTTTTTTTCCTCAGTTTAGGCCTATACGTATTCTTCTACATATTTTCGGTTAAAAAAAACGCAATCAGCGTTTATTGATTGGTTTGCGCAAAAATTATAGCGTTTACAAAATAGGGGATAGTTTTATGGCATTTTTATGAATTTTTTTTTTTACTAGTAATGGCGGCGATCAGTGTTTTTTTTCATGACTGCGACATTATGGCGGACACATCGGACACTTTTGACACATTTTTGGGAACATTGTAATTTTTACAGCGATCAGTGCAATAAAAATGCACTGGTTACTGTAAAAATGACACTGGCAGGGAAGGGGTTAACCACTAGGGGCGCTGAAGGGGTTAAGTGTGCCTAGGGGCGTGGCTACGAGTGACACGTCACTGAACTCCGCTCTGATTACACAGAGCGGAGATCAGTGACGGTGTCAGTAGGCGAGCGGGGAGATGTTGTGTTTACACTAACATCTCCCCGCTCCATCCCTCTGTGAGACGATCGTGGGGATCCCCGCGGCGATCGAGTCCGCGGGACCCGCGGTCCGACTCACGGGGATGACTGCAGGGTTGCGAGCTCTCCGCCGGCGGCGCGTGCGCGACCACATGGCAGGCAGTTAAAGGGGACGTACAGGTACGTGATTGTGCCTGTACGTGCCATTCTGCCGGCGTATATATACAGTGAGGGGTCCTTAAGTGGTTAAACAATAAATTGTTAGCAATATTACGCTATGCGCATCTCTCTCTTCATTGGCACATAATATACTCATACAGTGGAGACCTTACCATAGATGTGGATGAAAGATCTTGGAATCAGTTTTTTTAACAAGAAAGATCTTGGAATCCCTTAAAGCTTGCTGTTGGAGGACGACACCTCAACCATTCATGTAGGATAAAGACCTTGCAAATTTAAAGCTTACTGTTGGTGAGTGGGGACCCAGGAGGGGAGCACGGAGTGGCACTTATATCCTTTCCAAATCATATCCAACCAACTGAATTTACCACAGGAGGACTCCAATCAATTTGTAGAAACATCTCAAGGATGATCAGTGGAAACAGGACGCACCTAATCTCAATATTAAAGTGATTGTAAAGGCTTGTTTAAAAATAAAAATAAAATAACAAACATGTTATACTGACCTCCTATGTGCAGTTGGTTTTGCACAGAGCAGCCTGGATCCTCCTCTTCTCGGGTCCCTCTTTGCTGCTCCTAGCCCCTCCCTCCTTTGGGTGCCCCTCAGCCAGCAGCTTGCTACAAGGGGCACCCATGCCAAGTCAGAGCTCCGTGTATCCATTCTGACATGGAGCCCTAACCTGGCCCCGCACCCTCTCTCCCCTGATTGGCTGACTGACTTTTATTGAAGAGTGTCCTGGATAGCTGAGGGGATCGTGGACATCGCTGGAGAGAGAAGGGTAGGTAATTAGGGGGGTGCCGGGGAAGCTGCTACACACAGAAGGTTTTTTATCTTAATGCATAGAATGCATTAAGATAAAAAACCTTCTGCCTTCACTACTCCTTTAAGTGTCATGGCAAAGGCTGTGAATACTTATGTACATGTAATTTTTTTCAGTTTTTTAGTTTTAATAAATTTGCAAAGATTTCAAACGTTGTCATTATAGGATATTGTTTGTAGAATTTTGAGGAAAAAAATGAATTTAATCTATTTTGGAATAAGGCTCTAACATAACAAAATGTGGAAAAAGTGAAGCGCTGTGAATACTTTCCGGATGCACTGTATATGACCAATTCTCATGACTGATATCTCAATATCCTGAAAAGTCATTCATGCTTTCAGTAAGCAATTTTCTCTGCAACTAAAACGGAAAATTTATTATCAAATACTTACCGTAATTTTCCTTTCCTGATAGGCTCCATGGCAGCATACGTGTGGGTTGGCCCCGCCTCCATAACTACCCAATAGGACCCCCTCCCTATAAATTTTGGCTCTGGGCTCTCAGCCGTGTTCCGTAACTAGCCTACTCCAAGCATTGGGAGGGACTCCTGCTGCCATGGAGCCTATCAGGAAAGGAAAATTACGGTAAGTATTTGATAATAAATTTTCAGTTTTCCTGACATGCTCCATGGCAGCATACGTGTGGGAAATAACTCGCTAAACACACCCGGGCGGGCAAAATGCTGAGGCAAGAAATAAATTTATTTAACACTGTCAACCGACAGAACTTGTAAACCAAAATTCAGTGATGATAAGGCAGCTGGTTCGACACAATAGTGGGAAACAAAAGTATTGATAGACGACCAAGAGGCCGCTCTGCATATAACGTCAGGTGCGACATGACGAGAGGCTGCCCAAGAAGTTGAGATGCTCCGGGTTGAGTGCGCAGTTACTGCCTCCGGAGGAGCCAAACCTTTTGCTTTGTAAGCTCTTTGGATGGTCTGAACTATCCATGCCGCAATAGATCTGATTGAGGCCCTTTTTCCTCTGTTCTTTCCATGAAGAAAAATTAAAAGAAAATCTGTTTGTCTGAAAGACTCTGTCATTTCCAGGTATTGACTTAATGTGTGGCCCACATCAAGGGGATGAACATCTTGACCTTCAGGGGGGGCGTGTCCGGACGTGAGCGGCGAAAGACGTGGTTCTGAGGAGCTCCGCCATCAGCAATCCCTATCTAATGCCATCCATGGCATTTAGCCACGGCCCAAACCCCCAAAACAGCTGTCCAGGCTCCGGGGTGTCCCCTGCATCTGCCTAACGTCAAATTGGTCTTCCTGACCGCCGGACAGCTCCGCTATACGGCCCGCGACCGCATCAGCTTGCCAGGGCCCCGCCGCCATCTTGCGGCCTACACTATCCCCACACCCCCCGCGCTTGGGCTTCGCGGTCCGCCCGGCGGGCGGCGACGGCAATCCTCCACATCAGTGGAGGACCTTCCCCACGCGGACCGGTGCGGGGTCGCGGAGTCGCCGGAGGGCCGCCGTGGGCCCGCGACTGCATCGGCCTGCCAGAGCCCCGCCGCCGTCTTGCGGCCTGCGCGATCTCCGCATCCTCGGCCCTCGAGTGCTGCGATCCACCCGGCGGACGTCGACGGCATTCCGCCACTCCAGAGGAGGACCTTCCCCGTGCCGACCGGCGCTGAGTCGCCGGGGAGCCACCGTTGGCCTGCGACCGCATCAGCCTACAAGAGCCCCGCCGCCGTCTTGCGGCCTACGCGATCCCCGCATCCTCGGCGCTCGAGCGCTGCTGTCCGCCCGGCGGGCGGCGACGGCAATCCGCCACACCAGAGGAGGACCCTCCCCACGCAGACCGGCGCTGAATAACTGGAGAGCCACCGGGGACAACTTGTGAGGCACATCGCAGCTGAAACACAGGTGAGAGGTGGCCATCTTGCTACACCCCCGGGGCCCACAGTAGCCTCCCCACCCCTTGATAGCCTGCGGGACTACAGCATCATCTGGCCCACACAGGGGGTGTTCTCAGCCAGGGTTTTGGGATCTCCTCGGTCCAGTGTTTGCCCCGGGGATCGCCGGGACCCTGTCCCCACAGTCTATTGTGGCGGCCATCTTGCTGCACCCAACAGCAGTGTAGCCAGGACTCCACAGGCTCCTATAAGACACTCTGCAGAAATCCTAGTACTACCCAGCAAATCAACCTATCAACAATAGTCCCCATCATAGGTCCCCAATATTTTCTGCCTCAAGAGACACTGCTGTACTTATCACTCCAAAGAGCGGCCATCTTGCTACACCCACACCCCATTAACCAGCTCTCCCTGGCTCCTAATTGCTTAACCCTTAATCTGATGGCCCCGCAGCCCCCTCATCAAGAAGTACATACCAACATTGCAGGCATGTAATGAATCATTTACCGGGGACATACGGGACAGGATGAGCTAAAAGTCACAATCAAATCTTAGAGGGGACGCATGCGCGGCGCGATGCAGATCACCATCTTTAATTAAGCATTCCATCAGATCAGCGAGGATTTAACCCACACTGCATTGTTTAACCTCCACAAACTACCATATATTTTTTATAAATCCACCTTGCAGTTCATACTAGTGCATGCCGTCGGGCAAGAAGGCATACAATCGCCGTGCGCAACAGCACTCTTTGGTCACATACTCATTACGCAACAAGGAACATAGAAAGATGGCCCATATGGGCGCTGGTTCTCCTTCGGTACAGTCTCCTACAGCTTCCAATATTCCTCAGCAGAAATCTGCTTCCACACATAACAATAGTGATCTCTCCTCCCAGATCACAAAATCAGATCTGGACTTCAGCTTAACCAAAATCTACGAAAAACTTGTAGACAAGATACAGTGTGAACTCCAAAAAACAACAAATACACTCACACAAGAAATAGCAACCCTGGGAGGTCGCACCGATATTCTAGAAACCAAACACGACGAGCTCTCACTTGCACACAACGATCTTAGAAAGGACTTTGAACTTTTAGCTGAAAACTACACGTACCTACAATCGCAAGTAGAAGATTTGGACAACCGCAACAGAAGGAACAACCTAAGGATTCGTGGTATCCCAGAATCAGTCACTGAACTGATGCCTGCAGTGTCTAAATTGTTCCACAGTCTCCTCCCTGACACACCCCCATCCTCATTTGCGTGTGATAGAATTCATAGGGCCCTGCGCCCTAAACCTCCCCCAGACAAACCTCCTCGTGACATTATTCTATGCATGAAAGATTTCATCATTAAGGAAAACATATTAAGAGCATCCAGAAATATGCATAACATCGAATTGGAGGGCACCAAAATCCAAATTTTTCCAGATATCTCACAGGCTACCCTGGAAAGAAGACGCAAAATGAAGGAGATCACTTCGGTATTACAATCAGCTCATATCAGATACCGGTGGGGTTTTCCATTTAAGTTAACAGTGCCACACAACGGGACAACCTATACAATATTCAACACCTCAGAAGGCAAGGATCTCCTTGTGAAGTTAGGTCTTCTAGATCCGGGAACAAATACAGGACCTCCAGCAACTCCCCACACCTCACCTATCTGGGCCACCCCAGCCACACGCCGTGATCAAAGGAGATGGCGACCATCATTCAGAAATTTAAACGCTTGAAGATAAAGATGGATCCCATTTGTGGCCCAAAACTTACCCCCCTTCTTTTATAAAAACCTTGCTCTTTTCCTCCCAACCCCCTCCCCCCTCTTTTTTTTTTTTCTCTTTCTTCTTTTTTCTTTCTTCTTTTTTTTCCTCTTTTTCTTTTCTTTTCTCTTCTTTTTCTTCTTTTTTCTTTCTTTTCTTTTTTTTTTTTTTTTTTTGCAAGGTTCAAAATACCACTTTTACAGTTTGAATTGTTTGAGGTTGTTTTTTCTGATTATAGTAAACAACTGTACCACACGTTTATATGGTACCGGGTCGGCATTACCACAGTTTCTTCTATACGACATTATATATCTAACATTTCTTCTTGCTCCTTTTTTATACTGTTTCGTATGCTAATTTTTTATATGTAACAGCATGCACTTATATAAAAAAATGTTCTTTTTATAGCATCCTCGCTAAGGCTGATGTGCTCCGCCTGCGTTAGTTTGTCCCCCTGCTCACAAAAGACTCCAAAAGCATGGTCCAACTGGTGGATATTTTTCCGCTACTGATCCTGCTATCCTCCGTTCTAGTGGTGGAGGGTCTATTTGTGAGTAATGGACAGTATTGTCCAAATCAATACTTTTTTCGGTCAGGAAGTGCTTCTCACCCTGACCCCCTAATCATAAAAGTTATTTCACATAGTCATACTAAAACACTCTATATTTACAAAATGTCGAAAAGGTCGAACAAACTCTCTTTACCTCAATTAAAACATTATTATGGAATGTCATTGTACAATACAGTACTGTTATTTTCTATAAGTTTACTAGCTCTAATGTGCCACTGTTCAAGAGCCCTGTTCTTCATGGTTCTGTGGTATAGGCACAAAATGTTATTCAAAAAACAAAGGTCAACGAGGAAATATTTGAGCTGGATACGAATGTATAACCTGATATATTACATATATACACAGTTACAAATGGCAATACGATGTTGGCTAGTTCCGCCTATATCTCAAGTAGCTTCACTTTCGATCTTAATGGCGATAATCAAATTATCAACTCCACTCCGATTTGGCTATATACTCAAACCTAGGCTTGACGACCCACTGCCATTTCTTCATAACCACCATCGCCCCTTAATACCAATACAATGGGTCTCAGAGTGATTTCTCATAACGCCCAGGGTATTAATTCGCCTCACAAGAGAAAGAAGGCCTTTCGCCATTATAAAAGATTAGGAGCTGATATAATCTTAATGCAGGAAACGCACTTTGCCACAGATAAACACCCTAAATTTTTTGACAAAAGTTACAGCCAATATTATTGCACTACTTATAACACAAAATCTAGAGGTGCTGCTATATTCATTAGAAACACAGTGTTATTTGAGGTTCAAAATATATTTAAAGATCCAGACAGTCGTTACTTGATCTTGAAAGGTTCAATCAAAGGACGTTCTATCACCATTGCCTCAATTTATGCTCCCAACGAAGCCCAGTCAAACTTTTTCACCAAATTTTTTGATACTCTAGACAATTATCACTCCACACATTTAATAGTGGGCGGGGATTTCAATTTAGCTGCTCATTCAGCTCTAGATAGAAGCAATGTTGTCCCATCCTCAAAAGCTTTCCCCAAATCCTTGAATAGATCACTATATAACCATCAATTAATAGACACTTGGAGAGCCCATAACATAGGATCCAAATCTTACACATTCTACTCCCATCCGCACAACTGCTTCGCTCGTCTTGACTACATCTTTTGCACCCCAATTCTACTTGCCAATTCCTCTAGAGCAGATATCCATCCGTGTCCTTGGTCTGATCACCACATAGTCTCCTTTGATACTTCACATATAGGTCTAGCCAACACAGCACACTCATGGCGAATAAACGATTCCTTGCTCACAGATCCCTCAAGCAACCAACAAATTCTATCCTACCTTGAACAATATTTTGCACAAAATGTAGCACCAGACATGTCCCCTACAACTATATGGATGGCACATAAAGCAGTAATGAGAGGTCATCTGATAAATATCGCCTCAATCAACAACAAATCCAAACTTGCAGACATTAGATCCCTAACAAAAGATCTAGATCACTTGTATCATAGAAACAATCAGAACCCATCTAGTGACCTACTTAAACAGATACAAGAGAAACGCACTACCTTAGACACATTATTAACATCAGATACTGAAAAAGCTCTCAGATGGTCTAAAGCTAGATTCTTACTCAACAGTAATTCTTATTCCACCATGTTTGCTAAAAAACTAAATCAATCTATGAAACCCCCACACACCTATAAATTAAGGAACCCTTCTGGTAATTTGGTATCCCATCCCAAAGAAGTCATGAAATTATTCTCGGACTTCTATAAAAATCTCCTGACCTCACCAAAAACACCTCCGAAACAGTCCTCCTTAGACTGGCTTAATAACATTACGTTACCCACTCTTACTAGAGATCAAATTGAATCTCTTAATGCCCCTTGCTCGGAGATGGAAGTTAACAAAATCATTGGTACACTAAAAATATCCACAGCCCCAGGCCCTGACGGCTATTCCACATCTTACTATAAAAAAATTTCCTCTACCATTACACCACACCTTACTAAACTGTATAATAATATCTTACAGGGTGGCCAATTCCCACCCGAGATGATTTTGGCTAATATGTCCCTACTTCCCAAACCAAATAAAGATCATTCCACCCCTCAAAACTACCGCCCAATATCAGTTATTAACAACGACCTAAAAATATTCGGCCGTGTATTAGCAGACAGATTATCAGCCGTTATCTCCCCATTAGTTGATCCTGATCAAACAGGCTTCATTCCCAACAGACAAATAACAGACAACATACGACTTACCACAAATATCATTCAAGACTCCAACATTCATTCCAGATCCACGCTGCTTCTTGGTCTTGATATACACAAAGCTTTCGACAGCGTTTGCTGGTCATATCTTGACACCCTTCTCCCAAAATATGGCATCAACAATGAATTTCTACATGGCTTTAAGGCTCTCTATCACAACCCACAGACACGTATTAAACTCCCAGGTAACAATTCTGACTTTTTTCCCCTGACTAAAGGTACCAGACAAGGTTGTCCACTCTCCCCCCTACTCTTTGCCCTCGCAATAGAACCCCTCGCCTGTGCAATCAGAAACAATACAAATATTAAAGGATATATTAAAGGATCCAAGGAATACAAACTGAGTCTTTATGCGGATGACGTCCTTCTATTCATAACTGACCCTCTTATTTCCCTACCTAATCTAACTAAAACCCTGGACGTCTTTCATGATTTGACAGGTCTGGGAGTAAACCTATCTAAGTGCTCGGCTTTACCAATCAACATTCCCCCAGCATTAATATCCTCACTTAAAGACAAATTCTCATTCAATTGGCACGTAGATTCGTTTAGATACCTAGGTATTCAGATTACATCTTCATATAAAACGTTATATCAAGCAAACTACCCTCCTTTATTTAACAATATTAAAAACCTACTTAAACTATGGTCATCATACCAGATTTCTTTCTCGGGCAGGATAGTAGCCACAAAAATGATGATATTACCCAAACTTCTATTCTTTTTCAGAACCCTTCCACTTATTCTACCTAAAAAAACACTAGAATCTTTACAGAGAGAAATCAATAAATTTATATGGCAAAACAAGAAACCCAGATTTAGTTATTCCCTTATGTTTAGACCCCATTTAAAAGGAGGCCTCGGCATTCCAAACCTTTGGCTATATTACTTGTCGGCCAGATTCACCCAATTAGCCCAATGGTATGCCCCTTCATCCCAAATCCCTTGGCTCCTGTTCGAAGAAGAATCTATCCTACCCTACAATTTACAAGGACTTCTCTGGTCCAATGTCATCCCACCACAAAAAATAAGGCCCTTAAATCTCATCGTCACTCACACTCTTCAACTATGGAACAGACAAATCTCTAATTTTAAGTTATCCTCAGATGTTCCCCCCTTAGCTTCCTTTATGGGTGACCCACGTTTTTCCCCCCCAGATAGAGCTCAGGATGAGAATTTGCTAACATATTGGAAGTCACATAATCTAATACATTTAAAATCGCTCTCCCAAGACAATGCATTTCTTACTTTCACCAGACTACAAACAAAATACAATATCTCTCCTACCGAACTAGAGATCTATGCGAAAATAAAAAAATTCTATGAGAAATATTACTCACTTACACTCCACCCCCCTTATACACAATTTGAGCAAATTTGTATCTCCTCCCCTCGTGACCGGGGTTTAATCTCCAGAATATATAAAAATTTAAATGAGACAAACATGCCTGATAAATCACATCCCATGCTACAATGGGAATCAGATTTAAATACCTCATTTACTCTTGATCAATGGGATACGATTTTTACAAATCTCCACAAATGTACCAGAACAACCTCGATTAGAGAATCGGCCATCAAACTACTTTATAGATGGTATCTTACTCCCGCTAAACTCAATTCATTTTATCCCTCAGTGTCCCCACTCTGCTTTAGGGGTTGCCCCACCCAGGGAACACTTTTACATATATTTTGGGATTGCCCCCACATTAAAGACACTTGGCATAAGGCAAATATTATAATAGATAAAATATCCTGTAGAAAGATCTCTCTTACACCCCAAATAGGCCTTTTATTCACCCCTATACAGGACATCCCAATGACTAGTACAAGGTTGATACATACACTCCTTAGTTCCATCCACTGGGCCATAGCATTTAATTGGCGCTCCACTACGGTACCTTGGCCACAAATTCTTAACCGCATGTCAAACATTAAGCTTTCAGAAATAATTCATCACACATTATATGATTCTATGCCCCTTTACCAAAAAAAAATGGACTCTCTGGGATACCACCTCTCTGGTCTAGTACCTTCCCGTTTTTTTTTTTTTTTCCTCCCACTCTTAAAATATATACAATCGTCATTTAGCCCTCTCTCCAATACAATGCTCTTGATTGACTTTATTTGAACAATATACATTCCTATACCAGTCTTAAGAAATAAAAAATAAATAAATTAAGAAAGAAAAAAAAAAGAAAAAAAAAAGAAAAAAGAACCTTTTCTCCTTCCTCTGTACAATGCTCAATATGTACAATGTTTATATATATACCTGTACCATCATTGTGATTTGTGTTTATACCTTGACCTTTTCTATAATAAAAATCGTTTGTAAACAAAAAAGAACATCTTGACCTTCAGAAGTTCCAAAAGTGGGTAGTACAATTTCCTGATTTTCATGAAAGATCGATGTAACTTTCGGGTTTGAACCCAGCATGGGAATTAATACTGCTCTATCTGGAAAAAAGGTCAGGAAAGGCTCTTTTGAACCCAAGTTTCTGATATCAGACACTCTTTTGGCTGAAGTGACCGCTACTAGGAAGACGGTTTTGAGAGTAAGATCTTTTACCGAAAGAGGTTTTTCAGGATCTGTGCTGAGTGTGGTAAGATAGTCCAGTACAAGAGGCAGGTCCCATTTGGGGAACCTCGGTTTTCTCTGTGGTCTAAGTCTGACCGCACCCTTAAAAAACTGGCGAATCAGGGAATGATTGGCCCAAGAGATTCCAGTGAATGCTGAAATGGCTGAGATTTGAACTCGAAGAGAGCTTACTGATAAAGGCAAATCCAAACCTGTTTGTAAGAAACTAAGTACATCCTGGACCTCTGGAGAATTACAGGAATTAGCCCTGGAAGCCATATGGTCTGTAAATTTTGACCAGATACGCTCATAAACTCTGTTGGTGCTATTTCTTCTAGCGTTAAGAAGAGTCGACATGGCTTCTTCTGGACATCCTAAGGCTTCCAGCCTTCCCCTCTCAAGAACCATACCCTGAGGTGCAGATGAGCTGGGCATGGGTGCAACGTTGTGCCCTGAGACAGGAGATCCGGTCTGAGGGGTAGAGGGATTGAGTCCCGATAACTGAGAGACGTCAAGAGGGAAAACCATGGCCTGTTGGGCCAAAACGGAATTACTGCTATGATTTCTACTCTCTCCACTCTGAGTCTGTGAAGGAATTGAAGTATCACAGGAACTGGAGGAAAGGCATAAGCCTGGCTGAATCTCCACCGATCTGTGAGAGCATCTATCCCGTAGGCTTGGGGATCCCGAGACCTCGAGTAATACTTGGTCAACTTGTGGTTGCATGGGGACGCAAACAGATCCACTTCTGGAGACACTCCCAGAGTTAGAAGCCAATTGAATACCTCTATGTGTAGAGACCACTCGTTGTTGTTCATTTGAGTTCGTGACAGAAAGTCCGCTTGAACGTTCTGGACCCCTGGAATGTACACTGCAGAGATGTTGCATAGGTACTTCTGGGCCCAGGTCATGATTGGTTCTACTTCCCGGAGTAAGGACCAGCTGCGGGTACCACCCTGCTTCCTTATGTAAGCAACTGCGGTTGTGTTGTCCATCCTGAGCATCACAGAAGTGTCTGTCAACAGATGATGGAAGGACATGAGCGCCTGGAAGGCAGCCCGCAACTCCAGTATGTTGGACACAATTCTTTGGGACGGTGTGTTCCACCTGCCCTGGGCTATTTCCGTTAGGCAATGAGCGCCCCACCCCTGATTGCTGGCATCCGAAGTTACAGTAATCCAAGTGATGGGACGGATTGTGTGACAGTTGCAGAGATTCTTCCCCTGAAGCCACCAAAGAAGAGATTCTCTCATGGATGAAGTGAGTCTGATGCGTTGACTCTTGCTGGGGGAGTCCCATTGCTGGAGGAACCCCTTCTGGAATGGGCGAGTGTGCCACTGAGCCCACCTCACCATAGGGATGGTGGCTGTCATGGTGCCGATTACCTTCAGGCATTGCAGAGCAGACAGGTGAGAGGAAGCAAGTGTTGCACGGATCCTGTCCCGGATTGTTGCAATCTTTTCCTCGGGCAATGAAATGGTGCCGTCTATTGCGTTGAAGAGGGCACCTAGAAACACAAGGGACTGTGTTGGAATGAGATGACTCTTCTCCAAATTCAGGAGCCACCCGAATTCTTGGAGAGTGGCTATTACTAGATTCTTGTGTTCCAAGAGTTGACATCTGTCTTGAGCTAGAAGTAAGAGGTCGTCTAGGTAGTGATGAAGACGAACTCCTTTCACTCGGAGCAGAGCCACAATGGCTAACAGAACCTTGGAGAACACCCGAGGTGATGTCGTGAGACCAAAAGGTAGGCAGGTGAACTGTAAGTGTTGATCGCCTACAGCAAAGCGGAGGTACTTTTGATAGTCTGCAGCTACTGGGACGTGAAAATATGCGTCCTTCAGATCTATTGACACTAACCAATCTCCTGAATGGACTGACTGCTGGATTGTCAATAGTGACTCCATTTTGATTCTTTCCTTCCGAATAAATCGGTTGAGATGCGTTAGGTCTATTACTGGTCTCCAGGTACCGTTCTTTTTCTGTACCATGAACAACGGGGAGTACATGCCTTCTCCTTGTTCGCCCTCTGGAACAGTAATGGCTGCGCCTTGAGTTAATAAAGAGCTTACGTAATTTAGTAAGACTTGTTTCTTTTCTTCTGCACTTGGAAGACTTGTGGGTATGTATCTGAGCCTGGGGGTGCTGTTGAAGACCCACGTGTGGCCTGAAGAGACCGTCTTGATGGTCCAAAAATCTTGAATTGAGGCCGCCCAAACATGCTGAAAGTGGAGGAGTCGTGCCCCCACCTGACATGTTTGAACGGGCCCAATTTCAAAAAGACTTCGTAGACTCCCGACTACCGGACGGAGTACTTTTAGTTGGTTTCCTGAAAGAGGACTGTCTGGATTTCCAGGGCCTTGAAAATTCACGACCGGGTCTGTAGTTGCGTGCTTCTCTTGCACGATCTGTATTCTGTGCCCTCGAAAAGGTGCGTTTCTGGTTTTGCAAACGCCTGTCTTGAGGGAGGAACCCCGACTTACCACCCGTGGCCCGGGAAATGGCATTATCAAGTTTATTGCCAAAGAGCGAGGAGCCCTCAAAAGGAATGCGGCACCAAGCTTGCTTTGAAGCTGGATCCGCCGACCAGGGACGGAGCCATAAAGCACGGCGTGCGGTAACCGCTGACTACATTACTCGTGCCACTAGGCGAACAACATCAATAGAGGCCTCCCCCAAAAAGGCAGATACTAGCCTGATTTCCTGAATAGTAGAGCTTTTCGCCATTTCTTCAGAGATGCTTCTGAGGGAATCATCCACATTGTCTGACCATGCTTCTAGAGCTTTTGAGATAGCTGCTAAAGCCAAAATTGGTTTACAGACTGAACCTGCTGTCAGATAGATTCGCTTCAGGTCTGAGTCAATCCGTCTCTCTAGAGGATCTTTGAATGAGACTGTATCTTCCAGAGGAAGGGTTACATATCTAACCAAACGCATTAAAGCTGCATCAACTATGGGAGCTGAATCAAGGTGTTTTACCTCTTCTTCCTTAAAAGGATATAATTTTGCAATTTTTGACTGCATAGAACTTTTCTTGTCCATTTTACCCCATTCTTCTGGGATAATGGCACCCACTTCCGTGACAAACGGGAAATAATGTCGCTCCTTACTGAGCTGTTTAAAAAGTTTCCTTTGTTTGGGGGGAGATATAACTGGATCTTCCCAATTCAGAACTTCTCTAACTGCTTTCACTAAAGCAGGAACTAAGGCATAATCAAATCCCATCCCAGGATCATCCACTTCCGAACCACTTTCTGAGGGAGGAGTTGAGGGATGGCTGGGTTGAGAGATTTCCAGAGTCTCATGCACCTGTCCCTGTTCTAACGAGGGAATCAGTGGGTCTGGAGGAGAATCATGCTGCATTCTAGCATCTTTCTCTTGTAGCGACTCGTTTACGACCCGCTTAACCAATGCTTCCAGGTGTTTATCTGCACCTTCTCTCTCATTGGCTGCTTTTGTAAAACAATGGTCACAAAGGGACTTGCTGGCAGGAACCGGAGCCCTGCACCCCCAACATGGTCTCTCTGACCTCTTGCTGTGAGATGAGGGGGGGTGAGGAGTGTCTCTACTGGGACGTCCGGATCTGGAAGAATCATGGTGTCTAGAGCCAGAAGGGGAGTGCCGGTGGTGTGATTTAGAGGACCCGCTGCGTCTGCGGGAACTACTCTGTTGTTCAGACCTAGAAGGGCTGAAACAGGGAAAGACAAGCATAGAGAGAGAGAGAGAAAAGACACAAAGTCACAATAATGCCCTACACTCCACTCTCTTCCACCCCCCTCAGCAGGCAAAATAAAAGGAAAAATTTTCCAATCTTACCTGCTGCAAGAGGGTTGGCCACCGGGAGGCAGTGAAGAGTCCATGATACTTCAGGGAAACACTGCAGGTGGCAACAGTAAATAATCAGATTTCAGCAAAAAGGAACAAGTGAAAAATTCAGACCCTTCTGAATGAGCACTTACCCAGGAAGGCTTCTGCAGGTGCTCAGGGAAGTCGCCGCTATGCCCACGATCATTCCCAGCGTTCTGCAGGCTTCACCAGGCTTTAAATTTGGCGCCGCGTGATGTCACGGCTGCGCCAGGCCCGCGATTCTTGCGCGCATGCGCGAACCAGGCCTCGTTTTCGCTCCGGGTCGCGCATGCGCAGACCGCGGATGAACCAGGAAGAGGGAGCAGCGGCTGGAACACACAGGGAACCAGCCGCTATCAGGCATGAAATGACACTGGGAGAAATAACAAAGGCATATGCATAGACAAAACGACACACATAAACACTGCTGCCATGAAGGCGATACAGGCTTACCACCACCATCTACGATCGATTCGGCCAGGGACACCGCATCCATACACACACCGGGCTTGCAGCAGATAATGGCCACCTGCACACTGCTAGGTAATCAGGCCTGTGCGCGCTCATCTCTCCAATGGAAGATATCATCCAGCTCTTCAGCGCTACTCTGCCATACACTCCATACCCTGCTTCACAGTCAAGGCTTATCGGAGGGATGAGACACCATATCGTCGGCCGATCTTGATCGTAGGAACAATCGTCTTCAGGTAGGAGAACTAAACATATAGTCCTTCGGAGGAGGACAAAAAAGGAACACGGCTGAGAGCCCAGAGCCAAAATTTATAGGGAGGGGGTCCTATTGGGTAGTTATGGAGGCGGGGCCAACCCACACGTATGCTGCCATGGAGCATGTCAGGAAAGCAAATTTGTGAATAATGCATGTTTCCAATTTGCTTAGTACTTACCGTACATTAGGTAAATAAACACCCCCAGTGGAAACAATTTAAAAACTGAAAAATTCCACCTCAGCTACCAGCTGCTTGTAGTAGCACCAGTTGCTGACGAGCCTGTCTGTTTCACTGTGTACAGTATACAAAGTACATTTGAACCTATCCACTGTCAACATGTGACAAACACACCTTGTGATTGGTCTATCTACAGTCATAAGCCATGATAAAGGGGGCTACACCAAGTTCTTTGAACCTATTGGCTTTTTATACAACACAGAGACATGACAGGAAGTAATAGGAAGCCATGCAAAGTGTATGGTCAGCCATTTTTTTTAAATTGTGGATAGCTTAACCACTTGCCTACTGAGTACTTTTACCCTCTTCCTGCCCAGGCCAATTTTCAGCGCTGTCACACTTTGAATGACAATTGTACGGTCATGCAACAATGTACCCATATGACATTTTTATACTTTTTTTTACACAAATAGAGCTTTCCTTTGTTGGTATTTAAACACCACTGGGTTTTTAATTTTTTTGCTAAATCAACAAAAAAGACCAAAAATGTAAAAAAAAAAAAAAGTTTGTTATAAAATTTTGCAAACGGGTAATTTTTCTCCTTCACTGATGTGCACTGATGAGGCGGCACCAATGGGCACTGATAGGTAGCACTGATAGGTGACACTAATGAGAAGGCACTGATTGGCAGCACTGGTGGGCACTGACTGGTGGCACTGTTGGGACTGCACTGAGAATCAGGACACTGATGATCAGTGCCCTGATTCTCAGTGTAGATGTCCCTTTTACACAAGCCAGTTATCGGCTCTCCTCACGCTGTCGGCGCGAGGAAAGGAATGATGATAACTGGCTTGTGTGTACATCGTGATCAGCTGTCATTGGACACAGTGATCACAGAGTGTGCCACCCGCATGCTGCAATGGGCGCACGTGATTAAGGGAGGACGTCATATAATGCCCTCCAAGAACTGGCCAGCCATGCTGTAGCCGTCATTCAGCTATAGGGCAGTCGGCAAGTGATTAAAGCTGTTGTAAACCGCTGCAGTAAAAAACGTACTTACCTTAGAGATAAGCCCTCTAGCAGCACGCTGTCACCGCTGACAGGGCTTCCATCTTCCCCCGGTCTTCCTTCCTGGGTTTGCAGTTTTTGCGGGATCGCGGACACTGGCTGCGTGAGTGGCCGGAGCCGGTGATGACGTCACTTCCGCTCATGCATGCTCTGAAGGTCCAGCACGGAAGGTGACGTCACCGGCTGCATCCAGTGTGAATATCTCCTAAACGGTGGTCATTTAGGAGATATTAATTTTACCTACAGGTAAGCTTTATCATTGGCTTACCTGTAGGTAAAAATCACAAAGTGGACTTTACTACCACTTTAAAAAGAGGATCCTTTTCTATTCTATCCAACAAAAAATAAAGTTTTTGTTGTACATACACTAACTGCTGTCACCAGGACAGTATATACATTAGATAATTCATCCTTACCACCTGTTTCAGTGACAACTGTCGGAGGTAGGATTGCCGCCCACTTTCTATTTTACTGTGCTATTGTCAATGATAAAGGAAGTGAAGCGAAATCTGCTAAAAGGAAAAGAGCAATAAATGCTTCATCAATATTGTTGTTGATTATCGGTGTATTCCTTCATTGTTTTGGACCAACCAAGATATGACCCTCAATGTCCAACCGATTTTGTTTAGTTGCTTCATCCTTTTAAAGGAGAAGTATGACCAAAGCTTTTTTGGCCATACTTCTCCTGGGGATCACAGGAGTCCACTTATTTCTGTACTCCTGTGTCCCAGAGTCAGCCGACAACAGGTCAAGGTGACAGGCTGACATCACAGAGCCGGTGCAGGCTCTGCAGGGATCCCGATAATAATGTTGAGATCCACCCAGATGCCTACCCGGCATCTGGCTCAGCCTCTCAGCGCGCCACTGAGACCCTGAGCCAACTGCTCCTGCCCCTTCCACAGCCCAGCACTCCAGTGAGTGCTGGAGGAGCAGAGAGCCAGTGACTGACAGTCAGTCTGCTCACTGAAGACCAAGAACTGAGTGATGAATGGTCTTTCATCGCTCAGTTCTCAATGTAGAGTTGGCGGGGGACAGCCATCTAGGTGAGTATGTATGTTTGCTTTTTTGTAAATCCACACTTCTCTTTTAATTCCCCTTTCATTTCTGTATCCTACTTTTTATTGAAATTTGAATACAAAAAAATTGAGTAAAATTCTTCTCTACTCTATCGAAAAAAAAAAAATTGTCAACTTGAAGAATTTGCATACACTTAAAGAAGTGAATGTACAAAACAATATATCTTGCCTTCCCTCATGAAATACCTGTGAGTAGCTATAATCTTCCATACAGGTGTTAACTTCTTTTTAAAAGACATTTCTTCTTCCTTGAATACTTTAGTGTTTACAAGTCTAAAAAAAGGATATGGACATAAGACTATATGAAAAGTAAACTTTATGCCCATAAAGAATATGTGGTCACAGTTCATTATGCTGTAGTAGGCATCACTATTTAGAGATCTTTTAAAGGAAAAATGTCCCGTGAGAAAATCTATTCATATTCAAATACTGGCTATTAAACCAATGGCTGAAATACTTTTTGAGTTTTGGACCTGAAACAAGTACTTAGATCAGAACATCTGCTTTGCATACTTATTCTAGTTCAGCGACAATAGGATTCTATTTTATTAGCAAGATAGCCAAGTATATAGAATTTTCAGTGGAAAAAATGAGCAATGCCAACCTACTCACCTCAGTATAGGTTTTCTTTTACTAGGTACTTTTAAGCTCCCCTGGCATACATCCACAGCATTACTTGGTGTTAGAATTCAATGTAAAAATGGTTACCCATGACCATTACTGCATTAACTTTAAACCCAAGTAATGCTCAGGGTTAATTCAGAATGGCAGAGGGGTGAAAGATCAGTGAACACTCATTCATGGATCTTCCCTCTCTGTTGTAAGCTTAGAAGCACTCTACTCTAAGCATATCCAGGTTGGCACCTGTATACAACTGGTAGCGGCCAGTATAGGAGCTGATCAGGGACTTTACCGGGGAGAAATCAGTGGTCTCTATAAAGGGAGCTTGCCATTGCAAAATATTATCACATAGGGTGCATATCAACCCCTTGTTATGGCTATGGTAGTAAACACCCCAAGCTATTTGCTGAGAGGCATGTTGAGTCCATGGAATATTTTATATTTTGCCACAAGTTGCGGGAAAATGACAAACTTTTTTTTTTTGCACAAAGTTGTCACTAAATTATATATTGCTCAAACATGCAATGGGCATATGTGGAATTACACCCCCAAATACATTCTGCTTCTCCTGAGTACAGGCATACCACATGTGTGAGACTTTTTGGGAGCCTAGCTGTGTACAGGACCCCGAAAACCAATCACCGCCTTCAGGATTTCTAAGGGCGTAAATTTTTGATTTCACTCCTCACTACCTATCACAGTTTTGAAGGCCATAAAATGCCCAGATAGCACAACCCCCCCCCCCCCAAATGACCCCATTTTGGAAAGTAGATGACCCAAGCTATTTGCTGAGAGGCATGTTGAGTCCATGGAATATTTTATATTTTTCCACAAGTTGTGGGAAAATTACAAACTTTTTTTTTTTTGCACAAAGTTGTCACTAAATGATATATTGCTCAAACATGTCATGGGTATATGTGGAATTACACCCCAAAATACATTCTGCTGCTTCTCCTGAGTACGGGGATACCACATATGTGGGACTTTTTGGGAGCCTAGCCGCGTATGGGGCCCCGAAAACCAATCACCGCCTTCAGGGTTTCTAAGGGCGTAAATTTTTGATTTCACTCCTCACTACCTATCACAGTTTCGAAGGCCATAAAATGCCAAGATAGCACAACCCGCCCTCAAATGACTCCATTTTGGAAAGTAGATACCCCAAGCTATTTGCTGAGAGGCATGGTGAGTATTTTTCAGCTCTCATTTGTTTTTGAAAATGAAGAAAGAAAATAAAAAAGTATTTTATTTTTATTTTTTAAATTTTCAAAACTTTGTGACTAAAAGAGAGATCTGCAGCAGATAAATCTATTAGATGGTCCGGGGCTAAATGTTATCAGACGAGAGACAGGATAGGACCCATGCTAGCATACAAACTATCCCCCAGGCTTCGCTCACACGTCCTCCCCAAAATAAAACAGGCGGATGGTACCTTTACCCTGAACTCACAGCGCATAATGAGAGCATTCCAGGACTTCTATTCTACTTTATATAAAACAGAGGATCATTCTAATTCCACTAGAGTAGAGGAATTCCTGGGTGACTTACATTTACCAACACTGACAGAAACTCATAAAGCAGAAATGGATGCTCCTATTTCTATTGAGGATGTGTCAGATGTTATAAAAGCATTAAAGGGGGATACGGCACCAGGGCCTGACGGTTTCTCTTCACCATACTATAAAATGTTTTCGGAAATCCTAACCCCCTATCTCACTAGATTTTAAACTCCTTGACTAAGGGCTCTCCAATAGGTAATCAACTCAACATGGCGTATATTTCTGTAATCCCAAAACCAGATAAAGACACCAGCAGGATAGAGAACTACAGACCAATTTCTTTAATTAATAGTGACCTAAAAATATTGACCAAAATATTAGCTAACCGATTAGCGGCTTTTATAGGCCTATATATTCATAAGGATCAGGTCGGGTTTATACCTGGGTAGGCAGGGTCCTGACCAAGTGCGAAGAGCGGTGGATCTTATATCAATAATGCAATTGGAATGGGAGGGAGGACATAAACAAGAAGGTGTGCTATTATCGTTGGACCTCCAGAAGGCCTTCGATTCAGTTTCATGGCCATATCTCTTTGCGGTGCCTAGGCGCTGGGGATTTGGACCAAATATTCTAGGGATCTTGGCAGCCTAAACTCAACACCAGAAGCTAGAATCAGATTGCAGGGACTTTTCTCTGATCCAAATATAAGATTGGAAGGGGCACACGTCAGGGATGCTCCCTCTCTCCTCTGATATTCGCTATTATGATGGAATCCTTGGTGATAGCCATCCGTATTAATCCGAATATCAGGGGGGTTCAATGTGGTCAAAAAATTCACAAATGCGCATTGTTCGCAGATGATCTACTGCTATTTGTAACCTCCCCTGGCCCGAGATATGTTCATTGCTCAACAAATTTTCGACAATATCAGGTCTCAAAGTTAATATGTCTAAATCTCAAGCTCTTAATGTGTCCCTCCCAGTCCCTCTAGTCTCCCAATTACGGGAAACATATGAATTCGGTTGGAGTAACTCACCAATTAAATATTTGGGGCTTAATATTACTTCAAAGGTCAAAAACTTGTGTCAAGCTAATTACCCTCCTATGTATAAGAAACTAGAAGCTGATCTTAGTAACTGGGAGTCACACAACATTGCTTGGATTGGCAGAATTAACTCGATTAAGATGACTCTTTTGCCCAGACTTTTATATTTGTTTCGTTCACTTCCTATTCCGATTAAAAGAGATCATCTGAAAACCTTTCAAGGTAAACTCACTAAATTTGTATGAAATAAGAAAGGTCCACGTTTCTCAAACTGTAACCTATTCAATCTCCCCAAACAAGGAGGATTGGGGCTTCCGCACCTTATATGGTACTATCAAGCAGCCGATTAGCGCAATTGTCTGTTATATACCTTAAAACTGAGCAACCAGACTGGGTATTAATTGAAAGTCTAGCAGCTCCTACACTCTCTATGGAATACTTACTATGGTGTCCTCCCAAGAGCAGACCTCCTATCATGTCGCCAACCCTCTCGCAATTTCTCACTATGTGGGATTCGCTTAGGAAACTTCCTTCCCTGGTCTCTAAAATCCAACCACTAGCTCATCTGTTTCAAAATCCTCTATTTCTACCAGTCATGGATGTTGAGGCCTTTAAGTGGTGGCGTTTAAGGGGGTGTACCGCATTGGCCACCTTATTTCTCCCACAGGCCCCCTACCTCTTAAATATTTTATAGACAATCTAGATCTTCCTTCTACTAAAAAGTTGAGATTCCATCAGATCTCACGATTTGTCCACTCTTTATGGAAAGCTGGTTCTATGTCCCAAGGATCTACTGCATATGAAAGCTGGTCTGAGCAGGCCATGGAGCAGAAGGGGGGGATTTCTGTGATCTATAGGTCGCTTGCTTCTCACTCGGTCAAACTACCATACATGTTGGCCTGGGAGAGAGAACTCCAGACTGATTGGGATCTGGAGGCCTGGCATGAGAACTATTATCATTCGACAAAAGGCATTTATAACACTTCATTCATAGAGGCTAATGTCAAGATATTTACGAGGTGGTACTTGGTTCCCACAAGATTGGCAGCAATGTACTCCTCCACTTCTCCTCTATGCTTTAGCAGCTGCCAGGGAATGGGTTCTATGATTCACATATGGTGAGAGTGTCCCAGAGTCCGGGGATTTTGGAATAGGGTCTTTCACATCATACAAAAAGTTACAGGTTGTGCTATACATCAAACTCCAGCGATTGCCTTGCTTAATGGATTTATTCTGCATGTTCTTAAAATCACCCGTAAACTGATTCTGTTTATATTGACGGAAGCCAGGTTAACTATTGCCAAGGCATGAAAGAAGCCGTCGGTATCTCTATTGTCCATGAAAAGAAAGGTTTCATGGATAATGGAACAAGAAAAAATGGTTGGTTCATTATTGGACAAGACAACACAATTTGAAGCTTTATGGGAACCCTATTGATCCCTTTAGGGGTGTCGGAAAGGGGTGTGGGGTTCTAACCCATTTTAGCATAGTTTGGTGTACAATATGAACTTTAATATGATATTTAATTAACTAAGTCAAAGTCACATATTTATATTTTATTTTTCTATATCAATAGTTATAATTTTCACAGTGATAAAATATCTAATAGTCTATGGTAACATCTTATGAATTTTTCTGTGAATTATATTGTTATGATTTTTTTACGAAGATTATATTGTAATGACTCTTTTATGATGAAAATAAAAAACTTGAATGATACAAAAAGAGAGATCTGCAAAATACTCACCATACCTCCCAGCAAATAGCTTGGGGTGTCTACTTTCCAAAATGGGGTTATTTGGGAGGGTTTTGTGCCATCTGGGCACTCCATGGCCTCCGAAACTGTTATAGGCAGTGAGGAGTGAAATCAAAAATGTACACCCTTAGAAAGCCTGAAGGCGGTGCTTGGTTTTCGGGGTCCTGTACGCAGCTAGGCTCCCAAAAAGTCTCACACATGTGGTATCCCCGTACTCAGGAGAAGCAACAGAATGTATTTTGGGGTGTAATTTCACATATGCCCATGGTATGTTTGAGCAATATATCATTTAGTGACAACTTTGTGCAAAAACAAATAATTGTATTTTTCCCGCAACTTGTTTCAAAATATAAAATATTCCGTGGGGTGTCTACTTTTCAAAATGGGGTCATTTGGGGGGGGGGGGTTTGAACTGTCCTGGCATTTTATGCACAACATTTAGAAGCTTATGTCACACATCACCCACTCTTCTAACCACTTGAAGACAAATGCCTCGTACACACGATCAGTTTTCCCGACAAGAAAAGTGTGATGTGAGCTTTTTGTCAGGAATTCTGACCGTGTGTATGCTCCATCACACTTTTTCTGTCAGAATTCCTGCCAAGAAAAGATTGAGAGCAGGTTCTCTATTTTCATGACAGGAAAAATTCCTATCGGGAATCGCGCTCGTCTGTATGCAATTACGACGCAAAAAAAAACACGCATGCTCAGAATCAAGCAGAAGAGCCGATCTGCCTATTGAACTTAATTTTTCTCGGCTTGTCGTACGTGTTGTACGTCACCGCGTTCTTGACGTTCGGAATTTCAGACAAGATTTGTGTGACCGTGTGTATGCAAGACAATTTTGAGCCGTTTTGCTGTTGAAAAAAAAACACGGTTTTCCTGTCGGAAAAACTGATCGTGTGTACAGGGCAAAAGCCCTTTCTGACACTTTTTTGTTTACAAGAAAATTACTTTGAACCCCCAAACATTATATATATTTTTTAAAGCAAAAGCCCTACAGATTAAAATGGTGGGTGTTGCATTTTTTTTTTCACACAGTATTTGCGCAGCAATTTTTCAAACGCATTTTTTGGGGAAAAAACATACTTTTTTAATTTTAATGCACTAAAACACACTATATTGCCCAAATGTTTGATGAAATAAAAAAGATGATCTTAGGCCGAGTACATGAATACCAAACACAACATGCTTTAAAATTGCGCACAAATGAGCAGCGGCGACAAACTACATACATTTTTAAAAGCCTTTACAGGTTACCACTTTAGATTTATAGAGGAGGTCTACAGCTAAAATGACTGCCCTCGATCTGACCTTCGCGGTGATACCTCACAAGCATGGTGTAATTGCTGTTTACATATGACGCTAGACCGAAGCTTGTGCAAGAGCAGAGGGGAACAGGGGTGCTTTTTATTTTTTTATTTTTTTTAAACTGTTCCTTTCATTTTTTTTTTCTTTATAATTTTTAATGTTATCTCAGGGAATGTAAATATCCCCATGATAGCAATAGGTAGTGACAGGTACTCTTTTTGAAAAAAATGGGGTCTATTAGACCCTAGATCTCTCCTCTGTCCTTAAAGCATCTGACCACACCAAGATCGGTGTGATAAAATGCTTTCCCAATTTCCCAATGGCGTTGTTTATATCCAGCAAAATCTAAGTCATGAAATGCTCATAGCTTCCGGTTTCTTATTATGATTGGAGCCATTCTGGTCTCTGATAAGCTCTATGGTTAGCTGGCAGAACCACCGGCTGCATTCTCAGGTTCCCTGTCGGGACAGAAGAGCCAGAGAAAACCATGGAAGATGGTGGGAGGGGGGGGAGGCTTGTAAAAGCAGTCTAGAGGCTAATAAGCCGCTAGGATTGCTTTTACATGAAAGCCGACCGCTGGCTGAAAAGAATGATACCAAGATGATACCTAAACCCACAGGCATCATTCTGGTATACCCACTCAAATTCCAGCAACATACCAGTTCGTTGCTGGTCCTTGTTGGGCATATAGTGTAATCTTTTTTTTCATGCAGCCTGTGGGCTGAACGAAAAAAAGAGATTGGTCGGTGGGTATGCCCACCATTAGAATACCTCCCTTCATCCACCCACTTCTAATGATGGGCATACATGCACCATTTAGTTTTTAACTGTGGTGGTGAAATCACCTCCTACAGCGTTGGAGTCGCTGATTTACGTATTGTGGGAGCAAACGCTGTTGCTGTCAAGTTAAATAAATCCACACTGCAACTGAATGGCGTACCTGCTAAGCAAATGATGGTTAATAATAAAACAAAGTAACATTACAGTATAACAGTAAGACATACCATACCTGCAAAGCAAATACAAAAAAAAATAGTAAAAAAATAAATAAAAATTAACGCAATCTGTGCCTAAAATATAAATATGCCGAAGCATGGGGGCATCCGCCCCAAAAGTTAGGAGCAAATCGCTCCTCCACCCCTGCTGCCCCCATGCTTCCGCATATATGCTCTTTTTTTTAACTGCGGTGGTGAAATCACCTCCTACAGCGCTGGAGTCACGGCTTTATGTATCGTGGGAGCAAACGCTGTTGCTGTCAAGATAAATAAATCCACGCTGCAGCTGAATGGCGTACCTGAAAACAAAAAAATGGTTAATAAAACACAGTAAACAGTAAAGTATAAAAAAATGACATACCTGATAAGCAAACATGATAAAACATAATAACAATAAAACATTGAAGAATAGAATACAGTAAAAAAGAGCAGAACAATAGAGAGAGAGAGAACAAAAAAACAACAACTATTTATTTTATTTTTTTATATATATTTTTTTTTTTTTTTTTTTACACTTTTATTTGTAACTGTTACTGTAACGGTTCGGGTCTCTCAAAATGCGATGGCATCTTGGGAGACCCTGTGAAAGTGTGTCCTATTCTGTGTAGTGCTGTACCCTACGCCAATACTCCACTAGTGTATGGTAGCGTTCAAAACATTCACCAATGCAAAGACCAGGATTGTCAAGACAGGAGGGACAATAATAGCGGGTGTCACGCCTATATCCGCATTGCTACAGACACATCTTCTTTGGGGGGCTCGTTGAGTAGGGATACCAGGGAGGACATATGGAAAATGCCTCTCATGCAGCCGGTTTACTGCATTATGATTGGGATGGTGAGGTGAAGCACCGTCTGGAAACAGAAGGGCTCTGACGATCTCTTCATGGAATTTAAGGAAGAATCCAGTCCGTCCTGAAGCTCTGTATAGCACATGAGCGTTCAGCAAAGCCAATTGAAATAAGTATACAGACACTTTTTTGTACCAGCGTCTGGCCTTATGGGCAACTAGGTACGGCGCCAACAACTGGTCGTTGAGGTCCACCCCTCACATATTTTGGTTATATTCGTGGACACAGAGGGGTTTCTCCACAACACCAGTCGCCGTAGGAATTTGGACCGTCGTGTCTGCGTGAAGGGAGGACAGAACGAAAACATTCTTATTATCCCTCCACTTCACAGTGAGCACATTTTTACACTTGAAGCAGGCTCTCTCCCCCAGCCTAAGACGGGAATTTACAAGCCTCTGGGGTAAGTCCCGGCGATTAGGTCACACAGTGCCACATATGCGCCAATCTGATGATCAAACAAGTGACTAAAAAGTGGCACGCTCGTGTAATAATTGTCCACATACAATTGTTACCCCTTCCGAATAAGGGTGACACCAAGTCCCACACAATATTGCCTGCGCTCCCTATGTAATCTGGGCAGTTCTCCGGCTCTACGTGACTATCTCTTCCCTCGTAAACCATAAAACTATATTTTTAGCCTGTTGCCCTGTCACAGAGCTTATACATTTTGACCCCATATCTGGCACGCTTGCTGGGAAGATACTGTTTGAAAGACAAGCGGCCAGAAAGTTTTATCAGGGACTCATCAACGCAGACAACTTGATCAGGAGTAAACAAGGCTACAAAACGTTTGTTGAAGTGGTTTACGAGGGGCCGAATTTTGTAGAGCCGATCGTATCCAGGGTCTCCACGAGGAAGACAGAGTTCATTGTCGTTGAAGTGCATGAACCGCAAGATCTGCTTGTATCGTGCCCTGGCCATGGAGGCAGAGAACAGGGGCATGTGGTAAATTGGGTCAATGGACCAATATGACCGCAACGTACTCATTTTAACTATGCCCATGTCGAGGGATAGGCCCAGAAAGGTCTTAAATTTGGAAACCGTAATTGCTTTCCATTCTCTGGCAAGGGAGGACTGGGGATTAGCGGCGATGAATTGACCAGCATACAAATTACTTTGGTCCACAATAGATCTATAGAGATCTTCCGTGAAAAACAGCGAATAAAAATCAAGTGACGTAAAATCAACTGTTTCCACCTGAATTCCGGGTTGACTAGTAAATGGGGGAAGTAGGGGTGCTGCAGAAGTGGTGGGCTCCCAATTAGGATTGGCAAATTCTGCAGGAAGGACACTATGGGCCCGACGGGCCAGTCTTTGTGTTCTTGGTGGCAGCGGAACACTACTTGTGCTTGCCACCTCGGGAGCTTGAACTGCACTTATGGGACTCGCCACGTCACCACGTGATACTGCAGTGCTGGATGTGCGACCAGGGTTTACTAGGCCATTGGTGCTTGCCAGTTCACCAGAAGGATGAGCGGCACTAGTACTTCTCTGCTCCATACGAGAGCCCTGCTGTTCTCGCATCTCAACAACAGCAGAAGAAGAAAGGGGTCGGGTACGCCTGACCTTGGCAGGGACCACAATTCCATCGTCAGAGCTATCTGTCATGGAGCCGCTGTCGTCTACAGGATCGTATTCTGAGCCTGATTCTGACAGATGAGTGACTTCCTCTTCACTATCTGTCATGCTCAGAAACGTGTACGCCTCTTCACTACTGTACCTTCGATTTGCCATTTTGGGTTCTAAATTTACTGGTACAGTAGTAAGATTCACAGGAAAAAAAGCTCCTGACTGTCAGCAACTGTATCAAGCGCTACCAAAAAAACTGTTAGCGATCGCAGGGATCAGGCCTGACTCTGCAAACGCTGTAGTTATGTGTTTAGTGTTTTGTAAGTAACAGTGATCGATCAATACTGCACTTGGGTGGGCTGGGCTGGGCGGAGGGGCAAAATGCAGGTGCTAGCAGGTATCTGGGCTGATCCCGCTAACATTACGTTTTTGGGAACCCTAAACTGCTGGGGACGCTAGTATAGATCTGATCAGATCAGATATTGATCCGTTCAGACACTATACCAATAAGGGAGGTGTATGCTGCTTGCGTGGGTGTTAGCGCTACTGGCACTAATCTGACGCTGCCTGGGGCGACGCAGACCCTAAAACCTAACTGATATTACCTGCCAGGCGATCAGGGGGCTAAACCTTATTGGGTCATAAACAGCGGGTGCCCTGACGCTATAAAAAACAAACTAACTAACCAGCGTCACCCGCAACACTAATACAGTGATTACTGGTGACAGGGAGTGAAAGGGTTAACTAGGGGGCAATAAGGGGGTTAAAACCTTTATTAGGTAATATATAGGGTGAACCTAAATAACCAACTGGCTAACTAGCGTCACCTGTGACACTTATACGGTAATCACTGGTGACTAGGGGGCAATCAGGGGGTTAAAACCTTTATTAGGTAGTATATGGGGGTACCTGACGCTATAAAAACCTGACGGTGAACCTGAATAACTAACAGGCTAACTAGCGTCACCCGCGACACTAATGCGACGATCAGAAAAAAAATTGCTTAGTGACACTGGCGACAGGGGGTGAAAGGGTTAACTGGGGGCGATCAAGGGATTAAACCTTTATTAGGGGGGGTTAGGGGGTACCCTAGACCTAACATGGCCTACCACTAACTGCCCTAACACTTTTTACAGTCACAAATTACACCAAATGCAGTAATCAGTAAAAAAATTAACACTGCAATCGGTGACACTGTGACTGGGGGTGTAGGGGGTGATCGGGGGGGGGGGGTTAAAAGTGTGCCTATGTGTATTGGTGTCAGTGTACTGTTAGTGCACTCACTGTGAGATGTCTTCTCTCCTCGGGTGCCGGATGAAAAGACCGACACGAGGAGAGTGACATCACTTCCTCTGCTTCTGTTTACAGTTACAGAAGCAGAGGAAGCTTTTCATTCATCAGGAGCGATCGTGAGGGGGTGGCCTTCAATCAGTGGCCTCCCCCTCAGGACGGATCGCTCCTGCAACAATTCCGGCCGCCTCGGGCCCCCCGCCCGCGGGAGGGGAGTAACGTATATATACGTTACTCTGCCTGCCCGTGCCATTCTGCCGACGTATATCGTCGTGAGGCGGTCGGCAAGTGGTTAAACAGAACCTGACACAAAATGTAAAAAAAAGTGCAGGTGATAGTACAGAAAAATGGTTTTTGAATTGGCATATTCTTATGCCCCGTACACACGATCGTTTTTCATGCCGTTAAAACTGCCATTTTAAAAAATGGCCCTGAAAAATGATCGTGTGTATGCTCCAGAGCATTTTTAACGACGTGAAAAACGGGCATTAAAAATTCCGGACATGCTCTCTTTTTTCACGTCGTTTTTCATGTCGTTTTTTTTTTTTACGACGTGAAAAACGATAGTGTGTATGCTTTCACGACGTGAAAAAAAACGCGCATGCTCAGAAGCAACTATGAGACGGGAGCGCTCGTTTTGGTAAAGCTAATGTTGGAAATGGAGATGGCACATTCGTCACGGTGGAATTAATAGCATCGTTTTAATGCTGCGCATTCCGTTCTTCTTTTGATAATGCTTTAAAATTACCCTCTTTTGATAATGACATTGAGAGTTATGCCAAACTTGTTTCTAAAGTAATTCCAAATTGCTCTAATGATTGTAAAATATTATTTATAAGCCGCACCTCCCTCCTAAATAATACTAATAATAATAAAATAATGTAATTCTCCTTTTTTCTTTAAATTATATTTTACTATTGTGTTTTTTTTTTGTGGCCTTTTTTTTATTATTTTGGCTTAAATTATTCTTGTGTAAAGTTACCACAACAACCTTCCAAATGTGTCTCATTTGGCCTCAGGGAGGTTTGTGTCCCCTGATAATAACAATAATATAATTTGAGATGTCCCTGCCTGCTCCCTAGCAAGCTCTCTTTTGAAATACAAATCACATAGTCAAGTTTTTTAAGGGCACTAAATTTTTTTTTATTTCAGAACATTAACAAATTAAAGTGGAAGGCAGCACTGGAGAGCCTGCTTGCATTTGTGCATCCCTTTGACCCCACAACAACCATCCAAGATGTCAAAACCAAAATAGAGATTAGATCCCCAAAAAAAAGGAGCCCAATCTTGTCTTGAGCTCCCAGAGGTCAGGAGCCACAGCAGATAAGTCCTATATGTCCCCAGTCTGTGGTACTACAGCAGGCATTATTTTCTCCTCTTCCTTGTAGCCTTCTCTCCAGCCTTCTCTGCAGCCTTGGTTGGTTTCTTCCTTGGAGGCTGGGGATCAGGAGGAGAGGTTGTGGCAGGAGGAGTAGTAGGAGGAGGAGGAGGAGGTGGAGGAGTAGGGACAACCTCCGTTATGTCCGTGTACCTAGTGAGTTCACCCAGCACGCCCTTATTGATGACTTTCAATAGCAGGGTCTTACTGTAAATTTTTTTGCCGCAACTTCATTTGCCCTAGTTTGTGGGCGAGGACTGCGGCAAATCCCTCATCAACAGAGGGTGCCTCTCTGAGGGCCACTGTTGCCTCTCTGAGGAAGGCCCTGGTTTCCTCCTCCACCTGCCTACCTCTCCTTGGCCCTCGTGGTTTAACTACCAGGGGAGGCATCTGGGCTCTTGTGCTGGGCCAAGCCTCCTCCTGGTTGCCACTGGGCCTAGCCTCCTCCTGGGTGCCACTGGGCCCTGCCTCCTCCTGATCCCCAACATCACCCTCTTCCTGGCTCTGCTCTGGCTGTAAAAAAAGAAAGGGACATTATTTATTTTGCCACATCATCATTCACAGACATTGTTCACCTCTAGACATTGTTGAAATCAATGCCAAAAGTTATGTCATTTTCATTGATTCCGCATCCTGGTTTTGTTGTCTTGTGCACATAAAATTAGGCCACTACTGTATCTTGCTCTTCACAAACTTTATTGTTAGAAGTGTACATACCTTTAACAATACTAACATCTATTTAAATTCTACAATTTTGTAAGATATAAATATAGATATCAATACTTTACCTGGCTCCATATCTCCAAATCTGCCTCCTCAAGGCCCTGATCTTGATCCTCAGAGGAAGCCAGAGCAGGGTTGACAGGAAGGCTGGAGGACTGGCTGCAGGGAAGGCTGGAGGGTTGGGTACAAGGAAGGCTGGATTGTCCTCTGGGGGGAAGGGTGGAGAGAGATTCCCGCACTTCCAGCTGGTCATCCAGAAAAGCAAGCTTACTGTAGTACCACAGACTGGGTTTATAAACCTTATCTGCTGGTGCACCTGACCTCTGGGACCTCAGGACCATAGTCCTCTGGGTCCTGTATGTCCCTCTGATGGTCGCAATTTTGGTTTTGACATCTTGGAGAGTTGTTGTGGGTATCTTTGTTTGCACAAATGCAAGCAGGCTCTCCAGTGCTGCTTTCCTGGCGTCTTTATTTTTATTAGCGCCACTTTTTGTTTGCCATAATATAGGGAGCTCTTGCCATTTGTCGATGAACTCCCCCATTAAGTCTGGGTTTTTAAAAGTATTCATGATATCTGTAAAAGCAAGAAACCAAAAAAAATATATATTTCAGGCAACATTCCTCAACTGTGCATTGTCTACATATTTTGAGCACACAAATCTCCTCGTCTGATGAACCTCAAAAAGTAAAATTGTTAGGTACCTTCGTCACGACATTCGTTGCTAACTCCCTCTCCCGACAAATGAACGTATTTCCCAGACATGGATCTTCACTTGATATACACAGCGCATGCGTGAAACTCCGCACGCTTTCCCCGCCCCTGACGTTCGATATTGTACTTTCCCCGCCCCTTCTCGCTCGTAGTGCTGAACAAAACATGGCGGAGACACAGGTGGCTGAGATTACCTCTACAGAGGATGAAATTCCAGAGGAGCCCAAATCAAGACCCAGGAGATATAAGGCATCCAACATGTCATTCGAGGAAATGGTGGAGATGGTCGCCATTTTAAAGAAGGAGGATTATGATGCCAAGCATGGTCCGTATAAAAGGCCTAATCTGGTCAAGTCCAGAATTATGGGCAAAGTGGTCAAAAGTCTTCACAAAAAATTCGGGGTGTGCAGAACGAAGGAACAGCTCAGAAAACGATGGTCAGATCTGAAGTTGCGGGAGGCCGACCAATATAAAAGAATCAAGAAAGTTATAGTAAAAAGTAAGTAATTTTTTTTTAGTTTCCATGGTACATATTATTTTCTTGTATTCTGTCGTGTATTTTTAACTTTCATATAGTACACTGAAAGATACCATCTTTCAGGTTCGTCCGCACAGTAAACGGACGTATTAAACCTCTTTCTCCGTACAGTTCCTCAAACGATGTTTTAGGATCATCCAGTGTGAACACCCATGTATTTTGGTTTATTTGGAGGAGTAAATTTGGGCCTCACTTATTTTTTGGGTGCTAATCCAAAGGACATTTGTTAGTTAGAAAAAACGATATGCATGGTAATGTTAAGGGAGTGAATGCTCAGCAGCTGATGAAACATCTGAATGCAGTAGTACAAGTGTGGGCCCAAAGCCAAAAAGCTTGAGGGTGTCACACACAGGTGATCCTGTGTAGATACTTTGGGGTGTTACAATGTGTCAAATTTGTGTTCAAAATGTATATGCTCTGGTTTTGGCTATGTATCCAATCATTTGTCCCGGTTGACACAGGGGGTAAAATTTAAAATGGAGCATGCTTCAAAAGAATGATTACAAAGTATTTTTTCATGTTTCTTATTTTAGCAAAATTGAGTCGCTACTAATGAAACTATTCCTTTTATTTCAATCTCCCTAGGGATTCGAAAAGCTACCTCAGATGAGACGATAATTGCAACACCTACAACAATACCCCCAGAACCCCAGGATGGAGAGGAATGTGATGTTGTGGAAGTGGAAAGTGGCACCACCACAGGTCAGAGAGAAACCAGACACATGCATGTTAAATAGATGTAGGCCTACATATTCTATCCTACATATTTCTTTTTACATTTAGGTGCAGTTCTGGCCGAAGACCCCAATAAGTTGACACATCACAGTGCCCAGATCCTGATCCAATACCTGATGGTCTGCTGTCGTGACCTCGAAAAAATTAAGGGAGACTTGCTAGAGATCAGGGCAAATACAAAGCGGGTGGAGGAAAGGCTCCAAAATATCATGGCTGTGCTTGGGCGTGTCTAATGTTTTTACACCAAATAACGTTTTACTTGCAGAGTTTTATAAGTATTTTTGTTATTTTACCCTTTAATGACTAGCACATGTTTAGCTTTTTCAAAATTTTGACGAATATAGTTTGTTTATGTATGGCTGGTCATGCGTTTTAATACACCCGAAATTAAGGGAACATCCACATTTCTAAGGAAGTTTCCCACCTAAAAAAAGAAATAATAGGATTTTTGTACTCACCGTAAAATCCGTTTCTCTGACGTCCATGGACCGACGCAGCTCTCATACTGATTACATGTGGGTATATGTCCCTGCTCGCAGGAGAAGACCTAGGCAGAATGTTAGAGGTTAAAACATTCTAGAACAAGCCAGAGCTGAACAGCCCCGCCCAGGGGGGCGGTCCCTCCGGACATTACCCTTCCACCTGCAGCTAATCAGCCTCAGTTCGTAACAAAGCAGTACAAACTTAAAAGGAAGGGTGGGTGCTGCGTCGGTCCATGGACGTCAGAGAAACGGATTTTACGGTGAGTACAAAAATCCTATTTTCTCTTATCGTCCATGGACCGACGCAGCTCTCATACTGATTACATGTGGGACGTCCCAAAGCAGTATAAGAAAAGGGTGGGAGCAAAAAAAGTAAGGAACAACCAAAACTTCACTCCAAACCAGCAGAGCCCCTCAACGGAGGAGTTGCAACATTAGACAGCGGCCTGCAACACTTTGCGGCCGAAGGAAGCATCCGAAGATACAGCCACATCAACCTTGTAGAACTTTGAAAAGGTATGAACGGACGACCAGGTCGTCGCCTTGCACACTTGTGCAACCGACGCTTGATGTCGGAAGGCCCGGGAAGCACCAATTGCCTTGGTGGAATGCGCCGCAACAGGAAAGGGAGGCGCCCGCCCCTTAAGGGCATAGGCCTGTATGACGGTCTGCCTGATCCACCTAAAGACGGTGGCAGACGACACCGCTCGGCCCTGTTTTGGACCAGACACAGATTTTCGAATGGAAACAGTAGCAGACAGGTACACTCGTAAGGCTTGTACCCATCTTAATGTATGAAGCGCAAACTCTCAGGGAAGCGATGGGTGAGGACACAAGGACGGAAGAACAATGTCCTTCTTAAGGTGAAAGGCCAAGACCATCCTTAGAAAAGAAGGATGGTCGTGGGCGCAACACCAACATATCCTTATGGAGGACCAAGTAAGGCGACTTGCCAGACAAGGCTGCCAACTCAGACACCCGTCTAACCGAAGCAATGGCCAATAAGGCCAACTTCCGGGACAAGGTCAAGAGAGGAATCTCTCTGATATTCTCAAAGGGATGTTCTTGGAGAACCGAGATGCATCAAAATCAGATCCCAAGTAGGGAGAGGAGGCTTGACAGGGGGGACCACATGGCGAACCCCCTGCCCAAAAGGTGCTAATCAAGGAATGGCCCGGCAGCGGTCGTTGAAAAAGACAGTCCGGGCCGAAATCCGGCCCTCAAAAAAAAAAAAAAGGTATGCAAGGCCAGCTTTTGGGTCCCACCACGCTGTAAGAACAGCAAAATCCTGGGAACGGAAAACATCCGAGGATGCCACTCAAGTTCCTCGCACATAGCGATGTAAGCCTTCCAGGTACGGTGAGATATCTTTCTGGAGGAAGATTCCCGTGTCAACAACATAGAAGAGATGACCGAATACGAGAGAACTCGGTCCTTTAGCACCTGGCTTTAAACAGCCATGCCATTAAAGCCAAGGACTGTAAAGCAGGATGAAGTATGCTCTGCGAAGCCGGTGAGGCAACAACAGTAGCAGAGGGTAAGCATATATCAGGCGATACTGCCCCCACGGGCTTCCAACACGTCTAACGCATCCGCCCAGGGGTCCCTGGACCTGACCACGATCTTGCCACCTTGCGAGTGAGTCGAGAGGCCACAAGGTCCACTTCCGGTGCCCCACCTCCGGTAAAGAAGGTGGAAACACCTCCGGATGCAAGGACCCTTCGCCTGCAATGCACACGGCCGACAGGACCGTCTTGCAGCGAGACGTATGAAAATCCCAAAGAGACTCCGCAATGTATCGGAGAAGGGAGGCCCCAGTGTACAGGGTGCCTCAAATGTTGGCCAATAAAGGCAACTTGACGGAACTTCCCTAGAAACTCGGTCAGAGGACTAGTACCTCAGCCTCCACAGGTGGCGCAAACCCACCCCGGGCACAGAGACCCTAAAGGCTAAAGCAGTTGTAGTGCACCTGCTAGACGACTGATGAATGAAGCAGAGGCTTTTGCCCAGTCATTGAGCTACAAAAAATGCCAGAGACGCAGCCACTAACGGGCGCAACGCCAACCCCAGCCTGGCGAACACAGTCCAAGCCAGCGCTTCTGATCACCACTGAAAGCAGGTGGAAAGTGATACCCCTGAAACCAGGGATCCTTGTGACAATGCTCCATCCAGCAGCTACCCATGGATAGGTGCTGATTGTGCAAACACATAGTTTATACTATGTATTGCGTCAAACGCACAAATGGAGAGTGTGGGAGGAAACCCACGCAGCCACAAAGAGCATAATACCACCACATACGGCGTATGTAGTTTAGTATTTGTGGATAAACCTATTAAACGCGTATATACTGTGCCAGCGACGAAGGCATGCACATCATCGGGGGCCTGGACGTAAACCAGCCACACAGATTGCGTACACAACCGTGTAGGTATGTTAGCCTGCGAATAAACAAATTGCACATGTTTATACTGTGCATAGCGCTGAGAATGCGCACACCATTGGAACGCAGGGGAGAAACCTGAGCACCCGGATGAAACCCATGCAGACTGCATACGCATACCGTGTATGGTATTATAGTATGTGTGCTAAACATTTTGCACAAGCCCATGTGTGCATAGCACCGAAGGCGCGCACACTGTTGGCGCGTGGGAGGAACCGAAGTACCCCACGCATACTCAGAGAATGCAATACCTACAGCTACTGTAAATGTATTTAGTGTAGTGTATAGACATAATGTGTATGTTTACACCGTGTATTGCACCAAAGGCATGCATGTCATGTAGCATGGGCAGAAACCCATGCAGACTGCATCCGCATACCGTGTAGGTATTATAGTGTGTGTGCTAAACCTTTTGCACAAGCTCATGTGTGCAAAGCACCGAAGGCGCGCACACCGTTGGCGCGTGGGAGGAACCGAAGTACCCCACGCATACTCAGAGAATGCAATACCTACAACTACTGTAAATGTATTTAGTGTAGTGTATAGACATAATGTGTATGTTTACACCGTGTATTGCACCAAAGGCATGCATGTCATGTAGCATGGGCAGAAACCCACGCAGACTGCATACGCATACCGTATAGGTATTATAGTGTGTGTGCTAAACCTTTTGCACAAGCTCATGTGTGCATAGCACCGAAGGCGCGCACACCGTTGGCGCGTGGGAGGAACCGAAGTACCCCACGCATACTCAGAGAATGCAATACCTACAACTACTGTGAATGTATTTAGTGTAGTGTATAAACATAATGTGTATGTTTACATCGTGTATTGCACCAAAGGCATGCATGTCATGTAGCGTGGGCGGAAACCCACGCAGACTGCAAAGACATACCGGGTAGGTCCAATCGCACAAATTTAGACTGTGCATAGCGCCGAAGCGCCCACTCGGTACAACTCCACGCAGACAGCACACAGATACCGTGTAGGAATGATAGCATGTGAATCAACATAATATTGCACATGTTTATGCTGTGCATTTCCATTGGAGCGTGGGGGGAAACCGGAGTACCCGGAGGAACCCCACGCAAACAGTATACCCATACTGTAAACATGTATAATATGTGCAATAAACATATTGAACATGTCTATACTGTGCAGAGAGCCGAAGCGCACATACCATGAGAGTGCGGGAGGACACCGGAGCCCCCGCCAGCCCAGAGAGTATGATACATACATATACTGTGAATGTATCTGGAGTCGTGCATAAACATATTTTGTACGTTTATATCATGTATGGCACTGAAACACAGCATTGGAACGTGGGGACAGCCACGCAGACACAGAGACCAATAACACATACATACACTGTGAATGTATGCGGTGTAGAGGTATAGGATGAGTTTAAATTATGGCGCAGAGGCGCATAATCTTCTCTGTATCATTCCAACCTGCTTGACTGTGCTGCTGAAGCAGCATTCAGGTAACCTCTGATCCTCAGACCGTGTGTCTGTCAGAGCTCAAATCATTCCCCAGGAAATGGCGGGAAATGTTACCTCAGGTATCACACACAAGGCTCACAGGGATTAGAGACATAAATGAATAAAGTCCTCCCTCATCCATGCTGCTCTTGAGGCAGCGTGTGAGGAAAACTGAGGAAACTGTGTAAAAGAAAAGCTTGTCACAGCAATTTCAGCCTGAGTGTGTTTCTCACATCATCAATGAGATCACTTACAAGCGCCCTGTCATTCACTGACACAGAACTGGAGTCTTCCTCACAAGGGAATGTCCTGTTCATAAACATTAAATATTCAGAACTAGGGTCCTGAGCCCAATAGCTAGGCCCATATCTGACTCAGAGCACTCCTTCACTAAAGATTTTTGTGGGGGGAGGGGGCTTATAGCTCCTTTTGCTCGCACACCGCTTCCATTCTGACAGGAATGATTCCAGGACTGCTGACAACTGGTCCATAAGGACCGCAGGTGCAGGAAACATATGAACATGTTTAACTGTGCAGCACTGCCAGTTGCCCCAGGCAATGTGGAGAGCAGGTGTATCAGACTCCATAAAAACCACCCTCTGAGACCTTATACACTATACAGTGAATATACAGTCCACCCACTGGCTACGCTGAGGAGGGGATACCCGGGAGGACCCACCAACCCTTAAGGACAGCTCAGTCTGTGAGGAGATTGTGAGGGGATTCGCGCCGCAAATAAATGCGCGGCGGCCACAAGAAAATGGCCGCCGTCCCCAGCTATAACTGTGCCACTGAACGCCAAGATGGCCGCCGAGCGCAAAATTCAAAGCTCTAATGCGCGCCAATGGCGCACGCAATAACCACCTCAAACAGCGCCAATGGCGCACGCAATAATCACCTCACACACCAGAAAAAACTGCAGACATGAGCGCCCAACCAGGCCAGAGTGACCCCCAAACACCCCACAGCGCAGCACCAGTACAGGGTGCAGAGAGCAGCATAACAGGGGGGGGACAGGGAGAAACCCCCACACACAGAAACACAGCCAGCATGTACTCACCTGCAGTAGGAGAGACTACTTACCCGTCCCTTTCAGGGACTCACTGGCTTGTTTCAGACAGACCTATCACAGAGTCGTACTGCGTAGCTGTCGGCCCGGTCCACCGCGAGAGATACAATCAGTCAAGTACTGTTCAATCTTGAGAGGACCGCGGGAGCATGAAAGCAACCCGGCCACCCCTGGAGCCATGGGGTATGTCGTGAACTGAGTCTCACGCACGCAAGGCGAGGATCAGCACGCTCGATGGTCGGACAGGGAAGACTACGAGGATACCAGTGTACCCAACCTGTTGCCCAGCCGACAGTTGATTGAAGGTCTCAAAAATAAAATAATAAAATTCCCAAAGGAATAAAAATCAAAAGTAAAATCTTCCAGGAGACTGGCTCCTGAGAGCCACGTCTTCTCCTTCTGCTAGGCAGAAAAAAACTGAGGCTGATTAGCTGCAGGTGGAAGGGTAATGTCCGGAGGGACCGCCCCCCTGGGCGGGGCTGTTCAGCTCTGGCTTGTTCTAGAATGTTTTAACCTCTAACATTCTGCCTAGGTCTTCTCCTGCGAGCAGGGACATATACCCACATGTAATCAGTATGAGAGCTGCGTCGGTCCATGGACGATAAGAGAAAAAGGTATTTTTACATAACAAATAATTGTGGCTTCATTATGTAAATGTGGTGCTGAGTGAACTAATCAATGTTTGGTGTTTACACTGACAATGAAGGCTAATTAAGATTGTTTAATCCACATGGCAAAACAAGTTCACTAGGTAAACCTACCAGAAACATCAAACATTATACAATAAAAAATCCAAACCAATCTTTACTCAAGAAAAAGTTTTATTTTTTTGGTATAAAATTATTAAAGATTGTCTGGCATTTCAATGGCCCCCCTACCCATAAAATAGTCCACATATTGGTTACAGACCTCACGTCCGGTTGGGGGGGCCAAGCCAGGACGGCCAGGTTCCAGGGCCACCAAAGTTTCTGCATTGATTAAAGAGGCCTCAGGCCCACTCAAAGATATATAACTTGTTGAATGCACCCTTAGGAAATTATGCAGCACACAGCACGTCATAACCACATGGTTCCATTTGTATGGGGCAAGGTGGATGGAGGTAAGGAAGAGGCGAAATCGGCTGGCCATGATTCCAAACGCATTTTCCACCACCCTTCTGGCTCTGGCCAGCCGATAATTGAACACCCTCCTCTCAGGGGTGAGGGTGCGTTGCGGGAATGGCCTCGCCAAATGGGGTCCCAGGCCAAACGCCTCATCCGCCACAAAGACAAAAGGTAGTCCCTCTACATTCTGCTCCGTTGGTGGCAAGGCCAGCAGATCCAAAAGGAGCCGTTCCCCAAACTCCGTCTGGGCAAAAACTCCTCCATCAGACATCCTGCCATTCTTGCCAACGTCCACATAGAGGAACTCGTAGGTGGCCGACACCACTGCCATCATCACGACGCTGTGGAACCCCTTATAATTATAATAAAAGGATCCCGAATGGGGTGGTGGGACGACCCGAACATGTTTGCCATCGATGGCTCCTCCACAGTTCGGAAAGTTCCATCGCTGGGCAAACTCGGAAGCCACATTCTGCCATTCATGTGGTGAAGAAGGGAACTGTGGAATTAAAGAAATAATAAATTAATACTTGGAGTCAGAAACATTGAAAGCTGATTTCATACACACATTCATGGCCAACATTGGTAGAAACTGTTCAAAACATAAAAAATTGGAAGCAACAAAAAACAAACAAACCAAAAAATTATGGGGGGGGGGGGGGTTGAAGATGAGTTGGGAATATCACACATGAAGGCTGTAGCACTCTGTATTGAAGTTAACAAAAATGAAACATTCCTAGGCAAAATTTAGGGTGCGTTTTGGGTAAAGCACTACGATGGAACATAGAATAAAAAACATGGAAATGACTAGGCAAGGTAGGTATGGCCCCAGGATAGCATGCTGGAGAGGTTAGGTAAGCCAAATTTACAGGTAGGCCTCAAACCCCAAACTTTAAATAATAAAACATGGGGAGAAAGGGGACATTCCCTGCAGCTAAGAATCATGTGAATTAGGGACTGCAAATAAAGCAAATTAAAAATATCCAAAAATAAAAACCATACAATGTGAATTTTTGAAGACGAACACTTACCTTAATATAGTCCTCCTGCAAAACTTGAAGGATGGCAGAACAAGTCTCTGGTATAATGATCCCCAGAGCCTGGGGGGATATGCCTGTGGAGAACTTAAGGTCCTGCAGGCTTCTCCCAGTAGCCAGGTATCGCAACGTGGCGATGAGCCTCTGCTCAGCACTGATGGCTTCCCGCATAACGGTGTCCTGCCTGGTAATATAGGGGGACACCAAAGCCAACAGCTGCTGAAATACGGGGTCAGACATCCTGAGAAAATTCCTGAAATCATCAGGATTATTCTCCCTGATCTCCCGCAACAAAGGCATGTGACAGAATTGGTGCCACTGGAGCAACCAATTCTTGGTCCATGAACTCCTCCTGACCCTGCTCATGGCATGGAGTCAGGATACAGCATGAACCCCTGCACCAACTACAGCACGAACTCTACGACGAGTACATAGCCGCAACATGGCTAGATAACGGTCGGCTGAACAGAACGAACTAGAAGAACGCACGGAAGAACAGCAAGGCCTATGAAGAACAAGCTGAAAAACACGAACGTGCAGAGCAGGCCGCACTGAATAAACAGATACGAACTGACTACAAGCAGTGCTAAACAGATACGAACCCACAGGCGCAAACTGAACTCCCAAAAACGATCTTCAAAGCACGAAGACTGAAAAGCGCGAATCGTCTCTCACCAAACTTTTACTAACACGCGGTAACACGGAATTAGCAAAAGCGTCCCAAAGGGTGGCGTCATTCGAACGGAACTTCCCCTTTATAGTGCCGTCGTACGTGTTGAACGTCACTGCGCTTTGCTTGATCGTTTTTTTTAATGATGGTGTGTACGCAAGGCAGGCTTGAGAGGAAACATGAAAAAAAACGAGGAGAAAAACGTCGGTTTAAAAAATGACATTAAAAACGATCGTGTGTACGGGGCATTAAGCTGGATATACACGTACCGAAAATTGTCCGATTCAGCAGGTGCTAGCCAAATTTCGGTCCGCGTATACCCGTCTGTTCAACAAAAGCGATTTGTTAGACTAGCTTCTGTCAAACGGTCCTACTGCAAAACTAGCATTTCGATCAGCGCATGCAGCCAATGGCTGTGGCGCTAATTTGTGTATTCTGATGGGGGGGGGGGGAGAATACATTAGAATCGCGGGGAGATCCCTTTATCAACACTGCTTGTGTTGATGTGGGGATCTGTGAGTTTTTCCAGACCAGAGCATAGAGCAGCCCCCTACCTCCTTTTCAGGAGTTCCCTGCCAGTGCTGTCCAAGCCATGTGGTATAGGTTTCCCCCCCGAGCTGGTGTCCTCCTGGCTTGGCCACGCCTCCCTCTCCCTCCTTACATGATTTTACTGACAGCAGCAAAAGCCTATGGCTCCAGTCTCTGCCTTGAGGGGGCTCAAGTAAGTGTTTATAGGTGGGGGGGGGGGGTTAGTGGTGAGTTTTTTACCTTAATGTAGGGAATGCATTAAGGTAAAAGTACTGTCGGACTTTAAAACAATTTTAATACATTGTCTTCTAATTTGTATGGTTAACATTATCTTATGTTAGAAATAAACACAAAAAAAAACATTATCTTATGTTAGGATGGACAGAACACCATTGATAAGACACTTTTTGATTGGGAGCCACTACAGAAATTCATAGCTCTAGAGACTATACAATGATTCAGAAGCTATACTTTAGTATGAATGAAGAACAGGAGCCCAGTACCTAGATCCCCACAATTTACAACTGTAAGAGCGGAAAAGTTTTTAACCCCTGCTGGGTTTCAAATTCTGTCTCTGTCCCTACTGAAGCAATTTTTCTGCCAGAACCGAAATATTCTTTGTGTACACATAAAAGAGATTTCTTATCCTGTTCTATCTGACACCTGTCACCTGGACAAGAAATGAGGAAAAGTCTACCCCATAGTGACAAAAACAACAAACAAATCCTGGCAGTGGTTCTAAATCTAAACCTCCATTGCACTACTTCAAAATGTATTTTACTTATGTATCCCTTCTGCATACATTTATGCCCCACTTCCTGTTTTGTCTGACACCTATCAAGCAGAAGTGGGGAGATTTTCCCTCACTTTCGATTCTAACATCTGTCACGCTGAGAAATCTCCCAAATAGGTACACAGACAGCAAATTTACAGACATGTCACACTTAATCTTTTGGCTGGTGATAGCCATTAATAGTTCTGCCTCAGCCAATGTCTTGTTAATTTTGCTAGGTGTCCCGCTAAGGATGAAAGAACCGGAAAAAAGAAGCCACAGACTATACTGCTACTGCACAATGAATATGTTACAGGTCAGAACACATTGTGAAGAAAGTTTAAACTGCACTCACAATTTAAGAAGTGGAAGATTTCTGGGTATAACACATTTTGTACTTTCAAAAATGCAGATTTCATTTTTACTGTTCAAAGTGGTAGAACCATGATCGTTTTTCAACACAGACTTGCAATGCTGTGGGTGATAATCTTCTTTCATGTTTTCTGAATCACTGCTTGCTTTATTATCAGTTGGATCCTGATCAGTAAGAAAATCATTATGCAGATTCTAAGAATGTAACACTGTACCAAAAATGAATAAACCAAATATGATATTACCAAAGTTACCAGTAAAGATAGGTTCCAAGTTAAATTTGCAAGGACATTTTTAATATAAAAATTTTAAAATTCACCTTCAAACTTACTGGTTGCTATGGAGAAAGCAGCTCTTTCATAGAATTGAATTTTTGTTCTGTTACCTGTGAAGAGCTCACCAAAAACTCCTTTCTTACACCTGCTGTGTCCGAAGGCTGACTTTCACATGTCTTTTCTTCTTCACTCTTCCAGATACCATCGCAAATATGGGAGTCCATATTTTTCTCTAACTTTTTACCTGAGCCAAGTTCATTGTCTCCCTCAGTGAATTCCCCATTATGTGACTCAGACTGGGTTCGATTTTGGCAAACTTTTAAAACTTCTGTGCTTGTGGTAGATAAATCCAATTTGATATCTTTAGCCTAGAATTAAAATGTGAACACAATGTAAACAATGCCTAAGAAAATAATGCCCCACAATTAAATGTCTTATAAGTCAGAAGTGCTCCAAAACAAATTTTCACAAGTTCACCATTAGGGAAAAAATAATACATGCACATATTTTTCCAGTAAAAAAAAATGTGCATTTATTTTGTATTTTTCCCCTCAGGAGCCTGCAAAGCATAGCACCCATGATCAGTGGATCACGGGTGCATTGTCAGACTTCTTCAGGTGCATCCAGCTTTCTTGCTAGTACCTCTGTATGGGCTTTCTGTTAGAAAGTTGTAGGAAGTGTCATCAGACTATGAGGGCACTCAACAATGCCTTTGCAGTCCAATGAGAACTACCAGTCAATCTGTATAAATGACGTGGTTGCTCAGACTGTGACAGCAGCTTTGGCAGAGAGGAATCCCTGCTTTCTGTTACAGAGGGGAGATCAGGGGGTACAGGGAGAGGTGCTAGGGCATGTTACACCCCAAATACAGGTGTAAGATGTTCCAAACATGAACTTATCCTTTCAATTTGAACACCAGGCAACTGTAAAAGTCACAAATTAAAGTGTTTCTAAAACAAAAGTTTTTTTTTACCTTAATGCATTACCTGCATTAAGGTAAAAAACCTTGCAATAGTTGTCCCCCCCCCCCCCCAAAAAAAAAAATAACCTGATTCGCGGATTGATTTAGTGCTGTGTCCCTATGCAGTCAAGCTGGTTCTCTTTCTCCCCTCTCACAGGCTCAGAGACAGCAGCGGGAGCCATTGGTTCCTGCTGCTTCCTAATCAAATTTTATGAGGAGAGGGGGGGGCGGGGCCAAGCCATGCTGTGTGTGTCAACAGATGCAAACAGCTGGCTCGCAGATGTGCCCCATAGGAAACAGCTTCCTATAGGAGTGCACCGAGAACAGGAGGAGCCGAGAGCCCCAGCGGAAGAACCCTGGAAGAGGAATACGGCCACTCCAAAAAACATTACACACAGCAGGTAAGTATAACATGTTATTTAAAAAAATAAAAATGCATTTTTATAATCACTTTAATACCGTTTTGTATTCATTAAAACATCATTAAATGAAAGTGGTTGTAAACCTACCGGGGTGCCCCTACGGAAAGCTGCTTTCCCTGAGGGCACCTGTGCGGGCTCTCTCCTGCGTCCATTGACACAGACGGTGGGACTCGGCCCCACGTCACAGGATTTGATTAATAGCAGAGGGAGCCAATGGCTTCTGCTGTTATCAATCTGTCCAATGAGGAGCCGCTGCGCTCGTGCACATCTCTGGATTGGACTCAGGTAAGAAAAATGGGGGGGGGGGGGTCTGGTGGGGAGCTGCAGCACTGAATGTTTTTTACCTTAATGCATAGAATGAATAAAGGTGAAAAACCTTGAGGCTTTAGAACCACTTTGAATAAAATGCAAGCAGTATAAGTAAACAAATTTAACTTGTTATCAGCCTCTTGCAGTCCCTGTACAGCAAAGACTAAGGGAGGGAGAAGCAACACAAGGGGTGAGTCATTTCTTCTGCAGCACTTTTATTAACAAAGGACATTCTTATAGTAGGACAGAGCGTAGTAACAGATGAGAGATGAGCTTATTGGTCCCCTGCTTCACATTTCACTGTTCAGTTACAGGGCTGTGGAACAAGCTACAACTTTAAAGTGGTTCTAGAGGTAGAAGGTTTTTTAACCGAATGAATTCTCTGAATTCACATAAAAAAAAAAAAAAAAAAACGTTCTGTGTCCCCCCCAGGCCCCTATTATACTTGCATGAGCCCAATCTCTATCCAGGATCCAGTGCCGAAAGCAACATTACAGGCTGAACCCACATCTTCATCGAAGTGGGATCCGGGTAAGGTTCCGAAATGCTCAGCTGCAGTGACTATGGAGCAGCCAGGAATCTTGATAGAAGAGTCATCTTATAGAAAAAAGTTGAGCATTGTAGGATGGGAGAGTTAATCCACTTTTTAATGCATGCCGATATTCTGTTTGCTTTGTTAGCAGCAGCTTGGCATTGCATGGCATTTGCTGAGCCTATCATCTACTAGGACCCCCAGGTCCTTTTCCATCCTTGATTCCCCCAGAGGTTCTCCCCCCAGTGAGTAGATTGCATTTATATTTTTGCCACCCAAATGCATTATTTTACATTTTCCACATTAAACCTCATTTGCCATGTAGTTGCCCATCCCATTAATTGGTTCAGATCTTCTTGCAAGGTTTCCTCATCCTGCCGAGAAGTTATTGCCCTGCTTAGCTTAGTATCGTCCGAAAATACAGAGATTGAACTGTTTACCCCATCCTCCAGTTTGTTTATGAACACATTAAATAGGATTGGTCCAAGCACAGAACCCTGGGGGACCCCACTTTCCACCCCTGACCATTCCGAGTATTCCCCATTTATCACCACCCTCTGAACTCGCCATTGTAGCCAGTTTTCAATCCATGTACTCACCCTATGATCCATGCCAACGGACCTTACTAAGGTTAGATTGGTTTGGCAAGAATCCATGCTGATTACTGCTAATGATATCGTTTTCATTACTAAAATCTTGTATATAGTCCCTTATCATCCCCTCCAAGAGCTTGCCTATTATTGATGTTAGGCTAACTGGTCTGTAATTCCCAGGGATGTATTTTGGCCCTTTTTTAAATATTGGTGCTACATTGGCTTTTCTCCAATCAGCTGGTAGCATTCCAGTCAGTAGACTGCCAGTAAAAATTAGGAACAATGGTCTGGCAATTACTTGACTGAGTTCCATAAGGACCCTCGGGTGCAAGCCATCTGGTCCAGGTGGCTTATTAATGTTTTCCAAGTCTATTTCTAATTCTGTCCTCTGTTAGCCATGAGGGTGCTTCCTGTGATGTGTCATGAGGACAAACACTGCAGTTTTGGTTACTGAAGCCCCCCATTTCCCTCGTGAAGACAGAGGAGAAGAATAAATTCAATATCTTTGCCATCTCTCCAATAAGGTCTGTCCTCCCTCTTTTGCTGTTTATATACATAAAGAATTTCTTGGGATTTCTTTGCTCTCCTCCGCTATGTGTCTTCCGTATTCTATCTTAGCCACCCTAATTGCACCCTTACATTTCTTGTTGCATTCTTTGTAAAGTCTGAATGATGATCCCTCAGCCTTGTATTTCTTGAAGGCCTTCTACTTTGCTTTTATATGCATTTTTACATTGGAGTAAAGCCATCCCGGACTTTTGTTCGCTCTTTTAAAAAATTGTCCCAATGGGATGCACTTGCTAATACCCTTATTTAATATGCTCTTAAAGCAAACCCATCTCTCCTCCGTATTCTTTGTTCCTAAGATTTTATCCCAATTTATATCTTCTAGCAAGGTTCGTAGTTTAGGCGAAGTTGGCTCTTTTGAAATTCAGTGTCTTTGTATTCCCCTTATGTTTCCTATTTGTGTGATTTTTACTGAAGCTAATTGACCTGTGATCGCTGTTTCCTAAATTGCTCCTTTTTTCCACATCCGTGATAAGGTCTGTATTGTTGGTAATCAGTAGGTCTAATTTCTGCTAATCCAAATTGTGATAGGAGGTCTGTCTCCCCCTCCTCCCTCAGGTTAGGGGGCATATAGCATACTCCCAGTATTATTTTTCCCTTAGTTTCATCCCTTTTGAACTCTACCCATAAGGATTCCACCTCCTCCCTAGCTCCCTTAGTGATGTCATCTTTCACATTAATTGTACACTATTCTTGATATGCGGGCATACCCCTCCAACTTTTTTACCCACTCTATCCCTGCGATAAAGTGAATAACCTTGAATCGTTGCTAGCCAATCATGGGAGCTATTGAACCGAGTCTCTGAAATTCCCACAAAATCGAAATCCTCCTCATACAACAGTATCTCTAGTTCTCCCATCTTGTCTGCCAGGCTCCTGGCATTGGTGAACATGCCACTTAGTTTAGACTGGTCGCATACATTTCTTGTGAAAAAAAAAAAGACTGGTCGCATACTGTCCTCTTATTCGGTTTTCCGAGATTGCAAATAGGACTTGTTACTAGTGATGAGCCGAACACCCCCGGGTTCGGTTCGCACCAGAACCCGCGAACGGACCGAAAGTTCGTACGAACATTAGAACCCTATTAAATACAATGGATGCGAACGTTCGAATTCTAAAGTGCTAATTATAACAACTATTATGCATGTTATTGTCCTAAAAAGGGTTTGGGAACCCGGGTTGTGCACCAGGGGACATGTATCAATGCAAAAAGAAGTTTTAAAAACGGTCGTTTTTCGGGAGCAGTCATTTTAATGATGCATAAAGTGAAAAAAAAAAAGTCAAATATTCCTTTAAATATCGTACCTGGGGGGTGTCTAAAGTATGCCTGTGAAGTGCCACGTGTTTCCCGTGTTTAGAACTGTCCCTGCACAAAATGACACTTCTAAAGGAAAAAAAAGCCATTTAAAACTGCTTGCGGCTTTAATGTAATGTCTGGTCCCGGTAATATGGATGAAAATCTTTAAGAAAAATGGCATAGCTACCCCATGACCCCCCCCCCTACCCCAGCCCATTACCAGCCCCTTTGGGTCTTGTATGGATATTAAGGGGAACCCCGCACATAAAATAAAAAAGGCCCTATATACTCTGAACAGCCGTATACAGGCGGTGCATACAAGACAGGGACTGTAGGTTTGTTCTTATGTAGAATCTGTTTGTAATTTTGAACAGGTACATTGTTGAAGTGTAGCTCCAGCCCAAAAATCTATTTTTAAACTTTTTGGAAAACATAGGTAAGGGTTATCACCCCTGTAACATTTGTTTTGCTGTCTGTGCCCCTGTTCAGAACATTTCACCTCACTTTCCGTCCCAATGACAACTGTTTTTGAAATGTGGTGTTTTTCTTGAAACAAGGATTGCTGATAAAGCATCAGTACAGAGGAGACACCTTTCTCCCATATTTATTCTTACAGGAGAGAATTTTCCTTCCTAGTGGTAGATTTCCTCTCACTTCCTGTTGTCTTCTTGCGTTTGCAAGTAGGAGTCGTTTGTAAGTTGGATGTTTGAAAGTAGGGACCTGCCGTATATACTCTGCAGAAATAGGCCCCTTAGTTGTTGGTGTTGGCACAACACTGTAAGCACTCACAGTTACTCTTGGTTGGTGCTGGAACGCCCTGCTGTCAACTATTATATCAGGAATTTTAATTACATATAATTGTTGAACAGTGGTAGTAAAAATTGGGCCTTTGATGGTGGTGCTGGTGCCACAACACTGTAAGCCCTGACAGTTACTCTTGGTGGGTGCAGCAATGGGCCCTGCTGTGAATTATTAGATCAAGAATTGTAATTGCATGCCCCTGTTGAACAGGGGCTGAAAAATTGGGCCTTTCGTGGTGGTGGTGGTGGTGGTGGTGGTGTTGCCACAACACTGTAAGCCCTCAGAGTTACTCTTGGTGGGTGCAGGAATGGGCCCTGCTGTGAATTATTAGATCAAGAATTGTAATTGCATGCCCCTGTTGAACAGGGGCTGAAAAATTGGGCCTTTCGTGGTGGTGGTGGTGGTGGTGGTGTTGCCACAACACTGTAAGCCCTCAGAGTTACTCTTGGTGGGTGCAGGAATGGGCCCTGCTGTGAATTATTAGATCAAGAATTGTAATTACATGCCCCTTTTGAACAGGGGCTGAAAAATTGGGCCTTTCGTGGTGGTGGTGGTGGCGTTGCCACAACACTGTAAGCCCTCAGAGTTACTCTTGGTGGGTGCAGCAATGGGCCCTGCTGTGAATTATTAGATCAAGAATTGTAATTGCATGCCCCTGTTGAACAGGGGCTGAAAAATTGGGCCTTTCGTGGTGGTGGTGGTGGTGGTGTTGCCACAACACTGTAAGCCTTCAGAGTTACTCTTTGGTGGGTGCAGCAATGGGCCCTGCTGTGAATTATTAGATCAAGAATTGTAATTACATGCCCCTTTTCAACAGGGGCTGAAAAATTGGGCCTTTCGTGGTGGTGGTGGTGGTGGTGGCGTTGCCACAACACTGTAAGCCCTCAGAGTTACTCTTGGTGGGTGCAGCAATGGGCCCTGCTGTGAATTATTAGATCAAGAATTGTAATTGCATGCCCCTGTTGAACAGGGGCTGAAAAATTGGGCCTTAGGCACTGGTGGCACAACACTACAACCCCTCACAGATACTGTACTTGGAGCACAGCAATGAGCCCTGTTGCAAAGTATTGCTTCAAAAATTGTAATGACACGCCCCTGTTAAACAGGGGCTGAAAAATTGGGCCTTAGGCACTGGTGCCACAACACTCCAACCCCTCACAGATACTGTACTTGGAGCACAGCAATGAGCCCTATGGCAAATTATTGCTAAAAAAATTGTAATTACACGCCCCTGTAAAACAGGGGCTGAAAAATTGGGCCTTAGCCACTGGTGGCGGCACCCATAAACAAAAATGATCTTCCAAGCTATCATCATCAATCGTATCATTGAGGACTCGGAGGAGGAGGATAGCCAGTCAACATAACAGCACAGGCACTCAGCATCAGCATCAGTCTTGAAGGGATGTGACATGTTAAAATCAATTAGTCTGTTATATCAGCATCAGGTGTGTGGTAGCTGGTGGTGATCCAAGACTGGTTCATCTTGATGAAAGTCAGTCGATCAACCGAGTCGGTGGACAGGCGCACCCTGTGATCCGTGACAAATCCTCCAGCAGCACTGAATGTGCGTTCCGAAAGAACGCTGGATGCAGGACAGGCCAGTAGCTCAATTGCATACTGTGCAAGCTCTGGCCAGTGATCCATCCTCAAGACCCAGTAAGCCAGAGGATTTTCGGTGGGGAAGGTGTCCAAGTCTGACCTTGCCCCTAGATATTCCTGCACCATGTTTATCAGACGCTGGCGATGGTTGCTGGAACCGATCATACTTTGGGGCTGCGGACTAAAGAATTGTCTGAACGCATCGGTCAGACGGCCACCTTCCCCACCGCTCCTTCTTTGACTGGCCGAAGCCTCAGCAACTCGTTGTCCAGGACCAGGAGTTTGTAACCTCCCAGTCTCTGGGAACGCGTTGCACAGACCTTTCTGCAAGGCCTCCCGGAGTTGTCTCATCCTCTGCTCCCTCTGCGACGGTAACATAAGGTCCGCAACCTTACCCTTGTACCGTGGATCAAGGAGAGTGGCCAGCCAGTAATGGTCCCTCTCCTTGATCCGAAGAATACGAGGATCCTTCCGCAGACTTTGCAGGATCAGGGAGGCCATGCAGCGTAGGTTTGCTGAGGCATTCGCTCCGGAGTCCTCTGGGTCACTAAGGACGACATGATCCGCAGCCACCTCCTCCCAGCCACGTACAAGTCCACTGGTTTCTTGGGACTGTAAATCATCCCTAAAAGACTGCTGCTGATGATGCTGAGTGCCAGCCTCCACCTCCATGCTGACACAATCCTCCTCCTCCTCCTCCTCCTCCTCTTCCTGTGCGATGGGTGGGACAGAAGGAACACTGTCTGGGTAAAGGGGGCCTTGAGAGGCAAGGAAGTCCTCCTCTTCCTGCCTCTGTTCTGCCTCAAGTGCCCTGTCCATTATTCCACGCAGCGTGTGCTCCAACAGGTGGACAAGAGGTACAGTGTCACTGATGCATGCACTGTCACTGCTCACCATCCTCGTGGCCTCCTCAAATGGTGCCAGGACAGTGCATGCATCCCTGATCATGCCCCACTGGCGTGGAGAAAAAAACCAAGCTCCCCTGACCCTGTCCTGGTGCCGTAGTCGCACAGGTACTCATTGATGGCCCTCTGCTGCGTGTGCAGCCGCTGCAGCATGGCCAACGTTGAGTTCCACCTGGTGGGCATGTCACATATAAGGCGGTTCTTGGGCAGGTTCAACTCCTTTTGCAGCTCAGCCAGGCGAGCACTGGCATTATAAGATCTGCGGAAATGCACACAGACTTTCCTGGCCTGCCTCAGGACATCCTGTAAGCCCGGGTACCTGCCCAAGAACCGCTGCACCACCAGGTTAAGGACGTGAGCCACACAGGGCACATGGGTCAGTTGTCCCTGTCGGAGGGCGGAGAGGAGGTTGGTGCCATTGTCGCAAACCACCATTCCTGGCTTAAGCTGGCGTGGCGTCAACCACCTCTCGGCCTGGCCCTGCAGAGCAGACAGGACCTCTGCCCCAGTGTGGCTTCTGTCCCCCAAACACACCAGCGCAAGCACGGCATGGCATCTTTTTGCCTGCGTACTTGCGTAGCCCCTTGAACGCCTACGGAGCACCGCTGGTTCCGAGGACAAACCACAGGAAGAGGCCATGGAGGAAGAAGAAGAGGAGGGGGTGGAGGAGAGAGGTGTGTCACAACCAGTAGTAGCATTTTGGAGGCGTGGCGGTGGAACAACCTCCAACACTACTGCACCTTGTCCTGCATCCTTCCCAGCTGCCAAAAGAGTGACCCAATGGGCCGTGAAAGAAAGGTAACGTCCCTGTCCATGCCTGCTGGACCATGAGTCAGCGGTAATATGCACCTTACCGCTGACCGCCCTGTCCAGCGAGGCCAAGACATTGCCTTCCACATGCCGGTAGAGAGCCGGAATAGCCTTCCGTGAGAAAAAGTGGCGTTTGGGAACCTGCCACTGAGGAACCGCACATTGCACAAACTCACGGAAGGGGGCCGAGTCTACCAACTGAAAAGGCAGCAGTTGAAGCGCTAGCAATTTAGCCAAGCTAGCATTCAACCGCTGGGCATGTGGATGGCTGGGAGTGAACTTCTTTCGACGGTCCAGCAGCTGGGGCAGGGAAATTTGCCTGCTAGAATCGGACGTCGGTGTACTGCTAGCAGAGTGGCCGCAAGTACTTGGCTGTGACACACCTAATTCTACACCTTCATTCCTCTCAGTGCATGTTTCAGAGAGGACTGAAGTTATAGTGGGGTTGGAGATCCCAGCTGATGCGGTGCAAGGAGAGGTCCGCTTTGTTCTTTGGTGTGGGTCTTTGAGGTAGGCTTGCCAACGAGCTGCATGGCAGGTCAACATATGTCTGGTCAGGCATGTGGTACCCAAGCGGCTGATGTTTTGGCCACGCGATATACGCTTGAGACATATGTTGCAAACAGCAGCTGTGCGATCTGATGCACTAGCCTCAAAAAAGGCCCACACCAAAGAACTTTTTGAATGACGGGCAGAGGCAGCGCCCTGCACAGGCGGAGCTCTGCGGTGTGATTCCGTCGGTGTACTGCCCTTACGCTGGCCACCAAAGGGCATCCTGCCTCGTTGGAGATGTGCCTCCTCCTCATCCTCCTCCTCCTCCTCTCTCCTATTAGGTACCCACGTGGAGTCATTGACCTCATCATCCCCTCCCTCCTCATCACTGGAGCCAATCTGGCAGTATGCTGCAGCTGCTGGAACATGACTGCCAGATTGGTGTCCTTCTTGAGCATCCCCTCTGTCTGCTCTCACGCTACTGCCTTCCTGTAGCTGGGTTTCATCATCAGACCCTTCGAAACGCTGGGCATCCTCCTGGAGCATGTACCCAACACTGTGCTCAAACAGTTCGGGGGACTCCTCAGGAGGAGGACATGGTGGGTCTAGGGAAGGAGTGACTGATGATGAGTCTGACATTGATACCAGGGAAGAGGACGCTTTGGCAGCTGCTTTTCCAGTACCCTGAGCCTGGGTGAGAGAGGATGAGGAGGAGGAGGAGGGCTTGGTCATCCACTCTACCAAGTCTTCGGCATAATGTGGCTCAACATGTCCAGCTGCCGAAAAGAAGGACAAGCGTGTCCCATGGCCATGTGCTGATGACAATGCACCGCGTCCACGACCAGCACTGTTGCCCCCAGACACAGAGCCTGCTTGCCCTCTTTTATTGCCTCCTGACTGTCTGCCTCTCCTTGTTTGCCTTCCAGACATTCTAATAGATGGCCTGCAGGGAGATGGGAAAAAAGCAATAAGGGCTACCTTCAGGTGTCCTTCTCTGTCCCTTTACTTAAGGATTTCTAAATATGGTTGAGGATGATTGCTTTTGCACAGAATAGCACAACGACAATTTCCCTGACTGTCCAAAAAAACAAGGATTTCAAAGATGGTTGATGAGGAATGCTTTAGCACACTATAGCACAAGGAGAATTTCCCTCACTGTCCTTCCCTGTCCCTAGAAACAAGGATTATCACAGTGAAAGAAACTGACACTCTTCCTACCTATAGTTTTCTGTCCCTAGAAAAAATGTTTTTTTAAAGCACACTATAGCACAAGGAGAATTTTCCTCACTGTCCTTCCCTGTCCCTAGAAACAAGGATTATCACAGTGAAAGAAACTGACACTCTTCCTACTGTGACAGCAGGAAGGTAAAGTCACCTGGTTGCATCCAGGGGGGTAGATATATTTCGCCCAGATTCAGGCTTTACGCCGACTTATACAACTAGGTGGAGAGTTGTATAAGCCCAGCTAAGGCTAGTGGGCTCATGGATGACTCATATGTCTAGGGAGAGTGTGGGGCGTCGTGCAGACAGGGAGTTGATGAGACCAGCTGAAGCTTGTCAGCTCATTTAGGCCTCTATAAGAACTCCCAGCTTCATTAGATGTTAGCTCATGCCTGGAACCAGACCTGTGTGGACTGTCTAGGGAGAGTGAACCCCTGTGCGGTGAGGCAAAGCCTGTGTGGCTATTTGTTTGGACTTTTACTAAACCAGGGACTTAGGGACTAGGACAGCACCAGGCTGATCCCAGTTGTTAGTTTAGGAAACCTGCATGTTTAGTCAGAGGTCAAACTGACCAGGATTTATTTTGTTTATGTTTCTTTTTGGCTTTGCTGTGGTTTTTGTCACTGTACATAGAGAAATAAACCGCACCTTTTGATTTTGAAAACCACAACCTCCGTCTGCTGGCCCTGTTTTTGTGTGGGGAGCCCAACCAGGGGGTCACACACACCCGCCACCGAGTTAACCCCCTCACAGTTGGTGGAGAACCAGTGGCAGTTTTTTTTAAGCCAGCATGGAGGAGATACTGAAACAGCTGGCTCTAGCAAATGCCAATCAACAGCAGACAAATGCAGGTTTGCAAAGGAGACTTGCAGCCCAGCAGCAAGCTCATCAACAAGCCCAGCAGCAATCTGAGGCCCGCTTCATAGACCTGTTACAGAAGCAAGAGCAGAGACTACAACAAATGGAAGCAGTAATGCAGCAACGTCCGCAGACCAGTGAGGAAAGCCGTCCCACTAATACCGCGTCCTTTGGGGTGAGTCGTTTATTGACAAAAATGACTGGAGAGGATGATCCAGAGGTATTTTTGACCACATTTGAAAGGACTGCTGAAAGAGAAAAGTGGCCTGAGGAGCAGTGGGCTGGACTGGTGGCTCCTCTGTTAACTGGTGAATCGCAGAAGGCTTACTATGACCTAGAGCCTGACCAAGCAAAAGACTATGTGATGCTAAAAGCTGAAATATTGGCAAGGCTGGGTGTCACCCTGGCTGTCCGGGCTCAGCGTGTGCATAACTGGACTTTCCAGCTTGGAAAACCCCCCAGGTCTCAAATGTATGATCTCATTCACCTGAGCAGGAAGTGGCTACAGCCAGAGACTTTGTCCGCACCAGAGATTGTGGAACGTGTTGTAATGGATCGGTTTTTGAGAGCTCTTCCTACTGCCATCCAAAAGTGGGTAAGCCATGGAGACCCAGAGACGGCCGGTGGTCTTGTGGATCGTGTAGAGAAATACTTGGCTACAGAGAACCTGACGGCCTCTTCCAGAGACTCTCGGACTTTCCACCCTAAGACCAGACCATCCCCAGGGGCGGATAAGAGGATTCCAAGGGGTAAGGGTGGAGAGAGTGAGAGGGTGGGAGCTCTACCCCAAGTTTGGCGAGAACAGCCTGGGAAATCAGCGGCTCAAGAGGCGGCAAGAAGGATCGTTTGCTACCGCTGCCGGCAAGCGGGACATATTGCAGCAAATTGCCCGGTTGTGGAGGAACCCATGCAATGTGACTTTCTGATGGACAGACGTCAGTCGCTGTGTGCGACAGTCGCATGCACTGCCATTCGGGGAACTGAGAAACATTTATGCAAAATGTGTATTAATGGTAGAAATGTTGTGGCATTACTGGATTCAGGTAGCCTTGTGACCCTGATAAAGGCTGAATTAGTTAAAACAGAGGTCTCTGGGAATAGCAAGGTAGCTGTTATTTGTGTGCATGGGGACACCCGAGAGTATCCAGTGACTACAGTGTGTTTTGAGACCCCCAAAGGTACCCTCTCTCATCCAGTGGGGTTAGTATCTCAATTACCGCATGATGCCATTGTGGGAAGGGATTTTCCGAAGTTCTGGGAACTGTGGGATGATCCTGAGCCCCCCACTGGTGCCCCTATGTACCAGGAATGTGATAGCCAGAACTCCTCTGAGAGTGGTGAGGACTCTCCAGAATTTCCCTTGTCAGTATTGGCAGGGGAGACTCAAGAAACTGGAGAGGAGCCCACCTCCTCAGGCGAAAACCTACCGTCTGTGGAGTTTTCTGATCTGGAGGTTCACAGGGAAAATTTTGCCACAGAACAGTTAAAAGACCCCGCCCTAATAAAGGCACGGGAAAACGTAGTGGAAATAGATGGCGAGTTAGTGAACCCAGATAATACCTGCACTTACCCATACTTCAGCGTAGAGAAGGACCTACTGTATCGGGTGGCAAAAAGGGCAGAAGAAACCGTTGAGCAGCTTGTGGTGCCCAAACCTTACAGGAAGTTGGTGTTGGAGTTGGCCCATGGGCACATTCTTGGAGGTCATCTGGGGACAGAGAAAACCCGAGAGAGGGTATTACAGAGATTCTATTGGCCTGGGGTGATGAAGGACATAGAAAATTATTGTTCCTCCTGCCCTGTGTGTCAGAGGTCGGCCCCGATGCCACATTTCCGTAGCCCGCTGGTCCCTCTACCCATCATTGAGGTCCCGTTTGAGAGAATCGCAATGGATTTGGTAGGTCCTATAATCAAGTCCGCTAGGGGGCACCAGTACATATTGGTTATAATGGACTATGCCACCCGTTATCCAGAAGCGATCCCTCTCAGAAATACCTCGGCCAAAACCATAGCCAAAGAGCTATCTCTTGTTTTTAGCCGGGTGGGTATTTGTAAAGAACTGCTTACGGACCAAGGTACACCCTTTATGTCCCGGGTTATGAAAGAGCTGTGTAAATTGCTCAAAGTGACGCAATTGCGTACATCTGTGTATCACCCCCAAACCGATGGGCTGGTTGAAAGATTCAACAAAACCCTAAAACAAATGTTGAAGAAAGTGGTGGATAGAGATGGAAAGGATTGGGACTGTCTACTTCCTTATTTGATGTTTGCTATTAGGGAGGTGCCCCAATCCTCTACGGGATTCTCCCCCTTTGAGTTACTGTATGGGAGACACCCAAGAGGGCTGTTGGATATTGCCAAGGAAACTTGGGAAAGTGAGAGTTCTCCCCACAGGAGTGTGATTGAGCATGTCGCCCTGATGCAAGATCGAATTGCACAGGTAATGCCCATCGTGAAGGAACATTTGGCCCAAGCGCAGTTGGCACAGCAGAGAGTGTACAACCGTGGAGCAAAGACCCGTACCTTTTCCCCGGGGGATAGGATATTGGTACTTGTCCCTACGGTTGAAAGTAAATTCCTTGCCAAATGGCAAGGCCCCTACGAGATAATGGAAAAAGTGAGCGAAGTGAATTACAAGGTCAGACAACCAGGAAGGCGAAAGCCCGAACAGATATATCACGTTAATCTGTTGAAAGCCTGGAGGGATAGAGAGTCCCTAGTCGCAGAAACTTGGTCACCAGCTCAAACTGGTTGCGTGATTCCGGAGGTTGGAATAGCAGCCACCTTGTCACAACCCCAACAACAGGAGGTTAAGGAGTTTGTGCTTCGCAACAAGGAGGTGTTCTCTGAGCTGCCGGGACAAACATCTGGGGTAGAGCATGATATTATTACCCCGCCCGGTGAAAGGGTGAAGTTAAAACCCTATCGGATCCCAGAGGCCCGACGGGAGGCAATACGGGAGGAAGTACAGAAAATGCTGAACTTAGGGGTGATAGAGGAGTCCCAAAGTGATTGGTCTAGTCCCATTGTGTTGGTGCCTAAACCGGATGGGAGCTGGCGATTTTGTAACGATTTTCGTCAGTTGAACAAAGTTACAAAATTTGACACCTACCCCATGCCACGTATAGATGAGTTGATCAACCGGCTGGGAACAGCCCGATACATGACGACTCTTGACCTCACAAAAGGGTATTGGCAAATTCCCCTGGCCAAGTCGGCCAAAGAGAAAACCGCATTTGTAACCCCAGACGGGGCGTTCCAATATAAGAGAATGCCGTTCGGGTTACAGAATGCGCCGGCCACATTCCAGCGGAAAATGGACCAGATACTGAGGCCCCATCGGAAGTATGCTGCGGCTTACCTGGATGACGTAATTGTCCATAGCACAGATTGGGCCTCACATCTGCCAAAAGTGCAAGCAGTCCTAGACTCTATCCGGGAAGCGGGGTTTACGGCTAACCCCAAGAAGTGTACCATTGGGCAGGAGGAGGCCAAATATCTTGGGTACACCATTGGCAGGGGAGTGATAAAACCCCAACTCAACAAAGTCGAGGCCATCCAGAGTTGGCCACGTCCCAACAGCAAGAAGCAGGTACGGGCCTTTCTGGGAATCGCGGGTTATTATCGGCGCTTCATTCCCCACTTTGCTTCTAAGGCTGTGCCCCTAACCAACCTGACGAAAGGGAAAGGGTCGGTCATGATTAAATGGACCCCCGAGGCTGAGGCAGCATTCCAATTCTTGAAACAAGCCTTATGTAGCCAGCCAGTGTTGTACTCACCCGACTTCTCTAAAGACTTTGTCGTACAAAGTGATGCGTCAGATGTGGGGTTAGGAGCAGTATTGTCCCAGGTCTGGAACGGGGAAGAGCACCCAGTCATTTACCTCAGCAGGAAGTTGAAGTCCCATGAGGTAAATTACGCCACGGTTGAAAAGGAGTGTTTAGCGGTGAAGTGGGCTCTAGATTCCCTTCGGTACTATCTGCTAGGTAGGCACTTTGACATGGTTACGGATCACGCTCCGTTAAAGTGGATGGCTCAAAACAAGGAAACAAATAGAAGAGTGAATAGGTGGTTCCTGGCCCTCCAGGAATTCAACTTCACAGTAAAGCATCGCCCTGGCGTTCAAATGGGGAATGTGGATGCTTTGTCTCGAGTACATGAATGCCTGATTGCTGGTGTTCCAACCCCGAGGTTAAAACAAGAGGGGGGGGTATGTGACAGCAGGAAGGTAAAGTCACCTGGTTGCATCCAGGGGGGTAGATATATTTCGCCCAGATTCAGGCTTTACGCCGACTTATACAACTAGGTGGAGAGTTGTATAAGCCCAGCTAAGGCTAGTGGGCTCATGGATGACTCATATGTCTAGGGAGAGTGTGGGGCGTCGTGCAGACAGGGAGTTGATGAGACCAGCTGAAGCTTGTCAGCTCATTTAGGCCTCTATAAGAACTCCCAGCTTCATTAGATGTTAGCTCATGCCTGGAACCAGACCTGTGTGGACTGTCTAGGGAGAGTGAACCCCTGTGCGGTGAGGCAAAGCCTGTGTGGCTATTTGTTTGGACTTTTACTAAACCAGGGACTTAGGGACTAGGACAGCACCAGGCTGATCCCAGTTGTTAGTTTAGGAAACCTGCATGTTTAGTCAGAGGTCAAACTGACCAGGATTTATTTTGTTTATGTTTCTTTTTGGCTTTGCTGTGGTTTTTGTCACTGTACATAGAGAAATAAACCGCACCTTTTGATTTTGAAAACCACAACCTCCGTCTGCTGGCCCTGTTTTTGTGTGGGGAGCCCAACCAGGGGGTCACACACACCCGCCACCGAGTTAACCCCCTCACACTACCTATAGTTTTCTGTCCCTAGAAAAAATGTTTTTTTAAAGCACACTATAGCACAAGGAGAATTTCCCTCACTTTCCTTCCCTGTCCCTAGAAACAAGGATTATCACAGTGAAAGAAACTGACACTCTTCCTACCTATAGTTTTCTGTCCCTAGAAAAAATGTTTTTTTAAAGCACACTATAGCACAAGGAGAATTCCCTCACTGTCCTTCCCTGTCCCTAGAAACAAGGATTCGCACAGTAAAACACACTGACACTCTCCCTACCTATAGTTTTCTGTCCCTAGAAAAAATGTTTTTTTAAAGCACACTATAGCACAAGGAGAATTCCCTCACTGTCCTTCCCTGTCCCTAGAAACAAGGATTCGCACAGTAAAACACACTGACACTCTCCCTACCTATAGTTTTCTGTCCCTAGAAAAAATGTTTTTTTAAAGCACACTATAGCACAAGGAGAATTTCCCTCACTTTCCTTCTTTGTCCCTAGAAACAAGGATTATCACAGTGAAAGAAACTGACACTCTTCCTACCTATAGTTTTCTGTCCCTTGAAAAAATGTTTTTTTAAAGCACACTATAGCACAAGGAGAATTCCCTCACTGTCCTTCCCTGTCCCTAGAAACAAGGATTCGCACAGTAAAACACACTGACACTCTCCCTACCTATAGTTTTCTGTCCCTAGAAAAAATGTTTTTTTAAAGCACACTATAGCACAAGGAGAATTTCCCTCACTGTCCTTCCCTGTCCCTAGAAACAAGGATTCGCACAGTAAAAGACACTGACACTCTCCCTACCTATAGTTTTCTGTCCCTAGAAAAAATGTTTTTTTAAAGCACACTATAGCACAAGGAGAATTTCCCTCACTTTCCTTCTTTGTCCCTAGAAACAAGGATTATCACAGTGAAAGAAACTGACACTCTTCCTACCTATAGTTTTCTGTCCCTAGAAAAAATGTTTTTTTAAAGCACACTATAGCACAAGGAGAATTCCCTCACTGTCCTTCCCTGTCCCTAGAAACAAGGATTCGCACAGTAAAACACACTGACACTCTCCCTACCTATAGTTTTCTGTCCCTAGAAAAAATGTTTTTTTAAAGCACACTATAGCACAAGGATAATTCCCTCACTGTCCTTCCCTGTCCCTAGAAACAAGGATTCGCACAGTAAAACACACTGACACTCTCCCTACTGTGAGGGGGGTTAACTCGGTAGCGGGTGTGTGTGACCCCCTGGTTGGGCTCCCCACACAAAAACAGGGCCAGCAGACGGAGGTTGTGGTTTTCAAAATCAAAAGGTGCGGTTTATTTCTCTATGTACAGTGACAAAAACACAGCAAAGCCAAAAAGAAACAAACAAAATAAATCCTGGTCAGTTTGACCTCTGACTAAACATGCAGGTTTCCTAAACTAACAACTGGGATCAGCCTGGTGCTGTCCTAGTCCCTAAGTCCCTGGTTTAGTAAAAGTCCAAACAAATAGCCACACAGGCTTTGCCTCACCGCACAGGGGTTCACTCTCCCTAGACAGTCCACACAGGTCTGGTTCCAGGCATGAGCTAACATCTAATGAATCTGGGAGTTTCTTATAGAGGCCTAAATGAGCTGACAAGGTTCAGCTGGTCTCATCAACTCCCTGTCTGCACGACGCCCAGCCCTCTCCCTAGAGGTATGAGTCATCCATGAGCACACTAGCCTTATACAACTCTCCACCTAGTTGTACAAATCGGCGTAAAGCCTGAATCTGGGCGAAATATATCTACCCCCCTGGATGCAACCAGGTGACTTTACCTTCCTGCTGTCACATACCCCCCCCTCTTGTTTTAACCTCGGGGTTGGAACACCAGCAATCAGGCATTCATGTACTCGAGACAAAGCATCCACATTCCCCATTTGAACGCCAGGGCGATGCTTTACTGTGAAGTTGAATTCCTGGAGGGCCAGGAACCACCTATTCACTCTTCTATTTGTTTCCTTGTTTTGAGCCATCCACTTTAACGGAGCGTGATCCGTAACCATGTCAAAGTGCCTACCTAGCAGGTAGTACCGAAGGGAATCTAGAGCCCACTTCACCGCTAAACACTCCTTTTCAACCGTGGCGTAATTTACCTCATGGGACTTCAACTTCCTGCTGAGGTAAATGACTGGGTGCTCTTCCCCGTTCCAGACCTGGGACAATACTGCTCCTAACCCCACATCTGACGCATCACTTTGTACGACAAAGTCTTTAGAGAAGTCGGGTGAGTACAACACTGGCTGGCTACATAAGGCTTGTTTCAAGAATTGGAATGCTGCCTCAGCCTCGGGGGTCCATTTAATCATGACCGACCCTTTCCCTTTCGTCAGGTTGGTTAGGGGCACAGCCTTAGAAGCAAAGTGGGGAATGAAGCGCCGATAATAACCCGCGATTCCCAGAAAGGCTCGTACCTGCTTCTTGCTGTTGGGACGTGGCCAACTCTGGATGGCCTCGACTTTGTTGAGTTGGGGTTTTATTACTCCCCTGCCAATGGTGTACCCAAGATATTTGGCCTCCTCCTGCCCAATGGTACACTTCTTGGGGTTAGCCGTAAACCCCGCTTCCCGAACAGAGTCCAGGACTGCTTGCACTTTTGGCAGATGTGAGGCCCAATCTGTGCTATGGACAATTACGTCATCCAGGTAAGCCGCAGCATACTTCCGATGGGGCCTCAGCATCTGGTCCATTTTCCGCTGGAATGTGGCCGGCGCATTCTGTAACCCGAACGGCATTCTCTTATATTGGAACGCCCCGTCTGGGGTTACAAATGCGGTTTTCTCTTTGGCCGACTTGGCCAGGGGAATTTGCCAATACCCTTTTGTGAGGTCATGTATCGGGCTGTTCCCAGCCGGTCGATCAACTCATCTATACGTGGCATGGGGTAGGTGTCAAATTTTGTAACTTTGTTCAACTGACGAAAATCGTTACAAAATCGCCAGCTCCCATCCGGTTTAGGCACCAACACAATGGGACTAGACCAATCACTTTGGGACTCCTCTATCACCCCTAAGTTCAGCATTTTCTGTACTTCCTCCCGTATTGCCTCCCGTCGGGCCTCTGGGATCCGATAGGGTTTTAACTTCACCCTTTCACCGGGCGGGGTAATAATATCATGCTCTACCCCAGATGTTTGTCCCGGCAGCTCAGAGAACACCTCCTTGTTGCGAAGCACAAACTCCTTAACCTCCTGTTGTTGGGGTTGTGACAAGGTGGCTGCTATTCCAACCTCCGGAATCACGCAACCAGTTTGAGCTGGTGACCAAGTTTCTGCGACTAGGGACTCTCTATCCCTCCAGGCTTTCAACAGATTAACGTGATATATCTGTTCGGGCTTTCGCCTTCCTGGTTGTCTGACCTTGTAATTCACTTCGCTCACTTTTTCCATTATCTCGTAGGGGCCTTGCCATTTGGCAAGGAATTTACTTTCAACCGTAGGGACAAGTACCAATATCCTATCCCCCGGGGAAAAGGTACGGGTCTTTGCTCCACGGTTGTACACTCTCTGCTGTGCCAACTGCGCTTGGGCCAAATGTTCCTTCACGATGGGCATTACCTGTGCAATTCGATCTTGCATCAGGGCGACATGCTCAATCACACTCCTGTGGGGAGAACTCTCACTTTCCCAAGTTTCCTTGGCAATATCCAACAGCCCTCTTGGGTGTCTCCCATACAGTAACTCAAAGGGGGAGAATCCCGTAGAGGATTGGGGCACCTCCCTAATAGCAAACATCAAATAAGGAAGTAGACAGTCCCAATCCTTTCCATCTCTATCCACCACTTTCTTCAACATTTGTTTTAGGGTTTTGTTGAATCTTTCAACCAGCCCATCGGTTTGGGGGTGATACACAGATGTACGCAATTGCGTCACTTTGAACAATTTACACAGCTCTTTCATAACCCGGGACATAAAGGGTGTACCTTGGTCCGTAAGCAGTTCTTTACAAATACCCACCCGGCTAAAAACAAGAGATAGCTCTTTGGCTATGGTTTTGGCCGAGGTATTTCTGAGAGGGATCGCTTCTGGATAACGGGTGGCATAGTCCATTATAACCAATATGTACTGGTGCCCCCTAGCGGACTTGATTATAGGACCTACCAAATCCATTGCGATTCTCTCAAACGGGACCTCAATGATGGGTAGAGGGACCAGCGGGCTACGGAAATGTGGCATCGGGGCCGACCTCTGACACACAGGGCAGGAGGAACAATAATTTTCTATGTCCTTCATCACCCCAGGCCAATAGAATCTCTGTAATACCCTCTCTCGGGTTTTCTCTGTCCCCAGATGACCTCCAAGAATGTGCCCATGGGCCAACTCCAACACCAACTTCCTGTAAGGTTTGGGCACCACCAGCTGCTCAACGGTTTCTTCTGCCCTTTTTGCCACCCGATACAGTAGGTCCTTCTCTACGCTGAAGTATGGGTAAGTGCAGGTATTATCTGGGTTCACTAACTCGCCATCTATTTCCACTACGTTTTCCCGTGCCTTTATTAGGGCGGGGTCTTTTAACTGTTCTGTGGCAAAATTTTCCCTGTGAACCTCCAGATCAGAAAACTCCACAGACGGTAGGTTTTCGTCTGAGGAGGTGGGCTCCTCTCCAGTTTCTTGAGTCTCCCCTGCCAATACTGACAAGGGAAATTCTGGAGAGTCCTCACCACTCTCAGAGGAGTTCTGGCTATCACATTCCTGGTACATAGGGGCACCAGTGGGGCGCTCAGGATCATCCCACAGTTCCCAGAACTTCGGAAAATCCCTTCCCACAATGGCATCATGCGGTAATTGAGATACTAACCCCACTGGATGAGAGAGGGTACCTTTGGGGGTCTCGAAACACACTGTAGTCACTGGATACTCTCGGGTGTCCCCATGCACACAAATAACAGCTACCTTGCTATTCCCAGAGACCTCTGTTTTAACTAATTCAGCCTTTATCAGGGTCACAAGGCTACCTGAATCCAGTAATACCACAACATTTCTACCATTAATACACATTTTGCATAAATGTTTCTCAGTTCCCCGAATGGCAGTGCATGCGACTGTCGCACACAGCGACTGACGTCTGTCCATCAGAAAGTCACATTGCATGGGTTCCTCCACAACCGGGCAATTTGCTGCAATATGTCCCGCTTGCCGGCAGCGGTAGCAAACGATCCTTCTTGCGGCCTCTTGAGCCGCTGATTTCCCAGGCTGTTCTCGCCAAACTTGGGGTAGAGCTCCCACCCTCTCACTCTCTCCACCCTCACCCCTTGGAATCCTCTTATCCGCCCCTGGGGATGGTCTGGTCTTAGGGTGGAAAGTCCGAGAGTCTCTGGAAGAGGCCGTCAGGTTCTCTGTAGCCAAGTATCTCTCTACACGATCCACAAGTTTACCGGCCGTTTCTGGGTCTCCATGGCTTACCCACTTTTGAATGGCGGTAGGAAGAGCTCTCAAGAAACGATCCATCACAACACGTTCCACAATCTCCGGTGCGGACAAAGTCTCTGGCTGTAGCCACTTCCTGCTCAGGTGAATGAGATCATACATTTGAGACCTGGGGGGTTTTCCAAGCTGGAAAGTCCAGTTATGCACACGCTGAGCCCGGACAGCCAGGGTGACACCCAGCCTTGCCAATATTTCAGCTTTTAGCATCACATAGTCTTTTGCTTGGTCAGGCTCTAGGTCATAGTAAGCCTTCTGCGATTCACCAGTTAACAGAGGAGCCACCAGTCCAGCCCACTGCTCCTCAGGCCACTTTTCTCTTTCAGCAGTCCTTTCAAATGTGGTCAAAAATACCTCTGGATCATCCTCTCCAGTCATTTTTGTCAATAAACGACTCACCCCAAAGGACGCGGTATTAGTGGGACGGCTTTCCTCACTGGTCCGCGGACGTTGCTGCATTACTGCTTCCATTTGTTGTAGTCTCTGCTCTTGCTTCTGTAACAGGTCTATGAAGCGGGCCTCAGATTGCTGCTGGGCTTGTTGATGAGCTTGCTGCTGGGCTGCAAGGCTCCTTTGCAAACCTGCATTTGTCTGCTGTTGATTGGCATTTGCTAGAGCCAGCTGTTTCAGTATCTCCTCCATGCTGGCTTAAAAAAAACTGCCACTGGTTCTCCACCAACTGTGAGGGGGGTTAACTCGGTAGCGGGTGTGTGTGACCCCCTGGTTGGGCTCCCCACACAAAAACAGGGCCAGCAGACGGAGGTTGTGGTTTTCAAAATCAAAAGGTGCGGTTTATTTCTCTATGTACAGTGACAAAAACACAGCAAAGCCAAAAAGAAACAAACAAAATAAATCCTGGTCAGTTTGACCTCTGACTAAACATGCAGGTTTCCTAAACTAACAACTGGGATCAGCCTGGTGCTGTCCTAGTCCCTAAGTCCCTGGTTTAGTAAAAGTCCAAACAAATAGCCACACAGGCTTTGCCTCACCGCACAGGGGTTCACTCTCCCTAGACAGTCCACACAGGTCTGGTTCCAGGCATGAGCTAACATCTAATGAATCTGGGAGTTTCTTATAGAGGCCTAAATGAGCTGACAAGGTTCAGCTGGTCTCATCAACTCCCTGTCTGCACGACGCCCAGCCCTCTCCCTAGAGGTATGAGTCATCCATGAGCACACTAGCCTTATACAACTCTCCACCTAGTTGTACAAATCGGCGTAAAGCCTGAATCTGGGCGAAATATATCTACCCCCCTGGATGCAACCAGGTGACTTTACCTTCCTGCTGTCACACTACCTATAGTTTTCTGTCCCTAGAAAAAATGTTTTTTTAAAGCACACTATAGCACAAGGAGAATTTCCCTCACTTTCCTTCTTTGTCCCTAGAAACAAGGATTATCACAGTGAAAGAAACTGACACTCTTCCTACCTATAGTTTTCTGTCCCTAGAAAAAATGTTTTTTTAAAGCACACTATAGCACAAGGAGAATTCCCTCACTGTCCTTCCCTGTCCCTAGAAACAAGGATTCGCACAGTAAAACACACTGACACTCTCCCTACCTATAGTTTTCTGTCCCTAGAAAAAATGTTTTTTTAAAGCACACTATAGCACAAGGAGAATTCCCTCACTGTCCTTCCCTGTCCCTAGAAACAAGGATTCGCACAGTAAAACACACTGACACTCTCCCTACCTATAGTTTTCTGTCCCTAGAAAAAATGTTTTTTTAAAGCACACTATAGCACAAGGAGAATTCCCTCACTGTCCTTCCCTGTCCCTAGAAACAAGGATTCGCACAGTAAAACACACTGACACTCTCCCTACCTATAGTTTTCTGTCCCTAGAAAAAATGTTTTTTTAAAGCACACTATAGCACAAGGAGAATTTCCCTCACTTTCCTTCTTTGTCCCTAGAAACAAGGATTATCACAGTGAAAGAAACTGACACTCTTCCTACCTATAGTTTTCTGTCCCTAGAAAAAATGTTTTTTTAAAGCACACTATAGCACAAGGAGAATTCCCTCACTGTCCTTCCCTGTCCCTAGAAACAAGGATTCGCACAGTAAAACACACTGACACTCTCCCTACCTATAGTTTTCTGTCCCTAGAAAAAATGTTTTTTTAAAGCACACTATAGCACAAGGAGAATTCCCTCACTGTCCTTCCCTGTCCCTAGAAACAAGGATTCGCACAGTAAAACACACTGACACTCTCCCTACCTATAGTTTTCTGTCCCTAGAAAAAATGTTTTTTTAAAGCACACTATAGCACAAGGAGAATTCCCTCACTGTCCTTCCCTGTCCCTAGAAACAAGGATTCGCACAGTAAAACACACTGACACTCTCCCTACCTATCCTTCTCTTTCCCTAAACTAAAGGAATCCAGGTTAAGCAAGAAAAAAATAAATGTCACTGTCCCTGCCTATGCTTCTCTTTCCCTGCTCCGGAACACACTACACTAGGCCGCCGTGCTGGCGGCCTTTTATAGTGTGGGGCGTGTACTAAACACCCTCAGCAATAATTGGCCACAGGCATCCTGCCTGTGGCCAATCATTGCTCTCCTCGCTGCCGGCGCTGTGATTGGCCAAGCATGCGGGGTCACAGTGCATGCTTGGCCAATCACAGCGCCTGGATGACACTGCGATGGCGTAGTGCATTGTGGGCCGTTCGCGTCACTCGAATTTGGCGCGAACGGCCCAAATCGTTCGATCTTCGTCGAACGATCGAACAGCCGATGTTCGAGTCGAACGTATGTTCGACTCGAACACGAAGCTCATCCCTACTTGTTACTATATTTAACTTGGGTTTATGTGCTTTAGTCAACCTACCACTAATGCCCCCAATATTACTCTCTGGAATATGTTCCGTGCCGACTATCTCTACATCTGGACTCTCCCCCCGTCACCTAGTTTAAAAGCCCCTCTAACTTTTCGGCCATCTGAACTCCCAGCAGATCTGCATCCCCCTCATTTAGGTGCAGTCCGTCCCTTCTATAGAACTAGTGACAACTGAGAAGTAGGCCCAGTTCTCCAGGAACCCAAACCCCTCCTTACTACACCAGCTCCTCAGCCACTTGTTTACTTCCCTAATCTCCCTTTCTGGTGTGGCTCAAAGTACCGGTAGTATTTCTGAGAATACTACCTTGGAGGTCCTTTTCCTCAATTCAGCTCCTAAGTCCCTAAAATTGTTCTTTAGGACACTCCATCTGCCTCTGCCTATGTCATTGGTGCCAATGTACACCATGACAGCCGAGTCTTCTCCAGCCCCTCCCACTAATCTGTCCACAAGATACATAATGTTCCGAACCCGAGCGCCCGGTAGATAGCATACAGTTCGGCGCTTCAGGTCTTTGTCACAGATTGCCCTCTTTGTCCTTCTAAGAATTGAGTCCCCTACCACCAGAATCTGTCTTTCCTTTCCCTTTGTTTCCCCCCCACTCTCACTCGAGGAGTTCTTCCCCTGGCAGCTAGGGGAGTCCCTCAGCTCCAGCAGTGCTGGTCCCTGACTGGTTTCACCAATGTCACTCAGTGGAGCGTACTTAGGTCTGCTCAAATAGTCTGCCCGGAGATCAAGAGTTTCCTTCATATGTACAGCCAATAAGGATATCAGACACAGTTCTCCCCAGGAGAGAATCTCCTGTGCTAGAGAAGGATGCTTGATTGGGTTCCCCACCTTCTGATACATGCTGTGTATCATTGCCTGAAATATAACGGCTATTTTCTCCTCTCTCCCGTACTTGGGGGCTTGATTATTTAAATCCACCGCAAAAAAACTTTGCAACCTTTTGGAATGGAGCAAGGTCCATGCTACTGCTGGAATTGCTGCCGTTGTTAGACCTAAAGTTGGCATAACCTGTCTCTTGGATATCTCTGTGATAGTCTTGGTCTTCCCGACCAAGGAGACCAATTTGCTAATCTTCTATGTAACGAAGATCAATATCTTATTGTGCCTGTAACCTTCAACCAATTGCATAAGGAGACAGGCTCAATTTGACTTCTCCACACTGACCGTTCTTTAGAATCTCTAAAAATGTTTGGAGCGCTAGGTAGAGATCCAAACTTTACTTTTCTCTGTCCCAGAAAAGATAGAATAATTGACAAAATAAAGGCCAATTGGCAGGTGCAGGTAGGGATCCTGTAAGTCCAAAGAGACCATGAAAGCCCCATTTAATGGCAGGTTTTTAAATAAATGCTTTCGACACAACATTTCCTGTATAAGAGGAAAGTTCACATTTTCTTTCATTGTACATAAAAGAGAGATATGTCTCTACCCCTAGCCTGGCATCACTTGTTTTCTCTCTTTTGCTTACTTGGAAGTGAACCTCTTAGCTTGGTGATGACCATTTTTTTGTGTTCTGGCCTTTACTGAAAAACATGTTTTTTGGTAGGAAACCTTTCACATTTAGGAAGAAACTGTATTCCTTTTACCTCCAAGGACCTGTCAAGTCTCTAAACCAGAATCACATCAAATCAAAAGTCACCTTCCCAGACTTTGAGCCATATTGCCTTTTTAGCTGAAATTATCGGGGCTTCCGTTCTTGCTGTGGCCTTAATGAATTCAACTGTGGCAAAAACTAGAAAAACTATTGGTTTAGCAACCATAGGCAACAGGTTCCTGGACTTGAACAGGTGCTGTACCAGAAGAGAGGATCATGTGGCAGGAATAGTATTCCATAAGCCGCACATCGCTGCAAGTCCTCAGTAAACAAGCGTGTGGAAGTCTCAGCCAGGGCTCCAACCAGGCCATGCCCCCAATGCATTTTTCTATGCCCCGGAGCTTCAGCAAAGATTCTTTTTTTCTGTCAATCTGACTTAAATGAGGCCAGAATCCTCAAATTATTGATCTGTTCAGATTTGCATATGCCCTCGGATGGCGGAACCAAATCTTTTCCATCCTCTAAAACTGAAACTGGCATGTCAAAGTGTATTGTATGAAAAATTAAAGGTCTAGGCTCTGTGTCCCTAGTTTATGAACATGTTAACATATAGGAGGCCTTAGGTCTGATAACTGATCTTAAGAAGTAAAAAGTCTGATTGAAGTAATCTCATCCTGCCTAGCCCCTAGCTTTGAGAAGCAGTGCTGGGCTCCCCTAAGAGAGAAAGAGGAAACCTGAGTGGGGGGAGAGTACCCAAGGCAGGCCAGGGCCTCTGATCCTGTCAGAAACATGTTACATTCTTCATATAAGGCCAAAGTTATATGAACTTGGAATTACACACACCATGCTTTTTCTTAGGCTTAGCAATTTAATCTACCAAGTTAGTCTAAAAAGGAGGGATATGTATGCATAAACTAAGCACAAACCAAAATCCTTTCACAGGTAAGCCCAAACCTCACCCAAAGGGCCTAGGCTTACCTCTTCCATGTTTGGAATGCAGGGAGATTGATGCTGCTGTAAAGCATGACCAAGCACAAGGCAGACAGAAGACTCAAGGTCAAATATCAGTGACTAACCCCACTCCTCCTTCCCCACTCCTACTTCCAGGTTGTCTTCCTGTATACTGGCCGGGTAGAGCGGGGTCGCCTTACTGTTTAAGCCACTTACCAGATGTGTATCAGCTTCCACCACGTAACTCTGGACACGATGTTGATTCACCCTTTTTTACACCGAACTACTGATCGGGGAGCACCATACCACCCCAATGGTGGGCAAGACACGCTACCATATTCCCCTCACCACTGCCCATAGGCGAGAGGGACTATGCGAAGCAGATCCAGCAAGCCCACCAGAGTTGACCCCAACACTTCATATGGGAAGGTCCAGCTTAGCAAGATACAGCACTGAGTCTGAGACCTGACTAAACTGATGGGGGCTGATGACCACAATCACCAGACCCTGGGAAACAACATCTGGACGGAGAGAAACACAATGATACTGAGGACGGGGGGGGGGGAAGGGCCTTTAACATCTCTTTGGTTTGTTTCAGTGTTGCTTTTATAGCCATCTGCAATTTTCTCTGTACTGCACATTCCCAAGGAAACATATTTAACCTGTCCTTCTGCACTTGATAGCTCTTCGAAGCCAAGGCAATTCATTCTCAGTTCTAGGAGTTTGTGCTGATCTGGACTTGTGTTAAGCTCACATATGGCTAGGACTCTGTTGTTTATTGTCTGCTGTTCAGAGAAAGGAGTCATCTGTTAAAAAACAAAAACATTTAGGAAGATCTTTTAGTTCACTCTTATTTTGTTCAATTTTACAAGATAAAGCGACAGTTAGAACATTGTCCAGTACAAGTTATAGGTTGGATGTTCAAGCAATAACAGGTAGGGATAAGGTTATAAAGAGGGGTAGTGTTTGGCCATGGCAGGAAATAACTAATAACAAATTATTCTGTAAGTAGCTCTTGGAACTGTTGGTAATGACGAAACACCATCCATGTGGAGTAAATATTTGGAGATGCAATTTATCGTATTCTGTGGAAATTAGGTGTTCAAGATGCACAACTGCATCCAATTTCATATACATGGCACCTGTGATGTACACTAGTGTCAAGGAATAACTACTCTCCCTGCAGTAAGAAAATGACACAAGATACCTTTCCTAATAGCTTTAATTGTGCCAGGAATGTTTGACAGAAAACTGTTTTTTGGAATATTTGGTATCTTAGTATCTGTCACCCTAGCATAGATCTGTAAGATGAAAGTCCAAAATTGTTTAGTATGAGCACATTCCCACCAGATGTGAATCATATTACCAACTACAACATGGCATTGCCAACATTCATCTGGAACAGAGGGATATAATGCATGAAGGATAGCCAGGCACCGATAACAGCAAGTAAGAATTTTCAAATTTTTGCTCTTATGACTTGATTGCCATAGATAGTTTATGAGAGAGGATGAAGGCCTTATCCCTGTCTTCTGGATCTATGGAAGTACCTATGTTCCTTTCTCACATTATTGCGTACTTAGGCCAGGATGAACCTGCTGGTTCAGAATATTCTAAAGTTCCAAGAATATGTGTAGGGGCAGAAAGCTCTACAAGAATTCTTTTAAAGGAGGTAAGTGGTCAGTTTAGTCTTGTCTGGGAGGAATTGTACAAAATATGTGAACTTTTGGTGAGCAAGTCAATTAGCACTTCTCTTCTTTCTGTGGCACGTTGAGTGTCATATTGCAATGTTTGCACCACCCTTAGATGGGATGTTTTAGTCCATACCCCCAAATGTAAGTATACACATTGCTGGGGGAATTGCAGATTGTCAAAGAGTGGTGTCATAAGACCCATGTAAAAAGAAATAGGCAGGTGGAAGAGCGTGCAATCCCAGACCATCAACGGTTGTTTCATGACAGATGGATCTATCCACCTAGGACTCGTAGGTCAATTTGTTTTGCACTCCTGTGACCCGTTTTCAGCAGAGAGCGGTCTGAAGTCCACCCTCTTTGCAGACGTCACCAAGTCCAGTAGGGGCCGTATCATCCCGACTTCGGAAGTCTGGATCCACCAGGTGCCTGGACTGATGGCCGTCTCAGCCTCTCAGCGAGACGCTGAGACAGCTGCTCCCCGCCCCTCCACAGCTCAGCACTCCAGTGAGCATGGAGGAGCAGAGCAGGAGAGCTACTGATTGACAGTCAGCAGCTCTCCTCTCGGGGAGGTGAGAAAACCGAAACATCGGCGGTGTTCGGTTTTCAGTAAAGAGGAAGCGGGGGACCGATGCTGCATCCACCTAGGTAAGTATGATTAGGGAAAAAAAAAACAACATACTTCTCCTTTTAACATCAGTTTAGTCCATTCTCTAAGGCAGTGGTCATCAACCCTGTCCTCAGGGCCCACTAACAGGCCAGATTTTATGTATCATCTTGGGAAGATGCAGACTAGAATACTGCAATCACTGAACAGCAAATTATATCACCAGTGATGTATTTCAGTTATCTTGCAAACCTGGCCTGTTAGTGGGCCCTGAGGACAGGGTTGATGACCACTGCTCCAAGGGATGACAGACTAACATCACAGCTACGGCAGGCTGTAATGCTCAGCCTTTTACAGAACACAGGGATTTGGAAACACATGTGTTTGTTTGTTAATGGGAGCCTTCACCACTTGACCCCAGGCTAATTCTGATATTTCTCACATACATGTAAAAATCTGCATTTTTTACTAGAAAATTACTTAGAACCCCCAAACATGAACGTGAATATATATATATATATATATATATATATATATATATATATATATATATATATATATATATCCACACACACACAAAATATATATATATATATATATCTATATTGATATATACAGTAAACAGTGTGTTTTTTTTGTTTTTTTTTAAGCAGAGACCCTGCAGTAGTTTTTCTATCCACAGAGAAACACTGGAGCGCTGTCAGAGTGACCATCGGGTTCTTGGTCACCTCCCTGACTAAGGCCCTTTCTCCCTCGATTGCTCAGTTTGGCCGGGCAGCCCGCTCTAGAAAGAGTTCTGGTGGTTCCAAAATTCTTCCATTTACGGATGATGGAGGCTACTGTGCTTATTGGGACCTTCAATGCCGCAGAAAATTTTCTGTAACCTTCCCCAGATCTGTGTCTCTATACAATCCTGTCTCAGAGGTCTACAGACAATTCCTTGAACTTCATGGCTTGGTTTGTGTTCTGACATGCACTGCTAACTGTGTATGTACCCTGATATAGACAGGTGTGTGCCTTTCCAAACCATGTCAACTGAATTTATCATAGGTGGACTTCAATCAAGTTGTAGAAAATTCTCAAGGATGAGCGGAAACAAGATGCACCTGAACTCAATTGTGAGCGTCATGGCAAAGGCTGTGAATACTTATGTACATGTGATTTTTTTTTTTTTTGGGAATAAATTTGCCAAGATTTCAAACAAACTTCTTTCACGTTGTTATTATGGGGTATTGTTTGTAGAATTTTGAGGAACATAATGATTTTAATCCATATTTAATCCATATTGGAATAAGGCTGTGACATAATAAAATGTGGAAAAAGTGAAGCGCTGTGAACACTTTCCTGATGGACTGTAAATATTTAGTAAAATGTAAAAGATGTTACACCAACTAAATAGATTACAAACATGTCGCAAAGCAACATTTTGCATGCTCGTGGAACAGCGACAAACTACGTTACATTAAATTATCCAGAGGTGAAGATTTAAAAGCTCTTACAGGTTACCAGTTTAGAGTTACACAGGAAGTCTGACCCTAGAATTATTGCTCCCACGCTGACACCACACATGTGTAGTGCAATAACCGTTTATATTTGCGTGTTGGGCCTACGTGAACATTGGCCTTTGTGCTTTCAATTTTTTTTATTTTTTTTTATTTTGTTCATTAAATTTTTTCTGATCAACTTTATTGCCACCACAAGGGATGAACAACATCCCTTGTAATAGCATAGCCATGACAGGTCCTCTTTATGGAGAGATCTGGGGAAAACACAGATCTCTCCTCTGGCCTCCAAAGTAGCTGATTAAACCAAGGTCAGTTTGATCAGCTGCTGTACAAGCCGCTAATGGCTAGTAAATAAAAAGAAACCAGAAGTGACAAAATCCTTAACACTTTCGGTTTCTGACATCACACAGCGGGAGAAACAATGTCAGTACTGCTCACATTGTCCAGATGGGATAGGAGAGCCCAGTAAAAGCGGCAGCAGAGGTGAGGGGTGGCTGTAGCTGATTGGATCACTTTTACATAAAATAGAATCACCGGCAGAAAAAAAAAAAAACACACACACTAGTACTGGGATCAAGGTTGTAGCCTCTATAACCACCTTAACACAAGGCCATGGTTAAACACTCATGCATCCTCAGTAGGAAGAGTCAGTGCATTAACAAGACTGGAACAACAGTGGGTATGGCCCACTTTTTAACCACTTGCTGACCACCATACGTATGTATAAAGCCTGCCGGTAAGTGGTTATACCAAGAATATGGATGCAGCTGTAAGCCTTGATCTTCACTTTTACAGTGCTGAAAAGGGCAGCCCTTCTCGCTGCTGCCCACAGTGATTGCCTGGACTCTCCCATTCCACCGGGAGCCCGGAACAGCAAGACAACAGCCAGGATGGCTTCACACAGAGGAGAGATGGTGGAACATCTGTTCCTTGATCTTCTCTGGGACTATTGAAGCCCTGAGGAGACAATGATTTTGTCACTTCCAGTTTCAGAGCTGCTACTCCCTGGCCGTTACAGTAATGATAAATTTTTTTATTTTTATTTAACTTCAATGCTAAGTATGTGTGTGGACATGTGTAAGTTCCAATACACGTATGCAAACAGCAACTGTGTCACACATGTGAAGTATCACGTGAACGTCTGAGCAAGAGAAATAATTCTAGGGCCATTATTTATGAAAAACTCTATGCTGATAACCTGTAAAGACTTTTAAAGCATTACCTATGAAGGTACCATAGCTTGTCCCCATTTCTCAGGTTAACGCAGTTTTGAATTTTGACATGTTTGGTATCCATTTACTCAACGCAACATTATCTTTTATATTTTACCAAAAGGGTGGGTATTATATTGTGTTCACTGAAATTCATTATAAATGCATTTATTCCTGAAAGTGTGCATTTGATAATCAGCTGCACAAATACTGTGTGACATAAAACCTACCATTTTATTCTCGAGCCCCTGCTTTCAGAAATTATAAAATGTCTATGAAATCCCTGACTAGTAACAGGGCTATAATAAACAAAACTGCAGTGCTAGTTAAAAAAATAAAATAAAAAGTATTTAATTACAACCTGTATGAAAACGAAAAACTGCATACTGTATATGGTAATGAGATTCTCACATAACTTAAAGTGGTTGTAAACTGTTTTCTTTTTTATTTTTTTTACCTATAGGTAAGCCTAGAATAAGGCTTACCTATAGGTAGTGGAAATATCTCCTAAACATGCACTGTTTAGGCGTTATTTCACTAGTAGTGCGCGGATGTCATCATCGGCGCATGCGCTGTGAATAAAACTGACCTCTGTGTCATTTCTTCCCCAGCGTGTGCAGTGACTGACAGCTCCCGCGCGCATGCAAATGACGTCATGTGGCTCTGGACAGTCACAGAGCTAGAGTCTGCGGCCCTGGAAGGAAGAGGGGCAAAGATGGACGTGGCCTGCACAGGGGACAGTGCGGGCTTCGTTTGCAGGCAAGTGTCACATAATGGGCTAGTATGCATTGCATACTAGCTCATTATGCTTTTAATTTGCAGGGTTTGCAGGGAACAAAAGAGAAAGTAAAACCCATCAGGGTTTACTCTTTAAATGCATATAATGATTGCAGTAAGACTCTTGTAAATGCTGTAGATTGGCAATCTTACCCAGAAGTGGGAGAGGGTACCTGTCAAAACCAGGTACCCGCTACCCCCCCCCCCTCAAACAAAGTGCCAAATGTGGCAGTGGAGGGTGCGAACAAGCAGAGCTTCCCTTTTGGGTGGAGCTACACTTTAAGGCGATGATTCATCTTGGGAAGCAGAAGTCTCTGATAAAGCACAGCCAAAGTAAAAACCGATTCTTTTAATCCTCAGGGCTCAGGACGACTTGTCAAGTCCTAACTGAGGGAAGGATTCAGGCTGGGTTCACACTGGTCCGACAAACGCTCCGACATTGGGAGCTCATGTAGCATGACGTGTGAAAATCAATGTTTTCCTATGAGAGCCATCTTAACTGGTCCGACACAAGTCGGTCCGACTTTGAAAATGCTCCCTGTACTACTTTGGTCCGACTTTGATCCGACTTCAGCCCATTGAATATCATTGAAGTCGGATCAAAGTAGGATCCTTGTCCTAACCATCCGACTTTTGACATCCGACATGGTGATTACAGCAGCAGTAAAAGGAATTTATCTCACCCTGGGATTGTTTTGATTGGTCAAAGGACAAGTCAGACTATCACAAAGTCGGATCAAAGTAGTATCCTGTTCATTCAAGTCGGATGGATGTTGGACCGATGTAGGATCAATGTAGGACTGATGTCGCAGAGCAAAAGTAGGATGAAAGTTGTATGACTGTCGTGTCGTACCAGTGTGAACCCAGCCTAAACAGACGATACAAATTATTTCCCACTAAGTAAAGTATACTTTTCACGTGCGGTAGTACACCCTACAAGGAGAGTGCTTATTCTGACCTTCAGCAGTGGGAATCATGCAGCCTACAAAACCTCTGTCCCTTCGGAATTGGGCTTCAAAAGCCAAGTCATCAAAGCTAGCAATCTTGAAGCAGGATTGGACAGAGTACCTTGAGAGTCTGACTATGCCAGAGTTCCACGCCCATCTGATGCAATGAGAATCACCAGACTACCTTCCCTCTCTATCCTCCTAGGCAAAAGAGGCAGGGGTTTGAAGGGGGTGAGGGAAAGCATAAATAAGGTTGAACAAATTCCACAGTGGCGATAGTGTATCTTGTAAGAAGCAGACTATCTTTGAGCATCACAAGGATAGCCAATTCTGAGATGGCCTTTCCTTTCAGAACTTGGGCTTCAACAGCTGTTAAAGGCAGCGACGATGAAGCATTCGAAGAGCCCAAGGAGCGTCAGTCAGGAGTCTGATCAGGTTAAAGTATCACATTTTTCTTCGCCAGTCCGGAGCTACGAGGATCACTGGAATGCCCTCAATCTTAATCCTGTGATGCAGTAGAGGAATCGGGAGGGAGAGTCCCAGACAGCCGAGTCTACTCCAGAAGACCCTCAAAAGCTGCATCTATAGATCTGCTAATCTGTATGCAGACACAGGTAGGTTGTAAGTAAGACATGAACCACAGAGGGGCTGGAGGATGAAGTCTAGCTTGTAGCTCCAGGAAATCACATCCATCTGAGATGATGGTTGATCAAATGCCTGCAAAGACTAACAGATGTCCGCCTCTTTGGAAATGGAGGGCACCAGCTCATGCTGAAGACTTATCTTGGGGAAATTGCAAGACCAGGGTTTGTAGGTGGACGGAGAGCCAGGCTTGGACTTGACTTTGCAATTTCAGGTCTAGGAATAATAAAAGATTCTTCTCAGAGAACAGATGAATTTTCTGGCACTGATCCCTAGGCATCTTCTGCTGAGATAACTGGGTACTTTTGCCCCAATGACATCCTTGATAAGGGCATCTAGCACAGCCCCAAGAAGATGCTTTTTGCGTGTGAATTCTGAAGCCCAAGACCTTAAAACTAAAAATTATTTCTCATGTTCACTAACAGGGGATTATTGGGGGAAAGGAGATCCCTAAAAGCCCATCCACACAGTAGTCTGTGTAGGCTACTGGCATGAGCTTCAATTGCTCTATAAATAAGGAATCAGCTTGCATAATAACTGGATCTTTCTTGATGGCCTTAGCCATTAAGCTAGAGTTGAGCAGACTAGAGTCAAGTCCAGGGCAAGTTGCAAGGCAGGGCTTGTCAAAAAAAAAAAAGATTTTTTGTACTTACCGTAAAATCAATTTCTCTGAGTTCGACAGACACAGTGCCTCTTTAATCTTGACCATTGGGTTATATCGCCTCTGCAAAAGTAGGACTAGGCAGAACAAAAAACACCTGGCTATGCCCATGGGTTGTCCTCAGTCCGTATATAACCCCCTCCCTGCTCTAGGTATTCAGTTTAGTAGCAAGCAGTAATAGAAGTATCAAAAACTCCATAGAGGGTTGGGCGCTGTGTCCATCGAACTCAGAGAAATGGATTTTACGGTGAGTACAAAAATCCTATTTTCTCTTTCGTTCATCGACGGACACAGCGCCTCTTTAATCTTGACCATTGGGACATCCAAAAGCAGTGCTAAAAGAAGAATGAGGGGTGGGCAAAATAACCCAAGGCTAACCACAAGAGCCCTAACCAGGACACAGGAGCCTTAACCGGGTCACAGGAACCCCATCTGAAATAAATAAATATATATATATTTTTTTAAGAAAAAATACCCCTCAAGAGGGAACCCCCCTCTTAAACAGCAGCCTGCAAAACCTTGCGGCCAAAAGAAACATCCGCAGATGCCAAAATATCTACTTTATAGAATTTAGTGAAGGTATGCACTGACGACTAAGTGGTCGCCTTGCAAACCTGTGATATTGACGCCTGATGACGGAAGGCCCAAGAAGTACTAAGCGCCCGAGTAGAATGCGCCGGGACAGGGAAAGGAGGAACCCGACCCTTAATAGAATAGGCCTGAGTCACAGTCTGTCTGATCAATCTGGAGATGGTAGCCGAAGAAGCAGCCAGCCCTTTCCTTGGTCCCTGTGTAACCAAAAAAAAAGTGAGTCTGACCCCTGGAAGGATTCAGTGGCTGCCAGATACACCCGAATCGCACGAACCACATCCAAAGTATGCAAAGCAAATTCCTTTGGATAAGCTGGCTTGGGACACAAGGACGGCAACACAATGCCCTCATTTAAGTGGAAGTCAGAGACAACCTTGGGCAGAAATGACGGACAGGGACGAAGAACCACTTTATCCCTATGGAGTACTAAATAGGGACTATGACAGGATAATGCCGCCAACTCCAAAACCCTGTGGGCCGAGGTAATAGCCACCAAGAATGCCACCTTCTGGAATAACGTACAGTTGCAAAAAAAAAGTATGTGAACCCTTTTGGAATTATATGGATTTCTGCACAAATTGGTCATAAAATGTGATCTGATCTTCATCTAAGTCACAACAATAGACAATCACAGTCTGCTTAAACTAATAACACACAAATAATTAAATGTTATCATGTTTTTATTGAACACATCATGTAAACATTCACAGTGCAGGTGGAAAAAGTATGCAAAGCCTTGGATTTATTAACTGGTTGAACCTCCTTTGGCAGCAATAACTTCAACAAAACGTTTCCTGTAGTTGCAGATCAGACGTGCACAACGGTCAGGAGTAATTCTTGACCATTCCTCTTTACAGAACTGTTTCAGTTCAGCAATATTATTGGGATGTCTGGTGTGAATCGCTTTCTTGAGGTCATGCCACAGCATCTCAATCGGGTTGAGGTCAGGACTCTGACTGGGCCACTCCAGAAGGCGTATTTTCTTCTGTTTAAGCCATTCTGTTGTTGATTTACTTCTATGCTTTGGGTCGTTGTCCTGTTGCAACACCCATCTTCTGTTGAGCTTCAGCTGGTGGACAGATGGCCTTAAGTTATCCTGCAAAATGTCTTGATAAACTTGGGAATTCATTTTTCCTTCGATGATAGCAATCTGTCCAGGCCCTGATGCAGCAAAGCAGCCCCAAACCATGATGCCCCCACCACCATACTTCACAGTTGGGATGAGGTTTTGATGTTGGTGTGCTGTGCCTCATTTTCTCCACACATAGTGTTGTGTGTTTCTTCCAAACAACTCAACTTTGGTTACATCTGTCCACAGAATATTTTGCCAGTACTGCTGTGGAACATCCAGGTGCTCTTGTGCAAACTGTAAACGTGCAGCAGTGGCTTCCTCTGTGGTATCCTCCCATGAAATCCATTCTTGTTAAGTGTTTTACGTATCGTAGATTCGCTAACAGGGATGTTAGCATATGCCAGAGACTTTTGTAAGTCTTTAGCCGACACTCTAGGATTCTTCTTCACCTCAAAGAGCAGTCTGCGCTGTGCTCTTGCAGTCATCTTTACAGGACGCCCACTCCTAGGGAGAGTAGCAGCAGTGCCGAACTTTCTCCATTTATAGACAATTTGTCTTACCGTGGACTGATGAACAACAAGGCTTTTGGAGATACTTTTATAACCCTTTCCAGCTTTATGCAAGTCAACAATTCTTAATCGTAGGTCTTCTGAAAGCTCTTTTGTGCGAGGCATCAATCACATCAGGCAATGCTTCTTGTGAAAAGCAAACCCAGAACTGGTATGTGTTTTTTATAGGGCAGGGCAGCTGTAACCAACACCTCCAATCTCATCTCATTGATTGGATTCCAGTTGGCTGACACCTCACTCCAATTAGCTCTTGGAGATCTCATTAGTCTAGGGCAGGGATCCTCAAACTACGGCCCTCCAGCTGTTGCTGAACTACAAATCCCATGAGGCATTGCAAAACTCTGACATTCATAGACATGACTAGGCATGATGGGAATTGTAGTTCCGGAACACCTGGATGGCCATAGTTTGAAGACCCTTCGTCTAGGGGTTCACATACTTTTTCCACCTGCACTGTGAATGTTTACATGGTGTGTTCAATAAAAACATGGTAACATTTAATTCTGTGTGTTATTAGTTTAAACAGACTGTGATTGCCTATTGTTGTGACTTAGATGAAGATCAGATCACATTTTATGACCAATTTGTGCAGAAATCCATATCATTCCAAAAGGGTTCACATACTTTTTTTTGCAACTGTAGGTATGGGAATCTCCCGAATATTCTCGAATCAAGGCTTCTGCAAAACCAGTAGCACCAAGTTTAAATCCCATGGCGGCAAAAGAGGTACGGACTAAAGAATGAGTGGCTAGGGGTCGCTGAAAGAAGACTGCAAAGGCAGACACCTGGCCCTTGATGGTGCTCAAAGCCAACTTCTGCTCAATGCCCTGTTGAAGAAAAGCTAAGATCCGAGCCACAGAAAAGGATCGAGGATGAATGCCAATCGACTCACACCAAAAAATGGACACTTTCCACGTACGATGGTATATCTTACTAGAATTCGACTTCCTTGCCTTCACCATAGTAGGGATCACTGATCCCGACAGCCCTCTATCTCTCAGTACCTGGCTTTCAATGGCTAGGCCGTTAAAACCAGCCACTGTAAAGCAGGATGGAAGTTCAGCCCTCGGTACAACTGGTCCTCTTTGAGAGGTAGCTTGCAGGGGAAGTTTACGGCCATCAGAAGCCTTTTGCCCTCAGCCCTTCACAGGCACCGCGGAAGGGGAAGGGGTTGGCCCCGCAGTGGCCCTAGGATGACTGCGGCACATTACCAGAGGAACTTGCGAGATTCCCACGAGCCTCAGTTACTTCCCGCTGAGCTGAACCTGCTGAAGGGGCCGACGTTTGGGAAGAAAAACTACTAACCTCGTCAGCATTCACTCCAGAGTCCGACCCAGGTAGCCCAATTTCTTGGACAGGGCTGGAGGGGACCTTGGGTAGTTCGGACGTCACCCGAACCTTTACAGGAATTATACCCACACAAGGAGACACAAGGCCCCCCGAAGTGGACAAATTCTGTCCCAACAAGGTTCAACCCGCTGACCCCCTTAACGCTCACGAAGGAGGTCCACAAATCTGGAAACAAGTGAAGATGTTCCCCCACCCCAGCCATGGGTGAGGGCAGACCTTCATGCTGAAGGAGTCTTGTCAGTGGATCCGGAGAAGCTTGCTCTAGGCGTACCAGACCAAGATTGCTTGGAACTTCCCGGGGAAGACTTGAGAGATTTGTTTCCTTTATCTGCAGTCCCGGGAGCCCGGAAGAATTTCTTATGGGCTGAGAAGGAAGGCCCCCGTCTGCGACGAGGCTCCTTCCCTTTCCTAGATTGAGGCAGGAGATACTCTTTCCCCCTGTGACACCCTTAATGATGTCATCCAGGGTAGCCCCTAACAGGGGGTCGCCTTGAAAGGGCAGATCAATGAGAGCTTTTTTAGAGGTTTGGTCTGCCGACCAATTCTTAAGCCACAGCACACGTCTAGTCACCACCGCTGAAACAGAAAGTTTGGACAGCACAGGAGCTGCATCACAAATATACTGCAGCCCATGGACCAACTGGTCCGCTAAATCAACATAAGCAGCGGGAACCTGCTCACTACCCAGACCCTGGCGCAAAAGCTTGGCCCATTCAGTTAGGGTCTGTGACACCAGGGCGGAGGCCAAGACTGGACGCAATGCCGACCCAGCCATAGTAAACATGCTGCGTGCCACAGCCTCCACTTTCCTGTCAGCCGGGTCCTTAAAGGACAGGGATTCCTCTACTGGGATCATGGTTGCTTTATTCAACCTAGAAAAAGGAGGGTCCACCACTGGTGGGGTAGTCCACTTTTTTAAAAGTGATTCTTCAAAGGGGTAGCGTACTGAAAAACGTTTGGGGACCACAAAGGGAGATTTTGTTTGTTCCCATTCCTTATAGGTAAACTTATCAAAATAAGGCAGATAAGGAAACACCCTTGGTGTGCAAAGTGACTTATGCGTACCAATGGACACAGCCACATCTGTGGCCCTGTCAGCCGCATCCTCCATTTTTTTTTTTTACAAGAAGACAGCCTCCATCTTTAGAGTCTCCCGTACAAGTACGTCCACCAGTGCTTTTTCACTCGCTGCCGAGACCGCAGAGGACTCATCCTCACTATCGGACGGGTCAGGGGGCGAGATATTAAACCCCCCTGGACGGGCCACATCTCCGGTGGCATCAGGCTTAGAATCAGATGAGACAGACTGAGCAGGGGAAGCTTCCTCTCGGGTCTTTGCTCACACGCTACTTCCACCCGGGATACAAATGACTCAAGGATCGCCATCATCGCAACCATGGGAAGCTGGGGTTCCGAGGGACCTGCCACCTCCATGAGGGGATCAGGGGGTGAGGTGTGACCCTGAGGCTCCATAGGAAAGAAGACCCTGTAGTTCAAAGGAACTTGGCACCACTAAGGGACACCCCAATGGTCAGGGTACCTATCAGCAGAGAGGGAGATACACAAGGACCCCCAAAGACTCACTCTACCAAAAACAGAGGAACGCTGCAATTCGGACCCAGCCACACCAAATGTCGGCATCCATTTCATGTATCCCGGGACAGGAAGAGAAGTATAGGGGAGAAAGAGGAGGAGCTCTGGCATCTCTACAAGGTTCCGGCCGTCTCTATAGAAAAATGGCCGCCGTGACATCGGCTACACAAACATGGACGCCAGCCGGAGATCAGCCAGACCAAGGGAAAATGGCCGCCGCGATGCCATCAGACCACCCAAACATGGCCACCGGCCAATTGACACGCTGAAGCATGCTGCCAGGATCCTCTCTTTGCCTTCAACACTGCTGCACCCTCTGCAAGGGGACCCCCTTCCAAAAAGTTATTGTACTCCCTGGGTAAACATTTATGGGGACACCGCTGTGCTCTCTGCACTGGGACCCCCAAACTGCACATTACCCTTATATTGCACACACAGCAGGGCATGTGCACTTAAACCCACTCCATACCGCCAGGGCAGGCCACCCACCACCCAGAAGGGGAATGGCGGGGGAGACCCCCAGGGTCCCTGCCCTGGGACTCCCACCAAACCGTGGTGGAAGGGGGAAGCCCAGTTTAACCAAAAGGGACTTAAGATGGGAGGAGAGATCCTGCAGGCAGGTCCGACCATCACTGGAGGGTACCTGCGTCCATCCCCAACCGCACAAAGGGGGGGAAGGGGGAATTGTACTTACGATCCATTGTGCGGGTGACCCTCCAGACAGAACTCCTCGCCACCGAAGTGGGGGGCTGTCGGCCAAGGGACCGCAGAGACTCGGACCAGAGCCCGTTCGTATGCAAGACGTTTAACTCGCGGGCCAGCCTCCATTGAGGCTATGTCGCGGCTGACCTAGCACATAGCTGCGGTCTGCACGCACTCGCTGGCTGGACTGGGGAGACCACTGGATCTAGATATCCAGCCCGTCGTCCAGCCCGGCAGTTGATTGGAGATCTTCCAGGAGAAAATGCATGGAAGAAGCAACAAAAGGTAAAATTTTCTAGGACCAAAAAATCCCAGCAAGGAGCTAGGTCCTTACTCCTGACAAGACAGAAAAAAAACTGAATACCTAGAGCAGGGAGGGGGTTATATACAGACTATGCACAACCCATGGCCGTAGCCAGGTGTTTTTTTGTTCGGCCTAGTCCTACTCCTGCAGAGGCGATATAACCCAGTGGTCAAGATTAAAGAGGCACTGTGTCCGTCGATGAACAAAAGAGAAACAGGGTTTTAGAATGAGCCTCCAATCCCTACTGCTGAATTTATAGTGGGGGAAGCGGCCTTTTAACAAAGTCCTCCTCAAACATGAACAGGGCTGCTAGGCATTTGCGAACAGTGAATATCTTATAAAGGGCCAATGCGAACAGCTGGTGCACTGGAAATGTTTCAGCAGTCTTGGGGACTCTAAAAGAGCCTTGACAGGGGACAGAACTAATAGAAGCTGCAAGATGATTCCTTGAGTTTTAATAAACCACATCAATAAGAGCCAAAACAGTTTCTCTAATTCTGAAAGCCTGAGTCTCCTCAGAAGTAGCTCTGTTTGCTATGCATTAAAGACAGTCAACATCGGACAGGGTCTCAGCGACTGAAGGCTAACAGGCCCACTAACACTGCAGGCAGATTATATTCTGCAGGGGAATGACCTTGCATGTCTGTGACCTCTGCCTTCAAAATTAGCAATCGAGGTTGCTATTTGACCCCTAAATCTTGCACGGCTGCAGATAAATCCTGCCTGGTTAAGGCCAAGGAGGAAGCCACAGCCAATAAAGCTAAGGAAGGCTCTGAAGATGGCATAAACTTAAGCAGAGGGATAAATTCCAGACTATCATTGTCAGACCCTCTAGAGGGGTATGTTGCAGGTTGCACCAGAACCATTAGTGGATCTTGAGCTTTAGGCACGCAGGAATGTTCCCCATGTGTCTTGGATACGGCATTTTGCACTGCATAAAAAGGTGGCAATGTAGCTCAGGATACAAAGCTAGGCCTTGCATACTTACGAATCAGGCTGCTTGTAGCAACAGGGGTTCATGGCAGCAGAGACAAACCGGGTATAAATTCACATGCCACTTACAGACAGGATCAGTGGCTGGAAGGTGCTTCCTTAACGATGAACAGCAGAAAAGAGCACGAAAAGAGCACGAAGCATGCCTGACAATGCACCCAGCAGTTGACATCAGCCCTTGATCCCACAGTTCGATCCCCTTCTGTGGTAAACCAACAGAAAGTAGCTCTAAATTCTCAGCCCACACCGCTGACTCACAAGATGGGTCTTAAGTGGCATGGTGCCAACTGGGGCTATGCCATGGCTCTCAACTTGGAAAGCCCTCCGGTGGCTGATTCAGAACACACACAATGCAGAGCCCAGTGCCGAAGGACACATTCTGTGGTTAGTCTCCAATCATCCAGTTCAGTAAGCCCTGGGTACAGCTTCCAGAGCTAGCGCTGAGGGAACATCGAACCGTATCGCTACATATAAAGACCAGTTCAAAACAGCTTGCAGAGAAAACTTAATTGAAGAAAACATATCTTGGTAGAAGAAAAAAGTAGCTAGCAAAAAAGTTTGACTTTTCTGAGCAGATGTCCATCCTCCTGTATACTAACCAAAATAGACATCCTGGGAGTAGAAAGGGTTATACCGAGCTGGCTCACATTTATTTTTGCTTGCTAGCGTCTACATCTTCCTGTAGGTATAAACGGCCATAATGCCCCAATAAGAAAGATAGGCTTTAAAACAAACTAACTATCTATGATCTCTCTAGCTGCTTGTACAGTTAATTATTTGTTCCAAAAGATCACAACAATACACTGTAAAAACACATTGTTAGTTTACATTAAAAGGTCTATATGCTACCAATATTCTGGTAAAAAAAAAGAAAGCAGTTGCGATTTCCATGATTCTGTTGGGAAATTAAAACGTTTGTAAAAAGGCACACGGTTTCTTTACCTTCATGCACTCTATGCATGAAGCTAAAAATAGGATTTTTGTACTCACCTTAAAAATCCTTTTCTTTGAGTTCATGGACAGACACAGCTTCAATCATGACAAAGTGGGCATTAGCCTTCATTCAGGAGTGACTAGGCAGAAAAAGGGTTAACTTCAGAGCTGAACAGCCCCACCCAGGGGGCTGTCCTACTGGCTATATCCCCTCAGCCTGCACTAAGCAGATCAGTTAGTCAAAAAGCAGTACAAACTCAAAAACGAGGGGTGGGTGCTGTGTCCATCCATGAACTCAAGAGAAAAGGATTTTACGGTGAGTACAAAAATCCTATTTTCTCTTTCGTTCATGGACAGACACAGCTTCAATCATGACAAAGTGGGACGTCCCAAAGCAGTGTCAAAAACGAGGGGTGGGAACAGCATTAAAACAACTTCACCCCAAAACAAAACAGAGCTCCTCAATGGAGGAGTTGCAACTCTAAACAGCCGCCTTGCGGCCGAAAGAAGCATCCAAAGATGCACATACATCAACTTGTAAAGTTTAGTGAAAGTGTGAACGGACGACCAAGTCGCCGCCTTACACACCTGGGAAACAGGCGCTTACCGTCAGAAAAAAGCCCAAGAGGCACCTCTTGCCCTGGTCGAATGCGCCGGGAAGGGAGGCGCCTGACCCTTCATGGCGTAAGCCTGATCACGATCTGTCGGATCCACCTAGAGATGATGGCCGACGAGACCACTGGGCCCTTCTTGGGACCAGCCACCGAAACAAACAGTGATTCTGAACTCCGGAACAAAGCAGTAACAGACAAGTATACTCTCAGAGCTCGGACAACGTTCAAGGAATGCAACGTCTTCGCCTTAGGATTCGACAGTTGAGGACACAAGGATGGCAGTACAATGTCTTCCTTAAGATGAAAGGTCGAAACAACCTTAGGAAGAAAAGAAGGCTGCAGAAGTAGCATCACCTTATCCTTGTGGAAGATCAGATAGGGACCCTTGGCTGACAAGGCTGCCAGCTCAGAAATCCGTCTTAACTGACATAACAGCCACCAAAAGGACCACTTTCTGAGAAAAAGTGTCAAGGGAATCTCCTTGATGTTCTCAAACTCTGGTTTCTGAGGCACCTAGAGGCCATGCCATTAAAGCTATTGACTGTAAGCAGGATGGCATATGGGACCCTGCGACAGCAGGTCCTCTCGTAGCAGTAGACGCCAGAAGGACGTCTGCTACACAAGCCCCACGGAGGTAGTGGAGGGTGGACCGGAGGGGCCGCCTGCCGAACCCCCTGTACAAACGTTCTCACTAGAGAGTGAGCCACCAGGGGTCGTTGAAAAAAGGACAGCCAGGGCAGATATCTGCCGCTTAAGTGTACTTAAAGCAAAAAAATTTGGCCTGCCCCACGCTGTAAGAACAGCAGGACTCTGGAACCAAATAAGTATGCAGATACCACCTAATTTCCTCACAAATGGATATGTAGGTCTTCCAAGTGCGATGGTAAAATCTTCCTAGAGGATGATTTCCGAGCACTCCTCATGGTAGAGATCACAGAGTCTGACAGGCCCCGGTCTCTTAGCACCTGGCTCTCAAGCCATGCCGTTAAGCCAGCGACTGTAAAAACAGGATGGTGTATGGGACCTTGCTATAGCAGGTCCTTTCTTAGCGGTAGACGCCAAGAGGCATCTGCTACCAGACGCACTAGATCGGCGTACCAAGGACGCCGAGGCCAATCCAGAGCAATTGGGACCAATGGAATCCTCTCTGCCTCTAGTCTGCGAAGCAGATGAGAAGGAGCTTCAGAGGAGGAAAGGCATAGATTAGCCGGTACTGACTCTGCAGTGCCACCAACGCATCTGTCGTGTTTGCCCATGGGTCTCTCCACAAACCTCAATACCTTCCGATTGAGTCGAGAAGCCAGGAGATCTACGTCTGGCGTGTCTCCCCTCTGGCAAAGGAGCTGAAACGCCTCTGGGTGTAGAGACCATTCTCCTTGGTCCAGCATCTGGCGACTCAGGTAGTCCGCCTGCCAGTTTCCCACACCCGGAATGTATACGGCCGACAGGGCCAGTACGCTCCTTTCTGCCCACCTTAGGAGGTGAGCGCCCTCTGATGCTGCAGCTGAGCTGCTTGTTTCTCCTTGATGATTGACATAGACCACCACTGTGGTGTTTGTTTGACTGGATTCTAACTGGACGCCCCTGTAGCCTCTGAGACCACGTGAAGAGGCAAAGCCAGATCGCCCGGAGTTCCAGGACAATGATCGGCAAGTGGGATTCCTTCGGAGTCCAGCGACCCAGGTTGACTGACCCCCCCAGACTCCTCTCCAACCGGTAAGACAGGTGTCCGCCGTGACCACCATCCAGCAAAAAGGAAGGAACGACTTCCCAGACAGAAGTGCCGGTGATGTCGGCCACCAACTAGGGAGGTCCTGACTAGGTGGCTCACCCGGATTTTGACAATCCAGGGATGAAGGGCACTTGACCCTTCTGGACAGAATTACCTTCTGTAACACTCGTGTGTAAAATAGTGCATATGGTACCGCCTCGAAGGAGGCTACCATGAGGCCCAGGACTTGCCTGAAAAAGTGGCGTGACTTCAACTGCCGCACCGCAGCCCGAAGGGTCTGCAACTTTCCCATAGGGAGAAAAAAAACTTTCACCTCTGAGGAGTCCAGAATCAACCCTAGATACACTAGGAGTTGAGACGGTACCAATATTGACTTCTGAGTGTTCAGCACCCAACCAAGTATCAGAGGGTATGACAGGTTATAGACACGCTCACCTCTAATTTTGTGTTTGAAGTGGCCCTCAGAAGATCATCCAAGTTGCCCATGATAGCGATGCCACGCTGTCTTAGTAGGGCCAAAATCGGGGCGAGCACCTTGGTGCCGATGCCAGGCCAAAGGGGAGAGCCACCAATTGGTAGTGGTCTTCCCCGGCCACAAAGCGCAGAGATCTCTGATGCCTGGTGCATATGGGGACATGCAAGCATGCATCCTTGATGTCCAAGGATGCCGGAAAATCCCCCGGATGGAGGGCAGCGACAACAGAGCAAACAAACTCCTTCCAGAATCTTTGTACATTCACAAAGCAATTGAGGGCCCTGAGATCCAAGATTGGACGAACCCCTTCCTTCTTCAGCACTATAAACAGATGCGAGTAGAACCCCTAAACCCGTTGCTGTACTGAAACAGGAAGGACCACCCTGCGTATCAGCAGGCCTTGAACCGCCCCATATAGGGCTCCCCGACGAGTAGGCTGAAGCTGGCGGTTTAGGAGGGAAAAAAATCTGTTCGGTAGGCAAGCGAGGTTGGGCTTGCGAAACCAGGGATGCTTTGGTCCCTCAGCAGGCGCTCTATCAGCCTGGGGCCGTTTACTTGCCGCACTAGGCGGACGAAAGAACTGCTTGTGCGCGGTGAAGGAGGGCCCTTTGCCCATGGCATGGCTCCTACCTCCTGTGGCATCCTTAATGATGTCATCCAGAGAGGCTCCAAAAAGACGGTCACCCTTAAAGGGCAGGTCCAATAAGGCCTTCTTGGAAGTTTTTGGTCCACAGACCAGCACTTAGCCAAAACAGGTGGCGTAACACCACCTCATAAAACGAGGCTCTGGACAGCAAGGGGATAGTATCCATGTCTGACTCGCAGACAAACTTAAGGCGCTGTACCAACTGGTCGGCCAAAGCTACCTCGTCCGGAGGAGCCTCCTGTGTCTTTAACCCCTGGAGTAGCATCTTTGCCCCCTCAGTAAGTGTCTGAGACACCAAAGCCCCAGCCATCGCTGGACGCACCGCTGAGCCCACTACTGTGTATAGGTAGCGAGCAATTGTCCGCAGGGTCCCTGAAGACAGGAGCCCCTTCCACTGGACTCGTGGTTACTTGGTTAAGTCTGGACACAGGGGGTACACTATCGGGGGAGAGGTCCATTCTTTCAGGAAACTCTCCTCAAAGGGGTACCAGACCGCCAAATTTTTTGGGGCCGAAAAAACCTTCAGTGGTTTTTCCCTCTCCTTGTATAAAAGTTTATCAAGATAAGACATACAAGGAAACACCTTGGCAGTGTGGGCCGACTTACGGAACCCAAAGGGAACCGCCATCTCTGCTGCTTCTGCAGAATTCTCCAACTTCAGCGTAACCCGCACTGCGTTGATAGATACCAAGCCTTTTCGCGTGCTGTCCCGGACCTGGAGTCATCCTCACTGTCCAACCGGTCACAGTCCGCGGTCTCCAATGCATCAGAATCAGGGCCAGGAGCCCCATCTGGGCCTGGCTCTGCATCAGAATTATCCCCAGAAGATGGCGGGGGAAGGGGCGCTTCCTACCCCCCGGTGTCGCTTCCACCTTGGCAACAAAAGCCTCCAGGATCGCCGACATAGCGTCCACTGATATAGCAGGGGCACCAGTTGCCAACTCAGGTGTTTGAGGGGAAAAACGTCCGCTTCTGACGTTATGCTGACCCACGCGCCTGACACCGACAGGGACTCTAGGCAAGGTATCAACAGCCCACCCTCCTAGCTGCTACAGAGATGCAGGGTCTCCCAGAGGACTCACCACCCTAAGAACGGTCACTGTTACTGTTGCCGTCTGCTCCCGCCTGAGATGCTCTCCCACAGCTGCCTGTGTCAGTCTGATCCTCCTTCAGCGTGTGTCTGTATATTGCACGCCTGTAGAATGCACCCTAGAGACCAAAGACTTCCACAAAATGGCCGCCGAGCGGCCGTGCTATAGAACAGCGTGGACCACAAGAAAATGACCGCCGAGCAGTCAACAGAGGCCAAAGCGGCTGCGGACCACAAGAAAATGGCCGCCAAGCGGCGATAGATCCATACAGGCGCGGACCACAAGAAAATGGCCGCCGAACGGTAGACAGAGGCCAAAACAGGCGCGGACCACAAGGAAAGGGCCGCCGAGCAGCAGATAGAGCTAGCAGGCGTGGACAACAAGAAAATGGCCGCCGAGCGATAGGTAGAGGCCAAAACAGTCGTGGACCACAAGAAAATGTCCGCCGACAGCATGGAGGGAGAAACACGCAGGTAAGCAGAAAAACATTTCAAAAACAGTCATACAGCGCAGTTCCCGCTCTAGATGGAGACCCCCAGGTGAACCCCCAGCACCCAGCCTAGCTCACAAAGCCAAGGGAGGAGGGAAGGCAGGGAGAGAGGAAAAAGGGTAAAACCACTTACTTGATCTCTCCAGGAATGTCCAGCCAAGTTCTCCTGCCAAAGCAGGGGAAGCTACTTACCCTTCCTGCGTGGATTATGCTGGAAAACATTCCGGACAGACCATCTTCCGCGCGGTTATGGAGGTGACTGTCAGCCTGGCATGCTGTGATTCAGCCATAGAGACCGGTCATATGCATGCCCTGGAGCACAAAACTCACTGGCCACCCGTGGAGCAACGGGCATGTCGTGGAAAACCCAGTGCATAGCTAGGGTCAGCACACGCTCGATGGACAAAAACTGGGGAGACTCTACAAGGATCTGGGATACAGCCTGTCACCCAGTCAGCAGTTGATCGAAGATCGCAGGAACAAAAAACGTAAAACGTAGAAAAAAAAACTCGGACCTATGGGCCCGAAGGGAGCCATGTCCTTCTCCTATGCTAGGCAGAAAATAACTGATCTGCTTAGTGCAGGCTGAGGGGATATAGCCAGTAGGACCGCCCCCTGGGTGGGGCTGTTTAGCTCTGAAGTTGTTACCACATTTTCTGCCTAGTCACTCCTGAATGAAGGCTAATACCCACTTTGTCATGATTGAAGCTGTGTCCGTCCATGAACGAAAGAGAAAAACCTTCTGTGTGCAGCAGCCCCCCAAATACTTACCTTAGCCCTCTTTCGATCCACCGATGCCTACGAGAGCCTTGGCTCTCCGGGGATTCACACTCCTGATTGGCTTTTGCCAGCAGCGGGAGCCATTGGGTCCCACTATCACAACCAGTGAGCCAATGAGAAGGGGCCAAGCCACAGCTCAGTGTGTGAAAAGACACACAAAGCCACGGCGGGGAAACACGCCTGCTTGGGTGCCCCCTGTGTATAGAACCTCCTGCAGCAAAACTGACATTTATAAATACAAATAAATGATATTTAAAAGTCGTAAGTGCAGGTTCATTTATCCTAATGCATTCTATGCATTCAGATAAAAAGCCTTCTGCGTGCAGCACCCCCACTCAGCCCCATCTCGATTCAGAGATGTTGCACGCAAGACTCGGCTGTCTCTCCCACCTCAATGGCTGAGACAACAGCGATGTGCCATTGGCTCCATCTGCTGTCAAAGTCAGTGAGCCAATGAAAAGAGAGAGGGGGCGGGGCTGGGCAGCGGCTCTGTGTCTGAATGGACACACGGAGCTGCGGCTTGGCTTCCCCTCATAGCAAGCTGTTTTCTGTGGGGGCACCCGGCAGGGAGGGAGGGGCCAGGAGAGCCAGCAGAGGACCCGAGAAGAGGAGGATCGGGCTGCTCTGTGCAAAACCACTGCGCAGAGCAGGTAAGTATGACATTTTTATTTTTTTATATTAAAAAACACACACACACACACACACACACACACAGAGACTTTAATATCGCTTTAAAAGATGAATTTCTACAAAATGCATATAGCTCCAGGTCAAGGAGGGTTTGTTTAAAAGTGCTTTTACAGCTTGTTCCGAATATGTAAATACTTAAAGCAGAACTAAACCCATCGATTTCCTAAAACAGTAACATTCAAGGCGTGCCATGATTAAAAACGGTCACACATGCTTGTGCTTTCAACTAAACCGTCAAGCCATGAAATGGCTGGTGTCATAATTAATCCAACTTGCAGCACTATGGCAACTGCAGAACAAACAGAGGCTAAAATTGTAGCTTCCTTGGCTGTAACAGATAGGAGGGTTTAGTTCTGCTTTAAGTGTGCACAGTCTGGGCACAGGTTCACTTCAACAATCATGTCTGCTTTATTGCAATCAATGTAGCAATAAAGAACTAATAAGACTATACGGTACTTACAGAACGGTGTAACCAAAGTTGACTTATTTAATCTGCATATATAGTAGAAAAAAACAAACACAGATCCCACTAAGATAGACTTTCTTTGGCATATAGCCAAACATAGTGCTTTTTATTTTCAATTTAATCAACATACATTAAATATAAAAAAATATATATTACAGAACAGTTTACAGAATTCCTGAAAAAATAATTACAGCTAGTCAATGTGTTATTTTTGGTAAGGATGTTGAAATCAAAGCCCAACTTAACGGGTCAGTCCAACCGAAAACTATTTCAGTTATAGGTGGAGTCTGGTTAGTTGAGTGAGCTGACGGCTTCCTAAATCTCTACGAGACTCCAGTTGTGGGTATCCCTGCCATATTTCCAGACTCCCACTTGCATTCTCCATAACATAAACTGAAAACCAAACAACAAAAGTGGGAAACAGCAAGCATGCAGATCCAGAAACCCAAACAGAGGGACTTCCATCACCAGTCATAATAAGTTTAGGAAACCATTTGATTTAATTCAGCATTATCCAACAAAAACTGGGATATTAGTTCTGGGTGGACCGACCCTTCAATCTCAAGCCCATTTCATCTTCAGGGAATAGAATCAACAATGTCTAGGACATGACAGTCTGGGTAATCAGAACATACCCACGTCATGGGCAGATATTGACAGAGGCCTAGGAATGACTGGTTCCTCAAATTTCAGTAAAAGACAACAGAGTGTGTACAGTGATGGAAAAAAGTATTTGCACCCCTGCAGACTTTGTACATTTGCCCACTGACAAAGAAACGATCAGGCTATAATTTTAATGGTAGGCTTATTTTAACAGTGAGAGACAGAAGAACAAAAATATCCATAAAAATGCAATTCAAAAAAGTTATAAATTGATTTGCATTTTAATGAGTGAAATAAGTATTTGATCCCCTATTAATCAGCAAGATTTCTGGTTCCCTGGTCTTGGCCATTGTGGAGATATTGAAAATCTGATTGCTTCTGTGGACAGGTGTCTTCTATACAGGTAACGAGCTGAGATTAGGAGCACTCTCTTAAGGCCCCTTTCACACTGAGGCGTTGAAAAACCTCAAAAAAAATTATGACATTTTTTACCGCGATTTTACAGTGTTCGCGGTAAAAATAGCGCTAACGCGTATGCGTTTTTACCGCGTTTGCGCTAAAAATAGCGCGAACGCGGTAAAAACGCATATGCATTAGCGCTATTTTTTAAAATAACGCTTATGCCTATGCGTTTTTACTGCGGTTCCCATTCATTTCAATGGGGATAGGCGTTTTTACAGCGCTATTTTATGCGCCCTAAAGTTGCTCTAAAAAAGCTGTTTGCAGGATTTTTTTCAACACCCAGCCAGCACAACGCCTCAATGTGAAAGCCCTCAGAGATTTCACATTGAGAATGCTGGGGCAGGATTATTTCAGGCGTTATTACAGCACTATTTTTACCGCAAAAACGCAGTAAAAACGCATCAGTGTGAAAGGGGCCTTAAAGGGAGTTGCTTCTAATCTCAGCTCGTTACCCGTATAAAAAAAAAAAAAAAAAAAAGACACCTGGCCACAGAAGCAATCAGATTCCAATATCTCCACCATGGCCAAGACCAAAGAGCTGTCCAAGGATGTCAGGGACAAGATTGTAGACCTACACAAGGCTGGAATGGGCTACAAGACCATCGCCAAGCAGCTTGGCGAGAGGGTGACAACAGTTGGTGCAATTAATCGCAAATGGAAGAAACACAAATTAACTGTCAATCTCCCTTTGATCTGGGGCTGCATGCACGATCTCACCTTGTGGAGTTTCAATGATCATGAGAATGGTGAGGAATCAGCCCAGAACTCCACAAAAGAATCTGCTCAATGATCTTAAGGCAGCTGGGACCATAGTCATCAAGAAAACAATTAGTAACACACTACGCCATGAAGGACTGAAATCCTGCAGCGCAGCGCCCACAAGGTCCCCCTGCTCAAGAATGCACATGTACAGGCCCATCTGAAGTTTGTTAATGAACATCTAAATGATTCAGAAGAGAATGGGTGAAAGTGTAGTGGTCAGATGAGGCCAAAATCAAGCTCTTTGGCATCAACTTAACTCGCCGTGTTTGGAGGAAGAGGAATGCTGCCTATGACCCCAAGAACACCATCATACATGGGAGGTGGAAACATTATGCTTTGGGGGTGTTTTTCTGCCAAGGAGACAGGGCAACTTCACCGCGTCAAAGGAACAATGGACAGGGCAATGTACCGTCAAATCTTGGGTGAGAACCTCCTTCCCTCAGCCAGGGAATTGAAAATGGGTCGTGGATAGGTATTCCAGAATGACATTGACCCAAAACACGTGGCCAAGGCAACAAAGGAGTGGCTCAAGAAGAAGCACATTAAGGTCACAGTCGCCTAGTCAGTCTCCAGACCTTAAAGCGGAGCTCCGCCGTAAAAAAATATATATTAAAAGCCAGCAGCTACAAATACTGCAGCTGCTGACTTTTAATAAATGAAGACTTACCTGTCCCGGAGTCCAGCGACGTCGGCAGCAGAAGAAGAGTAAATGTTTTCCCCCGGTGCCCCCACCATCGGTGAGGGAATCAGGAAGTGAAGCGGTGCGGCTTCACTGCCCGGTTCCCTTCTGCGCATGCGCGAGTCGCACAGCGCCGTCCTCACTGGTCCCTGCTGTGTTCTGGGAGCTGTGCGTTTCCCAGAACACAACGGGGGGGACGGGAAGTTTTGTAATGCCAGCAGTTCCCCGCAGAGTCTATGCCCGGAAGTGGGTGCAAATACCTGTCTTAGACAATTGTGGCACCGGAGGGGGGGGGGGGGGGAAATCCGATGAGCAGAAGTTCCACTTTAGGGTGGAGCTCTGCTTTAATCCCACAGAAAATATGTGGAGGCAGCTGAAGGTTCGAGTTACCAAACGTCAGTCTCAAAACTTTAATGACTTGAAGAGGATCTGCAAAGAGGAGTGGAAATCCCTCTTGAGATGTATGCAAACCTGGTGGCCAACTACAAGAAACGTCTTACCTCTGTGATTGCCAACAAGGGTTGCCACCAAGTACGAAGTCATGTTTTGCGAAGAGGTCCAATACTTTCACTCATTAAAATACAAAATCAATTTATGACTTTTTTAAATGCGTTTTTCTGGATTTATTTTGTTGTTATTCTGTCTCTCACTGTTAAAATAAACCCACCAATAAAATTATAGACTGACCATTTCTTTGTTAGTGTGCAAATGTACAAAAATCAACAGGGAATCAAATACTTTCCTTGTTAACTTCCAAAGACAGGCGATTTGGTGGCTTTATGTTGTACAGAAAATAGCAAAATTAAATACAATGAATGCTGAATATATAAAGAAGAATAAATAGTAAAGACAACAAGCTATTAATGGTTATCATAATCTGTGAGCGGAGAACAACTTATCATGGAATGTAGAATGCATTTCTATTTCACAATTCTGATTCAGTCACTCTCCATTTAAATATCCAAAATCTATACAGAACAAGGAGAGTTTAGTAGATGTCCTATTCTACTTTTTTAATGTTCCAAATAAATGATGTGAACTGTAATCCCATTCCAAGTGGAACCTGCATAAATTCCACATAACCATAAGAAAAAAACGCTGTTGTCATCTGTACATATCTACACGTTATAATCAATACTGTCTGTATAGTGCCACTTCATGGGAGGACACAAAAACATGACTGTGCTCACTATAAGACCCAGATACTGGGGTTTTACAAAGTAACTTGCTTAAATAGACATCATATGATACAGTCTTCATTGGTTACAACTACTACATGATATTCCATATGATATATAGGCCGTGGTCTCTTCATTTCTTCATTTTCATATCTGCTTCAATTGCACAGCGTCGACCTCTAGTACCACCATCCTGTTCAGTGGGGAAGGCAAAAAGAAACAGTGCTGTGAAAAGCAATGCAAGCATTCATTCAAGGGAATAAAGGTTTGTAGCCGCTTCACTGTGAAAGGCTATGCTTTGACTCACAAAAATCTTCTCACATACCTGAGAAAATTCTAAGCTGGAACATCTGCCTTCTCATCTTAGTGCTGCTGTATTAACCCTGTCTGTATTCATATTTCACTGGTCTGAAACGTTGCTTTAACTGAACTGCTACACTGTGAAATTAGTAGATCTTCTTTATCATGCACTGCACAGGAAGTTAACTGACTCAGCTACCTTGAGATTAATAGACTGAAGAAAATTCTGCATGGATGTAAGCTTATTACAAACAAACAAAACAACAGCTTGAAGTACAGAAAGAGGCACTAGGGAAGCAATGGTCGACAGATGCAAAGCATAGGAAAGAAAGTCAAACGGCTCTAACTGAAGGCTACCAAATCTTGGTACATTCATTCCATCCATCACATTGCAGCTATTCAATACTTACAAAGAGAGAGAGAAGGAAGGCAGGAGAGCCCATGGGGACACTGTCCTGTTAAAGGACAAACAGAAAAACAGGTCAGATTCCACGGAGCATCTCCAACACAAAACACGGACAAGCTGACAACACAAAAGCAGAAGAGGAGCCAGGACTTTAACGTGAAGCTTAGAAGGAAAAGCAAAAAACTCGAGGCTTAAGAGGGCTTTTGGGCAGCACTGGCTTCTCTTGCTGCTCACATAAAAATAAGATGCCACTAACAAAAACAACAATTTAATTTCAATATGATGCATATATTTTTGTTCTGTACAACAAAACCTGAAGAAGACACTTAAAAAATGTGCTTTGTAAGGTTGGGTACACCGATATCTGCCCCATGTCAGACAGAGCAAGTCATGCGAGAGCTTCTGTCTCCTTTGATGTTGGGATAACCAAATATTAATTTCAGTTCCTAAAATCACACTTAGCGATGCCCCCTTTGTCTGCCTCACTGTTGCGCAGGCTGATGGACCAATAGTACAGTACAGGAAAAAGCAGGGTCTAGACCAAGCATAACTTCGGGAACCAAAGTCATCATTTTGATTTCAGAAGTCTGCAGACTTTGAGGTTCCCGTGAAGCCTTAATTATTTGATCATACAAGCAGGCGCCCTTAGGTACCTCCTCCAGTTTTGGAACTTGAAAGCGAAAACCACAATACTTGGAAATAAATATGCCAACATTTTTTCCCAAATATATTTATGGAAGAATCTAGATCATTCAGTATGACCAATATGAATTAAATTGGACCCTTCTTTGAACTCACATGCCAAAGCATTGACAGGCATACTTTTACATGCCACAGCTTCATCATCTAATTTCCCTGATGCATCAATCTTATTCTGAAGTGGACCTAAACTTGATTTTATGTTCACTTTAACCCCTTGTCGACTCAGGGTAAAAACAAATGTTTATGCCTGAACACAATTTTGCAACTTTGACATGCATCAGTTAAACTGATTTCTCATATTTTATATATATATATATATATATATATATTATTATCTCATAGCAACTACTTTGTGTATACAGATAAATTATACCTTATTTCTTTCAGGACAAATTAGGCTCTTTTGCTGGCCCAAAACAGTAAAAACAAAATGAAAAAAAAAAAAAATCATATTTTTTTTTTTTAAAACTTAGTTGTATTGCCAATTACCACGACTTACCACCAAACAACCCAAAATAAATTCCCTCCTCTGAAGATCACAAAGATATTACATATGTGCACATGATTTGTTGTTTGTAATAGGGCCCAGAAACAAAAGTGCCCATTTTGCTTTTTTATCCTACCTAAAACAAACGTACTGACACCAATTAAAAAAATCCTACCCAAAATATATTGACCCTAACCTTGACCCCAACACTAACCTAGATCAAACCTCGATCTACAGTGGATAAAAATGTCAGGTTTCTGTGATGTAAAAAAATGAGACAAAGATAAATCGTTTCAGAACTTTTTTTCCCTTTAGCTGAGTTGTACAGTTTTATAGGTCACATTAAACAGCAAAATAAAATCTTTTAGGTGGAAGGAAGTAAAAATAAAAAAAATTAAATATGGTTGCATAAGCGTGCACACCCTTAAAGGGGTTGTAAAGGTTCAAGGTTTTTAAAAAAACAAAAAACAAACATGTCATACTTACCTCCGCTGTGCAGTTGGTTTTGCACAGAGTGGCCCAGATCCTCCTATTCTGGGGTCCCTCAGCGGCGCTCCTGGTACCTCCTCTTCTCGAGTGCCCCGGAGAAGCGGTCTCCTTCGTGGACACCCGTGCGGGCGCGCTCCCGTGACGTGCTTCTGCGTCTATTCACACAGAAAGCAGGACTCGGCCCCGCCCCCCGGTGCCCGCATCATTGGATTTGATTGACAGGAGCGACCCAATGGCGGCGCTGCTATTATACAGGATTTATATAGGAGGGCAGACAGTACAGTTACAATACAATACAGGAGGAATCAGAGGGCACTGCTCAGAGCTTACAATCTAAGGAGGGAAGGTCAAGTGATACAAAAGGTAATAGCTATGGGGGATAATCCGATTGAGAAAATAAAAGTACAGTTGTTGTTAGGTGGGGGCCAGATAGGCTTCTCTAAAGAGAAGGGTTTTCAGGGATTGTCTAAAAGCAGAGTAGGAGATAGTCAGACAGATTGGGGTAGGGAGTTCCAGAGGATGGGAGAGGCTCGGGAAAAGTCCTTGGAGGCGAGCATGGGAGATGGTGATGAGGGAACTAGAGAGCAGTAGGTCTTGGGAGGAACGAAGGGAATGAGAAGGTTGGTGTTTTGAGACTAGGTTAGTGATGTAGCTGGGAGCAGAGTTGTGGATGGCTTTGTAAGTTAGTAGAATTTTGAATTTAATTTGTTGGGTGAGTGGAAGCCAGTGGAGGAATTCACAGAGAGGGATAGACACTGAGCGGTTGGTAAGGTGGATGAGCCTGGCAGCAGCATTCATGATGGACTGAAGGGGGGATAGCCTGTGTAAAAGTAATCCGTGAGGAGGGAGCTGCCATAGTCGAGGCGGGAGATGACAGGAAGTGAACTAGGAATTTTGTGGTGTCATTGGTTAGGAAGAGGGCGTATTTTGGAGATGTTGCGGAGGTTGAGACGGCAAAATTTGGAAAGTGTTTGGATGTGCGGCCCAAAGGATAGTTCAGAGTCCAGGGTTACACCTAGAACCTTGGCATGCGGACACGGGCTGATAGTAGTGCTATTGATTTTGACAGAGAGATCAGCGGCAGAGGCACGCGGGGGAGGAAAAAAATCATGAGCTCAGATTTGGATAGATTGAGTTTGAAGAAGTGGTGCGACATCCAGGCTGATATGTCCGTTAGTAAATTAGTGATACGTGAGGAGACTGAAGGAGTGACCTGAGGGGTAGAGAGATAGATTTGGGTGTCCTCAGCATAGAGATGGTATTGGAAGCCATGGGAGGCTATTACCTGACCCAGGGAGGAGGTGTAGATGGAGAATAGGAGAGGTCAAAGAACAAAACCTTGGGGGACCCAGAGTTGTAAGTGCCAGCAAAGAGTACAGTCATGGAGACCAAAGGCGTGGAGTTTTTTGAGGCGGTGGTCCACTGTGTCAAAGGCAGCAGAGAGGTCTAAGAGTAGGAGTACAGAATAGATCGTTTTTGAGCTTTAGGGAAGCAGTTTCCCTGGAGTGTTGAGGGTGGGATCCAGACTAAAGGGGATCAAGGAGGTTATTCTTGGCGAGGTGATCACTCAGTCGGTTGTAGACCAGACGTTAAAGGAGTTTGGATAAAAAGGGGAGCAAGGAGACGGGGCGTAGGTTGTTAAGATTGGTGGGGTCTAGTGAGGGCTTTTTAAAGAATGGGGGTGACTAATTCAGGTTTTAGAGAGTTTGGGAAGCTGCCTGAAGAGAGGGAGAGATTGAAGATGCGAGTTAGGGAGTGTGGAGTAGAGCCAGAGGGTGAACGTAGCAATTGTGAGGGAACAGGGTCCAGGGGGCAAGTGGTAAGGTGGATGTTAGAGAACAGTTTAGCAACCTCGTCTATGGTAGCGGGGTTGAATGATGGAAGTAATGATTGTACCTGTGGACATGGGGTGTTAGGTGGAGAAGGCATCTGTACAGTGGAGATTATCCTCGTAAATTGCATCAATCCTATGTTTGAAGTGATTGGTGATCTCCTGGGCAGTGAGTGAGTTAGTGGGTGTAGGCAGTGGAGGACGAAGTAGAGAGTTGAAGGTAGAGAAGAGTTGACAGGGACAAGATAAGTTATTATGAGTGATAAAATAGGTCTGCTTGAAAGTGAGGAGGCAAGAATTGTATTTTTGGAGAGCAGATTTATAATGGGTGAAATCTTTCCGAGACTAAAGCCGTGTACACACGATCGGTTTTACCGATGGACTGTTTTCATCGGACAAACCGATCGTGTATGGGCCCCATCGGTCTTTTTTCCATCGGTGTGAAAAAATAGAACAGGTTTTAAATATATCCGATGGGAAAAAAACCGATAGCAAAATCCGATCGTCTGTGTGGAAATCCATCGGATAAAAAACCCACGCATGCTCAGAAGCATTGAACTTCATTTTTCTCAGCTCATTGGAGTGTTTTACGTCACCGCGTTTGAAACGGTCGGTTTTTTGACTGATGGTGTGTGGGCAAGACTGATGGAAGACAGTTTCATCGGATTTCTGATGGAAAAAAACATCGGATTAGAATCCATAAGATATCTGATCGTGTGTACAGGGATCCGTTTGCCAAGATTGTAGGGGACGTGGCCTGATTCTGTGTGTAGTGCTACCAATCTATCCAATCAGGACACGGGACACCGGCCAGAAACACAGGGCTCAGGTAAGTATAACGGGAGCTTAGGGGGCTGCCGAGTGACAGAAGGTTTTTCACCTTAATGCATAGAATGCTGAAAACACGAGGGTTTACAACCCCTTTAAACTAACGCTCAGTGTTTTTGGGTATGAGTCTATCAACATGGCACATCTTGACTTGGCAACCTTTGCCCACTCTTCAGATTGCGAGGGCATCTCCTGTGCACAACCCTCTTTAGATCACCCCACAGATTTTCAATCGGATTCAGGTCTGGGCTCTGGCTGGGCCATTCCAAAACTTTAATCTTCTTCTGGTGAAGCCATTCCTTTGTTGATTTGGATGTATGCTTTGGGTCGTTGTTATGCTGAGCGACAAAGTTCCTCTTCATGTTCAGCTTTCTAGCAGAAGCCTGAAGGTTTTGTGCCAATATTGACTGGTATTTAGAACTGTTCATAATTCCCTCTACCTTGAATAATGCCCCTGTTCCAGCTGAAGAAAAACAGCCCCCAAAGCATATTGCTGCCACCACCATGCTTCACTGTGGGTATGGTGTTCTTTTGGTGATGTGCAGTGTTGTTTTTGCGCCAAACATATTTTTTGGAATTATGGCCAAAAAGTTCAAACTTGGTTTCATAAGACCACAACACATTTTCCCACATGCTTTTGGGAGAATTCAGAAGTGTTTTTGCAAAATTAGCCAGGCTTGGGCGTTTTTCTTCACAAGAACTTATGCAATCAGGAAAGACCTACTAGAACAGCTAAACTTTATTTGGTGTTAATCAGAGGCACTTTAAAATTTTGGCAGGGGTGTACTGACGCCTAATTAATATGAGTTTGAATGTGATTGCTTAATTCTGAACACAGCTACATTCCCAGTTATAAGAGAGAGTGCACTTATGCAACCACATTATTTTAGTTTTTTCTGAATGGTCCCACATCCTCCCAGGACCTGCGACGTGTCCAAGGTGGTTGCAGGCATGGATGGGGAGGGGGGGTTGGGTGGTAGGCACTTCCTCTCGGCTCACCTAGGTGAGCGAAGTGGGAGCGGGTGCCTGTCAAAACTAAAGTACCCACTTCCTGGAAAAAGTAAACTTTTTTTTTTTTACGAGGAGAAGGAAATTTTTCAGCTCCATCTGCAGATGATTATAGGTAAATACCTCTCCGTCTACAAATACTACTGTAATGAAAGGGGATAACAAGCACTAATGTCTAATGTTGTGGTGATCAACCAAAGCCATTTATTGCTAATTTGGGGACTCTAATGATGGACAAAATAGGTCCTTTCTAATACTCCCCTTCACCCAAAGATTTATGAGAAGGAGGAACCAAACAAATAAAACAACACTGCTCATGTTTGGCATGTTATGCAAATCGGATGATGCAGTGGATCAGAGGCATTTAGTGCTTGCTGATAACTATTAATATGACCATATCAGAGCTTTAAAAGGAGATCCCAAACCAACTGCAAAATCATAGGATTTAATATACTTATTTTCTTCATCAAGAAGCAGGTTGCGATATAATTTGTGCAGCTCTAAAGTGGAGTGGGAGGTCACACCCAATTCCACAAAATCGAATGGCTCACCATATTTTGACAACTAATCCATCTTTAATCTCTAATCAGTAAATATATACTATGAAAGGCCTCCAGAGACTTAAAGGACATATAGGAGCTGGCTCTTGCACATGTGGCAATTAGTACCTTTTCAGAGGCATCCTGCTTGCGTGTAGAATCTCGGCCCCTCAGGCTCTTAGCGCTTATCCCAGATTCGGATGTTTGCATAATCAGCTGCGTGGCCAAAAATTGCTATAAAACAAGAAAATATATTGTACAGGAAGGATAAAATACATAAGGCTAAAAAGGCAAACCCAACCTTATGCACGACTAATGAAGCAAGTCATTTTCCACAGGCTGACAACAAGTAAATAAAAATTCAACTATGCAAAGAACAAAATATTTATAGGCATATTACCTGAATTTGTTCCAATACATCCCTCTGCATCTCCACAGCCATATGATAGACGTCATGATCAGAGCTATTATACATCACAGCATTCTGGAACATAAGCATGATGTCTCTCTGAAACTCGGCTGTGGTTCGAATTATACCGGTCTCAATATTTTTCTTTATCGTAGAAAGGTCCATAGGCCTTAAAGAAAAGAGATTATTATTTTGCATTCATCAGGTCACTGTAGATAACATGTACAATATGAATCAGTTTTTTTTTATAAACTGGAGTAAAAAAAGGACAATAAGCATTTCCTGTGCAGAGGGGCACACAGTCTACAAGGGGAAGAGCAATACTATTCCGATTTTCCTTTGTGTCCATCCTTATAGGAGAATTTCCTCTACCCAGAGTTCTCCGATAACCTCAGTGGATGCCAAATATGTTTTTTTTATTCTTTTCGTACATCTCAGACTAAATGCTACTAAAAGTATAAAGGCTTCAATGATTAAGCCCTGTGAAAGAGCAAAGCATCAGAATGAAGCAAGTCTGGTGAGAAACACCAGATGCTTGCAACAAAAAAGTTTTGTTTAACACTTACACAAACTATAGTGCGGCCTGTTAGTATTGTTTGAGTAAATTCAGAAGTGGTTTATATAATAGGATCACCAGATGTTTTATAATTTGCAGGAAGCATTCTTCTGTATATCCTTTATGCCCCAACTATGTAGGTTTTCTCTTTCATGCATTTGCCCTTCCATATGCTCCTTGCTGTGAAGGCTAGTTATAGATAGGGGCAGGGGCTATCTTTTTGTTACTGGTGTAAATTTGGTCAGAGGACACACTGGGCACCTTTGCTGCCATTGTGCTATGTGTTTGCTGTCCAATGTGCCCCTGTGCCTTTGAGGAGGATTGGGCTACCTCCAGGCCCATCTGCCACATATCTATCCATTAGACTGCATGTGCTTCCACTGTGGAGACCCTCATAAATTTAAGCAGGGTTAGAACTGCAAGCGATACACAGGGTGCCGTGAAGAGGCCTTGCAGCTTACGAATGCATTTGCAAATGTGTGCTAACTAAACTCGTTTTTAACGCATACTGTTGAACACGTTAATTTTAAGCGATATTGATTATTGTAGTCAAATTAAGACTTGACATTACCTTTGTACAATGCTGTGATAGCCAGGAGCAATGTCATCTGTTACAGGCTGCAGGAAGACATTGGCATACCTAGATATAAACAAATACATAAAAAAATAAATACAAAGATAAAATAAAGATCAAAGCCATTACACAGGTTTAATGGAAGAACTTTGTACTTATGCTTAACATCAACAATCTAGACTGGCTAGGTCACTCCATGGGGGCGTGACATGAACAGACATGCTTACTGAGCCTGCTGCTCAGTGATCCCCGGGCTACAGGAAGATAGGCTGCGGTGTTCGGCAAGCTCCAGACCGGCTAAAGCATGTCCACATGCCCCCCGTACAGCTGCACTGCCGCCCGGTGGTGGAAAGAGCCAGGCTAACAGGCTTAGAGCTTACCTCTTGGCGCAGAGTGCGGATCCAGGGAGCGCAATTAAAAGAACCCCGGTCCAGGAGGAAGGGAAGTTCCGCTCCCCTAATCTGAGGGGGGACTGGGGAGGGTCGGATGCGATCCCCCTGTACAGAGCTGAGGAGTGACAGGCTTTGGAAGGGGTGTTGCAGCACCTGGCAGTGGCCAAATACCCCTGAGCCCAAGGCAGAGCTGTACAACCCTGGAAAGGGATCTCCTAGGAGAAAGGAGAGACTGCTCGGTTTATGGCAGTGGAATGGAGGGGGAGTGTATTGGACGGGACCCGAGTCTTCAGGAGGTGGAAGGAATCCCAAGAGGGACGGTTGAATCCCTGGAAGTTGAAAGTCTTGGTACTACAGAACCCAAAAAGAAAAGAAAATCACTTCTGGAAGCAGCACTCCGATTAAAAAGCCTTTATTCCAAAAGGTTCAGGAAACAAAAAACACACCTGAGCGGCTCCCTCTCTCCTGTACTACAAAACCCAGCAGTGAATCTGCAAAAATCAGGACTTGTGACAAATCCAGAGTCAGCCTCTCTACTGATCCTAATAATGAACAAAGTGCATCTCGATCAGAGTTAATAGTGGATTGGGACTTAATTTTTGAGAGCACTTCCTACAAAGAAAGACATTCAATTACTTATAAATGCTGTTGAATCATCCTCCAAACAGGCGGTGGGGGGGGTTAAGGGAGGATATAGGGGCACTGGGGCACAGAGTGGAGGAAATGGAGATGGGACAGGATATTAGACAAGGAGTGGCTGATATCCAAGATATGACAAAACATCATGGGGAAGTGCTGAATTCTCTGTTGGATCAGATGGATAATCAAGAAAAAGAGATCATAGGCAAAACATGCATATAAGGGGCCTGCCTGAATTAAAACAACAACTTGAATTGCTTCCAAAGGTGACCAGTCTGTTCCAGTTAATTCTGGGGCGATAAGCACCGGATAAAATTGAAATAGACAGAGTCCATCGTGCCCTTGTCCCTACCCCACAAAATGCAGAAAAACCAAGAGATGTAATTTGTAAATTACATAGATTATCCAGTGAAAGAAGCCATCATGAAAGCAATCCGCAATAAATCCGTGGTTGATTTTGAAGGTGCACAAATAGCCTTATTTCCAGATTTATCATATAGAACTCTTATGCAACGCAGAATGATTAAACCTTTGTTGAAAGTTCTATATCGTTGGGCATATCCCTTTATGGTTGTAGCAAGCTGGAATGGGAAAACAGCAACACATAGAGCCCTTTCACACTGGTGCCGCCCATAGCGCCGGCGGTAAAATAACGGTAAACGGCGCTATTTTACCGTCGGATTTGCGTCGCATTTCGGGGCGCTTTTAACCCCCGCTAGCGGCAGAGATAGGGTTAAAACCGCCGGTACAGCTGCGTATTGCCGGCGGTATGGCGGCGCTGCCCATTGATTTCAATGGGCAGGAGCACATTTGGAGCGGTGAGTTCACCGCTCCTAATGTGCTCCAAAGAAGCTGCTGGCAGGACTTTTCCTGACGCCCTGCCAGCGCACCGCTCCAGTGTGAAAGCCCTCGGGCTTTCCACACTGGAGACAATAGAGCAGCAGTTTAAGGGCGGATTGCAGGCGCTATTTTTAACGCTAAAGCGCCTGCAAAACGGGTCTTAAAATGAAAGATGACTTGCAACAATTTATAGAGGTGCTGGAGCTCCCCTGGTGGACTTTCCGGATTGGAGACTGAATAACTTCAAACCATCACTACTACGACCAGGACGATGGCAACAAGTGCCAGTTAAAGGTCGACGGAAGATTGATGTGGCTGTGGATGTGGCTGACAGGTTTATAATTCAGTCTTAGATAGACATGCCTGAGTAGTGGTGTAAAGAGAAAAAGGCTAGGAGGAAAGGAGCAGATTGCCTAGAGTTGATTGGGGGATGTTGTTCCCCTCTGACTCTTGATTCCCCCTCACCCCTTTTTTTCCCTCTTTATTAACCCCCTCTTTTTTGTTCCCCCCTCTTTATTACACACCTTTTTTCCCCCCTCATTATTACCCCCTTTTTCTTTACCCCTTCCTCCCCCCCCCCAAAAAAAATACTTTCTTTTTTCCTCCCCTTTGGTGGGAATTTTGGAGACAATACGCTGAAATAACGATAAAAAAGAATGATAAAATAATATAAAATGGAAGCCCGGGGTTCACGAGGTTCATCTTTTCTCCAATAGGTCGGTCCCGAGACAAGGGACTTTGTTTTCTGCCAAAAGGCGGAAAGGGGGAGGGGCGACAATGACTCCAGGCACAGGTGGTGCACCTCTGCCCGGATTCATCCTCCCTTAGGGGGATGTGCCACAGACGGTGGCATAGAAGGTTACGCGTTTTAGATTTCGTGTTTTTTTTGTCCTCTTCCCACCTTCCTCTCATCAGATGCATCCAAGGCAAGAGCGCTCAGAAGGCTGGGTGCAGACACCGATCAGGCGCAGCAGCACAGTAAGAGACTCATGGAAGTAATGAGAGAATGGTGGGTAGAATGAAGATTGTATCGTATAATGTGAGAGGGCTGTGTTCGATTGGTAAGAAAGGCAGTCTCTGGCATGAACTTCGTCACATGAAGGCAGAGATAGTTTTTTTTGCAAGAGACGCACTTTGTGGCAGGGTCGACCCCTCGTATGTCTTTTTCCATATAATCAATAGTTTCATGCACCGTCACCCATTCCTAGGGCTAGAGGAGTTACAATAGCTATACACAAACAATGTCCCCTAGTACCTACAGAAATACGAAGAGATCCTGAGAGCCGCTTACTTTTTGTTAAAGGAAAGATACAGGGTCAGTGTTATACTGCATCTAAAACGTTGGATATTCTGGGAAAGTTTCGGGAAGGTTTATTGGTTATGGGAGGGGATTTTAACATTACCTTGGACCCTAGTCTAGACACCTCTTCAGGGAAAACCTGTGTCTCATAAGGCGTTAAGATGTGTTAAACAGCACCTTTGCTCTGTATTTGGTAGTTGGAGGGTGCTGCATGAACGAGACAGGGATTTCAGTTATTACTCCAAAATACACAATGTATATGCAAGGATCGATATGTTGTTGATCGATCAAGATTATCCGAATTATGTAAATTCATCAACTTTTGAGTCAGTCATCATATCAGACCATGCTCCAATAAGTTTAACGATATGTCCGGCATCGATTGGGAGCCTGGGAAGAACATGGCGATTTAATTAATCTATTTTGGATAAAAATAATGTGGAATCCTTGTCCCGCACATTAGCATTATATTTTGAGACCAATATATCAGAGGAGGTGTCTGACCAAGTGGTATGGGAAGCCCATAAGGTGGTCATCAGAGGGGAGTTGATTTCAATGTGTTGGCGTATTAAAAAGAGACAGAAGGAAATGGTTGTGCTCTTCGAGGAAATACATAAACTTGAAATTAAATATAAGGACAATTTAAAACCTGGGGACGCGCAGAGACTGGAGAAACTACAGGCAGATTTAAAACAGCTTCTCGATCGAAAAGTTCAAAATAAAACAGATATTTTGCCCACCGTTTCTATGAACAGGGGAATAAGGGTGGGAGACTATTGGCTAGACAACTAAAAAAAACAACAGGATTCACGCCATGTTCACACTATAAAGGCGATAAGCAGATAGTGGACTCCCAAGCAATAGCAGCCGAGTTTCATCGCTTTTAATGCGTCTCTATATAATATAGACTCAGTTCCTGTGGAGGCGGAGGAGGGTGGACATTTGGATAGAATTCAGGAATAGCTTGAGGCCTCAGGGCTACAGGCCATTACATCTGCGGCCTTGGAGGAAATGGAAAAAGCAATCTCCATTGAAGAGCTGGGCGGAGCGATTGCGGCTTTGCCATTAGGTAAAAGCCCGGGACCTGATGGTTTCACAAATATGCATTATAAAAAGTTTTCCTCAATCCTGTTGGTTCCTCTTTGCAGATACCTTAATTCTGTCTCAGTCTCTGACCCATTGCCTCCAGAGGCACTGATGGCTTTTGTGACGGTTCTCACAAAAGGTAGGGAAAGACCCTCAGTGCTGTGCCAGCTACAGACCCATCTCCCTCCTTAACTCTGACTAGAATTCTGTCCCTAAGGTTACAAGAACATATAGTAAAATTGATTCACCCAGATCAAACAGGGTTTTTGAAGGGCCGAGAGGCTAGAGATAATACTATTCGGGCCCTGCATGTATTGCATTGGATGCATAATGGACCGAACCAGACCCCGAGTGTAGTCATTTCAATGGATGCTAAAAAAAGCACTCGATGGGGTGGGAGTTTACGGTCTGAGTTTTGAGGGAGATGGGTGTGAGAAAGCGGATGATGGGATGGGTGACGGCACGGTATGCAGATCCTAGAGCAAGGGTTAAAGTTAATGGTAGCCTATCAGATTATTTTAAGATACAGAATGGGACTAGGCAGGGATGCCCATTGTCCCCATTGTTATTTGCTATGGTGCTGGAGCCCTTTCTGTGCACGATTAGGGGAAATAGGAGGATTAAGGGGATTTGTATTGGATCAACGGAACATAAGATCTCAGCTTACGCAGATGATCTACTGTTGTACCTCTCTTCTCCTTAAGAGTCTTTGACGGAACTGATGTTGAAAATAGACCGGTTTGGCCTTATAGCTAATTTTAAAATAAATATTGGGAAATCAGTGTTGATGCCGAGCCATGTGCCTTTGAGGATGAGGACCACTCTGCAACAATCTTTTCCTTTTGTTTGGTGATTCGAGATTTTGAGGAGACCAAAAACGGGAGGGTAGGGTGGGACTTCCAGGATATAGCGTTTTATTATTACAGAGCCATGGCCCTGGTTCGATTCATGAATTGGTGCCATGACTCCGCTAATAAAATTTGGATGCCCTTGGAGAAAACATTAGCAGGAAGGAACTTGGTAGGAGATCCCTGGATTCTGGTTTCTTATAGGGGGTTGTTGGAATATGCATCACCATTGACGAAGACAACATTATCCATTTGGGATAGAGAGAATGAACAGAACGGGAAAGTTTGCCCCCCCCCCCCCAAATATCCCCTATAAACACCATTGGAAGGATTTCCCTGGTTTTCCCCGGGGGGGGGGGGGGGGGGAAACGGAGTTTAAATTGTTGGGTAATGGACAGGAAGGGTAATTGCGCTGGCGTGGCCCCACAGGGTAAATTGCTTCCATTGGTGGACTTGGTTCGGATATTGGGAGAAGTACCAATGGCTGTATGGAAATATCTTCAATTGACAGACTTGTTCAATAAGTGGAAGCACCAGATCAGGCCAGCAAACCCACTTACTACTTTTGAGGAATGGTGTGTTAACTTATCAGAGGCAGGTTATATGTTGTCTCGAATGTATAGGCTGGTTCTGAGCGCCCAAAATATGACAACTCCCTATTTCATTCAAGAATGGGAAAGGGAACTGGGTTATAATTTTACATCCGAACAAATTAAAAGGCTGATGGGAGCAACACACCATACTTCGATAAGTTCCCATATACAGGAGATGTCTTCTAAGTTCTTGACAAGATGGAATCGTACACCGGCTCAATTATATCCATCAGCAGATGTTAACTGTTGGAGGGGATGTAACCAAACGGGTTCATTTCTGCATTTATGGTGGCATTGCCCAAAGATTAAAGTTTTCTGGGAGGAGATAGCTCCTTGGACTTGGGTTAAGAAAATGACACTTAGACCTATAGAATTCTCCCTATTACATTTTCTTTTCATGGGATGCCATCATCTGATACGTTTTATAAGAGAAGCATTACTCCCCATTTGCTAAATGCAGCTAAAATACTGATACCTAGATTTTGAAAACAGTCTGGATGTCCCACTATAATGGATTGGAAAAGGGAGGTAGAAAAAATTATGGAAACAGAGAGATGGATACATATGGTCAAAGACCAACAGAATAAATTTAAAGACACATGGGCAGGATGGCTGTATTGCGCCTCAGAAACAGGGGTGAATTAAACCCTTTTGGGGGTAATGCTGCCTTATGGTTTGGATAGTCTGTATGGGATTCATCTGGTGAGGGGAAATTGGGAGGAGATGTTTTTTTTTCCCTCCCCTGGGAAGCACAGTGGAGAGATAATTGATGTCATTAAGAGCCCATTCACACAGGGGCGTCTTTGGATCCGACTCCAAATCGCCCCAGGTCGCCCCTAGTCTCCTCAGGTCGCGCTGGCTGAAGAAATCAATGTAAGTTAATGGAGCCGTCCTTATGCACACTACTGCAGTCGCTCCGACTTCAAAAAAAGGTCCCTGTACTACTTCAATCCGACTCCTAGGCGACCTGTAACCATTCATTTCAATGGGAGTCGCCTCTCCCTGTCTTAATAGGAGCAACTCTCCAGGAAGATAACATACATTTCTCCTGCAAAACTCTCTTTCCCCCTCCCTCCCACAGAGCTGATTCTTGTTTGATTGGCCACTGGAATGTCTCCTGTCCTGCAGGCAACTTGGAGTTGCCTTGTAAATAGCTCCAGGTCGCGCTGTGATTCATACTCAGGTCGTGTCTGAGTTGCCTCATAAAATCGCGCTGGAAGTCGTGTTGCCCCTGTGTGAATGGGCCCTAAAGGAAGAGGATAATTTATAAATAGTAAATAAGGCATGGGATGGGTAACACGTAATGGAATCACATAAAGAAGGGTAGATTAAAATGAAAGGTGGAGAGGTAGAAAAATGAAAATAGTAGGGGGAGGTTATATTGAAATAAAACACCAAATATAATAGGACACGAAAATAGTAATTTGAAATTATACACCTTTTCTCTTTTTTTTTGTACTGTTGGTTGCTTGACACACGTAATAGGGCGCTGAAAAGCCCCCTTCTTAATTATATTTTGAATAATGTATTGCACAAATTGAGTTTTGGTTATAGGCAGGCAAGCGGGTGTCGGTGGGCTTTTTTTTTTCTCTTTTCTCTTCTGAAGAGGACATGATCAAGGACCCGGTGTGTTTTTCTCGGAGTGGGGGGGGGGGTTAGTGTGGTGTATGTCAATGAAAGGATTTATATAGATATTTTGTGCAATGTGTATTTTTATGTTGTATGTTGGAATTTGTCTTAATAAAGAAAAAATAATAATATTTTATTTTTTAATAATCACAACATCAACAATCTGAAAAGGAGCCTCTTAAACTATATTGTTATGTTCACCTCAGCTCCTATTCCTCCTAGTGTAATGATTCTCTGAAGAACACTTCCCCCCCCCCCCCCCCCATTAAAAGATAAAATTATAAAACTACCTTTTGCAACAAAATATTCAGTTTCAATCCAAAGATTTCCACTGAAGTGCTTTTTCTGCCAAGCATCATTCAACTCAATTCCTCTGAGCCCAGGACATCCTGGACCTGCCCCAACATTGACTAGAAAGTTAAAGGAGAATCAGCACAATGATCAGCTCATCTTTCTGTCACTCAGCTTTTTCCACCTTTCAGGATGCTGCTTGTCAGGTGCTTGAACTGACTCCTTGTGCTGCCTTTTCCTTGCACGCTCTAGCCCTGAAATATACGGACTGCAATTAGCTGATACCAGATCAAATTTAGGTACTAACACTACTTGAATTTCAAACATATTTAACTATATATTCTAGGATAAGTGGCTCATGTCCAAAATGGCCCTAGTATGTGTATGCATGCATAAGACCCTAGGATAAGCATCCTGAGGGAAGGGACTGCTGTGAATGTACAATGTGTAAAGTGCTGTGTAAATTGTTGGCGCTATATAAATACTTATAATACATTTATATCTCCGTAGTGTTTAGCTTTAACGTAACAACTTGTCTGTGTATTTGCCTTGACATGAAAAAACTCTTACATTTTCCTGCTCAAGAAAGAGATATTGCACATTCATTTTTTAGACCTGGTAAATACTGACCTGTGATTGGCTGCTGCTCGCCACACCAACATTATAGCTTTTTTCCAAATCTTCTGAGCTTGGATAGCCTCTTGATCTTCACTACAGACAGAACTGAAAACACAGAATAAGAAATTTATAATGCACATAATGTGCTAAAATAACTTTAAAAAGATACTCCACCTAAAATCCCTTTAAGCAGAGAAGAGTTAGAATCATCTGTTACCGTTCAGGTTTTGTATCTGGGAGATTTTCCCTCATTTGACAGGAAGCAAATAAAAATCTTCCAAATAGGGACATTGAGTGGCATAAAAACTCAGAGGTTCTAACCCTAACCACTCTGCTAAATAAAAGGATTATTGCTGTGTATGCTTCTGCTGGAGAAATTCCTGCTCATGTCCTGTCAGGATGACAAAATATGTATTGAGGGGAAAACTCAACAGGAACACCAACAATAAAAGCTAACACAGGCTCTAACCCATAACCACCGTTTTAAAAACCTAAAAAATGTTCTGCTGTAGTTCCACTTTAACTGCCAACCTACTGAATCTAGTCTGAAAATGTTACTTACAACTGAGAAGATGCTGGACTGCTAGGAATAGAATCAGCAAGAGTGTGGGACTGAAGCTGGGCATTATGAATACTAAAGCCATCATCACTCTCACTGATTGGTGGCTCATTGTCCACCTCAGACAGGTACTCTTCTCCAGCCTCTTCTTCCTTGGGCTCCTCTGGACTGCCAACTTCACTTGTGACATCTTCCTCCTCCTCTTCCTCCTCTGCTTGCGAGTCCTTCAGAGATAACATTACTTGTGTTAATACACTTCAACGTCAAAAAGAAATACTGAGAAAACTGTAGTAGAGCATCAAGATACCTTGTTGTTACTGCTGGGTGTAGGTTCTGCTTTCACTGGTTCTGAAACAGAAACAGGAAATAAATAGCATCCACTATTAATCACACACACACACACTACTAGATACATTTTACAACATACCACTTAGTACTGGATTATCTTCAGAGCCTGTTCCTTTATCTTCTTCACTAGGAAACGCTTCATTTTGGGAATCTTCACACTGTGGTGTCTAAGCACAACACAAATGAGCAAAAATTTGTAACAAGAACAACCACCACACACACCAACTGGGATTCTGTAAAATCCAACAATATATCTGTAAAAAGGGTCAATAAAAGTACCTATGTATGTAAATAAAAAAAAACATTATAATCTAGCCTTATCACTATCCAAACTTCTACTGTTGGCCAATTTATGTAATCCTTTAGAAACATACTGCCAATTGTTACTTTTAGACATTTAGTCTAAAACTGCAGCCAACACACAACAGATAGCTCATGTCAAATACAGTATCCCTGACCTGACAAGGTAGAGTTGCATATGTATTTCTGAGATTTGTATCCTACAGGATAGGTTCATGCTGTAGCACAGGAATCTCCAAACTACGGCCCTCCAGCTGTTGCAGAACTACATGTCCCATGAGGCATTGTAAAACTGACATTCAAAGAAATGACTGGACATGATGGGAATTGTAGTTCCTGAACAACTGGAGGGCCATAGTTGTAGCACATGTTACACTCGTATTCAGTGTGTAACATGTTCCAAGACTTCCACCCGATCGCTGGTGTAATGCTTTGCAGGCTCCTGTGGGAAAAAAATAAATGCAAAAATATGTGCATTTGCTATTTTTCACTAAGTGTATGTTACTCCAACATTTTATACTCCTGATGTGTCTGTTGTACCATTTACTTGTGTTAAAAGAATCCTGTTCTATTTGTATTCCTTCCTTTGTGTTAAATACCTGATAATCCTGCCAGTCCCCCTGCATTCCTTTTTTCAAACGGACTATGCTAACCATAGAAGCACATCCATCCCATGGTGGTCAGTTTTATGACTGTACCTGCCTGTCCGATGGTCAAGACTTGTCCTGACACACCGCCCTGGTGTATTGCATTTCTCTGCCTCCTGCAGTCTTTTTTTTTTGCCATCTTTTATGAAGCTGAGATCAGGGGTTATGTAATCACTTAAGAAAAAAAGGGGTCTCAGACACACATTTTGCCCTGCATGTCTACTTTAAACTGAATGAGTTGTTTTACAATGTGAAGGTTCTACTTTAAAAAGGTGAACTTCGCCTTTACTAGTTTCTCGATTTGGAAAAATACCTCAGTTTTAAGCTGGTGATCTTCTTCCTCTTCTTTAATTGTCTCATTTGAAGTGGTCCCTCTCATCTCATCTTCAGGCTTTTCAAGCTGAAAGGTAGGGCGAGAAGTAATTGAGGTCACCTCTGACTGGGCAGGCTGGATTTCAGACTCAGTAGGTTCTGATTTTATTTCAGGAGTCATTTCCATGATATTCATTAGTGTATCTGTCTGGACACAGGTTGGATCTTTGGGCCGTGGGATAAGAGACTGTGAAATGTTCTCTGATTTTGCTGAATGATCTTGGACAGGATGATCCCAGGGCCCAGAAAGCGTTTGGGGGTCATCATTCTCTTCACAAAATGAGAGGGCTGCCTCAACTGCAGCTACATCTAGAACCTCAGGATGGTCATCCACCTGTTACAGATAGAAAACAAGCAGAGTCATTTTTACAAGTAATTTGTGAACTATGGTCGCACAAAGACACTTTACCAGTACAGTCTAAAAAAAAAATCCTCAAATACATAAGTCAAACATGCATAAATAATACCTGAGGACTGAATGAAAGGCATCAAACAGATTATTCCTGCCACACTGACAGCGTGGATGGATTTTGACTCCCTTGACTGTCCGAATACCCAAATACCTGCATCTGGTTGGATGCAGGTGCAGTTCACCCAACAATGTTATGATAGACTTATTTTTTTTATTTTTATTTTTATTTCAGGAAATGACAAAATCCATAGACAGAAGTCAAACCAACAATCGAGTTGTTGAACAAAGCAGGGCCATACACTGCTCGCATTTCAGTTGAGCTAGCAGTAAATGACTGGCTATAGATTAAAGCTGGCCATAGAGGATTCCTCCAGTCTTTAGATTAAAGATAGCTATAGATGAATCCTTCCCACTGGGACATTGTATTTGTCCCACTGTCAGAATACACTGATCAGGGGCAGCATATGGCTGATCGTGAAAACAAAATTTCAACAATTCAATTCAATCAAAATAATTAACTTCTGATTAACAGTCATGGCCACACGTGAATTGAAATCCAGCCAGTCCCTGCTGAACCGTCTAAATTTCAATCTATCTAGGGCCAGCTTTAACCATCTGATAAGAAATCACTCTCTGCTTTAATTACCACCGTTAACACTAAATGCGACTTTGAAATCATGCCACTTCACTTGAAATAGCACGATTTTAGGCCAGAGTGGTTTAAGGTGCGACAGATGTCTATGCAAGTCCTGAAATCGCAAAAAAAAGTGCAAGAACCTTTTTTTCCAAATCGGTGCAGCACTACAAAGTCAGAGTCGCACCGATTTAAAACAGTTCCATTTCCGACAATAGGGTGCGACTTGTCATGCGATTTGGAATTGTCACAATGCATGACAAATTGCACTGGAGTGAACGGGGGCTTAAAGCGGAGTTCGACCTCCCCCTCAAAAAATTAAAAGTCAGCAGCTACACATTACCTGTCCTGGAGACAGGTACCTGCTCCATAACAAGCCCCCCCCCCAAATGTGGCACCAGAGAAGGGGGGGGGGGGAGACCGAGAAGTGGAAGTTCCACTTTTGGGTGGAACTCTTGGCTGAATGAAATTCTCTGCAGCACGTCAGGCGGCCCAGCCAACCAGCAAATCTTTAGCCACAGCACAAGGACTACAAAATAATTTAGACACACCCCCAGCTTTTTAACTGGACATTGAAATATTTTAATCATGAGAATGAGGTCATCCTTCTATTCTACTCCCATCCCTATACTCACTGCCATAACACATGCATGACTGCAGAACTTGATTCTGAAAGATCCCAATTCAATTATCCACTTTTTCCAAGAGGTTAACTAAGCATCACTGTGATTCTGCCATTTGTTTTTATTAGACCTCAGCCAAACTGCTAAATAACCTGTCAAAAATACACATAAGCCAATTCTTTTACCTACCAAGATATTTGCAATTCTGCTTTTGTTTAACGCAGTGCAGCCAGAATGGTGAGGCCACTATTTACTAATGCAGTTCTACAGCTTCCTGTGTCTTGACTCCAATCAGCACTGGCAACTCCGTGTAACGTCACAGAGCAAAACTGGCTCACAGTGAAAAAATAGCACACTTTCTCATGGCAAAAGGAGTTATATAAAGGTTTATATAAAGATAGATTTTGGTTATTATAGTGAGAGTAGACTTCAGACAACTAGAAAAGTTGTTTGCAGCCCACACTATCCCAGAGAGGTTATATAACACTGTTTCTATGTGTACACCTCTGCTGTTTTACATAGAGTCCTATTGAAAACATCTTGGCAGTAAAAATTAGATTTTTCCTACAACTTACCTGTAAAATCCTTTTCTTGGAATACATCAAGGGACACAGAGCAGCCATAATAATTACTGTGCGTTTTATACGCCACCTATAGGTGAACAGACACTGGCAGATCAATCAAACAGGAAGTCCTCCCCTATATAACCCCTCCTACACAGGAAGTACCTCAGTTTTGTAGCAAAGCACTGAATAGCCCAAAAAAGACCTGTGTCCTGCGATGTACTCAAGAAAAAAGGATTTTACAGGCAAGCTGTAGGATAAATCCAATTTTCTTTAACGTACATCACGGGACACAGAGCAGCCATAGTAATTACTATGTGGGATGTCCTAAAGCTAATGTCCCTGAGGGGAGGGAGAAGCAATCACAGAAACTGCCACCTGAGGAGGACTTCTTTTGCCGCCAGTAACATACTGTGGCCAAAGCAGTATCCTCCATGGCTTTGATATCCATCTGGTAAAATCCTGTAAATGTATGAACCAAAGACCCTGTAGTGGCCTTAAAAACCAGAGTCACTGACACCTGATGGCCTAAGATGCCCCCACACACCTGGTAGCGAGCACTATCACCAAAAAGGGATGGGGACCTTGCCCTTTCAAGCCATTGGCTTGAATAATTAACTGGCGGATCTAATGAAAAAAAAAAAAAAAGTCAACTTGGATGCCTCCTGCCTTTCCTGGGCTCTGCTAGCAGCACAAACCAGGATTCCTGACCTGCGCTGACAATTCAAGTAAATCCTGACCACCTGAACTACCTCCAGAGTATGCAGCGATCTTACTCCTGCCAACTGAGGATTAGAAAAGAAGGCAAGACACTGTCCTGATTCAAATGAAGACTAGAAAACACTCTAGGCAATAAAAGATGGATGAGGACACAACACCACCTTATGATGCAAGACACAGGAACGGCTCCTTGCATGAAAGAGCGGTCAGCTCTGACACGCCACTTACTGAGGTGATAGCAACCAAAGAAGCCACCTTTCGAGTCAAGGACTAACAATTGGTTCAAAAGGTGCCAAAAAACAGCCTCTGCAAGGACAGTCAAGAGAAAATTTAAATCTCAAGGACACAAGAGTGGCTTGACAGGTGGAACTGTCTGCGTTACACCTTGTAATGAATCAAGGAGTGAGAAATAACAGCCTCTAGGAAAAAAATGGATAGGGGTGAATCTGACACCTAATGGTACTTAAGGCCAATCTCCTTTCCCTTACTGATTGGAGAAAGGAAAAAAACTCCCACTCACATATCTGCGGGTGCCTCTACCTGGCTTCACCCCAGGCATAAAATATTTCCAAGTCCTGTAATTGAAGCTCCCTGAAGCCAGCTTCCAGGCACTCAATAGTGCAGAGATAATAGGACCCAAGACCACCATTAGGTCCAGCTGGACTGGAAGTGTCCAAGGCTAGGTCTGTGTACCAAGCGCTCCTGGGCTTATTTGGCCAACACCATTATCAGTGTTACCACCTCCCGGATTCAAAGATGCTGCAGTAGTTGAGACAGAGAGAAGATGTAAATTAGGGAGAACTGGTCCCCAAGATGTTACCAGTGCATCTACCCCTATTGCCAGTGGGACTCTCGTCCCGGACACAACTTGGCCAACTTCTTGTAGAACTTGGAATCCAGTAGATCCATCTGCAGAGTTCCCCAACATTGAAAGAGAGACAAAAAATGTCTCAGGAAGCAGGGTCCTGGCATTCGTGGCCGATGACTGGAAACCTACCTGTCATTACTCTATACCTGGAATATGTACTGGTGACAGACAGCACCTGTTGTTCTAACCAAGACAGAATGTGGTTCACCCAATATATACCACCGTACAGGCATTGTTGGATTGAATCTATAACCGATTCGTTCAATAATAATCCAGAGCCAGGTGTACTGGCCAAAAGTTTAAAGATATTGCAGGGCAGTATTCTCTCCTGTGGATATCAAGTCCACTCAACTGTAGTCACCTTCAAACCAACTGGAGAGTTTAGCACTAGTGGTTATCTTCCAAACTCCTGAAAGGAAGAATTTCACCTTCTCCAGATTCCGAACCATCAACCACCAACTATACCCCGGGAACAGAGTCCTCTGGCCCAATGCTTGGATCCTCATGTTCCTGACAGAGAGAATGTTCATCTACAAAAGACCTGGAGTAGGACTGTACGTAAAAATGTATTGAAGGAAAAACTGGAACTGACTGCTTCCTGAACAAAGATTATTGAGGTACACTGAGATTGGCACCCCTGCGTTTTCAGCAAGTCCAGCACCATGGCTGGGAGCTTTGTGAACCCTCGGAGCTGTGGCCAGCCCAAAGACCAGAGTCACAAAAAAAAAAAGACTTTGCACTGCAATTGCAGAAACCCTTGATGAGCCTGGAAAAAAGCAGGACATGAAGACAAACATCATTGATGACTATGGACCTGAAATCTACCTCTCACAGAGAGGTCAACACTAAATGGACAGAGTCTATCTGAAAACACAAGGATGTCCAGCAGCTTAAGATTTAAGCTAGACCTTGTGTCCCCATTTGGTTTTGGGACCGCTACAGGTTTAGTTTTTTTTTTTTTTTTTTTAAATAATGAGCCCATACCTTGCGCTTCAAGAGTCAAATGCAAGACAAAAGACTGACTACTCTGTGGCAGACCCAGAAGGCCCAAAGAGGCGTACCTAACCTACCAAGCTTCTGCCGGCTAAACATGAAGCAAGCCACCTCAGAGACTGCCCTAAGATCTACTGGCCTGAGATATTCAAAACACAGCAGCCTCAGATCCCTTCCTCACACAGGTGAGGAATAGCTTACAGCATCTGGTATTCCAAGGCAGTCTCCTATCCATATACTAACCAGGCTGGATCCTGCTTATGCTTCAATCAACAGAGATCAGGCATGATCAAGGTGATGAGTCCGCAGTCCATCTGACGAAAAATGAATGCGTCAGGAAACACTGCAATGCCAAAAACACCAAAGTGGCTCAGATGCACCTGACACCACTGTCCATCGGGAGATGTGGACACCGCCATATCACTGAACCCGAGAGCGGTGCACCTGCCTCCCTCCGGCTGCCTCTTTTTTGCAACCAACTGGAATATTAGATAACTAACGTAGCAACTATATTAGCCAACCTAATACATAGTCCTCAAAGGATGCAGGCCTAAAACAACTTTGGTTTACCGCTATGCAACCCCTTAGGTATGCAAGTGTGCAGGTACCCAGGTATGCTGTTACATAGGTACCTAGGTATGCAAACATGCAGGTATGCAAGTATTCTTGCCGTTCATGCATTTATGTATGCAGTGCAAAGCAAATAAGCACATATGCATGTATCCCAAGGCAAATAAGCACATATGTATGTAGTTCAAACTAGGGATGCACCGAATGGGTTTTTTGGTGCCGAAACCGATACCGAAAATAAATCTCCCTTGATCCCGGAAACCGAAACAGCACCGATACCGGAAGTGACCGTTTTTAAAAAATATTTTTATACAGGAGATGGTCAGAGACTGGGGACATGGTACAGGAGATGGTTAGACTGGGGACATGGTACAGGAGATGGTCAGAGACTGGGGACATGGTACAGGAGACGGTCAGAGACTGGGGACGTGGTACAGGAGCTCACCAGTGCCCATCATTTGCCTTTAGTATGTCAGACAGGATCAGGACCGGGCAGTGTTGGCAAGGCAAAAGCCAAGAACAGTGCTCTATATATGGAGGAAAGCTGTCAGCACACTGCGTTAAGCAGCGGCTTGTCGGTATGATCAGCGGGAGGAGCATTATCAGTGTGCAGCGCCTGGGGGTTAAGAGTGCAGGACTTGTTGTTTGACATGCTGTTAGAAACAGTGAGCCCGCTTGGTGAAGCTTACGGTTACCCATGTCGTCACCATTGCGCATGTGTTGTCACTCCTACCCATGTTGTCACCATTGCCCCTGTGTTGTCACTCCTATCCATGTTGTCACCATTGCCCCTCACTCCTACCCATGTTGTCCCCATTTCCCCTGTGTTGTCACTCCTACCCATGTTGTCCCCATTGCCCCTGTGTTGTCACTCCTACCCATGTTGTCCCCATTGCCCCTGTGTTGTCACTCCTACCCATGTTGTCACTCCATATGTTGTCACCATTGCCCGTGTATGTATACTCCCTCTCAGGCCCCCAGGTAGTACAATGGTCCTCTCTCTCTCTCTCTCAGGCTCTCGGTTACACAGACACCCCAGGTATGCCCTCACCTTGGTGCCCCATCTTCTGCCTCCTTCAGCGGTAAAGCTCCGACCGGGCTCCCCCAGCACCTGCCCTCGTCTTCACGGCTCCGGGCAGCATTCTCCGATCCGCTCCCTGCCTGGAACCATTACCCCGGGGAATCATGGGATTAGTAGTTCTTCAAGGAGACCTCCCTCTTAATTAACAATAGAGGCCAGACTACATATCCCGGCATGCCACGCGGCTCAGTGGGCGATGGATGATGACGGTGGCACCGATCATTCTCTGTATCCGGAGGGAGGGAGGGGAGGAGAGGAGATTCAGGGAAACATTTCTCACCTCTGGACTACACTGCCCACAATGCACCGCGGCCTCCTCCCGCCCGACTCTCACTGCGGACAGCCCCGACTTCCGCCGCAGGGAGGAATAGAGTGCCCGCCCTGTCACACACACAGGAGATCGAGGAGAGGAGGAGGAGGGAGAAAGGGACTGGGCGTGCCAGAGGGACACTCCCGCAATGGGCAGGCCCCCGGGGCGGACCACGCCCCTTTCGGTATCAGCCATTTTTCCTCTCTTTCTGCATTTGGCCGAAAAGGCCATTTTCGGCCGATATGTTTCGGCGGCCAAAATTTTGGTGCAAACCTAGTTCAAACCAAGCATATACATATGCAGTACAAATGAAAACATGCCAAAGTGCGTTTAAGCAATATGCATTTATGGAAGCATGCAAGTATGTGCTTATGCAAATGTGTGTTTAGGCTAAAAAAAAAAAAAAAAAAGTGCATATCTATTCAAACACACACTTATGCAACACATGCCCATGGAAACATGCATTTACGCAATAAGCAAGCATGCGTTTATGAAACATGCATCTATGCAAACATGCGCTTTCGCAAACATACATAAATGCGTCTACACAATACGCATCCATGCAGACATGTATATATCTATGCAACATGCATACATTTATGTACACACGTCTATGCAAACACGAGCCTATGAAAACCTTGCATCTACGCAACATGCGTCCACGCAAACACGCGCTTATGCAAGCTTGTTTTTATTCGAGCAAGCAAGCACATGTCTATGCAAACATGTGCCTATGCAAGCATTATGAAACATGTATACTATTGCTGCACCTGGGCCCGTACTAGTTTTGCAAGATTAGCCAGGTACATAGGCATCCAATTCAGCCTCTATGCTGCTTCAAAAAGCCTAAAACTAAGCTCCTGCAGACCAAAATGCATGCTATAAAGCCGGCACATCCTGCATACACCTTGCTGGTACTCCGAGGGTGGCCATACACTGTTATATCATCTTACAAGGTAAATATTTCAAATTGAGCAATTATTTCTTTTATTTTTAAAAGTTTATTAACTAATCTTTGTGCTGACTGCAATTGCAGTGGATTAACGTACCACAATATTGGCATCTTGTATTCATATTAGAGCTGGGAGATTTTCTCCCCAAAAAATCTGCGATTTAAAAAAAAAAAAAAAAAAAAAAAAAAACACGATTCACATCAAATTTTTTTTGTTTTTGATTGACACCGCACCGGTCCTGAGGAGCTGCGGGCAGGAGTTTTTAGGCGAGGCCGCGGCTTCGGCCTAGTCCGCGGCGTCCGGCCTCGTGGACTAGGCCGAAGCTGCGGCTTCACCTAAAAAACTCCTGCCCGCAGCTCCTCAGGACCGGCGCAGTGTCAGCGCCGGTCCTGGTGGAAAAAAAAAACAAAACGATTTGACCTCTCAACCCAACTTTTTCCCCAGCCCTAATTCATATACCTTTTTATATGTCGACTGCTACTGCCTGAAAATCCTTGTCTGGAGGATACAGTCTTATTTATAGCATATATTTTTTCTGCGTGCTCTGTGCCATATCTATAGTACATATTTTTGCCTTATACCCATTTTTTTTTTCTCTCTTCCTATTGTCCAGCCTGTGCTGGGTTATTTTTTACAATCAGTTTCAATTTGGCACCCTCGGTCATTCTCACAATAACAACTTGCGCCGTGAGTATGTTTCTATAGCTATATGTTCTTAGTGTGACACTTCTATGGTGTCCACCTGTTTGTTATCGAGTAATTTGTATATCATTATGTTATAGCTTGGTCTTTGTGTGCCTTCTGAGGTCATACAGCGCTCCTGGTGTCTCCTGCACTGCCTCATTGGCTCCTGTTTGGAGGTACAGGGAGACTGTTCTGGGTAAGCAATGGTATGGCAAACAACAATATTCACTTATCAATTAATATTAGTTTTTGGCTCTGTATGGCATTATTATATATCATTATAGCAGGGCTTGACAAATTTGCTTGGAATCTAGGAGCCAGCTAAAAAAGTTAGGAGCTAGTTTTTTGTTTGTTTTTTAACGACCGATGTGTGCAGAAGCGAACGCATACGTGAGTAGCGCCCGCATATGAAAGCGGTGTTCAAACCACACATGTGAGGTATCGCCGCGATCGGTAGAGCTAGAGCAATAATTCTAGCCCTAGACATCTTCTGCAACTCAAAACATGCAACCTGTATAATTTTTTAAATGTCGCCTATGGAGATTTTAAAGGGTAAAAGTTTGGTCGCCATTCCACGAGCGGACACAATTTTGAAGCGTGACATGTTGAGTATCAATTTACTCGGCGTAACATTATATTTCACAATATTAAAAAAAAAATAAAAAAAAAAAAAAAAATCGGCTAACTTTACTGTTGTCTTATTTTTTAATTAAAAAAAGTGTATTTTTTCCTCAAAAAAGTGCGCTTGCAAGACCGCTGCGCAAATACGGTGTGACAGAAAGTATTGCAACGACCGCCATTTTATTCTCTAGGGTGTTAGAATAAAAAAAATATATGTGTGTGTGTGTATATATATATATATATATATATATATATATATATATATATATATATATATATATATATATATATATATAATGTTTGGGGGTTAACTTCTAAGTAAAGGGAAGGAGATGGGCGGGCAGCGAAACAGGCAAGCCAAGCATTGCTGGTTGTCTTGTCATACCAACGGCCACCACAAGAGGGCGCCAGATTACAGGATCGCGCGCGCGGGGGGGGGGGGGGGGCGCACGGAGACACAGGAAACCTCAGCTGTGCTGCCTCAGGCACCAGGTTGCTAGTTCTAGTCGCATTTGCGACCTGGCGCCCGGGTTTTGTCGAATATAGTATCATTATAGTATCTTATTGTGATTTGTTTTCTAAACGGTGACTGGTAAATAAAATCCCCTGAGGAAGCCCCTGGTGGTGAAACATGTCAGGATACTTACTTCTTTTGTGAAAAGAAAAAGAAAAAACAAAGCTATGTGCGACACACCATAAGACAAGTTGTTTTTGGTTATTTTTTCTCTCAAACAACTTAACTTTGTACAAATAAAAATGTGTTTTTATATATAAATCTTCTGGTTCTATTTTGTTTATGGTACCCTAAAAATTCCCCTCAAAAAACTTCTCTGTATATACTTTCCATTCAGGGATGTTGGTGCCTTTTGAATTTGTCACTAACCCACATCACAACCCATCCCTATTCTGGAGACACAATTCCTTAAGTGCACTGATGCCCATGCAAACATGTGCTTATGCCACAAGCAACAAGTTTGAAAGCATGTATAACTATGCTGCACCGGCCCCAACTGCACTTGGCCCCATGCTAGTTTTGCAGGATTAGCCAAGCACATATGCATCCCATACAGCCTTTTTTCTGCTTCAGAGCAGCCTAAAAGTAAGCTTCTGCAGACCAGATGCACCATTTTCTCGGAGACAACACACCTTACAGTGCAATGATACCCGTATAGGGGGTGTATCGACTTACAGTTGTACAGGCCCCCCAGATTAAGCAGTAAGTATGCAGTATATAATCATGACTTATCTGGCCACACATTTCTCCCATAGTAAAAACTCACACTTCATTAGAATCCATGGGCTGCTCTTAGGTCTCAAGAGGCCCTGCTGAACCTGCCGTCCACATGGTAAAGTTCCTGCCTATATAGAAAAATAGGCCATACTGAGTGAGCCTGCTCCCTTTAGTGGCTGTAGGAGAAACAGCAGCCCACTCTCCTAAGAAGTACACAGATCATGATTAAACAGCACACTGCCCGCAGTGGCCACTGAGAAAAGACCAGACAGTCAGTTCTCTTTTTTTTTTTTAACCGATTGCCGCCCGCCTACTGTCAAATGACGGTGGGACAATGCGACTCTCGTTCTGGGAGGACGTCATATAATGGCGCCCCAGAACGGCCGCTTTCACGCAGGGGAGCGCAGCGATCGTGGCCACGTCGTGTTGCTAGGACACGGCGCGACCCCGATCTCTAAAGAGCCACGGCTCTTTAACCATATGATCGGCTGGGTCCAATCATAGCCGGTCACATGTATATATGGAAGTGCCGTGAATCGGCTCTCCTCGTCTCACAGTGAGTGTGTGTGGCTAGGAGTGCTGATCAGCAGCATCTCCTCACAGAGGAGACTTGGGCAGGTAATCAGTGCCCCGATTACAGGAAAGCCCCAGCAGTGCCCATCAGTGATGCCAGTTAGTGCCTCCCATCAGTGGCCTGCTCGCCAGTGCCACCTATCAGTGCCCACCAGTGCGGCATATTAGTGCCTCCTCATCTGTGACCATCAGCGCACCACATCATCAGCGCACCACATCATCAGCGCACCACATCATCAGCGCAGATCAGTGAAGTAGAAAAATTACTAACAGAAAAGAAAAGCTTTTTTTTGTCTTCTTTTTGTAAAAAATAAAAATCACAGCAGTGGTTAAAGTGGTTGTAAACCCAACCACACAACTTGCACCTACAGGTAAGCCTAGATTAGATTAAAGCTTACCTGTAGGTGCAAGAAATATTTCCTTAACCTACACGGTTAAGGAGATATTTGCAGAAAACCCTGCACCGATGTCTACGGCGCATGCGCGCCGTAGACAACGGCACAGGCGCACTGAGCGTTGCTGGTTCTCTCAATGGAGACTGCAAGTTTTCTCAATGGAGAATGATGGCCCCGTGCGCATGCATGTGACATCATCGCCGCTCCGGCCAATCACAGCGCCGGAGCGGCGATTACAGGAAGACGGTCGGAGCGGACATGGCGGCAGAGGGGGACGAGGAGCGCGGCCGAGGCTTCGATCGGAGGTAAGTGCCACATAATGAGCTAGTATGCATAGCATAGCATACTAGCTCATTATGTCGTTTTCTTGCAGGTGTTATTTTTTTTTTTTTTTAAAGTGGGTTTACAACCACTTTAAATACCAACAAAAGAAAGCTTTATTTGTTTGAAGAAAAAGATAAAAAAAAAAATGTATTTGGGTACAGTGTTGCATGACCGCGCAATTGTCAAAGTGCGACAGCGCTGAAAGCTAAAAAAAAACGGCCTGGGCAGGAAGGGGGTGAAAGTGCACTGTATTGAGGTTGTTAAAAAAAGGGAAAATCCAAAAATGCAGACTTATCATTCCTGCTGCGGGACGAGTCTAATAGGAGTCCAGCCTTCACCCATCACAGCGGGCTTTGTCATAAAATACTTTCAGGGACTGGGTCCCCCTTAATCTGGGGTCCACTCCCCCGGACCTGTATAGTACCCTGCAGGAGAGCACCTTGGTCAGAACAAACGCTGCACAGGGTTCCATTAGGCAGGGTCCAGCGCCGTAAGGTTGCATTACAGGCAAACCTCAAGGAATCTGGTCTCCTATCCAATGAGGCTCGGATACCATCCATTTTGGCTGACATAATTTACGAATGGATCTGATTGAAGTCCATGATTCTTAATAGAACCGTCCATACCGCCAAGAGCACGTGTATCACATCAGTGACCACCACCTTACAGACACTGGTGAAAAAACAGAGGTACTTCCTGTGTAGGAGGGGTTATATAGGGGAGGACTTTCTATTTGTTTTGTCTGCCAGTGTCCATTCACCTATAGGTGGCGTAAAACCCACATAGTAATTATTATGGCTGCTCTGTGTCCTGTGATGTACGATAAAGAAATACAAGTACCTTGGCACTTGGAAAAGAATAACTCTGCCTGAGTTGCTAAAACATAACCTATGAATTATCTTCACACACTATATCACTATCAGTGAGTGCATGTTGTTTACCTTGTCTTCAATTATTGCAATAATATCACCAACAGTTTCAAAGTCCAATTCCTCCCCAGTGTAGGATACAGCAATGTCCATCTTTTCTGCTAGGTCCAAATCTCCCTTGCTCTCCGATGATTCGTCCTTGGTTTGCATGTTTCCATCACTACTTGCCAAGCATTCTTTATTGATGGAGTCTATGATCATAGAAATGTCACTGCTATCCATGGACACGCTTACAGTATGTTGATCGGAAGTAGAGTCGTTATCCTCCTGTTGGGCCACTGTAGTGTCAAACGAGATTAATCTTAGAAGATTCCAGTGATAACCAAAAACAAATTTCCAAAAACATGTCATATGTAAAAGCCAACTAAAATCATCCAAGCAAAATTTATTATTATGAGCTAAAGATGCACCCACTCTGATCATGTCTAAGAGAAGAAAATACGTATGACAAGGATTGATAATTATAGCTACTTCTTCCCTTTAGTGTAAAGCACATCATAAGACAAGCAGGAAGCCCAAGGCAAAGAGTTACCTGGGACAGCTGCAGTCATTGGCAGGGCTGACATCATAATAATGGTAGCCTGGGATTCTATAGGGGTCAGCAAAGATTTAGACGGAGATTCACTTGCAGCAGGAGCAGAGAAGGAAGCGAGAGGTGTAGCGAAGTGTGCAGGACCAGCTTCTAGAAGCCGGGAAAGAGTGGGAGCACCTAACAGATCAAGAACAGGACGGGAAAAAAGAACAACACAAGAGGCCAGGGACAGAAGAACATAAAAACAAGGAAGAAAAAAGGAAAGGGAAAGAAAAGAGGTCAATGAACAGTGTGGTGAACATAAGAGTCCGGAACCAAGTGAAAGGAGAGAAGGGGATTCATAAAAAAGAAAATAGGTTGATAAAGATCTAATATGATTTATGAGACAGATTAAAAGAAATAAATTAATATATTTAGATAGTGGATGTCTGTTTCCCCACTTCCCATATCTGCAGGTGGACCACATACCCGATGCTGCTGGAGATGCAGGAATTGTGCCTGGAACAGGGTGCATCTCACCTCCATGCAGATTGGGGAGAACTCCAACATCCATTAGGACACTTGATCCAGAAATATGATTAGACACTAAAGCCATTTCCCCTTCATTGACCTGTAAGTAAACAAAAAGATATGGCAAGAAACTTGACTACTAGTAGAGTTTCCTCCCTAGGCATAACTATGGGTAGTGTTGGGGCACCCTCTGTGAGGACCAGGGAGGGGTTTCGTACCAGACAGGGACTCGTGGGCAACAGACTGCCTTTCTTCAGGAGCTCCGATAACAGCGGGGAGGGGGGTGGAGTTGCTTTCTGTCCCGTCTTTTTCTGGGGAGAGTCATCCATCACAGGGGTCAACGGGGATTCCAAAGGGACAGGAGGAGGGGTATCAGGAATGCCAATGAAGGAGGAGGAGACTGGGGTGCTTGGTAAAGACCCCACACTTACCTGTAAAGAAAAGATGTAATTAAACATTGAAGTTGTAAAAATAATAAATGCTCAAAACCCCTATTTTTCCAGAGTTCTTACCCCCACACTTCCCTCCTCTGTGCTGCTTGGTGTCAGGTCTCCAAGGCCAAACTCCCCACCGGGAGATGATGAGCCAATAGACGAACGGCCTATTGCAGTTGAAGATCTTCGAGGAATGTTCTTAGCTGCCTGGCGAGCTGAGATAAAATAGAGTAAGAAACACAGACCACATTACTGAACCTGCATGAAAAATTACTGTGCATGCATGGTAGCCTCACACAGGTTGCACCTTTATTATCCAAATCAGCAATTGCAGCTTTCCAAAGTTTTTATCCTTACAAGTTCACTTAAAGAGAAACTATTTTTGTTGAGAATAAAACAACCCCCTCTGGGTGATCAATGAACATTGCAAGGATTTTAACAAACTTTGTTGCAGATTCCTACCTGTTTCTACTGTAAAGGAAAATCTTTTTTGTTAGAAAATTTCCCTTTTTGTAGGGATGATTCTGAATGGGAGTGACAAATTCATTATAAGCATCTAATGCACGTTTACAGTTCTGAAAAGGAAAAGTTGAAGGGTCTGCATCCCTTTAGAAGTGATTAACCCTTAGGGAGCATCTCAACAAGAAAATACATTTTTGCTGCACAGGATGCCCAAAACCAGACTTGCATCTCAATTTAGAGTTCTTCACAACAACTGTATACAGAATGCCTCCAGGTTGCCATATTTCATTGAATTTTATAGAAAATTACAGAAGCTGCAGATTGAAAAGGAAGGGTATTTAACATTAAAGGATAAGTTCACCTTTGGGAACATGTTATGCGTTCTACCCATTTTTAAGGGCGGAACATATACATGTTCCCACTTCTGCAGCATCTCCCAGATACGCTGAAGCTAGTGACCCCAAGCAGGGGGATCTTCTTCCCCTGCTCGCTATCACCATTTAAAAAAAAATGCAGCCGCTTTATTCATTCACAGAGTTCTGTGAATGGGAAACCTCAAGTACCGACAGCCTTTGCGGCTGTCAGGTTAACTATCAGGGTGCTGCTGAGTGCCCTAGGTAGTACGTTGTCTCTTCCTGTGAGTGTGCAACTGCCTGCCTGTATGGAGGTACGAGCAGACAGATACACTGATAAGCCTGCAGGAGTGCTGCATGGCACCCGCGATCTGTTGATCACAGGTGCAATGCTTTTCAGTCCCCTAGTAAAAAGGAATAATAAATGCACATTTTTTTACTTGCAAAAAGATGTGCATTTTTTTTAAAATAAAGTGAACTTAAAATACAATGTGGCCTGTGTGGCAACCGTATATGCTTTAAAAATGTTTTTAAAGCATATACAGTTTTTTCCCCCCTACAAAACTGAAATTGCCCTTCAAATAAACAGACTAACCAGCCCAGATGTTGCAATGTAGACCTTTTTTTTCCCCAACTGGATATAGTTTAGTGTAAGATATTGAGGACACTTCTTTGGGTCAGGCATGATGTCATACAAATGACACACACAAAAACGGTTAACTGGAGAGAGTGATGAGATCTGTAGGACCATTAACCTATTTATATGTTAAACCAAGAAATAAACCAGCAAATGCAGAGCCACAAATGTGACCTTGTGACCATGGCCATAACCATTTTATTTTCTTTATATAAATGTATTTCCATCTGCTACCCACAGTGCAGATTTAAAACCACTAAATAGGACAACCTTGTTGGGGGGGGGGCGTCTCATCGCAAAAAGGCCCAGTCCTCCTGGCTTTAGACCTTAATCCCTTCATGACGAAGGTAAAACAGATCCCAACACTGATACCAGTTTGCAACTTTGGCATGCATTTGTAAAACTGTAATAATTAGAGATGCAATAGATAGAGGGAGATATAGAGATATATCTCCATCTATCACACACAGACACACAATACTTGGTGCATCCAGGTGAATTGCATCTTGTTTTTGTCAACGACAAATGGTAATGGATAGATCTCTCAAGAAGAGACTCTTTACAAAAGTTCATGACATGCAAGCCTGCTCAGGGCAATGCTAACTAATATGGCCAAGACTAACTAGCAAAATACAGTAAATGGACAGGTTAAATTTAAAGTATACAAAAAGAAAAGAGTGCAGCGGCTCCTACTGCAGTAATCTTTATTAAATGGATAAAATACAAGTAAAATTTGCACTCACAATTGTAAGCATGTATGAGGCATGCAATCCAATGTATCGGCATCACTCCTCTTTCCTCTCCTCGTTGTTCAAATGACAGCTCAGCCAATGACTCCCAAGTTGGCTGCACATTGGACCCGCACTTACACAAGCTGTCGCACCACAAGCTCAAAGGGAGGCAGGGAAGCGTTCCTAGCATCCCAGTGGCTGACACCGTGTACAGCACCCATGGGAGGATCAGCAGGGGAATCAGTGATGGACGGAGACACTGTCAAGCTTCAGAGAGCGGGTCCTCCTTTTTCCCAAGTCCCTTGAAGGAGGCTATGCCCTCCGATATGCGTTGTCATAGCAACGTTGTGTCACTCACTTGACAGTGTATCCCATCCATCGCTGATCCTCCCGTCCACATGATTCTGTACACAGTGTTAGCCCCCGGGCGGCTAGGAATGCTCCCCTGCCCCGCTGTGAGCTTGTGGTGTGACAGCTTGTGTTAGTGCAGATCCATGATGGAGCCGATGGCTGAACTATCATTCAGACAGTGAGGAGAGGAAAATAGGATTTTTTACTCACCATAAAATCCTTTTCTCTGAGTCCATGGACCGACACAGCTTCTCTATTGACAAAGTGGGTATTATCCGTTAATTAGGAGTGACTAGGCAGAAAAACTTGTAAAAAGTGTTGCATCACACCTTCTACAGTACCGCCCAGGGGGCGGACCCTCTGGGTATACCCTCTCAGTATGCACATCGCAGATCAGTTCGTCAAAAAGCAGTACAAACTTAAAAGGAGGGGTGGGTGCTGTGTCGGTCCATGGACTCAGAGAAAAGGATTTTACGGTGAGTAAAAAATCCTATTTACTCTTTCGTCCATGGACCGACACAGCTTCTCTATTGACAAAGTGGGACGTCCCAAAGCAGTGTCAGAGAAAAAACGAGGGGTGGTAACAGCATAAAAACAAACTTCACCCCAAAACACAAAACAGCACTCCTCCAACGGAGGAGTTGCAACTCTAAACAGCCGCCTGCAAAACCTTGCGGCCGAAAGAGGCATCCGAAGATGCACCTACATCAACTTTGTAGAATTTTGTGAAAGTGTGAGCGGACGACCAAGTCGCCGCTTTACATAGTTGGGAAACAGACGCTTGATGTCGGAAAGCCCAAGAGGCACCTATTGCCCTGGTCAAATGCGCCGTGACAGGAAAGGGGGGCGCCTGACCCTTTAAGGCGTAAGCCTGGATTACTATCTGTCGGATCCACCTAGAGATGGTGGCCGATGAGACTGCTTGGCCCTTCTTGGGACCAGCCACCGAAACAAACAGTGAGTCTGACTTCCGGAACAGGGAAGTAGCAGATATGTATACTCTCAAAGCTCGGACAACGTCCAAGGAATGCAACGCTGACTCCTTAGGATTCGGCGGCTGAGGACACAAGGATGGAAGTACAAATGTCTTTGTTGAGATGAAAAGCCGAAACGACTTTCGGAAGAAAGGAAGGCTGCGGCCGCAGCACCACCTTATCCTTGTGGAAAATCAAATAGGGAGCCTTGCAGGACAAGGCTGCCAGCTCAGAGACTCGTCTAACTGACGTAACAGCCACCAAAAAGACCACCTTCTGAGAAAGTGTCAACAGGGGAATATCTCTAATATTCTCAAACAGTGCCGTCTGAAGCACCGAGAGGACCAGGTTCAAGTCCCACGGAGGTAACGGGGGGGCGGACCGGAGGGGCCACATGTCGAACCCCCTGCACAAATGTACTCACGAGAGAGTGAGTCGCCAGGGGTCGCTGAAAAAAGACAGCCAGGGCAGATATCTGTCCCTTAATCGTACTTAGGGCAAGCCTTTGGTCTACCCCATGCTGTAAAAACAGCAGGATTCTGGAAACCAAATAGGTACACGGATGCCATTTCATTTCCTCACACATGGAGATGTAGGCCCTCCAAGTGCGGTGATAGACCTTCCTAGAGGACGGTTTCCGAGCACTTCTCATAGTAGAGATTACTGAGTCTGACAGGCCCCGATCTCTCAGTACCTGGTTCTCAACAGCCATGCCATTAAAGCCAATGACTGTAAAGCAGGATGGAATATGGGACCTTGCGATAGCAGGTCCTTCCGTAGTGGTAGGCGCCAGGGGACGTCTGCTACCAGACGTACTAGATCGGCGTACCAAGGACGCTGAGGCCAATCTGGAGCGATTAGGATCATTGGAATTCCCTCTGCCTCCACTCTGTGGAGCAGAAGAGGAAGAAGCCTTAAGGGAGGGAAGGCATAGATTAGCCGATACTGACCCCACGATGCTACCAACGCGTCCGTTGCGTCTGCCCATGGGTCTCTTGACCGGGCCACAAACCTCAATACCTTCCGATTGAGTCGGGAAGCCAGAAGATCTACGTCTGGTGTGCCCCATCTTTGGCAGAGGAGTTGGAACACCTCCGGGTGTAAGGACCATTCTCCCTGGTCCAGCATCTGGCGGCTCAGGTAGTCCGCCTGCCAGTTTTCCACACCCGGAATGTACACGGCCGACAGTGCCGGTACGCTCCTCTCTGCCCACTTCAGGATGCGAGCGATCTCCGATGCTGCAGCTGAGCTTCTTGTTCCTCCTTGATGATTGACATATGCCACTGCTGTGGCGTTGTCTGACTGGATCCTGACTGGACGCCCTTGCAGTCTCTGAGACCATTTGAAGAGGCACAGCTTGATCGCCCGGATCTCCAGGACATTGATCGGCAGGAGGGCTTCCTCTGGGGTCCAGCGACCTTGCGCCGACTGGACACCCCAGACTCCCCCCCAACCTGTAAGGCTGGCGTCCGTCGTGATCACTATCCAGTAAACCGGAAGAAATGACTTCCCGGCCATTAGAGCCGGTGCTGTCAGCCACTATACCAGAGATCTCCTGACTAGGTGGCTCACTCGGATTTGATACTCCAGAGATGAAGGGCATCTGTTCCATCTGGACAGAACTTCCTTCTGTAACACTCGAGTGTGGTATTGAGCATATGGGACCGCCTCGAAGGAGGCTACCATGAGGCCCAACACTCGCATGCAAAAAACGGAGTGACGACCAATTCCTGGAAGTCAGCTGCCGTACTGCAGCCCGGAGGGTCTGCAACTTCTCCACAGGGAGGAATACCTTTGCCTCTGAGGAATCCAGAATCAACCCCAGGTACACTAGGCGTTGAGTGGGCACCAATACTGACTTTTGCGTGTTTAGTATCCAACCACAGTCTCGAAGAGTCTGACAGGTAATGGACACGCTTACCTCTAATTCTGAGCTTGAAGGGGCCTTCAGCAGAAGGTCGTCCAAGTAACCTGTGATAGCGATACCCCGCTGTCTTAGAAGTGCCAGAATCGGAGCGAGCACCTTGGTGAACGTCCTGGGTGCTGAGGCAAGGCCAAACGGGAGGGCCACAAACTGGTAGTGGTTCTTCCCGATAGCAAATCGCAGAAACCTCTGGTGTCTGGAGTATTTGGGGACATGCAGGTATGCGTCCTTGATGTCCAAGGAGGCCAGAAAGTCCCCCGGATGGAGAGCCGTGACTACGGATCGAACCGACTCCATCCGAAATCTTTGTACCTTCACAAAGCAATTGAGGGCTCTGAGATCCAAGATTGGACAAACCCCCTCCTTCTTTGGCACAATGAACAGATTTGAGTAAAAACCCTGACCCCGTTCCTGTTCTGGAACTGGAATAACTACCCCGCGTTCCAGTAGACCCTGGACCGCCCCATACAGGGCCTCCCGACGGGTCGGTAGTAGCTGGAGATTGGAGGTGATGAATCTGTCTGGTGGACAAGAGAGAAATTCTATCTTGTAGCCTGAGGAGATTACTTCGCAAACCCACCTGTCGGAGACTAGAGCAGTCCACTGAGTCGCGAATTTGCGAAGACGTCCCCCCACCCGAGAGCTGGGTGGGGGCGGACCTTCATGTGGACGCAGATTTGTCCGCAGGCTTGTTGGGTCTGCGGGACCAAGGACGCTTTTGTCCTTGGGCAGGCGCTTTATCGGCCTGGGGTCTTTTCCCTGTCGCCTTAAGGGGGCGAAAAAAACGCTTACGTGCAGTAAAGGAGGGCCCTTGCCCTTGGCGTGGTCCCCTACCCTTGCTAGTTTGGGGAAGCAAAGTGCTTTTACCTCCTGTGGCATCCTTGATGATGTCATCCAGGGAAGCCCCAAAAAGTCTGTCGCCCTTAAAAGGCAGATCCAATAGGGCTTTCTTGGAATTTTGGTCCGCAGACCAGCCCTTTAGCCAGATCAGGCGGCGTATTGCTACTGCATAAACCGAAGCTCTTGACAGCAGGGGAATAGTATCCATGTCTGACTCGCAGACAAACTTAAGGCCCTGGACCAACTGGTCGGCCAAAGTTATCTCATTAGGAGGAGCATCTCGCTCCTTTAACCCCTGGAGTAGCAATTTTGCCCATTCAGTAAGTGTCTGAGACACTAGGGCCCCCGCCAATGCCGGGCGTACTGCCGAGCCTACCACTGAGTATAGGTAGCGAGCGAGTGCTTCAGCCTTCTTATCCACAGGGTCCTTGAAAACAGGAGCCCCTTCTACTGGAATAGTGGTGGCTCTATTAAGTCTGGACACCGAAGGGTCCACTATAGGGGGAGAGGTCCATATCTTCAGAAAACTCTCCTCAAAGGGGTACCGTACTGCAAACCTCTTTGGGGCTGTAAAGACCCTCAGTGGGTTCTCCCATTCCTTGTATAAGAGTTTGTCAAAATAAGACACACAAGTGAACACCTCAGCAGTGCGGGCAGGTTTACGAAACCCAAAGGGGACTGGAGTATCTGCTACTTCTTCAGTCCTTTCCAACTTTAGCGTATCCCGCACTGCAGTAATAAGGTCAGATACCAAAGCCGTCTCGCGTACTGACCTGGACTTGGAGTCCTCCTCACTGTCCGATCGGTCACGGTCTGCAGTCTCTGATGCATCAGAATCTGGGCCATGAGCCGTAGCTGGACCTGGTTCTGCATCAGAAATATCCCCAGAAGATTGCTGGGGACGGGGGCGTTTATTACCCCCTGTATTCCCGTGTGCTGCTTCCACCCTGGCAGCAAACGCCTCTAGGATTGCCGACATAGCGTCCATAGACACCTCAGGGACACCAGCTGCTAAATCTGGTGTTTCAGGGGAGAAGACATCTGGCTCAGATGCCATGCTGACCACACGCTGACACTCACAGGGCTCCAGGCAAGATATCAATAGGCCACCCTCCTGCGCTGCAGAGATGCTGGGTTACCCAGAGGACTCACCACCCTGGATAGGTACTGCTATGCTGCGCCTGTGATGCTGTCCCCTTGCTGCTGTGTCAGTCTGCTTCTTTTATCAGCACTTCCTGTGTGAATTTTCGCGCCAGTGTAATGCACCCTAGAGGCCGGAGGCTCTCGCAAAATGGTTGCCAAAAACGTCTGTATGGAAGATAATGTGGGCTCTAAGAAAATGGCCGCCGATAGAGGTCAGGCAGCCATAGCCCACAAAAAGATGGCCGCCGAACGGCAATATCTGCATACAGGGTGGACCAACATGGCCGCCGATCACCTGATAGGGGCCAGTGGGTGTGGCCGAACCACAGGAAGATGGCCGCCAGGCAGTTGCAAGAGGCCAAACTTGCCATGGACCACGTCAAAATGGCCGCCGACAGCATGGAGACACAGAAACACAGGTAAGCAAAAATGACATTTCTTTTAAATGTTAGTTACAGCCAGCCCCGCTCCAGTGGGACCCCCTAGGTGACCCCCAGCACCCAGCAACCTTTAGCTAGAAGCCCAGGGAGGAGGGAAAGGCAGGGAGAGAGGGAAGAAAGGGGCCACAACCACTTACTTGATCTCTCCAGGAATGTCCAGCTAAATCACCCAGCCGAGGCAGGGGAGTTTTACTTACCTATCCTGCATGTATTCTGCTGGAAGACATTCCAAACAGATCATCGTCCGCGCACGGAAGGTGACTGTTGGCCAGGCATGCTGTGATTGGACCCAGAAGGGACGATCATATGTATGCCCTGGAGCATGACGCTCACCGGACAGGCTGCTGCGACTCGGCCGTAAGGTCAGCCGAAGCTGAGCGGTCCGATGCAAGCCTTGGAGCGTAAGCTCACCGGCCAGGCTGCTGCGACTCGGCCGTAAGGTCAGCCGAAGCTGAGCGGTCCGATGCAGGCCCTGGAGCGTAGGCTCACCGGCCACCCGTGGAGCGACGGGCATGTCGTGGAAAACCCAGCGCGTAGCTAGGGTCGGCACACGCTCGATGGCCGAAACTGGGGAGACTACAAGGATCGAGGATCCAGCCTGTCACCCAGTCGGCAGTTGATCGAAGATCGCAGGAAACAACAAATGTAGCAAAAAAAAAAAAAAAAAAAATTATTTTTATATATATATATATATATATATATATATATATATCTTTTTTCCCCGGACCAATGGGCCCGAAGGGAGCCATGTCCTACTCCTTGCTAGACAGAAAAAAAACTGATCTGCGATGTGCAGACTGAGAGGGTATACCCAGAGGGTCCGCCCCCTGGGCGGTACTGTAGAAGGTGTGATGCAACACTTTTTACAAGTTTTTCTGCCTAGTCACTCCTAATTAACGGATAATACCCACTTTGTCAATAGAGAAGCTGTGTCGGTCCATGGACGAAAGAGTAAGAGGTGTTTACAGCGCAATGCCCATACATTGGATGACATGTCTCATACAGGCCTACAATTGTGAGTGCAATTTTACTTGAATTTTATCCACTTAAATGGGAAGTAAACCCTCCTATCATTTTCAGCAAAGGAAAATGCCATCTTGGTCTCTGTTTAATCTCCAACTGCCATGATGCTGCACATGTGATCAGTTATTACAACAGCCTTTGGATGGTTTGACAGTTTGGTTGAGAGCACAACCAATGTGACAGTTAGCATTTCCGGCACGCCGGTAATGTAACTGTTTTTTTAAACTATTAAAATCAATGGGTTTACTACCGCTTTAATAAAGGTCAATGCACTAGGAGCCTATGCGCTCTTTTCTTTCTTTTTCAGTTTCTGGTGTCCCGCTGGTTCTGAGAGCAGCAAGGCTTTCCAGGATTCTGTTTCCTAATTGTTATTGATTGCTGATCTATGGACTGGTAAAGCAGGTCACCCTTGGCCGTAGTGCATGTTACTAACATATTGGGTCTAAAATAAATAACTCATTAACCTTGGTAAGCAGCATCTGTAGCCTTTCTCTTCAGCTCCGCTTCCTCTTCCTCTTGTTTCTTCTTGCTAGAAGACAAAGATTTCACTGTGGTCACTGGAGGCCAATGACAACAGTTAAATATACAAGATGTATGGGGGGGGGGGGGTATCTTACGCCACAATGTCATTCCACAGTTCTTCAAGTTTGCTGTCCATGTGGCCACTCTGAATCAGTTCTGCTTCCTTTTTCAACTTCCTAATAAGGGTGAACAGCATTATTAAGGACATGGATATATTAGCTAAATTTTTACCTTTACAGTATTTTAGCACCATAATTAATTGTGCTGTATAGGAAAAAAAAGAAAAAAGAAAAAAGGAAAGGACTTGGGGGGGTAGCATTACACAAGGTTATCAATGAAATTTAATAACAGACAAGACTCATTGAACAAGTCTGTTACAGAGATCATATGTTGCAAATGATCAATGAAATCTGGTGTGAAAAAGAAATACAGCTAGATAGGAGGATGCAATATAATAAAACAATGTCCTACCTAAACTCCTGTACACTTTACAATCTTTGGTGATGATATGAATTCTGAAAACATTTAAGCCACCCTAAGTGATACTAAATAATTTTATTTCAGCCAATAAGCAGCTGAAAGGAGCACTTGGCAGGCCTGGCATTTCCCAACTTCTTTCTATATTATTTGGCATCCCGGTTGGTGCACATCCACGATTGGCTGTGCCCGTTCCGGCCAATGCCTGTACCTCCACGGAGGGAGCCATCGCATCATCCCTGGAAACCCTACATAATATTATCTACAGAGGCCGGGTCCCCGATCGCCCCGGAACCTCCCTACTTGCCACTTCCCTTTCCTCTTTCCGTTATATTGTCACAAAAGTAACCAGGCACACCTGGCTGAAATCTCCCAACAACCCCCTGTGGTTTAACCCTAATCTGCAGGAACTATACTCCCTTCCCGATCCCAATCGCTGGTACTCCAGGGGGGTTAAATATTTATGCCACCAGTACGATGCTCAGGGCTTTAAATCTTTTTCTCAGTTACGTTTAGACTCCGATCTACCAAGATCTTACCCATTTTATTACTACCAGCTCAGGCACGCTATTCGAGCCCAGTTTGGCTCCCTGGATGATCCCACTGACCTGCCCCCGTTGGAAAAACTGCTTAGACAGCCAGATCCCACTAAACTTGTCTCCACCTATTATGCAGCCCTAATGACTGACTTTAACCCCAGGTTTCACAAAGCTTAGGTAAAATGGACCCCTCTGGACATCTCCCTGGTAGACAAGGACTGGTCAGAATTTAGTGATACGCATAAAACCTCTTATTGCTTCCCGGGACCGCATCATACAGGTCAAAAATTTTCATCAAACCCACCTCACACCGGCTAGGTTACACAAGATGGGTCTCCTGCCCTTGGCTGCCTGTTTCCGCGGCTGAGGCCAATTTCTTACACTGCTTCTGGTCATGCCCGGTAGTCCGGGACTTCTGGGAAGAAGTGGGTGCTTTCATCTCATCGGCCCTAGGCCTCCCAAACATAATCCACCCCAAGAACTGCCTATTAGGCATTTTTGGCGAATTACGCCTATCACATGCCAAGAGACTTCTCCGTATACTCTTCTATGTTAAAAAAGCAATTTTACTGTCCTGGAAGGCCGCACAGACCTCTCTGAAATCCCTCTGGTTAAAAACTTTTTAATAACGCTATCCCACTGTATAAACTTACTTTTGAACTCCGGAAACGGAATAAAACCTTCCACAAAATTTGGGGTAGATGGTTGGCTAGTCCGCTAACCCTCTCCCAGCACTGATTGTACTACTCTTGCTTGACCATTGATGGGCCGTGCCTCAGGGATCTCTAATGTCTGGACCTCCGCTTTTGCTATATCTCGGTATTATACCTGAGCCTTTTACCATTGTGCCTACTTTATATTTTGTACTGATGTCAGTTTATTTTTCTATGTTTGAGTGTATTGCCTAATGCAGGGCTTGACAAATTTGCTTGGAATCTAGGAGCCAGCTTAAAAAGTTAGGAGCCAGGAACGCGCCCTGTCCCGCCGAGCTTGCGCGCAGAAGCGAACACATACGTGAGTAGCGCCCGCATATGAAAGCAGTGTTCAAACCACACGTGAGGTATCGCCGTGATCGGTAAAGCGAGAGCAATAATTCTAGCCCTAGACCTCCTCTGTAACTCAAAACATGCAACCTGTAGAATTTTTTAAACGTTGCCTATGGAGATTTTAAAGGGTAAAAGTTAGTCGCCATTCCACGAGCGGACGCAATTTTGAAGCGTGACATGTTGGGTATCAATTTACTGAGCGTAACATTATCTTTCACAATATAAAAAAAAAATTGGGCTAACTTTACTGTTGTCTTATTTTTTTTATTTAAAAAAAAAAGTGTATTTTTTCCCAAAAAAGTGCGCTTGTAAGACCGCTGCGCAAATACGGTGTGACAGAAAGTATTGCAACGACCGCCATTTTATTCTCTAGGGTGTTAGAATAAAAAATATATATAATGTTTGGGGGTTCTAATTAGAGAGGAGATGACAGGGAAAACAGACAGGGAAACTCCATTAGCATTGCTGGTTGTCATACCAACTGCCACCACAAGATGGCGCTAGTTCACAGAAGGAAGCATAGGCCTGCAGAAGGCCGCAAAGCCGCGGCCTCAATTACCGGCCGGCGCAGCCCGACGCGATCCCGCGGCGCGGAGGGGGGGCACGGAGACACAGGATACCCCAGCTGTGCTGCCCGAGGTCGATAATTCTAGTCGCAATGGCGACCTGGCGCCCGGGGTTTGTCGAGCCCTGGCCTAATGTTTATGACCAGGTTGTCTGGTGGTATTGTTGTTTTTTTTGTATGTTTCTTTCTGTTTGTTGGTTTGTCTTAAACCTAATAAAAATATCTAAGAAAAAAAAAAAAAGCAGCTGAAAGGAAAACACTTTGCATACCCAACCAGGACTGGAGCATTGCTCTACCAGACAACATTTTACAACTTTGCAGCACCCCTCACTAAGATAATAAACGGGTAGGTATCAAATTTTGGGTCTCCACAGAACAAGTTCTGTCCCCCATACCACTACCTATGCTCACCTGGTGCACAAAGCTCACATCATTGGCACTCCGCTTGCATCTAATGATATGGTCCACATAGTTGGCAGCTGAAACCATATTTAAAGAACGGACAATAATCCCCAGCCACTCTCTACTGACCCAATACAGTTATTGGAAAAAAACGCTCACACAGGTGCACTTCATCAATCAATCATGATGGCCTTCCTATGCCTTCTGCTGACACTAAGTTGGTCCCCCTAGGTCTATGCCGGTGGGGACAACTAGCTCTCACTGAAATTATTTTCCCAAAACATCTAGCTTTGACTGGTCTTTCTACACATTTGTACGCTATCTGAAGTAAACAGGATAATTCCTTTTGCTATAAATGCCTTCAGGAAAATGGAGAATAACCACTGCCTTTTGAGTGGGAACAAGACCTACAAATTCACTTCACCCCTGAGGAACAGTCTAAACCTCTCACCCCCTTGTCCTTCATGTCATCCATAAGCAGCAGATAACAAGCATAAGGATACAAGTTTGTCGTCATTGAGGTTTGAAGGGGGCTTGTTCCACTTCATGTTTATCATCCCAATCCCATCAGAACAATGTTGACATTGTGAGTCATCCTGCACATTTTCTGGTCTTGCCCCAAACTCAGTCATTTCTAGGACCAAGTATAACTCATCACCCAGACATCCCCCAAAGAGCAAGCCTTGTTCCTTCTCCATCAGAACTTTATTCTTCTCGAATCCTAAAAATAATCCTTCATTTTTCATACAGTAAAAGCTGCCAGAACTCCTATCCCTGCTTTGTGGAAACAAGATAAGCCTCCAACTAAAGAAAAAAAAAAAAAAATACTGGTTCGATACTGTAAATTACATGAAAACCTGGTCCAATGCTATTCCACTGCAAATACAGCTGCTTAGGCAAAGGTTGATTGGTACAAGAGTACAATCAAAAGTTTGGGAGCATTACTTGTTAGCATATACAGTGCCTTGAAAAAGTATTCATACCCCTTAAAATTTTCAAGCTTTTGTCATGTTACAACCAAATACAAAATGTATTTTATTGAGATTTTATGTAAATGACCAACACAAAGTGGAAGGAAAATGAGTAATGGTTTTCAACATTTTTTACAAATAAATATGTGAAAAGTGTGGCTTGCAATTGTATTCATCCCTCGAGTCAATACTTTGTAAAACCACTTTTCGGTGCAATTACAGCTGCAAGTCTTTTAGGGTATGTCTCTACCAGCTTTGCACATCTAGGAGAGTAAATTTTGCAAAATACCTCAATCTCTTCATATTGGAACGAGAGCGTCTGAACAACAATTCTCTTTCAGATTTAGGTCTGGACTTTGCCTAGGCCATTCTAACACATGAATATGCTTTGATGTAAACTATTCCATTGTAGCTCTGGCTGAATGTTTAGGGTTACATAGTTACATAGTTAGTCAGGTTGAAAAAAGACACAAGTCCATCCAGTCCAACCATAAAAAATAAAATAAAAAAAAATAATAAAATAAAATAAAAATATATCGTACAATCCCATATACCCACAGTTGATCCAGAGGAAGGCAAAAAACCCCAGAAGAGCATGATCCAATTTGCTACAGCAAGGAAAAAAATTCCTTCCTGATCCCCCGAGAGGCAATCGGATATTCCCCGGATCAACTTTACCTATAAATGTCAGTACCCAGTTATATTATGTACATTTAAGAAAGAATCCAGGCCCTTCTTAAAGCAATCTACTGAGCTGGCCAGAACCACCTCTGCAGGGAGTCTATTCCACATTTTCACAGCTCTTACTGTGAAAAAACCTTTCCGTATTTGGAGGTGAAACCTCTTTTCCTCTAGACGCAAAGAGTGCCCCCTTGTCCTTTGTGTTGACCGTAAAGTGAATAACTCAACACCAAGTTCACTATATGGACCCCTTATATATTTGTACATGTTGATCATATCCCCCCTTAATCTCCTCTTCTCAAGAGAGAATAAATTCAGTTCCTCTAATCTCTCCTCATAGCTGAGCTCCTCCATGCCTCTTATCAGTTTGGTTGCCCTTCTCTGCACTTTCTCCAGTTCCCCAATATCCTTTTTGAGAACTGGGACCCAAAACTGAACTGCATATTCCAGATGAGGTCTTACTAATGATTTGAACAGGGGCAAAATGATATCTCTCTCTCTGGAGACCATACCTCTCTTAATACAAGAAAGGACTTTGCTCGCTTTGGAAACCGCAGCTTGCCATTGCATGCCATTATTGAGCTTATGATCTACCAAAACCCCCAGATCCTTCTCCACTACGGATCCCCCCAGTTGTTTTCCCCCTAGTATGTATGATGCATTCATATTATTAGCCCCCAAGTGCATAACTTTACATTTATCAACATTAAACCTCATCTGCCACATAGTCGCCCAATTAGACAGAGCATTGAGGTCGGCTTGTAAATTGGCGACATCCTGTAAGGACGTTATTCCACTGCATAGCTTGGTGTCATCTGCAAAGACAGAAATGTTACTTTTGATCTCAGACCCAATATCATTTATAAAGATATTAAAAAGTAAGGGTCCCAGCACTGAACCTTGGGGTACACCACTGATAACCTTGGACCATTCAGAGTAAGAATCATTAACCACTACTCTCTGAATTCTGTCTTTTAGCCAGTTTTCTATCCATTTACAAACTGATATTTCCAATCCTGTAGACTTTACCTTGCACATGAGCCGACCTCAGGGTTGTTGTCCTGTTGGAAGGCGAACCTCCGCCCTCGTCTCAAAACTTTTGCAGACTCCAAAAGATTTTCTTCTAAGATTGCCCTGTATTTGGCTCCATCCATCTTCCCATCAACTCTGACCAGCTTCCCTGTCCCTGCTAAAGAAAAGCGTCCCCAACAACATGATGCTGCCGCCACCATGTTTCACGGTGGGGATGGTGTGTTCAGAGTGATGTGCAGTGTTAGTTTTCTGCCACACATAGCGTTTTGCTTTTAGACCAAAAATTTAAATTTTAGTCTCATCTAACCAGAGCACATTCTTCAATATGTTTGCTGTGTCCCCCACATGGCTTCTTGCAAATGTAACTTCTTATGGCTTTCTTTCAACAATGGCTTTCTTCTTGCCACTCTACCATGAACTCTAAATTTGTGGAGTGCATGACTAATAGTTGTCCTGTAGACAGCTTCTGCCACCTGAGCTGTGGATCTCTGCAGCTCCTCCAGTTACCACGGGCCTCTTGGCTGCTTCTCTGATTAATGCTCTCCTTGCCCAGCCTGTCAGTTTTTAGTGGATGGCCATGTCTTGGTAGGTTTGCAGTTGTGCCATACTCTTTCCATTTAAGGATGATGGATTGAACAGTGCTCTGTGAGATGTTCAAAGCTTGGGATATTTTTTTTAAATATTTTTTATAACCTAACCCTACTTTAAACTTTTCCACAACTTATACCTGACCTGTCTGGTGTGTTCCTAAGGTTTTCTAACAAACCTCTGAGGGCTTCACAGAACAGCTGTATTTATTCTGAGATTAAATTACACACAAGTGGACTCTATTAACTAATTAATAAAGGCAATTGGTTGGTTCAACTAGATTTTAGTTAGGGGTATCAGAGTAAAAGGGGGTTGAATATAAAACTCATGCCAAACTTTTCAGATATTTGTAAAAAAAAAATTAAAAAAATGAAAACCATTTCTTTTTTTCCTTCCACTTCACAATTATGTGCCACTTTGTGATGGTCTAACATAAAACACATTTACGTTTTTGGTTGTAACATGACAAAATTAGGAAAGTTTCAAGGAGGTATGAATACTTTTTCAAGGCACTGTATATCTTCAAGAAAAGGTTAAACAAGTTTAAAAACATTAAAAAGAACACCTGTATTTCTCCTGCGTGTCTTTGATCAACTTTTTTAGTTCCTCAATTCGTTCTGCTGTCAGTTTCCGTACAATTACATCCTCTACGGTCTCCACAACCTCTCCTCGTTCCCCTCGTTTCCGTCTAGAAATAATAACATAAGATGACCAGTAAGGCTGTAAACCTCTACCCAACAGAGCCAAATAAAACCATTAGGCTAGGGTTATATAGATATTTGAATCTCTCAGTAGCAAAAGGTTTATTTGAAAAGTGGATACTGCCAACAAACAGTACCAGCCTATTAATACCTAAAGAAATGTAATTGCCAGGTTATCCCTAGTTTATTCCAGTCAGGGAACCTGTATAGCATTTAAAGTGGCCTGTGCCCAGACTATAGCGACCCAAAGCATTTATGTGTATATTTTGAGTAAGCAGTAACACACTTTAACCTCTTTGCTGACCAGTAACATACCCGTAAGTCACTGGACTTTGAGTGGTTATATCAGTATAAGCTGCAGGCATCATCTCGGTATTGTTTTTTTAGCTCGAGGTCAGCTTTCTTGTAAAAAGCAATCCTAGCAGCTGTCATGTTCATGCGACCTACGGACTGGGCAGTAAAAGGGTTAAATGTGTTGTTTAAAAATAGTATCAGACTTTTCTAGTTTTGTTGCTTTCAATGTACGAGCATTGAAATTTCCAAAATAATTGTAATCTTGAAGAAGTCTTTACTTTCCTGTGATCTTTTTTGCAGTCAGTTTACAGATTTAGTTAAGATACAAGCATTTTTTTTATTTATTTTTTACAATTTACTGAAGTCGGTCCACAGACTAAATCTAGATACAAACCAATTCTAGAATTCCAAATATTTTCCAACTCATTTTTTCTTGTTTATATCAACTCTCCCGATTTCAAAATGTATTAGGTATGGGAGTGTACGCTTTAGTCCCCTATGCAGTCCTAAGGTATTAACACTGTTTTTGTATGCTATGTTTAAATGAGATCTAAAAATAAGAGCTCACTGACCTCCCTATCTGCATGTACTATGAAATAATTCATTCTCAAAGATCACACAGGCAAGGACATGCCTTTCATTTCTTGCTGCATAAGGTTTTCTTTAATGTGACAGAAAAAAATATATATATACTCACTTTGGGGTCTCTGTGGTCTCCAAAAGCTCTGAGTACTGCGAGGCACAATGCTACACAACACAAAATTGGATGTAATGAATACTCAAAAACAACTTACAGTTCAAAACCATAATAAGACCATGGTAATAATAAGAGTGAACTAAAAAGAAAATATTAAATCACATCAATCACTTTCAACAATATACTTGACTAAGGGCCCCATTCAGATTACTTATCTTACTGTAAAACATGTGTTCAACCACGTTACTGAAAAGCTTGTAGTGTGGTGTGGTTAGTATTATTTTAAAATGGCACACCAATGCGGCTTCTAAGCAACACAACGTATTCACTGTGGCACACTGTGCCCTAAAAAGAAAAGTAGCATGTGAGTTTTTTACTGTGTTGGGGTGCAATGCCAACGCATTCAAATAAATGTCCTGCCTTAAAACTCATCTAAGTCCAAAAAAAATAAAAATAAAATTAATCTGCTGCAGCTTACCAGTTTTTGTTTTCAATTTTTTTCCCTCCTCTGTATTTGCACCAGGTCATCCTCTGAATAATTTTAATCTTTTAAAGATTTATGAACTGCGATCACTTTTATACCTTGCTGGTTTTTATTATTAAAACCTCCTTTTTTGACCTACACCATTGGAGCCCCTATTTTTTCTTCTCTTTACATGACCTTGTGGAAGATAAGTTTTTGTTGGTTTTTATTACCCTAGTCAGGGTTGCAGCTTACCCGCACCGGGTTGTGCTTGGATGTCTGGTAGACCCCCGTGACTGCCTTACCTACAATACAGCTGGGTCACCTATACCAGAATAACCGGTAAGCGCATTTGAATTACATCACTCACCTGAAGATTTATGTTGGGATGTTCTTTGCAATCTCAGGACATCTTCATCACGTATATGTTTACACATGATGGGCAATATATCACATTGAATGTTGTATATTTTGGTCTTTTTGTGGACCGATTTCACTTTGTTCACACTTGCCGAGTATCTTCCTTAGCCCCCCATTTTCTTATGTCACACCTTTTGGTTACATTTTGCTGGGTATACATTGCCGAATGTCACTCGGTTTAATACGTAGCGCTACACATTTATCTCCACTCTTTTAGAATTTTGTCACATTCCTGTGCAGCTGCTTCTTTTCCCTTGTTTGGGTTTTGTTTTCTTTTTTTGGGTAGCGCATTTATTCCTTTTCACTCACATTAGCCTATGAATAACATAAATGCTGTCCCTTCTGCCTTTACTAATTTCTCAAATGTATCAGATATGGTTGTCACACAGTCTAGACTTTAAAACATGTCTACTTCTGTTCGTCTTTGTTCCATGGTGGATTGGTGAAACTAGTAGTTTACGTGAAGAGGGGATTCTTTGTGGGGTTTTTTTTTTTTAACAACTCGTAGGAAGATTTCTGGCAAGATCAACACGGTACTTCCTGAAAATGTTCTCATCTTAGGAAGTGAAAATGAAAGCAGCCACCACATCAGGGCTGGTAAGCTGCAATATATTACATTTTTGTTTTCGGGTTTATATACCATTTATTGCAATACATGTTAATGCAAGGCATAACGTATGTAAGGCCACTTTCTCACTGAGGCGTTTTACAGGCATTTATTAGCACCTGTAAACTGCCTCTTTTGCTGCCCCAATGCTTTCACACTGGGGCGGTGCGCTTGCAGGACAGGAAAAAAAAAGTCCTACAAGCAGCATCTTTGGGGCAGTGCAGGAGCAGTGTACACACCGCTCCTAAACCGCCCCTGCAATTAAAAAATCAATGGCTGGCTCTTCGGCAGCGGTGCTTTGCGGACGCTTTTAACCCTTTTTCGGCCGCTAGCGGGGGTTGAAAGCTCCCTGCTATCGGCCCAAAAGCGCAGCTAAAATGACAGGTAAGCGCCACTAGAACTAGCGGTGCCTTACAGCTACCGCCCCTTTACCACTACCGCCCACCCTGCCCCAGAGTGAAAGTAGCCTTAAAGTGGATGTAAACCCATTCTCATCCTTTCTAAACTACTTCCATAGTAGTGCTGATCTAGAAGGATATAGATGCCTCCTGCATGTATCCTTACCTGTCAAATGTCTCCCCTCTGTCTGTTATAAGAACTGAAAAACTGCAGATTCTGTGGGTGGATCTGTTGTCTGGAGCTCGGTGGGTGGAGTCGTCATGTCAGTAGACTCCCCGCCCACCTCTACACTCCCCTTGTCAACATGCATTTTCTCCTGTATATTCCTTCTGCTCTGATCACTAACATCCAGTCAAAATCCAGAAAAGTAACCACATGACTTCAGAAAAGGAGTGGGGGTGGGAATTAAAAAATAATGCCTGTCTAAAGCTAGTGCACGAGATATGTAAATAACCTGTCACTCAAAGCAAGGGGGCGGAACGGGCAAAGGTTTTCTCTGTTTGTCCGTTTTATCTCACTGAACAATAAAAGAGGATTGCTCAGAGCTGGATTAACTCTTTGTGGCAAGACCTGGCACAAATGATAGGAAATCTTATACTCTAAATTGTGACAGAAAAAAAAAAAAATTATTTGCAATGCCTCACAGAAATCAGACATAAGCAGTTTTTCACCATAAAAACTGTAAATAATACACTTAAAGCAGGGCTCGACAATCCCCGGGCGACAGGTCGCAAATACGACTAGAATTAGCGACCTGGCGCCTGGGGCAGCACAGCTGAGGTTTCCTGTATCTGTGTGCTGCCCCCCCCGCGCGCGATCTCGTCGGGCCGCGCCGGCCGGTAATTTAGGCCGCGGCTTTGCGGCCTTCTGCAGGCCTAGGCTTCATTCTGTAATCTGGCGCCATCTTGTGGTGGCCGTTGGTATGACAAGACAACCAGCAATGCTTGCCTGTTTCACTGCCCGCCTATCTCCTTCCTTTTACTTAGAAGTTAACTCCCAAACATTATATATATATTTTTTTTATTCTAACACCCTAGAGAATAAAATGGCGGTCGTTGCAATACTTTCTGTCACACCGTATTTGCGCAGCGGTCTTGCAAGCGCACTTTTTTAAGGGAAAAAAATACACTTTTTTAAATTTAAAAAATAAGACAACAGTAAAGTTAGCCAAATTTTTTTTTTATATTGTGAAAAATAATGTTACGCCGAGGAAATTTGATACCCAACATGTCACGCTTCAAAATTGCGTCCGCTCGTGGAATGGCGACAAACTTTTACCCTCCATAGGCGACATTTAAAAAATTCTACAGGTTGCATGTTTTGAGTTACAGAGGATGGGCTAAAATTATTGCTCTCGCTCTTCCGATCGCGGCAATACCTCACATGTGTGGTTTAAACACTGCTTTCATATGCGGGCGCTACTCACGTATGCGTTCGCTTCTGCACGCATTGGTCGTTAAAAAAAAAAACCTGGCTCCTAACTTTTTTAGCTGGCTCCTAGATTCCAAGCAAATATGTCAAGCCCTGACTTAAAGTAATTGTAAAGGCAAAAGGTTTTAAGGCATTCTATGCCTTAAGATAAAAAGCCTTCTCTGTGCAGCAGCCCCTCTCAGCCTCTCTGATACTTACCTGAGCCCCATCTAGATCCAGCGATGTTGAACGAGAAACACGGCTGCCTGGGACTCCCCTCCTCACTGTCTGAAACAGCGGCATGGCACCATTGGCTCCCACTGCTGTCAGTCAGTCAGCTAATGAGGAGAGAAAGGGAGTTGGCCTGGGGCTCTGTGTCTGAATACATGGAGCTGTGGCTCGACTCGGGTGCCTCCATAGCAAACTGTATGCTGTGGGGGCACTTAACAGGAAGGAGGGGCCAGGAGTGCAGAAGAGGGACCCGAGAAGAACAATTATGGCAGGCAAGTATGGCATGTTTGTTATTTTTAACAAAAAATTCAAATAAATCACTAACTACAAATTATAAATAAAGTGTAAGAACATTGTGATATTAATTTTAGCCACTGAAAAATTTTCCCCAAAAATATGATTGTTAAAATTGGTCGCTAAATTATAATTTTTTTTAGATTGCGGGGAAGGATTGAACCCCTCTACTGTGTTTCCGCTTTGGGGAGACTGACCCCTCTATTTGTCCTGGTGACCATTTTTATATAGAGACAGAAAGGGAGCCAAAAAACTTTAGTCACCAGAGCGAAAGGTGTGGATAAATTATCCAAAGTGGTCAAATGGTTCAGTAACAACTGTTCAAGATTGGAAGCCCTCAAATGTTTGGAGAGTTATCTTTTCATTCCCTGTTGCATCTCTAGTACAGGAAGTGAACAGAAATATTTTCAGCGTGACACAGACAGGGGTGTTTACCATTAACTGACAGGGGTGTTTACCATTTGCTACTGTATACAAAACTAAAAGACAACATTTTTCTCTTTTGCGTCCAGTAGAAATTGCAATTAGGATATCTGTTTGATAACAACGAAACTTAAATGTATACACATTCATGTACTTACCTTCTGAGAGAACCAATCAGGAGGGCGTCCTGGTTCTGCAAAAGGTTTGATGGCGCGGCTTACAGACACCCTAAAACATAAACATATTCTGTTTTTCTGTGCATTTTAGTTTTTATGGAATACAAGCTCAGAATTATAGAATTGTGTTCCGATCTAATGACTTCAACAGAATCAGATAAAGACAGCCATGGAAAATGTTACACTTTTGCAGCTGAGCTCCATTTTTGTAACATTTTATTTAAAGAATATGTAAACCCAACATTTCATATTCCTGATATGTGCCTGCTGGACCATGTATTTGTATGAAAGAGTATCCTGTTCCCTTTGTTTTGCTGCCTTTGTGTGAAATCCCTGGTGTTCCTGCCAGTCCCTCTGCTTTCCTAATAAAAACTGATGATCAGGCTTGTGCTGCTACATTCAACCACTTCCTCTGAGCCCAGCTTCTGAACCCACCCCTGCCCGTCAGTGGACAGTGAAAGGAGAACCAGAACAATGAGGCACTCATCTCTGCTTTCTTCTCCTACGAGTATGCTTTTTTTTTTTTTTACAGCACATGAACGGATTGGCTATTCGTTCCTCTCACACTCCAGCAGGCTGATACCTGGTCAAATTCAGGTACGCACACTGCTTGCATTAAAAAAAAAAAAAACCTGCATTTGTGTCTTTTATATCTGTCTGGACTTCAGGATTAAATATAAACAATTGAAAAGTGGTCTATTATTCCCCAGCAGTAAGACTGGAACCAGTAATGTCTGTATACGGGGCTCTGATAACCACCACTCAGCAGTGCTGTCTGAATACTTTAGATTTGTTTACATTCGTGCATTTTTTGACAAAGCTTATATATATTTTCAGTCAAAACGCTTATTTTGTTTTACGCTCGCCACACACATTACAATCTAACTGTAAAATCTTCTTTAGATCTACCTACTGTCCCCCCGCAGTGTGTGATAGCACCATTCCCCCTCCCCCAGTCACTGTGCCCCCGCAGTGTGTGCGACAGCACACCCTCCCCCAGTCACCGCCCCCCCGCAGTGTGTGCGACAGCACACCCTCCCCCAGTCACCGTCCCCCCGCAGTGTGTGCGACAGCACACCCTCCCCCAGTCACCGTCCCCCCGCAGTGTGTGCGACAGCACACCCTCCCCCAGTCACCGTCCCCCCGCAGTGTGTGCGACAGCACACCCTCCCCCAGTCACCGTCCCCCTGCAGTGTGTGACAGCGCCATCCCTAGTCACTGTCCCCCTGCAGCGTGTGACAGCACCCCTCCCCCAGACACCGTCCCCCTCCAGTGTGTGTGTGACAGCACGCCTTCCCCAGACACCGTCCCCCTCCAGTGTGTGTGACAGCACACCCTCCCCCAGTCACCGTCCCCCTCCAGTGTGTGTGTGACAGCACACCCTCCCCCAGTCACCGTCCCCCCGCAGTGTGTGCGTGACAGCACACCCTCCCCCAGTCACCGTCCCCCCGCAGTGTGTGCGACAGCACACCCTCCCCCAGTCACCGTCCCCCCGCAGTGTGTGCGACAGCACACCCTCCCCCAGTCACCGTCCCCCCGCAGTGTGTGCGACAGCACACCCTCCCCCAGTCACCGTCCCCCCGCAGTGTGTGCGACAGCACACCCTCCCCCAGTCACCGTCCCCCCGCAGTGTGTGCGACAGCACACCCTCCCCCAGTCACCGTCCCCCCGCAGTGTGTGCGACAGCACACCCTCCCCCAGTCACCGTCCCCCCGCAGTGTGTGCGACAGCACACCCTCCCCCAGTCACCGTCCCCCCGCAGTGTGTGCGACAGCACACCCACCCCCAGTCACCGTCCCCCCGCAGTGTGTGCGACAGCACACCCTCCCCCAGTCACCGTCCCCCCGCAGTGTGTGCGACAGCACACCCTCCCCCAGTCACCGTCCCCCCGCAGTGTGTGCGACAGCACACCCTCCCCCAGTCACCGTCCCCCCGCAGTGTGTGCGACAGCACACCCTCCCCCAGTCACCGTCCCCCCGCAGTGTGTGCGACAGCACACCCTCCCCCAGTCACCGTCCCCCCGCAGTGTGTGCGACAGCACACCCTCCCCCAGTCACCGTCCCCCCGCAGTGTGTGCGACAGCACACCCACCCCCAGTCACCGTCCCCCCGCAGTGTGTGCGACAGCACACCCTCCCCCAGTCACCGTCCCCCCGCAGTGTGTGTGTGTGTGTGTGTGTGACAGCACACCCTCCCCCAGTCACCGTCCCCCCGCAGTGTGTGTGTGTGTGACAGCACACCCTCCCCCAGTCACCGTCCCCCCGCAGTGTGTGTGTGTGACAGCACACCCTCCCCCAGTCACCGTCCCCCCGCAGTGTGTGTGTGACAGCACACCCTCCCCCAGTCACCGTCCCCCCCGCAGTGTGTGTGTGTGACAGCACACCCTCCCCCAGTCACCGTCCCCCCGCAGTGTGTGTGTGTGACAGCACACCCTCCCCCAGTCACCGTCCCCCCGCAGTGTGTGTGTGTGACAGCACACCCTCCCCCAGTCACCGTCCCCCCGCAGTGTGTGTGTGTGACAGCACACCCTCCCCCAGTCACCGTCCCCCCCGCAGTGTGTGTGTGACAGCACACCCTCCCCCAGTCACCGTCCCCCCGCAGTGTGTGTGTGTGACAGCACACCCTCCCCCAGTCACCGTCCCCCCGCAGTGTGTGTGTGACAGCACACCCTCCCCCAGTCACCGTCCCCCCGCAGTGTGTGTATGTGACAGCACACCCTCCCCCAGTCACCGTTCCCCTGCAGTGTGTGAGACAGCACACCCTTCCCCAGTCACCGTCCCCCCGCAGTGTGTGTGTGACAGCACACCCTCCCCCAGTCACCGTCCCCCCGCAGTGTGTGTGTGACAGCACACCCTCCCCCAGTCACCGTCCCCCCGCAGTGTGTGACAGCACACCCTCCCCCAGTCACCGTCCCCCCGCAGTGTGTGACAGCACACCCTCCCCCAGTCACCGTCCCCCCGCAGTGTGTGACAGCACACCCTCCCCCAGTCACCGTCCCCCTGCAGTGTGTGACAGCACACCCTCCCCCAGTCACCGTCCCCCTGCAGTGTGTGACAGCACACCCTCCCCCAGTCACCGTCCCCCTGCAGTGTGTGACAGCACACCCTCCCCCAGTCACCGTCCCCCTGCAGTGTGTGACAGCACACCCTCCCCCAGTCACCGTCCCCCTGCAGTGTGTGACAACACACCCTCCCCCAATCACCGTCCCCCTGCAGTGTGTGACAACACACCCTCCCCCAGGCACCGTCCCCCTGCAGTGTGTGACAGCACACCCTCCCCCAATCACCGTCCCCCTGCAGTGTGTGACAGCACACCCTCCCCCAATCACCGTCCCCCTGCAGTGTGTGACAGCACACCCTCCCCCAATCACCGTCCCCCTGCAGTGTGTGACAGCACACCCTCCCCCAATCACCATCCCCCTGCAGTGTGTGACAGCACACCCTCCCCCAATCACCGTGTGACAGCACACCCTCCCCCAATCATCGTCCCCCTGCAGTGTGTGACAGCACACCCTCCCCCAATCACCATCCCCCTGCAGTGTGTGACAGCACACCCTCCCCCAATCACCGTCCCCCTGCAGTGTGTGACAGCACACCCTCCCCCAATCACCGTCCCCCCGCAGTGTGTGCGACAGCACACCCTCCCCCAGTCACCGTCCCCCCGCAGTGTGTGCGACAGCACACCCTCCCCCAGTCACCGTCCCCCCGCAGTGTGTGCGACAGCACACCCTCCCCCAGTCACCGTCCCCCCGCAGTGTGTGCGACAGCACACCCTCCCCCAGTCACCGTCCCCCCGCAGTGTGTGCGACAGCACACCCTCCCCCAGTCACCGTCCCCCCGCAGTGTGTGCGACAGCACACCCTCCCCCAGTCACCGTCCCCCCGCAGTGTGTGCGACAGCACACCCTCCCCCAGTCACCGTCCCCCCGCAGTGTGTGCGACAGCACACCCTCCCCCAGTCACCGTCCCCCCGCAGTGTGTGCGACAGCACACCCTCCCCCAGTCACCGTCCCCCCGCAGTGTGTGCGACAGCACACCCTCCCCCAGTCACCGTCCCCCCGCAGTGTGTGCGACAGCACACCCTCCCCCAGTCACCGTCCCCCCGCAGTGTGTGACAGCACACCCTCCCCCAATCACCGTCCCCCCGCAGTGTGTGACAGCACACCCTCCCCCAATCACCGTCCCCCCGCAGTGTGTGTGACAGCACCCCCCTCCCCCAATCACCGTCCCCCTGCAGTGTGTGAGAGCACACCCTCCCCCAGGCACCGTCCCCCTGCAGTGTGTGAGAGCACACCCTCCCCCAGGCACCGTCCCCCTGCAGTGTGTGAGAGCACACCCTCCCCCAGGCACCGTCCCCCTGCAGTGTGCGAGAGCACACCCTCCTCGAGGCACCGTCCCCCTGCAGTGTGTGAGAGCACACCCTCCCCCAGGCACCGTCCCCCTGCAGTGTGTGAGAGCACACACTCCCCCAGGCACCGTCCCCCTGCAGTGTGTGAGAGCACACCCTCCCCCAGGCACCGTCCCCCTGCAGTGTGTGTGACAGCACACCCTTCCCCAATCACTGTCCCCCTGCAGTGTGTGACAACACACCCTCCCCCAGGCACCGTCCCCCTGCAGTGTGTGAGAGCACACCCTCCCCCAGGCACCGTCCCCCTGCAGTGTGTGTGACAGCACACCCTCCCCCAATAACTGTCCCCCTGCAGTGTGTGACCACGCACCCTCCCCCAGTCACCGTCCCCCTGCAGTGTGTGAGAGCACACCCTCCCCCAGGCACGGTCTCCCTGCCCACAACAATAACAGGTGACATAGCTCACCAGTTCTGGTCGCCGCTGCGCATGACTGAGGAGGCGAGGCACAGCTTCTCCCGGATGGACCATGGCTCCCCCAGTCACCGTCCCCCCGCAGTGTGTGTGACAGCACACCCTCCCCCAGTCACCGTCCCCCCGCAGTGTGTGTGTGTGACAGCACACCCTCCCCCAGTCACCGTCCCCCCGCAGTGTGTGTGTGTGACAGCACACCCTCCCCCAGTCACCGTCCCCCCGCAGTGTGTGTGTGTGTGACAGCACACCCTCCCCCAGTCACCGTCCCCCCGCAGTGTGTGTGTGTGTGACAGCACACCCTCCCCCAGTCACCGTCCCCCCGCAGTGTGTGTGTGTGACAGCACACCCTCCCCCAGTCACCGTCCCCCCGCAGTGTGTCACAGCACACCCTACCCCAGTCACCGTCCCCCTGCAGTGTGTCACAGCACACCCTCCCCCAGTCACCGTCCCCCTGCAGTGTGTGTGTGTGACAGCACACCCTCCCCCAGTCAACGTCCCCCTGCAGTGTGTGTGTGTGACAGCACACCCTCCCCCAGTCAACGTCCCCCCGCAGTGTGTGTGTGCGACAGCACACCCTCCCCCAGTCAACGTCCCCCCGCAGTGTGTGTGTGCGACAGCACACCCTCCCCCAGTCAACGTCCCCCCGCAGTGTGTGTGTGTGTGACAGCACACCCTCCCCCAGTCAACGTCCCCCCGCAGTGTGTGTGTGTGTGACAGCACACCCTCCCCCAGTCACCGTCCCCCCCGCAGTGTGTGTGTGTGTGTGTGTGTGTGTGACAGCACACCCTCCCCCAGTCACCGTCCCCCCGCAGTGTGTGTGTGACAGCACACCCTCCCCCAGTCACCGTCCCCCCGCAGTGTGTGACAGCACACCCTCCCCCAGTCACCGTCCCCCTGCAGTGTGTGACAGCACACCCTCCCCCAGTCACCGTCCCCCTGCAGTGTGTGACAGCACACCCTCCCCCAGTCACCGTCCCCCTGCAGTGTGTGACAGCACACCCTCCCCCAGTCACCGTCCCCCTGCAGTGTGTGACAGCACACCCTCCCCCAGGCACCGTCCCCCTGCAGAGTGTGACAGCACACCCTCCCCCAGGTACCGTCCCCCTGCAGTGTGTGACAGCACCCCTCCCCCAATCACCGTCCCCCTGCAGTGTGTGAGAGCACACCCTCCCCCAGGCACCGTCCCCCTGCATTGTGTGAGAGCACACCCTTCCCCAGGCACCGTCCCCCTGCAGTGTGAGAGCACACCCTCCCCCAGGCACCGTCCCCCTGCAGTGTGTGAGAGCACACCCTCCCCCAGGCACCATCCCCCTGCAGTGTGTGTAACAGCACACCCTCCCCCAATCACTGTCCCCCTGCAGTGTGTGTGACAGCACACCCTCCCCCAATCACTGTCCCCCTGCAGTGTGTGACAACACACCCTCCCCCAGGCACCGTCCCCCTGCAGTGTGTGAGAGCACACCCTCCCCCAGGCACCGTCCCCCTGCAGTGTGTGTGACAGCACACCCTCCCCCAATAACTGTCCCCCTGCAGTGTGTGACAGCACACCCTCCCCCAATAACTGTCCCCCTGCAGTGTGTGACCGCACACCCTCCCCCAGTCACCGTCCCCCTGCAGTGTGTGACAGCACACCCTCCCCCAGTCACCGTCCCCCTGCAGTGTGTGACAGCACACCCTCCCCCAGTCACCGTCCACCTGCAGTGTGTGACAGCACACCCTCCCCCAGTCACCGTCCCACTGCAGTGTATGACAGCACACCTTCCCCCAGTCACCGTCCCCCTGCAGTGTGTGACAGCACACCCTCCCCCAGGCACCGTCCCCCTGCAGTGTGTGACAGCACACCCTCCCCCAGGCACCGTCCCCCTGCAGTGTGTGACAGCACACCCTCCCCCAGGCACCGTCCCCCTGCAGTGTGTGACAGCACACCCTCCCCCAGGCACCATCCCCCTGCAGTGTGTGACAGCACACCCTCCCCCAGGCACCGTCCCCCTGCAGTGTGTGACAGCACACCCTCCCCCAGGCACCGTCCCCCTGAAGTGTGTGACAGCACACCCTCCCTCAGGCACCGTCCCCCTGCAGTGTGTGACAGCACACCCTCCCCCAATCACCGTCCCCCTGCAGTGTGTGACAGCACACCCTCCCCCAATCACCGTCCCCCTGCAGTGTGTGACAGCACACCCTCCCCCAATCACTGTCCCCCTGCAGTGATTGACAGCACACCCTCCCCCAATCTCCGTCCCCCTGCAGTGTGTGACAGCACCCCCTCCCCCAATCACCGTCCCCCTGCAGTGTGACAGCACCCCCCTCCCCCAATCACCGTCCCCCTGCAGTGTGTGACAGCACCCCCTCCCCCAATCACCGTCCCCCTGCAGTGTGTGACAGCACCCCTCCCCCAATCACCGTCCCCCTGCAGTGTGTGACAGCACCCCTCCCCCAATCACCGTCCCCCTGCAGTGTGTGACAGCACCCCTCCCCCAATCACCGTCCCCCTGCAGTGTGTGACAGCACCCCTCCCCCAATCACCGTCCCCCTGCAGTGTGTGACAGCACCCCTCCCCCAATCACCGTCCCCCTGCAGTGTGTGACAGCACCCTCTCCCCCAATCACCGTCCCCCTGCAGTGTGTGACAGCACCCTCTCCCCCAATCACCGTCCCCCTGCAGTGTGTGAGAGCACATCCTCCTCCAGGCACCGTCCCCCTGCAGTGTGTGAGAGCACACCCTCCCCCAGGCACCGTCCCCCTGCAGTGTGTGAGAGCACACCCTCCCCCAGGCACCGTCCCCCTGCAGTGTGTGAGAGCACACCCTCCCCCAGGCACCGTCCCCCTGCAGTGTGTGAGAGCACACCCTCCCCCAGGCACCGTCCCCCTGCAGTGTGTGAGAGCACACCCTCCCCCAATAACTGTCCCCCTGCAGTGTGTGACAGCACACCCTCCCCCAATAACTGTCCCCCTGCAGTGTGTGACCGCACACCCTCCCCCAGTCACCGTCCCCCTGCAGTGTGTGACAGCACACCCTCCCCCAATAGTGTGTGACAGCACACCCTCCCCCAATCACCGTCCCCCTGCAGTGTGTGACAGCACACCCTCCCCCAATCACCGTCCCCCTGCAGTGTGTGACAGCACACGCTCCCCCAATCACCGTCCCCCTGAAGTGTGTGACAGCACACCCTCCCCCAATCACCGTCCCCCTGCAGTGTGTGACAGCACCCCCTCCCCCAATCACCGTCCCCCTGCAGTGTGTGACAGCACACCCTCCCCCAGGCACCGTCCCCCTGCAGTGTGTGAGAGCACACCCTCCCCCAAGCACCATCCCCCTGCAGTGTGTGAGAGCACACCCTCCCCCAAGCACCGTCCCCCTGCAGTGTGTGTGTGACAGCACACCCTCCCCCAGTCACCGTCCCCCTGCAGTGTGTGTGACAGCACAGCCTCCCCCAGTCACCATCCCCCTGCAGTGTGTGTGACAGCACACCCTCCCCCCGCAGTGTGTGTGTGTGACAGCACACCCTCCCCCAGTCACCGTCCCCCCACAGTGTGTGTGACAGCACACCCTCCCCCAGTCACCGTCCCCCCACAGTGTGTGTGTGACAGCACAACCTCCCCCAGTCACCGTCCCCCCGCAGTGTGTGTGTGTGTGTGAGAGCACACCCTCCCCCAGTCACCGTCCCCCCGCAGTGTGTGTGTGTGTGTGTGAGAGCACACCCTCCCCCAGTCACCGTCCCCCCCGCAGTGTGTGTCTGTGTGTGTGAGAGCACACCCTCCCCCAGTCACCGTCCCCCCGCAGTGTGTGTGTGTGTGACAGCACACCCTCCCCCAGTCACCGTCCCCCCCGCAGTGTGTGTGTGTGACAGCACACCCTCCCCCAGTCACCGTCCCCCCGCAGTGTGTGTGTGTGACAGCACACCCTCCCCCAGTCACCGTCCCCCCCGCAGTGTGTGTGTGACAGCACACCCTCCCCCAGTCACCGTCCCCCCGCAGTGTGTGTGTGTGACAGCACACCCTCCCCCAGTCACCGTCCCCCCGCAGTGTGTGTGTGTGACAGCACACCCTCCCCCAGTCACCGTCCCCCCGCAGTGTGTGTGTGTGACAGCACACCCTCCCCCAGTCACCGTCCCCCCGCAGTGTGTGTGTGTGTGACAGCACACCCTCCCCCAGTCACCGTCCCCCCGCAGTGTGTGTGACAGCACACCCTCCCCCAGTCACCGTCCCCCCGCAGTGTGTGTGTGTGTGACAGCACACCCTCCCCCAGTCACCGTCCCCCCGCAGTGTGTGTGTGTGTGACAGCACACCCTCCCCCAGTCACCGTCCCCCCGCAGTGTGTGTGTGTGTGACAGCACACCCTCCCCCAGTCACCGTCCCCCCGCAGTGTGTGTGTGTGTGTGTGTGACAGCACACCCTCCCCCAGTCACCGTCCCCCCGCAGTGTGCGTGTGTGACAGCACACCCTCCCCCAGTCACCGTCCCCCCGCAGTGTGTGTGTGTGACAGCACACCCTCCCCCAGTCACCGTCCCCCCGCAGTGTGTGTGTGTGACAGCACACCCTCCCCCAGTCACCGTCCCCCCGCAGTGTGTGTGTGTGTGACAGCACACCCTCCCCCAGTCACCGTCCCCCCGCAGTGTGTGTGTGTGACAGCACACCCTCCCCCAGGCACCGTCCCCCCGCAGTGTGTGTGTGACAGCACACCCTCCCCCAGTCACCGTCCCCCCGCAGTGTGTGTGTGACAGCACACCCTCCCCCAGTCACCGTCCCCCTGCAGTGTGTGTGACAGCACACCCTCCCCCAGTCACCGTCCCCCCGCAGTGTGTGTGTGTGTGACAGCACACCCTCCCCCAGTCACCGTCCCCCCGCAGTGTGTGTGTGTGTGTGACAGCACACCCTCCCCCAGTCACCGTCCCCCCGCAGTGTGTGTGTGTGTGTGTGACAGCACACCCTCCCCCAGTCACCGTCCCCCCGCAGTGTGTGTGTGTGACAGCACACCCTCCCCCAGTCACCGTCCCCCTCCAGTGTGTGTGTGACAGCACACCCTCCCCCAGTCACCGTCCCCCCGCAGTGTGTGCGTGACAGCACACCCTCCCCCAGTCACCGTCCCCCCGCAGTGTGTGCGACAGCACACCCTCCCCCAGTCACCGTCCCCCCCGCAGTGTGTGCGACAGCACACCCTCCCCCAGTCACCGTCCCCCCCGCAGTGTGTGCGACAGCACACCCTCCCCCAGTCACCGTCCCCCCGCAGTGTGTGCGACAGCACACCCTCCCCCAGTCACCGTCCCCCCGCAGTGTGTGCGACAGCACACCCTCCCCCAGTCACCGTCCCCCCCGCAGTGTGTGCGACAGCACACCCCCCCCCAGTCACCGTCCCCCCGCAGTGTGTGCGACAGCACACCCTCCCCCAGTCACCGTCCCCCCGCAGTGTGTGCGACAGCACACCCTCCCCCAGTCACCGTCCCCCCGCAGTGTGTGCGACAGCACACCCTCCCCCAGTCACCGTCCCCCCGCAGTGTGTGCGACAGCACACCCTCCCCCAGTCACCGTCCCCCCGCAGTGTGTGCGACAGCACACCCTCCCCCAGTCACCGTCCCCCCGCAGTGTGTGCGACAGCACACCCTCCCCCAGTCACCGTCCCCCCGCAGTGTGTGCGAGAGCACACCCTCCCCCAGTCACCGTCCCCCCGCAGTGTGTGCGACAGCACACCCACCCCCAGTCACCGTCCCCCCGCAGTGTGTGCGACAGCACACCCTCCCCCAGTCACCGTCCCCCCGCAGTGTGTGCGACAGCACACCCTCCCCCAGTCACCGTCCCCCCGCAGTGTGTGTGTGTGTGTGTGTGTGACAGCACACCCTCCCCCAGTCACCGTCCCCCCGCATGTGTGTGTGTGACAGCACACCCTCCCCCAGTCACCGTCCCCCCGCAGTGTGTGTGTGTGACAGCACACCCTCCCCCAGTCACCGTCCCCCCGCAGTGTGTGTGTGTGACAGCACACCCTCCCCCAGTCACCGTCCCCCCGCAGTGTGTGTGTGACAGCACACCCTCCCCCAGTCACCGTCCCCCCGCAGTGTGTGTGTGTGACAGCACACCCTCCCCCAGTCACCGTCCCCCCGCAGTGTGTGTGTGTGACAGCACACCCTCCCCCAGTCACCGTCCCCCCGCAGTGTGTGTGTGTGACAGCACACCCTCCCCCAGTCACCGTCCCCCCGCAGTGTGTGTGTGTGACAGCACACCCTCCCCCAGTCACCGTCCCCCCGCAGTGTGTGTGTGTGTGACAGCACACCCTCCCCCAGTCACCGTCCCCCCGCAGTGTGTGTGTGTGACAGCACACCCTCCCCCAGTCACCGTCCCCCCGCAGTGTGTGTGTGACAGCACACCCTCCCCCAGTCACCGTCCCCCCGCAGTGTGTGTATGTGACAGCACACCCTCCCCCAGTCACCGTTCCCCTGCAGTGTGTGAGACAGCACACCCTTCCCCAGTCACCGTCCCCCCGCAGTGTGTGTGTGACAGCACACCCTCCCCCAGTCACCGTCCCCCCGCAGTGTGTGTGTGACAGCACACCCTCCCCCAGTCACCGTCCCCCCGCAGTGTGTGACAGCACACCCTCCCCCAGTGTGTGACAGCACACCCTCCCCCAGTCACCGTCCCCCCGCAGTGTGTGACAGCACACCCTCCCCCAGTCACCGTCCCCCTGCAGTGTGTGACAGCACACCCTCCCCCAGTCACCGTCCCCCTGCAGTGTGTGACAGCACACCCTCCCCCAGTCACCGTCCCCCTGCAGTGTGTGACAGCACACCCTCCCCCAGTCACCGTCCCCCTGCAGTGTGTGACAACACACCCTCCCCCAATCACCGTCCCCCTGCAGTGTGTGACAACACACCCTCCCCCAGGCACCGTCCCCCTGCAGTGTGTGACAGCACACCCTCCCCCAATCACCGTCCCCCTGCAGTGTGTGACAGCACACCCTCCCCCAATCACCGTCCCCCTGCAGTGTGTGACAGCACACCCTCCCCCAATCACCGTCCCCCTGCAGTGTGTGACAGCACACCCTCCCCCAATCACCGTGTGACAGCACACCCTCCCCCAATCATCGTCCCCCTGCAGTGTGTGACAGCACACCCTCCCCCAATCACCGTCCCCCTGCAGTGTGTGACAGCACACCCTCCCCCAATCACCGTCCCCCTGCAGTGTGTGACAGCACACCCTCCCCCAATCACCGTCCCCCTGCAGTGTGTGTGACAGCACACCCTCCCCCAATCACCGTCCCCCCGCAGTGTGTGCGACAGCACACCCTCCCCCAGTCACCGTCCCCCCGCAGTGTGTGCGACAGCACACCCTCCCCCAGTCACCGTCCCCCCGCAGTGTGTGCGACAGCACACCCTCCCCCAGTCACCGTCCCCCCGCAGTGTGTGCGACAGCACACCCTCCCCCAGTCACCGTCCCCCCGCAGTGTGTGCGACAGCACACCCTCCCCCAGTCACCGTCCCCCCGCAGTGTGTGCGACAGCACACCCTCCCCCAGTCACCGTCCCCCCCGCAGTGTGTGCGACAGCACACCCTCCCCCAGTCACCGTCCCCCCGCAGTGTGTGCGACAGCACACCCTCCCCCAGTCACCGTCCCCCCGCAGTGTGTGCGACAGCACACCCTCCCCCAGTCACCGTCCCCCCGCAGTGTGTGCGACAGCACACCCTCCCCCAGTCACCGTCCCCCCGCAGTGTGTGACAGCACACCCTCCCCCAATCACCGTCCCCCCGCAGTGTGTGACAGCACACCCTCCCCCAATCACCGTCCCCCCGCAGTGTGTGTGACAGCACCCCCTCCCCCAATCACCGTCCCCCTGCAGTGTGTGAGAGCACACCCTCCCCCAGGCACCGTCCCCCTGCAGTGTGTGAGAGCACACCCTCCCCCAGGCACCGTCCCCCTGCAGTGTGTGAGAGCACACCCTCCCCCAGGCACCGTCCCCCTGCAGTGTGCGAGAGCACACCCTCCTCGAGGCACCGTCCCCCTGCAGTGTGTGAGAGCACACCCTCCCCCAGGCACCGTCCCCCTGCAGTGTGTGAGAGCACACACTCCCCCAGGCACCGTCCCCCTGCAGTGTGTGAGAGCACACCCTCCCCCAGGCACCGTCCCCCTGCAGTGTGTGTGACAGCACACCCTTCCCCAATCACTGTCCCCCTGCAGTGTGTGACAACACACCCTCCCCCAGGCACCGTCCCCCTGCAGTGTGTGAGAGCACACCCTCCCCCAGGCACCGTCCCCCTGCAGTGTGTGTGACAGCACACCCTCCCCCAATAACTGTCCCCCTGCAGTGTGTGACCACGCACCCTCCCCCAGTCACCGTCCCCCTGCAGTGTGTGAGAGCACACCCTCCCCCAGGCACGGTCTCCCTGCCCACAACAAGTGACATAGCTCACCAGTTCTGGTCGCCGCTGCGCATGACTGAGGAGGCGAGGCACAGCTTCTCCCGGATGGACCATGGCTCCCCCAGTCACCGTCCCCCCGCAGTGTGTGTGACAGCACACCCTCCCCCAGTCACCGTCCCCCCGCAGTGTGTGTGTGTGACAGCACACCCTCCCCCAGTCACCGTCCCCCCGCAGTGTGTGTGTGTGACAGCACACCCTCCCCCAGTCACCGTCCCCCCGCAGTGTGTGTGTGTGTGACAGCACACCCTCCCCCAGTCACCGTCCCCCCGCAGTGTGTGTGTGTGTGACAGCACACCCTCCCCCAGTCACCGTCCCCCCGCAGTGTGTGTGTGTGACAGCACACCCTCCCCCAGTCACCGTCCCCCCGCAGTGTGTCACAGCACACCCTACCCCAGTCACCGTCCCCCTGCAGTGTGTCACAGCACACCCTCCCCCAGTCACCGTCCCCCTGCAGTGTGTGTGTGTGACAGCACACCCTCCCCCAGTCAACGTCCCCCTGCAGTGTGTGTGTGTGACAGCACACCCTCCCCCAGTCAACGTCCCCCCGCAGTGTGTGTGTGCGACAGCACACCCTCCCCCAGTCAACGTCCCCCCGCAGTGTGTGTGTGCGACAGCACACCCTCCCCCAGTCAACGTCCCCCCGCAGTGTGTGTGTGTGTGACAGCACACCCTCCCCCAGTCAACGTCCCCCCGCAGTGTGTGTGTGTGTGACAGCACACCCTCCCCCAGTCACCGTCCCCCCCGCAGTGTGTGTGTGTGTGACAGCACACCCTCCCCCAGTCACCGTCCCCCCCGCAGTGTGTGTGTGACAGCACACCCTCCCCCAGTCACCGTCCCCCCGCAGTGTGTGACAGCACACCCTCCCCCAGTCACCGTCCCCCTGCAGTGTGTGACAGCACACCCTCCCCCAGTCACCGTCCCCCTGCAGTGTGTGACAGCACACCCTCCCCCAGTCACCGTCCCCCTGCAGTGTGTGACAGCACACCCTCCCCCAGTCACCGTCCCCCTGCAGTGTGTGACAGCACACCCTCCCCCAGTCACCGTCCCCCTGCAGTGTGTGACAGCACACCCTCCCCCAGGCACCGTCCCCCTGCAGAGTGTGACAGCACACCCTCCCCCAGGTACCGTCCCCCTGCAGTGTGTGACAGCACCCCTCCCCCAATCACCGCCCCCCTGCAGTGTGTGAGAGCACACCCTCCCCCAGGCACCGTCCCCCTGCATTGTGTGAGAGCACACCCTTCCCCAGGCACCGTCCCCCTGCAGTGTGAGAGCACACCCTCCCCCAGGCACCGTCCCCCTGCAGTGTGTGAGAGCACACCCTCCCCCAGGCACCATCCCCCTGCAGTGTGTGTAACAGCACACCCTCCCCCAATCACTGTCCCCCTGCAGTGTGTGTGACAGCACACCCTCCCCCAATCACTGTCCCCCTGCAGTGTGTGACAACACACCCTCCCCCAGGCACCGTCCCCCTGCAGTGTGTGAGAGCACACCCTCCCCCAGGCACCGTCCCCCTGCAGTGTGTGTGACAGCACACCCTCCCCCAATAACTGTCCCCCTGCAGTGTGTGACAGCACACCCTCCCCCAATAACTGTCCCCCTGCAGTGTGTGACCGCACACCCTCCCCCAGTCACCGTCCCCCTGCAGTGTGTGACAGCACACCCTCCCCCAGTCACCGTCCCCCTGCAGTGTGTGACAGCACACCCTCCCCCAGTCACCGTCCCCCTGCAGTGTGTGACAGCACACCCTCCCCCAGTCACCGTCCACCTGCAGTGTGTGACAGCACACCCTCCCCCAGTCACCGTCCCACTGCAGTGTATGACAGCACACCTTCCCCCAGTCACCGTCCCCCTGCAGTGTGTGACAGCACACCCTCCCCCAGGCACCGTCCCCCTGCAGTGTGTGACAGCACACCCTCCCCCAGGCACCGTCCCCCTGCAGTGTGTGACAGCACACCCTCCCCCAGGCACCGTCCCCCTGCAGTGTGTGACAGCACACCCTCCCCCAGGCACCATCCCCCTGCAGTGTGTGACAGCACACCCTCCCCCAGGCACCGTCCCCCTGCAGTGTGTGACAGCACACCCTCCCCCAGGCACCGTCCCCCTGAAGTGTGTGACAGCACACCCTCCCTCAGGCACCGTCCCCCTGCAGTGTGTGACAGCACACCCTCCCCCAATCACCGTCCCCCTGCAGTGTGTGACAGCACACCCTCCCCCAATCACCGTCCCCCTGCAGTGTGTGACAGCACACCCTCCCCCAATCACTGTCCCCCTGCAGTGATTGACAGCACACCCTCCCCCAATCTCCGTCCCCCTGCAGTGTGTGACAGCACCCCCTCCCCCAATCACCGTCCCCCTGCAGTGTGTGACAGCACCCCCTCCCCCAATCACCGTCCCCCTGCAGTGTGTGACAGCACCCCTCCCCCAATCACCGTCCCCCTGCAGTGTGTGACAGCACCCCTCCCCCAATCACCGTCCCCCTGCAGTGTGTGACAGCACCCCTCCCCCAATCACCGTCCCCCTGCAGTGTGTGACAGCACCCCTCCCCCAATCACCGTCCCCCTGCAGTGTGTGACAGCACCCCTCCCCCAATCACCGTCCCCCTGCAGTGTGTGACAGCACCCTCTCCCCCAATCACCGTCCCCCTGCAGTGTGTGAGAGCACATCCTCCTCCAGGCACCGTCCCCCTGCAGTGTGTGAGAGCACACCCTCCCCCAGGCACCGTCCCCCTGCAGTGTGTGAGAGCACACCCTCCCCCAGGCACCGTCCCCCTGCAGTGTGTGAGAGCACACCCTCCCCCAGGCACCGTCCCCCTGCAGTGTGTGAGAGCACACCCTCCCCCAGGCACCGTCCCCCTGCAGTGTGTGAGAGCACACCCTCCCCCAGGCACCGTCCCCCTGCAGTGTGTGAGAGCACACCCTCCCCCAGGCACCATCCCCCTGCAGTGTGTGTGACAGCACACCCTCCCCCAATCACTGTCCCCCTGCAGTGTGTGTGACAGCACACCCTCCCCCAATCACTGTCCCCCTGCAGTGTGTGACAACACACCCTCCCCCAGGCACCGTCCCCCTGCAGTGTGTGAGAGCACACCCTCCCCCAGGCACCGTCCCCCTGCAGTGTGTGTGACAGCACACCCTCCCCCAATAACTGTCCCCCTGCAGTGTGTGACAGCACACCCTCCCCCAATAACTGTCCCCCTGCAGTGTGTGACCGCACACCCTCCCCCAGTCACCGTCCCCCTGCAGTGTGTGACAGCACACCCTCCCCCAATAGTGTGTGACAGCACACCCTCCCCCAATCACCGTCCCCCTGCAGTGTGTGACAGCACACCCTCCCCCAATCACCGTCCCCCTGCAGTGTGTGACAGCACACGCTCCCCCAATCACCGTCCCCCTGAAGTGTGTGACAGCACACCCTCCCCCAATCACCGTCCCCCTGCAGTGTGTGACAGCACCCCCTCCCCCAATCACCGTCCCCCTGCAGTGTGTGACAGCACACCCTCCCCCAGGCACCGTCCCCCTGCAGTGTGTGAGAGCACACCCTCCCCCAAGCACCATCCCCCTGCAGTGTGTGAGAGCACACCCTCCCCCAAGCACCGTCCCCCTGCAGTGTGTGTGTGACAGCACACCCTCCCCCAGTCACCGTCCCCCTGCAGTGTGTGTGACAGCACAGCCTCCCCCAGTCACCATCCCCCTGCAGTGTGTGTGACAGCACACCCTCCCCCCGCAGTGTGTGTGTGTGACAGCACACCCTCCCCCAGTCACCGTCCCCCCACAGTGTGTGTGACAGCACACCCTCCCCCAGTCACCGTCCCCCCACAGTGTGTGTGTGACAGCACAACCTCCCCCAGTCACCGTCCCCCCGCAGTGTGTGTGTGTGTGTGAGAGCACACCCTCCCCCAGTCACCGTCCCCCCGCAGTGTGTGTGTGTGTGTGTGAGAGCACACCCTCCCCCAGTCACCGTCCCCCCGCAGTGTGTGTCTGTGTGTGTGAGAGCACACCCTCCCCCAGTCACCGTCCCCCCGCAGTGTGTGTGTGTGTGACAGCACACCCTCCCCCAGTCACCATCCCGCCGCAGTGTGTGTGTGTGACAGCACACCCTCCCCCAGTCACCGTCCCCCCGCAGTGTGTGTGTGTGACAGCACACCCTCCCCCAGTCACCGTCCCCCCGCAGTGTGTGTGTGACAGCACACCCTCCCCCAGTCACCGTCCCCCCGCAGTGTGTGTGTGTGACAGCACACCCTCCCCCAGTCACCGTCCCCCCGCAGTGTGTGTGTGTGACAGCACACCCTCCCCCAGTCACCGTCCCCCCGCAGTGTGTGTGTGTGACAGCACACCCTCCCCCAGTCACCGTCCCCCCGCAGTGTGTGTGTGTGTGACAGCACACCCTCCCCCAGTCACCGTCCCCCCGCAGTGTGTGTGACAGCACACCCTCCCCCAGTCACCGTCCCCCCGCAGTGTGTGTGTGTGTGACAGCACACCCTCCCCCAGTCACCGTCCCCCCGCAGTGTGTGTGTGTGTGACAGCACACCCTCCCCCAGTCACCGTCCCCCCGCAGTGTGTGTGTGTGTGACAGCACACCCTCCCCCAGTCACCGTCCCCCCGCAGTGTGTGTGTGTGTGTGTGACAGCACACCCTCCCCCAGTCACCGTCCCCCCGCAGTGTGCGTGTGTGACAGCACACCCTCCCCCAGTCACCGTCCCCCCGCAGTGTGTGTGTGTGACAGCACACCCTCCCCCAGTCACCGTCCCCCCGCAGTGTGTGTGTGTGACAGCACACCCTCCCCCAGTCACCGTCCCCCCGCAGTGTGTGTGTGTGTGACAGCACACCCTCCCCCAGTCACCGTCCCCCCGCAGTGTGTGTGTGTGACAGCACACCCTCCCCCAGGCACCGTCCCCCCGCAGTGTGTGTGTGACAGCACACCCTCCCCCAGTCACCGTCCCCCCGCAGTGTGTGTGTGACAGCACACCCTCCCCCAGTCACCGTCCCCCTGCAGTGTGTGTGACAGCACACCCTCCCCCAGTCACCGTCCCCCCGCAGTGTGTGTGTGTGTGACAGCACACCCTCCCCCAGTCACCGTCCCCCCGCAGTGTGTGTGTGTGTGACAGCACACCCTCCCCCAGTCACCGTCCCCCCGCAGTGTGTGTGTGTGTGTGTGACAGCACACCCTCCCCCAGTCACCGTCCCCCCGCAGTGTGTGTGTGTGACAGCACACCCTCCCCCAGTCACCGTCCCCCTCCAGTGTGTGTGTGACAGCACACCCTCCCCCAGTCACCGTCCCCCCGCAGTGTGTGCGTGACAGCACACCCTCCCCCAGTCACCGTCCCCCCGCAGTGTGTGCGACAGCACACCCTCCCCCAGTCACCGTCCCCCCGCAGTGTGTGCGACAGCACACCCTCCCCCAGTCACCGTCCCCCCGCAGTGTGTGCGACAGCACACCCTCCCCCAGTCACCGTCCCCCCGCAGTGTGTGCGACAGCACACCCTCCCCCAGTCACCGTCCCCCCGCAGTGTGTGCGACAGCACACCCTCCCCCAGTCACCGTCCCCCCGCAGTGTGTGCGACAGCACACCCTCCCCCAGTCACCGTCCCCCCGCAGTGTGTGCGACAGCACACCCCCCCCCAGTCACCGTCCCCCCGCAGTGTGTGCGACAGCACACCCTCCCCCAGTCACCGTCCCCCCGCAGTGTGTGCGACAGCACACCCTCCCCCAGTCACCGTCCCCCCGCAGTGTGTGCGACAGCACACCCTCCCCCAGTCACCGTCCCCCCGCAGTGTGTGCGACAGCACACCCTCCCCCAGTCACCGTCCCCCCGCAGTGTGTGCGACAGCACACCCTCCCCCAGTCACCGTCCCCCCGCAGTGTGTGCGACAGCACACCCTCCCCCAGTCACCGTCCCCCCGCAGTGTGTGCGAGAGCACACCCTCCCCCAGTCACCGTCCCCCCGCAGTGTGTGCGACAGCACACCCACCCCCAGTCACCGTCCCCCCGCAGTGTGTGCGACAGCACACCCTCCCCCAGTCACCGTCCCCCCGCAGTGTGTGCGACAGCACACCCTCCCCCAGTCACCGTCCCCCCGCAGTGTGTGTGTGTGTGTGTGTGTGACAGCACACCCTCCCCCAGTCACCGTCCCCCCGCATGTGTGTGTGTGACAGCACACCCTCCCCCAGTCACCGTCCCCCCGCAGTGTGTGTGTGTGACAGCACACCCTCCCCCAGTCACCGTCCCCCCGCAGTGTGTGTGTGTGACAGCACACCCTCCCCCAGTCACCGTCCCCCCGCAGTGTGTGTGTGTGACAGCACACCCTCCCCCAGTCACCGTCCCCCCGCAGTGTGTGTGTGTGACAGCACACCCTCCCCCAGTCACCGTCCCCCCGCAGTGTGTGTGTGTGACAGCACACCCTCCCCCAGTCACCGTCCCCCCGCAGTGTGTGTGTGACAGCACACCCTCCCCCAGTCACCGTCCCCCCGCAGTGTGTGTGTGTGACAGCACACCCTCCCCCAGTCACCGTCCCCCCGCAGTGTGTGTGTGACAGCACACCCTCCCCCAGTCACCGTCCCCCCGCAGTGTGTGTATGTGACAGCACACCCTCCCCCAGTCACCGTTCCCCTGCAGTGTGTGAGACAGCACACCCTTCCCCAGTCACCGTCCCCCCGCAGTGTGTGTGTGACAGCACACCCTCCCCCAGTCACCGTCCCCCCGCAGTGTGTGTGTGACAGCACACCCTCCCCCAGTCACCGTCCCCCCGCAGTGTGTGACAGCACACCCTCCCCCAGTGTGTGACAGCACACCCTCCCCCAGTCACCGTCCCCCCGCAGTGTGTGACAGCACACCCTCCCCCAGTCACCGTCCCCCTGCAGTGTGTGACAGCACACCCTCCCCCAGTCACCGTCCCCCTGCAGTGTGTGACAGCACACCCTCCCCCAGTCACCGTCCCCCTGCAGTGTGTGACAGCACACCCTCCCCCAGTCACCGTCCCCCTGCAGTGTGTGACAACACACCCTCCCCCAATCACCGTCCCCCTGCAGTGTGTGACAACACACCCTCCCCCAGGCACCGTCCCCCTGCAGTGTGTGACAGCACACCCTCCCCCAATCACCGTCCCCCTGCAGTGTGTGACAGCACACCCTCCCCCAATCACCGTCCCCCTGCAGTGTGTGACAGCACACCCTCCCCCAATCACCATCCCCCTGCAGTGTGTGACAGCACACCCTCCCCCAATCACCGTGTGACAGCACACCCTCCCCCAATCATCGTCCCCCTGCAGTGTGTGACAGCACACCCTCCCCCAATCACCGTCCCCCTGCAGTGTGTGACAGCACACCCTCCCCCAATCACCGTCCCCCTGCAGTGTGTGACAGCACACCCTCCCCCAATCACCGTCCCCCCGCAGTGTGTGCGACAGCACACCCTCCCCCAGTCACCGTCCCCCCGCAGTGTGTGCGACAGCACACCCTCCCCCAGTCACCGTCCCCCCGCAGTGTGTGCGACAGCACACCCTCCCCCAGTCACCGTCCCCCCGCAGTGTGTGCGACAGCACACCCTCCCCCAGTCACCGTCCCCCCGCAGTGTGTGCGACAGCACACCCTCCCCCAGTCACCGTCCCCCCGCAGTGTGTGCGACAGCACACCCTCCCCCAGTCACCGTCCCCCCGCAGTGTGTGCGACAGCACACCCTCCCCCAGTCACCGTCCCCCCGCAGTGTGTGCGACAGCACACCCTCCCCCAGTCACCGTCCCCCCGCAGTGTGTGCGACAGCACACCCTCCCCCAGTCACCGTCCCCCCGCAGTGTGTGCGACAGCACACCCTCCCCCAGTCACCGTCCCCCCGCAGTGTGTGCGACAGCACACCCTCCCCCAGTCACCGTCCCCCCGCAGTGTGTGACAGCACACCCTCCCCCAATCACCGTCCCCCCGCAGTGTGTGACAGCACACCCTCCCCCAATCACCGTCCCCCCGCAGTGTGTGTGACAGCACCCCCTCCCCCAATCACCGTCCCCCTGCAGTGTGTGAGAGCACACCCTCCCCCAGGCACCGTCCCCCTGCAGTGTGTGAGAGCACACCCTCCCCCAGGCACCGTCCCCCTGCAGTGTGTGAGAGCACACCCTCCCCCAGGCACCGTCCCCCTGCAGTGTGCGAGAGCACACCCTCCTCGAGGCACCGTCCCCCTGCAGTGTGTGAGAGCACACCCTCCCCCAGGCACCGTCCCCCTGCAGTGTGTGAGAGCACACACTCCCCCAGGCACCGTCCCCCTGCAGTGTGTGAGAGCACACCCTCCCCCAGGCACCGTCCCCCTGCAGTGTGTGTGACAGCACACCCTTCCCCAATCACTGTCCCCCTGCAGTGTGTGACAACACACCCTCCCCCAGGCACCGTCCCCCTGCAGTGTGTGAGAGCACACCCTCCCCCAGGCACCGTCCCCCTGCAGTGTGTGTGACAGCACACCCTCCCCCAATAACTGTCCCCCTGCAGTGTGTGACCACGCACCCTCCCCCAGTCACCGTCCCCCTGCAGTGTGTGAGAGCACACCCTCCCCCAGGCACGGTCTCCCTGCCCACAACAATAACAGGTGACATAGCTCACCAGTTCTGGTCGCCGCTGCGCATGACTGAGGAGGCGAGGCACAGCTTCTCCCGGATGGACCATGGCTCCCCCAGTCACCGTCCCCCCGCAGTGTGTGTGACAGCACACCCTCCCCCAGTCACCGTCCCCCCGCAGTGTGTGTGTGTGACAGCACACCCTCCCCCAGTCACCGTCCCCCCGCAGTGTGTGTGTGTGACAGCACACCCTCCCCCAGTCACCGTCCCCCCGCAGTGTGTGTGTGTGTGACAGCACACCCTCCCCCAGTCACCGTCCCCCCGCAGTGTGTGTGTGTGTGACAGCACACCCTCCCCCAGTCACCGTCCCCCCGCAGTGTGTGTGTGTGACAGCACACCCTCCCCCAGTCACCGTCCCCCCGCAGTGTGTCACAGCACACCCTACCCCAGTCACCGTCCCCCTGCAGTGTGTCACAGCACACCCTCCCCCAGTCACCGTCCCCCTGCAGTGTGTGTGTGTGTGACAGCACACCCTCCCCCAGTCAACGTCCCCCTGCAGTGTGTGTGTGTGACAGCACACCCTCCCCCAGTCAACGTCCCCCCGCAGTGTGTGTGTGCGACAGCACACCCTCCCCCAGTCAACGTCCCCCCGCAGTGTGTGTGTGTGTGACAGCACACCCTCCCCCAGTCAACGTCCCCCCGCAGTGTGTGTGTGTGTGACAGCACACCCTCCCCCAGTCACCGTCCCCCCCGCAGTGTGTGTGTGTGTGTGTGTGTGTGACAGCACACCCTCCCCCAGTCACCGTCCCCCCGCAGTGTGTGTGTGACAGCACACCCTCCCCCAGTCACCGTCCCCCCGCAGTGTGTGACAGCACACCCTCCCCCAGTCACCGTCCCCCCGCAGTGTGTGACAGCACACCCTCCCCCAGTCACCGTCCCCCTGCAGTGTGTGACAGCACACCCTCCCCCAGTCACCGTCCCCCTGCAGTGTGTGACAGCACACCCTCCCCCAGTCACCGTCCCCCTGCAGTGTGTGACAGCACACCCTCCCCCAGTCACCGTCCCCCTGCAGTGTGTGACAGCACACCCTCCCCCAGTCACCGTCCCCCTGCAGTGTGTGACAGCACACCCTCCCCCAGGCACCGTCCCCCTGCAGAGTGTGACAGCACACCCTCCCCCAGGTACCGTCCCCCTGCAGTGTGTGACAGCACCCCTCCCCCAATCACCGCCCCCCTGCAGTGTGTGAGAGCACACCCTCCCCCAGGCACCGTCCCCCTGCATTGTGTGAGAGCACACCCTTCCCCAGGCACCGTCCCCCTGCAGTGTGAGAGCACACCCTCCCCCAGGCACCGTCCCCCTGCAGTGTGTGAGAGCACACCCTCCCCCAGGCACCATCCCCCTGCAGTGTGTGTAACAGCACACCCTCCCCCAATCACTGTCCCCCTGCAGTGTGTGTGACAGCACACCCTCCCCCAATCACTGTCCCCCTGCAGTGTGTGACAACACACCCTCCCCCAGGCACCGTCCCCCTGCAGTGTGTGAGAGCACACCCTCCCCCAGGCACCGTCCCCCTGCAGTGTGTGTGACAGCACACCCTCCCCCAATAACTGTCCCCCTGCAGTGTGTGACAGCACACCCTCCCCCAATAACTGTCCCCCTGCAGTGTGTGACCGCACACCCTCCCCCAGTCACCGTCCCCCTGCAGTGTGTGACAGCACACCCTCCCCCAGTCACCGTCCCCCTGCAGTGTGTGACAGCACACCCTCCCCCAGTCACCGTCCCCCTGCAGTGTGTGACAGCACACCCTCCCCCAGTCACCGTCCACCTGCAGTGTGTGACAGCACACCCTCCCCCAGTCACCGTCCCACTGCAGTGTATGACAGCACACCTTCCCCCAGTCACCGTCCCCCTGCAGTGTGTGACAGCACACCCTCCCCCAGGCACCGTCCCCCTGCAGTGTGTGACAGCACACCCTCCCCCAGGCACCGTCCCCCTGCAGTGTGTGACAGCACACCCTCCCCCAGGCACCGTCCCCCTGCAGTGTGTGACAGCACACCCTCCCCCAGGCACCATCCCCCTGCAGTGTGTGACAGCACACCCTCCCCCAGGCACCGTCCCCCTGCAGTGTGTGACAGCACACCCTCCCCCAGGCACCGTCCCCCTGAAGTGTGTGACAGCACACCCTCCCTCAGGCACCGTCCCCCTGCAGTGTGTGACAGCACACCCTCCCCCAATCACCGTCCCCCTGCAGTGTGTGACAGCACACCCTCCCCCAATCACCGTCCCCCTGCAGTGTGTGACAGCACACCCTCCCCCAATCACTGTCCCCCTGCAGTGATTGACAGCACACCCTCCCCCAATCTCCGTCCCCCTGCAGTGTGTGACAGCACCCCCTCCCCCAATCACCGTCCCCCTGCAGTGTGACAGCACCCCCTCCCCCAATCACCGTCCCCCTGCAGTGTGTGACAGCACCCCCTCCCCCAATCACCGTCCCCCTGCAGTGTGTGACAGCACCCCTCCCCCAATCACCGTCCCCCTGCAGTGTGTGACAGCACCCCTCCCCCAATCACCGTCCCCCTGCAGTGTGTGACAGCACCCCTCCCCCAATCACCGTCCCCCTGCAGTGTGTGACAGCACCCCTCCCCCAATCACCGTCCCCCTGCAGTGTGTGACAGCACCCCTCCCCCAATCACCGTCCCCCTGCAGTGTGTGACAGCACCCCTCCCCCAATCACCGTCCCCCTGCAGTGTGTGACAGCACCCTCTCCCCCAATCACCGTCCCCCTGCAGTGTGTGAGAGCACATCCTCCTCCAGGCACCGTCCCCCTGCAGTGTGTGAGAGCACACCCTCCCCCAGGCACCGTCCCCCTGCAGTGTGTGAGAGCACACCCTCCCCCAGGCACCGTCCCCCTGCAGTGTGTGAGAGCACACCCTCCCCCAGGCACCGTCCCCCTGCAGTGTGTGAGAGCACACCCTCCCCCAGGCACCGTCCCCCTGCAGTGTGTGAGAGCACACCCTCCCCCAGGCACCGTCCCCCTGCAGTGTGTGAGAGCACACCCTCCCCCAGGCACCATCCCCCTGCAGTGTGTGTGACAGCACACCCTCCCCCAATCACTGTCCCCCTGCAGTGTGTGTGACAGCACACCCTCCCCCAATCACTGTCCCCCTGCAGTGTGTGACAACACACCCTCCCCCAGGCACCGTCCCCCTGCAGTGTGTGAGAGCACACCCTCCCCCAGGCACCGTCCCCCTGCAGTGTGTGTGACAGCACACCCTCCCCCAATAACTGTCCCCCTGCAGTGTGTGACAGCACACCCTCCCCCAATAACTGTCCCCCTGCAGTGTGTGACCGCACACCCTCCCCCAGTCACCGTCCCCCTGCAGTGTGTGACAGCACACCCTCCCCCAATAGTGTGTGACAGCACACCCTCCCCCAATCACCGTCCCCCTGCAGTGTGTGACAGCACACCCTCCCCCAATCACCGTCCCCCTGCAGTGTGTGACAGCACACGCTCCCCCAATCACCGTCCCCCTGAAGTGTGTGACAGCACACCCTCCCCCAATCACCGTCCCCCTGCAGTGTGTGACAGCACCCCCTCCCCCAGTCACCGTCCCCCTGCAGTGTGTGACAGCACACCCTCCCCCAGGCACCGTCCCCCTGCAGTGTGTGACAGCACACCCTCCCCCAGGCACCGTCCCCCTGCAGTGTGTGAGAGCACACCCTCCCCCAAGCACCATCCCCCTGCAGTGTGTGAGAGCACACCCTCCCCCAAGCACCGTCCCCCTGCAGTGTGTGTGTGACAGCACACCCTCCCCCAGTCACCGTCCCCCTGCAGTGTGTGTGACAGCACAGCCTCCCCCAGTCACCATCCCCCTGCAGTGTGTGTGACAGCACACCCTCCCCCCGCAGTGTGTGTGTGTGACAGCACACCCTCCCCCAGTCACCGTCCCCCCACAGTGTGTGTGACAGCACACCCTCCCCCAGTCACCGTCCCCCCACAGTGTGTGTGTGACAGCACAACCTCCCCCAGTCACCGTCCCCCCGCAGTGTGTGTGTGTGTGTGAGAGCACACCCTCCCCCAGTCACCGTCCCCCCGCAGTGTGTGTGTGTGTGTGTGAGAGCACACCCTCCCCCAGTCACCGTCCCCCCGCAGTGTGTGTCTGTGTGTGTGAGAGCACACCCTCCCCCAGTCACCGTCCCCCCGCAGTGTGTGTGTGTGTGACAGCACACCCTCCCCCAGTCACCGTCCCCCCGCAGTGTGTGTGTGTGACAGCACACCCTCCCCCAGTCACCGTCCCCCCGCAGTGTGTGTGTGTGACAGCACACCCTCCCCCAGTCACCGTCCCCCCGCAGTGTGTGTGTGACAGCACACCCTCCCCCAGTCACCGTCCCCCCGCAGTGTGTGTGTGTGACAGCACACCCTCCCCCAGTCACCGTCCCCCCGCAGTGTGTGTGTGTGACAGCACACCCTCCCCCAGTCACCGTCCCCCCGCAGTGTGTGTGACAGCACACCCTCCCCCAGTCACCGTCCCCCCGCAGTGTGTGTGTGTGTGACAGCACACCCTCCCCCAGTCACCGTCCCCCCGCAGTGTGTGTGTGTGTGACAGCACACCCTCCCCCAGTCACCGTCCCCCCGCAGTGTGTGTGTGTGTGACAGCACACCCTCCCCCAGTCACCGTCCCCCCGCAGTGTGTGTGTGTGTGACAGCACACCCTCCCCCAGTCACCGTCCCCCCGCAGTGTGTGTGTGACAGCACACCCTCCCCCAGTCACCGTCCCCCCGCAGTGTGTGTGTGTGACAGCACACCCTCCCCCAGTCACCGTCCCCCCGCAGTGTGTGTGTGTGACAGCACACCCTCCCCCAGTCACCGTCCCCCCGCAGTGTGTGTGTGTGACAGCACACCCTCCCCCAGTCACCGTCCCCCCGCAGTGTGTGTGTGTGTGACAGCACACCCTCCCCCAGTCACCGTCCCCCCGCAGTGTGTGTGTGTGACAGCACACCCTCCCCCAGGCACCGTCCCCCCGCAGTGTGTGTGTGACAGCACACCCTCCCCCAGTCACCGTCCCCCCGCAGTGTGTGTGTGACAGCACACCCTCCCCCAGTCACCGTCCCCCTGCAGTGTGTGTGACAGCACACCCTCCCCCAGTCACCGTCCCCCCGCAGTGTGTGTGTGTGTGACAGCACACCCTCCCCCAGTCACCGTCCCCCCGCAGTGTGTGTGTGTGTGACAGCACACCCTCCCCCAGTCACCGTCCCCCCGCAGTGTGTGTGTGTGTGTGTGACAGCACACCCTCCCCCAGTCACCGTCCCCCCGCAGTGTGTGTGTGTGACAGCACACCCTCCCCCAGTCACCGTCCCCCCGCAGTGTGTGTGTGTGACAGCACACCCTCCCCCAGTCACCGTCCCCCTGCAGTGTGTGACAGCACACCCTCCCCCAGTCACCGTCCCCCTGCAGTGTGTGACAGCACACCCTCCCCCAGTCACCGTCCCCCTGCAGTGTGTGTGTGACAGCACACCCTCCCCCAGTCACCGTCCCCCTGCAGTGTGTGACAGCACCCCCTCCCCCAATCACCGTCCCCCTGCAGAGTGTGACAGCACACCCTCCCCCAGGCACCGTCCCCCTGCAGTGTGTGAGAGCACACCCTCCCCCAAGCACCATCCCCCTGCAGTGTGTGAGAGCACACCCTCCCCCAAGCACCGTCCCCCTGCAGTGTGTGTGTGACAGCACACCCTCCCCCAGTCACCGTCCCCCTGCAGTGTGTGTGACAGCACAGCCTCCCCCAGTCACCATCCCCCTGCAGTGTGTGTGACAGCACACCCTCCCCCCGCAGTGTGTGTGTGTGACAGCACACCCTCCCCCAGTCACCGTCCCCCCACAGTGTGTGTGACAGCACACCCTCCCCCAGTCACCGTCCCCCCACAGTGTGTGTGTGACAGCACAACCTCCCCCAGTCACCGTCCCCCCGCAGTGTGTGTGTGTGTGTGAGAGCACACCCTCCCCCAGTCACCGTCCCCCCGCAGTGTGTGTGTGTGTGTGTGAGAGCACACCCTCCCCCAGTCACCGTCCCCCCGCAGTGTGTGTCTGTGTGTGTGAGAGCACACCCTCCCCCAGTCACCGTCCCCCCGCAGTGTGTGTGTGTGTGACAGCACACCCTCCCCCAGTCACCGTCCCCCCGCAGTGTGTGTGTGTGACAGCACACCCTCCCCCAGTCACCGTCCCCCCGCAGTGTGTGTGTGACAGCACACCCTCCCCCAGTCACCGTCCCCCCGCAGTGTGTGTGTGACAGCACACCCTCCCCCAGTCACCGTCCCCCCGCAGTGTGTGTGTGTGACAGCACACCCTCCCCCAGTCACCGTCCCCCCGCAGTGTGTGTGTGTGACAGCACACCCTCCCCCAGTCACCGTCCCCCCGCAGTGTGTGTGACAGCACACCCTCCCCCAGTCACCGTCCCCCCGCAGTGTGTGTGTGTGTGACAGCACACCCTCCCCCAGTCACCGTCCCCCCGCAGTGTGTGTGTGTGTGTGACAGCACACCCTCCCCCAGTCACCGTCCCCCCGCAGTGTGTGTGTGTGTGACAGCACACCCTCCCCCAGTCACCGTCCCCCCGCAGTGTGTGTGTGTGTGACAGCACACCCTCCCCCAGTCACCGTCCCCCCGCAGTGTGTGTGTGTGTGTGTGACAGCACACCCTCCCCCAGTCACCGTCCCCCCGCAGTGTGTGTGTGTGACAGCACACCCTCCCCCAGTCACCGTCCCCCCGCAGTGTTTGTGTGTGACAGCACACCCTCCCCCAGTCACCGTCCCCCCGCAGTGTGTGTGTGTGACAGCACACCCTCCCCCAGTCACCGTCCCCCCGCAGTGTGTGTGTGTGTGACAGCACACCCTCCCCCAGTCACCGTCCCCCCGCAGTGTGTGTGTGTGACAGCACACCCTCCCCCAGGCACCGTCCCCCCGCAGTGTGTGTGTGACAGCACACCCTCCCCCAGTCACCGTCCCCCCGCAGTGTGTGTGTGACAGCACACCCTCCCCCAGTCACCGTCCCCCTGCAGTGTGTGTGACAGCACACCCTCCCCCAGTCACCGTCCACCCGCAGTGTGTGTGTGTGTGACAGCACACCCTCCCCCAGTCACCGTCCCCCCGCAGTGTGTGTGTGTGTGACAGCACACCCTCCCCCAGTCACCGTCCCCCCGCAGTGTGTGTGTGTGTGTGTGACAGCACACCCTCCCCCAGTCACCGTCCCCCCGCAGTGTGTGTGTGTGACAGCACACCCTCCCCCAGTCACCGTCCCCCCGCAGTGTGTGTGTGTGTGACAGCACACCCTCCCCCAGTCACCGTCCCCCTGCAGTGTGTGACAGCACACCCTCCCCCAGTCACCGTCCCCCTGCAGTGTGTGACAGCACACCCTCCCCCAGTCACCGTCCCCCTGCAGTGTGTGTGTGACAGCACACCCTCCCCCAGTCACCGTCCCCCTGCAGTGTGTGACAGCACACCCTCCCCCAATCACCGTCCCCCTGCAGTGTGTGACAGCACACCCTCCCCCAATCACCGTCCCCCTGCAGTGTGTGACAGCACACCCTCCCCCAATCACCGTCCCCCTGCAGTGTGTGACAGCACACCCTCCCCCAATCACCGTCCCCCTGCAGTGTGTGACAGCACACCCTCCCCCAATCACCGTCCCCCCGCAGTGTGTGTGTGACAGCACCCCCTCCCCCAATCACCGCCCCCCTGCAGTGTGCGACAGCACACCCTCCCCAATCACCGTCCCCCCGCAGTGTGTGTGTGACAGCACCCCCTCCCCCAATCACCGTCCCCCTGCAGTGTGTGACAGCACACCCTCCCCCAGGCACCGTCCCCCTGCAGTGTGTGAGAGCACACCCTCCCCCAGGCACCGTCCCCCTGCAGTGTGTGAGAGCACACCCTCCTCCAGGCACCGTCCCCCTGCAGTGTGTGAGAGCACACCCTCCCCCAGGCACCGTCCCCTTGCAGTGTGTGAGAGCACACCCTCCCCCAGGCACCGTCCCCCTGCAGTGTATGAGAGCACACCCTCCCCCCAGGCACCGTCCCCTGCAGTGTGTGAGAGCACACCCTCCCCCAGGCACCGTCCCCCTGCAGTGTGTGTGACAGCACACCCTCCCCCAATCACTGTCCCCCTGCAGTGTGTGACAACACACCCTCCCTCAGGCACCGTCCCCCTGCAGTGTGTGAGAGCACACCCTCCCCCAGGCACCGTCCCCCTGCAGTGTGTGTGACAGCACACCCTCCCCCAATAACTGTCCCCCTGCAGTGTGTGACCACGCACCCTCCCCCAGTCACCGTCCCCCTGCAGTGTGTGAGAGCACACCCTCCCCCAGGCACGGTCTCCCTGCCCACAACAATAACAGGTGACATAGCTCACCAGTTCTGGTCGCCGCTGCGCATGACTGAGGAGGCGAGGCACAGCTTCTCCCGGATGGACCATGGCTCCCCCAGTCACCGCCCCCCCGCAGTGTGTGTGTGTGTGACAGCACACCCTCCCCCAGTCACCGTCCCCCCGCAGTGTGTGTGACAGCACACCCTCCCCCAGTCACCGTCCCCCCGCAGTGTGTGTGTGTGTGTGTGACAGCACACCCTCCCCCAGTCACCGTCCCCCCGCAGTGTGTGTGTGTGTGACAGCACACCCTCCCCCAGTCACCGTCCCCCCGCAGTGTGTGTGTGCGACAGCACACCCTCCCCCAGTCACCGTCCCCCCGCAGTGTGTGCGTGTGTGTGTCAGCACACCCTCCCCCAGTCACCGTCCCCCCGCAGTGTGTGTGTGTGTGTGTGTGACAGCACACCCTCCCCCAGTCACCGTCCCCCCGCAGTGTGTGTGTGACAGCACACCCTCCCCCAGTCACCGTCCCCCCGCAGTGTGTGTGTGACAGCACACCCTCCCCCAGTTACCGTCCCCCCCGCAGTGTGTGTGTGTGACAGCACACCCTCCCCCAGTCACCGTCCCCCCGCAGTGTGTGTGTGACAGCACACCCTCCCCCAGTCACCGTCCCCCCGCAGTGTGTGACAGCACACCCTCCCCCAGTCACCGTCCCCATGCAGTGTGTGACAGCACACCCTCCCCCAGTCACCGTCCCCATGCAGTGTGTGACAGCACACCCTCCCCCAGTCACCGTCCCCCTGCAGTGTGTGACAGCACACCCTCCCCCAGTCACCGTCCCCCTGCAGTGTGTGACAGCACACCCTCCCCCAGGCACCGTCCCCCTGCAGTGTGTGACAGCACACCCTCCCCCAGGCACCGTCCCCCTGCAGTGTGTGACAGCACACCCTCCCCCAATCACCGTCCCCCTGCAGTGTGTGACAGCACACCCTCCCCCAATCACCGTCCCCCTGCAGTGTGTGACAGCACACCCTCCCCCGGGCACCGTCCCCCTGCAGTGTGTGACAGCACACCCTCCCCCAATCACCGTCCCCCTGCAGTGTGTGACAGCACACCCTCCCCCAGGCACCGTCCCCCTGCAGTGTGTGACAGCACACCCTCTCCCAATCACCGTCCCCCTGCAGTGTGTGACAGCACACCCTCTCCCAATCACCGTCCCCCTGCAGTGTGTGACAGCACACCCTCCCCCAATCACCGTCCCCCTGCAGTGTGTGACAGCGCCCCCTCCCCCAATCACCGTCCCCCTGCAGTGTGTGACAGCGCCCCCTCCCCCAATCACCGTCCCCCTGCAGTGTGTGACAGCGCCCCCTCCCCCAATCACCGTCCCCCTGCAGTGTGTGACAGCGCCCCCTCCCCCAATCACCGTCCCCCTGCAGTGTGTGACAGCGCCCCCTCCCCCAATCACCGTCCCCCTGCAGTGTGTGACAGCGCCCCCTCCCCCAATCACCGTCCCCCTGCAGTGTGTGACAGCACCCCCTCCCCCAATCACCGTCCCCCTGCAGGGTGCGACAGCACACCCTCCCCCAATCACTGTCCCCCTGCAGTGTGTGACAGCACACCCTCCCCCAGGCACCGTCCCCCTGCAGTGTGTGACAGCACACCCTCCCCCAGGCACCGTCCCCCTGCAGTGTGTGAGAGCACACCCTCCTCCAGGCACCGTCCCCCTGCAGTGTGTGAGAGCACACCCTCCCCCAGTCACCGTCCCCCTGCAGTGTGTGACAACACACCCTCCCCCAGGCACCGTCCCCCTGCAGTGTGTGACAGCACACCCTCCCCCAGGCACCGTCCCCCTGCAGTGTGTGACAGCACACCCTCCCCCAGGCACCGTCCCCCTGCAGTGTGTGACAGCACACCCTCCCCCAGGCACCGTCCCCCTGCAGTGTGTGACAGCGCCCCCTCCCCCAATCACCGTCCCCCTGCAGTGTGTGACAGCACACCCTCCCCCAGGCACCGTCCCCCTGCAGTGTGTGACAGCACACACTCCTCCAATCACCGTCCCCCTGCAGTGTGTGACAGCACACCCTCCCCCAATCACCGTCCCCCTGCAGTGTGTGACAGCACACCCTCCCCCAATCACCGTCCCCCTGCACTGTGTGACACCACACCCTCCCCCAATCACCGTCCCCCTGCAGTGTGTGACAGCACACCCTCCCCCAATCACCGTCCCCACTGCAGTGTGTGACAGCACACCCTCCCCCAATCACCGTCCCCCCTGCAGTGTGTGACAGCACACCCTCCCCCAATCACTGTCCCCCTGCAGTGTGTGACAGCACACCCTCCCCCAATCACCGTCCCCCTGCAGTGTGTGAGAGCACACCCTCCTCCAGGCACCGTCCCCCTGCAGTATGTGAGAGCACACCCTCCCCCAGGCACCGTCCCCCTGCAGTGTGTGTGACAGCACACCCTCCCCCAATCACTGTCCCCCTGCAGTGTGTGACAACACACCCTCCCCCAGGCACCGTCCCCCTGCAGTGTGTGACCGCGCACCCTCCCCCAGTCACCGTCCCCCTGCAGTGTGTGACCGCGCACCCTCCCCCAGTCACCGTCCCCCTGCAGTGTGTGACAGCACACCCTCCCCCAGGCACCGTCCCCCTGCAGTGTGTGACAGCACACCCTCCCCCCAGGCACCGTCCCCCTGCAGTGTGTGTGACAGCACACCCTCCCCCAATCACTGTCCCCCTGCAGTGTGTGACAACACACCCTCCCCCAGGCACCGTCCCCCTGCAGTGTGTGAGAGCACACCCTCCCCCAGGCACCGTCCCCCTGCAGTGCGTGAGAGCACACCGTCCCCCTGCAGTGTGTGCGACAGCACACCCTCCCCCAATAACTGTCCCCCTGCAGTGTGTGACCGCGCACCCTCCCCCAGTCACCGTCCCCCTGCAGTGTGTGAGCACACCCTCCCCCAGGCACCGTCCCCCTGCAGTGTGTGACAACACACCCTCCCCCAGGCACCGTCCCCCTGCAGTGTGTGACAACACACCCTCCCCCAGACACCGTCCCCCTGCAGTGTGTGACAACACACCCTCCCCCAATAACTGTCCCCCTGCAGTGTGTGTGACAGCACACCCTCCCCCAATAACTGTCCCCCTGCAGTGTGTGTGACAGCACACCCTCCCCCAATAACTGTCCCCCTGCAGTGTGTGACCGCGCACCCTCCCCCAGTCACCGTCCCCCTGCAGTGTGTGAGAGCACACCCTCCCCCAGGCACCGTCCCCCTGCAGTGTGTGAGAGCACACCCTCCCCCAGGCACCGTCCCCCTGCAGTGTGTGACAACACACCCTCCCCCAGGCACCGTCCCCCTGCAGTGTGTGAGAGCACACCCTCCCCCAGGCACCGTCCCCCTGCAGTGTGTGTGACAGCACACCCTTCCCCAATAACTGTCCCCCTGCAGTGTGTGACCGCGCACCCTCCCCCAGTCACCGTCCCCCTGCAGTGTGTGAGAGCACACCCTCCCCCAGGCACCGTCCCCCTGCAGTGTGTGAGAGCACACCGACCCCCTGCAGTGTGTGTGACAGCACACCGTCCCCCTGCAGTGTGTGTGACAGCACACCCTCCCCCAATAACTGTCCCCCTGCAGTGTGTGACCGCGCACCCTCCCCCAGGCACCGTCCCCCTGCAGTGTGTGAGAGCACACCCTCCCCCAGGCACCGTCCCCCTGCAGTGTGTGAGAGCACACCCTCCCCCAGGCACCGTCCCCCTGCAGTGTGTGTGACAGCACACCCTCCCCCAGGCACTGTCCCCCTGCAGTGTGTGTGACAGCACACCCTCCCCCAGGCACTGTCCCCCTGCAGTGTGTGTGACAGCACACCCTCCCCCAGGCACCGTCCCCCTGCAGTGTGTGTGACAGCACACCCTCCCCCAGGCACCGTCCCCCTGCAGTGTGTGTGACAGCACACCCTCCCCCAGGCACCGTCCCCCTGCAGTGTGTGTGACAGCACACCCCCCCCCAGGCACCGTCCCCCTGCAGTGTGTGAGAGCACACCGTCCCCCTGCAGTGTGTGTGACAGCACACCCTCCCCCAATAACTGTCCCCCTGCAGTGTGTGACCGCGCACCCTCCCCCAGGCACCGTCCCCCTGCAGTGTGTGAGAGCACACCCTCCCCCAGGCACCGTCCCCCTGCAGTGTGTGTGACAGCACACCCTCCCCCAGGCACCGTCGCCCTGCAGTGTGTGTGACAGCACACCCTCCCCCAGGCACCGTCGCCCTGCAGTGTGTGTGACAGCACACCCTCCCCCAGGCACCGTCCCCCTGCAGTGTGTGTGACAGCACACCCTCCCCCAGGCACCGTCCCCCTGCAGTGTGTGTGACAGCACACCCTCCCCCAGGCACCGTCCCCCTGCAGTGTGTGTGACAGCACACCCTCCCCCAGGCACCGTCCCCCTGCAGTGTGTGTGACAGCACACCCTCCCCCAGGCACCGTCCCCCTGCAGTGTGTGTGACAGCACACCCTCCCCCAGGCACCGTCCCCCTGCAGTGTGTGTGACAGCACACCCTCCCCCAGGCACCGTCCCCCTGCAGTGTGTGTGACAGCACACCCTCCCCCAGGCACCGTCCCCCTGCAGTGTGTGTGACAGCACACCCTCCCCCAGGCACCGTCCCCCTGCAGTGTGTGTGACAGCACACCCTCCCCCAGGCACCGTCCCCCTGCAGTGTGTGTGACAGCACACCCTCCCCCAATAACTGTCCCCCTGCAGTGTGTGTGACAGCACACCCTCCCCCAATAACTGTCCCCCTGCAGTGTGTGACCGCGCACCCTCCCCCAGTCACCGTCCCCCTGCAGTGTGTGAGCACACCCTCCCCCAGGCACCGTCCCCCTGCAGTGTGTGAGAGCACACCCTCCCCCAGGCACAGTCCCCCTGCAGTGTGTGAGAGCACACCCTCCCCCAGGCACAGTCCCCCTGCAGTGTGTGAGAGCACACCCTCCCCCAGGCACCGTCCCCCTGCAGTGTGTGAGAGCACACCCTCCCCCAGGCACCGTCCCCCTGCAGTGTGTGAGAGCACACCCTCCCCCAGGCACCGTCCCCCTGCAGTGTGTGCGACAGCACACCCTCCCCCAGGCACCGTCCCCCTGCAGTGTGTGTGACAGCACACCCTCCCCCAGGCACCGTCCCCCTGCAGTGTGTGTGACAGCACACCCTCCCCCAGGCACCGTCCCCCTGCAGTGTGTGTGACAGCACACCCTCCCCCAGGCACCGTCCCCCTGCAGTGTGTGTGACAGCACACCCCCCCCCAGGCACCGTCCCCCTGCAGTGTGTGTGACAGCACACCCTCCCCCAGGCACCGTCCCCCTGCAGTGTGTGCGACAGCACACCCTCCCCCAGGCACCGTCCCCCTGCAGTGTGTGTGACAGCACACCCTCCCCCAGGCACCGTCCCCCTGCAGTGTGTGTGACAGCGCACCCTCCCCCAATAACTGTCCCCCTGCAGTGTGTGACCGCGCACCCTCCCCCAGTCACCGTCCCCCTGCAGTGTGTGAGAGCACACCCTCCCCCAGGCACCGTCCCCCTGCAGTGTGTGAGCACACCCTCCCCCAGGCACCGTCCCCCTGCAGTGTGTGTGACAGCACACCCTCCCCCAGGCACCGTCCCCCTGCAGTGTGTGTGACAGCACACCCTCCCCCAGGCACCGTACCCCTGCAGTGTGTGACAGCACACCCTCCCCCAGGCACCGTCCCCCTGCAGTGTGTGTGACAGCACACCCTCCCCCAGGCACCGTCCCCCTGCAGTGTGTGTGACAGCACACCCTCCCCCAGGCACCGTCCCCCTGCAGTGTGTGTGACAGCACACCCACCCCCAGGCACCGTCCCCCTGCAGTGTGTGTGACAGCACACCCTCCCCCAGGCACCGTCCCCCTGCAGTGTGTGTGACAGCACACCCTCCCCCAATAACTATCCCCCTGCAGTGTGTGACCGCGCACCCTCCCCCAGTCATCGTCCCCCTGCAGTGTGTGAGAGCACACCCTCCCCCAGGCACCGTCCCCCTGCAGTGTGTGAGAGCACACTGTCCCCCTGCAGTGTGTGTGACAGCACACCCTCCCCCAATAACTGTCCCCCTGCAGTGTGTGACCGCGCACCCTCCCCCAGTCACCGTCCCCCTGCAGTGTGTGAGCGCGCACCCTCCCCCAGGCACCGTCCCCCTGCAGTGTGTGAGAGCACACCCTCCCCCAGGCACCGTCCCCCTGCAGTGTGTGAGAGCACACCCTCCCCCAGGCACCGTCCCCCTGCAGTGTGTGAGAGCACACCCTCCCCCAGGCACCGTCCCCCTGCAGTGTGTGAGAGCACACCCTCCCCCAGGCACCGTCCCCCTGCAGTGTGTGAGAGCACACCCTCCCCCAGGCACCGTCCCCCTGCAGTGTGTGAGAGCACACCCTCCCCCAGGCACCGTCCCCCTGCAGTGTGTGAGAGCACACCCTCCCCCAGGCACCGTCCCCCTGCAGTGTGTGAGAGCACACCCTCCCCCAGGCACCGTCCCCCTGCAGTGTGTGAGAGCACACCCTCCCCCAGGCACCGTCCCCCTGCAGTGTGTGAGAGCACACCCTCCCCCAGGCACCGTCCCCCTGCAGTGTGTGAGAGTACACCCTCCCCCAAGCACCGTCCCCTGCAGTGTGTGAGAGCACACCCTCCCCCAGGTACCGTCCCCCTGCAGTGTGTGAGAGCACACCCTCCCCCAGGCACCGTCCCCCTGCAGTGTGTGTGACAGCACACCCTCCCCCAGGCACCGTCCCCCTGCAGTGTGTGTGACAGCACACCCTCCCCCAGGCACCGTCCCCCTGCAGTGTGTGTGACAGCACACCCTCCCCCAGGCACCGTCCCCCTGCAGTGTGTGTGACAGCACACCCTCCCCCAATAACTGTCCCCCTGCAGTGTGTGACCGCGCACCCTCCCCCAGTCACCGTCCCCCTGCAGTGTGTGAGCACACCCTCCCCCAGGCACCGTCCCCCTGCAGTGTGTGAGAGCACACCCTCCCCCAGGCACCGTCCCCCTGCAGTGTGTGAGAGCACACCCTCCCCCAGGCACCGTCCCCCTGCAGTGTGTGAGAGCACACTGTCCCCCTGCAGTGTGTGTGACAGCACACCCTCCCCCAATAACTGTCCCCCTGCAGTGTGTGACCGCGCACCCTCCCCCAGTCACCGTCCCCCTGCAGTGTGTGAGCACACCCTCCCCCAGGCACGGTCTCCCTGCCCACAACAATAACAGGTGACATAGCTCACCAGTTCTGGTCGCCGCTGCGCATGACTGAGGAGGCGAGGCACAGCTTCTCCCGGATGGACCATGGCTCCCCCAGTCACCGTCCCTCCGCAGTGTTTGTGTGTGTGACAGCACACCCTCCCCCAGTCACCGTCCCCCTGCAGTGTGTGTGACAGCACACCCTCCCCCAGGCACCGTCCCCCTGCAGTGTGTGTGACAGCACACCCTCCCCCCAGGCACCGTCCCCCTGCAGTGTGTGTGACAGCACACCCTCCCCCCAGGCACCGTCCCCCTGCAGTGTGTGTGACAGCACACCCTCCCCCCAGGCACCGTCCCCCTGCAGTGTGTGTGACAGCACACCCTCCCCCCAGGCACCGTCCCCCTGCAGTGTGTGTGACAGCACACCCTCCCCCCAGGCACCGTCCCCCTGCAGTGTGTGTGACAGCACACCCTCCCCCCAGGCACCGTCCCCCTGCAGTGTGTGTGACAGCACACCCTCCCCCCAGGCACCGTCCCCCTGCAGTGTGTGACCGCGCACCCTCCCCCAGTCACCGTCCCCCTGCAGTGTGTGAGCACACCCTCCCCCAGGCACCGTCCCCCTGCAGTGTGTGAGAGCACACCCTCCCCCAGGCACCGTCCCCCTGCAGTGTGTGAGAGCACACCCTCCCCCAGGCACCGTCCCCCTGCAGTGTGTGAGAGCACACCCTCCCCCAGGCACCGTCCCCCTGCAGTGTGTGAGAGCACACTGTCCCCCTGCAGTGTGACAGCACACCCTCCCCCAATAACTGTCCCCCTGCAGTGTGTGACCGCGCACCCTCCCCCAGTCACCGTCCCCCTGCAGTGTGTGAGCACACCCTCCCCCAGGCACGGTCCCCCTGCAGTGTGTGAGAGCACACCCTCCCCCAGGCACCGTCCCCCTGCAGTGTGTGTGACAGCACACCCTCCCCCAGGCACCGTCCCCCTGCAGTGTGTTTGACAGCACACCCTCCCCCAGGCACCGTCCCCCTGCAGTGTGTTTGACAGCACACCCTCCCCCAGGCACCGTCCCCCTGCAGTGTGTGTGACAGCACACCCTCCCCCAATAACTGTCCCCCTGCAGTGTGTGTGATCGCGCACCCTCCCCCAGTCACCGTCCCCCTGCAGTGTGTGAGCACACCCTTCCCCAGGCACCGTCCCCCTGCAGTGTGTGAGAGCACACCCTCCCCCAGGCACCGTCCCCCTGCAGTGTGTGAGAGCACACCCTCCCCCAGGCACCGTCCCCCTGCAGTGTGTGTGACAGCACACCCTCCCCCAGGCACCGTCCCCCTGCAGTGTGTGTGACAGCACACCCTCCCCCAGGCACCGTCCCCCTGCAGTGTGTGTGACAGCACACCCTCCCCCAGGCACCGTCCCCCTGCAGTGTGTGTGACAGCACACCCTCCCCCAGGCACCGTCCCCCTGCAGTGTGTGTGACAGCACACCCTCCCCCAGGCACCGTCCCCCTGCAGTGTGTGTGACAGCACACCCTCCCCCAGGCACCGTCCCCCTGCAGTGTGTGACAGCACACCCTCCCCCAGGCACCGTCCCCCTGCAGTGTGTGTGACAGCACACCCTCCCCCAGGCACCGTCCCCCTGCAGTGTGTGTGACAGCACACCCTCCCCCAGGCACCGTCCCCCTGCAGTGTGTGTGACAGCACACCCTCCCCCAGGCACCGTCCCCCTGCAGTGTGTGTGACAGCACACCCTCCCCCAGGCACCGTCCCCCTGCAGTGTGTGTGACAGCACACCCTCCCCCAGGCACCGTCCCCCTGCAGTGTGTTTGACAGCACACCCTCCCCCAGGCACCGTCCCCCTGCAGTGTGTGTGACAGCACACCCTCCCCCAATAACTGTCCCCCTGCAGTGTGTGTGACCGCGCACCCTCCCCCAGTCACCGTCCCCCTGCAGTGTGTGAGCACACCCTTCCCCAGGCACCGTCCCCCTGCAGTGTGTGAGAGCACACCCTCCCCCAGGCACCGTCCCCCTGCAGTGTGTGAGAGCACACCCTCCCCCAGGCACCGTCCCCCTGCAGTGTGTGAGAGCACACCCTCCCCCAGGCACCGTCCCCCTGCAGTGTGTGTGACAGCACACCCTCCCCCAGGCACCGTCCCCCTGCAGTGTGTGTGACAGCACACCCTCCCCCAGGCACCGTCCCCCTGCAGTGTGTGTGACAGCACACCCTCCCCCAGGCACCGTCCCCCTGCAGTGTGTGTGAGAGCACACCCTCCCCCAGGCACCGTCCCCCTGCAATGTGTGTGAGAGCACACCCTCCCCCAGGCACCGTCCCCCTGCAGTGTGTGTGAGAGCACACCCTCCCCCAGGCACCGTCCCCCTGCAGTGTGTGTGAGAGCACACCCTCCCCCAGGCACCGTCCCCCTGCAGTGTGTGAGAGCACACCCTCCCCCAGGCACCGTCCCCCTGCAGTGTGTGACAACACACCCTCCCCCAGGCACCGTCCCCCTGCAGTGTGTGAGAGCACACCCTCCCCCAGGCACCGTCCCCCTGCAGTGTGTGTGACAGCACACCCTTCCCCAATAACTGTCCCCCTGCAGTGTGTGACCGCGCACCCTCCCCCAGTCACCGTCCCCCTGCAGTGTGTGAGAGCACACCCTCCCCCAGGCACCGTCCCCCTGCAGTGTGTGAGAGCACACCGTCCCCCTGCAGTGTGTGTGACAGCACACCGTCCCCCTGCAGTGTGTGTGACAGCACACCCTCCCCCAATAACTGTCCCCCTGCAGTGTGTGACCGCGCACCCTCCCCCAGGCACCGTCCCCCTGCAGTGTGTGTGACAGCACACCCTCCCCCAGGCACCGTCCCCCTGCAGTGTGTGAGAGCACACCCTCCCCCAGGCACCGTCCCCCTGCAGTGTGTGTGACAGCACACCCTCCCCCAGGCACTGTCCCCCTGCAGTGTGTGTGACAGCACACCCTCCCCCAGGCACTGTCCCCCTGCAGTGTGTGTTGACAGCACACCCTCCCCCAGGCACCGTCCCCCTGCAGTGTGTGTGACAGCACACCCTCCCCCAGGCACCGTCCCCCTGCAGTGTGTGAGAGCACACCCTCCCCCAGGCACCGTCCCCCTGCAGTGTGTGAGAGCACACCGTCCCCCTGCAGTGTGTGTGACAGCACACCCTCCCCCAATAACTGTCCCCCTGCAGTGTGTGACCGCGCACCCTCCCCCAGGCACCGTCCCCCTGCAGTGTGTGAGAGCACACCCTCCCCCAGGCACCGTCCCCCTGCAGTGTGTGACAGCACACCCTCCCCCAGGCACCGTCCCCCTGCAGTGTGTGTGACAGCACACCCTCCCCCAGGCACCGTCCCCCTGCAGTGTGTGTGACAGCACACCCTCCCCCAGGCACCGTCCCCCTGCAGTGTGTGTGACAGCACACCCTCCCCCAGGCACCGTCCCCCTGCAGTGTGTGTGACAGCACACCCTCCCCCAGGCACCGTCCCCCTGCAGTGTGTGTGACAGCACACCCTCCCCCAGGCACCGTCCCCCTGCAGTGCGTGTGACAGCACACCCTCCCCCAGGCACCGTCCCCCTGCAGTGTGTGTGACAGCACACCCTCCCCCAGGCACCGTCCCCCTGCAGTGTGTGTGACAGCACACCCTCCCCCAGGCACCGTCCCCCTGCAGTGTGTGTGACAGCACACCCTCCCCCAGGCACCGTCCCCCTGCAGTGTGTGTGACAGCACACCCTCCCCCAGGCACCGTCCCCCTGCAGTGTGTGTGACAGCACACCCTCCCCCAGGCACCGTCCCCCTGCAGTGTGTGTGACAGCACACCCTCCCCCAATAACTGTCCCCCTGCAGTGTGTGACCGCGCACCCTCCCCCAGTCACCGTCCCCCTGCAGTGTGTGAGCACACCCTCCCCCAGGCACCGTCCCCCTGCAGTGTGTGAGAGCACACCCTCCCCCAGGCACAGTCCCCCTGCAGTGTGTGAGAGCACACCCTCCCCCAGGCACCGTCCCCCTGCAGTGTGTGAGAGCACACCCTCCCCCAGGCACCGTCCCCCTGCAGTGTGTGAGAGCACACCCTCCCCCAGGCACCGTCCCCCTGCAGTGTGTGTGACAGCACACCCTCCCCCAGGCACCGTCCCCCTGCAGTGTGTGTGACAGCACACCCTCCCCCAGGCACCGTCCCCCTGCAGTGTGTGTGACAGCACACCCTCCCCCAGGCACCGTCCCCCTGCAGTGTGTGTGACAGCACACCCCCCCCAGGCACCGTCCCCCTGCAGTGTGTGTGACAGCACACCCTCCCCCAGGCACCGTCCCCCTGCAGTGTGTGCGACAGCACACCCTCCCCCAGGCACCGTCCCCCTGCAGTGTGTGTGACAGCACACCCTCCCCCAGGCACCGTCCCCCTGCAGTGTGTGTGACAGCGCACCCTCCCCCAATAACTGTCCCCCTGCAGTGTGTGACCGCGCACCCTCCCCCAGTCACCGTCCCCCTGCAGTGTGTGAGAGCACACCCTCCCCCAGGCACCGTCCCCCTGCAGTGTGTGAGCACACCCTCCCCCAGGCACCGTCCCCCTGCAGTGTGTGTGACAGCACACCCTCCCCCAGGCACCGTCCCCCTGCAGTGTGTGTGACAGCACACCCTCCCCCAGGCACCGTACCCCTGCAGTGTGTGACAGCACACCCTCCCCCAGGCACCGTCCCCCTGCAGTGTGTGTGACAGCACACCCTCCCCCAGGCACCGTCCCCCTGCAGTGTGTGTGACAGCACACCCACCCCCAGGCACCGTCCCCCTGCAGTGTGTGTGACAGCACACCCTCCCCCAGGCACCGTCCCCCTGCAGTGTGTGTGACAGCACACCCTCCCCCAATAACTATCCCCCTGCAGTGTGTGACCGCGCACCCTCCCCCAGTCATCGTCCCCCTGCAGTGTGTGAGAGCACATCCTCCCCCAGGCACCGTCCCCCTGCAGTGTGTGAGAGCACACTGTCCCCCTGCAGTGTGTGTGACAGCACACCCTCCCCCAATAACTGTCCCCCTGCAGTGTGTGACCGCGCACCCTCCCCCAGTCACCGTCCCCCTGCAGTGTGTGAGCGCGCACCCTCCCCCAGGCACCGTCCCCCTGCAGTGTGTGAGAGCGCACCCTCCCCCAGGCACCGTCCCCCTGCAGTGTGTGAGCGCGCACCCTCCCCCAGGCACCGTCCCCCTGCAGTGTGTGAGAGCGCACCCTCCCCCAGGCACCGTCCCCCTGCAGTGTGTGAGAGCACACCCTCCCCCAGGCACCGTCCCCCTGCAGTGTGTGAGAGCACACCCTCCCCCAGGCACCGTCCCCCTGCAGTGTGTGAGAGCACACCCTCCCCCAGGCACCGTCCCCCTGCAGTGTGTGAGAGCACACCCTCCCCCAGGCACCGTCCCCCTGCAGTGTGTGAGAGCACACCCTCCCCCAGGCACCGTCCCCCTGCAGTGTGTGAGAGCACACCCTCCCCCAGGCACCGTCCCCCTGCAGTGTGTGAGAGCACACCCTCCCCCAGGCACCGTCCCCCTGCAGTGTGTGAGAGCACACCCTCCCCCAGGCACCGTCCCCCTGCAGTGTGTGAGAGCACACCCTCCCCCAGGCACCGTCCCCCTGCAGTGTGTGAGAGCACACCCTCCCCCAGGCACCGTCCCCCTGCAGTGTGTGAGAGCACACCCTCCCCCAGGCACCGTCCCCCTGCAGTGTGTGAGAGCACACCCTCCCCCAGGCACCGTCCCCCTGCAGTGTGTGAGAGCACACCCTCCCCCAGGCACCGTCCCCCTGCAGTGTGTGAGAGCACACCCTCCCCCAGGCACCGTCCCCCTGCAGTGTGTGAGAGCACACCCTCCCCCAGGCACCGTCCCCCTGCAGTGTGTGTGACAGCACACCCTCCCCCAGGCACCGTCCCCCTGCAGTGTGTGTGACAGCACACCCTCCCCCAGGCACCGTCCCCCTGCAGTGTGTGTGACAGCACACCCTCCCCCAATAACTGTCCCCCTGCAGTGTGTGACCGCGCACCCTCCCCCAGTCACCGTCCCCCTGCAGTGTGTGAGCACACCCTCCCCCAGGCACCGTCCCCCTGCAGTGTGTGAGAGCACACCCTCCCCCAGGCACCGTCCCCCTGCAGTGTGTGAGAGCACACCCTCCCCCAGGCACCGTCCCCCTGCAGTGTGTGAGAGCACACTGTCCCCCTGCAGTGTGTGTGACAGCACACCCTCCCCCAATAACTGTCCCCCTGCAGTGTGTGACCGCGCACCCTCCCCCAGTCACCGTCCCCCTGCAGTGTGTGAGCACACCCTCCCCCAGGCACGGTCTCCCTGCCCACAACAATAACAGGTGACATAGCTCACCAGTTCTGGTCGCCGCTGCGCATGACTGAGGAGGCGAGGCACAGCTTCTCCCGGATGGACCATGGCTCCCCCAGTCACCGTCCCTCCGCAGTGTTTGTGTGTGTGACAGCACACCCTCCCCCAGTCACCGTCCCCCTGCAGTGTGTGTGACAGCACACCCTCCCCCAGGCACCGTCCCCCTGCAGTGTGTGTGACAGCACACCCTCCCCCCAGGCACCGTCCCCCTGCAGTGTGTGTGACAGCACACCCTCCCCCCAGGCACCGTCCCCCTGCAGTGTGTGTGACAGCACACCCTCCCCCCAGGCACCGTCCCCCTGCAGTGTGTGTGACAGCACACCCTCCCCCCAGGCACCGTCCCCCTGCAGTGTGTGTGACAGCACACCCTCCCCCCAGGCACCGTCCCCCTGCAGTGTGTGACAGCACACCCTCCCCCAGGCACCGTCCCCCTGCAGTGTGTGTGACAGCACACCCTCCCCCAGGCACCGTCCCCCTGCAGTGTGTGTGACAGCACACCCTCCCCCAATAACTGTCCCCCTGCAGTGTGTGACCGCGCACCCTCCCCCAGTCACCGTCCCCCTGCAGTGTGTGAGCACACCCTCCCCCAGGCACCGTCCCCCTGCAGTGTGTGAGAGCACACCCTCCCCCAGGCACCGTCCCCCTGCAGTGTGTGAGAGCACACCCTCCCCCAGGCACCGTCCCCCTGCAGTGTGTGAGAGCACACCCTCCCCCAGGCACCGTCCCCCTGCAGTGTGTGAGAGCACACCCTCCCCCAGGCACCGTCCCCCTGCAGTGTGTGTGACAGCACACCCTCCCCCAGGCACCGTCCCCCTGCAGTGTGTTTGACAGCACACCCTCCCCCAGGCACCGTCCCCCTGCAGTGTGTTTGACAGCACACCCTCCCCCAGGCACCGTCCCCCTGCAGTGTGTGTGACAGCACACCCTCCCCCAATAACTGTCCCCCTGCAGTGTGTGTGATCGCGCACCCTCCCCCAGTCACCGTCCCCCTGCAGTGTGTGAGCACACCCTTCCCCAGGCACCGTCCCCCTGCAGTGTGTGAGAGCACACCCTCCCCCAGGCACCGTCCCCCTGCAGTGTGTGAGAGCACACCCTCCCCCAGGCACCGTCCCCCTGCAGTGTGTGCGACAGCACACCCTCCCCCAGGCACCGTCCCCCTGCAGTGTGTGCGACAGCACACCCTCCCCCAGGCACCGTCCCCCTGCAGTGTGTGACAGCACACCCTCCCCCAGGCACCGTCCCCCTGCAGTGTGTGTGACAGCACACCCTCCCCCAGGCACCGTCCCCCTGCAGTGTGTGTGACAGCACACCCTCCCCCAGGCACCGTCCCCCTGCAGTGTGTGTGACAGCACACCCTCCCCCAGGCACCGTCCCCCTGCAGTGTGTGTGACAGCACACCCTCCCCCAGGCACCGTCCCCCTGCAGTGTGTGAGAGCACACCCTCCCCCAGGCACCGTGTGAGAGCACACCCTCCCCCAGGCACCGTCCCCCTGCAGTGTGTGAGAGCACACCCTCCCCCAGGCACCGTCCCCCTGCAGTGTGTGTGACAGCACACCGTCCCCCTGCAGTGTGTGTGACAGCACACCCTCCCCCAGGCACCGTCCCCCTGCAGTGTGTGTGACAGCACACCCTCCCCCAGGCACCGTCCCCCTGCAGTGTGTGTGACAGCACACCCTCCCCCAGGCACCGTCCCCCTGCAGTGTGTGTGACAGCACACCCTCCCCCAGGCACCGTCCCCCTGCAGTGTGTGTGACAGCACACCCTCCCCCAGGCACCGTCCCCCTGCAGTGTGTGTGACAGCACACCCTCCCCCAGGCACCGTCCCCCTGCAGTGTGTGTGACAGCACACCCTCCCCCAGGCACCGTCCCCCTGCAGTGTGTGTGACAGCACACCCTCCCCCAGGCACCGTCCCCCTGCAGTGTGTGTGACAGCACACCCTCCCCCAGGCACCGTCCCCCTGCAGTGTGTGTGACAGCACACCCTCCCCCAGGCACCGTCCCCCTGCAGTGTGTGTGACAGCACACCCTCCCCCAGGCACCGTCCCCCTGCAGTGTGTGTGACAGCACACCCTCCCCCAGGCACCGTCCCCCTGCAGTGTGTGTGACAGCACACCCTCCCCCAGGCACCGTCCCCCTGCAGTGTGTGTGACAGCACACCCTCCCCCAGGCACCGTCCCCCTGCAGTGTGTGTGACAGCACACCCTCCCCCAGGCACCGTCCCCCTGCAGTGTGTGTGACAGCACACCCTCCCCCAGGCACCGTCCCCCTGCAGTGTGTGTGACAGCACACCCTCCCCCAGGCACCGTCCCCCTGCAGTGTGTGTGACAGCACACCCTCCCCCAGGCACCGTCCCCCTGCAGTGTGTGTGACAGCACACCCTCCCCCAGGCACCGTCCCCCTGCAGTGTGTGTGTGACAGCACACCCTCCCCCAGGCACCGTCCCCCTGCAGTGTGTGTGACAGCACACCCTCCCCCAATAACTGTCCCCCTGCAGTGTGTGACCGCGCACCCTCCCCCAGTCACCGTCCCCCTGCAGTGTGTGAGCACACCCTCCCCCAGGCACCGTCCCCCTGCAGTGTGTGAGAGCACACCCTCCCCCAGGCACCGCCCCCCTGCAGTGTGTGAGAGCACACCCTCCCCCAGGCACCGTCCCCCTGCAGTGTGTGAGAGCACACCCTCCCCCAGGCACCGTCCCCCTGCAGTGTGTGAGAGCACACCCTCCCCCAGGCACTGTCCCCCTGCAGTGTGTGAGAGCACACCCTCCCCCAGGCACCGTCCCCCTGCAGTGTGTGTGACAGCACACCCTCCCCCAGGCACCGTCCCCCTGCAGTGTGTGTGACAGCACACCCTCCCCCAGGCACCGTCCCCCTGCAGTGTGTGTGACAGCACACCCTCCCCCAGGCACCGTCCCCCTGCAGTGTGTTTGACAGCACACCCTCCCCCAGGCACCGTCCCCCTGCAGTGTGTTTGACAGCACACCCTCTCCCAGGCACCGTCCCCCTGCAGTGTGTGTGACAGCACACCCTCCCCCAGGCACCGTCCCCCTGCAGTGTGTGTGACAGCACACCCTCCCCCAATAACTGTCCCCCTGCAGTGTGTGTGACCGCGCACCCTCCCCCAGTCACCGTCCCCCTGCAGTGTGTGAGCACACCCTTCCCCAGGCACCGTCCCCCTGCAGTGTGTGAGAGCACACCCTCCCCCAGGCACCGTCCCCCTGCAGTGTGTGAGAGCACACCCTCCCCCAGGCACCGTCCCCCTGCAGTGTGTGAGAGCACACCCTCCCCCAGGCACCGTCCCCCTGCAGTGTGTGAGAGCACACCCTCCCCCAGGCACCGTCCCCCTGCAGTGTGTGTGACAGCACACCCTCCCCCAGGCACCGTCCCCCTGCAGTGTGTGTGACAGCACACCCTCCCCCAGGCACCGTCCCCCTGCAGTGTGTGTGACAGCACACCCTCCCCCAATAACTGTCCCCCTGCAGTGTGTGACCGCGCACCCTCCCCCAGTCACCGTCCCCCTGCAGTGTGTGACCGCGCACCCTCCCCCAGTCACCGTCCCCCTGCAGTGTGTGACCGCGCACCCTCCCCCAGTCACCGTCCCCCTGCAGTGTGTGAGCACAACCTTCCCCAGGCACGGTCTCCCTGCCCACAACAATAACAGGTGACATAGCTCACCAGTTCTGGTCGCCGCTGCGCATGACTGAGGAGGCGAGGCACAGCTTCTCCCGGATGGACCATGGCTCCCCCAGTCACCGTCCCTCCGCAGTGTGTGTGTGTGACAGCACACCCTCCCCCAGTCACCGTCCCCCTGCAGTGTGTGTGACAGCACACCCTCCCCCAGGCACCGTCCCCCTGCAGTGTGTGTGACAGCACACCCTCCCCCCAATAACCGTCCCCCTGCAGTGTGTGACAGCGCACCCTCCCCCAGTCACCGTCCCCCTGCAGTGTGTGAGAGCGCACCCTCCCCCAGGCACCGTCCCCCTGCAGTGTGTGAGAGCGCACCCTCCCCCAGGCACCGTCCCCCTGCAGTGTGTGAGAGCGCACCCTCCCCCAGGCACCGTCCCCCTGCAGTGTGTGAGAGCGCACCCTCCCCCAGGCACCGTCCCCCTGCAGTGTGTGCGACAGCGCACCCTCCCCCAGGCACCGTCCCCCTGCAGTGTGTGTGACAGCGCACCCTCCCCCAGGCACCGTCCCCCTGCAGTGTGTGTGACAGCGCACCCTCCCCCAGGCACCGTCCCCCTGCAGTGTGTGTGACAGCGCACCCTCCCCCAGGCACCGTCCCCCTGCAGTGTGTGTGACAGCGCACCCTCCCCCTGCAGTGTGTGAGCACACCCTCCCCCAGGCACCGTCCCCCTGCAGTGTGTGAGAGCACACCCTCCCCCAGGCACCGTCCCCCTGCAGTGTGTGAGAGCACACCCTCCCCCAGGCACCGTCCCCCTGCAGTGTGTGAGAGCACACCCTCCCCCAGGCACCGTCCCCCTGCAGTGTGTGAGAGCACACCCTCCCCCAGGCACCGTCCCCCTGCAGTGTGTGTGACAGCACACCCTCCCCCAGGCACCGTCCCCCTGCAGTGTGTTTGACAGCACACCCTCCCCCAGGCACCGTCCCCCTGCAGTGTGTTTGACAGCACACCCTCCCCCAGGCACCGTCCCCCTGCAGTGTGTGTGACAGCACACCCTCCCCCAATAACTGTCCCCCTGCAGTGTGTGTGATCGCGCACCCTCCCCCAGTCACCGTCCCCCTGCAGTGTGTCAGCACACCCTTCCCCAGGCACCGTCCCCCTGCAGTGTGTGAGAGCACACCCTCCCCCAGGCACCGTCCCCCTGCAGTGTGCGAGAGCACACCCTCCCCCAGGCACCGTCCCCCTGCAGTGTGTGTGACAGCACACCCTCCCCCAGGCACCGTCCCCCTGCAGTGTGTGTGACAGCACACCCTCCCCCAGGCACCGTCCCCCTGCAGTGTGTGTGACAGCACACCCTCCCCCAGGCACCGTCCCCCTGCAGTGTGTGTGACAGCACACCCTCCCCCAGGCACCGTCCCCCTGCAGTGTGTGTGACAGCACACCCTCCCCCAGGCACCGTCCCCCTGCAGTGTGTGTGACAGCACACCCTCCCCCAGGCACCGTCCCCCTGCAGTGTGTGTGACAGCACACCCTCCCCCAGGCACCGTCCCCCTGCAGTGTGTGTGACAGCACACCCTCCCCCAGGCACCGTCCCCCTGCAGTGTGTGTGACAGCACACCCTCCCCCAGGCACCGTCCCCCTGCAGTGTGTGAGAGCACACCCTCCCCCAGGCACCGTGTGAGAGCACACCCTCCCCCAGGCACCGTCCCCCTGCAGTGTGTGAGAGCACACCCTCCCCCAGGCACCGTCCCCCTGCAGTGTGTGTGACAGCACACCGTCCCCCTGCAGTGTGTGTGACAGCACACCCTCCCCCAGGCACCGTCCCCCTGCAGTGTGTGTGACAGCACACCCTCCCCCAGGCACCGTCCCCCTGCAGTGTGTTTGACAGCACACCCTCCCCCAGGCACCGTCCCCCTGCAGTGTGTGAGAGCACACCCTCCCCCAGGCACCGTCCCCCTGCAGTGTGTTTGACAGCACACCCTCCCCCAGGCACCGTCCCCCTGCAGTGTGTTTGACAGCACACCCTCCCCCAGGCACCGTCCCCCTGCAGTGTGTGTGACAGCACACCCTCCCCCAATAACTGTCCCCCTGCAGTGTGTGTGACCGCGCACCCTCCCCCAGTCACCGTCCCCCTGCAGTGTGTGAGCACACCCTTCCCCAGGCACCGTCCCCCTGCAGTGTGTGAGAGCACACCCTCCCCCAGGCACCGTCCCCCTGCAGTGTGTGAGAGCACACCCTCCCCCAGGCACCGTCCCCCTGCAGTGTGTGTGACAGCACACCCTCCCCCAGGCACCGTCCCCCTGCAGTGTGTGTGACAGCACACCCTCCCCCAGGCACCGTCCCCCTGCAGTGTGTGTGACAGCACACCCTCCCCCAGGCACCGTCCCCCTGCAGTGTGTGTGACAGCACACCCTCCCCCAGGCACCGTCCCCCTGCAGTGTGTGTGACAGCACACCCTCCCCCAGGCACCGTCCCCCTGCAGTGTGTGAGAGCACACCCTCCCCCAGGCACCGTCCCCCTGCAGTGTGTGTGAGAGCACACCCTCCCCCAGGCACCGTCCCCCTGCAGTGTGTGTGAGAGCACACCCTCCCCCAGGCACCGTCCCCCTGCAGTGTGTGTGAGAGCACACCCTCCCCCAGGCACCGTCCCCCTGCAGTGTGTGTGACAGCACACCCTCCCCCAGGCACCGTCCCCCTGCAGTGTGTGTGACAGCACACCCTCCCCCAGGCACCGTCCCCCTGCAGTGTGTGTGACAGCACACCCTCCCCCAGGCACCGTCCCCCCTGCAGTGTGTGTGACAGCACACCCTCCCCCAGGCACCGTCCCCCTGCAGTGTGTGTGACAGCACACCCTCCCCCAGGCACCGTCCCCCTGCAGTGTGTGTGACAGCACACCCTCCCCCAGGCACCGTCCCCCTGCAGTGTGTGTGACAGCACACCCTCCCCCAGGCACCGTCCCCCTGCAGTGTGTGTGACAGCACACCCTCCCCCAGGCACCGTCCCCCTGCAGTGTGTGTGACAGCACACCCTCCCCCAGGCACCGTCCCCCTGCAGTGTGTGTGACAGCACACCCTCCCCCAGGCACCGTCCCCCTGCAGTGTGTGTGACAGCACACCCTCCCCCAGGCACCGTCCCCCTGCAGTGTGTGTGACAGCACACCCTCCCCCAGGCACCGTCCCCCTGCAGTGTGTGTGACAGCACACCCTCCCCCAGGCACCGTCCCCCTGCAGTGTGTGTGACAGCACACCCTCCCCCAGGCACCGTCCCCCTGCAGTGTGTGTGACAGCACACCCTCCCCCAGGCACCGTCCCCCTGCAGTGTGTGTGACAGCACACCCTCCCCCAGGCACCGTCCCCCTGCAGTGTGTGTGACAGCACACCCTCCCCCAGGCACCGTCCCCCTGCAGTGTGTGTGACAGCACACCCTCCCCCAGGCACCGTCCCCCTGCAGTGTGTGTGTGACAGCACACCCTCCCCCAGGCACCGTCCCCCTGCAGTGTGTGTGTGACAGCACACCCTCCCCCAGGCACCGTCCCCCTGCAGTGTGTGTGTGACAGCACACCCTCCCCCAATAACTGTCCCCCTGCAGTGTGTGACCGCGCACCCTCCCCCAGGCACCGTCCCCCTGCAGTGTGTGAGAGCACACCCTCCCCCAGGCACCGTCCCCCTGCAGTGTGTGAGAGCACACCCTCCCCCAGGCACCGTCCCCCTGCAGTGTGTGAGAGCACACCCTCCCCCAGGCACCGTCCCCCTGCAGTGTGTGTGACAGCACACCCTCCCCCAGGCACCGTCCCCCTGCAGTGTGTGTGACAGCACACCCTCCCCCAGGCACCGTCCCCCTGCAGTGTGTGTGACAGCACACCCTCCCCCAATAACTGTCCCCCTGCAGTGTGTGACAGCGCACCCTCCCCCAGTCACCGTCCCCCTGCAGTGTGTGAGAGCACACCCTCCCCCAGGCACCGTCCCCCTGCAGTGTGTGAGAGCACACCCTCCCCCAGGCACCGTCCCCCTGCAGTGTGTGAGAGCACACCCTCCCCCAGGCACCGTCCCCCTGCAGTGTGTGAGAGCACACCCTCCCCCAGGCACCGTCCCCCTGCAGTGTGTGACAGCACACCCTCCCCCAGGCACCGTCCCCCTGCAGTGTGTGTGACAGCACACCCTCCCCCAGGCACCGTCCCCCTGCAGTGTGTGTGACAGCACACCCTCCCCCAGGCACCGTCCCCCTGCAGTGTGTGTGACAGCACACCCTCCCACGGGCACCGTCCCCCTGCAGTGTGTGTGACAGCACACCCTCCCCCAGGCACCGTCCCCCTGCAGTGTGTGTGACAGCACACCCTCCCCCAGGCACCGTCCCCCTGCAGTGTGTGTGACAGCGCACCCTCCCCCAGGCACCGTCCCCCTGCAGTGTGTGTGACAGCGCACCCTCCCCCAGGCACCGTCCCCCTGCAGTGTGTGTGACAGCGCACCCTCCCCCAGGCACCGTCCCCCTGCAGTGTGTGTGACAGCGCACCCTCCCCCAATAACTGTCCCCCTGCAGTGTGTGACCGCGCACCCTCCCCCAGTCACCGTCCCCCTGCAGTGTGTGAGAGCACACCCTCCCCCAGGCACCGTCCCCCTGCAGTGTGTGAGCACACCCTCCCCCAGGCACCGTCCCCCTGCAGTGTGTGAGCACACCCTCCCCCAGGCACCGTCCCCCTGCAGTGTGTTTGACAGCACACCCTCCCCCAGGCACCGTACCCCTGCAGTGTGTGACAGCACACCCTCCCCCAGGCACCGTCCCCCTGCAGTGTGTGTGACAGCACACCCTCCCCCAGGCACCGTCCCCCTGCAGTGTGTGTGACAGCACACCCTCCCCCAGGCACCGTCCCCCTGCAGTGTGTGTGACAGCACACCCTCCCCCAATAACTATCCCCCTGCAGTGTGTGACCGCGCACCCTCCCCCAGTCATCGTCCCCCTGCAGTGTGTGAGAGCACACCCTCCCCCAGGCACCGTCCCCCTGCAGTGTGTGAGAGCACACTGTCCCCCTGCAGTGTGTGTGACAGCACACCCTCCCCCAATAACTGTCCCCCTGCAGTGTGTGACCGCGCACCCTCCCCCAGTCACCGTCCCCCTGCAGTGTGTGAGCACAACCTTCCCCAGGCACGGTCTCCCTGCCCACAACAATAACAGGTGACATAGCTCACCAGTTCTGGTCGCCGCTGCGCATGACTGAGGAGGCGAGGCACAGCTTCTCCCGGATGGACCATGGCTCCCCCAGTCACCGTCCCTCCGCAGTGTGTGTGTGTGTGTGACAGCACACCCTCCCCCAGTCACCGTCCCCCTGCAGTGTGTGTGACAGCACACCCTCCCCCAGGCACCGTCCCCCTGCAGTGTGTGTGACAGCACACCCTCCCCCCAGGCACCGTCCCCCTGCAGTGTGTGTGACAGCACACCCTCCCCCCAGGCACCGTCCCCCTGCAGTGTGTGTGACAGCACACCCTCCCCCAATAACTGTCCCCCTGCAGTGTGTGACCGCGCACCCTCCCCCAGTCACCGTCCCCCTGCGGTGTGTGAGCACACCCTCCCCCAGTCACCGTCCCCCTGCGGTGTGTGAGCACACCCTCCCCCAGGCACCGTCCCCCTGCAGTGTGTGAGAGCACACCCTCCCCCGGGCACCGTCCCCCTGCAGTGTGTGAGAGCACACCCTCCCCCGGGCACCGTCCCCCTGCAGTGTGTGAGAGCACACCCTCCCCCAGGCACCGTCCCCCTGCAGTGTGTGAGAGCACACCCTCCCCCAGGCACCGTCCCCCTGCAGTGTGTGAGAGCACACCCTCCCCCAGGCACCGTCCCCCTGCAGTGTGTGAGAGCACACCCTCCCCCAGGCACCGTCCCCCTGCAGTGTGTGAGAGCACACCCTCCCCCAGGCACCGTCCCCCTGCAGTGTGTGAGAGCACACCCTCCCCCAGGCACCGTCCCCCTGCAGTGTGTGAGAGCACACCCTCCCCCAGGCACCGTCCCCCTGCAGTGTGTGAGAGCACACCCTCCCCCAGGCACCGTCCCCCTGCAGTGTGTGAGAGCACACCCTCCCCCAGGCACCGTCCCCCTGCAGTGTGTGAGAGCACACCCTCCCCCAGGCACCGTCCCCCTGCAGTGTGTGAGAGCACACCCTCCCCCAGGCACCGTCCCCCTGCAGTGTGTGTGACAGCACACCCTCCCCCAGGCACCGTCCCCCTGCAGTGTGTGTGACAGCACACCCTCCCCCAGGCACCGTCCCCCTGCAGTGTGTGTGACAGCACACCCTCCCCCAGGCACCGTCCCCCTGCAGTGTGTGTGACAGCACACCCTCCCCCAGGCACCGTCCCCCTGCAGTGTGTGTGACAGCACACCCTCCCCCAGGCACCGTCCCCCTGCAGTGTGTGTGACAGCACACCCTCCCCCAGGCACCGTCCCCCTGCAGTGTGTGTGACAGCACACCCTCCCCCAATAACTGTCCCCCTGCAGTGTGTGACCGCGCACCCTCCCCCAGTCACCGTCCCCCTGCAGTGTGTGAGCACACCCTCCCCCAGGCACCGTCCCCCTGCAGTGTGTGAGAGCACACCCTCCCCCAGGCACCGTCCCCCTGCAGTGTGTGAGAGCACACCCTCCCCCAGGCACCGTCCCCCTGCAGTGTGTGAGAGCACACCCTCCCCCAGGCACCGTCCCCCTGCAGTGTGTGAGAGCACACTGTCCCCCTGCAGTGTGTGTGACAGCACACCCTCCCCCAATAACTGTCCCCCCTGCAGTGTGTGACCGCGCACCCTCCCCCAGTCACCGTCCCCCTGCAGTGTGTGAGCACACCCTCCCCCAGGCACGGTCTCCCTGCCCACAACAATAACAGGTGACATAGCTCACCAGTTCTGGTCGCCGCTGCGCATGACTGAGGAGGCGAGGCACAGCTTCTCCCGGATGGACCATGGCTCCCCCAGTCACCGTCCCCCTGCAGTGTGTGTGACAGCACACCCTCCCCCCAGGCACCGTCCCCCTGCAGTGTGTGTGACAGCACACCCTCCCCCCAGGCACCGTCCCCCTGCAGTGTGTGTGTGACAGCACACCCTCCCCCCAGGCACCGTCCCCCTGCAGTGTGTGTGACAGCACACCCTCCCCCCAGGCACCGTCCCCCTGCAGTGTGTGTGACAGCACACCCTCCCCCCAGGCACCGTCCCCCTGCAGTGTGTGTGACAGCACACCCTCCCCCCAGGCACCGTCCCCCTGCAGTGTGTGTGACAGCACACCCTCCCCCCAATAACTGTCCCCCTGCAGTGTGTGACCGCGCACCCTCCCCCAGTCACCGTCCCCCTGCAGTGTGTGAGCACACCCTCCCCCAGGCACCGTCCCCCTGCAGTGTGTGAGAGCACACCCTCCCCCAGGCACCGTCCCCCTGCAGTGTGTGAGAGCACACCCTCCCCCAGGCACCGTCCCCCTGCAGTGTGTGAGAGCACACCCTCCCCCAGGCACCGTCCCCCTGCAGTGTGTGAGAGCACACCCTCCCCCAGGCACCGTCCCCCTGCAGTGTGTGAGAGCACACCCTCCCCCAGGCACCGTCCCCCTGCAGTGTGTGAGAGCACACCCTCCCCCAGGCACCGTCCCCCTGCAGTGTGTGTGACAGCACACCCTCCCCCAGGCACCGTCCCCCTGCAGTGTGTGTGACAGCACACCCTCCCCCAGGCACCGTCCCCCTGCAGTGTGTTTGACAGCACACCCTCCCCCAGGCACCGTCCCCCTGCAGTGTGTTTGACAGCACACCCTCCCCCAGGCACCGTCCCCCTGCAGTGTGTGTGACAGCACACCCTCCCCCAGGCACCGTCCCCCTGCAGTGTGTGTGACAGCACACCCTCCCCCAATAACTGTCCCCCTGCAGTGTGTGTGACCGCGCACCCTCCCCCAGTCACCGTCCCCCTGCAGTGTGTGAGCACACCCTTCCCCAGGCACCGTCCCCCTGCAGTGTGTGAGAGCACACCCTCCCCCAGGCACCGTCCCCCTGCAGTGTGTGAGAGCACACCCTCCCCCAGGCACCGTCCCCCTGCAGTGTGTGAGAGCACACCCTCCCCCAGGCACCGTCCCCCTGCAGTGTGTGTGACAGCACACCCTCCCCCAGGCACCGTCCCCCTGCAGTGTGTGTGACAGCACACCCTCCCCCAGGCACCGTCCCCCTGCAGTGTGTGTGACAGCACACCCTCCCCCAATAACTGTCCCCCTGCAGTGTGTGACCGCGCACCCTCCCCCAGTCACCGTCCCCCTGCAGTGTGTGACCGCGCACCCTCCCCCAGTCACCGTCCCCCTGCAGTGTGTGAGCACACCCTCCCCCAGGCACGGTCTCCCTGCCCACAACAATAACAGGTGACATAGCTCACCAGTTCTGGTCGCCGCTGCGCATGACTGAGGAGGCGAGGCACAGCTTCTCCCGGATGGACCATGGCTCCCCCAGTCACCGTCCCTCCGCAGTGTGTGTGTGTGTGACAGCACACCCTCCCCCAGGCACCGTCCCCCTGCAGTGTGTGTGACAGCACACCCTCCCCCAATAACCGTCCCCCTGCAGTGTGTGACAGCGCACCCTCCCCCAGTCACCGTCCCCCTGCAGTGTGTGAGAGCGCACCCTCCCCCAGTCACCGTCCCCCTGCAGTGTGTGAGAGCGCACCCTCCCCCAGGCACCGTCCCCCTGCAGTGTGTGAGAGCGCACCCTCCCCCAGGCACCGTCCCCCTGCAGTGTGTGAGAGCGCACCCTCCCCCAGGCACCGTCCCCCTGCAGTGTGTGAGAGCGCACCCTCCCCCAGGCACCGTCCCCCTGCAGTGTGTGTGACAGCGCACCCTCCCCCAGGCACCGTCCCCCTGCAGTGTGTGTGACAGCGCACCCTCCCCCAGGCACCGTCCCCCTGCAGTGTGTGTGACAGCGCACCCTCCCCCAGGCACCGTCCCCCTGCAGTGTGTGTGACAGCGCACCCTCCCCCAGGCACCGTCCCCCTGCAGTGTGTGTGACAGCGCACCCTCCCCCAGGCACCGTCCCCCTGCAGTGTGTGTGACAGCGCACCCTCCCCCAGGCACCGTCCCCCTGCAGTGTGTGTGACAGCGCACCCTCCCCCAGGCACCGTCCCCCTGCAGTGTGTGTGACAGCGCACCCTCCCCCAGGCACCGTCCCCCTGCAGTGTGTGTGACAGCGCACCCTCCCCCAGGCACCGTCCCCCTGCAGTGTGTGTGACAGCGCACCCTCCCCCAGGCACCGTCCCCCTGCAGTGTGTGTGACAGCGCACCCTCCCCCAGGCACCGTCCCCCTGCAGTGTGTGTGACAGCGCACCCTCCCCCAGGCACCGTCCCCCTGCAGTGTGTGTGACAGCGCACCCTCCCCCAGGCACCGTCCCCCTGCAGTGTGTGTGACAGCGCACCCTCCCCCAGGCACCGTCCCCCTGCAGTGTGTGTGACAGCGCACCCTCCCCCAGGCACCGTCCCCCTGCAGTGTGTGTGACAGCGCACCCTCCCCCAGGCACCGTCCCCCTGCAGTGTGTGTGACAGCGCACCCTCCCCCAGGCACCGTCCCCCTGCAGTGTGTGTGACAGCGCACCCTCCCCCAGGCACCGTCCCCCTGCAGTGTGTGTGACAGCGCACCCTCCCCCAGGCACCGTCCCCCTGCAGTGTGTGTGACAGCGCACCCTCCCCCAGGCACCGTCCCCCTGCAGTGTGTGTGACAGCGCACCCTCCCCCAGGCACCGTCCCCCTGCAGTGTGTGTGACAGCGCACCCTCCCCCAGGCACCGTCCCCCTGCAGTGTGTGTGACAGCGCACCCTCCCCCAGGCACCGTCCCCCTGCAGTGTGTGTGACAGCGCACCCTCCCCCAGGCACCGTCCCCCTGCAGTGTGTGTGACAGCGCACCCTCCCCCAGGCACCGTCCCCCTGCAGTGTGTGTGACAGCGCACCCTCCCCCAGGCACCGTCCCCCTGCAGTGTGTGTGACAGCACACCCTCCCCCAGGCACCGTCCCCCTGCAGTGTGTGTGACAGCACACCCTCCCCCAGGCACCGTCCCCCTGCAGTGTGTGAGACAGCACACCCTCCCCCAGGCACCGTCCCCCTGCAGTGTGTGAGACAGCACACCCTCCCCCAGGCACCGTCCCCCTGCAGTGTGTGAGACAGCACACCCTCCCCCAGGCACCGTCCCCCTGCAGTGTGTGAGACAGCACACCCTCCCCCAGGCACCGTCCCCCTGCAGTGTGTGTGACAGCACACCCTCCCCCAGGCACCGTCCCCCTGCAGTGTGTGTGACAGCACACCCTCCCCCAGGCACCGTCCCCCTGCAGTGTGTGTGACAGCACACCCTCCCCCAGGCACCGTCCCCCTGCAGTGTGTGTGACAGCACACCCTCCCCCAGGCACCGTCCCCCTGCAGTGTGTGTGACAGCACACCCTCCCCCAGGCACCGTCCCCCTGCAGTGTGTGTGACAGCACACCCTCCCCCAGGCACCGTCCCCCTGCAGTGTGTGTGACAGCACACCCTCCCCCAGGCACCGTCCCCCTGCAGTGTGTGTGACAGCACACCCTCCCCCAGGCACCGTCCCCCTGCAGTGTGTGTGACAGCACACCCTCCCCCAGGCACCGTCCCCCTGCAGTGTGTGTGACAGCACACCCTCCCCCAGGCACCGTCCCCCTGCAGTGTGTGTGACAGCACACCCTCCCCCAATAACCGTCCCCCTGCAGTGTGTGTGACAGCACACCCTCCCCCAATAACCGTCCCCCTGCAGTGTGTGACCGCGCACCCTCCCCCAGTCACCGTCCCCCTGCAGTGTGTGACCGCGCACCCTCCCCCAGTCACCGTCCCCCTGCAGTGTGTGACCGCGCACCCTCCCCCAGGCACCGTCCCCCTGCAGTGTGTGAGAGCACACCCTCCCCCAGGCACCGTCCCCCTGCAGTGTGTGAGAGCACACCCTCCCCCAGGCACCGTCCCCCTGCAGTGTGTGTGACAGCACACCCTCCCCCAGGCACCGTCCCCCTGCAGTGTGTGTGACAGCACACCCTCCCCCAATAACTGTCCCCCTGCAGTGTGTGACAGCGCACCCTCCCCCAGTCACCGTCCCCCTGCAGTGTGTGAGCACACCCTCCCCCAGGCACCGTCCCCCTGCAGTGTGTGAGAGCACACCCTCCCCCAGGCACCGTCCCCCTGCAGTGTGTGAGAGCACACCCTCCCCCAGGCACCGTCCCCCTGCAGTGTGTGACAGCACACCCTCCCCCAGGCACCGTCCCCCTGCAGTGTGTGTGACAGCACACCCTCCCCCAGGCACCGTCCCCCTGCAGTGTGTGTGACAGCACACCCTCCCCCAGGCACCGTCCCCCTGCAGTGTGTGTGACAGCACACCCTCCCCCAGGCACCGTCCCCCTGCAGTGTGTGTGACAGCACACCCTCCCCCAGGCACCGTCCCCCTGCAGTGTGTGTGACAGCACACCCTCCCCCAGGCACCGTCCCCCTGCAGTGTGTGTGACAGCACACCCTCCCCCAGGCACCGTCCCCCTGCAGTGTGTGTGACAGCACACCCTCCCCCAGGCACCGTCCCCCTGCAGTGTGTGTGACAGCACACCCTCCCCCAGGCACCGTCCCCCTGCAGTGTGTGTGACAGCACACCCTCCCCCAGGCACCGTCCCCCTGCAGTGTGTGTGACAGCACACCCTCCCCCAATAACCGTCCCCCTGCAGTGTGTGACCGCGCACCCTCCCCCAGTCACCGTCCCCCTGCAGTGTGTGACCGCGCACCCTCCCCCAGTCACCGTCCCCCTGCAGTGTGTGACCGCGCACCCTCCCCCAGGCACCGTCCCCCTGCAGTGTGTGAGAGCACACCCTCCCCCAGGCACCGTCCCCCTGCAGTGTGTGAGAGCACACCCTCCCCCAGGAACCGTCCCCCTGCAGTGTGTGTGACAGCACACCCTCCCCCAGGCACCGTCCCCCTGCAGTGTGTGTGACAGCACACCCTCCCCCAGGCACCGTCCCCCTGCAGTGTGTGTGACAGCACACCCTCCCCCAATAACTGTCCCCCTGCAGTGTGTGACAGCGCACCCTCCCCCAGTCACCGTCCCCCTGCAGTGTGTGAGCACACCCTCCCCCAGGCACCGTCCCCCTGCAGTGTGTGAGAGCACACCCTCCCCCAGGCACCGTCCCCCTGCAGTGTGTGAGAGCACACCCTCCCCCAGGCACCGTCCCCCTGCAGTGTGTGAGAGCACACCCTCCCCCAGGCACCGTCCCCCTGCAGTGTGTGTGACAGCACACCCTCCCCCAGGCACCGTCCCCCTGCAGTGTGTGTGACAGCACACCCTCCCCCAGGCACCGTCCCCCTGCAGTGTGTGTGACAGCACACCCTCCCCCAGGCACCGTCCCCCTGCAGTGTGTGTGACAGCACACCCTCCCCCAGGCACCGTCCCCCTGCAGTGTGTGTGACAGCACACCCTCCCCCAGGCACCGTCCCCCTGCAGTGTGTGTGACAGCACACCCTCCCCCAGGCACCGTCCCCCTGCAGTGTGTGTGACAGCACACCCTCCCCCAGGCACCGTCCCCCTGCAGTGTGTGAGCACACCCTCCCCCAGGCACGGTCTCCCTGCCCACAACAATAACAGGTGACATAGCTCACCAGTTCTGGTCGCCGCTGCGCATGACTGAGGAGGCGAGGCACAGCTTCTCCCGGATGGACCATGGCTCGGTGGGTCCCGCGTTCAGCAGCTTGTGCTCTACACAGAGAACAGAAACGTGTCACTAAACACTCAGTACAGCACATTCAGCGTCATGTCATACAACCCCTCTAAAAGAACCATACGTTTTACCCTACAGACAATAGGATTTTATCATCACTATTTATTTATCTGCCATCGCCACAATACTCACTGCCGATCCCCGCCGCCATTTTCCTGGACACAATGCAGCCTAGAAAGGAAGCGCCGTCGCTGAGGTGATGATGCAATCCAAGCAGAGAGGAGGCTGCTGGGAGTTGTAGTATAGTGACACATAGGGGGCGGTGGTGAGCACTGTTTCCTTGCTGATGGATAAGTAAGTGCTGGTCTTATATTTCTTGCTGTAGGTCAGTTCTTACCATGTCCATCCTAATGCTGAGGTCCAGGTATGATCTTTATTGCATAGTTATATGGGTCCAGCATGTACCAATGTAAGTATGCATGTTTCATACCTGAAAGCTGGAAATCACTGTGGTAGTTGGCGCTACAAAGTGCTCACAGCTGTGTTTCGGGTTCCATGCCAAGCTGCTGCACTACTGTATACTGAATTTGGGTGGTCGGTCACTTGGCTCAGCCACCATTCACAGAACGACTTGCATTCTTCTCAATGAATGTCAAGAGCTCTCTGATTGGACAAGGTGGAAACCTTGACATCACCTCCCCACCTAGGGTTGCCACCTGTCCGGGATTCACCTGGACAGTTCGGGTTTTGAATCATGTGTCCGGGTTTCAGTCCATCTGAATCTTTATATTACACATCTGAAACCCGGACAAAATATTCAGAAAGGAATGTAGCTCAGAACAGTGCCTAGTAGGAGGGTGAGAGGGCACTATGCATGCCACATTTCTATTCTCTTTGGAGCGCCCAAAGGTGTCCCAGGTCTTTTACAATCCTATAGAGTATGCTCAAAAATATTTATTTTTTTGCTGTGTGCCGCTAAAGTGTTCGGGTTTGTCTTGAAGAAAAGTTGGCAACCCTATCCCCACCTCGTCCAGACAGAAAATACTTTCCTGGTGCCTTCATGGCAGCATACGTACGCATGGTTGGCCGGGGGTGGAGCAACCAACCATGTGTATGCTGCCATGAAGGCACCAGGAAAGGAAAATTACAGAAAGGTAAGTATTACATTTTCTATGAATGCCGTCTGTGCTGAGCGAGTAACCACTTGTGCTCACAAGGCCACTTGGCCTTAAACACTTTGCTGCTCTCAACTCCTGATTCCCAAACACAGCCCAAGTGTGTTTCTTGGAGATGGGACTGACCTGCAATGTCCCCTATTTACACATCCCCCAACTGTCCCTGATTAAGAGGCATTATCTCTCTTTTGGAACCAAATCTATCTGTTGCTTTTTTTAGTATGATGTGTACACCTCTATAAAATTATTTTATTTAAATTGCTATTAAAGGCAATTATTTTTTACTTTTTTTTTTTTAAATAAACGTTATACTTACCTGCTCTGTGCTATGGGTTTGCACAGAGCAGCCCCTGTGATACTCTCAACTGCTTTGATACTCTACAGTGGGCTTGGCCAGCTGCTGTGGTATTGACCAACCGCTGTGATACTCTCCAGTGGGATTGGCCAGCAGCTGTGGTACCCTCCAGTGGGAATGACCAGCGGCTGTGTTACCTCCTAGTGGTATTGGCCAGCAGCTGTGGTACCCTCCAGTGGGATTGGCCAGCAGCTGTGGTACCCTCTAGTGGGAATGACCAGCGGCTGTGGTACCCTCTAGTGGGAATGACCAGCGGCTGTGGTACCCTCTAGTGGGAATGACCAGCGGCTGTGGTACCCTCTAGTGGGAATGACCAGCGGCTGTGGTACCCTCCAGTGGGATTTGCCAGCGGCTGTGGTACCCTCCAGTGGGATTGGCCAGCGGCTGTGGTACCCTCCAGTGGGATTGGCCAGCGGCTGTGGTACCCTCCAGTGGGATTGGCCAGCGGCTGTGGTACCCTCCAGTGGGATTGGCCAGCGGCTGTGGTACCCTCCAGTGGGATTGGCCAGCGGCTGTGGTACCCTCCAGTGGGATTGGCCAGAGGCTGTGGTACCCACCAGTGGGATTGGCCAGCGGCTGTGGTACCCTCCAGTGGGATTGGCCAGCGGCTGTGGTACCCTCCAGTGGGATTGGCCAGCGGCTGTGGTACCCTCCAGAGGGATTGGCCAGCGGCTGTGGTACCCTCCAGAGGGATTGGCCAGCGGCTGTGGTACCCTCCAGAGGGATTGGCCAGCGGCTGTGGTACCCTCCAGAGGGATTGGCCAGCGGCTGTGGTACCCTCCAGAGGGATTGGCCAGCGGCTGTGGTACCCTCCAGTGGGATTGGCTAGCGGCTGTGGTACCCTCCAGTGGGATTGGCCAGCGGCTGTGGTACCCTCCAGTGGGATTGGCCAGCGGCTGTGGTACCCCTCCAGTGGGATTGGCTAGCGGCTGTGGTACCCTCCAGTGGGATTGGCCAGCGACTGTGGTACCCTCCAGTGGGATTGGCCAGCGGCTGTGGTACCCTCCAGTGGGATTGGCCAGCGGCTGTGGTACCCTCCAGTGGGATTGGCCAGCGGCTGTGGTACCCCTCCAGTGGTATTGGCCAACCGCTGTGATACTCTCCAGTGGGATTGGCCAGCAGCTGTGCTACCCTCCAGTAAGAACTGCCAGCAGCTGTGGTACTCTGCAGTGGATTGGCCAGCGGCTGAGATAACCAACAGTGGTATTGGCCAGTGACTGTGGTACACCCTAGTGAGATTGACTATAACAGTTAAAGTGGTAGTAAAGGCCAACTATAACTATTCTTAAAAACGTTCCCTCCCTCTTACCTATCCTGCATAGACCTGTGTACATACAGTGTCATTTTTTGATCCATTCTGGTCCAGTCACTAGATCCAGCAACTCTAGTTCCCCTGTGTAAGGGAACCCTGGACAATAGCTGTGATGTCACCCATAGGCTCCCATAGCCCATCTGTTGTCGATGCCCCCTCCTCTCCCCTACAGCAACTGATCTCTAACACAGGAGAGCCAGATCTGCTGGATCATGTGACCAGACCAGACAAGATTTAAAAAAAGGCAAGTACACAGATATTTTTTTTGATACAGGCTCTGCAGGAGGAAAAATAATGTGTTTAAGAATAGTTATAGTTAGCCTGATCTTCCACTTTAGAAGGTTATGTATCTGGATGTCACAAAGTAAAATGCAGTAAGCTTTCAGGTTCTTCTGGGTTGCTTTGACTTGCTTCTGAGGTTTAGGTTGACTTTGCATTGCTCAAGGAGCTGCTTTTGAGTTGGCTTGAGCTTCTTTTGCATTTTCACTGATTAGTATAAATCTGGGTTCACACTATTGTGAATTGGATGCGTGTTTTACCGCATCCAATTCGCATGTCAGGAGATTGTGACCGGCTCTCTGTGGAGCCGGTTCGCACATCTCCGGAGCGGCTCCGGAGCAAATTGCACAGGAGTCCTGTGCATCTTCTGGTCCGTTTCAGACCAAAATTCGGGCTGAAATCTGACCTGAACTGCTGAATGGAGATGCACTGGACGCCTGCTGTGAGCCGCTCTGTGCTGTGAACCCAGCCTAAAGACGGAGAGTGGTTCACATGCAAACATGCACAGTTATATAGACCAGCAGTTTGTACTTGAGAAATTACTCCTATGGCTACTATGCAAACATGTAACATTAAAGGGGTTGTAAAGCCTCGTGTTTTTTCACCCCTAATGCATACTATGCATTAGGGTGAATAAACACCTTGCACTGTCCGGCCCCCCAGAGTCCCCGTTTTACTTACCTGAGCCCCGAACTTCCGTGGGCGCGATCCCGCGTCGGTCTCCCCACGGCTTCTCAGTTCTTTATTGGATAGATTGATAGCAGCGCAGCCATTGGCTCTCGTTGCTGTCAATCAAATCCAATGACGGGGCCGAGTCATACACTCAGTGGCTATATACGCTGAATGTATGACACAGGTGCGCGCCTGCAAGGTAACCCCCTCAGGAGAGAGCTTCCTAGAGGGGGTTATCTATTGTGGGGAGGAGCCGCCGTGGGACCCTAGAAGACGAGGATCGGGGCCACTCTATGCAAAACGAACTGCACAGTGGAGGTAAGTATGACATGTTTGTTGTTGTTTTTTTTAAACGTGAACCTTTAGTACCACTTCAAACCGCAAATTCTTGTTCCTGGGTCCATTTTACCCAAGTATCACAAACCAATAAATATGAATTTGCTCCAAAAAAAAAAAATCCTGTGTAAGCCGCAGGTATACAATGGGTGTGTAAACATGCAGCTACTTATGATTGGCCCAGTACAGCAACAGCTTCCTGGCATGCTTGCTTAGGTGGGTTCAGACTAGGGGCCTAATGCACCTAAACTGATGCCTAATCTGTAGCCAGTACATACCTCACAACCTTTTGAGATGGGAATGAGGGACACCTATTACCAAAACTATGTAGGCATAGGACACACCCTCTTGCCACACCCCTTAAAGGAGAATTATACAAAAAACAAATGTTTAGTTAAACCCACAATTGCTTTTTTTTTTACCACTACGACTCCTTTATATTGTCTTTTGAAATTTACAAATGCAGCGATTTAGAATTTGGATGAAAGGTTTAGCACTGGGAAACACTTTTTAAAAGATTAAAATTGCATGTTATATACAATATATATATATAGATCAGACCAGACCAAAATTAGGGACAAATGATGGGGAAAGATAGACAGAGGGACATTGCTCCAAATCAGGGGCAGTCCCTCAAAATCAGGGACAGTTGGGAGCTATGCCATTATGTACTTGTTTTTCCAAGCACCGTTGTGAGCAGATATAGTGTTTAATAACGTTTTATATGTGTAAAATGCAAAACTTCGGTGGGTGTAAAAAGATGTCAGCTTGCCCCCTTCACAGTGTATACTTACTGTGGAGGAGTACAGGGTGTAGCAAGATGGCGGCGACGGAACGTCATTTCCGTTACCAATTCTGACGGAACACTGTCCATTAGCACAAGATTAGCCATCATTGCAGAATACGATCCCTATTGACTACAGTCAGGTCTGTATGTTTTACATCAGGAAGCTAAACTCTTCCCACAGTCACTCTCTATAGGGAGCACAGACTCCTCCCTACACTTCCGCCGGAAGTTGTGTGTTAGCCGGAAGTAGGAGAGAAGAGTGTGACTGTGGTGTACACGTGTGTGAGAGAGTGGCCGACGATTTCCAGGATGACCAAGGTGAAGAAAGAGAAGCGGCGGGAGGCAGAGGGGGAGGAGACGGCGCCTGAGGTCCCGGAGCGCTCATATGAGGAGATGCTGACCAACATCAACCCCATCGCACAGCCGATGGCGGGACGGAAACTTACCAAGAGACTGTACAAGTGTATAAAGAAAGGTATGGAGCGGGCTGTACACTGATCTATCTGGCATGTTACACTGTGTGTGAGCTGCCTCTGACGCGCTCTGTTCAGTATGTCTCCCTGTATAAGGCAGAGCTGGTTATGGCATTCTAGTGAAGCTAACCCAGGCACACATGGGAGAGGTCTCCAGAGATTTACATTATTTCTTAGCTTACATGTATTACATATTTTTGCTCAAGAGGGGGCAGGGCTGAGCTGCAGATCTGCGTGTGAATGGACATGCAGAGCAGTGGCTCGCGACCCCCATAGCAAACTGCTTGCTGTGGGGGTGTCCTGTCAGAATGCCGCTACCCATCAGAAAATGTGACGTTCTGAGTAAAAAATGTTTACTGCGTGTGCGCCATGCGTTCCAACATGGCTGCTATGCGTTCCAACAGGTTTCCTAATCTGCAGAACAGGAAGGTAGCAGCGGCCATTTTCTTACACCCAGGCAAGTCTTCAATTTCACACTTATATTAGCAGTGAACTCACCCCATATACTGAAATACAGTATTTTTAAATCTGTGACACTGTTTTGATGCTGCATTTTGAAAAGCAGCAACAAGTCCGCAGTCAGAAGGTAGGGACGGCCATCTTGGTGCACCCTGCACTGCTCAGCGCCAAATTGATAGTCATTTGGCGCAGATGGACATTTTTTTTTTGACACCCTGACTTGGTCGCAGTTAAAGTCTGTCAGTATATAAGGTGAGTTAACTGCTAAAATAAGTGCGAAATCCAAGACTTGCCTGGGTGTAACAATGTCCGCTGCCGCCTTCGTGTTCTGTCGGATTAGGAAACCTATTGAAACGCATAGCGGCCATGTTGGAATGCGCAGCGCATGCGCAATTTTGTTTGCAACGGCACATCCGTTTTATTGTCTCATGGGTATTCTAATAGAACTGGGGCACTCGCAGGAGGGAGGCACCAGGAGCGCTGGCAGGGGACCAAAGAAGAGGAGGATCGGGGCTGCTCTGTGCAAAAACACTGCACAGAGCAGGTAAGTATGACATGTTGGTTGGTCCTTTTTTTTTTGCTTTTAGTATCACTTGCAGGCAAAACTTTGGTTTTCCTTTTGGGGGTCGGTAGAGACGGATTAGAACACATGTCAGGGTTTATTGCTGTCTGTGCCCCTGTTGGGGAGATTCACCACGTCTTTTGGAGTTAATTTACTAACACTGGAGAGTGCAAAAACTGGTGCAGCGGTGCATGGTAGCCAATCAGCTTCCTACTTTAGCTTGTTGAATTAAGCTTTGACAATGAGTCCATGTTCACATCGGGCCGATTTGACATGTCAAATCGCCACCTATTGCTGGCAACAGCACACCGATTCCCAAAGGTAGTTCCTGCACTACTTTTGACAACTTCGGGGTGCGATTTCAATATTCATCTGTGCATGAACCCTCACAGATGTCTCTGAAATCGCTCCCGAAGTAGGACTGAAATGCACAATTTCAAGCCCACCTTGACTTTTAAAGAAATTCATCAAACTCTACACAGGTGCATTTTTTATGGGTTCTTGCTGCGTTTCCAAAGGGGAGGTGCGGTTTGACAAGTATGTGCAAAAAATGCAACGAGCATGATTTTAAAAGTGGAGTTCCATCCATTTAAAAGTCAGCAGCTACAAATAGTATAGCTGCTGACTTTTAATAAACATTCACGTGTCCCACGGTCCAGCAATGCTCCTCTCCACGGCACTGGCATTGTAAGTGTGGGCATCCGGCTGTGACAGCTTGCTGCTTCACAACCGGGTGCGCATGCGCAAGTCGCGCTGTGCATTGTGAGTGGCCGGCAATCTTCTGGGACCTGTGACGTGTTCCAGAAGGTTGCCGGGAGGGGGGAGAGGAGCGGAAGTGGGAGCTGTGTACCTGTGAACACAAAAATCTGCAGAGAATCTAAAGCAGTGGTTCTCAACTCCAGTCCTCAGGACCCACTAAGGCCAGATTTTAAGTATTACCTTGGTGAGATGCAGACTAGAATACTGCAATCCCTGAGCAACAAATGATATCCCCTGTGATGTATTTCATTCATCTTGCAAACCTGGCCTGTTAGTGGGCCCTGAGGACTGGAGTTGAGAACCACTGATCTAAAGCCTCATACACACGATCGGACTTCCATCTGATATTTCCGTGGATTATTTTTCTCCGAAGGGCGTTGCCCGTGAACTTGTTCTGCGTACACCCGGCAGGACTTTTTCAGACAACTTTCACCAAATCACGTGTTTTTTTTGGCTCTTTACCGCCACCCTGTGGGCAACTTCTGCTATTGTTGTCTGATCTTTAGCATTGGTTCTGAGAATGCGTGTTTGGACTTTAGTCCAATGGACTTGTGTACACACGATAGGATTAGCTGACATGGGACATTTGTTGCTGGAAAGTTTGTCTGTTCTCACAGCGAACATTTGTCCGATGAAAAAGTTTGTCCGATGAAGCGTACACACAGTTGGATTGTCCGATTAAAACAGGTCCGTCGGACATTTGTTGTCAAGGTCAGATCGTGTGTATGGGTCTTAATAGTGTGTATGGGGCTTTAGATGTGCTAGCTGCATTAGTTTACATTTTTTAGGTTTTCTTTCTGATATTTTCACCTGATGATCTGACTATTAAGTCTGTTATTTTATTTGCTGTCCGTGCCCCTGTTAGGGAGATTCACCAACTCTCTTTGGGGTTAATTTACTAAAACTGGAGAGTGCAAAAACTGGTGGCGTTTTGACATGTCAAATTGCATGTCAAAACGGCCCGATGTAAACATGGGCTCATTGTCGAGGCTTAATTGAACAAGCTGAAGTTAGAAGCGGATTGGCTACCATGCACAGCTGTACCAGATTTTTCCCTCTCCTTTTAGTAAATTAACCCCAAAGAGAGGTAGTGAATCTCCCTAATGGGCACAGACAGCAATAAAATAACATTTTACTAGCAACATCATCAGGTGAAGAAAGAAAAGCTAAAAACTGGAACCAATGCAGCCATCACATCTAAAGCCCCGTACACACGGTCCGACTTCCATCTGACTTTTCTGTGGATTTTTGTCCAAACGGAGTTGGCCGGGAACACCCATAGCATACACATCACAGGACTTTTCTGCAAACTTTCCTAAAACTTTTCCAACATCACGTGGGTTTTTCTGCTCTTTACCGCCACCCTTTGGTCAACTTCTGCTATTGTTGGTTGATTTTAACATTGGTTCTGGGCATGCTTATTTGTCCATCGGACAAAAGTCCGATGGTTTTCTGTACACACGGTTGGACTTTGCTCCATCAGACTTTTGTTGGCAAAAAGTTTGTCCGTTTGCAGACTGAACATTTGTCCGATGAAAATCAAAAAAGTTAGTCCGATGGAGCGTACACACGGTAGGATTTTTTGAGCAACTTGCTCAAAATGAAGTTTGTTGGCAAAAAGTCTGACCGTGTGTACGAGGCTTAAGAAATGATGAGCTGCAATATGTTTTCTTTTAGCCGGTTTACATCCACTTTAAACAAATGGACCCAACACAGCACATGTTACTGGATGGCAATGGTTTGAATGGTCCCGAAGCCTTAGGCCCCTTTCAGACATGCGGATCCCGTAGGGATTTGTTTCTTAAACATCCGCTTGCTCAGCGGGGATCGCTCTGTTGATCCCCGCTGAGTCTGCAGATGACAAGGCGGTCACGCCCTGTCAGATCTCCGCTCTCTATGAGAGGATCGGATGAACATGAACCGTCTGTCCATGTTCATCCAATCCGCTCTGCAGACGGATGAAAAAATAGGATTTTCCTCTGTCTGCAGAAACGGAGCATAATGGCGACCGATGAGATCGGGTGTCAGTGGATGTTCATACGGTCATACGGTCCGCTAGTGTGAAAGGGCCCTTATGGGTTCAAAGTATACAGTATAACTAAGGGCAAACTTTTTTTTTTCGCCATCTGTGTGCCAAGACGGGAAGTAACAATTTTTAGGTTTTCTTTCTTCTATTTTCACCTGATGATCTGGTTAGTAAGTCTGTTATTTTTCGAAAGAACAAGCTCTCCAGCAGAATGCATCAGTTAAGCCTCATACACACGATCAGACTTCCAACGGACTTTTCCATGGATTTTGCTCCGAATGGGCTTTTGCCATGAACTTGGTATGAATAACACGGCAGGACTTTTTCAGTCAAGTAACAAACACGAACGTAGTGACATAATAGACGTACTACGTGGTTCTTCTGCTCTTTACCGCCACCCTTTGGGCAACTTCTGCTATTGTTGTTTGATCTTTAGCATTGGTTCTGAGCATGCGTGTTTGTACTTTGGACTTTAGATCGGATTAGCCGTCGTAGGACACTTGTTGCTGTAAAGTTTGTCTGTTCTCACAGCAAACATTTGTTTGATGAAAAAGCAAAAAAGTTTGTCCGATGGTGCGTACACACCGTCGGAGTGTCTGCTAAAACAGGTCCATCGGACAATTGTCAAAAAGTCCAATCGTGTGGGCCTTTAAAGAGATGAGACAAAACAGTTAACACTAGCATGGGTCCTATGGAATATTTTATGTAAAACCTTTATCCCAAAAGGGAAAAAAAATGGTTTGCTGTAACTGATTATAAAGTGTTAGCTGGAGTATGTCTTCAATTTGTTAGTGTATTTAAATCTGCTAGAATATCCCTCTCCCAGACTGACTGCTTCTGTGCCAGTGTGCCCCGTTTTTTTTTTTTTAATTTTATCTGGAATGGGGGACATTGTAATACAGGAGGTGTGTTACTGGCCAGATCAGCCGGGGAAAACGGGGGGGGGAACTAAAAAAAACAAAACAACCACAGCCACCACATCTAATTGGTAAGCTGCAATATTTTACATTTTTGGTTTTTGGTCTAGTACTGTCTGTTGATCCAGCTCTTCCACCCTTCACCTTTCTACATTACCATTGATGTAGCAGCAGGGTGGATTTGATTTAAATCGCTAGTAAAAAGGCTTGATTTAAATCACAATTTTTAAAGAGCAACAGTCATTTTCTGCCCCACAGTGACGCCTCCTCTGACCTGCTGTTGACTCGCCAACAGTCCCATTCACTTTAATGGAACGACTGGTGATGCAGCAGTGACACAACAAGGTGAGGGATGTGGCGGCAGCAGGTGAGTGGATGCCCGCTAACAGGCGCTGCTATGATGAATCTGAAATGACAGGTGCTTATAAATGTAAGGACTCATGTTTGCTGGGAGTTAGAATCTTTAAGTTTCCTATTTAGAATAATAAGCTGTCAGGTTAGTAAATATTCCCTGCCTTTTTGCTCCTCAAGGGTGGAAGAAAGGACTTCAAGCTATGTGCAGATTAGATCACAAGGTTTCACTTTAATTTTTACTGCTTGCCCTTCCTCCTCGCACTTAGAGCCTGGTGCAAATGCATTTAGCTTCATACAGTTTGTAGTGTACATAGATTTGCAAAACAATGGGATAAAGGAATATGCCTGAACTTTGTTTTTTCTCATGGTTACTGTGAAATTGTATCAATACATCAATGCAGTGCATGTTCTCAGCTTGCAGAGCTTGGATTTATTGAATGGGTTTACCAAAAATGTAAATATTGCAGAATATACAACTTTTGCTACAAAACTAAGCTCCATTTCATGCTGAATAAGCTAGATTATTAACGTATCTTAAATGGAAAACAATCTTTGTATTTTCACTCCAAAAGCATCTTATTAAAATAAATTTGAAAAAAATCAGATTTTAAATCAAAACAGATTTTTTTTTTTTTTTTAAATCGATTTTTCTCCACCCTATGTAGCAGCCAGGGAAGGAGCAATAGGGAATACTATTGAGTCCTGGTGTTTAACTTGCAGCCTGGGGGCCACGTGGCCCTTTGGCACTTTTTGTTTAGCTTTTGGTGCCCCTGCAGACTTTAATCTGTTTCCCTTTTTGTTCTGTTATAGTAGTGATTTCTCGCAGCCTCGTGTAATATGTCTCTAGAAGCATGTTCAGTCTCCTGCAGCAAGTCCACAGTCTCTGAACCTTCTTTCTTTTTTTCCCCCTCTTGTTATTCTTACGCTGTTGGAACATTCATTGATGTACATTGCTGGGTGAAGCAATTAACTACTTGGGCTAAGACCTACTCAGGAGCGGTGAGCTGCAGTAGAGTACACGCCCTGGAGAAATGGCACATGTCATTGTCCTTCTCTCTCTTTGTGGGAGTTGGGATATTTCTCTGGTGCCATATCAAGGTGGAAGGAAATTAGCAGCATGGCTTTTGTGGTGCTAGGCGCTGTCAGTCACCTTCCAACACGTATATCTATGTGGCCAGGCTCTGGTCACTTGCAGAACCCTGGTGATTGTAACTTGGAGTGCACTATATCTGAGTTTCTTTTGAGTCACATTAATTACAACAGAGTCAATATATTTTTGGCCAGCAGAGGGTCTTGTAGAGTAGACACCATCTCTTGATGTGACACTTGGTTACTGCTCTTCCAGCATCTACATACTGAAGCTCCATTCTTTTATTAAAACGGTAGTAAAGTCTTGAATAAAAAATCTCCTGCAAGTTATTGTCATAATATGCTAGTATGCACTGCATACTAGCACATTATGTAAAACTTACCTTAAAGGAGTAGTAAAGTTACATGTTTTTTCACCTTAATGCATCCTATGCATTAAGGTGAAAAAACATTCGACAATACCGCCCCCCCCCCCCCGAGCCCCCGGTTTTCTTACCTGGCCCCTGCTCGTCCCCGTCATCCTCTTCGTTTTTCTGCCTGGCCGCCGATTGGCTACACTGGATAGATTGAAAGCAGCGCAGCCATTGGCTGGCGCTGCTGTCAATCACATCCAATGACGCGGCACGCCGGGGGCGGGGCCGAGTGATACAGTCGGCGGCTATGGCCGCCGCTGTATCACGGGAGCGCGCCCGCAATCACTCCACACCATGCGAGCTCACTCGCATTAAGGTGTGGAGTCCTTGCGGGGAGGAGCCAAGACAGCCGCCGAGGGACCCCAGAAGACCAGGATCGGGGCCACTGTGTGCAAAACGAGCTGCACAGTGGAGGTAAGTATAACATGTTTGTTATTTTTAAGCAAAAAAAAAAAAGCTTTAGTGCTCCTTTAAAAGTAAGCCCTCCAGCAAACTGTCACCCCTGCTGGGGCTTCCATTTTCACCCAGTGTTCCTTCCAGGTTCACTGGCTCGGCTGTTTGGTATGTGTGCTGGGGCCACGATTGCGGCACAGCTCTGAAGGGACAACATACTCGGTATACTGTCCCTTCATAGCCCAGCCTGCATGTGCCGGTGAGATCACCGGCTGCAGAAATAGTGAATATCACTTTAAACGGTGCATGCTTAGGAGATATTCCTTGTACCTATAGGTACTAGTGATCAAGCCGTGTTTACTACTTCTTTAAAGTGTGTGTGTGTGTGTGTGTGTGTGTGTATAATCTCTGGCTTGCCAAACCCAAATGCTCACTGTGGTAACCTGAATTTTATTAAACTATGTTTTAATAAATGTATTCATAAATATCTGTTTATTCATTGTACATAGCAGAGCTCTTTAAATTTCCGGTCTCCAAGGGGTTTATTTTCCAGGATGCATGTTTGTGTCACCCTGTTACTACTTTGGATGCCCTTAGACATTGATTTTCTTCAATCCTACTAGTATAAACAGGATTGGGCAAAGACTGGAATATTTATAGGGCAGCTGCATTTATTTATTTATTTTTTAAATGGACTTGAACCCCTGGGGTCAAACCTACCCTTACTAATCTGTAGATCCAACATGCAGTTAATGTTTCATGCATGCCGATCGCCCAGTGGTTAAATGTACTTTGTGGATGGTGTTTAGCTCAGAGCTCATATTACAATATATTAGGGATCGACCGATTATCGATGAGGCCGATTATTCACTTTTTTTTTTTTTTTTTAAGTATCGGGCACTAACGTACCTAATTTTACCGACCTTGCTTCAAGGGGTCACACCGGTACCGTCCTTTAGAGCGCACGTCGGCTTTATTGTGATAACCGATGCGGCTCAGCAGTTATTTCAAGCAGCGGGAGGGGACGTGTCTCCGCCTTCCGCCCAGGCTCTCCCATCGGGAGGCCCGAGCAACCAGCTGGCACTTTATTCGGGTCTCAGATCTAGTAACCCAGAAGCGATGTCATGACATCACTTCCTGAATTAATGCCATCTTTAAGGTGCTAGTGTTAAAAATGATAAAGTATTAACGTTTTGAATACTTTCAAGTCCAGAGGAAGAGTTTGGGGACTTTTCGACCCCTGATCCTTCCATAAAGAGTACCTGTCACTGCCTATAACTGTCACAAAGGATGTTTACATTCCTTCTGACAGTAATAAAGTGTATATATATATATTTTTTTTTAAATGTACAGAATATCGGCACACAATCGCCATGAGGTGGCTGAAATATCAGTATCATATCGCCACAGAAAAATAGATATCAGTTTTTTTGCAACTTGAATATAGGGATTGTACAGGACAGCTAATGATACTGTTGTTGGAATACATGTGTCCTAATGACTAGAGGTCGACCGATATGGGTTTTTCTCTGGCCGATGCTGATATTTAAAAATTGGGGCGGCCGATTTTTGTGGCCGATATTTTAGGCCGATTTAAAAAAAAAAAAAAACTCACCCACTCCACTCCTTGATTACTCCTGTCACTCTAGCACACACTTGATGTCCTCAGTACAGATGGCACTAGTTGGACCTGGCAGGTGGCACTGGTTTGGAACTGACAGATGGCATTGGAACTGGCAGGTGGCACTGGTTTGGAACTGGCAGGTGGCACTGGTTTGGAACTGGCAGGTGGCACTGGTTTGGAACTGGCAGGTGGCACTGGTTTGGAACTGGCAGGTGGCACTGGTTTGGAACTGGCAGGTGGCACTGGTTTGGGCCAGATGGCACGGATTGGCAGTGGCATTGGTGCTGGCAGTGGCGGGTGGCGCTGGCTGGCAGAGGCTGGTGGAATTGGGTGGCGGGTGGCACTGATTGGCGGTGGCACTGACAGATGGCACTGATTGGCGGTGGCACTGGCAGGTTTCACACTAAGCCGAGTGTAATTGTAACCAGTGCTGGGACAAGGTCATCCAGCGCCCAGGGCAAAGTGCGCCCCCTTGGGTTCGGACTTGGGCCCCTTTCACACAGGCTTTCCGATCAGGTCTGTCTGTCAGTTTTTCAGGCGGACCTGATCGGAACCTCCATTCACTCCTATGGAGCGGCGGATGTCAGCGGTGACATGTCCGCTGACACCCGATCCTGTCAGTGAAATCCAGACAGATGGAAAGCCTATCGATCCGTTTTCATCCGATCACCCCATAGAGGAGAGCGGGTCTCTGACAGGGCCATCTCAGCACAGTGAGCGGAGACAGACCTGTCATTCGCCTGCTCAGCGGGGATCAGAGGAACGATCCCCCACTGAGTAATGTTTGTGACATGCACTATAGTACTTAAAGTGTTGCACTGCAGCAACCTGGGTGCACACATATGGCGTAGTGGTCAGTGGTGCCAATTTGGAAATGTGGAAAGGAAGTCCAAGACCCTTTTTCTAAAAATGTCCTGTACCAAACCACATGTGTGATGAGTGGGGGTGCCTTTAACTATCAATGGCACTGCTGTGTATCTACTAAAGGACAGTGCGCTTCTGTGTTTGTCAAGAAAACCACAATTTTGTGCGTGATCCTGACTGCGCGTGAACCTAGCCGTATAGCGGTTTCACACTGGTGCGCTTTGGTTTGACCACAGTGCGATTGTATGTGTGATTTACTTGCAGTTTTAGGTGTGCTCCTGATGAATTCTAGTGGACTGTGTGTTTTCTGATTGTGCATCAAAGATGCAGCACGCAAGACTGTAATTTGCTTTCGTGAAAACAGACAGTCTAATAGAATTGAATGGGAGCACACCTAAAACTCTGGGTAAACTGCATATACAAATCGCACTGTGGCCAGACCACAGCACACCAGTGTCAACCTACTATTAGCCCCTGTTCACATTGACTGTGGCTTTGAAATTGTGCGACTTAACCTGAAATCGCACAATTTCAGAGCTGCATCTCAGTGCGACTTTGAAGACATCTGTGTGGCTATTGAAGTCACACCCTAAATCGCAAAAGTAGTGCATGTACTACTTTTTCAAATTTATGCGGCAACTCAGTCAGTGTCGCATTGATTTGAACAGTGCCTTGCCGGCAATAGGATGTGACTTGTCAAATTGCATGACAAATTGCTACAATGTGAAGGGGGGGGGGGGGTTAAGATATTATAAAAGAGGATCGGTGAGGAGGTTGGGGTGGTAAACGTATGTGCTAATGTCTTCATTAGTGACAAAATGCAGGGAATCTGCTAGGCTGCATGGTGGGGACAGGACAACTATGAGAGCTAAAAGCAAACTGGCATGGAAAGGGTGTACGATCTGTGTGTGGAACACTGAGCTGAGACAGGACAGGAGGCAGCATTATAAGTGTAGTGAAGATTTATGGAGAGGACCGCAGATAAGATATGGGAAAAATGAACTAGGCAGGGGAGCAAGGATGGTGCTGACTTACTGTGTGATCATGCAGCAAGGCAGAGAGAGAAAAGTGTAGACGGGGAGGAGCTGCCTGGACTGACCATAGTAAAAGTAACAAGGAAGTGAAGTGATCTGCTACACCGCCCCCTCCCCCCCCCCCCCTACTCCCGACATCAAGCTGACAGCTTCTCTCTCTCTCTCCTCTCTGTTCACACACTCAGCGCGGCACTTGATGCTGCCAGAGCTGCTGAGTGTGGAGGAGGGGGGACAGCCAGTGTAAAATATCGGCCTAATTTTGATAATAATCGGCCGAAGCCGATTTATCGGCCAGCCGATATATCGGTCGACCTCTACCAATGACGGTGTCTTTCACATGTATAACACTTAGCAGTGCCTATGCCGGTAAATCCAGTTATCTTGTAGAAGTACCACTTCAGCATCCTAAACTTATTTAGGTGATTTTAGGGGCTGCTCTTCCCTGCTCCATGCTCTGATTTCACTTGCTGGCCACTGCATCACTAATGTGGTGTGTTAGCTCTGTATTTAGGACCCCCCATAAACAGGCCTGTTGCGACAAGGCAAGCAATTGCTTGGGGTCCTGAGCTGGCCCTTGCCGCGCTTCCTATAAATGCTGCAGCCGCCTAAGCGCTCTATAGAGAACCTCAGGCGGCTGCAGCACTGCTGCCTCTCTCGTCATTTCCCCTTCACTGTAGCGTGGCCGAGCCTTCCTTCCTCCTGTCAGTCCGGCCGGGTACCGCGCGGTACAGGAGATTGTTTTCTGTTCCCGTCCGGACTGACAGGAAGTGCACACTGACTGCTCACTTCCTTTTAGTCCGGCCGGGAACAGGAAACTGAATCTCCTGCTGCGTGGTACGGTAGGGGAGTAAAAAGAACGTGTGCGCGCGCGTGTGTTTTATTGTGCACTTTTTTTATGTATATTTGATTCCCTGGTACAGTGGTGTTTTTTGCAAATGTTCAATTGTTAAATGTTCAAATTTTATGCACATATATGAAACGGCAGTATTTGCACTGTAAACCTTTTTTATTTATATAAAGTGTGGGTGAACTTAAACTATATCGCTTAGGGGTGCGCATCTTCACTGGTCTCACGATTCGATTACGATTATCTGATAAGCGTTTCGATTCCACGATGCATCACGATTACAGACGAGCTTCCGCTTGAGCCGCCTAGGCGGCCCTTCCTCCCTGCAATCTTATGGGACACATCACAGGTGCCAGAAGATTGCCCGGCTATGCAGGACAGCGCAGTGAGACATGCGCACCCGGCTGTGAAGCTGCAAGCTGTCACAGCCGGATGCCCATAGTTGTATTGCCAGCGCAGTGGACAGGCGGGGGAGAGAATGGAGGGTTCGGGTGGCCACGTTGCTGGATTGTTGGACAGGTGAGTGGCTTTTTGCGCACTCTCGTGGAATGGCGACAAACTATGGTACCTAAAAATTCTCCATAGGCAACGCTTTAAAAAAAAATAACGGTTACTAGGTTAGAGTTACAGGGGAGGTCTAGCGCTAGAATTTCTTCTCGCTCTGACGATCATGGCGATACCTCCCATTAGAGGTCGACCGATATATCGGCCGGCCGATATTTGGCCATTTTGGAGAAATCTGCATCAGCTGATTATTCTCCAAATTAGGCCGATATATCACTGACCGCAGTCACCGCACCTCTGCCTGCAGAGTGTGGAGAATCCTTCTCCACACTGTTGGCAGAGCAGCGCTGCGGTGTGTGAAACTGTGAGAGGAGCTGTCATAAATTAGGTTGAATGTCGGGGTGGGCGTGACCCAGCTATCCAACACCTGCCGATTGGACCCAGCTATCCAACACCTGAAATAGGTGCCTGCTTTCCCAATTTTTGAAATTTCAGTGATTATTAGCAACTGAAAGCACAGTGGTAAATGGCATAAACTTCAGGTGCATATTTGATAAGTATTAACAGGTTGTCAACCAATTTTCTTTTTTTCTCTTTTCAGCTGTCAAACATAAAAATATTCGGAGAGGTGTAAAAGAGGTGCAGAAATTCATCAATAAAGGAGAAAAGGGGTAAGTTAGTCACTCGCGTAAGATTTACTAAAACTTGTGAGTACCAAATCTGGTGCAGCTCTGCATAGAAACCAATCAGCTTCCAGGTTTTATTGTCAAAGCTTAAAGCGGAGCTCCAGCCTAAAGTGGAACTTCCGCTCATCGGATTCCCCCCCGTGGTGCCACAATTATTACATTTTGAGGGGAGGGGGACAGGATACCTGTCAAAGACGGGAATCCTTTCCCACTTCCGTGACGTCACCGCGGGGCTCCCTCCTGCCCCGGCCGCCAAGCTAATAGGAGAGAGGAGCGGGGCCTTCGCTTGTGCAGTAGGGTTCCCGGCGTGAAGCCGAAAGGCTACACTGCCGGGTTCCCATACCCGCAATGGAGGCGGCAGCACCCGACAGCTGATGGAAACATCAGCTGCGGTGCCGACATCGAGGGACTTGGAGGACAGGTAAGTGTCCATTTATTTAAAAGCCAGCAGCTGCAGTATGTGTAGCTGCTGGCTTTTAATTTTTTATTTTTTTCCAGACAACCACTTTAATTGAACAAGCTGACTGGCGCTCCACGGTGTTGTGGTAGTTCTCTGAGAACTACAAGCCGAAAGCTGCAAAGGATGTCGGGACTTATAGTTCGTTCACACACAGAGCTGTGTGAACGAATGATGCGGCTGTGTAGGCGGAGCCCCACAAGGCTGCGCTGATTTAAACTGAGCGCTTGTATGGGGGACTTCTCACCATACTGCTTTGACAGGGAGGGGTGGATCATGCAGTGGCTGCAGCATTGGGAACATGTTACCCCTAAAAATGGGTGGAACATGTTCCCAAAGGTGAACTTATCCTATATTCATATTTGTTGCCTTTTTTGTATTTCATTCTTTACTGGGGCTTGCTGTCATATTTTAACTGCTCCTCCATTTGTTGAAAGTAAATAGTCATTTACATTGGATAACATAACTGTTTTTTTTTTTTTTTTTTTTGTGCGCATATTTTGAATTTCTCATGGGGAACACTTGGAAAGCGCTTTCCGCTGAGTGGAATAGGTAGTCAATCTGTAGCCACCTACTTTCTGCCATCTGTACTGCTGTGACTGACTTCAAGAGTTGTGGGAGAAAGCCATCACAGAACCTGGCAGCATAAGGCCATTGGTTTTATGCTTTAGGCTACTTTCACACTGAGGCATTTTTCAGGTGTTTTAGCACTAGAAATGGCACCTGAGAAATGCATCCCCCTCCCCAGTGTGAAAGCCAGAGTGTGTTTAGAGAGAGAGGGAACGCTTTCAAAAAGCCAGCTGGACTCCAGAGCAGATGGCATTGATATTACAGGTTCAGGACATTCTCTCAAAATATATACAGTTTTGAACTTTGCTGACTGATTGATTTGTTATAATTTTTCACATGCAAGTAGCTTACATTTGTTTTACCTTTTTATTGGTTGGTTTATTCATAATTTACTAAAGCTATGCTTGATACTTTGTCACGATTGGCCATATTTTCTTGGCCATTAGCACAGTGCTGAGTTGGAGTAAGTTAGAATAGTGAAGCCTAAACTGGACCTTGGATGCCAGATATCAGAACAAAGTTAATTCCCATTAATGTGATCTTTCAGAGGGCTTTGCATTTTTTTTTCTCTGTGTAATAATGTTGTGTGATATATTTCAGAATTGTTGTGCTTGCTGGAGACACCCTTCCCATTGAAGTTTATTGCCATGTTCCTGTCATGTGTGAGGATCGTGCAATTCCATACGCATACATCCCTTCCAAATCTGTAAGTAACCAACTGATATTATTTAGCCGATACAATTATTAGCTTGAAATGTGTTCTGCGGAATGCATTTTGAGTTGGTGTTCAGAAAAACCTTTTGAATACCGCGTTATGGGAGTTGATTTGTGTGTTTTTGACTTTCACTGTCATAATATTTATAAGCATCTTCAGTTATTCTGTTTTTAGTTAACCTGTATTTTCTGCTGTTCATCTTTAAAGGGTGGCTCACACCAGGAATCCGTACTTGTAAGATTCCTGTGTGATTTGAGTGGAGTGCGTTTTTAGTTAATTCATTTGAATGGTCTGAAATTGCACTGCATCGCGCCAAAGGTAGTGTATGCACCAATTTAGAAAACGCAATGCAACTGAATTGTGTGGTACTTTGTTACCATGTAATGCAGTGGAGGAAAACACACTGCATTTGCTATCTGCATTTGCGGTGATAACTTTACAGATTGCAAACACAGCGTGTTTTGAAAGTGGTGCGGGAAACGCCCAAAACTCAGGTTTTCCACACCTTGTTCTTGGTAATGGTTCACTACATACAGTACATTTAATGTACAGGTTTTAAACGGAAAAAGGATGAGATGAAGGTGTACAGGTTACCTACAGTGGGAGATAGGATTTGAAGGCGGGTAATAGGGTAAAAAATGTTATCTTGCATAAGAACAGATAAAATATATGAAATCTGTAGCACAACAGTAGACCCTTTCCGGCTCTCTCCGTAGCCACAAAGGGGGGACAGTTTGTGCAAAAGCAAAGCGGCGCTCGCAATTGACACCGCAGAAGCTTCTGCGGCTCTTTTTGCCGAGCGCACACACGATTGAGCGCCGTTATCGTGCGGCACGATTCTGACCAAAAAATAAATATATGAAATCTGCTGCTGTCTACATTTCATTGGTTAAATCTTTCTTAAGGTTCTTCTTCCTCTGTTGTGATAGGAAATGGAGGGATCACCTATGTAAAGTAGTGCCGTTTACATTTGTGATGGCTATTACGCGGTCACAAGGAACAGAGCTACTCTGATTGGCTCTGTGCATTTTTTAAAACGGCACACCATAACACCATGGCTATCACTTTGCCATTTTAAAATATGGAGCTGTAGTGAAGTGGTTGCCTCTTGGCTGCTATGAACATAACTATACATCGTGACAATCAGAGGGTTTTAACAGACTTCTAAAGTTTACCAGCTGCATTTATTGTAGCGAAAGTAATCTGGTGCCTGTAAACTTCTACTTTGGCCCATGTGCTGCTGGAGACAGATAAGACATCAGGGTTCTGAGATAACCTGTCATTGCCTCAGTATCAGTCATTGGCAAGGACAGTTACCATATTTCCCTTAAACAAGACATGGTCATGTAGGAAAATCTATTAGAGTTGAGGGGAATATTATTACAGTAATTTTAAACTCACCGTTGCCTAAATAGGCAGTTGTCATACCTCGGGGAGCGTTGATTTTCTGCATGTGCCATCTCTATTGGTACTAAACATCAAATGCAGTATATGCCGATCAGCCATAACTTTATGACCACTGACAGGTTAGGTGAACAACATTGAATATCTTGTTATAATGGCATCTGAAAGTCGGTGGGATAAATTGGGCAGCAAGTGAACATGTGTCAATTGAAGTGTTAAAAGCATTAAAATGGGTATCACAGTTTTGTTCATGGGGCTGCGTAGCGCCAGACTGGTCAGGGTGCCAATGTGGACCCCTGTCCACAGCCAAAAGCACCTTCCATGGGCACGGGAGCATTAGATCTGGACCACGGAGCAATGGAAGAAGTGGCCTGGTCTGATGCATCACAATTTCTTTTCCATCATGTGGATGGCTGGGTTCATTTGATTTTGTTACCTGGGGAAGAGATTGTGCCAAAATGCAGTATGGAAAGAAGGCAAGATGGCGAAGGCAGTATGATGCTTTGGGCAATGTTCTGCTGGGAAACCTTGGGTCCTGCCATTCATGTGGAGGTTGCTTGACGTGTACCACCTACCTAAATATTATTATATTTCCTGATGGCAGTGGCCTCTTTCAGCAGGATAATGCACCCTGCAAAGATGGTTCAAGAATGTCTTGAATACAAGTTTCAGGTGTTGACTTGGCCTCCAAATTCTCCTACAGATGCCAAACCGGATTGAGATCTGGAAGATGTGATAGTCTGGTCCATGAAGGCCTCACCTCACAACTTGCAGTCATTAAAGGATCTGCTACTGAAGGCTTGTGTTTGATACCACAGCATACCTTCAGAGATCTAGCATGCCTCGACAGGTCTGGGCTGTTTTGCTGGCAAAAGGGGAACATACTCAATGTTAGGTGGGTGGTCATAACGATATGGCTGATCGGTGTATATTTGTTGGACTAAAAAGGTTCTGTCACCAGACCATCCATTTCAACAAAATTCTTCCCATAACATATGTACATTTTAAAGGGTAAGTTCACGTTTTCATGATGCCCTGTGTTGTATAGTGGTCCATACATCGCAATACACAGCTCTGGAATGAGTATCCATCATGCAGCTCACAATGGCAACTGACAAATGAGAAGCACTGCTTTCTTCTGGGACTTTTTGGCGAAAGAATAAAGCCTCGTACACACGATCGGATATCCTATGGATTCTAATCCGATGGTTTTGTCCATCGGAAATCCGATGGAGCTGACTTCCATCAGTCTTGCCTACACACCATCAGTCAAAAAACCGACCGTTCCAAACGCAGTGACGTTCAATGCTTTTGAGCATGTGTCGACTTGATTCTGAGCATGTGTGGGTTTTTTAACCGATGGACTTGCCCATAGACGATCGGAATTTGCTATCATTTTTTGATCCATTGGAAAAATTTAAAACATGTTCTATCTTTTAAAACCGATGGAAAAAAGACTGATGGGTCCCATACACGATCGGTTTGTCCGATAAAAAAAGTCCATCGGACTGTTTTCATCGGTAAAACCGATCGTGTGTACAGGGCCTCAGTCTCAGATACTTCTTTGGTCAGCATGGTCACAGCTAATGTGTTTTGATATCTGTTTTTGCACTATATTTATGCATTGTTGTGCTTTGTTTTTTTTTTGGGTGGCGAAAATGTAATGCATGAAAAATGGTCTGAAATGCTCAACTTCTCATTAAAACATGCATGAACGTAACAGTAACTTACCAACCTTTTTCTTGTTGCTTACAGGATTTAGGTGCTGCAGCTGGCTCCAAGCGACCTACTTGTGTTATAATGGTTAAACCAAACAGTGAATATGAGGACTCGTACAATGAGTGTATGGAAGATGTACAAGCTTTACCATTACCTTATTGAATGACCATGATCACTTTCTGGAGGAAGAATAAAAAATATCTACTTTTTGTTTTGTATTGTACAGTTTGAGCTTCAGTTTCTGCTGGAAGTGACATTTCTGGTGTTTTTATATATACTTCAGTACCTTGTCTAAGTTGACTGGTTGGTTTGATAGCCGCAAACCTTTTGTTGACTGCAACAAATTAAACTGCCCACTGTGTATGGGCCTAAACACACTTTTACTTGTTTTCATTAATTATAGTAAGAACATGGCTGTGCATTGGAGGCCCATTAGAAACAAAAGCACCCCTAAAACAAATGTACAGCACGCTCATAGGTGTAAAGTAGCCTTTTAATGTGCGTACAAAGTTAACATTTTAATTTTGTAGGGAATATTTATAAAAATTAAAGTGGATGTAAACCCACTGTCGTCAATTTTAACCACTTTCCTACCCGCCCATAGTCAAATGACGTCCACAGATGGAATCTCTCATCCTGGGTGGACGTTGCATGACGTCCTGGGCTTTGGGGGGATATCTGAATGATGCCTGCAGCTAGAGGCATCATTCAGATATCTTTCTATTCTGCCGACGATTCTGCGCACAATAAGAACGATCATAGCGGCAGTTCCGCCGCTTGATCGTTCTCATAGGCGGCGGGGGGGGGACACACCCCCCCCCCCCCCCCCCCCCCGCAATCCGGTGCTTCTCCGGGCTCTCCCGTGCCATCGGGGGCCCGGAGAATGAATCATCCAGCGCCGGATAGGAAGCATAGAGATGACTGGTGTCCAGATGTGATGACGTCACGCCCGGGTTCTCAAAAGTAAACAAAGCCGCCATTGTGGCTAGTAAGCATGAGATCGGTGAATTTTTTTTCACGATCTCATGCTTTCCAGCCTGGAGGAGAGATGTGGGTGTCTTATTGCCCCCGCATCTCTCTATAAAGAGGACCTGTTGCACATCATTCCTATTACAAGGGATGTTTACATTCCTTGTAATAGGAATAAAAGTGATCAAAAAAATGTGTTTTTTTTTTAAAGTGTAAAAATAAAAAAAATGTAAAACGCTCCTTTCCCCGGTAGCACACGCAAGTCCCGCCCACATATGTAAACGCCGTTCAAACCACATATGTGAGGTATCGCCGCGTGCGTTAGAGCGCATGCAACAATTCTAGCACTAGACCTCCTCTGTAACTCTAACCTGGTAACCTGTAAAAAATTTCAAAGCGTCGCCTATGGAGATTTTTAAGTAGCTGTTTGGCGCCATTCCATGAGTGTGCAATTTTAAAGCGTGACATGTTGGGTATCTATTTACTCTGCGTAATATCATCTTTCATATTTTACAAAAAAATTGGACTAAATTGACTTTTTTTTTTAAAAAGGCGTTTGAAAAATTATTGCGCAAATACCGTGCAAGAAAAAAAGTTGCAATGACCGTCATTTTATTCCCTAGGGTGTCTGCTAAAAAACATATATAATGTTTGGGGGTTCTGAGTAATTTTCTAGCAAAAGAATGATGATTTGTACATGTAGGAGAGAAGTGCCAGAATAGGCCCGGTATTGAGGTGGTATAAAAAGCCCAGTGTTGAAGTGGTTAAATCATTAACACAGTTAATATCTATAAGGGTATACATGCCTCCTGCATGTATCCTTATAGTTTAAGTCAGCTGCCAGGAGCCCCGCAACATTCCCGACTGTGTGGGTGTTTTTTTTTCTGCGCTCGGTGGGCGGAGTCGTGATGTCAAAGGACTCCTCCGCCCACCACTACACTCCCACAGCCAGCGTTGCGAGGATGAGCCTTGCGCCTGGTGAGACTGGCGTACATGTGCAGGAGTGACAGAGCATGTTCTGTGAAGAAGCAGAGCGCGCTCATGCCACTCCTGCGCATGTGCAGAACAGGAAGCACGAGAAGGACCCTCCCGCGGCTCTTACCTGAAAAGCCATGCGGGGGGGATCGGTGCTCACGGCTGTGGCACCGATCATCCGACTGTCTTCCTCCTTCTCCGGCGCCCTGTTCTCCTCCACTCCCCTTGCCCTCCTCCTTGTGTCCACTTCCCCTGCAGCCGCTGGCTACCTTCTCTCCTGCGGGCTGCGAGGGGGTGTGCAGGGGAATCTGTCAGGATGGAGAGCAGAGAAAGGGGCCTGTATGTCAATTATCGGCCCCTTTCTTTTCTGAATGGGACACAGAGTGTTCGTTACCGATCGCTCTGTGTCCTGTGATAACTGAGCAGAGTTACCTGTGTGTTACTCTGCTTCAGTTTATGAATGGAGAGGAGCCGCTGTCTCCTCTCCATTCATCCTTAATGCAGAGAACAGGACTGGGGAATCTGTGTCCTCTGTCTCAAAGGGGAGATGTCAGGGGTCTCGGTTTAGACCCCTGACATGTCACCAAAGCCCCACAACAGGGCTGATAAAAAAAATAATAAAAAAATCCAAAATTGAAAATAAAAAAACTGACACCACAACCTTGGTGGGAGCAGTCAGGTAACATTTGCAGGCTGAATGCTTTGAGCCTTACTGGGTGTAATTATAAAGTGAGATGATCGGTGTGACGGGGACAGCTGGGAGCATCGATTTCCCCCCTCCCCCTGCATGGCTTTTCATCATCATCATCATCTTCTCCCTCCCGTGGCTTTTACCTGAAAAGCCATGCAGGGGGATCGGTGCTCACAGCTGTCCCTGCTGCACCGATCATGCCCGACTGTCCTCCATGTCTTCCTTCTCCAGCGCCCATGTTCTCCTGCACCCCCTCTGTGTATTCCACATCCCCTCCCCCTTGGGCTGCGAGGGGGGGGGGTGTATCTGTCAGGATGGAGAGCGGAGAAAGGGGCCGGTATGTCAATTACCAGCCCCTTTCTTTTCTGTATGGGACACAGAGCGTTCGTTACCGATTTAAAAAAATATATTTCTCTTGTCATCCATGGACTGACACAGCGTGTCTTATACACCTTTACACGTGGGTTATGTCCCTGCTTGCAGGAGAAGACCTAGGCAGAATGTGATGTTATACATACATTCTAAACAGCCAGAGCTGAACAGCCCCGCCCAGGGGGGCGGTCCCTCCGGACATAACCCTCCCACTGCAGTCAGCAGACCTCAGTTTTTTTTCTGCCTAGCAGAAGAAGACGTGGCTCTCAGGAGCCAGTCTCCTGACCTATTTTTATTCCTTTTGGAATTTTTTTCCTATTTTATTCTTTTGAGATCTTCTATCAACTGTCGGCTGGGCAACAGGTTGGGTACAAGATATCCTCGTAGTCTTCCCTGTCCGACCATCGAGCGTGCTGATCCTCGCCTTGTGTGCGTGAGACTCGGTTCACGACATGCCCCAAGACTCCAGGGGTGGCCGGTGGGCTTCCAGCTCCGCGGTCCTCTCAAGATGGAACAGTCCGGCTGTATCTTTCGCGGTGGACCAGGCCGACAGCTACTCAGTACCGCACTGTGATAGTTCTGTCAGAAACACACCAGTGGGTCCCTCAGGGGACGGGTAAGTAGTCTCTCCTGGCTGCAGGTGAGTACATGCTGTGTGTTTCTTATGTGGGGGATTTCCCTGTCTCCCCCTGTGTTTTTTAATGTCACTCTCTGTTCACTAGTGCTGGCGCTGTACTGTGTGGGGTGCCTGGGGGCCATACTGTCCTGGGGGGGGGGCTCATGCTGCTCTGCATTCGCTGGGGCTGTTTTGTTTTTGGATGTGAGGGGCCTGGGCGCCGTTCGGCGCCATGTTTGGTGTGTGTGCTGATTTTACATTGGCGGCCATCTTGCCGTGGCCCGCCGGAGCACATTGCGGTGGCCATTTTCTCGTAGCCGCACGTTTTTCTAGCACTAGTTTGGCCTCTAGCGCCGCTGGGAACGGCACGAATCTCCTCACTCTCTCCCCTCAGCTCACTCACGCTGAGCAGCACAGCGCAGTGAGACAGAGCAGCGGAACCAAGCGGTCCTGGTCAGGTTGGTGGGTTCCCTGGGCATTCCCCTACTTCAGTCAGCACAGCCTGTGGGTGGTCTCAGAGAGGGACATTATGGAGTCAGAGTCACCAGCTTCCCCTCACATGCCAGAGGCAGCAGCCAGTGCTCCAGCACCTGCGGTCCCTATGGACCAGTTGTCGGCAGTCCTGGAATCATTTCTGACCAGGATGGAAGCTGTGTGTGTGAGCGCAAGGGAGCAAAAAAGCGCCCTCTCCCCACTTTATCTCCACAAGGGGAGTGCTCGGATTCAGATATGGGCCTAGCTATTGCTGCTCAGGACCCTAGCTCTGAATATTTGGATGGTTTTGAACAGGACATTCCTTGTGAGGAAGACTCCAGTTCTGAGTCAGTAAATGACAGGGCGCTTGTTAGTGAACTCATTGATGCTTTGAGGGACACTCTCAAGCTAAATGCTGCGACCGCAGAACCTCAGGCGGATACAGTCTCCTTTGGTTCTTTTAAGACCAAGCCTTCTAAAAAAGTTTTTCCATATGTACCTTTCTTTGACCAGCTCATTGACCAGGTCTGGGAAAAGCCGCAGAAGACTTTCATGGTCCCGCGGCGTTTGTCTATTAGATACCCCTTTGAAGACGCCCTGCTTAAAAAGTGGGCTTCTCCCCCGGTGGTCGACCCTCCAGTCGCCCGTTTAAACAAGGCCACCACTCTCCCGATGGAGGGGACTCCTGCGTTTAAGGACCCCACTGACAGGAGGTCAGAAGTGGTGAGTAGAGCCATGTTCGCCTTGTTGTGATCCGCCCTACGGCCCGTAGTAGCGGCGACCCTTGTGTCTCAGACACTCACGGAATGGGCAAAAATTTTGCACCAAACTGTGCAGGAGTATAACCTTCCTCCAGACACTATTGCTCTGGCCCACCAGATGGTGCAGGGTCTGATATATGTGTGCGACGCCACGTTGGACGCGGCCCCTTTAATATCCAGGGCCTCTGTCTCGGCGGTGGTATTGCGTCGTCTCATCTGGTTGAAATGCTGTTCTGCTGACCTAGCCTCTAAGAAGCTCCTGACGGATCTACCTTTTAAGGGTAGTAGACTTTTTGGTGCTGCTCTGGATGACATCATCAAGGATGTCACGGGAGGTAAAAGCACTCTCCTTCCTCAAACTATCAAGGGTAAGGAGGCCAGACGTAAACCGGGTCCTTCCTTTCCAGCAAAAAAGGTTTTTTTTCGTCCATCAGAGTCCACGGGTAAGTCATCCCAGACTGACAGTGCGGCTGGCGGGCACAAGCGCCCCTGGGTGCGTAAGCCGAACAAGCCGGCTCCCAAGCCCGCCTCCGCGTGAAGTCTTGCCCCCGCCCGTCTCTGGGGTGGGGGGACGACTTCGCAGGTTCACGGATCGGTGGACCTCCCGGATCTCCGACCGGTGGGTGTGCGAGGTGGTCACCTCAGGATACAGAATAGAGTTCCGCTCCTGGCCCCCAGACAGATTCTTTCCCTCAAATCTCCCTCTCCTTCCTGCCCTTCGGGCAGCCCTCTTGGGGGCTGTACAGGATTTGATCGGGTCCGGAGTAATTGTGCCGGTTCCGTCCCAGGAGAGGTTTCAGGGGTTCTACTCGAATCTGTTTGTTGTTCCAAAAAAGGACGGGGTCCGGCCAATCCTGGACCTCAAGGCCCTGAATGCCTTCGTGAAGGTGCAAAAATTCCGCATGGAATCCATTCGCACGGTGATCGCTACACTCCATCAAGGGGATTTTCTGGCATCCTTGGACATCAAGGACGCCTACTTGCATGTTCCGATCTGCGCAAGCCACCAGAAGTTTCTGCGCTTTGCGGTCGGCGAAGTCCACTATCAATTTGTGGCTCTTCCCTTCGGCCTAGCCTCGGCACCGAGGGTGTTCACCAAGGTGCTTGCTCCGGTCCTAGCTTTGCTGAGACAGCGAGGCATTGCTATCGTGGGCTATCTGGACGATTTTCTTCTAAGAGCAGACAGTGGCTCAGAATTGGAAGAAAGTGGGACTATCGTCAGTCAGACCCTCAGGGAGTTTGGGTGGCTCCTGAATGTTCAGAAGTCGGTTCTAGTCCCGACTCAGCGTCTGGAGTATCTAGGTCTGATTCTGGACTCCTTGGAGGCAAGAGTCTTCCTACCTCCAGACAAACTACTGACACTTCAGTCTGCAGTACGGGTGCTGACGTCCCGAAAATGGTCGTCAATCCGCTTTTGCATGAGAGTCCTGGGACTCATGGTGGCCTCCTTCGAGGCCGTTCCTTATGCCCAAGCGCACACCAGGGCTTTACAGAAAGAGATCTTGTCCACTTGGGACAAATCCCCATTGTCCTTGGATCTTCAGATCCAGGTGAGTCACCTGGTCAGGGCGTCCCTGACGTGGTGGTTGAGGTCCCCGGCTCTTCGGTCCGGGAAGTCGTTCCTCCCCATCCAATGGACGGTGATCACGATGGACGCCAGCCTGACGGGCTGGGGGGGGAGTCTGGGGAGTCCTGTCGGCCCAAGGGCTTTGGACTCCGGACGAAGCCCTCTTACCGATCAATGTGCTGGAGATACGGGCAATCAGACTGTGCCTCTCCTCATGGTCGGAGAAACTACAGGGTCACTCCATCAGGATCCAATCGGACAACGCCACAGCAGTGGCGTATGTCAACCATCAAGGGGGGACTCGGAGCTCAGCTGCGGCTTCCGAGGTCGCCCACATCCTGAGGTGGTCCGAAAGAAGCGTGTCGGCCGTCTACATTCCGGGCGTAGACAATTGGCAGGCGGACTATCTAAGTCGCCAGACGCTGAACCAGGGAGAGTGGTCCTTGCACCCGGAGGTCTTTCAACTCCTTTGCAGACGGTGGGGCACGCCGGATGTGGACCTGATGGCCTCTCGACTCAATCGCAAGGTGTCGAGGTTTGTGGCCCCATGGGGTCAGTATCACCTGATATACGTTTATCCTCCGCTGCAGTTGCTCCCTCACCTGCTCCGCAGGGTAGCGACCGAGGGAATTCCGGTGATCCTCATTGCTCCGGATTGGCCTCGGCGTCACTGGTACGCCGATCTGGTACGTCTTGTCGCAGACGTTCCCTGGCGGTTACCAATACAGGGGGACCTTCTGTCTCAAGGTCCTATATTTCATCCTGCTTTACAGTCTCTGGCTTTAACGGCATGGTTATTGAAAGCCAGGTGCTGAGAGACCGAGGTCTCTCGGATTCGGTCATTTCGACCATGTTAAGGGCACGGAAGTCTTCCTCCAGAAAGATCTATCACCGTACTTGGAGAGCTTACATCGCCATGTGCGAAGAGCTGGACTGGCGCCCACGAACGTATTCCGTTCTCAGAATCCTGCATTTTCTGCAGCGTGGCGTGACCCAAAAGCTTGCTTTGAGTACCATTAAGGGTCAGATTTCAGCCTTGGCCATCTTCTTTCAGCGACCGCTGGCGGGTCATCCCTTGGTTAGCACCTTTGTGCAGGGGGTTCGCCATGTGCTCCCCCATGTCAAGCCTCCTCTCCCCCCGTGGGATCTGAATTTGGTGCTCTCGGTTCTCCAGGAACCTCCCTTTGAGAATATTAGAGATATTCCCCTCTTGACTTTGTCTCAGAAGGTGGCCTTCTTGGTGGCCATTACTTCCATTAGACGAGTGTCTGAGTTGGCGGCCTTGTCCTGCAAGTCGCCCTTTTTGGTCATCCATAAGGATAAGGCGGTGTTACGTCCGCGACCTTCTTTTCTGCCAAAGGTGGTCTCGGCCTTCCACTTAAACGAGGACATTGTCCTCCCGTCCTTGTGTCCTCACCCATCGCATCCCAGAGAGTTTGCGCTTCACACTTTGGATGTGGTACGAGCCTTGCGGGTGTACCTGTCTGCTACTGCTTCTATTCGGAAGTCTGACTCACTATTTGTGGCTGTATCTGGTCCAAAACAGGGCCAAGTGGTTTCGTCTGCCACCAATTCTAGGTGGATCAGACAAACCGTCATTCAAGCTTATGCTCTCAAGGGGCGGGCGCCTCCCTTTCCGGTTACGGCACATTCCACCAGGGCAATTGGTGCTTCCTGGGCTTTCCGACATCAAGCGTCGGTTGCACAAGTGTGCAAGGCGGCGACCTGGTCGTCTTCTTCATACCTTTTCTAAGTTTTATAAGGTTGATGTGGCTGCATCTTCGGATGCTTCCTTCGGCCGCAAGGTGTTGCAGGCCGCTGTTTGATGTTGCAACTCCTCCGTTGAGGAGCTCTGCCTTGTTTGGAGTGAAGTTTTTTGGTTTTCCATTTATACTGCTCCCATCCCTCTTGACACTGCTTTGGGACATCCCACGTGTAAAGGTGTATAAGACACGCTGTGTCAGTCCATGGATGACAAGAGAAAATAGGATTTTTGTACTCACCGTAAAAGCCGTTTCTCTGGCATCCATGGACTGACACAGCACCCACCCTTCTTTTTAAGTTTGTACTGCTTTGTTACGAACTGAGGTCTGCTGACTGCAGTGGGAGGGTTATGTCCGGAGGGACCGCCCCCCTGGGCGGGGCTGTTCAGCTCTGGCTGTTTAGAATGTATGTATAACATCTCACATTCTGCCTAGGTCTTCTCCTGCAAGCAGGGACATAACCCACGTGTAAAGGTGTATAAGACACGCTGTGTCAGTCCATGGATGCCAGAGAAACGGATTTTACGGTGAGTACAAAAATCCTATTATTCCAAAAAACACCCCCTCATACCGACACGATCCAGAGCCCCAAGACCACTGGCACCGTCTTCGGCCTCACTGACAGACTACTTACCGTTTAACATGGGAGCGGTGTCTGGTTTTGAAAAATCGGTGCTCCCCGGCCGTAGGTCCTCTGGACACCAAATGTTGCACACTTGTAGAAATTTGGGGACCTACGGCTGGCCGGTAACGGCTCCCCAAAGGGACCAGTAAAACCCAAAAATTTACTGGGAAAAATGGCTATTTGACACTAACCTCAAAGGGGTAGGTTGGTTGGTCAGCTTGGGAACGAATATCTCGGGCCCCATTAAGGCTAAGGCTAGGGGGCCCAAATTTTGGCCCACGGCAGAGGAGACTCTAGGCTGCCTGAACCAAAGTTTACTGCCCGTTACTGTGAGTGTATTAGCTCCAGTTGACCAACTTTGGGGCCCCATATCTCAGGGTCCCTGGAACCCCAAATTTAGTGTGCAAGCTCAGGGGACCTAGCACTACAACAAAACACTACCATTTTCAAAGCTGGTGTTCCTAGTGTAAGCGGTTTGGAAAATGACATTCTCTGCTGCAGAAAATAGCTCGACTTAAAGTTAGGTTGACACAAAGTCTGCTGAGTAGTTTCCAGAAATTACATTTTGGGACCCTTTAGATCTAAAGACCCCTTTTGCATGGAGGTGGAAGGGGTATTCAAACCCTTAACTACCAAGTTTGAAGTTCGGGTGACTTATGATTCCAGAGATATTAACGAAAAACCCCAGACAAACAAAGTTTCATGCCGACCACTTTGTACACAGGATGTGCCTGGCGCAGGCTAGTGCATGAGATATGTAAATAACCTGTCACTCACAGCAAGGGGGAGGAACGGACAAAGTTTTTTCTGTTTGTCTAGCTCACTGAACAAAGAAAAGAGGATTGCTCAGAGCTGGATTAACTGTTTGTGGCAAGACTGGGCACAGATGATAGGAAATCGTATACTCTATATTGTGCCAGCAAAAAAATAAAAAATTTTGGGTTTACACCCGCTTTAACCTTTTTTTCTTTTTAAAATAGCAGTGCACTTTCGGGTATGTGAGGGTGCCTGGGCCAGGGTTAATCCAGAGTTTGTTAGGGTTTCCTTAACCACTTAAGCCCCGGACCATTTGGTAGCTAAAGGACCAGAGGTGAATTCAGAATTTTGCACTGCGCTTCTTTAACTGTAAATTGTGAGGACATGCAATGTTGTACCCAAACAAAATTTGCGTCCTTTTCTTCCCACAAATAGAGCTTTCTTTTAATGGTATTTGATTGCCTCTGCGATTTTTTTTTTTTTTTTTTTTGCGATATAAACGGAAAAAGACCGAAAATTTTGAAAAAAAAATTATATTTTCTACTTTTTGTTATAAGAAAAATCGAATAAACTCAATTTTAGTCATACATTTAGGCCAAAATGTATTCAGCCACATGTCTTTAGTAAAAAAAATGTCAATAAGCGTATATTTATTGGTTTGCGCAAAAGTTATAGCGTTTACAAACTAGGGAACATTTTCTGGAATTTACACAGCTTTAAATTTATGACTGCCTATCTCATTTCTTGAGGTGCTAAAATGGCAGGGCAGTACAAAACCCCCCCAAATGACCCCATTTTGGAAAGTAGACATCCCAAGGAAATTGCTGAGAGGAATGTTGAGCCCATTGAATATTTTTTATTTTTTTTTGTCCCAAGTGATTGAATAATGACAAAAAATAAATAAAAAGAAAATTACAAAAAGTTGTCACTAAATGATATATTGCTCACACATGCCATGGTTATATGTGGAATTGCACCCCAAAATACATTTTGCTGCTTCTCTTGAGTAGGGGGATACCACATGTGTGGGACTTTTTAGGAGCCTAGCCACGTACGGGACCCCGGAAACCAAGCACCGCCTTCAGGATTTCTAAGGGCGCAAATTTTTGATTTCACTCCTCACTACCTATCACAGTTTTGAAGGCCATAAAATGCCAAAATAGCACAAAACCCCCCCAAATGACCCCATTTTGGAAAGTAGACACCCCAAGCTGTTTGCTGAGAGGCATGGTGAGTATTTTACAGCTCTCATTTGTTTTTGAAAATGAAGAAAAATTTTTTTTTTTTGTTTATTTTTTTCAATTTTCAAAACTTTGTGACAAAAAGCGAGATCTGCAAAATACTCACCATACCTCTCAGCAAATAGCTTGGCGTGTCTACTTTCCAAAATGGGGTCATTTGGGGGGGTTTGTGCCATCTGGGCATTCCATGGCCTCTGAAACTGTGATAGGCAGTGAGAAGTGAAATCAAAAATTTACACCCTTAGCCTGAAGGCGGTGATTGGTTTTTGGGGTCCCGTACGCGGCTAGGCTCCAAAAAAGTCTCACATGTGGTATCCCCGTACTCAGGAGAAGCAACAGAATGTATTTTGGGGTGTAATTCCACATATGCCCATGGCATGTTTGAGCAATATATGATTTAGTGACAACTTTGTGCAAAAAAAAAAAAAAAAATTGTATTTTTTCCGCAACTTGTGTCAACATATAAAATATTCCATGGACTGGACATGCCTCTCAGTATATAGCTTGGGGTGTCTACTTTCCAAAATGGGGTCATTTGGGGAGGTTTTGAACTGTTCTGGCATTTTATAGACAACATTAGGAAGCTTACATCCACTCTTCTAAGCACTTGAAGACAAAGCCATTTTTGACACTTTTTGTTTACATAATAACATTTTTTTTTTTGCAGGAGAATTATGTTGAACCCCCAAACATTATACATATTTTTAAAGCAAAGGCCCTACAGAATAAAATGGTGGGTGTTGCATTTTTTTTTTCTACACAGTATTTGCGCAGCGATTTTTCAAACGCATTTTTTGGGGAAAAAATACACTTTTTTTAATTTTAATGCACTAAAACACACTATATTGCCCAAATGTTTGATGAAATAAAAAAGATGATCTTAGGCCGAGTACATAGATACCAAACACAACATGCTTTAAAATTTCGCACAAACGCGCATTGGCGACAAACTACATACATTTTTAAAAGCCTTTAAAAGCCTTTACAGGTTACCCCGTTAGATTTACAGAGGAGGTCTACTGCTAAAATTACTGCCCTCGATCTGACCTTCGCGGTGATACCTCACATGCATGGTGCAATTGCTGTTTACATATGACGCCAGACCGACGCTTGCGTTCGCCATTGGGCAAGAGCAGGGCAGGACAGGGGTGCTTTTTTTTTTTTTTTTTTTTATTTAAATTATTAATTTTGCTTTTTTATTTTATTTTTAAATTGTTCCTTTTATATTTTTATTTTTTTTATCATTTTTATTGTTCTCTCAGGGAATGTAAATATCCCCTATGATAGCAATAGGTAGTGACAGGTACTCTTTTTTTTGAAAAAACTGGGGTCTAGACCCTAGATCGGTGTGATAAAATGCTTTCCCAATGGCGCTTTTTATATCCGGGGGGGGGGGGACATTCCCTCCCACTGCTTGTAAAAGCAGTCCAGAGGCTAATTAGCCACTAGGATTGCTTTTACATGAAAGCCGGCCGCTGGCTGAAAAGAATGATACCAAGATGATACCTAAACCCGCAGGCATCAATCTGGTATAACCATTCAAAGTCCAGCAACATACCAGTACGTTGCTGGTCCTTGTTGGACATGTATTGTAATCTTTTTTTTTTCATGCAGCCAGGTGGCTGAACGAAAAAAAAGATTGATCGGTGGGTATGCCCACCATTAGAATACCGCCCTTCATCCACCCACTTCTAATGATGGGCATACATGCACCATTTATATATGCCGAAGCATGGGGGCATCCTCCCGCAAAAAAGTTATGCCGCACACACATGGTCGGACTTTTCCACGGGCAAGTCTCCGTCGGAATTTCGACCGTATGTACGCAGCATTAGGAGCAAAATCACTCCTCCACCCCTGCTGCCCCAATGCTTCGGCATATTTGCTCTTTTTTTTTTTTAAACTGTGGTGGTGAAATCACCTCCTACAGCACTGGAGTCGCAGGGATCAGGCCTGTCTCTGCGAACGCTGCAGTTATGTGTGTTGTGTTTTGTAAGTGACAGTGATCGATCGATACTGCACTTGGGTGGCCTGGGCTGGACGGAGGGGCAAAACGCAGGTGCCAGCAGGTATCTGGGCTGATCCCGCTAACACTGCGTTTTTGGGAACCCTAAACTGCTGGGGACGCTAGTATAGATCTGATCAGATCAGATATTGATCTGTTCAGATACTATACCACTAAGGGAGGTGTAGGCTTCACGCGTGGGTGTTAGCGTTACTGGCACTAACCTGATGCTGCCTGGGGTGTGACGCAGACCCTCTCTGACGCTAAAACCTAATTGATATCACCCGCCGGGCGATCAGGGGGTTAAACCTTTATTGGGTTATATATACGGCGGGTGCCCTGACACTATAAAAAGCAAACTAACTAACCAGCGTCACCCGTAACACTTATATGATGATCACTGGTGAAAGGGTTAACTAGGGGCAATTAGGGGGTTAAAACCTTTATTAGATAATATATGGGGGTACCTGACGCTATAAAAACCTGCGGCGAACCTAAAAAAAAAATACTGGCTACTGATCTGCATCACCGACGCTAAGACATCGATCAGAAAAATGATCGCTTAGCGACAGTGGTGATAGGGGGTGAAAGGGTTACCTGGGGGGCGATCAAGGGGGTTAAACCTTTTTTTAGATAATTTATGGGGGTACCCGACGCTATAAAAACCTGCGGCGAACCTAAAAAAAAAATACTGGCTACCGATCTGCATCACCGACGCTAAGACATCGATCAGGAAAATGATCGCTTAGCGACAGTGGTGATAGGGGGTGAAAGGGTTACCTGGGGGGCGATCAAGGGGGTTAAACCTTTATTAGATAATTTATGGGGGTACCCGACGCTATAAAAACCTGCGGCGAACCTAAAAAAAAAATACTGGCTACCGATCTGCATCACCGACGCTAAGACATCGATCAGAAAAATGATCGCTTAGCGACAGTGGTGATAGGGGGTGAAAGGGTTACCTGGGGGGCGATCAAGGGGGTTAAACCTTTATTAGATAATTTATGGGGGTACCCGACGCTATAAAAACCTGCGGCGAACCTAAAAAAAATTATTGGGTACCGATCTGCATCACCGACGCTAAGACAGTGATCAGAAAAATGATCGCTTAGCCACGGCGGTGCTAGGGGGTGAAAGGGTTATCTGGGGGGTGATCAAGGGGTTAAAACTTTTAGGGGGGTTAGGGGGCTACACTGGACCTAAAACTAAATGTAGTGACACTTTTACAGTGATCAGTAAATAAATGGTCACTGCAATCAGTGACACTGTGACTGGGGGGTGATCTGGGGGGGCGATTTATGTGCCTATGTGTGCTGGTGTTAGTGTAGTGTTTGTGCACTAACCTGTGTGTCTTCTCTTGTACGGCGCTCGGTATATGTGAGCGCCGCACAGGAGATGACATCACTTCCTCCTGCTTTCTCTGTCTGTGTGTACATTCCACAGACAGAGGGGGCATTTCCATTCGCCGGGAGCGATCGCGGGGGGGTGGCCGGAATCGAACGGCCGTCCCCTCATGTCGGATCGCTCCCCAACGAATTCCGACCGCTCACTGTACAGAAGGGGGGTCCGATCGGACCCCCCAACTGTACAAAGGCAATCACGTATGCTCTACGTGATTGTGCCTGTCGGTGCCATTGTGCCAACGTATATATACAGTGAGCGGTTGTTAAGTGGTTAAGCAATCGGCAATTTCCGATAAGTTCCCACTGATGACACCATTGATCTTTTTAGCGATCTGTAAGTGGACAATTCTTCCCATTGAACACAAGTGTAAGGGGAATGCTTCCCACTGATCATCACACTAATATTTCATGAGTTGTAGTTCTAGTAATTATTCCTCTGTGTTAAGAGGGTTGAGAAAAGGCTGGCCTAGGCCCTTCTGAGCAGACAGCCTCATGGCTGTATCGCTGGCGTGCGATCTAAGGCACTCCTGCCTCCAACTGATGTCACTACTGTTCTGCCCACTCTTTTCTCACCCTGACATAAAGTAACTGCTGTGCCAGATGGCTCACTCCATACAGGTACAAAGATCAGAACAAGTCGGGGTAAGTCAATATTAGGGAAAGATCAGCTTTAGGGAGACTACTGGCAATACTAGTGACTAGTCCTTTGCCCTCTGTCTGCTTTTTTAAACACTTCCATAGTTCAGTTTTGCTTTCATTTTACAAGAAGATTGTCGTTGGGCTTTTAAACTGCCACGTAACATTTTTCTCTTAAGCAGTATTATAGTGGTTCTTAAGGCAGAAGGTTTTTTACCTTCGTGCATTAAGGTAAAAAAAAAAACTTCTGGGTGCAGTCCCCTTTTTGAGCCCCAGCTCGATCCAGTGATGTGCATGAGAGCAGTGGCTCTCCTGGGGGTTTCCTCATTGGCTCACAAAACCCGACACTGCAGCATGCTGATGGGAAATCCTTTTTATATATTTTTTTAAACCTATACTTCTCCTGTAATACCCAACTTGTTCGACTGTCACCAGCTGTCTGCAGGCTCAAGATTGAGAGCTGAGTAATCAGTACAGTCTGATCACTTGGCTCTTGGTCAGAGGTGGCAGGGAGCAGCTGCAACTTGGATCAGTGCTGCAACCATCTAGGCAAATATGACTGTTGATTTTTCTTTTATAGCCATACTACTTTGAGGGCAGGTTTGCCTGGACAGAGTCCAGTCTATTCTAACACTCCCCTCCCCCTAGACTAACAATGCGGCTGTCTGCTGTGCCCCATTTTCTCCTTCATCCAGAGTGGGGGCATCCTAATACAGGCGGTGGGTTACTGGACAGATCATCAGATGAAAACCGAGGGGGAAAAAAAAACAAATGCAGCCACCACATCCAATAATTGGTAAGCTGCTATATATTACATTTTTGAGTTTCAAATCTACCAACTGCTGCAATGTGTAAACAGTAGGCACATACAGGGGACATCTTCCAGAGTGCCCTTGGAGCCTTGAAAACCCAAGGTGCAGTTTTGAACCTTGGCTCCAATGTAGAGCTTTGTGCCTGCCCCTTCCTGTCATGAGCTCTTTTTTTTTTTTTTTATTTTTTTTTTTTTTTTAAATAAGCTGTCCCATCAGCCTACCGTTCTGTGTGGTCTTTGGAAGTCAAGATTTCTACAGAGTACCCTGGATCTCAGGAAAATATAAAAAGATTATGTCCTGTCACCTTTTTGGTTTCTGCATTTTCACTCTTTTCAGTTCATCGGGGTTAATATGTGGTCGGTTTACTTTTAAATGGTATTCACATTCCAAAACTGTGTAAATGAGGGAAATGGCTGGAACAGCAAAGTGCAACAACCAATACTAAATCTGAAAAATGGTTGACTGTTCAGTCTGTCACATGAGCCAGTATATGCACTGCAAATAATCTTTCTTGCCATCTACACCAGTGGTTCTCAACCTCAGTCCTCAAGTACCCCAAACGGGCCATGTTTTCAGGTTTTCCTTTACTTTGAACAGCTGCTTTAAATCAGTATCAATGACGTGGTATTGATAAGAGCTATTTTAACTAAGGGAAGTTCCCAAAACATGGCCCGTTTGGGGGTACTTGAGGACTGAGGTTGAGAACCACTAATTTACACTAGCTCAAGAGAGGTTTGAATAAAATTGCTCTCCCTGTCATATTTGCATGAATGAAAGATCTAATAAAGAGTAATGTGGCGCTCACTCAAATGTAATGTGTTAAATAAGGATGTGCAGCTATACACAAACAAAATGATTGGTACGTCTTCATAAACAATGTGCAATATGCAAAGTAAACAAATATTGTTGATCAAATATGTACCGATAGATCTCTCTATTAAATCATATGCAGTAAAGTACAATGAATACAAATGGACCATATAGTGACTCAACGTGCTAGATTTTGCTTGTGCAAAAAAAAAAAAAACGGGTAAATCCAATACATCTAGATGCTTCCACCATCCGTAGTGCGGAAGTGGTTTGCCCCAGCCTCTAACCTTAGACAAAGACCACTACAGGTCAAGTAGAGCCTCTATATCAGTGGTTCTCAACTCCAGTCCTCAGGGCCCACCAACAGGCCAGGTTTGCAAGATAACTGAAATGCATCACAGGTGATATAATTTGCTGCTCAGGGATTGCAGTATTCTAGTCTGCATCTCACCAAGGTAATACTTAAAATCTGGCCTGTTAGTGGGTCCTGAGGACAGGAGTTGAGAACCACTGCTCTATATAGATATAACTCCAGGTTCCAAGGCAATTCCAATCCTTGTTCCAGGGACACCCAGCCAGATAGATATTAACAGCTTGCAATGGTGATGTAAATTTCTTTACAGGTTCTTCCTTCCAATCATATGCAGTTAGACATGCAACAGAAAGAGGTCTTCATAGTGTAATATTCAAATATACTTTATTAGGAAAAACGTAGTAACTTACAGTTAAAATAGCACTGTTCAGCTTTACAAACACAGTAACTTATAGTATGTGGCATAGAAAAGTACAAACCACACTGGAGGGGTGATAACAAATTATTAAATTAAGTCAGTCTGAATCTAGGTGGATCCATGAACTACTCACCTTGACACCGCTAGGACATAACGTGGAGTTTGATCTTCACTGTTTTATATCTAATTTTTAACATTCATATTAATTTTATTGCTTTCTTTTAATTATCCACTAGATGTCACTATCCATCTCATTCTCTGGTCCATTTTAGCTGATGGGTGTTATTTTAGGTTCAGTCAGCAGGTGGCTCTGTCTGGTTATCATATCATTGCATTAATCAGGAATGTTATGGACTGTTTAGTATTGTGTTTTTTTTTAATAAATATTATACGGTATATTTGTTAGATTTTTCATTATACATACACTGTGCTAGTCAAGATAGAGAATTGTGTTGCAAAGACCATGACAGCAGCACTCGCTATATAAGGCCTGCATTGTACACCCGAATCCATACCCTTGATGAAGTCACGTGATCAGTGACGCAACGCGTCAGCAGGAGCCAGGTGATGTCGCTTCCGGTCGCGGCCGAGACCGTAAGTTCCTGTATTTGTAAAGCTGAACAGCGCTATTTTAATTGTAAGTTACTACGTTTTTTTATTACCATTTACATCACCATTGCAAGCTGTTATTATCTATCTGGCTGGGTGTCCCTGGAAAAAGGATTGATATTGCCTTGGAACCTGGAGTTACATCTATATAGAGGCCCTAATTGACCTGTAGGGGTCTTTATCTAGGGTGAGAGGCTGGGGCAAACCACTGGTACTATACGGGCATCTAGATGTATTGGATTTCCCTGTTATTTTGCACAAGCACTTTATTTATAATGAACGTTATGAATTAGGAACGTCCAGCACGTTGATTCACTGTATAGTCACTTTGGATTCATTGCACTTTACTGTATATGAAGATTAGTTTATTTTTATATATATATATATATTATATATATATATATATAGCTGTACAAAAATGTGCAAATAGATAAACAATATTTGTTTACTTTGCATATTGCACTTTATTGTTTATGAAGACGTACCAATCATTTTGTTTGTATATAGTTGCACATCCTTATTTGACACATCACTGTGTCTGTTAACACATTACATTTGATTGAGCACCACATTACTCTTTATTATATTAGCACTGTGTGGGAACACCATTTATGTTGGCAGCTACTTATTATTATGTGGTCTGCACATTAGTATTTACAATTTATAATGAAAGATCTGCTCCTATGAATTTTAAACAGATTTCTCTACTCTACAATTGTACCACGAAGAATGATTTTGGTTTACTATACTTGTTTACCTACATCACTTTTCCATTGGCCATACATGACCTGAAATATGTAAGTGATTCAATTGATTACCTAATTATTGTCACTTTCACCCCCTTCCTGCCCAGGCCAATTTTCATCTTTTAGCACTCTCACACTTTGAATGACAATTGCGTGGTCATGCAACACTGTTCCCAAATTACATTTTTATATATATATATTTTTATTTTTATTTTTTTTATTGAAGATGATTCGTATAAGTACAGAACATAGCCTTTGGGCATCCCCGGCTAACAAATACAGATAACACAAACTGCTAAATAATACAACTTATCAAATACAAAGAACAAAACATTCCATACATTGCGCTCGGCCTTTCTAATATTTTTTTTTCAAGGATTAATGAATTACAAGGAGACTCCTTCTCCCTCTCAACCAACAGAGTGATATATCAGGAGAACATTTACTCATAGTTGGATTTATACCCGATCTAACGAAGCATGAGTCACTGCAAAGGAGTAAAACCGTATATATCTTAGGCTAAACCATATCGGGGGTGAATAGATTCAGTCCATGGACTCCTGATTGTCAGCTGTATAGTCTAAAGCCTCGTACACACGGCCGGTTTTCTCGGCAAGAAACGACAAGAAAACCGATTGGGAGAGCTTTCTTGCTGAGAAAACCGTTCGTGTGTATGGTTTCTCGTCAGGATTCTTGTTTTTCTCGTCGGCCTGTTTCCTGACGAGAAAACCGGTCGTGTGTATGCTTTTCCGAGTCTTAAAAAATCGCACATGCTCAGAATCAAGTATAAGACGGGAGCGCTCCTTCTGGTAAAACTAGCGTTCGTAATGGAGATAGCACATTCGTCACGCTAAAATGAACTGAAAGCACGAAGACTGAAAAGCGCGAATCGTCTCTTCCCAAACTACTAACACGCGGTAACACAAGATCAGCAAAAGCAGCCCAAGGGGTGGTGCCATTGGAATCGAACTTACCCTTTATACTGCCGTTGTACGTGTTGTACGTGACCGCGCTTTACAACGATGAGATTAAAGATGAGGGGAGGGGCATGAAATGTCTCCGCCCATCACACATGGAAAGCTGTCAGACAAAATTTGGAATTTAAAGCAGTTTTTAACCGTTTTATGCACTTACCTGTAATTGGTTGAAATGGTAACGGTCTTCTTGGCACGAGTATTTTGCCTATAAAAAGAAAAAAATGCGTCACATTAGTACACTCCGGCGGTGATCTACAGAGAAGAAGCTTGTCCCTCCCACCCTCCCTTGTTGCGGCTTTATTATGTGGTTGTTGTCCTTTTCTGTTTGAAAAGGGACTTAATGTTGTGTAATGTAGCTTGAGCTTTAAATAGCTAAGCTTTATATATATGGTATTAATTTTTGTTGAATTATATATCTAATGTGATATAAGTATTGATATATTTATAATTGATAAAATATTTATCTATACCAATAATAAAGGCCGCGGCCATTACATCCACATGCAATAGTATTTGGGTTTTTTATTTTAAAATTATATATATTTAAAGTAATAAGTTATGACTAGCTTTCCATTGGAATTGACAGTGTGTATGCAAGGAAAGCTTGACAAGAATCTCGTCGAGAAAAACAAAGTTGTTTTTTTACGACGAGATTCTCAGTCGTGTGTACTAGGCTTGAGTCTGTCCACAAGTGCTAGACCTTCTCAAATTTTTGAGGGCAACCCCGAGACAAATAGCTTTGTATAGGGGTACAACCCTATTGATTAGACGCTTCCAGAAAGACAACGTGTCTGATTTCCACTTGAGCACTATCGCCTTCCTGGCATAAAATAATAAGAGTCCCAATAAGGTACGCATAGCCCTATTAATGGCCAAAGAGTCAACTAACCCCAGGAGACAAATTCCAACCTTTACAGGGTCATGCATAGTAGTCAGAGTATATATGAACTGGGTCACATCCCGCCAATAGCTACTAATCTGAGGGCTCTCCCAAAATATATGGGAAAATCCCACAGGGTTGCTAGAACACCTCCAACAGCAAGAAGAGGAACTAGTGTAGATACAATGTAGTCTTTGCAGGGTAAAATTAATTCTGTGCACTATTTTAAATTGGATCAACCTGTCTTTAGTCAATATTAATGCTTGGAATGGGCTGTCCTAGTGATCCTCCTAGTCTTCATCATCCAATTCCTGCTCCTCCGAGTGCCACACTGTAAGCAGGGCATCTAGACCCTCATGAGCGGAGTTTTTAATCATTTTATTTTTTTTAAGCTTTCTTTTGATGGTATTTAATCACCACTGGGTTTTTTTTTTTTCTTTCTGCTAAATAAATGAAAAAAGAGCCGAATTTTTGAAAAAAAATTAAGTTTTTCTTTAGTTTCTAATTTTTCTTTTTCACTGATGTACGCTAACAAAGTGGGACTAATAATCTGTGTAAATGCTGTACTCACTGTACCCTTTCAGATCAGCTCTCCTTTCCTCACACACTGTCTCTCTGAGGAAAGGAGAGCCGATAACTGGCAATACTGTTTACATGTGACCAGCTGTCATTGGACACAGCTGATCATGCGGTAAAGGGCCGCTGTGATTGGCCCTTAACCACTTAACGACCGCTCACTGTATATATACGTCGGCAGAATGGCACGGACAGGCACAATCACGTGCCTGTACGTGCCTGCCTTCGTATGGGTGGGGGGTCCCATCGGACCCCCCTCCGGTACAGTGAGCGGCCGTGATCGCTTCGGGAGCGATCCGTGATGAGGGGGCCGCCATTCGATTCTGGCCACCCCCTTGCGATCGCTTCCGGCGTATGAAAAGCTTCCTCTGCCTGTGTAGTGTTTACACAGGCAGGAGAAAGTGATGTCATCTCTCATGCGGCGCTCACATATACCGAGCGCCGCATGAGAGAAGACATCAGGTTAGTGCACTAAACAGCACACTGACACCAGGACACATAGGCACACGATCGCCCCCCCCCCCCCAGGCCCCCCCCCAGATCACCCCCCAGCCCCCAGTCACAGTGTCACTGATTGCAGTGACCATTTATTTACTGATCACTGCAACCAGTGACATTTGTGACTGTAAAAGTGTCAGGGCAGAGTGTTTTAGGTCCAGTGTAGCCCCCTAACCCCCCCTAATAAAGGTTTAACCCCTTGATCGCCCCCCCAGGTAACCCTTTCACCGCTGTCACTAAGCGATCGTTTTTCTGATCGCTGTCTTAGTGTCGGTGATGCCGATATGTAGCCAGTTATTTTTTTTAGGTTCGCCGCAGGTTTTTATAGCGTCAGGTACCCCCATATATTACCTAATAAAGGTTTAACCCTTTGATCGCCCCCCCAGGTAACGCTTTCACCCCCTTTTGCCCGTGTCACTAAGCGATCGTTTTTCTGATCGCTGTCTTAGTGTCGGTGATGCCGATAGGTAGCCAGTTATTTTTTTTAGGTTCGCCGCAGGTTTTTATAGCGTCAGGTACCCCCATATATTACCTAATAAAGGTTTAACCCCTTGATCGCCCCCAGGTAACCCTTTCACCCCCTTTTGCCAGTGTCACTAAGCGATCGTTTTTCTGATCGCTGTCTTAGTGTCAGTGATGCCGATAGGTAGCCAGTTATTGTTTTTAGGTTCGCCGCAGGTTTTTATAGCGTCAGGTACCCCCATATATTACCTAATAAAGGTTTAACCCCTTGATCGCCCCCCCAGCTAACCCTTTCACCCCCTTTTGCCAGTGTCACTAAGCGATCGTTTTTCTGATCGCTGTCTTAGTGTCGGTGATGCCAATAGGTAGCCAGTTATTTTTTTTTAGGTTCGCCACAGGTTTTTATAGCGTCAGGTACCCCCATATATTACCTAATAAATGTTTAACCCCTTGATCGCCCCCCAGGTAACCCTTTCACCCCCTTTTGCCAGTGTCACTAAGCGATCGTTTTTCTGATCGCTGTATTAGTTATGCTGGTGCCAATAGGTAGCCAGTTATTTTTTTTTAGGTTCGCCGCAGGTTTTTATAGCGTCAGGTACCCCCAAATATTATCTAATAAAGGTTTTAACCTCCTAATTGCCCCTAGTTAACCCTTTCACCAGTGATCACCGTATAAGTGTTACTGGTGACACTGGTTAGCCAGTTAGTTATTTTGTTATTTAGGTTCCCCATCAGGTTTTTATATAGCGTCAGGTACCCCCATATATTACCTAATAAAGGTTTAACCCCCTGATTGCCCCTAGTTAACCCTTTCACCCCTGATCACCATATAAGTGTTACGGGTGACGCTGGTTAGTTAGTTTGCTTTTTATAGTGTCAGGGCACCCGCCATATATAACCCAATAAAGGTTTAACCCCTGATCGCCCGGCGGGTGATATCAATTAGGTTTTAGTGTCAGAGAGGGTCTGCGTCGCCCCAGGCAGCGTCAGGTTAGTGCCAGGAACGCTAACACCCACGCGTGAAGCATACACCTCCCTTAGTGGTATAGTATCTGATCTGATCAGATCTATACTAGTGTCCCCAGCAGTTTAGGGTTCCCAAAAACGCAGTGTTAGCGGGATCAGCCCAGATACCTGCTAGCACCTGCGTTTTGCCCCTCCATCCAGCCCAGGCCACCCAAGTGCAGTATCGATCGATCACTGTCACTTACAAAAGACAACACACATAACTGCAGCGTTCACAGAGACAGGCCTGATCCCTGCGACTCCAGTGCTGTAGGAGGTGATTTCACCACCACAGTTAAAAAAAAAAAAGAGCATATATGCCGAAGCAGGGGGGCAGCAGGGGCAGAGGATAGATTTTGCTCCTAATGCCGCGTACATACGGTCAAAATTCCGACGGAGGCATGCCCGTGGAAAAGTCCGACCATGTGTGTGCGCCGTAACTTTTGCGGGAGGATGCCCCCATGCTTCGGCATATATAAATGGTGCATGTATGCCCATCATTAGAAGTGGCTGAATGAAGGGAGGTATTCTAATGGTGGGCATACCCACTGATCAATCTCTTTTTTTTGTTCAGCCAACAGGCTGCATGAAAAAAAAGATTACGATACATGTCCAACAAGGACCAGCAACGTACTGGTATGTTGCTGGACTTTGGTTATACCAGATTGATGCTTGCGGGTTTAGGTATCATATTGGTATCATTCTTTTCAGCCAGCGGCCGACTTTCATGTAAAAGCAATCCTAGCGGCTAATTAGCCTCTGGACTGCTTTTACAAGCAGTGGGAGGGAATGTCCCCCCCCGGATATAAAAAGCGCTATTGGGAAATTGGGAAAGCATTTTATCACACCGATCTTGGTGTGGTCAGATGCTTTGAGGGCAGAGAAAAGATCTAGGGTCCAATAGACCCTATTTTTTTTTCAAAAAAAGAGTACCTGTCACTACCTATTGCTATCATAGGGGATATTTACATTCCCTGAGATAACAATAAAAATTATAAAAAAAATATATGGAAAGAACAGTTTAAAAATAAAATAAAAAAGCAAAATTAATATAAAAAAAAAAAAAACACCCCTGTCCCACCCTGCTCTTGCACAATGGCGAACGCAAGCGTCGGTCTGGCGTCATATGTAAACAGCAATTGCATCATGCATGTGAGGTATCACCGCGAAGGTCAGATCGAGGGCAGTCATTTTAGCAGTAGACCTCCTCTGTAAATCTAACGTGGTACCCTGTAAAGGCTTTTAAAGGCTTTTAAAAATGTATGTAGTTTGTCACCACTGCGCGTTTGTGCGAAATTTTAAAGCATGTCATGTTTGGTATCTATGTACTCAGCCTAAGATCATCTTTTTTATTTCATCAAACATTTGGGCAATATAGTGTGTTTTAGTGCATTAAAATTAAAAAAAGTGTATTTTTTCCCCAAAAAATGCGTTTGAAAAATCGCTGCGCAAATACTGTGTGGAAAAAAAATGCAACACCCACCATTTTAATCTGTAGGGACTTTGATTTAAAAAAATATATAATGTTTGGGGGTTCAACATAATTTTCTTGCAAAAAAAAAAAATGTTTTCATGTAAACAAAAAGTGTCAGAAAGGGCTTTGTCTTCAATAGGGATGAGCTTCGTGTTCGAGTCGAACATACGTTCGACTCGAACATTGGCTGTTCGATCGTTCGACGAAGATCGAACGATTTGGGCCGTTCGCGCCAAATTCGAGTGACGCGAACGGCCCACAATGCACTACGCCATCGCAGTGTCATCCAGGCGCTGTGATTGGCCAAGCATGCACTGTGACCCCGCATGCTTGGCCAATCACAGCGCCGGCAGCGAGGAGAGCAATGATTGGCCACAGGCAGGATGCCTGTGGCCAATTATTGCTGAGGGTGTTTAGTACACGCCCCACACTATAAAAGGCCGCCAGCACGGCGGCCTAGTGTAGTGTGTTCCGGAGCAGGGATAGAGCAGCATAGGCAGGGACAGTGACTGTTATTTCTTTCTTGCTTAACCTGGATTCCTTTAGTTTAGGGAAAGAGAAGGATAGGTAGGGAGAGTGTCAGTGTGTTTTGTGCTTGTGCTATAGTGTGCTTAAAAAAAACATTTATTCTAGGGACAGAAAACTGTAGGTAGGGACAGTGTCAGTTTCTTTCACTCTGCAAGTCCTTGTTTCCAGGGACCTGGAAGGACAGTGAGTGAATTGTCCTTGTGCTATATTGTGCTTAAAAAAACATTTATTCTAGGGACAGAAAACTGTAGGTAGGGAGAGTGTCAGTTTCTTTCACTCTGCAAGTCCTTGTTTCCAGGGACCTGTAAGGACAGTGAGTGAATTGTCCTTGTGCTATATTGTGCTTAAAAAAAACATTTATTCTAGGGACAGAAAACTGTAGGTAGGGAGAGTGTCAGTTTATTTCACTCTGCAAGTCCTTGTTTCCAGGGACCTGGAAGGACAGTGAGTGAATTCTCCTTGTGCTATATTGTGCTTAAAAAAAACATTTATTCTAGGGACAGAAAACTGTAGGTAGGGACAGTGTCAGTTTCTTTCACTCTGCAAGTCCTTGTTTCCAGGGACCTGTAAGGACAGTGAGTGAATTGTCCTTGTGCTATATTGTGATTAAAAAAAACATTTTTTCTAGGGACAGAAAACTGTAGGTAGGGAGAGTGTTTTTTTTCTTTCACTCTGCAAGTCCTTGTTTCCAGGGACCTGTAAGGACAGTGAGTGAATTGTCCTTGTGCTATATTGTGCTTAAAAAAAACATTTTTTCTAGGGACAGAAAACTGTAGGTAGGGAGAGTGTTTTTTTTCTTTCACTCTGCAAGTCCTTGTTTCCAGGGACCTGTAAGGACAGTGAGTGAATTGTCCTTGTGCTATATTGTGCTTAAAAAAAACATTTATTCTAGGGACAGAAAACTGTAGGTAGGGAGAGTGTCAGTTTATTTCACTCTGCAAGTCCTTGTTTCCAGGGACCTGGAAGGACAGTGAGTGAATTCTCCTTGTGCTATATTGTGCTTAAAAAAAACATTTATTCTAGGGACAGAAAACTGTAGGTAGGGACAGTGTCAGTTTATTTCACTCTGCAAGTCCTTGTTTCCAGGGACCTGGAAGGACAGTGAGTGAATTGTCCTTGTGCTATATTGTGATTAAAAAAAACATTTATTCTAGGGACAGAAAACTGTAGGTAGGGAGAGTGTCAGTTTATTTCACTCTGCAAGTCCTTGTTTCCAGGGACCTGGAAGGACAGTGAGTGAATTGTCCTTGTGCTATATTGTGATTAAAAAAACATTTTTTCTAGGGACAGAAAACTGTAGGTAGGGAGAGTGTTTTTTTTCTTTCACTCTGCAAGTCCTTGTTTCCAGGGACCTGTAAGGACAGTGAGTGAATTGTCCTTGTGCTATATTGTGCTTAAAAAAAACATTTATTCTAGGGACAGAAAACTGTAGGTAGGGAGAGTGTCAGTTTATTTCACTCTGCAAGTCCTTGTTTCCAGGGACCTGGAAGGACAGTGAGTGAATTCTCCTTGTGCTATATTGTGCTTAAAAAAAACATTTATTCTAGGGACAGAAAACTGTAGGTAGGGACAGTGTCAGTTTCTTTCACTCTGCAAGTCCTTGTTTCCAGGGACCTGTAAGGACAGTGAGTGAATTGTCCTTGTGCTATATTGTGATTAAAAAAAACATTTTTTCTAGGGACAGAAAACTGTAGGTAGGGAGAGTGTTTTTTTTCTTTCACTCTGCAAGTCCTTGTTTCCAGGGACCTGTAAGGACAGTGAGTGAATTGTCCTTGTGCTATATTGTGATTAAAAAAAACATTTTTTCTAGGGACAGAAAACTGTAGGTAGGGAGAGTGTTTTTTTTCTTTCACTCTGCAAGTCCTTGTTTCCAGGGACCTGTAAGGACAGTGAGTGAATTGTCCTTGTGCTATATTGTGCTTAAAAAAAACATTTATTCTAGGGACAGAAAACTGTAGGTAGGGAGAGTGTCAGTTCATTTCACTCTGCAAGTCCTTGTTTCCAGGGACCTGGAAGGACAGTGAGTGAATTCTCCTTGTGCTATATTGTGCTTAAAAAAAACATTTATTCTAGGGACAGAAAACTGTAGGTAGGGACAGTGTCAGTTTCTTTCACTCTGCAAGTCCTTGTTTCCAGGGACCTGTAAGGACAGTGAGTGAATTGTCCTTGTGCTATATTGTGATTAAAAAAAACATTTTTTCTAGGGACAGAAAACTGTAGGTAGGGAGAGTGTTTTTTTTCTTTCACTCTGCAAGTCCTTGTTTCCAGGGACCTGTAAGGACAGTGAGTGAATTGTCCTTGTGCTATATTGTGCTTAAAAAAAACATTTTTTCTAGGGACAGAAAACTGTAGGTAGGGAGAGTGTTTTTTTTCTTTCACTCTGCAAGTCCTTGTTTCCAGGGACCTGTAAGGACAGTGAGTGAATTGTCCTTGTGCTATATTGTGCTTAAAAAAAACATTTATTCTAGGGACAGAAAACTGTAGGTAGGGAGAGTGTCAGTTTATTTCACTCTGCAAGTCCTTGTTTCCAGGGACCTGGAAGGACAGTGAGTGAATTGTCCTTGTGCTATATTGTGATTAAAAAAAACATTTATTCTAGGGACAGAAAACTGTAGGTAGGGAGAGTGTCAGTTTATTTCACTCTGCAAGTCCTTGTTTCCAGGGACCTGTAAGGACAGTGAGTGAATTGTCCTTGTGCTATATTGTGATTAAAAAAAACATTTTTTCTAGGGACAGAAAACTGTAGGTAGGGTGAGTGTTTTTTTTCTTTCACTCTGCAAGTCCTTGTTTCCAGGGACCTGTAAGGACAGTGAGTGAATTGTCCTTGTGCTATATTGTGCTTAAAAAAAACATTTATTCTAGGGACAGAAAACTGTAGGTAGGGAGAGTGTCAGTTTATTTCACTCTGCAAGTCCTTGTTTCCAGGGACCTGTAAGGACAGTGAGTGAATTGTCCTTGTGCTATATTGTGATTAAAAAAAACATTTTTTCTAGGGACAGAAAACTGTAGGTAGGGAGAGTGTCAGTTTCTTTCACTGTGAAAGTCCTTGTTTCAAGGGACAGAGAAGGACACCTGAAGGTAGCCCTTATTGCTTTTTTCCCATCTCCCTGCAGGCCATCTATTAGAATGTCTGGAAGGCAAACAAGGAGAGGCAGACAGTCAGGAGGCAATAAAAGAGGGCAAGCAGGCTCTGTGTCTGGGGGCAACAGTGCTGGTCGTGGACGCGGTGCATTGTCATCAGCACATGGCCATGGGACACGCTTGTCCTTCTTTTCGGCAGCTGGACATGTTGAGCCACATCATGCCGAAGACTTGGTAGAGTGGATGACCAAGCCCTCCTCCTCCTCCTCATCCTCTCTCACCCAGGCTCAGGGTACTGGAAAAGCAGCTGCCAAAGCGTCGTCTTCCCTGGTATCAATGTCAGACAAATCATCAGTCACTCCTTCCCTAGACCCACCATGTCCTCCTCCTGAGGAGTCCCCCGAACTGTTTCAGCACAGTGTTGGGTACATGCTCCAGGAGGATGCCCAGCGTTTCGAAGGGTCTGATGATGAAACCCAGCTAGAGGAAGGCAGTAGCGTGAGAGCAGACAGAGGGGATGCTCAAGAAGGACACCAATCTGGCAGTCATGTTCCAGCAGCTGCAGCATACTGCCAGATTGGCTCCAGTGATGAGGAGGGAGGGGATGATGAGGTCACTGACTCCACGTGGGTGCCTAATAGGAGAGAGGAGGAGGAGGAGGATGAGGAGGAGGCACATCTCCAACGAGGCAGGATGCCCTTTGGTGGCCAGCGTAAGGGCAGTACACCGACGGAATCACACCGCAGAGCTCCGCCTGTGCAGGGCGCTGCCTCTGCCCGTCATTCAAAAAGTTCTTTGGTGTGGGCCTTTTTTGAGGCTAGTGCATCAGATCGCACAGCTGCTGTTTGCAACATATGTCTCAAGCGTATATCGCGTGGCCAAAACATCAGCCGCTTGGGTACCACATGCCTGACCAGACATATGTTGACCTGCCATGCAGCTCGTTGGCAAGCCTACCTCAAAGACCCACACCAAAGAACAAAGCGGACCTCTCCTTGCACCGCATCAGCTGGGATCTCCAACCCCACTATAACTTCAGTCCTCTCTGAAACATGCACTGAGAGGAATGAAGGTGTAGAATTAGGTGTGTCACAGCCAAGTACTTGTGCCCACTCTGCTAGCAGTACACCGACGTCCGATTCTAGCAGGCAAATTTCCCTGCCCCAGCTGCTGGACCGTCGAAAGAAGTTCACTCCCAGCCATCCACATGCCCAGCGGTTGAATGCTAGCTTGGCTAAATTGCTAGCGCTTCAACTGCTGCCTTTTCAGTTGGTAGACTCGGCCCCCTTCCGTGAGTTTGTGCAATGTGCAGTTCCTCAGTGGCAGGTTCCCAAACGCCACTTTTTCTCACGGAAGGCTATTCCGGCTCTCTACCGGCATGTGGAAGGCAATGTCTTGGCCTCGCTGGACAGGGCGGTCAGCGGTAAGGTGCATATTACCGCTGACTCATGGTCCAGCAGGCATGGACAGGGACGTTACCTTTCTTTCACGGCCCATTGGGTCACTCTTTTGGCAGCTGGGAAGGATTCAGGACAAGGTGCAGTAGTGTTGGAGGTTGTCCCACCGCCACGCCTCCAAAATGCTACTACTGGTTGTGACACACCTCTCTCCTCCACCCCCTCCTCTTCTTCTTCCTCCATGGCCTCTTCCTGTGGTTTGTCCTATGAACCAGCGGTGCTCCGTAGCCGTTCACGGGGCTACGCAAGTACGCAGGCAAAAAGATGCCATGCCGTGCTTGCGCTGGTGTGTTTGGGGGACAGAAGCCACACTGGGGCAGAGGTCCTGTCTGCTCTGCAGGGCCAGGCCGAGAGGTGGTTGACGCCACGCCAGCTTAAGCCAGGAATGGTGGTTTGCGACAATGGCACCAACCTCCTCTCCGCCCTCCGACAGGGACAACTGACCCATGTGCCCTGTGTGGCTCACGTCCTTAACCTGGTGGTGCAGCGCTTCTTGGGCAGGTACCCGGGCTTACAGGATGTCCTGAGGCAGGCCAGGAAAGTCTGTGTGCATTTCCGCAGATCTTATAATGCCAGTGCTCGCCTGGCTGAGCTGCAAAAGGAGTTGAACCTGCCCAAGAACCGCCTTATATGTGACATGCCCACCAGGTGGAACTCAACGTTGGCCATGCTGCAGCGGCTGCACACGCAGCAGAGGGCCATCAATGAGTACCTGTGCGACTACGGCACCAGGACAGGGTCAGGGGAGCTTGGTTTTTTTTCTCCACGCCAGTGGGGCATGATCAGGGATGCATGCACTGTCCTGGCACCATTTGAGGAGGCCACGAGGATGGTGAGCAGTGACAGTGCATGCATCAGTGACACTGTACCTCTTGTCCACCTGTTGGAGCACACGCTGCGTGGAATAATGGACAGGGCACTTGAGGCAGAACAGAGGCAGGAAGAGGAGGACTTCCTTGCCTCTCAAGGCCCCCTTTACCCAGACAGTGTTCCTTCTGTCCCACCCATCGCACAGGAAGAGGAGGAGGAGGAGGAGGAGGAGGAGGAGGAGGAGGAGGAGGAGGAGGATTGTGTCAGCATGGAGGTGGAGGCTGGCACTCAGCATCATCAGCAGCAGTCTTTTAGGGATGATTTACAGTCCCAAGAAACCAGTGGACTTGTACGTGGCTGGGAGGAGGTGGCTGCGGATCATGTCGTCCTTAGTGACCCAGAGGACTCCGGAGCGAATGCCTCAGCAAACCTACGCTGCATGGCCTCCCTGATCCTGCAAAGTCTGCGGAAGGATCCTCGTATTCTTCGGATCAAGGAGAGGGACCATTACTGGCTGGCCACTCTCCTTGATCCACGGTACAAGGGTAAGGTTGCGGACCTTATGTTACCGTCGCAGAGGGAGCAGAGGATGAGACAACTCCGGGAGGCCTTGCAGAAAGGTCTGTGCAACGCGTTCCCAGAGACTGGGAGGTTGCAAACTCCTGGTCCTGGACAACGAGTTGCTGAGGCTTCGGCCAGTCAAAGAAGGAGCGGTGGGGAAGGTGGCCGTCTGACCGATGCGTTCAGACAATTCTTTAGTCCGCAGCCCCAAAGTATGATCGGTTCCAGCAACCATCGCCAGCGTCTGATAAACATGGTGCAGGAATATCTAGGGGCAAGGTCAGACTTGGACACCTTCCCCACCGAAAATCCTCTGGCTTACTGGGTCTTGAGGATGGATCACTGGCCAGAGCTTGCACAGTATGCAATTGAGCTACTGGCCTGTCCTGCATCCAGCGTTCTTTCGGAACGCACATTCAGTGCTGCTGGAGGATTTGTCACGGATCACAGGGTGCGCCTGTCCACCGACTCGGTTGATCGACTGACTTTCATCAAGATGAACCAGTCTTGGATCACCACCAGCTACCACACACCTGATGCTGATATAACAGACTAATTGATTTTAACATGTCACATCCCTTCAAGACTGATGCTGATGCTGAGTGCCTGTGCTGTTATGTTGACTGGCTATCCTCCTCCTCCGAGTCCTCAATGATACGATTGATGATGATAGCTTGTAAGATCATTTTTGTTTATGGGTGCCGCCACCAGTGCCTAACGCCCAATTTTTCAGCCCCTGTTTAACAGGGGCGTGTAATTACAATTTTTGAAGCAATACTTTGCAACAGGGCTCATTGCTGTGCTCCAAGTACAGTATCTGTGAGGAGTTGCAGTGTTGTGCCACCAGTGCCTAAGGCCCAATTTTTCAGCCCCTGTTTAACAGGGGCGTGTCATTACAATTTTTGAAGCAATACTTTGCAACAGGGCTCATTGGTGTGCTCCAAGTACAGTATCTGTGAGGAGTTGCAGTGTTGTGCCACCAGTGCCTAAGGCCCAATTTTTCAGCCCCTGTTTAACAGGGGCGTGTCATTACAATTTTTGAAGCAATACTTTGCAACAGGGCTCATTGCTGTGCTCCAAGTACAGTATCTGTGAGGAGTTGCAGTGTTGTGCCACCAGTGCCTAAGGCCCAATTTTTCAGCCCCTGTTTAACAGGGGCGTGTCATTACAATTTTTGAAGCAATACTTTGCAACAGGGCTCATTGCTGTGCTCCAAGTACAGTATCTGTGAGGGGTTGCAGTGTTGTGGCACCAGTGCCTAAGGCCCAATTTTTCTGCCCCTGTTCAACAGGGGCATGTAATTACAATTCTTGATCTAATAATTCACAGCAGGGCCCATTGCTGCACCCACCAAGAGTAACTGTCAGGGCTTACAGTGTTGTGGCACCAGCACCACCATCAAAGGCCCAATTTTTACTACCACTGTTCAACAATTATATGTAATTAAAATTCCTGATATAATAGTTGACAGCAGGGCGTTCCAGCACCAACCAAGAGTAACTGTGAGTGCTTACAGTGTTGTGCCAACACCAACAACTAAGGGGCCTATTTCTGCAGAGTATATACGGCAGGTCCCTACTTTCAAACATCCAACTTACAAACGACTCCTACTTGCAAACGCAAGAAGACAACAGGAAGTGAGAGGAAATCTACCACTAGGAAGGAAAATTCTCTCCTGTAAGAATAAATATGGGAGAAAGGTGTCTCCTCTGTACTGATGCTTTATCAGCAATCCTTGTTTCAAGAAAAACACCACATTTCAAAAACAGTTGTCATTGGGACGGAAAGTGAGGTGAAATGTTCTGAACAGGGGCACAGACAGCAAAACAAATGTTACAGGGGTGATAACCCTTACCTATGTTTTCCAAAAAGTTTAAAAATAGATTTTTGGTCTGGAGCTACACTTCAACAATGTACCTGTTCAAAATTACAAACAGACTCTACATAAGAACAAACCTACAGTCCCTGTCTTGTATGCACCGCCTGTATAGGGCTGTTCAGAGTATATAGGGCCTTTTTTATTTTATGTGCGGGGTTCCCCTTAATATCCATACAAGACCCAAAGGGGCTGGTAATGGGCTGGGGTAGGGGGGGGGGGGTCATGGGGTAGCTATGCCATTTTTCTTAAAGAATTTCATCCATATTACCGGGACCAGACATTACATTAAAGCCGCAAGCAGTTTTAAATGGCTTTTTTTTCCTTTAGAAGTGTCATTTTGTGCAGGGACAGTTCTAAACACGGGAAACACGTGGCACTTCACAGGCATACTTTAGACACCCCCCAGGTACGATATTTAAAGGAATATTTGACTTTTTTTTTTTCACTTTATGCATCATTAAAATGACTGCTCCCGAAAAACGACCGTTTTTAAAACTTCTTTTTGCATTGATACATGTCCCCTGGTGCAGAACCCGGGTTCCCAAACCCTTTTTAGGACAATAACATGCATAATAGTTGTTATAATTAGCACTTTAGAATTCGAACGTTCGCATCCATTGTATTTAATAGGGTTCTAATGTTCGTTCGAACTTTCGGTCCGTTCGCGGGTTCTGGTGCGAACCGAACCCGGGGGTGTTCGGCTCATCACTAGTCTTCAAGTGGTTAGAAGAGTGGATGTAAGCTTCCTAATGTTGTGTATAAAATGCCAGGACAGTTCAAAACCCCCCCAAATGACTCCATTTTGGAAAGCAGACACCCCAAGCTATATACTGAGAGGCATGTCGAGTCCATGGAATATTTTATATGTTGACACAAGTTGCGGGAAAAAAGACAATACATTTTTTATTTATTTATTTTTTGCACAAAGTTGTCACTAAATTATATGTTGCTCAAACATGCCATGGGCATATGTGGAATTACACCCCAAAATACATTCTGTTGCTTCTCCTGAGTACGGGGATACCACATGTGTGAGACTTTTTGGGAGCCTAGACGCGTACGGGACCCCAAAAACCAAGCACCACCTTCAGGCTTTCTAAGGGTGTAAATTTTTGATTTCACTCCTCACACTGCCTATCACAGTTTCAGAGGCCATGGAATGCCCAGATGGCACAAAACCCCCCCAAATGACCCCATTTTGGAAAGTAGACACCCTAAGCTATTTGCTGAGAGGTATGGTGAGTATTTTGCAGATCTCGTTTTTTGTCAAAGTTTTGAAAATTGAAAAAAAAATAAAAAAAAATATTTTATTTCTTCATTTTCAAAAACAAATGAGAGCTTTAAAATACTCACCATGCCTCTCAGCAAATAGCTTGGGGTGTCTACTTTCTAAAATGGGGTCATTTGGGGGGGTTTTGTGCTATTTTGGCATTTTATGGCCTTCGAAACTGTGATAGGTAGTGAGGAGTGAAATCAAAAATTTGTGCCCTTAGAAATCCTGAAGGCGGTGCTTGGTTTTCGAGGTCCCGTACGCGGCTAGGTTCCTAAAAAGTCCCACACATGTGGTATCCCCGTACTCAGGAGAAGCAGCAAAATGTATTTGGGGTGTAATTCCACATATAACCATGGCATGTGTGAGCAATATATCAAAAAATATTCAATGGGCTCAACATGCCTCTCAGCAATTTCCTTGGGGTGTCTACTTTCCAAAATGGGGTCATTTGGGGGGTTGGGGGGTTTGTACTGCCCTGACAATTTTAGCACCTCAAGAAATGAGATAGGCAGTCATAAATTAAAAGCTGTGTAAATTCCAGAAAATGTACCCTAGTTTGTAGACGCTATAACTTTTGCGCAAACCAATAAATATACGCTTATTGACATTTTTTTTACTAAAGACATGTGGCTGAATAAATGTTGGCCTAAATGTATGACTAAAATTTAGTTTATTCGATTTTTCTTATAACAAAAAGTAGAAAATATCATTTTTTTTTCAAAATTTTCAGTATTTTTCCGTTTATATCGCAAAAAAAAATAATAATCGCAGAGGCAATCAAATACCATTAAAAGAAAGCTCTATTTGTGGGAAGAAAAGGACGCAAATTTCGTTTGGGTACAACAATGCATGTCCGCACAATTTCCAGTTAAAGCAGCGCAGTGCCAAATTGTGAAATCACCTTTGGTCATTAAGCTGCGTAATGGTTCGGGGCTTAAGTGGTTAAACCCGATCGAAGATCCTTTCTGAAGCATGTTCCAGGGGGCAGGAAGTGCGTTCTCAGGAGAACGTCCAGGCACGCCTTCCCAGAACTGGATAATGGCGCTTTAGCCCTATATCGGCTGTAGCGCTGTGGGCAAGCGGTTAAACCGATGTATTATGAAAATGGAGTTGGCTCCTGAGTGACAGAAGCTCATGAAAATATCTGTTGTCATTTAGCAGATGTTCCCCTGTCTCCATAAAAATCTTGCTACATGTGTACTAATATTATGTAAAAAAATTAAGGTAGATCTAAACCCACTTACCAAAATCTAATATAAAGAAATATAAGATTTAACATGTTCATCTAATTTAAAAAGTTGCTTTGAATCCTTTTATTTTTAACCAATGCAGCATTTAATTTTTTTGTTATGACGTGACAAGTGTCTTCTAGTTGTGCTAGTATGTTGTCACCCTGTTACTTGTGCTCCTGGAGAAAATTATAGGTGAACCATACTGACACACAGCAGGCATGCCACTATCGGAGCAATGATGTGTAGCCAGCACTGGAGGGAAGTGCATGTAGACAGAATAGGATGGAAAATATCAAAAGCAATAAAAAAATAAAAAATAAAAGGGTGGTGAACAAATTCATAAAAACATTTATCCTATGAAACTAAAAGCAAGGCAATTTATTTTTTATAATAAATGGTGCTTTGGCAAACTAAAATCTTCCCAGTTTTGGATCACATATGTTAATCTAAAAATAGTCATGGTAAATCTCACAAGGAATGGGTTAGTTCTCAGTGGAGGGGCAATCTGCTCTTATGCCAGTGTTCTCTTCACATGTTTAGTAACCAGAACCAAGGTGCTTGAACCATATATTGGCATTTGATCCTGAGAACAAAGCCACAAAATGTGCCCTAGATGTAAGGCTTTAGAACAGCTGTAAAAAAACAACTCCTAATCTAGATGTTCTCAGAAAGAGCTGCCAGCCCGTTCTTTAATTGATAGTTGGTACATATCCTTGGTGGGTGGTGGTTGCACTACTGTGTCATTTTCATTAATCCTTTAACAGCTGACTGCTAAGTTTATACTGCCAGCTGCAGGCAGAGATACTGCGTAAAAAGAATAAAGTTTAAAGACCTTGCCATCAGTCCCATTATTCCTTTTCTATCTGCAAGGCTGTGTTTAGTAAGGGATATCATTGGTTTGCATTATAACAGTAATAATACTTTGGGTATCTGGATTGCCTGTGATTATTTTACTAGTTCATTGATCTGGACACTACATGCCTGGGATACAAAGTATTCATCAATGACTGCCATAGAGGTGGGCAGACTGCAAGTTAAAGCAGTGTTCCGCCCTCCAATAATCCTATTTCCTATTTAATAATAAGACACGTACCTGTCCTGGATGTTTCCATCAGTTGTCGGGTGCTGCCGCCGCCATTGCGGGTAAGGCTACCTGGCAGTGTAGCCTTTCGACTTTACGCCAGAAATCCTGCTGCGCGAAGCCTGCTCATCTCTCCTACTGGCCCGGCGGCTGGGGGAGGGAGGAGGAGGGAGCCCCAGTCGTGACGTCAATATCCGCGGCTGAGGCTCCCGGAAGTGGGGAAGGATACCTGTCAAAGACAGGTATCCTGTCCCCCCTCCCCCCCGAAAGGTGGCAATTGTGGCACCGGAGGGGGGAGGAATCAGATGAGCGGAAGTTCCACTTTAGGGTGGAACTCCACTTTAAGTGTTTTCTACTGCAAAGAGTTTGAATATATGCAACATTTCAATTTTTTAACATAGATTCAGAAGTGAATGTATTGAAATTATAATAATGCATGGCAAACATGCTGACAGTTCTACCTGAATAAAGCTTGCAAACCATGATTATATGGACTGGTTTACTAAAGGAATTTTAAATCTTTACATAATAAATTTTGAGAATATTCACCTGAATTACCCATCATGTGCAGATGAAATAAGTAAACGGGAGTTTGCTTTTCATTAGATAAGATTATATAAGATTCCCAACCTTTGGTAAATCAGCCTCAATGTGTTTTGGTTAAGGGGAAAAGCAAGTCAAAACCTAACTAAAAACGTAACCAATTGCCATCCACCCTAAACAGCGGGAGCCAATCAGCTGGTCCCGCAAACTCTGTCCGCCGACACCTGCTGATCGTTCAGTACACAGGTAGAACGGCAGTCTGCCTATGTAAACAAGACAGATTGCCGGTAAGGCATGGATCCATGTCTTCCCCTAGTAAAAGTTCCTCCCACACTACACTAAAACATTAGCTAGGCACACAGTTAACCCTTTGATCGCCCCCTAATGTTAACCCCCTTCCCAGCCAGTGTCATTAGTACAGTGACTGCATATTTTTAACACTGATCACTGGTTCTCAAAAAAGTGTCAGTGTCCAATTTGTCGGCTGCGGTATCGCAGTCCCGCTATAAGTCATTGCTCGCTGCCATTACTATTAAAATAAATAAATAAAATTCCATAAATACGGTATATCCAATAGTTTGTAGATGCTATAACTTTTGCACCACTGGCTAAGAGACAACAGCAGGAACCATTGGCTACCACTGCTGTCAATCACAGATAGTGAGCAGAGAGTGGGGCCAAGCCGCATTCTGTGTGTCTTATAGACACAGGGCAGGGCTCGAGAGTGAGCACAGATTAGTACCCCCATAGCAGGTGGATTGCTATGGGGGCACTCAGAGAAGAGGAGGAGCCAGGAGCACCGTCAGGGAACCCAAGAAGAGGACCATCGCACAGAGCAGGTAAGTATAAACATTTTATAAAAAAAAACAAAAACACTTTACTATCACTTTAATGCATCTGCAGACAGGGTGCCCAAAAAGTCCTGCGTGGAGGTCCCTAAAGATAGGGAACTCGACCCAAAAGCTTTCTTGTGCCTCCAGGCGGATTGAAACGGCTTTCCAGGAGCTACTGAGATCAAACTTCTGGAATGCCTGTGCCAGCTGCATGGGCTCTGCTACCAAGAGTTTCACCTCTTCATAATAACGCATCTAGGGGAAGACAAAGAATATTACATCAAACTGTCTTCAAGATGAAAACATTACCACACATGGCATATTTTGAAGCACAACTGTGACAAGCCAAGAAAATTAAACTCAGCATATTTTGAAAAAGAAATTAAAATATTAACTTCAATGAAACCCAACTGCTTGTACCTTTCCACGGATATATTGTGTTAAAGCTCTAAATTAAAACTCTACACATCCTACAGGTTACCACTTCAATACTGGGCACTTTCACTCGCTTGCCCAGGCCAGCTTTCAGCGCTGTTGCATTTTAAATGACAATTGCGCAATCATGCAATGCTTTACCCAAACAAATTTTTTAGCATTTTTTGAGACAGATAGTGTTTTCTTTTGGTGGTATTTAATCACCACTGGGTTTTTTTATTTTCTGCTAAACAAATAAAAAAAGACAGAACTTAAGAAACTAAGTTTTTCTTAGTTTCTGTTACAAAATGTTTTAATTTTGTATTTTTTCTTCTTCATTGATGTGCACTGATAGGCAGCACTGAAAGGCAGCACTGATTGGCATCAATGATGGGCACTGATTGCCATCACTGGTGGGCATCACAGATGGGGCTGCACTGATAATCAACACCACAGACCCTGTCTTCTGAGGCGACTGATTCTACAGAACGGAACCCCATTTTTATAGCCCTAACTAGCACTGGATCTAACTAAATAGAACTGGAACAAAGCCCCAGTACCCCTAAAAGCCCGGGAAAGTCACGTGTAAACCTTCCCCAGGCCATGTGAGCACCAGGTGTTCCCCTGAGAGCTGTAGCAGGCTCCTCAAGGGGGGCTTGAAATGCCTGTCCTGCCGCTTTCGCATGAGAAAAGGTGGAATTGAGACCGTCTCCCCCTTTTCTATCATGGGACAGCAGGCAGAAACCCTTAACAACTAATTTTAACTAAATAAATAATTCAGACAAGTGTTGGAATAAATAAGGCCGTGGCTGCTTTATTATTGGTTTTAAAGGGGTTGTAAAGGTTTGTTTTTTATTTTCTAAATAGGTTCCTTTAAGCTAGTGCATTGTTGGTTCACTTACCTTTTCCTTAGATTTCCCTTCTAAATGTTTTTTTCTTTGTTTTCTTTGTCTGAATTTGTCACTTCCTGTTCCTCCTCAGTAAGCTGTTCTGGCTGACTAAACACCACTCGGATGATGGTGTGAAGTTTAGTGAGGAGAAACAGGAAGTGAGAAATTCAGACAAAGAAAAAAAACATTTAGAAGGTAAATCAAAGGAAAAGGTAAGTAAACCAACAATGCACTAGCTTAAAGGAACCTATTTAGAAAATAGAAAACGAACCTTTACAACCCCTTTAAGACAATGTTTTATTTAATAACAAAACCAATTCAATAAACTTTAAACAACCCAGCCACTACAGCTCAGGCTGCATTTAATATATTCAGACTTCAAAACTATCCAGAAGACAGGTGGTTACCAAAAACCACCTGTCACCAACCTCCCCGAACTGCGGCCATTTCCACACAAGTGCCTAAATTTGCATTAAAAATGTCCAAACCTATGTCAGACAAATGAACCCCATCCTTTCTATATAAACCTTCTACATATCCTTCCAATTCCATATGCCTGAAGGAAAGTATACCTAAGACTGACAGTAACTTGGCAACCGCCCTATTAATTTGACACCTAATTTTTTCAAAAGGGCGCATATCAGGCAGAGAATGCCATCTCAGCCTTTGCACCACTTCAGAAAAAATGATAACAGTGTACGGAAACGATAATTGAATCCTAAACAGGTCATCCCTAATTTAAAAAAAAATATCTAAAGTTTTTTGCTTCCCTATGTCATTCCCCCCTAGATGTATAATCAACACATCCGGTGGAGGAAACCTTTGAAGAAGCCTACCTATTTCAAACATTAAGCTAGCCAAAACCATACCCCTTCTACCAAACCAAAAAATTCTAAATCGTGCGGGATCCAAACCTAAATTACAAGAATATACTCTTTCCTGGTGCCTCCATGGCAGCATACCTGTGACAAGCTCCGCCTTGGCTCCTCCCTCAGGACTAGTGAATATTATAAAAGAGTTGATTAGCACAGCCCCAGCATTCTCCTTTTTTTCCTCATACCTCATGGCAGTGAATTCTGGTCGAACGTCCTTACCTTCTGCATTCGGCAGCTTCCGTCCGGGTTCAAGCCTCTCCCGGACGCGGTCCCTTCTCTTGGGCAGCTAAATGCGCTTATAAGGTTGGGAGTCCCTTCTGTAGGATCTTTTGGGACAAGCAGTTTGTCTCTTAACTAAGAGCTCCACCTGCAGCACATCTTCCAGGCATTAGCTCAATTCTGGCAACAAAGGCAGCAGCTATTTCTGTATCTCTTTTTTTTTTTCCCCTTTCCTAGGTTTTTCTCCCCCAAACTCTTGTCTTCTCTGATTTATTTTCCATTTTAAATTCTCTAGCTCCCTGTCACCTCTCCAGCTCCTTAGGAGCCGCGCGCGCTCAGCGTCTGTATTTTATTTACTTGCGGCGTCTTCCGCATCATTCTGCATGTGCGCCGGCGGTGCGGGTCTTCCGGGTTCTCATCTCGTCGGTCGGCGCATGCGCGGTGGATCCGGAGGCCGTGGCGCCCATTTTGGATCAGGGCAGAAAGACGTCTTTTGCCCACAAAACGTCAGGCACAGCACAGAGGCGTTCCCTGCCTTTCCTGTTTCCATGTGAATCTCTCTAATGGCCTCAGTGAGACAACTGAGACTGCAGTAAGAACTACACCGAGAGCTCCAGGGAAGAAATACTAATTTGTCTTCAGGTAAGAGATTTTTTAAAGTAAAGGGGAAATGTATACTATATGTTTGTTAAGGGGTTCTTTATTTTTAAATATATATTTGTAGTTAAGGTTTTTAAAAATATATATATATATTTTTAATAATAATAAAAAATAAATAAAATAAAATATATAGTCGTATTTTTCGAGAACTTAAAAAAAAAAAAACACACACGATTTGTTTAGAGGTAAATTCCCCTTAGCCAAATTAGGATCCAGCCAGTTGTGTCTTCTCTATTCTTGTTAGCTGCTGCCTCTGCTAAGCCACTCAGCATGAGCCATTCGCCGCCCGTACAAGATCCTACTCTACTTCTGAGGTAAGGACCTACATCCAGGTAAGCTTACATATCTTAAAAAAAAAGAGTGCACCGAGGCTGGTACTTTTATGTATTTCAGCCCTATACGCCAGAAGACGTCTAAAAAGACCTCAAGGCGAAATGAGGACTATGATGATTCTAGTCCCAGTAGAGACAGATTGTCCAGGCATCGGGATCATAGAAGTGGCAGGAAGTCATCGGCGCTTTCACGCAAAAAAAAAATAAAAAAAATTTGAAAGCGCTTCAAAAGCGCCTGAAATCGCTTCAAAGGCGCTCAGTATTTTACTGGCAGTTTTTCAAGCGCCTCAGTGTGAAAGTGGCCTAACACTCCTGAAGCCGAGATCTCCAGGATGTCAGTCCTGTGGAGACACCCCACTTCCAGACAAAGTGATCTGTCGAAATTGCCCAGCGGACAGAAAGTCCGAAAGCCGGCAAGTGGCGGACCTGCTTAAGAAAGCAGTAAAGAATTCCCTCGCGGAATTGGTAGCCACAATGCCGCCGCAACATCTGGCATCTCCTACTCAGGAGCAAACGGCGGAGGCATCCATTCCTGGGCCGTCCTCAAGTGAAATCTCACGCCGAACGCATGCTTCTTCCTCTAAACATCAGCAAGAAAATGCCATCTCAAAGGGCCTCTCTGTTGACCTCGATACCTTTTTGGTTTTGCTTTCGCCATGGTCCAGCCTTTTTGTGCAGGCGGTAAAGCAAGTGATCGGCTGAGAAGAGACCGACACAGAAGTCTAAGTCATACTTCCCCTTTTTCAAACGCCAGATTACCCTCTTTCCCTCTCATGGGGGAGATCAGGGATGTGATTGAGGAAGAGTGGAAAAAGACGGAGAAAAGATTCTCCATTAATCGACTGGGAAAGTTATACCCTCTCTCAGAGGCCGATTCCGCAATGCTGGAGGGCCCTCCAGTGGTTGATGCAGCTGTGGTAAGGTTGGCAAAGAACGTCACATTGCCCATGGAAGACTCGACTTTAAGGATCCACCAGACAGAAGGATGGATCTTGGTCTCCCAAAAGATGGCGGGCAACGCTTGTAAACCTGCAATAGCCCTGACATCAGTGTCCAACGCCCTATGCGTCTGGACAGATGATATAGAGTTTGCAATCTAACAGGATATCCCAGGGGAGGACATTATCAGGGCCTTATTGGAGCTAAAGCTCCCAGTAGATCTTATTGGTGAAGCCATGATCGATTCAATTCGATGCTCCGCAAGGTCAATGCTCCACACAGTTATGGCCAAACGGGCCTTGTGGCTGGAACCCTGGTCAGCAGATACTGCCTCCAAAACATAATTGGTGCAAGGTACCCTTTGACGGAAAAGCCTTGTTTGGGGAGAAATTGGATAAGGCCATCTCTCGCGTCATGGGCGGGAAATCGGGCCTGTTACCCCAAGACAGGCGATCCAGGCGCTCCAGGACATTTGCACCCAGATTTCAATACTCCAAGAGTAAGGACTACAGACAGTCCAGACAGGGGAAAGGCTTTAGGCAAAATTGGAGAAGCACGCAGTCCACTTTCCTCAAGACCCATAGACAGAGACTTGTGCCCATCCCTCAGGATTCTGCAAAATCCTTTTGACGCCAGGCCATCCCAAGCGATCCCTGTGGGGCCAGACTCAAACACTTCTTGAAGATCTGGGAACAAAGTGTAGGGATCCGTGGGTAGTCTCCACAGTTAAATACGGTCAGTTCTGGACGTTTCTAGACAAAGCCCCCAAAGACTTCTTCTCTCCGACAAGGGTGTCAAGGTGCACCCAAAAAAAAAAAAAAAAACTGAAGCACTAGAGCGATTTCTTCTGTCCTTGCAAAAACAGCAAGCAGTGGTTCCAGTGTCTCCATCAGAAAGATTTTTCGGTTTTTACACCACCCTGTTTCTAGTCCCCAAGAGAAACAGAGGTAGGAGACCCGTGTTAGACCTGAAGAGGCTAAATCGCTATATCTTCCTAATTTTTTTTAAAAGGGACTCGCTATGAGCGATTATACGTGTAATCCAACCAGGGGATCGGATGTTATCAATAGACTTGCAGGATGTTTACCTGCATATACCAACACTCCCTCCTTTCCAGAAATATCCGAGGTTTGCAGTGGCACCTGTACATCTTAAATTTTGGAGTCTCCCATTCGGCCTCTGCACGTCACCAAAAGTCTTTAGGAAGACCCCAATTGCCATCATAGCCCCTCTAATAGAATTAGGGCCTCGAGTATACCATTACTTAGTGGAACAGAACGGTACAGTATCCCTCCCACCTCAAAAGGTGACATTGACTGTACGACAGATGAAGAAAGTCAGTGTGAGATTCTACCTGTCATACTCGAACTGTCAGAGCCTGATAGGCTGGATGTCGTCATGCATCCCTAGGGTCCCTTGGGCCCATTGGCATTTGAGACATTTCCAGCTGGAGTCCTTGAGGCTGTGGAATAGACGGTATCTATACCAACCCATACACCTGACGACCCTGATGCTCAGGAGTCTACATTGGTGGATGAAGAAACACACACCTATGAAATCACGTCCATTAAGACATGTCAACTGGATCACAATTCTTACCGATGCCAGTGAAGCAGGTGGGGATCACACTGCAACCAGATCTCAGGGCAAGGAAGATGGTCCTTCCATACAACAGGCCTATTATCAAATATCCTGGAGGTCCAGGCAGCCTACCTTTTGCATTGCTAGCCCTAGTATTCAAGATTACAGGCAAACCAGTTCTCCGAATGGACAACAGGGCTGCGGTGTCCTTATATACACCGACAAGGAGGGACGCGCAGCAGGTCCCTGCTGAAGGAAGTGAAACCATATTCTTTTGGGCAAAAAGGAATCTAAAAGACCTAAGGACAGTCTATCTGCCCGGTCTTCTCAACTCAAGGGCCAACCGCCTATCTCGCAGGTTCGTAGATTCCAACGAATAGTCTCTGCACCCGAAAGTTTTCGACTGGTTAGTGGACCAGTGGGGTCCCCTCGGGCTGGGCCTATTTGCAACAGCATTAAATACCAAGTTTTCAAGGTTTATCTCAAGACTTCCTCATCCCCAGGCAGAGGCAGTAGATGCTCTCTCAGCCCCTGGGCATGCAATCTGGCCTATGCCTTCTCTCCATGGCCTCTCATTCCAAAAAAACTCCTGTTGAGGCTTATGGTAGAAACCACAACGGAGATAGCGGTCCTACTGTACTGGCCAAGACGTCCCTGGTTCCCCACAGCAATGTACCTTCAGTCAAGGTTCCCAAAATACCTTTTCTCCTGTCACAGGGATGTCACACCCATCCAGATTCCTGCAGGTTAAATCTTCACATCTGGCAGGTGAAAGGGAAAGATTCCAATCCCTAGGGTGTCCCAACAAAGTTATCGAAACCCTGCTCAGCGCAAGAAAGCCATCCACAAACAGTATATACGATAAGGTGTGGAACAAATTCAGGGCCTTCATGATTGGCAGAAACTGCGATCCAGATTTCCCATCATCCTCTCAAATTCTAAAACTCTTGCAGGCAGGCTTAGACCTAGGTCTTGCTTAAATACACTAAAGGTGCAGGTAGCGGCAATTTCAGTGGCAACCAGTAAAAGATGGGCTGAGGATTCATTAATAATCCAATTTTTCAAAGCTGTCAAAAAAGATCCGACCACCAACAAAACAATCTTTTCCCACTTGAGACCTTGCTATCATCCTAGAGCCTTTAACCAATCCACCTCTTGCCTCTTCGGAGTCACATCGCTTTGGAATCTAACCATGAAGCTATCCTTCTTGATAGCCATAACTTCTGACAGACGGGTTTCAGAGCTCCAAGCTTTAGGAGCGCATCATAATCATATCATATCAGATTATTTCCTGACAAAGTAGAACTCGGAACGGTGCAAGGATTTAGCCTCAAGGTCACATCATCCTCGAACATGTCGGAGCCCTGGGCCCTTCCAACATTTTCAGAACAAGACTCAGGTTCTCTTCACGAGCTGGACATTGCCTCCACTTTGAGATGCTATCTGCAGGCTACAGCATCCTTCAGGGACACTATCAGGTTGTTCATAAACAAAGGCAAGGAGGCATCAGCAGGAACGTTTGCCTCATGGTTCGTTAAACTCATCCACAAGGTGTACAGGGCAAAAGGTCTGGGAGCCCCTTCGATAGTCAGGGCGCACTCCACCAGAACGGTTTCTGCCTCTTGGGTGGCAAGAGCGAATGTGTCAATTGAAACTATTTGCAGGGCAGCGACTTTGGTCGTTCCAACATACGTTTCTGAAACATTACCGAGTAGACCCAGGAGCTCTCTCATCGGTGGAGTTTGGCAAGACAGGCGGTCAAATCGGCCTTTGCTTCTTCCTCTAAATGATGATAATAATCTCTTCAAAATAAAACTCTGGGCATCATCCCACCCATATCAGCTAGTTATTTGTCACAGGTATGCTGCCATGGAGGCACCAGGAAAACGGAAAATTGTATCATACTTACCAGTAATTTTCCTTTCCTGGTGCCTATCCATGGCAGCATACAATCCCACCCTCGGTATTCTATATTACAGAGAATGCTGGGGCTGTGCTAATCAACTCTTTTATAATATTCACTAGTCCTGAGGGAGGAGCCAAGGCGGAGCTTGTCACAGGTATGCTGCCATGGATAGGCACCAGGAAATGAAAATTACTGGTAAGTATGATACAATTTTCCGTTTTCTGTAGCTCTCCGATGTGCCCAAAAAACGAAAGAATGGCCAACAATCCATATTGTTCTGCAATCACCTAAAATTAATCGAATAGAGTGATTAGGGTGAATATATAAAAGGTAACTATTATGCCTTGTACACACGATCGGTTTTACCGATGAAAACAGTCCGATGGACTTTTCTCATCGGACAAACCGATCGTGTATGGGCCCCATCGGTCTTTTTTACATCGGTGAGAAAAAATAGAACATGTTTTAAATTTATCCGACGGGAAAAAAAATGATAGCAAATTCCGATCGTCTGTGTGGAACTCCATCGGACAAAAAACGCATTCTCAGAATCAAGTCGACGCATGCTCAGAAGCATTGAACTTAATTTTTCTCGGCTTGTCGGAGTGTTTTACGCCACAGCGTTTGGGACGGTCGGATTTTTGACTGATGGTGTGTAGGCAAGACTGATGGAAGTCAGCTTCATCGGATTTCCGATGGAAAAATTCATCGGATTAGAATCCATAGGAAATCCGATCGTGTGTACAGGGCTTTAGACTTCCACCTACCCACTTTTGTTATTAAATCAGTGTCTAGACCTAACCTAGATGCTTCAGTAGCTACACCAATTCTGAAGGAATGTAATATAAGATGAGATTCCTGTAAAATAAATCTTTTTAAGCATCTTTTAAAGACACAAATAAATTGATACTTGGTTAAAGGAGAACCAGACTCATGTATGAAAAATTTATTATATGCTAAAGGTCTAATATGAGAATACTGAGTCAATAAATTCATGGGGCAAATAGGAGAGTTACTACAAGCAAATAAGTTGACCCAATTACGTATACCCAACTGATCCGTCTTTGACCGACGTAGAAAAATTCTTAACATTTTTTCCAAAATAATAACATCAGATGCCTGAATAAAATTCAGTTCTGACACCCTAAGAGCTGCAAAAAATGTTAAAGGATCAGTAAAAATAAAATAAAAATAACAAACATGTTATACTTACCTCCGCTGTGCAGCTCGTTTTGCACAGAGTGGCCCCGATCCACGTCTTCTGGGGTCCCTCGGCGGCTGTCTCGGCTCCTCCCCGCAATCACTCACCACCTATATGTGAGCGAGCTTGCATGGTGGTGAGTGATTGCGGGCGCATGCCAGTGATACAGCCAGCGGCTATTGCCGCCCACTGTATCACTCAGCCCCGCCCCCGGGCGTGCCGCGTCATTAAATGTGATTGACAGCAGCGCGAGCCAATGGCTGCGTGGCTTTCAATCCATCCACTGTAACAATCAGCGGCCAGGCTGAGCGGCGAAGAGGATGTCTGGGGCGAGTGCGGGACTTTCGAGGGGTCAGGTAAGTAAAGCGGGGGGACTGGGGGGTCGGTATTGTCGGATGTTTTTTCATTTTAATGCATAGAATGCATTAAGGTGAAAAAACTTTTACCTTTACAACTCCTTTAAGGAAAAAAAACGCACGAAAAAGAATAGCCTCAAACACAGACAAACAAACTTGTGTAGTGACTGAACAAAGTTTCTCTAAGATAACTGGGGTAATAGGTGAACGCTGATCCTTTTGAAAATTGTCCTTCTTATAACCCTTTAATGCCTGCTGAACTGAAAAGAAATGTAAACAAGACGGTAGGTTGCTAAGTTTGAGAAAAAAATGAAAAAATGTTTATCAAATAAAGATTTTAAAAAGAGCAATACCATTTTTTCAGAAAAAGAACCAGCAGGTTCTCAGATTGAATTCAAAAACGAAAGCCACAGCAACCAGGCCGATCGATATCTAGCCCAGGTCGAAAGTGCAACCGAATTCCTAATACAATCTGATATGGGCTTCAAATCAGATCCCATAAAGTGGGAGGACACAGCAGGTTCCCACAGGGGCGTCCAGTTCGAACGAAGTGGATTTTAGATGCACGATAGCACTATGTAAGCCTCATTGTGTCATGCAAATGTTCTCACAAGATGACTGTTATTTGTACAATACAGTGTGCATGATGTTTTTTGTGTTTACATCATGCTTTTCGGAACAGGTTGCCTTATGCCAGGCTCCTGGTTCTTGTCTTTTCTTTGTTTACCTGATTCTATGTCAAAAACAATAAAAACGAATTGAACATAAAGTGGGAGGACACCGCAGCCCTACTAGATCCGCATCTGGACACAGCTGAAAAAATCGATCCATCTGTAGGCGAGACAGTGAGAGTGCCACATCATTGTCCTTACCTGCCACATGAATCGCCTTTAACCAAATATTTAGACTTAAACATTCTGCCACTGTGTAGCAGCCTATGAGGTATCCTGTCCTGGATGTCTTGGTGGCACTCCAATTGATTACCATGTAAAGGAGAGACGGACCCCAATAGTGTAATACTATTTATTAAATAAAAACATGTAGAAATGTACTCACATTTTGCAAAAGCATAAAAAGCATGTGTTGCTGACACTAACGCCGCTGCCCGGAAGTGATGCAAGGACGCACGTTGACTCCGGGCGGACCTCATAGGCTGCTACACAGTGGCATATACTGTGAATGCTACATACCCCAAGCGGGGAGGAAAATTCCAGTGAGTGTATGCACATTAGGAGCACGGATAAGCCACACTTGCTGTGACCACTTTGTGAAGAGGGAAAACGAACAGTGATTACTTTTCACCAGCACAAGCACTTTCTTGAACTGTTTTGAATGCTCTATTTATTGAATGTATTTCATCCAGAGAGGGAAAACGAACAGTGGTTACTTTTCCCCAGCACAAGCACTTGAACTGTTTTGAATGCTCTATTTATTGAATTTATTTCATCCAGAGATCATTTACATTAGAGATCACTTTTCACCAGCACAAGCACTTTTTGGACTTTTTTGAATATCTAATTAGTACTTTTTTGAATATCTAATTAGTATCTTTTCTGGACTGATTTGAATGCTTAATAGGAGTTTAACTTTTTACATTTTGTATTCATTTATTTATTGCTTATTTACATGCACGTGTTTATGTTCACTTATAATTTATTTGTCATAAATTTGCAAATTTTTTACTGGTGTTACATTCACACCCACATTACATCACCACTAGTGATGAGCCGAACACCCCCGGGTTCGGTTCGCACCAGAACCCGCGAACGGACCGAAAGTTCGTACGAACATTAGAACCCTATTAAATACAATGGATGCGAACGTTCGAATTCTAAAGTGCTAATTATAACAACTATTATGCATGTTATTGTCCCAAAAAGGGTTTGGGAACCCGGGTTCTGCACCAGGGGACATGTATCAATGCAAAAAGAAGTTTTAAAAACGGTCGTTTTTCGGGAGCAGTCATTTTAATGATGCATAAAGTGAAAAAAAAAAAGTCAAATATTCCTTTAAATATCGTACCTGGGGGGTGTCTAAAGTATGCCTGTGAAGTGCCACGTGTTTCCCGTGTTTAGAACTGTCCCTGCACAAAATGACACTTCTAAAGGAAAAAAAAGCCATTTAAAACTGCTTGCGGCTTTAATGTAATGTCTGGTCCCGGTAATATGGATGAAAATCTTTAAGAAAAATGGCATAGCTACCCCATGACCCCCCCCCCCTACCCCAGCCCATTACCAGCCCCTTTGGGTCTTGTATGGATATTAAGGGGAACCCCGCACATAACATAAAAAAGGCCCTATATACTCTGAACAGCCGTATACAGGCGGTGCATACAAGACAGGGACTGTAGGTTTGTTCTTATGTAGAATCTGTTTGTAATTTTGAACAGGTACATTGTTGAAGTGTAGCTCCAGCCCAAAAATCTATTTTTAAACTTTTTGGAAAACATAGGTAAGGGTTATCACCCCTGTAACATTTGTTTTGCTGTCTGTGCCCCTGTTCAGAACATTTCACCTCACTTTCCGTCCCAATGACAACTGTTTTTGAAATGTGGTGTTTTTCTTGAAACAAGGATTGCTGATAAAGCATCAGTACAGAGGAGACACCTTTCTCCCATATTTATTCTTACAGGAGAGAATTTTCCTTCCTAGTGGTAGATTTCCTCTCACTTCCTGTTGTCTTCTTGCGTTTGCAAGTAGGAGTCGTTTGTAAGTTGGATGTTTGAAAGTAGGGACCTGCCGTATATACTCTGCAGAAATAGGCCCCTTAGTTGTTGGTGTTGGCACAACACTGTAAGCACTCACAGTTACTCTTGGTTGGTGCTGGAACGCCCTGCTGTCAACTATTATATCAGGAATTTTAATTACATATAATTGTTGAACAGTGGTAGTAAAAATTGGGCCTTTGATGGTGGTGCTGGTGCCACAACACTGTAAGCCCTGACAGTTACTCTTGGTGGGTGCAGCAATGGGCCCTGCTGTGAATTATTAGATCAAGAATTGTAATTGCATGCCCCTGTTGAACAGGGGCTGAAAAATTGGGCCTTTCGTGGTGGTGGTGGTGGTGGTGGTGTTGCCACAACACTGTAAGCCCTCAGAGTTACTCTTGGTGGGTGCAGGAATGGGCCCTGCTGTGAATTATTAGATCAAGAATTGTAATTACATGCCCCTTTTGAACAGGGGCTGAAAAATTGGGCCTTTCGTGGTGGTGGTGGTGGTGGCGTTGCCACAACACTGTAAGCCCTCAGAGTTACTCTTGGTGGGTGCAGCAATGGGCCCTGCTGTGAATTATTAGATCAAGAATTGTAATTGCATGCCCCTGTTGAACAGGGGCTGAAAAATTGGGCCTTAGGCACTGGTGGCACAACACTACAACCCCTCACAGATACTGTACTTGGAGCACAGCAATGAGCCCTGTTGCAAAGTATTGCTTCAAAAATTGTAATGACACGCCCCTGTTAAACAGGGGCTGAAAAATTGGGCCTTAGGCACTGGTGGCACAACACTACAACCCCTCACAGATACTGTACTTGGAGCACAGCAATGAGCCCTGTTGCAAAGTATTGCTTCAAAAATTGTAATGACACGCCCCTGTTAAACAGGGGCTGAAAAATTGGGCCTTAGGCACTGGTGCCACAACACTCCAACCCCTCACAGATACTGTACTTGGAGCACAGCAATGAGCCCTATGGCAAATTATTGCTAAAAAAATTGTAATTACACGCCCCTGTAAAACAGGGGCTGAAAAATTGGGCCTTAGCCACTGGTGGCGGCACCCATAAACAAAAATGATCTTCCAAGCTATCATCATCAATCGTATCATTGAGGACTCGGAGGAGGAGGATAGCCAGTCAACATAACAGCACAGGCACTCAGCATCAGCATCAGTCTTGAAGGGATGTGACATGTTAAAATCAATTAGTCTGTTATATCAGCATCAGGTGTGTGGTAGCTGGTGGTGATCCAAGACTGGTTCATCTTGATGAAAGTCAGTCGATCAACCGAGTCGGTGGACAGGCGCACCCTGTGATCCGTGACAAATCCTCCAGCAGCACTGAATGTGCGTTCCGAAAGAACGCTGGATGCAGGACAGGCCAGTAGCTCAATTGCATACTGTGCAAGCTCTGGCCAGTGATCCATCCTCAAGACCCAGTAAGCCAGAGGATTTTCGGTGGGGAAGGTGTCCAAGTCTGACCTTGCCCCTAGATATTCCTGCACCATGTTTATCAGACGCTGGCGATGGTTGCTGGAACCGATCATACTTTGGGGCTGCGGACTAAAGAATTGTCTGAACGCATCGGTCAGACGGCCACCTTCCCCACCGCTCCTTCTTTGACTGGCCGAAGCCTCAGCAACTCGTTGTCCAGGACCAGGAGTTTGTAACCTCCCAGTCTCTGGGAACGCGTTGCACAGACCTTTCTGCAAGGCCTCCCGGAGTTGTCTCATCCTCTGCTCCCTCTGCGAAGGTAACATAAGGTCCGCAACCTTACCCTTGTACCGTGGATCAAGGAGAGTGGCCAGCCAGTAATGGTCCCTCTCCTTGATCCGAAGAATACGAGGATCCTTCCGCAGACTTTGCAGGATCAGGGAGGCCATGCAGCGTAGGTTTGCTGAGGCATTCGCTCCGGAGTCCTCTGGGTCACTAAGGACGACATGATCCGCAGCCACCTCCTCCCAGCCACGTACAAGTCCACTGGTTTCTTGGGACTGTAAATCATCCCTAAAAGACTGCTGCTGATGATGCTGAGTGCCAGCCTCCACCTCCATGCTGACACAATCCTCCTCCTCCTCCTCCTCCTCTTCCTCTTCCTGTGCGATGGGTGGGACAGAAGGAACACTGTCTGGGTAAAGGGGGCCTTGAGAGGCAAGGAAGTCCTCCTCTTCCTGCCTCTGTTCTGCCTCAAGTGCCCTGTCCATTATTCCACGCAGCGTGTGCTCCAACAGGTGGACAAGAGGTACAGTGTCACTGATGCATGCACTGTCACTGCTCACCATCCTCGTGGCCTCCTCAAATGGTGCCAGGACAGTGCATGCATCCCTGATCATGCCCCACTGGCGTGGAGAAAAAAAACCAAGCTCCCCTGACCCTGTCCTGGTGCCGTAGTCGCACAGGTACTCATTGATGGCCCTCTGCTGCGTGTGCAGCCGCTGCAGCATGGCCAACGTTGAGTTCCACCTGGTGGGCATGTCACATATAAGGCGGTTCTTGGGCAGGTTCAACTCCTTTTGCAGCTCAGCCAGGCGAGCACTGGCATTATAAGATCTGCGGAAATGCACACAGACTTTCCTGGCCTGCCTCAGGACATCCTGTAAGCCCGGGTACCTGCCCAAGAACCGCTGCACCACCAGGTTAAGGACGTGAGCCACACAGGGCACATGGGTCAGTTGTCCCTGTCGGAGGGCGGAGAGGAGGTTGGTGCCATTGTCGCAAACCACCATTCCTGGCTTAAGCTGGCGTGGCGTCAACCACCTCTCGGCCTGGCCCTGCAGAGCAGACAGGACCTCTGCCCCAGTGTGGCTTCTGTCCCCCAAACACACCAGCGCAAGCACGGCATGGCATCTTTTTGCCTGCGTACTTGCGTAGCCCCGTGAACGGCTACGGAGCACCGCTGGTTCATAGGACAAACCACAGGAAGAGGCCATGGAGGAAGAAGAAGAGGAGGGGGTGGAGGAGAGAGGTGTGTCACAACCAGTAGTAGCATTTTGGAGGCGTGGCGGTGGAACAACCTCCAACACTACTGCACCTTGTCCTGCATCCTTCCCAGCTGCCAAAAGAGTGACCCAATGGGCCGTGAAAGAAAGGTAACGTCCCTGTCCATGCCTGCTGGACCATGAGTCAGCGGTAATATGCACCTTACCGCTGACCGCCCTGTCCAGCGAGGCCAAGACATTGCCTTCCACATGCCGGTAGAGAGCCGGAATAGCCTTCCGTGAGAAAAAGTGGCGTTTGGGAACCTGCCACTGAGGAACCGCACATTGCACAAACTCACGGAAGGGGGCCGAGTCTACCAACTGAAAAGGCAGCAGTTGAAGCGCTAGCAATTTAGCCAAGCTAGCATTCAACCGCTGGGCATGTGGATGGCTGGGAGTGAACTTCTTTCGACGGTCCAGCAGCTGGGGCAGGGAAATTTGCCTGCTAGAATCGGACGTCGGTGTACTGCTAGCAGAGTGGCCGCAAGTACTTGGCTGTGACACACCTAATTCTACACCTTCATTCCTCTCAGTGCATGTTTCAGAGAGGACTGAAGTTATAGTGGGGTTGGAGATCCCAGCTGATGCGGTGCAAGGAGAGGTCCGCTTTGTTCTTTGGTGTGGGTCTTTGAGGTAGGCTTGCCAACGAGCTGCATGGCAGGTCAACATATGTCTGGTCAGGCATGTGGTACCCAAGCGGCTGATGTTTTGGCCACGCGATATACGCTTGAGACATATGTTGCAAACAGCAGCTGTGCGATCTGATGCACTAGCCTCAAAAAAGGCCCACACCAAGGAACTTTTTGAATGACGGGCAGAGGCTGCGCCCTGCACAGGCGGAGCTCTGCGGTGTGATTCCGTCGGTGTACTGCCCTTACGCTGGCCACCAAAGGGCATCCTGCCTCGTTGGAGATGTGCCTCCTCCTCCTCTCTCCTATTAGGCACCCACGTGGAGTCAGTGACCTCATCATCCCCTCCCTCCTCATCACTGGAGCCAATCTGGCAGTATGCTGCAGCTGCTGGAACATGACTGCCAGATTGGTGTCCTTCTTGAGCATCCCCTCTGTCTGCTCTCACGCTACTGCCTTCCTGTAGCTGGGTTTCATCATCAGACCCTTCGAAACGCTGGGCATCCTCCTGGAGCATGTACCCAACACTGTGCTCAAACAGTTCGGGGGACTCCTCAGGAGGAGGACATGGTGGGTCTAGGGAAGGAGTGACTGATGATGAGTCTGACATTGATACCAGGGAAGAGGACGCTTTGGCAGCTGCTTTGCCAGTACCCTGAGCCTGGGTGAGAGAGGATGAGGAGGAGGAGGAGGGCTTGGTCATCCACTCTACCAAGTCTTCGGCATGATGTGGCTCAACATGTCCAGCTGCCGAAAAGAAGGACAAGCGTGTCCCATGGCCATGTGCTGATGACAATGCACCGCGTCCATGACCAGCACTGTTGCCCCCAGACACAGAGCCTGCTTGCCCTCTTTTATTGCCTCCTGACTGTCTGCCTCTCCTTGTTTGCCTTCCAGACATTCTAATAGATGGCCTGCAGGGAGATGGGAAAAAAGCAATAAGGGCTACCTTCAGGTGTCCTTCTCTGTCCCTTTACTTAAGGATTTCTAAATATGGTTGAGGATTATTGCTTTTGCACAGAATAGCACAACGACAATTTCCCTGACTGTCCAAAAAACAAGGATTTCAAAGATGGTTGATGAGGAATGCTTTAGCACACTATAGCACAAGGAGAATTCCCCTCACTTTCCTTCTTTGTCCCTAGAAACAAGGACTGGCACAGTGAAAGAAACTGACACTCTCCCTACCTAGAGTTTTCTGTCCCTAGAAAAAATGTTTTTTTAAAGCACACTATAGCACAAGGAGAATTCCCCTCACTTTCCTTCTTTGTCCCTAGAAACAAGGACTGGCACAGTGAAAGAAACTGACACTCTCCCTACCTAGAGTTTTCTGTCCCTAGAAAAAATGTTTTTTTAAAGCACACTATAGCACAAGGAGAATTCCCCTCACTTTCCTTCTTTGTCCCTAGAAACAAGGACTGGCACAGTGAAAAAAACTGACACTCTCCCTACCTAGAGTTTTCTGTCCCTAGAAAAAATGTTTTTTTAAAGCACACTATAGCACAAGGAGAATTCCCCTCACTTTCCTTCTTTGTCCCTAGAAACAAGGACTGGCACAGTGAAAGAAACTGACACTCTCCCTACCTAGAGTTTTCTGTCCCTAGAAAAAATGTTTTTTAAAGCACACTATAGCACAAGGAGAATTCCCCTCACTTTCCTTCTTTGTCCCTAGAAACAAGGACTGGCACAGTGAAAGAAACTGACACTCTCCCTACCTAGAGTTTTCTGTCCCTAGAAAAAATGTTTTTTTAAAGCACACTATAGCACAAGGAGAATTCCCCTCACTTTCCTTCTTTGTCCCTAGAAACAAGGACTGGCACAGTGAAAGAAACTGACACTCTCCCTACCTAGAGTTTTCTGTCCCTAGAAAAAATGTTTTTTTAAAGCACACTATAGCACAAGGAGAATTCCCCTCACTTTCCTTCTTTGTCCCTAGAAACAAGGACTGGCACAGTGAAAGAAACTGACACTCTCCCTACCTAGAGTTTTCTGTCCCTAGAAAAAATGTTTTTTTAAAGCACACTATAGCACAAGGAGAATTCCCCTCACTTTCCTTCTTTGTCCCTAGAAACAAGGACTGGCACAGTGAAAGAAACTGACACTCTCCCTACCTAGAGTTTTCTGTCCCTAGAAAAAATGTTTTTTTAAAGCACACTATAGCACAAGGAGAATTCCCCTCACTTTCCTTCTTTGTCCCTAGAAACAAGGACTGGCACAGTGAAAGAAACTGACACTCTCCCTACCTAGAGTTTTCTGTCCCTAGAAAAAATGTTTTTTTAAAGCACACTATAGCACAAGGAGAATTCCCCTCACTTTCCTTCTTTGTCCCTAGAAACAAGGACTGGCACAGTGAAAAAAACTGACACTCTCCCTACCTAGAGTTTTCTGTCCCTAGAAAAAATGTTTTTTTAAAGCACACTATAGCACAAGGAGAATTCCCCTCACTTTCCTTCTTTGTCCCTAGAAACAAGGACTGGCACAGTGAAAGAAACTGACACTCTCCCTACCTAGAGTTTTCTGTCCCTAGAAAAAATGTTTTTTAAAGCACACTATAGCACAAGGAGAATTCCCCTCACTTTCCTTCTTTGTCCCTAGAAACAAGGACTGGCACAGTGAAAGAAACTGACACTCTCCCTACCTAGAGTTTTCTGTCCCTAGAAAAAATGTTTTTTTAAAGCACACTATAGCACAAGGAGAATTCCCCTCACTTTCCTTCTTTGTCCCTAGAAACAAGGACTGGCACAGTGAAAGAAACTGACACTCTCCCTACCTAGAGTTTTCTGTCCCTAGAAAAAATGTTTTTTTAAAGCACACTATAGCACAAGGAGAATTCCCCTCACTTTCCTTCTTTGTCCCTAGAAACAAGGACTGGCACAGTGAAAGAAACTGACACTCTCCCTACCTAGAGTTTTCTGTCCCTAGAAAAAATGTTTTTTTAAAGCACACTATAGCACAAGGAGAATTCCCCTCACTTTCCTTCTTTGTCCCTAGAAACAAGGACTGGCACAGTGAAAGAAACTGACACTCTCCCTACCTAGAGTTTTCTGTCCCTAGAAAAAATGTTTTTTTAAAGCACACTATAGCACAAGGAGAATTCCCCTCACTTTCCTTCTTTGTCCCTAGAAACAAGGACTGGCACAGTGAAAGAAACTGACACTCTCCCTACCTAGAGTTTTCTGTCCCTAGAAAAAATGTTTTTTTAAAGCACACTATAGCACAAGGAGAATTCCCCTCACTTTCCTTCTTTGTCCCTAGAAACAAGGACTGGCACAGTGAAAGAAACTGACACTCTCCCTACCTAGAGTTTTCTGTCCCTAGAAAAAATGTTTTTTTAAAGCACACTATAGCACAAGGAGAATTCCCCTCACTTTCCTTCTTTGTCCCTAGAAACAAGGACTGGCACAGTGAAAGAAACTGACACTCTCCCTACCTAGAGTTTTCTGTCCCTAGAAAAAATGTTTTTTTAAAGCACACTATAGCACAAGGAGAATTCCCCTCACTTTCCTTCTTTGTCCCTAGAAACAAGGACTGGCACAGTGAAAGAAACTGACACTCTCCCTACCTAGAGTTTTCTGTCCCTAGAAAAAATGTTTTTTTAAAGCACACTATAGCACAAGGAGAATTCCCCTCACTTTCCTTCTTTGTCCCTAGAAACAAGGACTGGCACAGTGAAAGAAACTGACACTCTCCCTACCTAGAGTTTTCTGTCCCTAGAAAAAATGTTTTTTAAAGCACACTATAGCACAAGGAGAATTCCCCTCACTTTCCTTCTTTGTCCCTAGAAACAAGGACTGGCACAGTGAAAGAAACTGACACTCTCCCTACCTAGAGTTTTCTGTCCCTAGAAAAAATGTTTTTTTAAAGCACACTATAGCACAAGGAGAATTCCCCTCACTTTCCTTCTTTGTCCCTAGAAACAAGGACTGGCACAGTGAAAGAAACTGACACTCTCCCTACCTAGAGTTTTCTGTCCCTAGAAAAAATGTTTTTTTAAAGCACACTATAGCACAAGGAGAATTCCCCTCACTTTCCTTCTTTGTCCCTAGAAACAAGGACTGGCACAGTGAAAGAAACTGACACTCTCCCTACCTAGAGTTTTCTGTCCCTAGAAAAAATGTTTTTTTAAAGCACACTATAGCACAAGGAGAATTCCCCTCACTTTCCTTCTTTGTCCCTAGAAACAAGGACTGGCACAGTGAAAGAAACTGACACTCTCCCTACCTAGAGTTTTCTGTCCCTAGAAAAAATGTTTTTTTAAAGCACACTATAGCACAAGGAGAATTCCCCTCACTTTCCTTCTTTGTCCCTAGAAACAAGGACTCGCACAGTAAAACACACTGACACTCTCCCCACCTATCCTTCTCTTTCCCTAAACTAAAGGAATCCAGGTTAAGCAAGAAAGAAATAAATGTCACTGTCCCTGCCTATGCTTGTCTTTCCCTGCTCCGGAACACACTACACTAGGCCGCCGTGCTGGCGGCCTTTTATAGTGTGGGGCGTGTACTAAACACCCTCAGCAATAATTGGCCACAGGCATCCTGCCTGTGGCCAATCATTGCTCTCCTCGCTGCCGGCGCTGTGATTGGCCAAGCATGCGGGGTCACAGTGCATGCTTGGCCAATCACAGCGCCTGGATGACACTGTGATGGCGTAGTGCATTGTGGGCCGTTCGCGTCACTCGAATTTGGCGCGAACGGCCCAAATCGTTCGATCTTCGTCGAACGATCGAACAGCCGATGTTCGAGTCGAACGTATGTTCGACTCGAACACGAAGCTCATCCTTAATCACCACCACATTGAGAGTCAATTATAATCCATTGAACAGCGCCACACCTACTTATTTTTCTCCTTCATTCATTTACTCCACCTAGGTGGTAGAAATCTGTAGAGGCAGCAGGTTTCTTGATTTACCATATTATATTATATATACTTTTCCCCCTGCTGATATTTTTCTCCTTTGCGCGGAATCATACACATCCTTTATTCAAAAGAATCTGATGGGCCCAAAAATAAAAAATCATCTAAATAATGAAGTAAAAATTTTGAACCCGATTCAATACTAACCACCCATTCTAAAAAAGAGGAAAATTACATCCCATGAGTAAACATTTATCAAAATAAAAATTACCATTACAGAAAAAACCCAAGGAGTTGAAACAAACCGAATTAATAGGAAGGAGGCGAAATGCAAATTTTATATCGGCCTTCGCCATAAGGGCCCCTTTGCCTAAAAGTCTAAGCTTTGTTAATGCATCCTCAAAGGAAGCAAAGGTAACTGATGAAAGGCTATCATCAATTTGGTCATTTAGTGACTGACCTTTGGAAAACGACGATGAATTAAACGAAAATATTTTTTTTCCTTTTTTGGAACAATTCCTAAAGGGGAAATTCTGAAATTACTAAAAGGAGGGGAACTGAAAGGACCCGCCACCCTACCTTCTGAAATTTCTTTGAATTTTTTTTCAGAAACTATATCTGAATATTGATAAACGGATTTCAATTTTTTTTACTAGAATACATCCTGTACCAGAAAAAGAAGGTAATAAGAAACCGTCCCTAAAACCCTCAAGTAGCAATGGGCCCTCAACTTGTCTGGGACCATTCTGAGCCAAGGGAGCATATCTTGTCATTTCACCGGTGTGTAAGCCTTTTGTAACAGTCCCTGACTGTTGGTTGGATGAAGACATTTTTTTGAAGCACTTTGAGACTGGATGTGTTCCTGAGCAAAAAGCACATTCATGGCGATAGCTGCATGAATTGGGCCATTTGCACTGACCATCATTAAAGTTAAAACAAATTCCTTTCCTGTATATGGAATTTGTGGCCTTCTGAGAATTCTGGCTCTGCTTGGCATAATTTGATCTTTGAGGGAGAAAAAGATTGAGCCAAAGGCCCACATCCTTTACTCCCCATTTAAGTGAAGGGTGTACAGACAATTTCTGGCGAAAGGCCTCATCATAATTAAACCACGCAGTGCCACCAAAATTCTCGAAAGCCTCCAAAATAATATCTAAGTGTTGAAAAAGACCTGCGCTTCTTTCGGGAAATTTCTCGCACAGAATACCAGAAAAAATGCAGAAAGCCTGTAACCAGTTGTTAAACGACCTGGTCACAGGTCTTCTCCTATCCTCTTCGTCTTTTTTTTCTTTACTAATAAAGTCTTTTGCAGACGGAAGCAAAGATAAAATATCCAAAAATTCTCCTCACCATATTTTTTCCTTTACTGATACAGATAAGAGATAACCTAATGGAGAGACTTCACAAGAAATGGGTTCTTTTAAACACATTTCTGGTAAATTCTGCAATCTAGTATAATTATAAGAAGAACATACATTTAAATCAGAATTATGCTGTAAAAATTGATCGTCATTAGCTAAATGACCACTAGATGGCGCCCAGATCCCCATAACTGCATCTTGAGCCGGAACCTGAGCTGAACTATTAACTAGCTGAATATCCTTAGCTAGTTTAGACAATAAATCAGCTAAGCTAGCTAAAGTAGGCATAGTAACTAACTCACCATTCCCTTGGAGCTGTGTATGCTGGCTTGCCTGAACCATAGGAGCTGATCTGTCTGTCAATTCACCAGCGGACCTCCTACTGACCTCAGGCTGCGTCATGTTGTCAAGGTCACCTGTGGCCAGGTGACAGATGCACACCGTAGGGGGACAGGAGTGCACCGCAAGGTAGTGAACCCTATGGCTGATTGCTGCGGATAGGAAACTGGGTGGTTGTGGAAAGCGGGACCAGAGGAGCACAACCGGGATCCTAACGGAAGCTAGAGCCAAGATTCCCCAGGGCGTGGAGTCTAAGACCCAGCAGGTCTTCTCCAGGGCCTCTAGTGGTGAGGATGTTATGCTGCAGGCTGGGACCAGGTCCCGGCCCCTGGAGTTTCCTAGCTCACGCCCCGTAGGATAAAGGGGAAAGAGGGGAAGCAGCAGCACAAGATATGAGAGAACCGAATAACAAGCTGAAGGTCAGGGGCCACAAGCAGACAAGGATAACGAAAGAACGAGCCAAAGGTCAAGGGTCACGAGCAGACAGGGATAGTCGGGGACAAATCAATAACGTAACAGAGAGACAGACGTAGCACACGGCAGGCAGGAACCCAAACACACAATGCCTAACAAACACGTTGATCAGCAAAGCAGGCTTGCAGTGCACAGGTTAATATAGTGTTCTGTGATAGGGCCTGGGGTGGAGTCTGGCTGGGAGGAGATTATAAAGGAAGCCAGGTGAAAGGGCTCAGGCCTCTAAGATGAACACATGGGAAGGAAGGTAAGCTGACAGACAAACACTACTGCATATCCATGACAGTACCCTCCCTCTTATGGGCCCTCCCCCGCCTGGGCCCAGGCTTAAAGGGAAATCTCTGATGAAACCTTCTCAACAGATGAGGTGCAGCGACATCAGATGCAGCGATCCAAGACGCCTCCTCAGGACCAAAACCTCTCCAATGCACAAGGTACTGAAGAATGCCTCTGCAGAGCCGAGAATCCAGAACTTGTCTAACCTCGTACTTAAGATTATCCTCAGAGACCGAAAACGAGGTAGGGAGATGACAAGAAGATCTATTGAGGACCAAAGGCTCTCTAGGAATAAGCAAGGGCATGAGAGGATCAACAGGAATCTGAGGAGGGTCCCCTAGACCCTTAAAGGGGAACTGGTCATCTTGCACAGGACCATCAGACTGGGCAGATGTCAGTGGAACCCTGAAGTCAGGTTGGTTAGAAGGTGACATGTCGCCGGAGTCAAACTGAATAGCTGAAGGATAAGCAGAATGTCCCGAACAAGAAAAAGTAGGAGGCTCACTGGGCATGGGCTGGACTGGCATAACTAGTACAGAGGCAGAGTGAATAGCTGAGTCAGGTGTAGCGACTACCTGAATCGCATCGCAAGACGTAGCGACTGCAGGACTTGTAGACAAGCTAGCCTGGCTGTGCGTCCAAGGGTGGTTAGGGACAGAGAAATGTAAATGGTTATGCAACCTGGAATGAATGACCGGCTCAGATTCACAGGGGGCAACCTTGGGTAGGCAGGACGAGGAACAGGAGGGACCCCAAGCCAGGATCTGTCCAGTAGTCCAGTCCACATGAGGAGAATGGAGCTGTAACCATGGGAGACCCAAAATTATAGGCGTTGAGGCCTTGGGTAAGATAAGGAAGGATATCCACTCCTGGTGGAGTGTCCCTACCGACATCTTAACAGGGAGGGTCTGGAAGCGGATAGGTCCCCCTGGGAGAACAGTACCATCAATCGCCAAGACCACCAATGGTGTGGTGAGGGGCAAAAGAGTAAGTCTCATGGACGATGCGATTTCCCAGTCCATAAAATTACCAGCGGCTCCGGAATCCAGATATGCTGAGACCGAATGAGAAGAAGCACCAACATGAAGGAACACAGAAAGCAGAAGACGAGAAGGGGAAGGTGATATTTCTGGGTCCAATACTCCACTTTCCAGATGAAGTGGACCCGAATGTTTTTCTGGACAAAGAGAGCAAGTGTCACGAAAATGACCTTTGCCCCCACAGTAAAGACACAGACCAAGAGTTCTGCGCCTAGCACGTTCCTCGGGGGATAGCCTGGTCCGACCCAGCTGCATGGGTTCCTCAGCTGGTAGGAGATGCTCTACGGGTCGAAGAGAGGGGAGCTCAGGCTGACTAAGAACCAAGGAGTGCTGGCGTTGCTTTTCTAAGGTCCTCTCCTGAAAGCGAATATCGATCTGGTTACACAAGGAGATAACGCCGGCCAGATCAGTGGGGATGGTTCTTCCTGCTAATTCATCCTTCACTCTATCAGACAGGCCATGCAAAAAGGTTGCGACTAAGGCCTCATTGTTCCAGCTCAACTCAGCCGACAGTATGCGGAAATAAAGGGCATACTGTCCCACAGAAGCAGACTCTTGGCGGAGACGTAAAAGGGCGCTGGCCGCTGAAGAGACACGAGCCGGTTCTTCGAAGATATTCCGAAAATGTTTCAAGAAGCCAGACAGGCTAGAAACCACTGGATCATTCAGTTCCCACAGAGGGGCTACCCAGGCTAAAGCTTCACCAGAGAGGAGGGAAATGATATAGGCTACCTTAGCCCAATCAGACAGGAAGTTTTGGGGCTGGAGCTCAAAATGAATTGTGCATTGGCTAAGGAACCCCCTGCAAGCCTTGGAGTCCCCAGAGAAACGGGACGGAGCTGGCAGTTGTAGTGAGTGTGTGGCTGCGACTGGTGCAATAGGTGCAGCCACTGGTTGTATTTGAGGTTGCTGATTCAGGGTTCCCAAGGAGGCCTGAAGCTGCTCAAAGCGAGAAGCCAGATCCTGGAGGAATCGCATCACCTGGGTCTGATTCGATTCCTGGGTTTCAAGTCTGCAAACTATGCCCTGCAACGGATCATCCACGGGTAACGGGATGTCAGCCGGGTTCATGGCTGATCAAACTGTCAAGGTCACCTGTGGCCAGGTGACAGATGCACACCGTAGGGGGACAGGAGTGCACCGCAAGGTAGTGAACCCTATGGCTGACTGCTGCGGATAGGAAACTGGGTGGTTGTGGAAAGCGGGACCAGAGGAGCACAACCTGGATCCTAACGGAAGCTAGAGCCAAGATTCCCCAGGGCGCGGAGTCTAAGACCCAGCAGGTCTTCTCCAGGGCCTCTAGTGGTGAGGATGTTATGCTGCAGGCTGGGACCAGGTCCCGGCCCCTGGAGTTTCCTAGCTCATGCCCCGTAGGATAAGGGGGAAAGAGGGGAAGCAGCAGCACAAGATATGAGAGAACCGAATAACAAGCTGAAGGTCAGGGGCCACAAGCAGACAAGGATAACGAAAGAACGAGCCGAAGGTCAAGGGTCACGAGCAGACAGGGATAGTCGGGGACAAGCCAATAACGTAACAGAGAGACAGACGTAGCACACGGCAGGCAGGAACCCAAACACACAATGCCTAACAAACACGTTGATCAGCAAAGCAGGCTTGCAGTGCACAGGTTAATATAGTGTTCTGTGATAGGGCCTGGGGTGGAGTCTGGCTGGGAGGAGATTATAAAGGAAGCCAGGTGAAAGGGCTCAGGCCTCTAAGATGAACACATGGGAAGGAAGGTAAGCTGACAGACAAACACTACTGCATATCCATGACACATGTGTTACCATGGCGATGTATCTTCCTGTTGCCTCAATGAACTCTGCGCTGAAGCGCCACCTCTTGCTCTGCCTCTTGCTCTGCCTCTTGCTCTGCCTCCGCTTCTAGCCACGCCTTCAGCCGAACCCTCTGCCGAGATTCCTCTCACCTCGGATCCATTCAACGCTCTTGCAGCGCCTCCAGCCACTCCTCCTGGATCGCCGCTGTGTCCTTGAGAGGACCGCCCAGCTCTCCTGGTTGGCGTTGATCTCGGTGGAGAAGGGGAGTGTCTTCTGGGAGGAACGCGCCTCCTCTTCTGTGCCACACTTCTTCCTGCGAAGGTGACGCTGCCGCTTCTTCTGCGTCACGGAACTGGAACAGCTTCCTCTTCTTCCGGGCACAACATGGGCTCCCCGATGGGAAATTCTCCCGCTGACAATCCGCCTTCAGCCGCCGGAATACAGGATTCCACTGCAGCCATTGTAGCTCCCACCGGAGCCTCTTGACACGGAGCCTGAGGTAGGTCTAGGCATTTCCGGATCCACGCTTCTCCGCCATCTTCGCCCACCCGTTCTATCAGCCGTCAGAAGACCCTATTTGTTCAATGGAGATAACTCCTAGAACACGACAGATCCTGTCTTCTGAGGCGACTGATTCTACAGAACGGAACCCCCTTTTTATAGCCCTAACTAGCACTTGATCTAACTAGATAGAACTGAAACAAAGCCCCAGTACCCCTAGAAGCCCGGGAAAGTCACGTGTAAACCTTCCCCAGTCCATGTGAGCACCAGGTGTTCCCCTGAGAGCCTTAGCAGGCTCCTCAAGGGGGGCTTGAATCTGCCCGTCCTGCCGCTTTCCCATGAGAAAAGGGGGAATTGAAACCGCCTCCCCCTTTTCTATCATTCCGTGTGATGAGCAGCCTCAATCACTGACAGGGAAGCTCACGAGGCAGGAAGGGAAGGGGTAGGAGCAACTCGACTACAATAAATATTGTTAGCATTAGGGATGAGCTTCGTGTTCGAGTCGAACATACGTTCGACTCGAACATCGGCTGTTCGATCGTTCGACGAAGATCGAACGATTTGGGCCGTTCGCGCCAAATTCGAGTGACGCGAACGGCCCACAATGCACTACGCCATCGCAGTGTCATCCAGGCGCTGTGATTGGCCAAGCATGCACTGTGACCCCGCATGCTTGGCCAATCACAGCGCCGGCAGCGAGGAGAGCAATGATTGGCCACAGGCAGGATGCCTGTGGCCAATTATTGCTGAGGGTGTTTAGTACACGCCCCACACTATAAAAGGCCGCCAGCACGGCGGCCTAGTGTAGTGTGTTCCGGAGCAGGGATAGAGCAGCATAGGCAGGGACAGTGACTGTTATTTCTTTCTTGCTTAACCTGGATTCCTTTAGTTTAGGGAAAGAGAAGGATAGGTAGGGAGAGTGTCAGTGTGTTTTGTGCTTGTGCTATAGTGTGCTTAAAAAAAACATTTATTCTAGGGACAGAAAACTGTAGGTAGGGACAGTGTCAGTTTCTTTCACTCTGCAAGTCCTTGTTTCCAGGGACCTGGAAGGACAGTGAGTCAATTGTCCTTGTGCTATATTGTGCTTAAAAAAACATTTATTCTAGGGACAGAAAACTGTAGGTAGGGAGAGTGTCAGTTTCTTTCACTCTGCAAGTCCTTGTTTCCAGGGACCTGGAAGGACAGTGACTGAATTGTCCTTGTGCTATATTGTGATTAAAAAAAACATTTATTCTAGGGACAGAAAACTGTAGGTAGGGAGAGTGTCAGTTTATTTCACTCTGCAAGTCCTTGTTTCCAGGGACCTGGAAGGACAGTGACTGAATTGTCCTTGTGCTATAGTGTGCTTAAAAAAAACATTTATTCTAGGGACAGAAAACTGTAGGTAGGGACAGTGTCAGTTTCTTTCACTCTGCAAGTCCTTGTTTCCAGGGACCTGGAAGGACAGTGACTGAATTGTCCTTGTGCTATATTGTGCTTAAAAAAAACATTTATTCTAGGGACAGAAAACTGTAGGTAGGGAGAGTGTCAGTTTCTTTCACTCTGCAAGTCCTTGTTTCCAGGGACCTGGAAGGACAGTGACTGAATTGTCCTTGTGCTATATTGTGATTAAAAAAAACATTTATTCTAGGGACAGAAAACTGTAGGTAGGGAGAGTGTCAGTTTATTTCACTCTGCAAGTCCTTGTTTCCAGGGACCTGGAAGGACAGTGAGTGAATTGTCCTTGTGCTATATTGTGCTTAAAAAAACATTTATTCTAGGGACAGAAAACTGTAGGTAGGGAGAGTGTCAGTTTCTTTCACTCTGCAAGTCCTTGTTTCCAGGGACCTGGAAGGACAGTGACTGAATTGTCCTTGTGCTATATTGTGATTAAAAAAAACATTTATTCTAGGGACAGAAAACTGTAGGTAGGGAGAGTGTCAGTTTATTTCACTCTGCAAGTCCTTGTTTCCAGGGACCTGGAAGGACAGTGACTGAATTGTCCTTGTGCTATATTGTGATTAAAAAAAACATTTATTCTAGGGACAGAAAACTGTAGGTAGGGAGAGTGTCAGTTTCTTTCACTCTGCAAGTCCTTGTTTCCAGGGACCTGGAAGGACAGTGACTGAATTGTCCTTGTGCTATATTGTGATTAAAAAAAACATTTATTCTAGGGACAGAAAACTGTAGGTAGGGAGAGTGTCAGTTTATTTCACTCTGCAAGTCCTTGTTTCCAGGGACCTGGAAGGACAGTGACTGAATTGTCCTTGTGCTATATTGTGATTAAAAAAAACATTTATTCTAGGGACAGAAAACTGTAGGTAGGGAGAGTGTCAGTTTATTTCACTCTGCAAGTCCTTGTTTCCAGGGACCTGGAAGGACAGTGACTGAATTGTCCTTGTGCTATATTGTGATTAAAAAAAACATTTATTCTAGGGACAGAAAACTGTAGGTAGGGACAGTGTCAGTTTCTTTCACTCTGCAAGTCCTTGTTTCCAGGGACCTGGAAGGACAGTGAGTGAATTGTCCTTGTGTTATATTGTGATTAAAAAAAACATTTTTTCTAGGGACAGAAAACTGTAGGTAGGGAGAGTGTTTTTTTTCTTTCACTCTGCAAGTCCTTGTTTCCAGGGACCTGGAAGGACAGTGACTGAATTGTCCTTGTGCTATAGTGTGCTTAAAAAAAACATTTATTCTAGGGACAGAAAACTGTAGGTAGGGACAGTGTCAGTTTCTTTCACTCTGCAAGTCCTTGTTTCCAGGGACCTGGAAGGACAGTGAGTGAATTGTCCTTGTGCTATATTGTGCTTAAAAAAACATTTATTCTAGGGACAGAAAACTGTAGGTAGGGAGAGTGTCAGTTTCTTTCACTCTGCAAGTCCTTGTTTCCAGGGACCTGGAAGGACAGTGACTGAATTGTCCTTGTGCTATATTGTGATTAAAAAAAACATTTATTCTAGGGACAGAAAACTGTAGGTAGGGAGAGTGTCAGTTTATTTCACTCTGCAAGGCCTTGTTTCCAGGGACCTGGAAGGACAGTGAGTGAATTGTCCTTGTGTTATATTGTGATTAAAAAAAAACATTTTTTCTAGGGACAGAAAACTGTAGGTAGGGAGAGTGTTTTTTTTCTTTCACTCTGCAAGTCCTTGTTTCCAGGGACCTGGAAGGACAGTGACTGAATTGTCCTTGTGCTATATTGTGATTAAAAAAAACATTTATTCTAGGGACAGAAAACTGTAGGTAGGGAGAGTGTCAGTTTATTTCACTCTGCAAGTCCTTGTTTCCAGGGACCTGGAAGGACAGTGACTGAATTGTCCTTGTGCTATATTGTGATTAAAAAAAACATTTATTCTAGGGACAGAAAACTGTAGGTAGGGACAGTGTCAGTTTCTTTCACTCTGCAAGTCCTTGTTTCCAGGGACCTGGAAGGACAGTGAGTGAATTGTCCTTGTGTTATATTGTGATTAAAAAAAACATTTTTTCTAGGGACAGAAAACTGTAGGTAGGGAGAGTGTTTTTTTTCTTTCACTCTGCAAGTCCTTGTTTCCAGGGACCTGGAAGGACAGTGACTGAATTGTCCTTGTGCTATAGTGTGCTTAAAAAAAACATTTATTCTAGGGACAGAAAACTGTAGGTAGGGACAGTGTCAGTTTCTTTCACTCTGCAAGTCCTTGTTTCCAGGGACCTGGAAGGACAGTGAGTGAATTGTCCTTGTGCTATATTGTGCTTAAAAAAACATTTATTCTAGGGACAGAAAACTGTAGGTAGGGAGAGTGTCAGTTTCTTTCACTCTGCAAGTCCTTGTTTCCAGGGACCTGGAAGGACAGTGACTGAATTGTCCTTGTGCTATATTGTGATTAAAAAAAACATTTATTCTAGGGACAGAAAACTGTAGGTAGGGAGAGTGTCAGTTTATTTCACTCTGCAAGTCCTTGTTTCCAGGGACCTGGAAGGACAGTGACTGAATTGTCCTTGTGCTATATTGTGATTAAAAAAAAACATTTATTCTAGGGACAGAAAACTGTAGGTAGGGACAGTGTCAGTTTCTTTCACTCTGCAAGTCCTTGTTTCCAGGGACCTGGAAGGACAGTGAGTGAATTGTCCTTGTGTTATATTGTGATTAAAAAAAACATTTTTTCTAGGGACAGAAAACTGTAGGTAGGGAGAGTGTTTTTTTTCTTTCACTCTGCAAGTCCTTGTTTCCAGGGACCTGGAAGGACAGTGACTGAATTGTCCTTGTGCTATAGTGTGCTTAAAAAAAACATTTATTCTAGGGACAGAAAACTGTAGGTAGGGACAGTGTCAGTTTCTTTCACTCTGCAAGTCCTTGTTTCCAGGGACCTGGAAGGACAGTGAGTGAATTGTCCTTGTGCTATATTGTGCTTAAAAAAACATTTATTCTAGGGACAGAAAACTGTAGGTAGGGAGAGTGTCAGTTTCTTTCACTCTGCAAGTCCTTGTTTCCAGGGACCTGGAAGGACAGTGACTGAATTGTCCTTGTGCTATATTGTGATTAAAAAAAACATTTATTCTAGGGACAGAAAACTGTAGGTAGGGAGAGTGTCAGTTTATTTCACTCTGCAAGTCCTTGTTTCAAGGGACAGAGAAGGACACCTGAAGGTAGCCCTTATTGCTTTTTTCCCATCTCCCTGCAGGCCATCTATTAGAATGTCTGGAAGGCAAACAAGGAGAGGCAGACAGTCAGGAGGCAATAAAAGAGGGCAAGCAGGCTCTGTGTCTGGGGGCAACAGTGCTGGTCGTGGACGCGGTGCATTGTCATCAGCACATGGCCATGGGACACGCTTGTCCTTCTTTTCGGCAGCTGGACATGTTGAGCCACATCATGCCGAAGACTTGGTAGAGTGGATGACCAAGCCCTCCTCCTCCTCCTCATCCTCTCTCACCCAGGCTCAGGGTACTGGAAAAGCAGCTGCCAAAGCGTCGTCTTCCCTGGTATCAATGTCAGACAAATCATCAGTCACTCCTTCCCTAGACCCACCATGTCCTCCTCCTGAGGAGTCCCCCGAACTGTTTCAGCACAGTGTTGGGTACATGCTCCAGGAGGATGCCCAGCGTTTCGAAGGGTCTGATGATGAAACCCAGCTAGAGGAAGGCAGTAGCGTGAGAGCAGACAGAGGGGATGCTCAAGAAGGACACCAATCTGGCAGTCATGTTCCAGCAGCTGCAGCATACTGCCAGATTGGCTCCAGTGATGAGGAGGGAGGGGATGATGAGGTCACTGACTCCACGTGGGTGCCTAATAGGAGAGAGGAGGAGGAGGAGGATGAGGAGGAGGCACATCTCCAACGAGGCAGGATGCCCTTTGGTGGCCAGCGTAAGGGCAGTACACCGACGGAATCACACCGCAGAGCTCCGCCTGTGCAGGGCGCAGCCTCTGCCCGTCATTCAAAAAGTTCCTTGGTGTGGGCCTTTTTTGAGGCTAGTGCATCAGATCGCACAGCTGCTGTTTGCAACATATGTCTCAAGCGTATATCGCGTGGCCAAAACATCAGCCGCTTGGGTACCACATGCCTGACCAGACATATGTTGACCTGCCATGCAGCTCGTTGGCAAGCCTACCTCAAAGACCCACACCAAAGAACAAAGCGGACCTCTCCTTGCACCGCATCAGCTGGGATCTCCAACCCCACTATAACTTCAGTCCTCTCTGAAACATGCACTGAGAGGAATGAAGGTGTAGAATTAGGTGTGTCACAGCCAAGTACTTGCGCCCACTCTGCTAGCAGTACACCGACGTCCGATTCTAGCAGGCAAATTTCCCTGCCCCAGCTGCTGGACCGTCGAAAGAAGTTCACTCCCAGCCATCCACATGCCCAGCGGTTGAATGCTAGCTTGGCTAAATTGCTAGCGCTTCAACTGCTGCCTTTTCAGTTGGTAGACTCGGCCCCCTTCCGTGAGTTTGTGCAATGTGCAGTTCCTCAGTGGCAGGTTCCCAAACGCCACTTTTTCTCACGGAAGGCTATTCCGGCTCTCTACCGGCATGTGGAAGGCAATGTCTTGGCCTCGCTGGACAGGGCGGTCAGCGGTAAGGTGCATATTACCGCTGACTCATGGTCCAGCAGGCATGGACAGGGACGTTACCTTTCTTTCACGGCCCATTGGGTCACTCTTTTGGCAGCTGGGAAGGATTCAGGACAAGGTGCAGTAGTGTTGGAGGTTGTCCCACCGCCACGCCTCCAAAATGCTACTACTGGTTGTGACACACCTCTCTCCTCCACCCCCTCCTCTTCTTCTTCCTCCATGGCCTCTTCCTGTGGTTTGTCCTATGAACCAGCGGTGCTCCGTAGCCGTTCACGGGGCTACGCAAGCACGCAGGCAAAAAGATGCCATGCCGTGCTTGCGCTGGTGTGTTTGGGGGACAGAAGCCACACTGGGGCAGAGGTCCTGTCTGCTCTGCAGGGCCAGGCCGAGAGGTGGTTGACGCCACGCCAGCTTAAGCCAGGAATGGTGGTTTGCGACAATGGCACCAACCTCCTCTCCGCCCTCCGACAGGGACAACTGACCCATGTGCCCTGTGTGGCTCACGTCCTTAACCTGGTGGTGCAGCGCTTCTTGGGCAGGTACCCGGGCTTACAGGATGTCCTGAGGCAGGCCAGGAAAGTCTGTGTGCATTTCCGCAGATCTTATAATGCCAGTGCTCGCCTGGCTGAGCTGCAAAAGGAGTTGAACCTGCCCAAGAACCGCCTTATATATGACATGCCCACCAGGTGGAACTCAACGTTGGCCATGCTGCAGCGGCTGCACACGCAGCAGAGGGCCATCAATGAGTACCTGTGCGACTACGGCACCAGGACAGGGTCAGGGGAGCTTGGTTTTTTTTCTCCACGCCAGTGGGGCATGATCAGGGATGCATGCACTGTCCTGGCACCATTTGAGGAGGCCACGAGGATGGTGAGCAGTGACAGTGCATGCATCAGTGACACTGTACCTCTTGTCCACCTGTTGGAGCACACGCTGCGTGGAATAATGGACAGGGCACTTGAGGCAGAACAGAGGCAGGAAGAGGAGGACTTCCTTGCCTCTCAAGGCCCCCTTTACCCAGACAGTGTTCCTTCTGTCCCACCCATCGCACAGGAAGAGGAGGAGGAGGAGGAGGAGGAGGAGGAGGAGGAGGATTGTGTCAGCATGGAGGTGGAGGCTGGCACTCAGCATCATCAGCAGCAGTCTTTTAGGGATGATTTACAGTCCCAAGAAACCAGTGGACTTGTACGTGGCTGGGAGGAGGTGGCTGCGGATCATGTCGTCCTTAGTGACCCAGAGGACTCCGGAGCGAATGCCTCAGCAAACCTACGCTGCATGGCCTCCCTGATCCTGCAAAGTCTGCGGAAGGATCCTCGTATTCTTCGGATCAAGGAGAGGGACCATTACTGGCTGGCCACTCTCCTTGATCCACGGTACAAGGGTAAGGTTGCGGACCTTATGTTACCGTCGCAGAGGGAGCAGAGGATGAGACAACTCCGGGAGGCCTTGCAGAAAGGTCTGTGCAACGCGTTCCCAGAGACTGGGAGGTTGCAAACTCCTGGTCCTGGACAACGAGTTGCTGAGGCTTCGGCCAGTCAAAGAAGGAGCGGTGGGGAAGGTGGCCGTCTGACCGATGCGTTCAGACAATTCTTTAGTCCGCAGCCCCAAAGTATGATCGGTTCCAGCAACCATCGCCAGCGTCTGATAAACATGGTGCAGGAATATCTAGGGGCAAGGTCAGACTTGGACACCTTCCCCACCGAAAATCCTCTGGCTTACTGGGTCTTGAGGATGGATCACTGGCCAGAGCTTGCACAGTATGCAATTGAGCTACTGGCCTGTCCTGCATCCAGCGTTCTTTCGGAACGCACATTCAGTGCTGCTGGAGGATTTGTCACGGATCACAGGGTGCGCCTGTCCACCGACTCGGTTGATCGACTGACTTTCATCAAGATGAACCAGTCTTGGATCACCACCAGCTACCACACACCTGATGCTGATATAACAGACTAATTGATTTTAACATGTCACATCCCTTCAAGACTGATGCTGATGCTGAGTGCCTGTGCTGTTATGTTGACTGGCTATCCTCCTCCTCCGAGTCCTCAATGATACGATTGATGATGATAGCTTGTAAGATCATTTTTGTTTATGGGTGCCGCCACCAGTGCCTAACGCCCAATTTTTCAGCCCCTGTTTAACAGGGGCGTGTAATTACAATTTTTGAAGCAATACTTTGCAACAGGGCTCATTGCTGTGCTCCAAGTACAGTATCTGTGAGGAGTTGCAGTGTTGTGCCACCAGTGCCTAACGCCCAATTTTTCAGCCCCTGTTTAACAGGGGCGTGTAATTACAATTTTTGAAGCAATACTTTGCAACAGGGCTCATTGCTGTGCTCCAAGTACAGTATCTGTGAGGAGTTGCAGTGTTGTGCCACCAGTGCCTAAGGCCCAATTTTTCAGCCCCTGTTTAACAGGGGCGTGTCATTACAATTTTTGAAGCAATACTTTGCAACAGGGCTCATTGGTGTGCTCCAAGTACAGTATCTGTGAGGAGTTGCAGTGTTGTGCCACCAGTGCCTAAGGCCCAATTTTTCAGCCCCTGTTTAACAGGGGCGTGTCATTACAATTTTTGAAGCAATACTTTGCAACAGGGCTCATTGCTGTGCTCCAAGTACAGTATCTGTGAGGGGTTGCAGTGTTGTGCCACCAGTGCCTAAGGCCCAATTTTTCAGCCCCTGTTCAACAGGGGCATGTAATTACAATTCTTGATCTAATAATTCACAGCAGGGCCCATTGCTGCACCCACCAAGAGTAACTGTCAGGGCTTACAGTGTTGTGGCACCAGCACCACCATCAAAGGCCCAATTTTTACTACCACTGTTCAACAATTATATGTAATTAAAATTCCTGATATAATAGTTGACAGCAGGGCGTTCCAGCACCAACCAAGAGTAACTGTGAGTGCTTACAGTGTTGTGCCAACACCAACAACTAAGGGGCCTATTTCTGCAGAGTATATACGGCAGGTCCCTACTTTCAAACATCCAACTTACAAACGACTCCTACTTGCAAACGCAAGAAGACAACAGGAAGTGAGAGGAAATCTACCACTAGGAAGGAAAATTCTCTCCTGTAAGAATAAATATGGGAGAAAGGTGTCTCCTCTGTACTGATGCTTTATCAGCAATCCTTGTTTCAAGAAAAACACCACATTTCAAAAACAGTTGTCATTGGGACGGAAAGTGAGGTGAAATGTTCTGAACAGGGGCACAGACAGCAAAACAAATGTTACAGGGGTGATAACCCTTACCTATGTTTTCCAAAAAGTTTAAAAATAGATTTTTGGTCTGGAGCTACACTTCAACAATGTACCTGTTCAAAATTACAAACAGACTCTACATAAGAACAAACCTACAGTCCCTGTCTTGTATGCACCGCCTGTATAGGGCTGTTCAGAGTATATAGGGCCTTTTTTATTTTATGTGCGGGGTTCCCCTTAATATCCATACAAGACCCAAAGGGGCTGGTAATGGGCTGGGGTAGGGGGGGGGTCATGGGGTAGCTATGCCATTTTTCTTAAAGAATTTCATCCATATTACCGGGACCAGACATTACATTAAAGCCGCAAGCAGTTTTAAATGGCTTTTTTTTCCTTTAGAAGTGTCATTTTGTGCAGGGACAGTTCTAAACACGGGAAACACGTGGCACTTCACAGGCATACTTTAGACACCCCCCAGGTACGATATTTAAAGGAATATTTGACTTTTTTTTTTTCACTTTATGCATCATTAAAATGACTGCTCCCGAAAAACGACCGTTTTTAAAACTTCTTTTTGCATTGATACATGTCCCCTGGTGCAGAACCCGGGTTCCCAAACCCTTTTTAGGACAATAACATGCATAATAGTTGTTATAATTAGCACTTTAGAATTCGAACGTTCGCATCCATTGTATTTAATAGGGTTCTAATGTTCGTTCGAACTTTCGGTCCGTTCGCGGGTTCTGGTGCGAACCGAACCCGGGGGTGTTCGGCTCATCACTAGTTAGCATATGACTTAATCTCCGCTTGAAAATACATTCCATATAATACATGCATTTATACCAGAAACATGTGATCCAGGCCTGGGTACCATTGTAAGAGCTGATAATGGAATTTACAGGTAGAGGTAAAGATTGTGCTTTTCAGGTCAAGGACACTGAGGGGCAGAAGGAAGGTAGGTCTACAAGTATCCTGTGGAGGTGAGCACCAACCAAAACCTATAGCCAACTATAGAAATCAGAGGTAGGCTAGATCAGCTACCAATGCATAACACAACAGGCTGCTGGGGAATTGTGTGGGTAGCACAATCTGCACCAAGAGTTCAGATCCTTACCCCTAAATAAAGGAACCACCATATTAATGTATGTCACACCCTGTGCAACTCCACAAACAGTGTAGGTACCTCAGCATCTATCAGAGGCAAACCACTGCATGGCAGGTCAGGGCTCTAAGACAGTGGTCTCCAAACTGCAGACCAGGGGTTGGAGGTGGCTCTTTGCCTGCCTTTATAAGGCCCACCAATAATTGTAGCACCATTCCTCTCAATGACAACAACGACGTGACACTATTCCTGTCACCAATACCAACAAGGCTCAATATTCCTCCCACTGACATTAAAAATTCGGCACTCTACTTCCCACTGACACCAACAATGGGGCACTACTCCTCCCACTGACACCAGCGATGAGGCACTATTCCTCCCACTGACTCTGGAGCTGATGCGCGTGGCCAGCAGCCACTGAGAGTCAGAACAGGAATCTGTCAATGTAAACAGACAGATCCCTGTTCTGACAAGGGAGGAGAGACAGATCTGCTGTTCCTAGTGATTAGGAACAGCGATCTCTCTCCTCCTCCAGTCAGTCCCATCCCCCACAGTTAGAAACGCCTCCCAGGGAACACATTTAACCCCTTGATCACCCCCCTAGTGTTAACTCCTTCCTTGCCAGTGACATTTACACAGTAATCAGTGCATTTTTATAGCACTGATCGCTGTATAAATGCCAATGGTGCCAAAAGTGCCCGATCTGTCCGCCGCAATGTTGCAGCCCCGCTAAAAATCGCAGATCACCGCCATTACTAGTAAAAAAAAAAAGAAATAATGAAAATTACATAAATCTATCCCCTATTTTGTAGATGCTATAACTTTTGCGCAAACCAATATACCCTTATTGCGATTCTTTTATACCAAAAATATGTAGAAGAATACATATTGGCCTAAACTCATAAAGACATTATTTTTTGGGGGATATTTATTATAGGAATAAGTAAAAAATATTGTTGTTTTTTTTCAAAATTGTTGCTTTTTTTTTTTTTAGTGCAGGAAATTAAAACCGCAGAGGTGATCAAATACCACCAAAAGAACGCTCTAATGCCACGCACACACGGTCGGAATTTCCAGCAACAAATGTTCAATGTGAGCTTGTTGTCGGAAAATCCGACCGTGTGTAGGCTCCATCGGACATTTGCTGTCGGAATTTCCGACAACAAATGTTTGAGAGCTGGCTCTCAAATTTTCCAACAACAAAACTTGTCGGAAATTCCGAGCGTGTGTACACAATTACGACGCACAAAATTCTCAGGTGAACACTCCAGAGAATTACCACAGAAAATGAGTCCCTTTATCCTGATGAAGCCTTTAGCTCTCAGGTGAGCACTCCAGAGCATTACCACAGAAAAGGAGTCCCTTCATCTTGATGAAGCCTCTAAGGCCTGGTTCACACTTGTCCGACAAACGCTCCGACATTAGGAGCTCATGTCGCATGACGTGTGAAAATCAATGAATCCCTATGAGAGCCGTCTTAACTGGTCCGACACAAGTCGGTCCGACATTAAAAATGCTCCCTGTACTACTTCTGTCCGACTTTGATCCTACTTCAGCCCATTGAATATCATTGAAGTCGGATCAAAGTAGGATCCTTGTCCTAACCATCCGACATTTGACATCCGACATGGTGATTACAGCAGCAGTAAAAGGAATTTATCTCACCCTGGGATTGTTTTGATTGGTCAAAGGACAAGTCAGACTAGCACAAAGTCGGATCAAAGTAGTATCCTGTTCATGAATGTCGGATGGATGTCGGACCAATGTAGGATCAATGTAGGACTGATGTCGCAGAGCAAAGTAGGATGAAAGTCGGATATATGTCGTGTCGTATCAGTGTGAACCCAGCCTAAGGCTGGGTTCACACTAGTGCGACATGACATCTGTCCTACTTTGGATCCGACTTTGCCCTGCGACATGAAGCCGACACATGTCCGACTTTCAATGAACGGGGATCCGACTTGGATCCCCGCCAATATCAGGCACTGTGTTTGGTATGAATCTTGAGGGGGAACTCCAGGCCAAATTTTAAATAAAAAACCGGCATGGGTTCCCCCTCCAGAGGCATACCAGGCCCTTGGGTCTGGTCTGGATTTGAAGGGGCACCCCTACGCCGAAAAAACGGCGTGGGGGTCCCCCCCAAAATCCAAACCAGACCCTTATCCGAGCACACAACCTGGCCGGCCGCAGGGGAAGAGGGGGGGACGAGAGAGCGCCCCCCCCTCCCTCCTGAACCGTACCAGGCCGCATGCCCTCAACATGGGGGGTTTGGTGCTCTGGGGCAGGGGGGCGACCTGCGGCCCCCCCACCCCAGAGCACCCTGGCCCCATGTTGATGAGGACAGGGCCTCTTCCCGACAACCCTGGCCGTTGGTTGTCGGGGTCTGTGGGCGGGGGGCTTATCAGAATCCGGGAGCCCCCTTCAATAAGGGGGCCCCCGGATCCCGACCCCCCACCCTATGTGAATGAGTATGGGGTACATCGTACCCCTACCCATTCACCTGGTGGAAAAAAATTGCAATAAAAAAACCACACAGCTTTTTAAAGTATTTTATTGCACAGCTCCGGGGGTCTTCTTCCGACTTCGGGGGTCTCCGGTGTCGTCGCTGCGCTCTCCGGTTCTTTCTTCTGCCGGGCCTCCGCTAACTTCTTTTTAGTTCTTTTGCTAGCGGAGGCCCGGTCTTCTCCGTCGCCTTCTTCTTCTCCCGCTCTCCGGTTCTTCTCCCGCTCTCCGGTTCTTTCTTCCGCCGGGCCTCCGCTAACTTCTTTTTAGCTCTTTTGCTAACGGAGGCCCGATCTTCTCCGTCGTCGCAGTCGGCGTCTTCTTCCCTCTTCTCCTCGATGTTGACGCGCCGCTTCCTCCCGCTGTAATACTGGCTCTCCGCTCCACTCCGCATTAATATAGGCTTCTCATGACGTCACAGTCACATGTTCCGGGGCACATGGCCCCGGAGCATGTGACTGTGACATCATGGGAACATGTGACTGTGACGTCATGGGAAGCCTATATTAATGCGGAACGGAGCGGAGAGCCAGTATTACAGCAGGAGGAAGCGACGTGTCAACATCGAGAAGGAGAAGAGGGAAAAAGACGCCGACGGCGAAGACCGGCTCCTCCACTAGCAAAAGAGCTAAAGAAGTTAGTGGAGGGGCCGGCAGAAGGACGACGGAGAGCCGGACGAGACAACGGAGAAGACAAGTAAAAGGAATTTATCTCACCCTGGGATTGTTTTGATTGGTCAAAGGACAAGTCAGACTATCACAAAGTCGGATCAAAGTAGTATCCTGTTCATGAATGTCGGATGGATGTCGGACCAATGTAGGATCAATGTAGGACTGATGTCGCAGAGCAAAGTAGGATGAAAGTCGGATGAATGTCGTGTCATATCAGTGTGAACCCAGCCTTAGGCCTGGTTCACACTGGGGCGACAAACGCTCCGACATTGGGAGCTCATGTCGCATGACGTGTGAAAATCAATGTTTCCCTATGGGAGCCGTCTTAACTGGTCCGACACATGTCGGTCCGACTTTGAGAATGCTCCCTGTACTACTTTGGTCCGACTTTGATCCGACTTCAGCCCATTGACTATCATTGAAGTCGGATCAAAGTCGGACCGCAGTCTTGCATGATCCGACTTTGGCATGCGACTTGTGCTGTGCTGATCTTGAGGGGGAACTCCAGGCCAAATTTTAAATAAAAAACCGGCATGGGTTCCCCCTCCAGGAGCATACCAGGCCCTTGGGTCTGGTCTGGATTTGAACGGGCACCCCTACGCCGAAAAAACGGCGTGGGGGGTCCCCCCAAAATCCAAACCAGACCCTTATCAGAGCACACAACCTGGCAGGCCGCAGGGGAAGAGGGGGGGACGAGAGAGCGGCCCCCCTCCCTCCTGAACCGTACCAGGCCGCATGCCCTCAACATGGGGGGTTTGGTGCTCTGGGGCAGGGGGGCGACCTGCGGCCCCCCCACCCCAGAGCACCCTGCCCCCATGTTGATGAGGACAGGGCCTCTTCCCGACAACCCTGGCCGTTGGTTGTCGGGGTCTGCGGGCGGGGGGCTTATCGGAATCCGGGAGCCCCCTTCAATAAGGGGGCCCCCGGATCCCGGCCCCCCCACCCTATGTGAATGAGTATGGGGTACATCGTACCCCTACCCATTCACCTGGTGGAAAAAAATTGCAATAAAAAAACCACACAGCTTTTTAAAGTATTTTATTGCACAGCTCCGGGGGTCTTCTTCCGACTTCGGGGGTCTCCGGTGTCGTCGCCGCCGCTCTCCGGTTCTTTCTTCCGCCGGGCCTCCGCTAACTTCTTTTTAGCTCTTTTGCTAACGGAGGCCCGGTCTTCCCGTCGTCTCGTCCGGCTCTCCGTTGTCCTTCTGCCGGCCCCTCCACTAACTTCTTGGTAGCTCTTTCGCTAGTGGAGGGGCCGGTCTTCCCGTCGTCGCCGTCGGCGTCTTCTTCCCTCTTCTCCTCCTCGATGTTGACGCGTCGCTTCCTCCCGCTGTAATACTGGCTCTCCGCTCCGCATTAATATAGGCTTCTCATGACGTCACAGTCACATGTTCCGGGGCACATGGCCCCGGAGCATGTGACTGTGACGTCATGGGAACATGTGACTGTGACGTCATAAAAAGCCTATATTAATGCAGAGCGGAGCGGAGAGCCAGTATTACAGCGTGAGGAAGCGACGCGTCAACATCGAGAAGGAGAAGAGGGAAGAAGAAGCCGACGGCGACGACAGGAAGACCGCGCCCCTCCACTAGCGAAAGAGCTACCAAGAAGTTAGTGGAGGGGCCGGCAGAAGGACAACGGAGAGCCGGACGAGACAACGGGAAGACCGGGCCTCTGTTAGCAAGAGAGCTAAAAAGAAGTTAGCGGAGGCCCGGCGGAAGAAAGAACCGGAGAGCGCGGAGACGACACCGGAGACCCCCGAAGTCGGAAAAGACCCCCGGAAGTCGGAAGAAGAGCGCCGGAGTCAGAAGAAGACCCCCGGAGCTGTGTAATAAATTACTTTAAAAACCTGTGTAGTGTTTTTTTATTGCAATTTTTTTCCACCAGGTGAATGGGTAGGGGTACGATGTACCCCATACTCATTCACATAGGGTGGGGGGGCCGGGATCCGGGGGCTCCCTTATTGAAGGGGGCTCCCGGATTCCGATAAGCCCCCCGCCCGCAGACCCCGACAACCAATGGCCAGGGTTGTCGGGAAGAGGCCCTGTCCTCATCAACATGGGGGCAGGGTGCTCTGGGGTGGGGGGGCCGCAGGTCGCCCCCCTGCCCCAGAGCACCAAACCCCCCATGTTGAGGGCATGCGGCCTGGTACGGTTCAGGAGGGAGGGGGGCCGCTCTCCCGTCCCCCCCTCTTCCCCTGCGGCCTGCCAGGTTGTGTGCTCGGATAAGGGTCTGGTTTGGATTTTGGGGGAACCCGGCGTTTTTTTCGGCGTAGGGGTGCCCGTTCAAATCCAGACCAGACCCAAGGGCCTGGTATGCTCCTGGAGGGGGAACCCACGCCGGTTTTTTATTTAAAATTTGGCCTGGAGTTCCCCCTCAAGAGCAGCACAGCACAAGTCGCATGCCAAAGTCGGACCATGCAAGACTGCGGTCCGACTTTGATCCGACTTCAATGATAGTCAATGGGCTGAAGTCGGACCAAAGTAGTACAGGGAGCATTCTCAAAGTCGGACCGACATGTGTCGGACCAGTTAGGACGGCTCCCATAGGGAAACATTGATTTTCACACGTCATGCGACATGAGCTCCCAATGTCGGAGCGTTTGTCGCCCCAGTGTGAACCAGGCCTAAGGCCGGGTTCACACTTGTCCGACAAACGCTCCGACATTAGGAGCTCATGTCGCATGACGTGTGAAAATCAATGTTTTCCTATGAGAGCCGTCTTAACTGGTCCGACACATGTCGGTCCGACATTAAAAATGCTCCCTGTACTACTTCTGTCCGACTTTGATCCTACTTCAGCCCATTGAATATCATTGAAGTCGGATCAAAGTAGGATCCTTGTCCTAACCATCCGACATTTGACATCCGACATGGTGATTACAGCAGCAGTAAAAGGAATTTATCTCACCCTGGGATTGTTTTGATTGGTCAAAGGACAAGTCAGACTATCACAAAGTCGGATCAGAGTAGTATCCTGTTCATGAATGTCGGATGGATGTCGGACCAATGTAGGATCAATGTAGGACTGATGTCGCAGAGCAAAGTAGGATGAAAGTCGGATGAATGTCGTGTCGTATCAGTGTGAACCCAGCCTGAGGCCTGGTTCACACTGGGGCGACAAACGCTCCGACATTGGGAGCTCATGTCGCATGACGTGTGAAGATCAATGTTTCCCTATGGGAGCCGTCTTAACTGGTCCGACACATGTCGGTCCGACTTTGAAAATGCTCCCTGTACTACTTTGGTCCGACTTTGATCCGACTTCAGCCCATTGACTATCATTGAAGTCGGATCAAAGTCGGACCGCAGTCTTGCATGATCCGACTTTGGCATGCGACTTGTGCTGTGCTGCTCTTGAGGGGGAACTCCAGGCCAAATTTTAAATAAAAAACCGGCGTAGATTCCCCCTCCAGGAGCATACCAGGCCCTTGGGTCTGGTCTGGATTTGCAGGGGCACCCCTACGCCGAAAAACGGCGTGGGGGTCCCCCCAGGGTCCAAACCAGACCCTTATCCGAGCACGCAACCTGGCAGGCCGCAGGGGAAGAGGGGGGGACGAGAGAGCGGCCCCCCCTCCCTCCTGAACCGTACCAGGCCACATGCCCTCAACATGGGGGGGTTTGGTGCTCTGGGGCAGGGGGGCGACCTGCGGCCCCCCCACCCCAGAGCACCCTGCCCCCATGTTGATGAGGACAGGGCCTCTTCCCGACAACCCTGGCCGTTGGTTGTCGGGGTCTGCGGGCGGGGGGCTTATCGGAATCCGGAAGCCCCCTTCAATAAGGGAGCCCCCAGATACCGGCCCCCACCCTATGTGAATGAGTATGGGGTACATCGTACCCCTACCCATTCACCTGGAGGAAAAAAATGTCAATAAAAAAAACTACACGGGTTTTTAAAGTAATTTATTACACAGCTCCGGGGGTCTTCTACCGACTCCGGCGCTCTTCTTCCGACTTCCGGGGGTCTTTTCCGACTTCGGGGGTCTCCGGTGTCGTCTCCGCGCTCTCCGGTTCTTTCTTCCGCCGGGCCTCCGCTAACTTCTTTTTAGCTCTCTTGCTAACAGAGGCCCGGTCTTCCCGTTGTCTCGTCCGGCTCTCCGTTGTCCTTCTGCCGGCCCCTCCACTAACTTCTTTAGCTCTTTCGCTAGTGGAGGGGCCGGTCTTCCCGTCGTCGCCGTCGGCTTCTTCTTCCCTCTTCTCCTCCTCGATGTTGACTCGTCGCTTCTTCCCGCTGTAATACTGGCTCTCCGCTCCGCTCCGCATTAATATAGGCTTCTCATGACGTCACAGTCACATGTTCCGGGGCACATGGCCCCGGAGCATGTGACTGTGACGTCATGGGAACATGTGACTGTGACGTCATGAGAAGCCTATATTAATGCGGAGCGGAGCGGAGAGCCAGTATTACAGCGGGAAGAAGCGACGCGTCAACATCGAGAAGGAGAAGAGGGAAGAAGAAGCCGACGGCGACGGGAAGACCGACCCCTCCACTAGCGAAAGAGCTAAAGAAGTTAGTGGAGGGGCCGGCAGAAGGACAACGGAGAGCCGGACGAGACAACGGGAAGACCGGGCCTCTGTTAGCAAGAGAGCTAAAAAGAAGTTAGCGGAGGCCCGGCGGAAGAAAGAACCGGAGAGCGCGGAGACGACACCGGAGACCCCCGAAGTCGGAAAAGACCCCCGGAAGTCGGAAGAAGAGCGCCGGAGTCGGAAGAAGACCCCCGGAGCTGTGTAATAAATTACTTTAAAAACCTGCGTAGTGTTTTTTTATTGCAATTTTTGTCCACCAGGTGAATGGGTAGGGGTACGATGTACCCCATACTCATTCACATAGGGTGGGGGGGCCCCCTTATTGAAGGGGGCTCCCGGATTCCGATAAGCCCCCCGCCCGCAGACCCCGACAACCAACGGCCAGGGTTGTCGGGAAGAGGCCCTGTCCTCATCAACATGGGGGCAGGGTGCTCTGGGGTGGGGGGGCCGCAGGTCGCCCCCCTGCCCCAGAGCACCAAACCCCCCATGTTGAGGGCATGTGGCCTGGTACGGCTCAGGAGGGAGGGGGGCTGCCCTCTCGTCCCCCCCTCTTCCCCTGCGGCCTGCCAGGTTGTGTGCTCGGATAAGGGTCTGGTTTGGACCTTGGGGGGACCCCCACGCCGGTTTTTTTGGCGCAGGGGCGCCCCTTCAAATCCAGACCAGACCCAAGGGCCTGGTATGCCTCTGGAGGGGAACCCACGCCGTCTTTTTTAATTTAAAATTTGGCCTGGAGTTCCCCCTCAAGATTCATACCAAACACAGTGCCTGATATTGGCAGGGATCCAAGTCGGATCCCCGTTCATTGAAAGTCGGACATATGTCGGCTTCATGTCGCAGGGCAAAGTCGGATCCAAAGTAGGACGGATGTCGTGTCGCACTAGTGTGAACCCGGCCTGAGGGTTGACACTGAGTGCTGGTTCACACTGGGGCGACAAACGCTCCGACATTAGGAGCTCATGTCGCATGACGTGTGAAAATCAATGTTTCCCTATGGGAGCCGTCTTAACTGGTCCGACACATGTCGGTCCGACATTAAAAATTCTCCCTGTACTACTTCTGTCCGACTTTGATCCGACTTCAGCCCATTGACTATCATTGAAGTCGGATCAAAGTCGGATCCTTGTCCTAACCATACGACTTTGGCATCCGACATTGTGATTACAGCAGCAGTAAAAGGAATTTATCTCACCCTGGGATTGTTTTGATTGGTCAAAGGACAAGTCAGACTAGCACAATGTCGGATCAAAGTAGTATCCTGTTCATGAATGTCGGATGGATGTCGGACCAATGTCGGACCAATGTCGGACCAATGTCGGACCAATGTCGGACAGATGTCGCAGAGCAAAGTAGGATGAAAGTCGTGTCGTATAGTGTGAACCCAGCCTGATACGACACGACATTCATCCGACTTTCATCCTACTTTGCTCTGCGACATCAGTCCTACATTGGTCCGACATCCATCCGACATTCATGAACAGGATACTACTTTGATCCGACATTGTGCTAGTCTGACTTGTCCTTTGACCAATCAAAACAATCCCAAGGTGAGATAAATTCATTTTACTGCTGCTGTAATCACCATGTCGGATGTCAAATGTCGGATGGTTAGGACAAGGATCCTACCTTGATCTGACTTCAATGATATTCAATGGGCTGAAGTAGGATCAAAGTCGGACAGAAGTAGTACAGGGAACATTTTGAGGCTGGGTTCACACTATACGACACTTTCATCCTACTTTGCTCTGCGACATCTGTCCTACATTGGTCCGACATTGGTCCGACATTGGTCCGACATCCATCCGACATTCATGAACAGGATACTACTTTGATCCGACATTGTGCTAGTCTGACTTGTCCTTTGACCAATCAAAACAATCCCAGGGTGAGATAAATTCCTTTTACTGCTGCTGTAATCACCATGTCGGATGTCAAATGTCGGATGGTTAGGACAAGGATCCTACTTTGATCCGACTTCAATGATATTCAATGGGCTGAAGTAGGATCAAAGTCGGACAGAAGTAGTACAGGGAGCATTTTTAATGTCGGACCGACTTGTGTCGGACCAGTTAAGACGGCTCTCGTAGGGATTCATTGATTTTCACACGTCATGTGACATGAGCTCCTAATGTCGGAGCGTTTGTCGGACAAGTGTGAACCAGGCCTTAGGCTGGGTTCACACTATACGACACAACTTTGAGGCTGGATTCACAGGATACTACTTTGATCCTACTTCAATGATAGTCAATGGGCTGAAGTAGGATCAAAGTCGGACAGAAGTAGTACAGGGAGCATTTTTAATGTTGGACCGACTTGTGTCGGACCAGTTAAGACGGCTCTCATAGGGATTCATTTGATTTTCACATGAGCTCCTAATGTCGGAGCGTTTGTCGGACCAGTGTGAACCAGGCCTTAATGTCGGACCGACTTGTGTCGGACCAGTTAAGACGGCTCTCATAGGGATTCATTGATTTTCACACGTCATGCGATATGAGCTCCTAATGTCAGAGCGTTTGTCGCCCCAGTGTGAACCAGGCCTCAGGCCTGGTTCACACTTGTCCGACAAACGCTCCGACATTAGGAGCTCATGTCACATGACGTGTGAAAATCAATGTTTCCCTATGAGAGCCGTCTTAACTGGTCCGACACATGTCGGTCCGACTTTGAGAATGCTCCCTGTACTACTTTGGTCCGACTTTGATCCTACTTCAGCCCATTGAATATCATTGAAGTCGGATCAAAGTAGGATCCTTGTCCTAACCATCCGACATTTGACATCCGACATGGTGATTAAAGCAGCAGTAAAAGGAATTTATCTCACCCTGGGATTGTTTTGATTGGTCAAAGGACAAGTCAGACTAGCACAAAGTCGGATCAAAGTAGTATCCTGTTCATGAATGTCGGATGGATGTCGGACCAATGTAGGACTGATGTTGCAGAGCAAAGTAGGATGAAAGTCGGATGAATGTCGTGTCGTATCAGTGTGAACCCAGCCTCATCCTACTTTGCTCTGCGACATCTGTCCTACATTGGTCCGACATTGGTCCGACATTGGTCCGACATTGGTCCGACATTGGTCCGACATCCATCCGACTTTCATGAACAGGATACTACTTTGATCCTACTTCAATGATAGTCAATGGGCTGAAGCAGGATCAAAGTCGGACAGAAGTAGTACAGGGAGCATTTTTAGGCTGGGTTCACACTGATACGACAGAACATTCATCCGACTTTCATCCTACTTTGCTCTGCGACATCAGTCCTACATTGATCCTACATTGGTCCGACATCCATCCGACATTCATGAACAGGATACTACTTTGATCCGACATTGTGCTAGTCTGACTTGTCCTTTGACCAATCAAAACAATCCCAGGGTGAGATAAATTCCTTTTACTGCTGCTGTAATCACCATGTCGGATGTCAAATGTCGGATGGTTAGGACAAGGATCCTACTTTGATCCGACTTCAATGATATTCAATGGGCTGAAGTAGGATCAAAGTCGGACAGAAGTAGTACAGGGAGCATTTTTAATGTCGGACCGACTTGTGTCGGACCAGTTAAGACGGCTCCCATAGGGAAACATTGATTTTCACACGTCATGCGACATGAGCTCCCAATGTCGGAGCGTTTGTCGGACAAGTGTGAACCAGGCCTTAGGCTGGGTTCACACCGACACGACATTCAGGCTGGGTTCACACTAGTGCGACACGACATCTGTCCTACTTTGGATCCGACTTTGCCCTGCAACATGAAGCCGACATATGTCCGACTTTCAATGAACGGGGATCCGACTTGGATCCCCGCCAATATCAGGCACTGTGTTTGGTATGAATCTTGAGGGGGAACTGCAGGCCAAATTTTAAATAAAAAAAACGGCGTGGGTTCCCCCTCCAGAGGCATACCAGGCCCTTGGGTCTGGTCTGGATTTGAACGGGCGCCCCAACGCCGAAAAAACGGCGTGGGGTTCCCCCAAAATCCAAACCAGACCCTTATCCGAGCACACAACCTGGCAAGCCGCAGGGGAAGAGGGGGGGACGAGAGAGCGCCCCCCCTCCCTCCTGAACCATACCAGGCCACATGCCCTCAACATGGGGGGTTTGGTGCTCTGGGGCAGGGGGGCGACCTGCGGCCCCCCCACCCCAGAGCACCCTGCCCCCATGTTGATGAGGACAGGGCCTCTTCCCGACAACCCTGGTCGTTGGTTGTCGGGGTCTGCGGGCGGGGGGCTTATCGGAATCCGGGAGCCCCCTTCAATAAGGGGGCCCCCGGATCCCGGCCCCCCCACCCTATGTGAATGAGTATGGGGTACATCGTACCCCTACCCATTCACCTGGTGGGAAAAAATTGCAATAAAAAAAACACACAGCTTTTTAAAGTATTTTATTGCACAGCTCCGGGGGTCTTCTTCTGACTTCGGGGGTCTCCGGTGTCGTCGCCGCGCTCTCCGGTTCTTTCTTCCGCCGGGCCTCCGCTAACTTCTTTTTAGCTCTTTTGCTAACGGAGGCCCGGACTTCTCCGTCTTCTCGTCCGGCTCTCCGTTGTCCTTCTGCCGGCCCCTCCACTAACTTCTTGGTAGCTCTTTCGCTAGTGGAGGGGCGCGGTCTTCCCGTCGTCGCCGTCGGCGTCTTCTTCCCTCTTCTCCTCCTCAATGTTGACGCGTCGCTTCCTCCCGCTGTAATACTGGCTCTCCGCTCCGCTTCGCATTAATATAGGCTTCCCATGACGTCACAGTCACATGTTCCCATGACGTCACAGTCACATGCTCCGGGGCCATGTGCCCCGGAACATGTGACTGTGACGTCATGAGAAGCCTATATTAATGCGGAGCGGAGCGGAGAGCCAGTATTACAGCGGGAGGAAGCGACGCGTCAACATCGAGGAGGAGAAGAGGGAAGAAGACGCCGACGACGGGAAGACCGCGCCCCTCCACTAGCGAAAGAGCTACCAAGAAGTAAGTGGAGGGGCCGGCAGAAGGACAACGCAGAGCCGGACGAGAAGACGGAGAAGTCCGGGCCTCCGTTAGCAAAAGAGCTAAAAAGAAGTTAGCGGAGGCCCGGCGGAAGAAAGAACCGGAGAGCGCGGCGACGACACCGGAGACCCCCGAAGTCGGAAGAAGACCCCCGGAGCTGTGCAATAAAATACTTTAAAAAGCTGTGTGGTTTTTTTATTGCAATTTTTTTCCACCAGGTGAATGGGTAGGCGTACGATGTACCCTATACTCATTCACATAGGGTGGGGGGCCGGGATCCGGGGGCCCCCTTATTGAAGGGGGCTCCCGGATTCCGATAAGCCCCCCGCCCGCAGACCCCAACAACCAACGGCCAGGGTTGTCGGGAAGAGGCCCTGTCCTCATCAACATGGGGGCAGGGTGCTCTGGGGTGGGGGGGCCGCAGGTCGCCCCCCTGCCCCAGAGCACCAAACCCCCCATGTTGAGGGCATGCGGCCTGGTACGGTTCAGGAGGGAGGGGGGGCCGCTCTCTCGTCTTCCCCTACGGCCGGCCAGGTTGTGTGCTCGGATAAGGGTCTGGTTTGGATTTTGGGGGACCCCCACGCCGTTTTTTCGGCGTTGGGGTGCCCGTTCAAATCCAGACCAGACCCAAGGGCCTGGTATGCTCCTGGAGGGGGAACCCATGCCGGTTTTTTATTTAAAATTTGGCCTGGAGTTCCCCCTCAAGAGCAGTACAGCACAAGTCGCATGCCAAAGTCGGATCATGCAAGACTGCGGTCCGACTTTGATCCGACTTCAATGATAGTCAATGGGCTGAAGTCGGATCAAAGTCGGACCAAAGTAGTACAGGGAGCATTCTCAAAGTCTGACCGACATGTGTCGGACCAGTTAAGACGGCTCCCATAGGGAAACATTGATTTTCACACGTCATGCGACATGAGCTCCCAATGTCGGAGCGTTTGTCGCCCCAGTGTGAACCAGGCCTCATCCGACTTTCATCCTACTTTGCTCTGCGACATCAGTCCTACATTGATCCTACATTGGTCCGACATCCATCCGACATTCTTGAACACAATACTACTTTGATCCGACTTTGTGCTAGTCTGACTTGTCCTTTGACCAATCAAAACAATCCCAGGGTGATTGCTTTTACTGCTGCTGTAATCACCATGTCGGATGTCAAATGTCGGATGGTTAGGACAAGGATCCTACGTTGATCCCACTTCAATGATATTCAATGGGCTGAAGTAGGATCAAAGTCGGACCAAAGTAGTACAGGGAGCATTTTCAAAGTCGGACCGACTTGTGTCGGACCAGTTAAGACGGCTCTCATAGGGAAACATTGATTTTCACACGTCATGCGACATGAGCTCCCAATGTCGGAGCGTTTGTCCCCCCAGTGTGAACCAGGCCTTAATCCTGATGAAGCCTCTAGCTCTCAGACCAGACTACAAAATGTAGCAACAAACGCAAAATATAAACAGCAAAACAAGAGTTTAGTGTCACTTCTTTACCACCTTACAAAAAAAGAGCGTGATTGGCCGGCTATAAGGGAAGGAGGAGGGCGTATTTTTTTTTTTACATTAAACCAATAGCCTTATTTTTCAGTAAAAATCCATACAAATCCGTTAATTAATAGTCTGGGGAGATCAATTCTAGAGGAGAGGAGTTCTTCATGTGCGAAAATGCGCATATTACACATTTAGAGGCGCTGTTATTAAAGTTTATGGGGCCAAAAACTCCTGATTATTAAAAAAAAAAAAGAAGAAGCTTGTGTTCTTTTTTTGAACTTGGGGCGACGGAGAGTACAAGTGCTAACAGGGGACAATTAAAAAGAATAGGATTCTGCATGTTGAGCATTGCCAGACATAGGGAAACAAGCGAAAAAATGCAATCTGCATTCACATTGGTCATTTTACAGGCTTCCGTTCTGTCGCTAAATACTGTTCTTAACATTGAATAGTACAGTAAATATTGGACAAACGTTACACAATATCTTCTGGATGTAATACAGTTGCAGAACAACAGGGGGTGGAAGCGCACTTGTCAACATAGGACCTAAACTGCTTTAGTAGATGCCGCGTTCTTTTGGTTCCTTGATAAACATGCAAGTTGCTGTCAGTGTCCCCAAATAAGAAGCCTCATCCAGACCAATGATATGTAGAAGTTTTTAGTACATACATGTGATATCATGACAGTACAAGTTACAAAATTATTAAGGTAACTGCACCAGTGGAAGAAGGCTGTCCTGTTATACAGGTCCTTCTCAAAAAATTAGCATATTGTGATAAAGTTCATTATTTTCTGTAATGTACTGATAAACATTAGACTTTCATATATTTTAGATTCATTACACACAACTGAAGTAGTTCAAGCCTTTTCTTGTTTTAATATTGATGATTTTGGCATACAGCTCATGAAAACCCAAAAATCCTATCTCAAAAAATTAGCATATCATGAAAAGGTTCTCTAAACGAGCTATTAACCTAATCATCTGAATCAACTAATTAACTCTAAACACCTGCAAAAGATTCCTGAGGCTTTTAAAAACTCCCAGCCTGGTTCATTACTCAAAACCGCAATCATGGGTAAGACTGCCGACCTGACTGCTGTCCAGAAGGCCATCATTGACACCCTCAAGCAAGAGGGTAAGACACAGAAAGAAATTTCTGAACGAATAGGCTGTTCCCAGAGTGCTGTATCAAGGCACCTCAGTGGGAAGTCTGTGGGAAGGAAAAAGTGTGGCAGAAAACGCTGCACAACGAGAAGAGGTGACCGGACCCTGAAGAAGATTGTGGAGAAGGACCGATTCCAGACCTTGGAGGACCTGCGGAAGCAGTGGACTGAGTCTGGAGTAGAAACATCCAGAGCCACCGTGAACAGGCGTGTGCAGGAAATGGGCTACAGGTGCCGCATTCCCCAGGTCAAGCCACTTTTGAACCAGAAACAGCGGCAGAAGCGCCTGACCTGGGCTACAGAGAAGCAGCACTGGACTGTTGCTCAGTGGTCCAAAGTACATTCGGAAATCAAGGTGCCAGAGTCTGGAGGAAGACTGGGGAGAGGGAAATGCCAAAATGCCTGAAGTCCAGTGTCAAGTACCCACAGTCAGTGATGGTCTGGGGTGCCATGTCAGCTGCTGGTGTTGGTCCACTGTGTTTTATCAAGGGCAGGGTCAATGCAGCTAGCTATCAGGAGATTTTGGAGCACTTCATGCTTCCATCTGCTGAAAAGCTTTATGGAGATGAAGATTTCATTTTTCAGCACGACCTGGCACCTGCTCACAGTGCCAAAACCACTGGTAAATGGTTTACTGACCATGGTATTACTGTGCTCAATTGGCCTGCCAACTCTCCTGACCTGAACCCCATAGAGAATCTGTGGGATATTGGGAAGAGAAAGTTGAGAGACGCAAGACCCAACACTCTGGATGAGCTTAAGGCCCCTATCGAAGCATCCTGGGCCTCCATAACACCTCAGCAGTGCCACAGGCTGGTTGCCTCCATGCCACGCCGCATTGAAGCAGTCATTTCTGCAAAAGGATTCCCGACCAAGTATTGAGTGCATAACTGAACATAATTATTTGAAGGTTGACTTTTTTTGTATTAAAAACACTTTTCTTTTATTGGTCGGATGAAATATGCTAATTTTTTGAGATAGGATTTTGGGGTTTTTATGAGCTGTATGCCAAAATCATCAATATTAAAACAAGAAAAGGCTTGAACTACTTCAGTTGTGTGTAATGAATCTAAAATATATGAAAGTCTAATGTTTATCAGTACATTACAGAAAATAATGAACTTTATCACAATATGCTAATTTTTTGAGAAGGACCTGTAATTGTAATTGAAGTTATATGAATGAGTACAATATCTCACTTCTTGTTTTTTTTTTATTTATTTATTACAGGTACTTCTATTGCGCTGTCAATTTACACATATTTATTATACAGTCACATCAGTCCCTGCCCTCAAGGAGCTTACAATCTAAGGTCCCTAACTCACATTCATACATACACATACAAGGGCCAATTTAGACAGAAACTAATTAATCTACCAGCATGTCTTTGGAGTATCAAATTTGAACTCTTCGGACTCAGGTGTAAAGGAAAATCATTAAGTCACATTTACCAGGGGGATGGCTCGGCTGCGCAAAATCGCTGTAGCTCTACGTCGGTCCCTGGTGTGCGTGACACTGACAGGGGAATGGAGAGAGATCATCTGTTCCTAGTGATCAGGAACAGCGATCTCTCTGTACTCCTTGTCAGTACACTCTCCCCACAGTTAGAAACTCCTCCCTAGGGAATACTTAACCCCTTGATTGCCCCCCAGTGTTAACCCCTTCTCTGCCAGTGCCATTTATACAGTGATCAGTGGCTTTTTTTTTAGCTCTGATCACTGTAATAATGTCACTGGTCCCAAAAAAGTGTCAAAAGGGGCCGATCTGTCCGCCGCAATGTCGCAGTCCTGCTAAAAATCGCTGATCACCGCCATTACCAGTAAAAAAAAAAAAAGATATATCTCCTATTTTGTAGACGCTATAACCTTTGCGCAAACCAATTTATATACGCGTGTTGCTAATTTTGTTTTACCAAAAATATGTAAAAGAATACATATTGGCCTAAATTGATGAAGACAATTTTTTGGGGATATTTATTATAGCAAAAAGTAAAAAATATTGTTTCTTTTTCAAAATTGTCGATCTCTTTTCACTTATAGCGCAAAAAAAAAAAAAAAAAAAAAACTGCAGAGGTGATCAAATTCCCCCAAAAGAAAGCTCTATTTGTAGGAAAAAAAGGACATCGATTTTGTTTGTGTACAGCGTCGCATGTCAGCGTCGCAATTGTCAGTTAAAGCGACGCAGTGGCGTATCGCAAAAAATGGCCTGGTCATTAAGGGGGTAAATCCTTCCCTGGCTGAAGTGGTTAATCTATTCTTATATAAAGCTTGTATTATGCTTATAGTTAATGTTGTATGCTGGTTGCAGTAGTTCTTCTGCTCCCGATTACTTTGTTTAGATTACTGATTAATTTCTCAGCAAGGGATTCCCCTCTATTCACAGAGACCCTGTCCTGGGTGGAGGCACTGCCATCTTTATGATCAAACCCACTCTTCCACTTAGCAAAGGTTTGGGTTCTCTTAATTACCTACAGGGTTATATTTGGAGGCACTGCCAAGATCAAAGTGGGATTAATAATGGTATGGAGGAGCAATATAATTCGGAGCAGTGTCCTCCACCTGCTCCCAAAGGGGGTAACCTGCTCCTAGATGAAAGGATAGAGTTACCCTGTACTTTCCTACTGGTTAATGTAATAATGAAACCGTATCAGGTGGCTCTTCTCACAGGATGGATAATTATAGTAAACACCCTAGTGACAGGACAAGTAATATTTTAGCCAAACTGACTGAAACATTAGCACAGGGTTTACAGGCAGCACATTACAAGAAGTTAAAAGTGTTTTCCGGTATAGTCCTTGTGCCACAAAGAGTGGAAAGTTTTGAAGTCTGGAAATAGCACACTCTACAATGTTTAAGAGAGTGGTCCTGTTCAGAAGAAGGCAAGCCACAGCATGTCACTGAAAGTCTACGGTCCCCAGCTGTGGGATTAATCCACCTCCATCAAGGCACTCATGAGTAGGGTGACAAATGTGTCCCAGATTGCCCGGGAAAGTCCCACATCTTGGAGGTCTGTCCCGGGCACCTTCATTCCGGGACAATACAGTGTCCCGGAATTAAATTGACACGGCCGATGCAGCCGTTCATAATTCTGTAGCCATGTCTGTCTGTCTCCTCTTCTCTCTCTCCCGCCCCACCAACGATTTCATCCTATCAGCAGAGCAAGGGGGCGGGAGAGCTGCACAGTCAGCAGGATTGGGGGAGTCTTTTCATAACAGCTCCTCTCGCCCCCTTGCTCTGCTCTGCTGATAGGCAGGGTCGTCCTTGCCCTCAAGGAAGGTAGTAGAGAGTGATTGGTTGGAGGAGCAAGGCAGGCAGTGGGTTAGTAGTACAGTGGATGGAGATGGAGGTGTAGGTCGGACTCCCTGTCCGACGTGCAGTGTAAGGCTGATCACGGCGATCGGTGCTCTGGCACTGCTCGTCTCTCGTGACTGAAATGGGGCGGGGCGCTGCCTGTGTATGTTTCCCTGAGTCCCTCCCATGCTTCCCAGTCTTCAGGTCCCTTCTTCTAGGTACTCGTTCACCCCCAGCTGCTCCCTCCCTCCACCCTAGCTCTGATCCAGGTCCCTCCAACCGTTCCAGGCTGTCAATGTCCAGGGTCCCCTCTGACACTGTCCTCTGCCCTCTACTCCTCCATTAAACCCTGTGTGGGAGGCTGGGAGCCCTCTCTTCTTCCTGTACCTTCCATCCACCCTGCACTCATAACCCCTCTACTCTACAGAACCCTGCCCCCAACCCATAGTACCCTGCACCCCTCCACAGAACCCGGCACCCCTCCACAGAACCCTGCCCCAAACCATAGTACCCTACACCCCTCCACAGAACCCTGCCCCAACCTATAATACCCTGCACCCCTCCAAAGAAACCTGCCCCAACCCATAGTACCCTGCACCCCTCCACAGAACCCTGCACCCAACCCATAGTACCCTGCACCCCTCCACAGAACCATGCCCCAACCCATAGTACCCTGCACCCCTCAACAGAACCCTGCAACCAAACAGTTTCGGAAAATGGGCTATTCCCTTGCCATGGATGATCGCTTCAAGGGGTGCCTGCTGCACTGGAAATATGGTAGACACATTCACGCAGACAAAGTGGTCATTTGCCGACCAGGGAAGGACGATATGGTCTACTTTATGACTACCCTTGATAAGCAGGGAAAACCTCTAACCTTACCTGATCCCCAGTTTTACTGGTGATAAGTTACAGTGACTGTCCTGGTTCTTTGTTTTCCACTTTGCAAAAAGAGAGGAAGAGTTTCTTTTTCTGAAAGGACTGTGGGTATGTAGCTAGGTAGTGTTAGGTTACCGGAAGATGTTGGAGTCAAGATCTCTTCTATGGGTCCAGTACCTACAACTGAGGACTTTGTCATGTTATATTTCTGCCCCTAGGTGGTGGGAGTTTGCTCAGCAAAACTGGACTTTTGTACTTTTATCCTTAGCTACCTACACCTAATAATGTATATATGTGGAGAAAGAGAGGCTCATTTCTCCAGGAAGTGAGGCTTTGCTTCCCAAAAGACATTCTATATTATTGCCTATGTCTGTTTTGTTTTGTTCTCTTTCAGGTGCATTGGAATCTTCTATCAAAGCCACCGGAAAGTGGGTGGGTTAGATAGAGAGAGAAAGGAATACTGTAATGTATATTGATGTGATTTTATTGTGTATGCATGTCAAACTTATGTTTTCTTGTACTGTCTTGTCCCCCTCCCTTCCCATCCAAGTTTTTTTTGGGGTTCAGGTACTGACTCTCAGGAGTGAGAGTCATATTTTTTTCTCGACGATGAGGACATCGTCTTTTTTTGCGGTGGGGGAAGTGTGTAGCGCCCTGCTCCTGTTGGGTAGGTGCTATGTGTTAAATTTAGTTGTCTGAGCTATAGTTTTGCTCAGAAGGTTTATGCTAAATTGTTGGCTCTGTTTCAGCCCAGCTGGGTTGCACGTTTTTCCACTTGACAGTAGGTGTCACTGTCACCACGGGTCAAGGTTGGAAATGCAGCAGGCTGGATGTATTGGGTATTCCTTTCCAAGAAGTGGCTCAGGGGGCGTGGTCAACCCGCTGTGCATTCTGGGGAGGGGTACTTAAGGGACAGAGACCACTCTAGCGGGGTTCGTTTGCCGGATCCTGACCTGAGGACCCTCCTGGCCTCAGGGATGTGCGAGCTGTTTCTTGGCCTCGGGGCCTGCTGGCCCGAGGCTCTGCTACTGAGAGTAGGCCCAGGAGCTTCTGGGGCCTACTAGTCCAGGGATGGTCCTACACGGTCTTGCCTGCGGGAAGAAGCGGAACAATTAGGGACTCAATTGAAGGACACATCCTGGCCAATTTGCCTCACAGTGCTGCCGGTTGGCCGAAAATTCTGGCACTGTGAGCAGTGTATTTCCTGAAGGAATTTTTGCAAAGTGTCAGTGTGGCTGCATGATCTTGAGGCAGAAGATTGTGAAACGACTCAATGGCACTAATCAAGTCTGTGGCAGAGATTTTAGACGAGCTTCGCACCGGTTGCTAGGCCAGTGAGAGTAGGCCTATCCGGTGGTTGCTGAATCCAGTGTGGAACCGATTTGTCCTCTGGATCTAAGATTGTGCCCGTGATCCACAAAGCAAGGTACCTGAACCTCCACTATCCCTCTACCCCTCTGTTGGAACTGTTTAATAAAACTCTTGAAGAAAAAGAAACCAAGTGCTGGTGTGGACATTCATGAAAGCTCTTCAAGAGGGACCCCTGAGACGAATGTGGTGAACAGAAAGGTAACAGCAGGTCCAAATCTTAAACCAGCAGCCCCTTCGGGGGTATTGCTACACTAGTCATACTGCAAAACAGTGATATGAGGACTCTGGGTTAACAGTGCTAATGTGTGCCATTCCCCATACAGAAAAGAAGCTATAGAGGTGGGAGTTTCAGGCCAAAGAAGACCCCTCATAAACTCTAAGTCTATGGTTAAAGGGTAACTCCACTTTTCTTGGAAAAAATAGCAAATTTAAAAAAAATTATAGCATATACAAATAAAAAACAAGTCATATTGTAATTGAATGTTATTAAAAAATTAAGTTTCCCTTTAAATTTGCAGCAATGTAATATGGCTACCTGGAGGCGCTCTGTACACAGATGATGTACAGAACCCTCCCCAGAAATGTAATTTCCTGCTTGTGTGATTTGTTTAGTGATGTTCACAGAAGTCTGCTCTAAGATAGAAATCAGATTTTGAGCATCCCCTGCAACAAAGATGTCATTTTTGATGTGATACTCTCAAAGGGAAATCACTTCTAAAGGTATACAGACGCTGCAACTTTCCTCATTAGAGCTCTGCAGGTGCAGAAGCTGATAGATAATTATAAAACCACTCCCTTACAGATTCTCAGCACATGGATACAAACAGCTATTTCTTCAGAATAACAAAAAGGTAGGAATCCGCTAAAACTCCCTTAACTGTACATAGATCACCCAGAGGGGAATGTTTTTTCTCAACAACCCAGTACACAAGATGGAGTTCATGGTGTTTAAATGGACCATCATTGATAAGTTTCATGATTATCTGTATGGAGCTACGTTTGAAGTGAAAACAGATAATATTCTTTTGGTGTATGTCCTAACCACAGTAAACTGGATGCCACAGGACATTGCTGTCTAATTGCCGTGTCCAGTTATCAATTCACTCTTAAGTACAAACCTGGCCCAAAGAACATTGGAGCCGATGCTCCATCTAGACGTCCGGGATTGGCTTCTGTTACCAAAGACAGTAAATGGGAAGTTATGTACATGATTTCTTGCCCCGCCTTTAAAACAAGTAAATATAATATACCCTACTATCTATTTAGAAATTCTAGCAGCATAGGGATTAAAAGTAGTTAAAGTGATTGTAAAGTCATTTTTTTTTCCTAAAACAAAAAAAAAGAGATTTAAATTTACCTGCTCTGTGCAGCAGTCTCCCCTCCTGCATGTGCTTCCATAGCAAGCCGCTTGCTATGGGGTTACACACGCGGGCGTGCGCACTCTTATCACAGGATTTGACTGACAGCAGCAGGAACCAATGAGTCCCACTGCTGCCTGATCTTCCTGTAAGAAGAGAAAGAGGGGAGAGAAGAACTGCAGCCGGGCATGGCGCTGGATCAAGAGAGAAAAGAAGCAGTGGGACATTTTTTTACTTACTATAAATAAAAACCATCAAGCGCTCAGTCCAATGAACTTCTCAAAAAGATTATGGCAAGCAATGGTTTCCTTGATGCAGCCCTCCTGGGTGATCTTCAGAATACTGTAAAAACATACACAAGAGGGCGCAAACGCCTAGTGCATTACCACCATAACCATTTATTAAAAACACATGACAAAATGATACTCACAAAGGAAAATAAAATAAAGCTATTCAAATAGACAGCTCCAGCAGGTGGGATGGGTATCTACATCTGATGCCATACGGTGGGGATCTTACGCGTTTTGGGGGACAGACCCCCTTCCCCCTTTCTCAGAGCTTTTAATAAAAGGTTATGGTGGTAATGCACTAGGCGTTTGTGCCCTCTTGTGTATGTTTTTATGAAAATGCATTAAAGCGGTTGTAAAGTAATTTTTTAACTTTTACCTACAGGCAAGCCTATAATAAGGCTTACCTGTAGGTAAAAAAAATATCTCCTAAACCTTTACGGTTTAGGAGATACTCCCCTCGCAATGCGCCGCTGACAGCAGCGGCGCATGCGCACAGGGGATTCCCAGGCTGAAGGCTCGGCAGACGCCGGACCTCGCCGGAACGAAGTCTCCCGCGCGCATGCGCGGGAGTGAGACATCGCGGCTCCAGCCACTCACAGCGCTGGAGCCGCGATACCCGGAAGACACGCCGAGGCAACATGTCATCTCCCTCGTTGTGGACCAGGTGAGTTAACGATACCTCGTTCTAAGGTAAGTATTTCATAATGAGCTAGTATGCGGTGCATACTAGCTCATTATGCCTTTCCCTTGCAGGTGACAAAAAAAATAAAAAATCATTTGTGACTTTACAACCGCTTTAAGGTTAAACATGCCTTAACTTTATAACCACTTTAATGTTGAATAGAGAGAGTTTAGTTCCACTTTAAGTAGCTGTTGCAGCCACGTACATGGTATGTATATAATGGTTACATAATTGAATTATTGATTTTGCCATAAATACATGCCTAGTAAAATATTATGTGATGGGTTTATTAATTATTATATACAAAATTATTTATTTGTCTGTATGATGCAACAAGTGTCCCCTGTATTGCAGCACTGGTTGCTAAATTCGTACATTATGCAATCATTTTATTTTATACATTTATTTATTTTATTTAAGGTACTTATATAGCGCCGTCAATTTACGCAGCGCTTTACTTATACATTGTACATTCACATCATTTTAGGGATTAACACTTTCCATAAGGCTGTTCTGTATAGGTAGATTCAATAAGAAAATATTTGCAAGAGTAAGCCAGTTGACTGAGCAGGAAGGTACAATTCCACAAATTCCTGTGTTAAAAGTGCTGCCATGGTTTGAAGAAAGAAACAATTTAATTTCTGGCAATTTTAAAAAATCAGAGCTGGCTGGAGATTAAATTGGCAAGCTATTTTGTAATAAAATCGAAATTCAAAATGCCCTTTGTAGCAGTCTATATACTGTAGTATATGTTGTTTCATTCTTTATAGAAGTATTGTTTGTTTGTTTTTAATAGAGGAATGGAGGGCTATAACCCCTGACAGTTTTTTGCCATCTGTGTCCCATTGTGAAATTTCCCCTCACTTCCTGTCGCATAGCCAAAACAGGAAGTGAGAGGAAATATCTTCAAAGAGAGGGATTTCCTGGTTGCCACCAGGGTCACAAAAACGAGTGTCTATATTAGATGACTTTACCTCTCTTCTTCGAAATCTTTGGGATTTTCTTTTACTTTCACTCTTATGCCGCGTACACACAATCGATTTTTTCGACGGTGAAAACACCGTCGAGAAAATCGACGTGAAAAACGAGGAACAGCTTGTTCCCCCCACACACGGCCGTTTTAAATGACATTTTTTTTTGGTCGAAAAAAACGACCGTGTGTGGGCTCCCCGGCAGTGTTTCCCTATGAGAAAATAGCCGCGGAAAAAAACTACGGGAATCACGACGAGAAAAATTAGAGCATGTTCTAATTTTTCTCGTCGTGATTAATGCCATTTTTCCCGTCGAGAAAAACGACAAAAAGCCCACAGACGATCGTTTTTCTCGTCCAAAGGAAAAAATTTAATTTTTCTCGACGGGAAAAATGATCGTGTGTACGCGGCATTAGTGATATCATCAAACAGGATATAAGAGAAGGTCAATCTCTGCAATGGGGACTGTGGCAGTGTGAGGCCCTGCCATGGTGTTAAAAGGCAGTCTGGGCCAGGATTTGTACACAACCGACACACTGATGGTGCAGGTGTGTGCTGGGTTGTTAAGGTAATCAGAACTAGGGTCCTGGGCTCCACCTTCCCGCGGAGTCTGTGTATGTGTGGTTGCAAGGGATCATTCCAGAGCAGTGTGCATGTATGCACAGTACTGTATGGGACAGGACAGACAGAGGCCTGAGCAACGGTGCTGGTAAATACAGCCAGGAGGCTGAATATCACTACATTTTGTGTTGATGGAGCAGAGCCAGGAAGCTGACTGCTGTGAACTTTTTTTCTTTTTCTTTTAAATAAAAGTGGGCCTACAATAAGGTGACCAGATTTTTTAAATGAAATCCGGGGACATTTTTTTTCCTTTTTACTAGTAATGGCAGCAATCAGCGACTCATAGCTGGACTGCGATATTGCGGCGGACAAATCCGACACTTTGTGGGAACCAGTTCTGCCTTTGTACATAAAGATCAGCAGGTATCAGTGGATATCGAGTCCACCGGAGCCGCTGATTGGCTCCCATACCCAGAAATGCAGAATCACGTATATACGTGATCCTGCGCAGTGCGACCGCCCTGTAGCATTAAATCTGCTATCAGGCGATCGGCAACTGGTTAAGATCATCAGCATTATGATAACTCACAGGCAGCAGGCACTCTATCATGGCTCTGGCTGGCTCTGTCACAGTGTGTCACATAACATGGCTGCTGGGTGCTGATTTTGTTAGTTTATGACCAGTAAGTGCCTGCTGCCTGTGAAATATGATACCATCCATGATGCCAGAGAGACAGACAAAGTGCAATGTAGTCTATTCACAGACACCCCCAAAGCACACCTGTGTTAAAGCCTTGAAGGCACTGGCAGCCCCACGATCGAATCCGCTTCCCCTCTGTTCCTGCTGCTGGACACCGTCATCTGAGCTCAGCTGCCTCTCTCTGCCCGTCGCCGCCCCCTTAGGGTGACCACATTTTTAAACTACCATTCAGGGACACCCCCCTTTCCCAAAAATCAGATTGTGCTGTAACGAATCACAGCACAGTGATTGGACACAAGAGGCGGGATTTATGATTTCTCCAATCACAAGCAGGGGGCGGGGATTGTGCTCCTCCAGGCATTCCTGGCCAGGACAAGTACTGTCAGTGAGTAAAGCGGTGATGTGGTGGCCTTTTTTGGGGACATCAGATTGGCCCGGGGGGTGGCTGTATCAGTTTCATTCCGGGACACTGTATTGTCCTGGAATGAATGTGCCCGGGACAGACCTGCAAAATGCGGGACTGTCCCGGGCAATCCGGGACACGTGGCAACCCTAGGCCCCCTGCCCGCCTCACAGCCTGTCAAATCTTACTCTCTGGGCCCCTGGCTACTACTGGGTGGGGAGTGGAGGAAGATCACTCCGCCAGGGAAGGCAAGGAGATAGGCAGGCGGCTGGCTGGGACTTGAGCCAAGGCAGAAGAACATGCAAGCGGAGCTGAATGGGCAGCACCCGAAACTGAAGAAATGGTCCCTCCGCTCTGACCAGCACATGATCAGCAGAAAGGGGCACAGATATTGGAAAAAATAAAAATACACCCCCTAAGCTAGTAGGTGCGGTGGAGCAGGGGTGTGTAATTCTGATTTTTTTTTTTTAATTCTGCACTGACTGTCTTTTAAAATTGCCCCAGCCCCTGTTCAAATCCAATCCGGGGACAAAACCGGGGACAGACTTGGTTCGGGGACAGTGTCCTCAATCCGGGGACTGTCCCTGGAAACCGGGGATGTCTGGTCACCCTAGCCTACAAGCCCTGAAAAGACATATTTGGCATGGACTAATCTCACTTCTGATCGCTACATTTTAGTTAAACAACCCCCAAGTTGTTACTGGACACAAACAGCAATATAAAACTGACAGGTGTTCCAATCCCTCTCCAATCTATCCAAAACTAAAAATAGTTTAACCGCTTGCCTACCCGCTGCAGTACATTTACTGCAACAGGTCGGCTCATACAGGCACAGTCACGTAATCTGCTGATTGGCTAAGTGAATGACAGAAGAGAGCACCGTGTTGATAAAAAACACAGGGGCCTTTACAGACAGCTGCAAAGCAGGGAGGAAAAAAACAGCACATTGCATAGTAAGATCATCACACAGTACACACATTTAACACATTGATTGCCCTATTAACCCCTTCCCAGCCAGTGTCATTAGTACAGTGAAAGTGCATATTATTAGTACTGATCGCTGTATGAGGCTGGACTCACTAATGTGTGAATTGGAGCTGGTTCACACAGATCCGGGGCGGCCCCGGTGCAGATTGCAAAAGAGCCCTGTGTGTTTTTGGGTCAGGTTCAGGTGCGAATTCAGGCAAAAATTCTTACTTGATTCGCACCTGAACCGGTGAACATAAGGGCACCCGACCCTAGGCACAAAACCGAGGCTGCACATATGTGAACCTGGCCTTAGTGTCACTAGTGATGTCAGTGGCAGTTAGTGCGCTCCACCCAGCGTCAGTTAGTGCCAGATTGCCGGTGGCATTATCGCAGTCCCACTATGAGTTGCTGATCACCACCATTAAAAGTATAAAATTAATAAATAAAAATTTCAGTATCTACACTATAGTTTATATAGACTCTATAATTTCCATGCAAACCAATCAATATACATTTATTGAGATTTTTTTTTACCAAAGACATTTTGACCACAATTTATGAGGATATTTGATTTTTTTTTTATTGAATATGTTTCATAGCAGAAAGTAAAAAATATGTTTATTTGTTTTTTTCAAAATTTCGAGTATTTTTTTGTTTATATCGTAAAAAATAAAAAACCCAGTGGTGATCATCTACTCCATATAGACAAGTGGTGGCGCACAATAGCCACAGAAACATGTATTACCCAAAGTAATCAATATGAAGCAAGAAAAAATAATAAAAAAAAATGAATGAATAAATAATAAAATAAAAAAAATAAATAAATAAAAAAAAAATAAAAAATAAAAAAAAAATAAAAAAAAAAAATATATAAAATATAAAGATAAGATGAAAAATACCATACAACATATGTATATATATAGACAGTCTTAAAGGAAGTCCTTAGGAGTCTGTTTACACACTGCGGTGTATATGGGTGGAGCAGGGATAAATGGGATCCACTGTGCACAGGGCGGCCATCATAGATGAACAGAAACCATGTTCAGGGGTAACTGGAAGACAAGGAGAGAGGCGCCTCTAAGTGCAATAGTGTAACAAGTTTTTAATAGTAGATACAAATACACTCACATTTTTTTTTTTTTTTTTTTTTTTTTTTTTTTTTTTTATTTTTTTATTTATTCATTCATTTTTTTTTTTTTTTTTTTTCTTGCTTCATATTGATTACTTTGGGTAATACATGTTTCTGTGGATATTGTGCGCCACCACTTGTCTATATATCTGTATCTGAAACCTATAGGGCAGCACATCCCATTTCATGTTCCCATTTTTTTCTATGGTTTAAAGATTATATTATTTTATTTAAGTCTTCCCCCTGGTTACAATCTTCTCTCCCCTTTATTTTATTCTCTCTCCCTTTTTATTTTATTTATATGTGTATGTATATATATATATATATGTATATATATGTATATATATATATATATATGTTTATATATTATTATTTATTTTTTTAATTATTTATTTATTTATTTATTTATTTATTTATTTATTTATTTTTGGACCATGGATCTCATTAAAGATATAGAAACTAACAAATATGCGGTCCTGGATGCTATATGGACTAATTTCCCCACATCTCTCTTTCAAGAAAATTATGTCCTCCCCAGTAAGGTGCGTCATTCTATATGTGGTAAATTTAAACAACTAGAGAGACTTGCCCAAACCACTAATCAACAGTGGTGGGACAAATTCTTTCTAGAGAAATACATCCATACCAAGATCTCCCCCAGGGGCTTAAGGGTGATGAAAGAATGTCAGTTTCTTGAAGCTGACAATAAAAAAGAATGGGCAGAAATTGCCGAGTTCTGTACTTCCAAATGGATGATGATACTCATCTCACACAGAACCTCCAGGTTTGAAAAACTTAAAAATGATGCATATACTCTCATAAAGAATATCATCAGTTTCAACACCCCCCTTCCCCTGTCTTGGTTTGAAATACTAAAGAAAAATACCCAAAATGACGAAGATCATCTATTACACATGAAGCTGGGGAAGTTTAGGCGGGACCTAGATGACTTCAACCATGACAATGTCTTCACGTGGAATAAAATAAAGAATTTTCATCATCACGTCCCATCAGCCGTCATACCTCCTATAGAGGTTTTCCCTCATTCATCATCCCAGCTCGTTCCTTCAGTTTCCAGCCCTGACCCCCCCCGTCCCCTTATGAGTTTAATAATACCCAGTCCGTTTGGTCCCGGGATATTTCATAGGCCCATTTTATATATATTTTTTTTTTATTTTTTATTTTTTTTTTTTTATTATTTTTTTTTTTTTATTTTTTTTTTTTTTTATTTTTTTTTTATTTATTTATTTATTTATTTTTATTTTATTATTTATTCATTCATTTTTTTTTATTATTTTTTCTTGCTTCATATTGATTACTTTGGGTAATACATGTTTCTGTGGATATTGTGCGCCACCACTTGTCTATATATCTGTATCTGAAACCTATAGGGCAGCACATCCCATTTCATGTTCCCATTTTTTTCTATGGTTTAAAGATTATATTATTTTATTTAAGTCTTCCCCCTGGTTACAATCTTCTCTCCCCTTTATTTTATTCTCTCTCCCTTTTTATTTTATTTATATGTGTATGTATATATATATATATATGTATATATATGTATATATATATATATATATGTTTATATATTATTATTTATTTTTTTAATTATTTATTTATTTATTTATTTATTTATTTATTTTTTATTTTTTTTTGACCATGGATCTCATTAAAGATATAGAAACTAACAAATATGCGGTCCTGGATGCTATATGGACTAATTTCCCCACATCTCTCTTTCAAGAAAATTATGTCCTCCCCAGTAAGGTGCGTCATTCTATATGTGGTAAATTTAAACAACTAGAGAGACTTGCCCAAACCACTAATCAACAGTGGTGGGACAAATTCTTTCTAGAGAAATACATCCATACCAAGATCTCCCCCAGGGGCTTAAGGGTGATGAAAGAATGTCAGTTTCTTGAAGCTGACAATAAAAAAGAATGGGCAGAAATTGCCGAGTTCTGTACTTCCAAATGGATGATGATACTCATCTCACACAGAACCTCCAGGTTTGAAAAACTTAAAAATGATGCATATACTCTCATAAAGAATATCATCAGTTTCAACACCCCCCTTCCCCTGTCTTGGTTTGAAATACTAAAGAAAAATACCCAAAATGACGAAGATCATCTATTACACATGAAGCTGGGGAAGTTTAGGCGGGACCTAGATGACTTCAACCATGACAATGTCTTCACGTGGAATAAAATAAAGAATTTTCATCATCACGTCCCATCAGCCGTCATACCTCCTATAGAGGTTTTCCCTCATTCATCATCCCAGCTCGTTCCTTCAGTTTCCAGCCCTGACCCCCCCCGTCCCCTTATGAGTTTAATAATACCCAGTCCGTTTGGTCCCGGGATATTTCATAGGCCCATTTTATATATTTTTTTTTTTTATTTTTTTTTTTTTTTTTTTTATTATTTTTTTTTTTTTATTTTTTATTTTTTTTATTTTTTTTTTATTTATTTATTTATTTATTTTTATTTTATTATTTATTCATTCATTTTTTTTTATTATTTTTTCTTGCTTCATATTGATTACTTTGGGTAATACATGTTTCTGTGGATATTGTGCGCCACCACTTGTCTATATATCTGTATCTGAAACCTATAGGGCAGCACATCCCATTTCATGTTCCCATTTTTTTCTATGGTTTAAAGATTATATTATTTTATTTAAGTCTTCCCCCTGGTTACAATCTTCTCTCCCCTTTATTTTATTCTCTCTCCCTTTTTATTTTATTTATATGTGTATGTATATATATATATATATGTATATATATGTATATATATATATATATATGTTTATATATTATTATTTATTTTTTTAATTATTTATTTATTTATTTATTTATTTTTTATTTTTTTTTGACCATGGATCTCATTAAAGATATAGAAACTAACAAATATGCGGTCCTGGATGCTATATGGACTAATTTCCCCACATCTCTCTTTCAAGAAAATTATGTCCTCCCCAGTAAGGTGCGTCATTCTATATGTGGTAAATTTAAACAACTAGAGAGACTTGCCCAAACCACTAATCAACAGTGGTGGGACAAATTCTTTCTAGAGAAATACATCCATACCAAGATCTCCCCCAGGGGCTTAAGGGTGATGAAAGAATGTCAGTTTCTTGAAGCTGACAATAAAAAAGAATGGGCAGAAATTGCCGAGTTCTGTACTTCCAAATGGATGATGATACTCATCTCACACAGAACCTCCAGGTTTGAAAAACTTAAAAATGATGCATATACTCTCATAAAGAATATCATCAGTTTCAACACCCCCCTTCCCCTGTCTTGGTTTGAAATACTAAAGAAAAATACCCAAAATGACGAAGATCATCTATTACACATGAAGCTGGGGAAGTTTAGGCGGGACCTAGATGACTTCAACCATGACAATGTCTTCACGTGGAATAAAATAAAGAATTTTCATCATCACGTCCCATCAGCCGTCATACCTCCTATAGAGGTTTTCCCTCATTCATCATCCCAGCTCGTTCCTTCAGTTTCCAGCCCTGACCCCCCCCCGTCCCCTTATGAGTTTGATAATACCCAGTCCGTTTGGTCCCGGGATATTTCATAGGCCCATGAGGCCTATCCTGGCCCCAAGAATCACTGACCTCACAAAAGGGCAGCCGCCCAAGATCAATAATACAATAAATAAACAGAAAAGACATATCCCTACTTATGGTAATGCCAGTCTTATTCACGCTTTGAATAGATTTTACAACAGATCATCAGTTCAGCCCACAGCTATCATCCCCGGTTTTCCACCTAGTCCTATTGTATCCCATAATAACACACCTTCGACCATTACCATGGATACCATGGAAGTCCCCTCCACTAATACTCATGCTGATCATTCTGTGGTTCATCCCAATCCATCCATTATCCCTGCCCTTATTGACTCAAGCTCTGCTATTCCGTCTTCTTTTTTAGTCTCCAGTCCTCCTCTGACAGCACCCAAAAACAACAAAAAAAGAAAACTCACCGGAGAGGCTGTAGAGGGGGACGAAATAGAAAACAACCCCAATGCCATCAAGGTCAGGAAACTATAAAAATATTTAATTTATCCTCCCGTGCCCTTTCTTCTGCTGATACTTCCCTCCTCAGTAGAGGCCTTAATTTTGCACCACTTAATAAACCCAATCCTTTTTTACTCTTCAAAGATTTAAATAGATATATACGCAACCTCACCCTTAAGAGGCACTACCATATAAAAGAACAAAAGGATCATTTGAATAACACCACTTCCCTTCCCATATCTCCTACCATCACCTCCAATTTATTCTTATATCATCCCAATTTCATCGATGACACGGAAGATCTTTTGGTTGATGAGGAATTGTTTTACTTACTCACCCAACACCCAGCCACTTCTCCTCCAGTTATTCACACTGCTTTTAAACCCAAGTCCATTTTTAACCCCGTACATTCCAAAGGCCCATATATTGAGAGTTTTTATAGGGTAGTGTTTGCAGATTTTCAAAAACTTTGTCAATCAGCAGCCCCCAAAAAAACTAATAATCTCTCTCCTCTCGAGATTAGAGCCCCCTGATGCCTCACTGAAGCTGGAGATATAGTCATTAAGTTAGCTGATAAAGGTGGAGGAATTGTCATACAGAACTATAATGACTATCTTGGTGAAGCTAGGAGACTACTCTCCGACAGTAACACTTACAAAAAGATCCTTAAAGACCCCACCCCGGACTATGCTATAGAAATTGACTCTCTAGTCACAGCTGCCTGTCTTGACAATGTTCTTAATAAAGTAGAAAAATCCTTCCTTTTAAAGAACTTTTATCACATTCCTTATTTTTACCACCTCCCAAAAGTGCACAAAAGCATGGACAATCCCCCGGGGAGACCTATAGTGGCCGCGATGGACAGCATCACCACGGGGCTTAGCCTATACGTAGACCAATTTCTTCAGCCCATTGTCCAGCAATTGGATTCATATATCAGAGACGGGAGCCACCTCCTAGAACAGCTCTCAGTGTACAAATGGGAACCTACCTACATTTGGCTCTCACTCGATGTGAATTCCCTTTATACTTCTATCCCCCATGCCTTTGGCCTCCGGGCTTTGGAGTTCTTTCTCTCCCATGATCCTCTTATTAACTCACGACAAGCCTCATTTATCGTAGATGCCACCACTTTTTGCCTTACTCACAATTATTTTAAATTCGATGATGACTTTTACTTACAGTTACAGGGAACCGCTATGGGCGCTAATTTTGCACCCTCTTATGCCAACCTAGCGATGGGATTCTGGGAGAAAGAATACATCTACAACAATAATAATCCATTTTCAGGCAATATCGTTTTTTTCGGTCTTTATATTGACGACATTATTGTTATTTGGGACGGTTCCGTGGATAGTATCCCACCCTTTGTAGACTATTGTAACAACAATTCGTTTGGCCTGTCTTTCACCTCCGTTAGTGATCCTACCACCTTACCCTTCTTGGATTTGGAGTTGGCCTTTGATAAAGAGACCTTAGCCATCATCTCCAAAAATTATGTCAAACCTACAGCCGGCAACTCCTATTTGCATCATAAGAGCTGCCATTTCCCAAAATGGATCAATAATATTCCCAAAGGACAGTTCTGCCGACTTAGGCAGAACTGCACCAGAGACGTGGACTATATAGACCAAAGCAAGCTACTAAAGAAAAAATTCAGCGAGAAAGGATATCCTGATGGCCTCATTGACAAAGCCTTCCAATTTTATCTGAAGGGTAAACCCCCGAAAGAGGCTCGTGAGACAGAGAATCATTCTCTCCGCTTCACTACCACTTTCCATTTTGAATTTAAAAAAATGGAAAGTATCTTGGCCAACCATTGGAAGATCCTCTTGCAGGATCCTGCCCTTAAATCTATTATCCCTGCTCGCCCCAAAGTAACTTACCGCAGAGCACCCAATCTCAAAAGTAAGCTGGCTCCCAGTAAGATTCGCACTCGCGATTGTACTCCTACCCCATTAGTCCTCATACCTTTGGTTGGCATGTATAAGTGCAAAAAAAACTTATGTAAAACATGCAAATATGTTCACCATGGGCAAAAATCTTTCTCCACGAAAGGTAAAACTTATCAACTCAAAGAGTTCTACAACTGCTCTTCTGAGTTTGTAGTATATGGCCTCAGCTGTCCCTGCGGCCTCATGTATGTGGGGCGCACTATACGAGCTTTGCGAGTCAGGTTTGGGGAACACAGGAGGCTAATTGAAGGTGGCACCGATCCCCACAGTGTCCCCAGACATTTCTGTGTAGCCCACCAAAAATCCACCAGTGGCCTAAAGGTCTGGGTGATTGAACAGATCCCCCGCTCACTTCCAGCAGCAGAGCGGTTCAAAAAGTTATGCGCTAGGGAAACTTTTTGGATTTACACTTTAGACGTTCTCTCGCCTGGTGGTATAAATGAAGGGATTGAGATTTCCACTATTTTATAAATAACATTACCCTACCTCCTCACATTTATGCTCATTTCACCTGTTCTTTTACTATTTATTGTATTATCTTAGAGGCTTATATGTGCAATTAGAATTTTGTAGAATTTATATATTTTTAATATTTTAACCTTTTATCTATTGGGTAATACCCTTATTGCACTGATTTGATTTTTATTGTCGGAATATATATAACCACCGTTTGTATCATATACTGACATATTGCCCATTTATTACCTATGTTAGTATATTTGATTTAATTCATTTATTCTTATACTACATCCTTACAGTTGATGCAGTTCACGTTATTACTTTGTTTTTTGAAAAATTATCATTCTATTAAGCTCCATGTATGTGATTATCCGTACACTTGTGTAAACTAATATGCATAGATGTATATGTTTTACTGTCATACATATCAGCATGGCATATCTCTTCCCCATAGTCAACTTTTTTCCCCTTCCTTTTATTATTTCTTTTTCCCCCCTCCCCCCACCTTTTTTTTTTTCTCTTCCCTAATCCCTCCCCTCCCCATTCCTGTTTCCCCTTCCCTCTTCCTTTCTTTCATTTGCCCCTTATCTTCCCCCCCCCCCCATAATAACATTATGCCCTCCCCTTCCCCTTTTTTCCCTTTTTTGTATTAATCTCATATTACTTATCAAACTATCATACTAATATTATCAATTGGATATATACAGTTGCCATCATCATCACCTTTCGGAAATTTTCTATATACATGTAACATGTTCCATATATCATATTATTTATAAGGAGACATACTTTGCCATTTGTCTACCCGCCTATTCCTGCAGCATTGCCTGCATTAATGGCACTTATCATTAATATATATTTTCCGTGACCCTTTCTATTCATATTTATTATATTTTATGACCCGTTATTCTTCTTTATACCCCGTTTATTCCCGCAGCACTGCCTATATTAATGCTATTTTATTATTAGTATGTGTATATATATATGTATGTATGTATATATATGTATATGTGTGTATATGTATATATATGTATATGTTTTTTTCGTGACCCTTAACATTCACATCTATTATTATATATATATATATATTTTTCGCGATCGGGCCCATTCATACTTATACCCATCCAACACCGTCACTATTAATGCCATTTATTATTTATATCTATTTTCCGGTCCATCCATTATCCTTGATCTATCCCCATTTGCTAATTGTGTTGTTTTTTTTTTTTTTTTTTGTTTTTCGTTTTTTTTGTTTTTTTTTTGTTTTTTTTTGTTTTTTTTTTCGGTCATGTGATCATGTGATCAGGTCAGGTTTTTTTTTTTTTTTTTTTTTTTTTTTCTCTTCCCTAATCCCTCCCCTCCCCATTCCTGTTTCCCCTTCCCTCTTCCTTTCTTTCATTTGCCCCTTATCTTCCCCCCCCCCATAATAACATTATGCCCTCCCCTTCCCCTTTTTTCCCTTTTTTGTATTAATCTCATATTACTTATCAAACTATCATACTAATATTATCAATTGGATATATACAGTTGCCATCATCATCACCTTTCGGAAATTTTCTATATACATGTAACATGTTCCATATATCATATTATTTATAAGGAGACATACTTTGCCATTTGTCTACCCGCCTATTCCTGCAGCATTGCCTGCATTAATGGCACTTATCATTAATATATATTTTCCGTGACCCTTTCTATTCATATTTATTATATTTTATGACCCGTTATTCTTCTTTATACCCCGTTTATTCCCGCAGCACTGCCTATATTAATGCTATTTTATTATTAGTATGTGTATATATATATGTATGTATGTATATATATGTATATGTGTGTATATGTATATATATGTATATGTTTTTTTCGTGACCCTTAACATTCACATCTATTATTATATATATATATATATTTTTCGCGATCGGGCCCATTCATACTTATACCCATCCAACACCGTCACTATTAATGCCATTTATTATTTATATCTATTTTCCGGTCCATCCATTATCCTTGATCTATCCCCATTTGCTAATTGTGTTGTTTTTTTTGTTTTTTTTTGTTTTTCGTTTTTTTTGTTTTTTTTTTTTTTTTTTTTTTTTTTTTTTTCGGTCATGTGATCATGTGATCAGGTCAGGTTTTTTTTTTTTTTTTTTTCTCTTCCCTAATCCCTCCCCTCCCCATTCCTGTTTCCCCTTCCCTCTTCCTTTCTTTCATTTGCCCCTTATCTTCCCCCCCCCCCCATAATAACATTATGCCCTCCCCTTCCCCTTTTTTCCCTTTTTTGTATTAATCTCATATTACTTATCAAACTATCATACTAATATTATCAATTGGATATATACAGTTGCCATCATCATCACCTTTCGGAAATTTTCTATATACATGTAACATGTTCCATATATCATATTATTTATAAGGAGACATACTTTGCCATTTGTCTACCCGCCTATTCCTGCAGCATTGCCTGCATTAATGGCACTTATCATTAATATATATTTTCCGTGACCCTTTCTATTCATATTTATTATATTTTATGACCCGTTATTCTTCTTTATACCCCGTTTATTCCCGCAGCACTGCCTATATTAATGCTATTTTATTATTAGTATGTGTATATATATATGTATGTATGTATATATATGTATATGTGTGTATATGTATATATATGTATATGTTTTTTTCGTGACCCTTAACATTCACATCTATTATTATATATATATATATATTTTTCGCGATCGGGCCCATTCATACTTATACCCATCCAACACCGTCACTATTAATGCCATTTATTATTTATATCTATTTTCCGGTCCATCCATTATCCTTGATCTATCCCCATTTGCTAATTGTGTTGTTTTTTTTTTTTTTTTTTTTCGGTCATGTGATCATGTGATCAGGTCAGGTTTTTTTTTTTTTTTTTTTTTTTTTTCGGTCATGTGATCAGGTCATGTGATCCAGGCCATCCCGATCACATGACCTCTCCATTCCTCCTGTCATTGGACACCACCTTCTCCCAGCCCCACCCCATCCAGCTCACTTCCTCATCCTTGTCCCTATATAAGGCGTCTATCCACTTCTGCCCTTATGTCATGTTGATAAAGGAGCGCGACTTGCCAGGACACCGCAAGTCCGCACGCTCACGAAACGCGTCCATTTTTGATGACGTCACCATCTGCAGCTTAACCACATGTGCGCTCCTAGCCTCGCTCTTAACACACTACAGGATCGTTGTCCCCGGAAGCCGGCCGCTCCATCTTCAGAGACACTCCTGTCATTCTACGCAGAGCTGAGAACCCCCTGTGACCTGCTGCTGATGATCGTCATCCTGACATTTTAAACGCCTATGTTAATTCACCTAAATGTGAGTGTATTTGTATCTACTATTAAAAACTTGTTACACTATTGCACTTAGAGGCGCCTCTCTCCTTGTCTTCCGATCATCTACTCCACCATCTGGTTCACATCTATATATATATATATCTTTGTTTGAAGATTCACCGTGTAAAACTTTAGGTTGGTGCCACAGTGCATCATTATATTATATTATTTCACAGTGGTGATCAAATACCACCAAAAGAAAACAATTTTTGTGTTGAAAAATTGATATAGATTTCACTTAGGTATAGCGTTGCATGACCACGCACTTACCAGTTAAAGTAATGGCATGTTAAATAGCAAAAAATGGCCTTGTCAAGAAGAGGTAAAACCTTCCGGAGCTCAAGTGGTTAAATTATGCACAAACTGAACTGATCCCACATGTCAGGGTCCCAAAGTATAGCTGGCAGTTAAGGCCCAAACCCAAGCCAAAACTTTTTATTTTGTTTGGATGGAGCAGGAAAGGGTTTGAATCTCAATGTCAAGACAGTTGATAAGTAAAAAAAAAAAAAATAATAATAATTTAGTAGAGTGAGAAAGTGTTGGACATCTGACAATGTTTTTATTTTATTTTGGAAGTTCTTTATTTTTCTGTTAGAGAGTTACATCACATAGGAAGACAAATTACAACTGATGTGTAGTCATTAGAAAAGCTCAGGTTTGATCCATTAGTAATAAAAACCATGTAGGTAAACTTCAACTGAAAGGTTTGGACGTCACGTCACACACAATGTTTTTACTGCTGGCTATGCTTTCCTGTTCCGCTGACACCTGCATTCCCCCCTTTTCTTGTATGGGTGTCAGGCAAGAGACTAAAAGGAAGGCAGAAAGTTGTAGACACTCTTTTTTTCTCAAAGATAACCTATGTAATGGAACCCGGAGACTAAAGAAATATTTTAAAGAGTAACTCAACTTTTGTTGAAAAAAAAACATTACCCTCTGGAACATTGCAGGGATTTTAAAAAACTTTGTTACAGATTCCTACCTTTTGTTATTCTGAAGAAATAGATGTTTGTTTGTCTGTGCCCATGTGCGAAGTGAATGTATAAGGGAGTGACTGTTTCATTAGCGATCAGCTGCTGCACTTGCAGGGCTCTAATGAGCTAAGTGGCAGGGTCTGAACCCCTTTAGACGTGAAGAACCCTTTGGGAGTATCTCACCAAAACCAAAATGTTTGCTGCAGAGGATATGAGGATGCATAAAATATGACCTGTATCTTAGAACAGGCTTCTGGGAAAATCAGGGAATGAAGACTCGTACACTCGGCCGAGATTCTCGTCAGGAAAAAAGCGTTGTTTTTCCTGACGTGAATCTTGACAAGAAACTTGTCCCGGCCGAGTGTACACACGTACTATTCAAAAGAACTGCCGTTCTTTTGAATGGCACGAACGCGGTGACGTCATCGACTACGACGAGCGTAAGCTCGTCACATTCGATGCCGTCGCCGCCATCTCGCTACACCCTATGCCTATGCCTAGGAAGCTACAGCGCATGCGTCAAAGTCATTTCGAGCATGCGCGGGTTTCCGCGGCGACAGGTAAGTGTACACACGCTCGGGTTTCTCGTCGAGAAACAGGCCGACGAGAATCTCGACGAGAAAAAAGACCGCATATCGTCTTTTTTCTCGTCGGGGAATCTGGGCAGTTTTCTTGATGAGAAAACTGAAACTCGCGTACACACAGCCGGTTTTCTTGGCAAGAAAGCTCTCCCGGCACTTTTCTTGTTGTTTTTTGCTGAGAAAAACGGTCGTGTGTACGCGGCCTCAGTCATACAAGCAGAAAATGACAATTCTGGGGAGTGTTCTGTACACCATACTTCCACATTGCCATATTGCATTGAATTTTACAGAAAATTACAGCGCTGCAAATTTAAAAGCAAAAACTATTTTTAATAACATTATATTACAGCATAAAAAATTTAATATGGTATATTACAGTATATCTTGTGTTGCAATTTTATACGCTATATTATGTTATTTGTGATATTTTGATCCCCCGAAAGCGCCATTACCCTTTGAGTATAGCGCCAGCTATTCATCCAAGCCTATAGCACAAATAGTTGTGTTTTATTTTTGTAATTATGGAGATTCCTAGAGAGGGCAACTTGTTCCTCTGCAGTTGTGGATGTAGATTTATCATGTTTTGTTAGACTGATCCCAGGGAATCATGTGTCTTTTCTTGTTATATTCTCCCAGAATTCTTTATTCCCTAAAATACCATCATCTATTACTTCAGCTGTGAGGATTTAATCTCTGCTCTGCCACATGCCTGTATTTAACATTGTTGAGATTCACCAGTTTGCATAAAGTTTCCAAAAAGGTTAATGCAATAATGAGAGGGGGTTTCCATCAAAGATAGAAATCAACGGTCTCATTCATATGTAGCGGGGTGTTCAATTTAGGGGGAGTGTCTGAGTGGTAGTTAGGCTCAGACACACTATTTTTAGGGTTAATGGACCATTTCTGTGCCATGGGAGCTAGTGTTGGTGTATAGTTCCCTGGGGCCTACAGGTGGCGCTGTCGCCATAGGTCCGGGTTGAACCACAACACAAGGTTGTGCCTTTTCTTGTCCCCTCTCGGCAGCAGTAGGGCGGGGCGGGGAACCTGCTGTGCCTGTCGGGAGAGGGTATAAAAAGGGGCGGCCATCTTCCATGGGTGGTCTTCGTCCGTGCCCAGGCAGCTTCAGTCTGGGTGTGTGGGTGTCATCCCCGGGTGCCCTAGGCCCGGAGGCCTGGTTCCTGTTCCATCCCAGACACCTTCAGTCTGGGGTGAGGTACTAATTTGGAGGCCCAGAGCCCAGCACCTTCGGCTGGGTTCCGCCAGGGATCGAGGCCTCCCAGGGTGCCGCCTTGCGAGGAGGCCAGGGAGGTTACCTGTACCAAAGACCCAGCGCAGAGTCGTGGTGACGGTGTGAGCCTCTGGTAACTCTCCGGAGGGATGTCTTCTACTTCCCACGGGCCAAGTACTCTCTAGAAGGAAGTTCGCGTACAGGTCAGTGGCAGTGGCCTAACAGGGCCGTGCCCTATCCACCCAGTCAGTGGCAGTGACTCTATTCACCCGGTCAGTGGCAGTGACCTGTTCTCCAAGTCAGTGGCAGTGACTTCCTATTCACCTGGTCTGTGGCAGAGACCAACCTCACGGTCTGTGGCAAAGATCGCGCGCCAAAGCTGTTTGTGAAGCCTAAACAGTCAAAGAACCTGATTCAAGTTTGTGCCTGGACCTCCTCCCACCTAAGCTGTCCTGTGTCTTGTTCCAACCTGTCTGCTGTCAAAGAGGCATATTTATTATCCGTGTGAAATAAATATAGAAGTTGGACTTTCAGTTGGTGTGGACAGTTACATTACTGGGGAAAACATAAGAACTTGCATCTACCTAAGTAGAGGTGAGAATCATCCTCGGGAGGATTCAACTCCAGCCGCAGGCAGGCCCGAAAACTAACACCGCTCAACCTCCTTACTCAGGAGGGTACGGCTTGTGGTGCGGTGTGCCTCTCCCCTCCCTGCGAGGAGCCGAATCACACACACAAAGGCAGGTAGGGGGAGAGGTGGGGGCGCTACACATATATTTTTGATGCTTAGTAAATATAGACACAGCAGAGTCTTCTTAAAACAAAAATATATATCACTATATACATGTAGCACACGGACCTTTTACCTGCCTTTGGCTCACTTGCAGGTCAAGGCACACCGTGCTATATGCCCGTACCCTCCTGTTTGAAGAGGTTGAGCGGTGTTAACAGTTTTTGGGTCCTGCAGCAAGTTATCCCATTCAACTGGTTCTCGTCTCCTAGAGTATAGGGACAAGTCTCTATTGTTTCCCAGGAAGGCCAATGTCCACACCACTTTAACTCCAATGCTGAGTTTATTTTATAAGCAAAGTTCAAGTTCAGCAGACAGGACAGATGGATGAGAGAAAGGACAGTAAGGTTTGGGAGATAGGTCCAGGCACAAACTGGTACGATGGTCACTACTCGATCCCGAGTGGGTTAGCTCACCCGGATAGTCCCCTGTAAGAGCGGCTCCTAGCAGCCGGAGTGATGCTCGACCTTTCCTTAGTTTTCCTAAAGATACGATCGGGAGATCCTCTGCCACAGAATCTTTAAGTCCCAAACTTCTCAACACTTGCAACACAAGGACAGGTGCCAGTAATAGCACGTTGCAAGGCCTGTGACTGATCTTTGAATCCCTCCAGAAGGTAACCAGGCCCCTCTTTCACTGTGAGACTCTCACCGGTCCATCAGAAAAGGTCCTCCTCCGGTCTCCTCTTCTTAGAGCGGGTCCACCCTCTCCAGGGCACCCTAGAATTCCTCTTTTGGAGATAGGCCCCAGCCAAAGGTGCTGGGCCTACTAGTAGAGTTGCAGCCCCAGGCTAAAGGTGCCTGAGACTGATACACACGCACACCCCTGGCCTGGAGGGCCAGGTGGTACGAAAGAACGAACTCCCCAAAAGATGTCGTCTGCCCCTTATATACCCTCTCCCAGCATGCACAGCAGATTAACCACGCCCACCGCACCACTGCCGAGAGAGGACACCCTAAGGCATAGCAATGTCACCCACGGTTCAACCCTGACCTGATATGGCAGTGCCACCTACAGGCCACAGGAAACTGTACATCAGGTTGCATTACATAGGCAGAAGCGAGTACTAACAATCAAAGTGGTCTGAGCCTGGCTATTAGCTCAGACCAACCCCCTAAATTTAGGTAGATAGCACCCCTGAAAAGTAAAGGGGCGCTACATACATATTTTGCTTTGAAAAAGTATTCATACCCCTTGAAATTTTCCACATTTCGTCATGTTACAACCAAAAATGTAAATGTATTTTATTGGGATTTTATATCATAGACCAACACAAAGTGGCACATAATTGTGAAGTGGAAGGAAAATGATAAATTGGTTTTCACAATTTTTTACAAATAAATATGTGAAAAGTGTGGCGTGCATTTGTATTCAGCCGCCCCCCCCCCCCCCAATACTTTGTAGAACCACCTTTCGCTGCAATTACAGCTGCAAGTCTTTTTGTGAATGTCTCTACAAGCTTTGCACATCTAGAGTGAAATTTTTGCCCATTCTTCTTTTCAAAATAGCTCAAGCTCTGTCAGATTGGATGGAGAGCGTCTGAACAGCAATTTTCAAGTCTTGCCACAGATTTTCAATTGGATTTATGTCTGGACTTTGACTGGGCCATTCTAACACATGAATATGCTTTGAACTAAACCATTCCATTGTAGCTCTGTCTGTATGTTTAGGGTCGTTGTCCTGCTGGAAGGTGAACCTCTGCCCCGGTCTCAAGTCTTTTGCAGACTTTAACAGGTTTTCTTCTAAGATTGCCCTATATTTGACTCCTTCCATCTTCTCATCAACTCTGACCAGCTTCCCTGTCCCTACTGAAGAAAAGTATCCAACATGATTCTGCCACCCCCATGTTTCACAGTGGGGATGGTGTGTTCAGGGTGATGTGCAGTGTTAGTTTTCCGCCACATATAGCGTTTTGCTTTTAGGCCAAAATGTTAAACTTTGGCCTCATCTGACCAGAGCACCTTCTTCCACATGTTTGCTGTGTCCCCCACATGGCTTCTCACAAACTGCAAATGGGACTCTTATGGGGTTTTTTTTTCAATAATGGCTTTCTTCTTGTCACTCTTCCATAAAGACCAGATTTGTGGAGTGCACGACTAATGCCGCGTACACACGGCCGTTTTTCTCGTCGAGAAAAACTACATTTTTCCCATTCGACGAGAAAAACGATAGTCTGTGGGCTTTCTGTCGTTTTTTTCGACGAGAAAAACGGCATTAAAAACGACGAGAAAAATTAGAACATGTTCTAATTTTTCTCGTCGTTTTTTTCGACATGTTTTCCGCGGCAGTGTTTCCCATAGGGAAACACTGCCGCGAAGCCCACAGACGGTCGTTTTTCTTGACAAGAGAAAAAACGACGTGAAAAACGACCGTGTGCGGGGAACAAGCCGCTCCCTCGTTTTTAATGACATTATTCACGGCGGTTTTTTAACCGCCGTGAATAATGATCGTGTGTACGCGGCATAATAGTTGTCCTGTGGACAGATTCTCCCACCTGAGCTGTGGATCTCTGCAGCTCCTCCAGAGTTACCATGGGCCTCTTGGCTGCTTCTATGATTAATGCTCTCCTTGGCAGGCCTGTCGGTTTAGGTGGACGGCCATGTCTTGGTAGGTTTGCAGTTGTGCCATACTCTTTCCATTTTCAGATGATGGATGTTTAAAGCTTGGGATGTTTTTTTATAGCCTAACCCTGCTTTAAACTTCTCAACAACTTTATCCCTGGTGTGTTCCTTAGCCTTCATGATGCTGTTTATTTACTAAGGTTCTCTAACAAACCTCTGAGGGCTTCACAGAACAGCTGTATTTATACTGAGAATAAATTACACACAGGTGGACTCTATTTATTTAGGTGACTTCTGAAAGCAATTGGTTTCACTAGATTTTAGTTAGGGGTATCAGAGTAAAGGGCGCTAAATAAAAAAGCACGCCACACTTTGAGATATTTATTTGTAAAAAAATTGGAAAACCATTTATCATTTTCCTTCCACTTCACAATTATTTCAAGGCACAGTATGTGGACTTTTTAGCAAACTCAAAGGGCTTTCGGACCAAGTCAAGGGAAAAAACAGACACATTACAGTGAGGTGGCTAAAAGTAACCAACCCCTCTCTTAATTAGTGAGAAACAGAGTAGAGCCTACTCAACCTGGAATTAAACTAAAAAAAAATATTTAAATCACTGACAGGTAGGGTTTCTAAAACAGAAGACCCTGACCCTATCAGTCTCTTCTTTCATAAACCCTTCTCCTGCCTGTAAGCGGTAGTGCATACTGAGCCATGCATGCGCAGCTCAGTGTACATTTATGGCACCGCTTTTTGCTGTGATAATGTGACTCCTGTGCGTATGCGGGGACTGACATCATTGCTGCCCAGCCATTCAAGCGGCCAGCAGAGCAAACCCGGAAGAAAGACCGGGAGAGGATGGAAGCACTCAGGAACAGCAGGAGCACTGACAGCGCACCACAGGAGGTAATTGTTTGACAAGTATGTCTTCCATAATGTGCTAATATGTGGTGCATACAAGCGCACATTATGGTATAAACCTCCTGGGGCCCCACGTTTTAAAAAAAATATCCCGCTTTAAAGGCTAACTCCACCTTTTGCATCATGTTATACCCGTACTTAGGGTGTAACATGATACATATGGGACCCCCCCAAACCACCGCTAATGGCAGGTGCAATACTTTGCAGGCTCCTATGGAAAAAAAAATATATAAGTGCACATTTTGTATCCTACAAATATCAATTATTTCCCTATTACTTTTACTAAAATGTGGACCAGAAGAAACTGTCTGTTTGCATTAAGGGTCTGATTTATAAGTACTGAGATTGACGTTTAGAGGCAATGAATATTACGGTTGCAGCAAAACACCAAATTACAATACTAGGTGATACTGCTAGGTATAATACTAGGTGATACATAATTATTACAGGCTTGTATTTGAAAAATAAAAATCAAAATAATGTTACCATTAACAGGTAACTGTTCATTACTCAGCAAAGCTGGAGAAAATAACCAGATGAAATCTGGTTATAGGATGAGCAAGACTTTTTCTTTCCTTTATACTTAGGTTAGTCCAAGTCAGTGTCCAATACAATACAGGTGAAACTCGAAAAATTCGAATATCATACAAAAGTTCATTAATTTCACTAATGCAACTTAAAAGGTGAAACTAATATATGAGATAGACTCATTACATGCAAAGCAAGATAGTTCAAGCCGTGATTTGTCATAATTGTGATGATTATGGCTTACAGCTCATGAAAACCCCAAATCCACAATCTCAGAAAATTTGAATATTGTGAAAAGGTGCAATATTCTAGGCTCAAAGTGTCCCACTCTAATCAGCTAATTAAGCCATAACACCTGCAAAGGGTTCCTGAGCCTTTAAATGGTCTTTCAGTCTGGTTCAGTAGGAATCACAATCATGGGAAAGACTGCTGACCTGACAGTTGTGCAGAAAACCATCATTGACACCCTCCATAAGGAGGGAAAGCCTCAAAAGGTAATTGCAGAAGAAGTTGGATGTTCCCAAAGTGCTGTATCAAAGCACATTAATAGAAAGTTATGTGGAAGGGAAAAGTGTGGAAGAAAAAGATGCACAAGCAGCAGGGATGACCACAGCCTGGAGAGGATTGTCAGGAAAAGGCCATTCAAAAGTGTTAGGGACTTTCAGAAGGAGTGGACTGAGGCTGGAGTCAGTGCATCAAGAGCCATCACACACAGACGGATCCTGGACATGGGCTTCAAATGTCGTATTCCTCTTGTCAAGCCACTCCTGACCAACAAACAACGTCAGAAGCATCTTACCTGGGCTAAAGAAAAACAGACCTGGTCTGTTGCTCAGCGGTCCAAAGTCCTCTTTTCTGATGAGAGCAAATTTTGCATCTCATTTGGAAACCAAGGACCCAGAGTATGGAAGAAGAATGGAGAGGCACACACTGCAAGATGCTTGAAGTCCAGTGTGAAGTTTCCACAGTCTGTGCTGATTTGGGGAGCCATGTCATCTGCTGGTGTTGGTCCACTGTGCTTCATTAAGTCCAGGGTCAACGCAGCCGTCTACCAGGAGATTTTAGAGCACTTCATGCTTCCTTCCGCAGACGAGCTCTATGGGGATGCTGAATTCATTTTCCAGCAGGACTTGGCACATGCCCACACTGCCAAAAGCACCAAAACCTGGTTCAATGACCGTGGGATTACTGTGCTTGATTGGCCAGAAAAAACACGCCTGACCTGAACCCCATAGAGAATCTATGGGGCATTGCCAGGAGAAAGATGAGAGACATGAGACCGAACAATGCAGAAGAGCTGAAGGCCGCTATTGAAACATCCTGGTCTTCCATAACACCTCAGCAGTGCCACAGGCTGATGGCTTCCACACCACGCCACATTGAGGCAGTAATTGCTGCAAAATGGGCCCAAACCAAGTACTGAGTACATATGCATGCTTCTACTTTTCAGAGGTCCGATATTGTTCTATGTACAATCCTTGTTTTATTGATTGCATCTAATATTCAAATTTTCCGAGATTGTGGATTTGGGGTTTTCATGAGCTATAAGCCATAATCATCACAATTATAACAAATCATGGCTTAAACTAGCTTGCTTTGCATGTAATGAGTCTATCTCATATATTATATAAGGGAATTAGAACAAAGGGGATTTTGGTGGTGCATAGATAAACCAATGAGAGAAAGTTTTCTAAAAATACAATTTTTATTATTACAAATTTAAACAATAGATATAAAAATAGATCCTGGATAAATTCAATACATGATACGTCATATAAGAATGGTGGTCACAAATACACGAGATTTAGATGGAATACAAAAAGCTTGCATAAGAACCCGACATGTTTCGCTTTAACAAGCTTCCTCAGGGGTATGCGGTGACCATCAATATTTGTCAAATACGACTATACAAAAGAAAAAAGGGGTACAAAGTTATACATTTACATAAGTAAATGGTAAACTATATATGAGCAGATTGGATATAAACAGGTTTAAAATGCGAAGCTGGATCCCTCCCATTGTAACTTACCAAGCCTCCCATAATGTCTAGAACGCACCACCAGGTAACACAGGATCAAGAACGATGGTCACCCCGTATATAGAGAAGTGCGGATGTGTGACCACAGCGAACACTAGATAGGGGACCGGCTGTGTGTCAAAGACAGAGACAGGAATGAGATGAAAAAACAGAAAAAAGAAGAGAAATAGACGCTTGACAAAGATGGTAAGCAAATAAGCAAACCGTAGAAGACAGAGAAATCCTTCTACCATGAAAAAGATTATTTTTAAAAATTACAGTACATAAAATAGAATGTACTTACATAAGATTAAGTGAACAGGGTTCTGTTCACTTGCAAATAGTGTAGGGCTGTCTGCTTGAAGACAAGCGCAGATGTTATAATGTGGAGGCCACTAAAAAAAAACATTAAATTAAATTGGATTTTATTTGGGTATAATTGATATAGCATGCCTATGTCCTCCAAAAATAGGCATGCAAAAACAAAAGGATTTTTTTTTTTTTTTTAAAAGATCAAAAGAATTAAGAGACTGGGTATATAAAGGACATATGTAGCATATTATGCAATATTGTTATAGATATGTATTTAATAAAAAGTGGTTCCATATAAAAGTGGAACATATTGGACAGCAGTCTCCATATATCAATACAACTAAAAATGGTGTTATTGGGACAAATAGTGATTGCAGATCCCACAGTCAAATGTAGAGTGGGACAATGGCCCACTGTAGCCAATAAAAAAGGGGGGGGGAATATCATATATAGTTGATTAATATAGTCCTGCATTATCAGTGCGGACTATGGGAAAATAATAAACCAAAAGGTAAGAATTAGAAAAGCTAAAGTAGCTACTTACCTGTGAAAGTCTAAGGCTCCAGCTCAGGCTCCACCAGCCCACACTGCTGCAAGGAGCGTGTGAGCTGGTTATATAGTGTCCACCATTGCGGTCGGCGTCTGACATCGCCGACCGCAATGCGGGCTGAGAGCGCATGACGTCACTCCATTGGGAAAGACACAAGCTGAGGACTGCAAAGACCAGAATGCACCAGGGGCGGGGGAGGAGCCGCTCGCCGCCACTGACTGACAGGGCGGACAAAGCGCAAGCCCCCGCTGGAACAATTGGTCAATAGAGGATGTGTGAACAAAAATTAAATGAAAAATATTTTATTTATTATTTTTTTCCCCCCTTTCCCCCCCCCCATCTTTTTTGTATATCCACCCTTTTCCCATTTATTTAATTCATTTCTCTTATATGGCCAATTGGTTGCCTACTGTTGCCACAGTGAAATGGCGCATGTCCCTGCATCAATAGTCATGAGTAATTTCTCATGGCCCTTTATGCCACGGACATTCTAGTCTTAACTTTATTTAAAGTTCATGTTGTTCCATAATGTATTGTATTATTATTTGATATTATGTAAACTGTATTATTCTGTTTTGGTAAAAGTATTCACAGATCAATATAGGTTGTTCTGCGTTGCTGGTACTTTCTTCCCCCCCCCTCCCCTCTCCTCCCCCCCCCCTCTTTCCCCCCCCCTCTCTTCTCTCTTTTTTCCCTTCCCTATAATCTCTTTCCCCCCCCCCCTCCCCTCCTTCCTTCCCTTTTTTTTCCTCCCTCTTTTCATTCCCCCCCCCCCTCCCTCGGAGCATCGGGCCATGCAAGCCGATCCTTCGGCTGGGCTCGCGGCTCTGTTTATATTTGCTTATCCTTTTACATCAGCCACCTGCCCTGTCTGTCACGCGCCACCATCTCACCCAGGCTATGATCCCCCCTTGATTCGTGCGGGGTGACCACATGGGCGCCCAGGGTCATCATTTACCCTCCAATGGTGACCCATCTTTAGCGCAGCGCAGTCCTTGGTTACAGGAACTTTGTCCTTTTGGCTGCCTTTTACCATCCTATCAGAGGATGTGTTCACACATCCTCTATTGACCAATTGTTCCAGCGGGGGCTGTGCGCTTTGTCCGCCCTGTCAGTCAGTGGCGGCGAGCGGCTCCTCCCCTGCCCCTGGTGCATTCTGGTCTTTGCAGTCCTCAGCTTGTGTCTTTCCCAATGGAGTGACGTCATGCGCTCTCAGCCCGCATTGCGGTCGGCGATGTCAGACGCCGACCGCAATGGTGGACACTATATAACCAGCTCACACGCTCCTTGCAGCAGTGTGGGCTGGTGGAGCCTGAGCTGGAGCCTTAGACTTTCACAGGTAAGTAGCTACTTTAGCTTTTCTAATTCTTACCTTTTGGTTTATTATTTTCCCCATAGTCCGCACTGATAATGCAGGACTATATTAATCAACTATATATGATATTTTTTCCCCCCCTTTTTTATTGGCTACAGTGGGCCATTGTCCCACTCTACATTTGACTGTGGGATCTGCAATCACTATTTGTCCCAATAACACCATTTTTAGTTGTATTGATATATGGAGACTGCTGTCCAATATGTTCCACTTTTATATGGAACCACTTTTTATTAAATACATATCTATAACAATATTGCATAATATGCTACATATGTCCTTTATATACCCAGTCTCTTAATTATTTTGATCTTTAAAAAAAAAAAATTCCTTTTGTTTTTGCATGCCTATTTTTGGAGGACATAGGCATGCTATATCAATTATACCCAAATAAAATCCAATTTAATTTAATATGTTTTCTTTTAGTGGCCTCCACATTATAACATCTGCGCTTGTCTTCAAGCAGACAGCCCTACACTATTTGCAAGTGAACAGAACCCTGTTCACTTAATCTTATGTAAGTACATTCTATTTTATGTACTGTAATTTTTAAAAATAATCTTTTTCATGGTAGAAGGATTTCTCTGTCTTCTACGGTTTGCTTATTTGCTTACCATCTTTGTCAAGCGTCTATTTCTCTTATTTTTTCGTCTCATTCCTGTCTCTGTCTTTGACACACAGCCGGTCCCCTATCTAGTGTTCGCTGTGGTCACACATCCGCACTTCTCTATATACGGGGTGACCATCGTTCTTGATCCTGTGTTACCTGGTGGTGCGTTCTAGACATTATGGGAGGCTTGGTAAGTTACAATGGGAGGGATCCAGCTTCGCATTTTAAACCTGTTTATATCCAATCTGCTCATATATAGTTTACCATTTACTTATGTAAATGTATAACTTTGTACCCCTTTTTTCTTTTGTATAGTCGTATTTGACAAATATTGATGGTCACCGCATACCCCTGAGGAAGCTTGTTAAAGCGAAACATGTCGGGTTCTTATGCAAGCTTTTTGTATTCCATCTAAATCTCGTGTATTTGTGACCACCATTCTTATATGACGTATCATGTATTGAATTTATCCAGGATCTATTTTTATATCTATTGTTTAAATTTGTAATAATAAAAATTGTATTTTTAGAAAACTTTCTCTCATTGGTTTATCTATGCACCACCAAAATCCCCTTTGTTCTAATTCCCTTATATCATAAATTATCTGGGATGAGGTGCCTATTTCTATGAGTGTTTCACCAATGAATGGACAAACCAAATATGATATCTCATATATTAGTTTCACCTTTTAAGTTGCATTAGTGAAATAAATGAACTTTTGCACAATATGCAAATTTTTCAAGTTTCACCTGTAATTATTATGGATTTAAACTAGTTTTTAATATACATTATTCAAAATATTCATATATATAAATGCACCTTAAAGTATATCCATACCCAAAACCTTTTTTAGGCTTTGATTAGAACCTCTGTCACTTTTTTGCAAATAAAAACAGAAATAATTACTTAAACATTAATAGCGCTAAAAAGAATTTTGAAATAAATACACAGTCCGTGAGAACTCTGCTAATAGCAGAGTGTGGGACTAAAACTCTTTATTTAAAATAATTCATGTAGGTGTACATTTACAATGTATCAACCTTGTTTAAAACATAATCAATTGATTATGTTTTAAACAAGGTTGATACATTGTAAGTGTACACCTATATGAATTATTTTAAATAAAGAGTTTTCTACTGGATTACACTATGTGCACCTTTTTATGTCTATAATGAGCTACATACAGATGGAAGTACTTTGAAGCCGTGATCCGCCCCGTGAAGCTCCGCTTGCTCAGCGGGGATCACTCAGTTGATCCCCGCTGAGCCGGCGGATGACTGGGCGGTCCCCGCACACTGTGCAGGGACCGCCCTGTCAGAGCGCTGCTCTCCCCTATGGGGAGATCGGATGAACACGGACCGTCTATCCACGTTCATCCGATCTGCTCCGCCGACGGAAGGAAAAATAGGGTTTTCCTTCGTCACGCGGAGCGGAGCGGATGTCAGCGGACATGTCACCGCTGACATCCGTGGCTCCATAGGGCTACATGGAGCGTCCGTCCAGGTCCGCCTAAAAAACTGACAGGCAGACCTGAATGGACCGTCCGTGTGAAAGGGGCCTAAGTGAACTTTCTTTTTATTCCACACTCTGCTATTAGCAGAGTTCTCACGGACTGTGTATTTATTTCAAAATTATTTTTAGTGCTATTAATGTTTATATAATTATTTCTATTTTTATTTACACATATTTTTTGATTCGATACAAATTTTTATAGCAGCAGCTTTTACCATTACACACATTCCCATGAGCGCTGAGGGAGAGGTAGCAGTGTGATCCAGGGGGAGGGGGCAGAGAACCGGAGCATTATGTGTATAAGGTAGCAGTGTGATCCAGGGGGAGGGGGCAGAGAACCAGAGCATTATGTGTATAAGGTAGCAGTGTGATCCAGGGGGAGGGGGCAGAGAACTTCAGCATTATATGTATAAGGTAGCAGTGTGATCCAGGGGGAGAGGGCAGAGAACCGGAGCATTATATGTATAAGGTAGCAGTGTGATCCAGGGGGAGGGGGCAGAGAACTAGAGCATTATATGTATAAGGTAGCAGTGTGATCCAGGGGGAGGGGGGCAGAGAACCGGAGCATTGTGTGTATAAGGTAGCAGTGTGATCCAGGGGGAGGGGGGCAGAGAACTAGAGCATTATATGTATAAGGTAGCAGTGTGATCCAGGGGGAGGGGGCAGAGAACCGGAGCATTATGTGTATAAGGAAGCAGTGTGATCCAGGGGGAGGGGGCAGAGAACCGGAGCATTATGTGTATAAGGTAGCAGTGTGATCCAGGGGGAGGGGGGGCAGAGAACCGGAGCATTATGTGTATAAGGTAGCAGTGTGATCCAGGGGGAGGGGGGCAGAGAACCGAAGCATTATGTGTATAAGGTAGCAGTGTGATCCAGGGGGAGGGGGCAGAGAACCGGAGCATTATGTGTATAAGGTAGCAGTGTGATCCAGGGGGAGGGGGCAGAGAACCAGAGCATTATGTGTATAAGGTAGCAGTGTGATCCAGGGGGAGGGGGCAGATAACCGGAGCATTATGTGTATAAGGTAGCAGTGTGATCCAGGGGGAGGGGGGCAGAGAACCGGAGCATTATGTGTATAAGGTAGCAGTGTGATCCAGGGGGAGGGGGGGCAGAGAACTAGAGCATTATATGTATAAGGTAGCAGTGTGATCCAGGGGGAGGGGGCAGAGAACTAGAGCATTATATGTATAAGGTAGCAGTGTGATCCAGGGGGAGGGGGGCAGAGAACCGGAGCATTATGTGTATAAGGTAGCAGTGTGATCCAGGGGGAGGGGGGCAGAGAACTAGAGCATTATATGTATAAGGTAGCAGTGTGATCCAGGGGGAGGGGGCAGAGAACCGGAGCATTATGTGTATAAGGAAGCAGTGTGATCCAGGGGGAGGGGGCAGAGAACCGGAGCATTATGTGTATAAGGTAGCAGTGTGATCCAGGGGGAGGGGGGGCAGAGAACCGGAGCATTATGTGTATAAGGTAGCAGTGTGATCCAGGGGGAGGGGGGCAGAGAACCGAAGCATTATGTGTATAAGGTAGCAGTGTGATCCAGGGGGAGGGGGCAGAGAACCGGAGCATTATGTGTATAAGGTAGCAGTGTGATCCAGGGGGAGGGGGCAGAGAACCAGAGCATTATGTGTATAAGGTAGCAGTGTGATCCAGGGGGAGGGGGCAGAGAACCGGAGCATTATGTGTATAAGGTAGCAGTGTGATCCAGGGGGAGGGGGGCAGAGAACCGGAGCATTATGTGTATAAGGTAGCAGTGTGATCCAGGGGGAGGGGGGCAGAGAACTAGAGCATTATATGTATAAGGTAGCAGTGTGATCCAGGGGGAGGGGGGCAGAGAACCGGAGCATTATGTGTATAAGGTAGCAGTGTGATCCGGGGGGAGGGGGCAGAGAACTAGAGCATTATATGTATAAGGTAGCAGTGTGATCCAGGGGGAGGGGGCAGAGAACTAGAGCATTATATGTATAAGGTAGCAGTGTGATCCAGGGGGAGGGGGCAGAGAACTAGAGCATTATATGTATAAGGTAGCAGTGTGATCCAGGGGGAGGGGGCAGAGAACCGGAGCATTATGTGTATAAGGTAGCAGTGTGATCCAGGGGGAGGGGGGCAGAGAACCGGAGCATTATGTGTATAAGGTAGCAGTGTGATCCAGGGGGAGGGGGCAGAGAACCGGAGCATTATGTGTATAAGGTAGCAGTGTGATCCAGGGGGAGGGGGGGCAGAGAACCGAAGCATTATGTGTATAAGGTAGCAGTGTGATCCAGGGGGAGGGGGCAAAGAACCGGAGCATTATGTGTATAAGGTAGCAGTGTGATCCAGGGGGAGGGAGGCAGAGAACCAGAGCATTATGTGTATAAGGTAGCAGTGTGATCCAGGGGGAGGGGGGCAGAGAACCGGAGCATTATGTGTATAAGGTAGCAGTGTGATCCAGGGGGAGGGGGCAGAGAACCGGAGCATTATGTGTATAAGGTAGCAGTGTGATCCAGGGGGAGGGGGGGCAGAGAACCGGAGCATTATGTGTATAAGGTAGCAGTGTGATCCAGGGGGAGGGGGCAGAGAACCGGAGCATTATGTGTATAAGGTAGCAGTGTGATCCGGGGGGAGGGGGGCCGAGAACCGGAGCATTATGTGTATAAGGTAGCAGTGTGATCCAGGGGGAGGGGGCAGAGAACCGGAGCATTATGTGTATAAGGTAGCAGTGTGATCCAGGGGGAGGGGGCAGAGAACCGGAGCATTATGTGTATAAGGTAGCAGTGTGATCCAGGGGGAGGGGGCAGAGAACGGGAGCATTATGTGTATAAGGTAGCAGTGTGATCCGGGGGGAGGGGGGCCGAGAACCGGAGCATTATGGGTATAAGGTAGCAGCAGTGTGATCCAGGGGAGGGGATGTCAAATTCATGTTAATGGTCCACAGGCTTCAAAATTGTGAGTTTAGTGGTCCATAAGGTTCAAAAGGTTGGTGACCGCTGATATACACCAAGTTCTATCCCAACAGCAAGAGAATACACAAATTTATTTGGCTATCCATTTATTATAATGCATATCTCCATATTAGTGTACTCTTAAAGTAGCAATATTAATGATCCTCACATTAGACATCTTTTTACAGGAATGGTATCACAGCTTTATATTGATGCATTAGGGTTTTGTCATAAATAAAGGACATATGTTTAGGTAATAATTATATACCGTGTGTTTTATTATTTTATTTTTTTATTTAAAGTGATACTAAACACACACTGTTTAATTTATAGTGTCTTTTATTTATGTACAATATGTGGATGACGGCACCACAATTATTTTAATAGAAAAAACATCTACCTTTTTCCTAATCAATATACAGCTGTCACATGACCAAGATCTTTCCCAGCCTGTCTGAAGGGAAACATAAGCTGGAGGAGCTTCTAGTCCTCAGCTGCTGGTCACATGTTCAAAATAAAAAAAAAACAGCCTTTGGAATACGAGTAAAAATAAATAAATGATATCAATAAACTGTTTTATACTGGAATACAAATTTATATTTGAAATCAAATCTTTATTATTTTGTGGAAATAACATGGTGTGGGCAGATTTCTGCCATTCACCATCTGTGTCACGCCTCTCCAGCCTGTGTCTTAGAATAAGGGGGAGGTGAAGCCACCAATAATCTAAATGTAATATGCCACCCCAATTGTGTTTAGCTGGTTGGTGGGCATGGAGGAGGGAGGGAGTGGGCTTTCATTTAGCACTGTGTATACACCCACACGTGTGATACTATAGTCACATGGGCTGCTCAAATGTGATAGGAAATGCTCAGCATAGAAACTCACTGAAAACTGAGCTTGTGCAGATATGAACAAAAGGTGGCAACAGAGAAGAGCAGGATCAACCAGTTTTTTTTTGCAGAATACAGAAAACAAATCTCATAGTGACCAAGTATGAACAGCATGTAATGGAGCATTTATTGAGTTTTTTTTAATGATGTGTGTTTAGTGACACCAAGTATTTTCACTGACAGTGTGCTAATACGGTTTTCATCACTTAGGACATAAAAAATTGAAGATTCTTCTATAAATTATAAATTCAGCTTGGGTTATTACGTTTCAGATAGAAATCTGCCTCACAACTTTCAAGCTCAACTCCAGGAAAATAGAAAAATTTCCAGATGAAATACATATTTTACATATCATTTACATTTTTATCTGTGCAGTCCTGATAATTATACAGAGCAGCCATGTCTGGAAGGACAGAAGACCAGATTTGTTTCTGCTGCAGCTAATCAACACTTTCAGGTTTGATCTCCCCCACCTGTGCCTGATAGTATAAGGATAGTAAAAGTAGAAGCAGCAGATTAATTAGCTAATTTCTCTCCGCTCTCTCCTCCTATCAGCATGCTCCTTTGTTAGCACATGAGCTCTGCTGCACAACAGATTGGCTACTTGTGCTTCTTTTCACGCTTCCAACCTGAGCTCTGCTGTAAAATAGATTGCAAGAGCCTGAAACCAAATCAAATTCAGGTACTTACACTGCTTGTTATAAAAAAAATGTATTAACCGCTTAAGCCCCGGACCATTTTGGTGGTCAAAGACCAGGCCACTTTTTGCGATTCAGCACTGCGTCGCTTTAACTGACAATTGCGCGGTCGTGCGACGTGGCTCCCAAACAAAATTGATGTCCTTTTTTTCCCCACAAACAGTGCTTTCTTTTGGTGGTATTTGATCACCTCTGCGGTCTGAATTTTTTGCGCTATAAACAAAAAAAGAGCGTAAATTTTGAAAAAAATTCAATATTTTTTACTTTTTTCTATAATAAATATCCCCAAAAAATATATAAAAAAACTATTTTTTTTCCACAGTTTATTCCGATACGTATTCTTCTACATATTTTTGGTAAAAAAAAAAAAAAATTGCAATAAGCGTTTATTGATTGGTTTACGCAAAAGTTATAGCTTCTACAAAATAGGGGACTGTTTTATGGCATTTTTATTAATTTTTTTTTTTTACTAGTTATGGCGGCGATCAGCGATTTTTATCGTGACTGCGACAATATGGCGGACACATCGGACACTTTTGACACCATTTTGGGACCATTATCATATTTACAGTGATCAGTGCTATAAAAATGCACTGATTACTGTAAAAATAGGGGGTTAAGTGTTTCCTAGGGAGTGATTCTTACTGTTAGGGGGCGTGGCTACACGTGACACGTCACTGATGACCGTTCCCGATCACGGGGAACAGTCATCAGTGACAGTGTCACTAGGCAGAGTAGGGGAATTCCTTGTTTACAAAGGCATTCCCCTGTTCTGCTCTTGCCGACTGCAATCGCGGGCCGTCTGGGAACATCAAGTTCCCGGGACCCGCGGACGCACTCGCGAGGCACGTGAAAGGCATATTTAAAGGAACGTACCTGTATGCCCATCTGCCTGCCCGTGCCATTCTGCCAACGTACATCGGCGTACGACGGTCGGCAAGTGGTTAATAAATACAGAGCTGTATTAATGTGTGCATTTTACAATCTGCCTGGAGGCCAGCTGTAAAGACAATTTTGGAATACTACGAATCTAACAAGCAGGGCTCTCTGATTCCTCATGTATTAAATTGTATTGTAACTGTACTGTCTGCCCTCATGATGTAAAGCGCTGGGCAAACTGTTGACGCTAGCTAAATCTTGTATAAAAATATTAATAATACACATCGTAATTGTGTGATATGGCCGTAGGTAATTGCAAAGTCATACAGCTGCTTTCAGATCAAAGGGTCACAGTTCTGTGATGTTGTATCAAGTGTAAAAAGAACGTGGCACCCCCTCCCAGAAGGGAATGGCATATTGTAATGCAGCATATCAGCAATTCTTAGGCGACGTGTATGGAATAGTTCCGGTGCCTTTTTGTGGGACTTCAGGAGAGGTTGGCTTGGTTTCTGCTTTACCTGCCAAGTTTTGGAGACACCCACTGCGATTCACTCTCTCAGATCTTCATCTCAGCAGCTGTCAGTGACATGCGGATACTTGCTCCAAGGATTCTATGTAATTCTCCAAGTAGAAAAATCAAGCTAGACAGCTTGTTGTTTTAATGTGAACACCACAAATGAGTAAACTCTAGAACAAGCTCAAAAAGGACAAGAGTTCAGTGAATCACCTTCAAAAGCACATTGTAATGTCTGTCATGACTTATTTCCCTGTAACTTGTCAGTGTTCACCTTAAAAAAAAAAAGGAAAAAAAAAGAAGGGGCAGTATTCGCCCCTTTCCACGCTCTAGTGCATCCTCCTTATCCTGATGATCAATCAGACTTTGAGGCTAGGGAGTCAGGCACAGGCTATTTGCCCCCATTGCGTTAACATGTTAACCGCACTGTGGTGCAATTCATTTTGGTTGACTTTTATTTAAGCACACCACTGTGCAAAAATTTGAAAAAGTACAGGTGTGGCTTTAATACTTACACAGTTACTGACAAGCACATGAATTAGATGCAGACGAACGCTCATGCTGCACTCACACCCGAGTGTTGCATTTTTGAGCGTTTTTTTTTTCAGGTGTTTTGTCGCTCGTTTTTATGTGCGATTTATAACTCTTTGACCTTTGGGTCTAGTAAAGGTTTTGGGGGGGGGGGGGGGGTGGGCCACGGCAAAAAAAAAAAGTGTGGGCTTCCCCCCCAAAATCCATACCAGGCCCTTTAGTCTGGTATAGATTTTAAGGGGCACCCCCCCCCACACCAAAATTCATACCAGACCCTTATATATACACAAACACATACATACACATATATACAGTGGGGAGAACAAGTATTTTCAATAAAATTCAAATTAATTACAATGTAATTTTCTGGATTTTTTTTAGATTCCGTCTCACAGTTGAAGAGTACCTATGATAAAAAATTACAGACCTCTACATGCTTTGTAAGTAGGAAAACCTGCAAAATCGTCAGTGTATCAAATACTTGTTCTCCCCACTGTACATACACACACACTGTATATATACACACACACACACTATTCATTCACATCAGTCCCTGACTTACAATCTAAGGTCCCTAACTCACATACATAAACATTCTAGGGCCAATTTAGTCTGGACCTAGGATTAACCTACCACCATGTCTTTGGAGTGTTTGAGGAAGCCGGAGTACCCGGAGGAAACCCACACAGACACAGGGAGAACATGAAAACTCAAGGCAGGTAGTGCCTTGGTTGGGATTTGAACCAACACCCTAGTGCTGCCAGGTACTGTAGAAGTGCTAAGCACATAGACCTTATGTACATGGGCAGCATAGTGGCTAAGTGTGGATACACATATTACTCACCCTTTGAAAGAATTACAAGTCACGTAAAAAAACAAAAAACATAGAAATTGAATATTATAAAACATAATATGTAAATGGAATTTGTTGAAAATGTGTCACCCCCAAACCCCACTGTTATGTATCCCATGATGTTTACTGGCTCTTTTTAATTTATGTTTCACAAATCAGCCTTACCACACTTTTTGTTATGCAAAATAAAATACATAGCCATTTATAAATTAGAAATACAAATCCAATTTATTTGTACCTCACACAATTGCTTCACATTTAAAGTCTGAACATAATAAACAACAAAAAGGAAAAACACAAAAATGTAAAACTACTACAAACTACTACAGGCCCAATCTGTAGTAGTTATGGTCAGAAAACTTTACTTAACGTGTTTGTTCAAGATTTCTGCCTTCCTTCACATGTCCTGCACATGCAGCACAAAGGCTGGTCTAGATTAGATTGATTGGATTGGTTCTCGCTAGCTAATCAGAGCTTTATTAATTTCCTGTGATTGGCACAATTCAGATACAAGGACATTCTCAAATGTCCCATGCAATGACAAGTCACGGAAGAAAAAAGTAAACAGTAGATGACACTATAAGTGTTTTACTCTTTTAACTAAGCTTTTAGAAAGTAACATTTCTGGAGTCAAGTTCTACTTTAATCATACAATAAATCGGACTGGATGTACATTTTTGTGGTATCGTTATTAGTCTTTCGGGTCAGTCTTTACCATGAAGATTTTATGATGCAATTACTCTTGCATAACCTGTTTTGAAATCCAATAAAGCCACAAAGAGAAAGGACCAGCTTTGTCAAACAGGTTGAAATGACTTAGTCACGCCAGACTAATAAATCTTTTTATTCCAAAGATCACAAATTGCATAGCTAAGCAATGTGAATCGACCACGTTCTTGCCCAAAAGCTCAGGGAAGTAATTTTCAATCTGGGAAGGGTTGGGGATCACTGCAAGGGGGCATGTGTAGGTAGATGCCCCATGTCAAATAATACATAGGAAAATAAATGTGTACAGGTGGGAAAGAAATGAAAGTTGAGAACCACTGGCTTAGGGTATATATGTGCATCCGATATTGGTCACCAAATCCTGCTTCAATTGACAGAACCTTGCAATTATTCAGGTGTCTATGGGAAGATCTCAGCAGACATTAGGCTTAATTCACAAAGCTAACATATTAACAAAAGTAAATTTTCAGCCAATGAAATTTGAAAATTATACTCACACTATGATAATAGGGACAATTAGCCTTGTGATAGAGGTGGCCTGGACTCAAAAAGTGACTTAGGCTTCATGTACACGGGATGTTGTTTATCCTCTCCTGAACGATTTACCTTGACAGCTAGAAACCAGTGTCTAAAAACGGCCATTTAGCTGCGTTTACATGCCGCGTTTAGCCGTGTTTGCGTCTAGAAGCATTTGAAAGAAAAACATTTTTTTTTTTTTGTTCAAATGAAAAACGTCTGTAAATGAAACGCTGCTAAACACGAGTTGCCGCGTTTAGCCACTTCAACTCCCTCTAAACACAGCTTCTGAACACATTTTTTGGGTTCCAGAAAAAGCCTCTAAACACAACTGCCTAGAAACGACTATAAACGAACCAGTGTACATGTACTGATAAGATAACATAGAGGAGGGTTCAGGAGCAGTTGAAAAAAATGCCCAACTGCTCCTAAATGTCCGTTTACCAGCAGCAGTGTACATGAGGCCTTACTATAAGAAACATCTTGAAATGTTTTTGTGTTTAAATGGTACCCATATTAATCTTTTATCTTAAATTCTGCCTGAAAAAAAAGCAGTGCAATTCCTGTGTCTATGTACTTCTGTGGCTTTAACCTCATAGCTGTATACCTGCTGGTTGAGATCATCCAAGGCACAGCTCCCTCTGACTGGTGATGACTCTATTGTGTTGTTCACTGTTCTTTTTAGAGCATAATCTGTACCTGAGGACCTGAAGAATCTCTCTGCTTGTGCTTAATTCATTCAGTAGATATGTGCTGTATGCACCCCTCCTTTTGCTTCTTGAATATAACCCCACCATCAGGAAGGCAGCTTTGACATGAGGAAGTCCTGCTGCTCTACCAACATGGCCACCACCACGGCCACCACCACAAAAGGTGGCCAAAAAATCCAGAACAAGCCTTAGTAAGTCATTAGGAAAAAATCTCCAGGGAACATACAGGCAATTTTGTTGACTATAGATTTGCTCTTTGCTTGCTTTTTTCAGTACCATAGCCACATTTCAGGTCCTCTTTAAGGCTTTGTGAATCAAGCCTATTCTCTGCAAACCATTCTAGATGCAAATGTCTGCAAGGTTGTATTTTCTGGCCAGGAGCCTAATATTGCCATGAAATCATGCTGCGGTCAGGATGTTTTTCTCCACAGTACATTACTGGTGATCTACCTGCTGAATCAGGGTGGCAACATTCAGTGGTTAAAGCAATGTCTAACCACCATTTACGCTTTACGGCTAGCATATTAGAGAACTTTTATCTGACTTTTTTGCTGTGACGTCATTAAAATACCCTTACGTTTCATCACTTAAAGACTTCAGTGTTTTAAGCTCCTAAAACATAGGTTTGTCTTCACAGCTCTTATAAAAAAAAAAAAAAATATTGTCCATAGTGCTGTAAGCCACAAAGGAGAAGTGGTAGCCACAGACAAGAGGTAAAGTGCCACATGACCTTTAAACATATTTGTAAAAACACCACCTGTTCTCATTCTCATGGAGTTATTGTGGAAATACTCTCATGACAATAAATCAATATAGTCTTGGAATCCAATGTTTACTGATGTATGAAGTCATAAATTGTTTCTTTCCATGGTCATTCAACGCTAGTAACTTCCTCCATGTAATACATAGAATGTCATTGAAGGTCTCATAACTTCTATGAAATATCGCTTTGTTTTCTATCCCCTCTTTGACAGTAGCAGGAGACTTGAGATGATCACGTGTCGATGAATAGTCTAACTTGAGGGTGCCATACCATTAATTCCACTGAACACAGCAGTTCTGATTGTGAGAATAATGGAGGCTTACTCACATTGTCCTAGCACATAAATAAAATGTTCTGTCACCCTGTACAGATTTTTAGCTTAGCAGCAATATCATGGCATGTTTTGTGTTTCATGTTGTCTCAAATGATTCCATAGCATCCATCCACAGTGACGGGGTACTCGGAGACTGTACTGGAACCTGTCTCAGTTCTTGGATCTGCTTCTCAAGAGCCTGATTACGATAAAACATTTCTAAGTAGCTGGCCTGGATTTCTTTCTGGTACCTTAGTACTTTATCCTTTTCTTCTTTCCATATTTTTCTTTCATGCTCAAAATTCAGGATCTGGGCCTCATTCTGACGTCTCTCCAAAATAAGCTCAGCCCTTAGTCTCTCTGTGTCCGCAGACTCCAAACCTTCTTTTGGGTTTCCATGGGTGTCCATTAATGAAGCTGGAGAAAGTTTTTCTTTGGCATCCTCAAAAGCCTGCAGGCGGGCTTTTAGATCTGCTGATTCTTTTGCTCTCTCTCTAGCTAATGCTTTTGCCTCCCGAAGTTGTGTCTTCATCAGGAAGACCTCCCCCATCTTCTGTGTAACTTCAGCTTGTGAATCTTTAAGATGCCGTTTCAGTAGAGAGATCTCACCAGCTTTCTGAGAAATCTGCAATATAAATAAATTCTGAATAAAATATATATATTGTATAGGGAATGTATACTGTACTTGCATTGTACATATGTTTTCATTATGGTCAGGACTAAAAAATACAAGTTTTACAATATATATATCTATAGATATATAGATATATATATATATACTATATATATCCATAGATATAGATATCTATACCTATGACAAATCTATTTACTTTGCTTAAAAACCCCTCTGTTTACTGAACTCAACTTCGCTTAAAAGTAATTTTTCTACAATTTTCTCAAGTTGTTTGTGTCATCTTTTCATGGTCATGTTCAGATTTAGAGATGGTCAGCTGACTTGGAATGTGTATACTAGTGCAATAAGCATATTTACCAAAATGTCTGATAAAAAAATAAATAAAAAATATTTACAAGATAAAGCATGTAGAAACTTATACAATACTGGAGTGTAAAAATTTGCATTTGTTACCCAAACCAAGCAAATATATTTAATTTTTCTTCGAGAAAACTATGTATAGTTTTCATATATTTATCTCCTAGAAAGTAGGTTGTTTCAACAAGTTTCAAGTCTACATTTACAAAGCTCTGCAGAAAGACTTGCACTGATCAGAGAAGCATAAAATGGCTTCAAATCAATAATCATGAGATATACAAACTGGCTGAATGGTGCTGATCCATACTGTATAGTAAAAAAAAGGAAACATGTATGAGAGAATTATGTAGATTACAGATCTCTAAGGCCCCTTTCACACCAGCAGACTACTGATCGGGTCTGCCTGTCCGTTTTTCAGGAGCACCCATTGTTCTCTATGGGGTGGCGGTGTCAGTGGATATGTGTCCGCTCACACCCGCCAGCATCCGATCCCCATAAACAGACGGGTGGGGATACGTTCACCATCCATCCGGCAGATCGGATGGAAACAGACATGCAGTTCCTTTCCATCTGACCGCACCATAGAGGAGAGCGGGCTGTTTCCGTGTCCGCTCTGCAAAGCGGAGCAGACATGGACCTGTCATCCGCCTGCTCAGCGGGGATCGGCTGAGAGATCCGCCGCTGAGCAGGCAGATTCGCTTGGATGGATCCGCTCCATCTAAAAAGGGGCCCAATTCTAAATCTGATTTCTTTGCCGTCATGCTAATTCAATAGTTTCAATACTTTCAGAGTTACTGACTATACAAATTGGGAGCAGTGACTTCTGTTGTTGCAGGTGTGTTCTGGGTCAGCAACTGAAAAATGATTAGGGTTGCACCGATACCAAGCATATGCACAAGTACTTGTACTCGTGCAAATGCTACGATGCTTAATCCGATACCTGTTGTACCCGGTCTGACGTCCTCAGCATAGCAGGGGGGGCCGGGCAGCCTCACAGATGATCGGTGTGGTGGTGGGGGCAGTTAAAAGCACTGGTCTCCCTTTGTGGCTTTCAATAAAGCAGCTGACAGCCGCTTCCCCTCCTCTCCCTCTCGTGGCTTTCAGCTGCTTTACTGAAAGCCACACAGGGAGATCTGTGCTTTTACCTGCCCCCAGCGCCACACCGATCACCCCCAACGGTCCTGTGTTCTCCTCTGGCTCCCAGGTCCTGCTTCGGGTCCTCCTCCGTCCCCCTCTGCCCAGATCTGTCAGGATGGAGAGCGGAGGAAGGCGCTGGTAAATCTGTCATTGATTACTGACTCTGTCCATTCATAACGGAGCATGGTAAACTGTGTTTCCTCTTCAGTGCAGCTGAGGCTGCAGAGAAGGGACTGGGCAATCTGTGTCCTTAATGTCTTTCCCCATCTCAAAGGGGAGATGTCAAGGGTCTGTTTAGACCCCTGATATCTCACCAAAGCCCCCTCCAACAGGGCTGATAATAATAATAATAATAATTAAAAAAAATAAAGAATTGTAATAAATTACAAGTTAAATTGTAAAAGAAGAAAGCATTGTAAAAAAATAAATAATAAATAAATTATATAAAAATAAAAAAAACTACTGACACGCCTCATCAGTGCCACCTATCAGTGCCCATCAGTGCTGCATATTAGTGCCACTGTCACATGACATTAAGGGCCCATTCACACCTGAGCATTTTTATCTCGTAAAACGCTCATCTCAAAAGTTCCAAAATGCCCAACAAGCAAAATCTCATTAATTTAAATGGCCCCTGTTCACATCTGAGCGTTCTGTCGCCTGAAGCAAAATGCCTGAAACTCAAAAAAGTTCATGAGCTTTTTTTTAGGTAGATTACAGGCGTTTTCCTGCTTTTTACATTGGTGACGTCTTGACCTGTACAAAATCACAGTAAAATCGCCCAAAAATTGTATAGCAGCGGGTGGATAAAGACTGCCTTTTAGTTACACAAAGCCACAATTTTTCATTGTGCACCAAAACAACCTTCCAGCCACCGGCATCCTAACAACCAATGATCAGTTGATAAGGAGGACGCCCGGCGCCTGCAGAGCATCCTTGTTTGCCCCTCCCTGCCCGCCTCGTCAGCACTGAAGAACAAATTGCCTCTAAGGTTGGGTGTACTACATGTGTGGATGTTGCGATATGTAAAACTGTTAGTTTTTTACTATTTTGAATGGGGTGCCTCAAGCTTGTGCAGAATTTTAAAGGGTACCTTGACTGAAAAATGGTTGAGAAATGCTGAGTTATACCAGCACCTACAGGAGGTTGGGACATTGGCAAGCAGTATGCAAACCTCCTATAACTTCTCCTCTACCCAGCATGCTTCAATTGTGTGAGAAAGCAATACAGAGGACCGAGAAAGAAAGAAGATGAAACAGCACTCTACCCAGTGGATTACATCAGCGCTTGATCCCTCAAGTCTTAATTTTTTACCATGGTAACTGGGGGTGGAACCCAACAGTGCATTTTTGAGGTATCTCCTGATGCTTTATCCAAAATAGTTTTACTCACAAAGTGAGTCTTCACAGACAAGGCCACACCAATTTGTGCCACAGCTCACATCAGCTTGTGTCACAGATATCACATCTCGACTAACTAACCAGTACACTCAGGTCTAGAAAGTGCCAAATGCAGAGCCCAGTGCCTAAATGTAGCATTCCAGGTTCGTTCCACAGTCGTCTAATGCTGTGGTGTTGCTGATCCGGATAGCTGCTATGTACATACTAGCTCAAGCAGAGGCACCCAAGCAATCCTGACTGAAATTGAAAACAATAAAAAACACCAGGAGTGTAACAAAAAAACTTTTTTGAAGTCACCAAGGATAGAAGGCTAGCAAAAAAGTTAGACTGTTTTTCAGAAAAGCTGAAGAAAATTTGTCCAACATATTTGCCCCACCCAGCAGTATTCCTGTTTCCCTCAATTTTTTCTTTTCTCACTTTAATTGCATATCCCATAGAGTTCTATGGAAATTCCAAGCCTTTCTTAAAGTAGTTGCAAAGGCTGAAGGTTTTTTTAACTTCAGTTTTTTCATCCTTCAGTGTGCAGCTTCCCTCCAGCCCCCCTCCCCCAATACATACTAGAGACCAATCCTGTGACATGCAAGAGAGCAGATGTTCTCACGGGTCTGTCACTCCTTATTGGCTGAGAAACAGCAGACACACAGAGGTGGCTCAGGAGCGAGCATGCACGAGTGCCTCCAGAGCAAACAGTTTGCTCTGGGGGTATTTGGCAATGGGAAGGGTCCAGAAGCTCCAGCAGGAGACCCGAGAAAAAGAGCAGAGCACAGAGCAGGTAAGTATGATGTGTCTATTATTTGTAAGAAAATCAAAGAAAATTTAGAACCACTTTAACCACTTGTCCACCGCCCACTGTCAATTGACGGCGGGCGGAGGATACTCTCGTTCTGGGAGGACGTCATATGACGTCCTCCCTTTAAAACGAGCTAGAAGGCGCGCGCTCGCCGCCAGCGGCGCGTGCGCCCGCCGCGTTCACAAGGCCCCGGTGCGCGTGCCCGGCGGCCGCGATTGCCGCCGGGCACCCGCGATTGCCCGGTAAACGAGCAGGAAAGTGGGTCTCTGTGTGTAAACACAGAGATCCACGTCCTGTGAGGGAGAGGGGACCGATGGTGTGTCCCTTGTACATAGGGACAACCATCGGTCACCTCCCCCAGTCAGTCCCCTCCCCCCACAGTAAGAACACATTGAGGGAACATATTTAACCCCTCCCCGCCCCCTAGTGGTTAACCCCTTCCCTGCCAATCACATTTATACAGTAATCAATGCATTTTTATAGCAGGGATCGCTGTATAAACGTGAATGGTCCCAAAAATGTGTCAAAAGTGTCCGATGTGTCCGCCGCAATATCGCAGTCACAATAAAAAATCGCAGATTGCCGCCATTACTAATAAAAAAATAAAAATGCTATAAATCTATCCCCTATTTTGTACACGCGATAACTTTTGCGCAAACCAATCAATACGCGCTTATTGCGATTTTTTTTTTTTTTTACCAAAAATATGTAGAAGAATACGTATCGGCCTAAACTGAGGAAAATTTTATTTAAAAAAAAAATGGGTATTTATTATAGCAAAAAGTAAAAAATTGTGTTTTTTTTCCAAACTGGACGCTCTTCTTTTGTTTATAGCGCAAAAAATAAAAACCGCAGAGGTGATCAAATACCACCAAAAGAAAGCTCTATTTGTGGGAAAAAAAGGACACAAATTTTGTTTGGGAGTCACGTCGCACGACCGCGCAATTGTCATTCAAAGTGTGACAGCGCTGAAAGCTGAAAAATGGCTTGGGCAGGAAGGGGGTTTTCGTGCACAGTAGGGAGGTGGTTTTTTAAAGCAGGTCAGGAGGAGGTCAACTAAGTCAAAGGCACCTGTCAATGAATTCTGATTGAGGTCAGAAGCATCTCAAACAGATGCTTTCCACACAAGCCCAAGCTGGTGACACAGGCTTTAACACAAATAAAACTGGTTACATTTATGTAAACATTATATAAAATTTGGAAAATGTTCACACATATTAACAAAAGCACTATGTTATATAAAAGCAATTTTGCATTACCTATGTAAAAATAAAATACAGATGTAGGGGGATCGCCTTTTAGGCTATCCACTTAAATGTTTTGCAGAGGAAGGCAGGAGAATTTTTTTCCAAGGAACCAATTTAAATGTGTGACTTGAAAACGCCATAGATGGATCTAATGTAGACTACATAATTGCAGGTCTTGTCAACATTTTATTTATATAAAATGTGGGATGGGAAAGTGCAGACAAAAAAAGAAGTTTAAAATAAGCAGAAGTGTTTTTTTTTTCTCAGAGCAATTATAGACTGCCCTAGTTCACTAATAAACTACAAAATGATATAATGTGGAAAATTCAGTACTGCTATTTGATAACTCCCACACTTTATTGTGTACCACACAGCATCTATAGTGGTTTGTATTTTATAATTTTAATCAATGGTTTCTTTAACAGGATCTACAGTTTATTTGGTATGGGCAAGTTGATTCCCTTACCGTTTTTCATTATGAAGCCAAGCTGGAGGAACTGTCACTTTCTACTGAATTTGATATAAATTAAATAGGAAACGCTCTAGAGTTGGGTCTCAAACTGGCGGCCCTCCAGCTGTTACGAAACGACATGTCCCATGAGGCATTGCAAGGCTGACAGTTACAAGCATGACTCTAACAGGCAGAGGCATGATGGGACTTGTAGTTTCGCAACAGCTGGAGGGCCGCCAGTTTGAGACCCCTGCGAGTGAGTAAAGAAAACCAGACATTAGTTCACAGTTGCCTGAAACAACTTACGATCCTAGGCATGCACCTGTCTGTGAAAACTGCAAGCTAGTGATCAGAGAAGTGAGAAAACCTGCCCCAATCACCACTCTACTTCTCAACAAGTTAGCGCTAACCGGGACCTTTCTCATGCTTCTTGCTCCTCCCAATCCTTCTCTATTCACATAAAACTGTGAGCCCAAACCAGACAAGTGTGCAACTTTATGGAACAACCAGCTGCAAATGTAAAGGTTACCTAACTGTAAGAGGGAGAACTGGGGGGTATTGCATTTAGCAGCATTTTGTTCACTATAAGAGACACTGCCCTCTGTGGCTAACATCTACACTGTGGGATTGATTTACTAAAACTGGAGAGTGCAAAATCTGGTGCATTTGTGCATGGTAGCCAATCAGCTTCTAACTCAGCTTTTTCAATTAGGGTTTGACAAAAAAACCTGGAAGCTGATTGGTTTTTATGCAGAACTGCACCAGATTTTGCACTCTCCAGTTTTAGTAAAGTAACCACACTGTGTCTCTACAGAAATGACTTGAAAATTGGCCAGGGAGGTTGGGTCATGACATGACAACAACACAAGCTACACATTTATGCACCCAAATTTTCATGCATATGTTTTTTGTGTGTAGAAGATAGCAATGCCACCTGATAATATTCAGTTGGTTAGGAGCGGCTCTAGGAATGAAGACTGATCCTTTGTGAAGTCTGTATGGTCGGCAGATGAGAGGTGTTGGTGGTGAGGGATTTATTGAAGATACAAGTGAAGGCTTAGAGCCGGTTCACACAGGGGCAACACGACTCTTTGGAGGCGACCTGGAAGCGACCTGAGCCTGCACCACAGCGCGACATGGGGCGACTTACAAGTCGCCTCCAGGACAGGAGGCATTCCAGTGGCCAATCAACCTTGAATCAGCACTGTGGGAGGGAGGGGTTTGCCCTAAAAACAATTTTCACTTCCTGAAAAGTCGCTGCAGTAAAGACAGTGATCCGACTTCTGAGGCAACTTCCATTGAAATCAATGGGTACAAGTCGCCTAGAAGTCGGATTGAAGTCATACAGGAACCTTTTTTAAAGTCGGAGCGACTGCAGTCATGTACATTAAGACGGCTCCATTCACTTCCATTAGTGTTAAAAACCGCGCGACTTGGGGCGACTTGAAGTCGGATCCCGAGTCACCCCTGTGTGAACCGGCTGTTAATGTCAAATCTGTTAAAAACACCAGATTTGTGATCAAATGTATAGATTTTGTACTCCCCGTAAAATCCTTTTCTTGTTTGTTGAGGGACACAAGATTTAGAAATATTTGGGTGGGGTTCCCTCAATGAACCAAAAATAGGATTTCTTTCTCGTACACCACGGGACACAGAGCTAGTCATTACATAATGGTTAAGGGTCACCAGCGGTGATTGGACACTGGCACAACCAATGGAAGACAGTTCCCCTCCATATAACCCCTCCCATCAGGGAAGTACCTCAGTTTTTTCGCCAGTGTCGAAAGGTGTTGGACGCGTTAGGAGGTGCTAAAGGAAAGCTCTACCAAAGAGACCCTCTGGGGGTAAAAGAGCTATGCTTTCGGATCCATCCAAGACGCCTACAAATGAGCTGAATCTGGATGGGATCCGGGCCTCATCCATGAGGCGTCGCCTGTAATGTCTCTCTTCGGAGGACTGGGCTCTAAGATCCAGCACTTTCGCTATTTCGCTATAAAGTCCTGGTAAGAGTCTTGTACAAGGCCCAGGGGAGAGGTATCCTTTAAATAGGAACCCATATCCCTGAAGGTTGACACACATAGCCCACCGTGAAGGGTGAAGTTTGGTATCTGTCTGAAATCTTTCAGCAGAAAAACCTGCGGCGTGGATAAGGTGAGATTAGAAGGTCCATAACTAGGTTGGGACCTTTTTCAAAAAGTGGATGTCTTCTTTTTTTCCACCACTGGGGGGAGTAAAGAGCTGAATATACTCACCTCACTCTGTTCAGTGTCGGCTTCGGCGAAGTACACTGCTCGTCACCTCCGCTGCTGAGCTTGCTGGGGCACCCCGATCCTCCTTTCGGTGGCCGACCAGACACCTGCAGATGCAGGTAAGTGGGAACAAGGGCTGATGAGAGTCCTCTCTCACTATGGCCACCGCCATAGCGCTAAGGGCCGCGCGCGGGAGCGCGCTTTATCGGAGGGGGGGGGGCGAAGGCGTGCGCGGGCACGTGGCGCGCGCAGGCACAGAAACGGCGCCAAATTTAAAAGACTGTCAGTGTGAGAAGCACTGCAGCAGCAAGCAAGCTCGTTAGTTCTCTTGTTCCTGGCAGAGAAACACAGCAGCTATACAGGGACGTAAGACTCCATGTGGTTGGATTGGGTACTTCCTAGAAGACATCCATGTTATGCATAGTTATGTGTTAAAAGTTGCATACTTAATGTATTTGCTAAACTGAACACGGTAGTATATGCATTTAGGTACCTTGTATTTTGTCTAAACAGTAAGCCTTCCAGGGGAAGTAATACGGACAAAAAGAGATAAGAAAGCACCACCGCCTGAGAGGAGGCTCTAACTGTGCTGACTCGGTACCTTTCTCTCCTGTGTTGCTAAATGCACCTGTTCAGGATGAGCCATTACCTCTGTCAGGTATGGCGGCTTCCCCAGTGAAGCCTGGGCCTGTATATGTCACTGAGGACACTTTATCAGCTGCCCTAAATAATCTGGAGGAAAAAATTGCTACCTTAATCGCTAAGTCCTCTAAAAAGGGACAATAAGCGAAGCAGGTCTCTTCCAGTATTGGACCTCCCTTCAGAAGTACCTGAGGGAGGAGGATGAGGAGGAGGAGGCTACATCAGCAGAGGATGAGGAGCCAGATTTTAAGGTCACAGGTACAATGCTATAGCAGTGCATTTAAGTTAACCTCTGCGGAGGTAACGGAATTACCTGTCTCCTCCCTAGGGTCATTAAGATCCCTGCAAGGTGCATGCTCCTTCCCGGTTCATCCGTTACTAGAGGATCTAATATACGCAAACTGGCAACATCCAGATAAGCGTTTCTCACCTCCAAAATTTTTTTTTTTAAAGAAATGGAGCCTGCCTGCGGTAGTTGCGGCTATTTCTTGTGTAAATAAAAACCTGACATGTCCGGTGGATAATGTACAAGGGTTTAAAAGATCCTTCTGAGAGGAAGTTGAAATCCTCCTTCCTTTTGGCCGGCTCAATTACCCAACCTGCAGTAGCAGCAGTCGGTATGTGTCAGGTCATCAGCCAACAGGTAAAGCAGGGGCTGAAGGAACTGCCTTCAGAGCAGGCTAGAAATTGGGAAAATTTGCCTAAAGCCTTATGCTTCACAGTGGATGCCATGAGAGATTCTATCATACAGGCATCACGCCTTACACTCCAGCTAGTACAGATGCGCAGAGTACTTTGGCTTAAGCATTGGTCAGCGGAGACCCCATGCAAAAAGCTGTTGGCAAGTTCCCGTTCCATGGCGAACGCCTATTTGGGGAAGATTTAGAAAAATATATACAGAAGATATCAAGTGGTAAAACGACTTTTACCTGAGAGAAAGAAAAACAAGAGATCTTGTTTTAAACGCTCTCTCTCCCCAGCTCCCGGGAAATCTGACTCCAACCAGTGGCGGCGGCCTGTTTTAGCCGCCCACAAAAGCCAAGGGGCAAGCTCAGAAGAACAAGAAGCCGTGGGGTGCAAGAGCTAATAAGCAAGCCCCCAAAGCCTCTCAGTGAAGGGGCGCCCCCGCTCGGCCGAGTGGGAGGAAGGCTTTGTCAGTTCTGAGCGACTTGGTGGTCAGAAATCCAGGACAATTGGGTAGTATCCACAATATCCTCAGGGTACAAACTGGAATTTCGAGAGATCCCACCTTCTCAATTCCGAGGTTCAAGACTCTCCAAGGATCCACAAAAAAGAGAATCCTTCTTCAAAGGTTTGAATCACTTAATGGCTCAAGGGGTAGTTACAGACGTACCCCAAAAAGAGCGAGGTTCAGGTTTTTACTCAAACCTCTTTGTGATTCCAAAGCCAAATGGAGATGTCAGACCCATCCTGGATCTAAAATCCCTAAATCGGTTCCTGAACGTTCGCCATTTTCGAATGGAAACGATCCGATCCGTGGCCGCCACTTTAAAGGGCGGAAAATTCATGGCGCCCATAGATATCAAGGACGCACATTTACACATACCCATCCTCCCCGCTCACCAAAGATTCCTAAGGTTTGCGGTAGAAGATCGCCACTTTCAATTTGTAGCTCTGCCGTTTGGTGTAGCCACCGCGCCCATAGTATTCACAAAGGTGCTAGCTCCTCTGTTAGCAAACCTAAGAACACGGGGCATTGCGGTAACAGCCTATCTGGACGATCTACTAGTAATAGATCAGTCAAAGGAGGGATTGGGTCACGCTGTACACACTACAGTAGGATACCTGGAGCATTTAGGATGGATTATAAATTTACAAAAATCCTCTCTCCAGGCCCAAAGAAGGATAGTGTACCTGGGCATGATCATAGATACAGCCCAAAACGGGGTATACCTGCCAGAACCGAAGATACAGTCTCTGAAAGACCTGATCCACAAGGTCAAAGCAAACAAGAGGCCGTCTATTCGCCTTTGCATGAGACTATTGGGAAAGATGGTAGCCTCCTTCGAGGCGGTCCCTTACGCCCAGTTTCATTCGAGACTACTTCAAGGCAATATTTTAGCTTCCTGGAACAGGAAGAGCCAAGCTCTGGATATACCCATGCGCCTGTCCTCACAAGTACGCCACAGCTTCGATTGGTGGCTAGAAGCCAGGAATTTACGGAAGGGAAAGTCCTTCCTCCCAGTGGCCTGGAAGGTGGTATCTAGGGATGCCAGCCTATCGGGCTGGGGTGCAGTATTCGAGGAGGCTTCTACCCAGGGAACCTGGGCCAAGACTCAGGGGATCCTGCCCATCAATGTGCTAGAGATCCGGGCGGTATATCTAGCCCTCAAAACCTGGACATACAGGTTACAGGGCTACCCAGTTCGGGTTCAATCCGACAATGCTACTGCAGTAGCTTACATCAATCACCAAGGAGGCACCCGCAGTCGGGCAGCCCAAAGAGAGGTGAACCGGATCCTGGCATGGGCAGAAGAGCATGTACCTTGCCTTTCTGCAATCTTCATTCCAGGGATAGAAAATTGGCAAGCAGACTACCTGAGTCGTCAGCAGCTGCTACCAGGAGAGTGGTCTCTTCACCCCGAGATCTTTCAGGCCATATGTCTGAGATGGGGAAACCCAGATGTAGACCTGCTAGCTGCCAGGTTCAACAAGAAATTGGACAACTTTGTGTCCAGAACGAGAGATCCTCTAGCCTACGGGACAGACGCTCTAATAATACAGACGCTCTAATAACTCCATGGAATCAGTTCTCACTGATCTATGCATTCCCTCCGATCCCTCTTCTACAAAGACTGCTTCGCAGGATCAAGGAGGAGGGAATACCAGTAATCCTAGTGGCCCCAAACTGGCCCAGGAGGCCTTGGTACGCCGAGATTGTAAAAATGGCGATAGGAAGGCCCTGGAAGTTTCCACTTCGACACGACCTGCTGTCACAGGGTCCAGTATTCCACCCTTCCTTACAAAGGCTAAAGTTGACGGCCTGGCTGCTGAGACCCACATTTTTAAAAAAGAGAGGGGTCTCTGGTCCGGCTCTTTCTACGCTCATTAATGCTAGAAAGCCAGCCTCCAGACTCATCTATCAGAGAGTCTGGAGAGCATACGTTTCCTGGTGTGAATCCAGATGTTGGAATCCTCAGAAGTATGAAATAAGTAGGATTCTTGCTTTTTGCCAGTTAGGAGTGGATATGAATTTAGCCCTTAGCACCATCAAAGGGCAAATATCGGCTCTATCAGTCTTCTTTCAGAGACCGTTGGCATCTCACTCCCTAGTTCGGACATTCATTAAGGGGGTACTGAGGATAAATCCTCCAGTTAGGACTCCCTTGTGTCCATGGGATTTGAATTTGGTATTGTCAGTGTTGCAAAAGCAACCTTTTGAACCTATTCGCCATATTCCTTTAATTATATTAAGTAGGAAGTTGGCCTTTCTGATTGCTATAGCTTCTGCTAGGAGAGTATCAGAGCTAGCAGCTCTTTCTTGTAAAGAGCCTTATCTAATTTGTCACAAGGACAAAATCGTACTACGACCCCATCCGGCTTTTCTACCTAAGGTGGTGTCGGCTTTTCACTTGAATCAAGACATTGTTCTGCCTTCCTTTTTTCCAAACCCGCGGACGGCGGGGGAAAAATTATTACACTCTCTAGATCTACTGAGAGCGGTAAAGGTGTATCTGCAAGCAACCGCTCAGATACGTAAAACAGATGTTTTGTTTATTTTACCAGATGGGCCCAAGAAGGGCCAAGCGGTATCAAAATCCACCATTTCCAGGTGGATTAGACAAGTAATTATTCAAGCTTATGGTTTAAAGAACAGGACTCCTCCTTTTCCTGTTAAGGCGCACTCTACCAGGGCGATAGGTGCTTCATGGGCAGTGCACCACCAGGCTTCGATGGCTCAGATCTGTAAAGCTGCAACTTGGTCTTCAGTCCATACATTTTCCAAATTCTATCAAATAGATGTGAAAGGACATGAGGATTCCGCCTTTGGGCGAAGAGTGCTGCAGGCAGCAGTATAGGGCTTCTGGTCCACAAGCGGCCTGTTTTGATCTGTGTCTCCCCCCCTTCATATGAGCATTGCATTGCTCTGGGACGTCCCATTATGTAATGACTAGCTCTGTGTCCCGTGGTGTACGATAAAGAAAATAGGATTTTTATAACAGCTTACCTGTAAAATCCTTTTCTTGGAGTACACCACGGGACACAGAGGTCCCCCCCTTCTTATGGGAACCTTACTGCTTTGCTACAAAACTGAGGTACTTCCCTGATGGGAGGGGTTATATGGAGGGGAACTGTCTTCCATTGGTTGTGCCAGTGTCCAATCACCGCTGGTGACCCTTAACCATTATGTAATGACTAGCTCTGTGTCCTGTGGTGTACTCCAAGAAAAGGATTTTACAGGTAAGCTGTTATAAAAATCCTATTTTTACAGCAATTACAAAAATCCCAACAAAAACTAACTTCGCATTAAAAAAGAAACAGAACAAACTGGGGATTGTCTGCAGCTTAAAGAGCTGGCTGAGGACCTTACACTCAATGGCATCAGGTGAGGCCTAAATATCCACCTGGTGAAACTCTAAAATATGTAAGCAGAGGACAAGGTGGCTGACTTGCAAATTCAGGAAATGGTTCCTCCGAAAAACCCAAGAAGCACTCACGGATCTAGTGGCATGTGCTTTAACAGAAAAGCATGAACAATGATCTGTCTAAACCATTGAGAAGAATGGTGGAGCAAGTAGCTGGTTAATCTTGCGGTGACCTTCTGAGATGACAAAAGGGAAAATCAGTCTTCCTAATGAAAGCAGTGGATGCAAAGTAGACACGTACAGCAAGGACCACATTCAGGCAATGAAGGGAAATCTCCTTCTATTGCACTGGAGCCAGACAGACAGAGGGATGAAAGTGCAATATACTGGTTGAGGTGAAAGGCTGAAACCACCTTAGGAAGGATAGGGGCTCTGGGCCTCAAAACGACCTTGCTGACAAAGTATTCCTTACAAGACAAGGCCATCAGTTTAGACATGCTCTTTGTGGAGGTGATGGCAACAAGGAAAGCAACCTTGTGAATAAGCGTGGAAAAGTGAATATCCCCTAAATGGTTCAAATGGCAGTTTTTGAAGTACTGAAAGAACCAAATTCCAATCCCACAAAAGTACTTGGTGAACATATAACAGAGGGAACCACATGAGAGACAACCTGAAGAAAAGTCTAAATCAAAGAATAAGAGGCTAGTGGTCTGTGGAACAAGATTGCAAGTGTCAACATTTCCCTTTTAAAGGTACTAAGGGCCAAATGCTTGTGAAAATGTTTACACGTGAACATCACAAATGTACTACTGAACACTGACATTTACATGTCGCACACAAATGAGTCAGTCCGGTATCATCTGGGCAGAGTTTAAGCTCCTTGGATTTATCGCACTGCTATGGCCCCGGCCAATCAAATTATACACAGGCCGAAATGGCTCCCCCCACAGACTGTCAGAGTGGACCTGATGGATAACATCAACGCACTAAACCATGTGGGCTCTGGCCCCAATGTCCATTTAGACATTGTGAAAATATCAGCTTCATGGGGCTGAGAACAGCAGACATCCCAAGTCTCCGGTGAGGTGCGGGATTCTCCCGCATTTGACTGTGGCTCCCGAACACCCGCGAGTGCCGGGCGATATCCTGGCTGAGCCTGTCACTCAGCCACAGACAGAAGACAGAGCAACCCGAGCGGCCGAATGGAGTACGGCCGTGGCAGCCACTCGGGCTTCTCTGTCTTCTGTCTGTGGCTGAGTGACAGGCAGATGTGATTACATTCTCGCCAAGGAAAACCAGTCTGTGTGAGAAGGAGGACCCTAAAAAAGTCCCGCCTCCTAGATAGACAGAACATAGGAGGCGGGACATTGTTACAGTGACTGCCGGGATATTCGAATCGAAGGTCCGTGACAGAGCTCAGTGTGATCAGGCTGCATTTAATTGGCACTGGTCAGGCTGCCTTTCATTGGCACTGGTCAGGCTGCCTTTCATTGGCACTGGTCAGGCTGCCTTTCATTGGCACTGGTCAGGCTGCCTTTCATTGGCACTGGTCAGGCTGCCTTTCATTGGCACTGGTCAGGCTGCTAGATAGACAGAACATAGAGGCGGGACATTGTTACAGTGACTGCCGGGATATTCAAATCGAAGGTCCGTGACAGAGCTCAGGGTGATCAGGCTGCATTTAATTGGCACTGGCAAGGCTGCATTTCATGGGCACTGGTAAGGCTGCATTTCATGGGCACTGGTAAGGCTGCATTTCATGGGCACTGGTAAGGCTGCATTTCACATACTGACTCCTACCACCATGACCACTTGAAATCCCTGAATTGATCATGGTGGTTAGAGTGTTCCTTTAATATCTCTCAGAAGTAAACCTCTGTATACTGATTCCACTAGAGGATTCGATCATCCTCTAGTTGGGTTAAATTGGTGGTGGTGGGGTTGAAGCGGCACCTCCCTGAAATGTGTTTTTGCAGGTTGGGATGTCTGGAATAGTATACTCCACCATCCTGAATGCAGACCTCATGGGCAACTGATTGCCACAATAACTGCACGTTAAATAATATATACAAGGAGCACTAGCTCTGCTCACAATGCTGTAGGCAGTTGGAGCTATCTAGCATCTTTCATTGCTAGTGTGCAAGTGGATCGAGCCACTTAGCATCCAATAGTGCAAATCTGTGCTAGACACTTGTAAAAGTAAAGAAATGTAAAAAATTTACATGTGTGCAGTATACCGACAATATGTTACCTAGGATCTTGCTGACAGCTTCTAGATCCAGAATTGATAGGCCTATTTTTTTTAAGCCCATATGCATGAGCCCATATACACTTATTTATATTAGGTTAAATATATCAGGACTATTGCACCAATGTAAGAATAGTACGCGTATGACAGTTTTCTTACCTCCCATTTAGATTCTTCCAACTTAGGACTAAGGTTTTCAGGTTGAGAGGATTGTTTTTGCCGGAGCTGCTCAAATTCTGCTCTTAAGGAGTTGAGCTCCTCGTGGAGGCGCTTTTTTTCTTGTTGTACTTTATACAGCTGTAGCTGTAAGGCCCGCTGGCTACGCAGTGCCTGCTGGGAAATCTGTTGCAGCTTGGACACATACATCTGTTTTAATTCATCCAGTTCCTCCATCCATAAACGGCGCTTGTCCTCAAATACCTGCAAACAAAACAAATAAAAAAAATGAAAGAAAAGCCTATTTAAATTTAAAAAAAGTCCTACTTGCTTCAGGTATTTCCAGGTCAGTGAGGTAAATACTGTAGCCACTGGGTTAACATTGCAGCTAGGCAATCAGTATCAGCAATTGCAGCCTACATATTTTTTAATAATGTATAAACCTCTTTTAATATTAGCAGTTATACCAGCAAACAAGTGCATTAATGAGACAGTATTGCTGTGGATGAGAATGGCAATAAAGTGATTTTATTTAATTTTTAATAACAAACATGTCATACCTACATGCTTTGTGCAATGGTTTTGCATAGAGCAGCCCCGATCCTCCTCTTCTGGGGTCCCCTGCTGGCGCCCCTGGCTCCTTTCCCCTGCCGAGTGCCCCTTTCTGCTTGCTATGGGGGCACTTGTATGGACTCAATCCAAGCTGTGCTGTGTATGTCCATTCACACACACACACAGCGAGGCTCAGCACTGCCCCTGCTCTCTGCTCAATGGCTCTCGCTGCTGCCTCCATGTTTAGTGAGGAGAGAGCTGCTGCTCTCAGGTACAGCGCTGGATCAAGATCTGGCTCAGGTAAGCATGGATGGGAGCTAAAAACAGAAGTATTTTTTACCTTAATGCAGAAAATGCATTTAGGTATAAAAAAAACATCTACCTTTGTAAACATTATGCAATCGTCTCAAGAAAACAGATGATTACTATGTGTGGGTCATGCCTTGTAACACTATGAATGTTCTGAATTCTTTACATTTAATTTTACAGCTGTCAGTACACAACAGCAGTTTCAAACCTGTACATATAATAAATGATGATTATAGTATATTTACACCACAATTAAACAGCAAGTGGAACAATAGAGGTAACAAGCTCATGGTGCCCAGCCCACGGCCCCTGTAAATGCCAATTCTTCTCCAAATTATTTTCCCTTTTACACTGGAAGCACAAAAATGTTTACAAGGCAGAGGGCACTTTCAGGATCACCGCTTTGTTATCCTATGTGTAGGTGTAGGTGTAAATAAATAATAAGGAGTGCTGGGTTCTTTTTAATGGATTTGCTCAGGGCTCAAGGGAGTTTAGCTATGCCTCTGAGTAATGGAAAATGCACTGGCCACATTAGAATACAAAGCTTCTTTAACATGGCCATAGATCCTTTTGTTTTTGTTTTTCCTCTTTCCTTTTCAGTTTTTTCTTTTTACATTGAAGCTTCGGTAAATAAATACAATAGGAATAATACACACATAGATGCGTCCCCCAATGCAATTGTGAAATATATGAGTGCCCAACTTTTAATTTGATTACCTGACCTTACCAAGTATTAAGGTAAAAAAGAAAATTCCTTTTTTTTCTCCTCTTTTTTATATTATTTTGGTAAGGTATTTTCTTGATAATCATTGGATATACATTGTATCATTGTATAATGAATTGTGTTGGGTCCTTTAACAGATTTGCTCAGGGCTCAAGGGATTTTAGCTATGCCTCTGAATAATGGAGACTGCACCATTCACATTGGAATACAAACCTTCTTTAATGTGGCCATGGGTCCTAACAGTGATCAGAAGGTTTCAGCCTTATACATTTTCATAATAAATCTCCTTTATAATTCTTTAAAAAATATTTACTGTATGTATCTCCACTAGGGGTACAGAAACTTGAATTTTATCATCTATTATGATATTCTGTAGTGCCAAAAATGCCCTCTGTTATTAAAGTGACCCTGTTGCCAGAACATTAATTACAACAAAAATCCTTCCCATAAGTTAATACATGCATTAAACATACATTATGTATTTTATTACCTTGTAAAAGCATAACATACACACACACACACACCTTACAATTCGGTACAGTCTCCAACAGTTAGCTAGGGCCTGCCTAATGGATACAAAATGATTGGATAGTTTAGGGAAGTGCTCAAATTACATAGCTTTGGTAAATCTAAAGTTGCTTGTAAAAAGATTGTAGGTTTAGACTGTAACATGTATGTTAAGCCAAGACTGCTGCTGGGTGCTGCCATATTGAATGTAATGTCAGCAACCCCAGCAGACTCAGAGCTGTCACTCCATGGTATTCCCCTTTGCTCCTGCCTTAGCAGCTACATAAAAAGTTATGCTTTTTTCAGCACAAAGAGTAATTACTGTGAGACACTAGCATAAAGGGAACTTATGAACCTGTTCCCACAGGCCATATGCAGCCATAACGCAGAGAGAACGAATATATGCGTCCATAGGGAACTGTTTTCTGTACGGAGAGCGCGCTCCCAGAACAGTAACTAAAATGTCAAGGATGCACACTTGCCAATCACAACAGTCACATGATCGGAATGTCCACCTCCACCTCCCGGCATTTATATTCTCTTAAAGAGCCAAGAGGGGGGCAGCAGCGGGAAAGGGTTAAGGAAAGCTTTGGGCATTCCTTAATTATAAGTATGCCCTTTTACACTACATTTGCTTGAAGTCTGGGCTTACTGTTTTTTTTTTCTGATGCTTTGCTTGTGTTTTGGAGAGATGTTCCATAAGAGCCGAGGTGGTTAGACATATAAACACTCCCGAAAGAGGAGAGGGTTATGACATGCAAGGAGGAAGGGAAGGGGGCTGTGCTAGGAAATTGACCTGTCAAATTTTCCAGCAAGTTCAACATTTCAAGCGCATAAAAATAATAATTTATGTAAAGGAAAAATACTGCAAATAAGCATTTAAAATACTTAATTTTTCTGTGCTTTTATCTGCAATTTTTAGGTTAGATTGGTAAGAGGGTCTCTTTAAAGACTGGGTCAAGCGTTTCCGACAAAGTGTCCACAATGCACACCCACTCACCTGAGTAAAGGGATCGTCTTTGTCACTGGGATTCCTTCTTAGTTGTCTCAGCTCCACCCCTTTCTCATGGAGTTTTTCTTCAAGTTGACGGGCTACATCTTCTACAGACTGAGAGTACTCATACGGTGGAGGAGGTTCTCCTGAACACTGAAGGCGGCTTAGCGTTGCCATGCTCTTGTAGGACAGTGGAATTTTTTCACCAGGTGCCATGTCTCGACCTGTCCGTGATGCTCGGTCTAATGAACCTCCAATATGGTTTATATGTCCAGTCGATGCACTGATTTGACCCCGTGCCACACTGAATCCAGGGCTATAACCTGAAAAGCTGTTGACTGAATTTTGTCTGCAGTCAGACAAGCTGTCGTTTTCTTCACTTTCACTTTCTTGATGGCTGACAGAATGGTTGTTTGTTGACATCAGAGGCCCACGACGTGGTGGACTGTTAAGACTGCCTAGGGTATTTAGACTGCCATTGCTTTTTGATAGCTTGTGTCCACCAGAAGAACATAAACTCTGCATTGACATGAAGTTCTTTCCATTGGAAGGCTTCAAAGCAGCTGGTCCAAAACGAGACTGCAAACAGAAAAAAAGAAGTGTCACAGGCAGTGCCAACAATGATACTGTTTAACCCTTTCGCTGCCAAAGCCATTTTTGCACATGTTTAAAATATTATTTTAACCCTGAAGATTACAAAAAAAAAAAAAATATTTAATATTTCTAAAAGCAGACACCTTAGAGAATAAAATGGTGGTAGTTCCAATTTTTTATGTTCTACAGTATTAGCGCAGCAGTTTAGGAAACACACTAAAGTTAATTTTAGGGCACACAAACACATAAAATTTCCATTTTTTTGTGTAAAATCTAAAAGATGAGGTTGTACAGAGTAAATAGATACCAAACATGTCAAACCTTAAAATTGAGTGCGCCATTGAAATGGCAATAAACTTTGGTACCCTATTTTTCATAGTCGATGCTTTAAAAACCACTACAAGTCATCAGCTTAGAGTTACCCAGGAGCTCTGGTTCTAGAATTATTTCTCTCACTCTGGAGTACATGGCACTATGTAATATGTGTAGAGGGGGCCTCCTGTTACTACAGATGCTTCCCACCAGTTGCAGAGTGTCCAGTTCCAGTGGCGCATCTCCTGCAGGAGGCGCCAAGTCCCAAGGTTGTGACCACTTGCTTTCAAAATCACGAGCCACGGGCATAATGTCCTACATACAATTCTCTGCCATCGACCTGTGTGCGGCTCACAGCATCATCCAGCTTCTCCCCTTTGTACCACATGCAGCCACATGTAATCCTGCACCTAACGTGATTAAGCTGTAATCTGCGGGGGGTACAATGGTGGAACAAGTGTGGGGGTACAAGTGTAAAGGTGCAGAAACTGGGGCTGATCTAAGGTCTAAAGGTGCATGAATTGGGGCTGATCTTAACTTTGAATGTGCAGGAAATAAAGCTGATCTGAGATCAGATGTTGCGGGAATCTGATCTGAGGTCTGAAGGTGCATGAATTAAAGATAATCTGGGGCTGACCTGAGGTTGAAGGTGCAGGAATCGGGGTTAATGTGTGGCCTGGAGGTTTTGCATTGGGGCTGATCGAAGGTCCGGTGATTTGAGGTCTGAAGATGCATGAATTAAAGGAGGTCTGAAGTTGCAGGAATTGTGGCTGATCAGTGGCCTGAAGGTATAGGAATTGGGGCAGATCTGAAATTGAAGGTGCAGGAATCGGAACTAATATGAGGTCTGAAGCTACATGCATTGGAGCTAAATATAAACATGTTGTGTGTGCACCAGTTAATATAAAATAAATAATGAGTTGGCAGTGCAACTATGAGTGTAAAAACTGAAAACAAACTGAATATGACATGCTACTGTTCAATGACACTTAATGTAGAACAATTTGGGTTCAACCTGGACTCCAAATATGAATTTTTAGTTTTGCATAGATTTAAGCTTCACAAAAAGACACCCCATCTTATGAACTGAAAAGGACATACCTTTTCAAAACGTCCCCGTTCCGGAAGTGATGTCTTGGTGAAGTCTGTACTCCTGTGCTCTTTTTGGTACAAGCCAGGGTAGTCATTTTCTTCTCCTTCCATGCTGTGTTCCCTCCTGAATCCCAGCCCAGAAGGTATCTTCTTGGCACTCTTGCCATCTTTCTTTGTAATACTCAAGTAGCTCAGCAGTTCTCTTTGATTCAGACTCCTCTTCAGGATATTCCCTGGGCTGTGAGAATCTGGGAGGGGCTTAAAGTCTAATCTGAAATCATCTTGTGAAAAGTCATGTTTCTCTATCAGACTGCTCACACTACCCATATTGCACCTGTAGGAGATGTCCGTATTAAAAGAATGGAGGATTTGGTTCCCAGGGTCACAGGCCAGGCTGAACGTCTGTGCAGCTGCCATGGAGAATTAACAGAAGGCCTGACTGATCTGCAAAAAGGAAAATAAACATAATTTAACACTGTGCATTTCTTATTGCAGTTTGTGGACAATTTTCTTTACCTGTAAGCTGGCACAAACATTTAAAAATAATAATTATGCTAAAAACATGTGCAACACCAACCCAGGCAAAAAGTGGTTAAATATTCTAGTCCAAATAAGTGCTAATACTTGGGTCTTAAAAAAGAAGAATAGAGGAAAGGGTGCAATCAGATGTGATGCCGCGTACACACGATCATTTTTCCCGTCGGGAAAAATGACATTTTATTTTTCGCCGAGAAAAACGATCGTCTGTGGGCTTTATGCCGTTTTTCTCGTTGAGAAAAACGGCAGGAAAAACGACGAGAAAAATTAGAACATGTTCTAAATTTTCTCATCGTTTTTTCCATCATTTTTTTCCGCGGCAGTTTTCCCATAGGGAGACACTGCCGCGGAGCCCACAGACGGTCGTTTTTCTCGACAAAGAAAAAAATGACGGGAAAAACGGTCGTGTGTGGGGGAAAATGCCGTTCCCTCGTTTTTCATTTTTTTTCATGACGTGATTCACGGCGGTGTTTTCACCGCCGTGAATCACGATCGTGTGTACGCGGCATCACAAGAAAAAAAAGGAATTTTCTGGATGGTATTCATGCAAAATGCAACCTCAACCAGGAAAATAGCATCCAGTGCTGTACACCCGCATTACGAACTCTGCAGTTTACCACAGCTTACTGACCCTCAGGTTACGAGTGGTCAACTGCGCTTAAAAGATTAATCTATCCAGGTCCAACCAAGCAATAATCCCAGCTATCCAAATGAGATCTCCTCTGCTCTCCAGGTACAGCGTGGCAAGTAGATGAACGTAAAACACATGAAAAAAAATGTCTCTAATAGTGGGAAAAAAGTCAATTTTATTGAAAAGATTAAAAACACTCATAGTGCTGTGAATAAAAGAGCGCTCTATATACAAAATAGGAGCCCTGCTCCATACAATCAACAGTACTGGCCAATACCCAAGATGGCGTCCGTGCATACTATGTTCCACCCTATGCGTTCTCAGATGTGGGTCTAACTACCTAGCTCGCCTATAACAGGAAACAACCCTGCTGCCAGGCCTGTGCACTTAAACGGAATTGACAGGAGTAAAGGCGTCCAAAAGCAGAGTAAGGGCTTTTGTCTATACTAAGAGCCCATTCACACAGGGGCGACTTTGAATCCGACTTAAAGTCGCCCCAAGTTGCGCGGCATGAGAAAATCAATGTAAGTGAATGGACCCGTCTTAATGCACACTACTGAAGTCGCTCTGACTTCAAAAAAGGTTCCTGTACTACTTCAATCTGACTTCTAGGCGACTTGTACCCATAGATTTCAATGGAAGTTGCCTCCAAGTCGGATCCCCTGTCTTAACTAAAGCAACTTTCCAGGAAGTAAAAATAGGTTTCCAGGCAAACCCCTCCCTCCCTCCCACAGAGCTGATTATTGTTTGATTAGCCACTGGAAAGTAGCCTGTCCTGGAGGCAACTTGAAGTTGCCTGGAGTCGCGATGTGATTCTTGCTCAAGTTGTGTCCAAGTTGCCTCCCAAAGTCGCGCCCAAGTTGCCTCCCAAAGTCGCACTGGAAGTCGTGTTGCCCCTGTGTGAATGGGCTCTAACTATCCTGATTTATTTATTTATTTCTAAGACAGAAGTTATTCACATGTCTCATTCCCTCACATATCACAAAATATCAGGGCTATTCCTCATTTAAGGACAGTGGACCGAGCTATTTAAATCACGACTAGATGCAAATTCAGAATCACTGGTGTATAGTGCAAATAACATTACATTTTATACAGCAATTTATTCCAAACTGCATACAGCTGTTCCAGGCTTTTTGGCCCTTATTAGTGCAATGTATAGCATCCATGGCTTCTATGGAGTAATGCTGGCCATACAGTATAAGAAAAATCAGCCAAACCCATTTTCGAAAACAAACTTTTGGCCATGAGAGCAAACAATAGTGCCATCATGTAATGACCGATAAATCGTTCAGTGGACATAAATGAATCAATTTTTTGTTAGTTTTTTTACATATACCTAGTGCAGTTCGGACAGCAAACACATTAACCTTTCAATTTATCATTCGTTCGGCGGAAAATTTCCAAACTTATCCTTTGTTTTTTCAGCCCAAAAACATCTCAACGATTTTCGATTTTGTGCCCATTAACTGGCCGAAAAACGAACAAACTGGCAAAATGACAGAATTTTTGCAGCTTTTTCGTATAGTCTATGGCCAGCATAAGGCTTGGAACCCAATGAAACAGTTTAGCCATACAGGATGTGGTGAGCAGGGACAAAAGCAATAAAAAAGCCATCAATATTTGATTGCTTTAGTGGATACCTTCTGTATTAGGCTGGGTTCACACTTGTGCAAATTGGATGCAGGGAAACCGTTTTACTGTCTTAATTTAATTCAGTTTCCATCTTTAAAAAAAAATCGGCCCCTAGGACAGGAATTGTATAAAACGCAAGGGCCGAACATCAGCAGAAGAGCTTCCTAGCATTACACACAGCATGGCTGTAAGGCAGCAAATGAAAGGACTGGAGTTCTTCTTTAACAGTCATACAATTAAAGAAAGTAAAGTAACAGAAAAGTTAGCAAAAGAATAAGAAAGAAAGGAGCACTGAGTCAGTGACAGCTGAAGGCCACCCACATGCTTTCATACGAAAATCAAACACATGTTCTTTCACAGATATCCTGATACATGCAGTATGTTCACTTCTTTTATGCAAAAACTGGGAAGAAAGAAAAAGTGGCTAAGACATCGATTTTATTCAGTTCATAGACAAAGAATTATTTCAATTAAGCATGGAAATTAAAAGGCAACCCCATACAGTCATAGCACCATAATTATAGTTTTAACTCTTATAATTGCTGGTAAATATTGGATGCAGCGCAGCTTACGGTAACATTGTGGGATGGTGGATTGATAGAGGCCTGCATGTGTTCAGACAAACCCTATACCTAAAAATTGTATTCCCACTACCAAAACATTAACAATATGTGGTGGTAATTTTATTACAACTGATATCCCCTAGTGTACATTGCCAATATACAGAGTGCAGTGTAGGAGTCTGCACACAGCTATGGAACAAGCATGGAAACTGGATGTACCCTGCGCTTCTGCATCTGTAACCTGTTTTGTAAAACCCGGAACAACTCCCCTGAGTCTGATATGGGTCCTGTGCTACTGAGCAGGTTAGAGAAAACCTTCGGTAACATCTCATGTCTACTACAAGGACTGCCGCAGAAATCCACAGTACCCGTACTGCCAGAACCAGGAAACTTGGAAGTAAACAAAATAGACTAGATGAAGTTTGGATTATCTTTTCTTCGGACATTGTTTGTGCTGCCCAACCAATTTTTCATATGTATTTTTCGATCTTACATAATGGATCTTGCTGTAGGGAACATAACATGAAGTCACAGTAATTTGTAAAGGGGAATACTTTCTAGATGTGTGCTTTCACATGTGGAAGAATTCTTATATAACATATCCCTGATCTTGTACCTACTTTTGCAGCAGGTCTGCAGTCTTCTGTAGTAACATTTACATATTAAAGAATGTTACCCCAACATTTCATATTCCAGATATGTGTCTATTGTACCATGTACTTGGGTTAAAAAGTGTCCTGTTCTCCTTGTAATTCTTCTTTAGTGTGAATTGCCTGGTGGTCCTGCCAGTTTCCCTGCCTTCCTATTTTAAACTAACCACACTAGGTATAGAAGCACATCCATTCCAGCGTGCTTAGTTTCTGGCTCTGCTGGGAGAACAGCCTGCCTGTCCTCCAATGGCCAAGACCTGTGCTGACATGCTCTCCAACCCCCCTCCACACACAGCCATTCACTGTTTCTCCACCCCCACCTCTCTAAACCCCTTATGCAGCGGAGAACAGAGATTATCTGATCACTTATTTAAAAAAAAAAAAAAGGGGGGGGGAGGTATTGATAATGTTTTTTATACATACACAAACACAAATGTTTTGCCTTTCATTTCTATTTTAAACTGCATGGGTTGTTCTAAAAGGTAAGGGTTTACAGATACTTAAAAGGGCAACTCCCCTTTCCTGAGAAAAAAAAGCCAAATCAAAAAAAATAAAAATATATAGGATATACAATTGCAACACAAGTCATATTGTGATGGAATGTTATTAAAAATGACCTTTCCTTGTTAATCTGCAGTGCTCTCATTTTTCTGCTATCTGCAATGCAATCTGTGTACAGAACGCCTTGAGGTAGCCATATTGCACTGCATCTTACAGAAAATATAATTTCCTGCTTGGCTTACTGATTTTCCCATAAGTCTGTACTAAGATACACGTCAGATTTTTTACATCCCCTGCAACAAAAATGTATTTTGTGAGATACTACCAACGGGAAGTACCGTCTAAAGGGATGTAGACCCTGCCACTTTCCTCATTAGAGCCCTGCAATTGCAGCAGCTGATTGATAATTTTATAATCACTCCCACACAGATTCACTTTGTACACAAACAGACTAACAAACAGCTATATCGTCAGAACAACAAAAGGTAGGAATCTGCAACAGTTTGTTATAATCCTTGCATTGTACATGGATCACCCAGAGGTTAATGTTTTTTGTCAGTTGAGTGGAGTAAAGCCGTGTACACACGATGGACTGTTTTCATCGGACAAACCGATCGTGTATGGGCCCCATCTGTCTTTTTTCCATCAGTGTTTAAAAATAGAACATGTTTTAAATTTATCCGATGGTTAAAAAACCGATAGCAAATTACTATCGTCTGTGGGGAACTCCATCAGATAAAAAACCCACGCATGCTCAGAATCAAGTCGACGCATGCTCAGAAGCATTGAACTTCATTTTTCTCGGCTCATCGGAGTGTTTTACGTCACCGCATTTGAAACGGTCGGTTTTTTGACTGATGGTGTGTGAGCAAGACTGATGGAAGACAGTTTCATCGGATTTACGATGGAAAAAACCATCGGATTAGAATCCATAGGATATCCGATCGTGTGTACAGGGCTTTACTCTTTAAAGGGCAAGTTCAGCTTTTCACAAAAAATGAGAAGGTGAACCAACTCCAAATATCCCGACCAACCTTTTGGACCCTGCTGCACATAGTAGCCATCATGCCCTGTGCTGCTGTCCATACACCACAATACGCAGCCCTGGAGTGAATATCCATCATAATGCTCACAATGGCTAGCACCCACTGGTCAGCACAGTCATGTGATTATGCTGAACAGTGAGATGTGCATCTGAGGTGTCTTTTTCCAGGCAGGTGTCCCAGAAGAAAGCAGTGTTTGCCATTGCAAGAATAATAATGGAAACTTGCTTCAGGGCTGTGTATTGAGGTGTATGGACCTCTATACAGGCAGCACATGGCATCATGGCCACTATGTGCAGCAAGAGCTAGAGTGATGGCCAAGATATTTGGAGCGAGTACACCTTTTAATATTTAGTGAATTACCCTTCAATAAAAATATAGACCTGGTAGAAAAGAGTGGCGATTTTTCTAGTATTTGCTTGCTAGCTGTAGTTTCTTAGACACAGCCCGTCCTATTCAGTTACATTCCATCTAGGTTTTTTCTTATGTTGCTCTCAATAAGACCACACTGCTTTGACATGTAGTTAAAACCTAATTACTACAGTGACCTTGTAAAAATCGAACAAAATGTTATTTATACATAACAAACACCTATTGAATGCATGAATGCTCCGTCACAAATGCATGGTAAATGCATTTTCCTAAAAGCGTGAAATTCTTATTAGGTGTGTCTTATTTGTTTCTGTCTTTATAAACTTTATACATAGACAGAGAGAGAGATGTGCACAAACTAGAATGGGTTGTGTTTTTTTATATTCAGATATGACAGAAACATGAAAGCTGCCAATGCGGACCTCTCCTGAAAATGTTTTATCACCCGTCTTTTATTTTCCAATCTCATACTGGTTCTAGGGCAGGATTGGCTGATCTTTACTTTCAGCACCAATGTAATCAAGTGCCTTCACATATATGGTCAGTACTGAAGTGAGCCTGGGGCAGCATTTTCTCCAGGAAAGTTATTTTAGTCTATTCATCTATAAAACTGATAACATAGCTTTAGGCTGACTTTGGACTAGAGGGGCCACTTCAATATCCAAATGGATGCCAGTAAAGAGCTGGCCAAAACTTTTCAGATTTTCGGTTGAACGTTTGTAGAAAAATCATTTGTCAGAACAATTCTCTTTCTTGCCACCACTGATTCAACTAATTTAATTTGAAAACCCCTAAAATTGTATTCAAACCGACCATTTATGATTATAATGTAATCTCAAAAGTAATAACAGGCTTCATTACAAAATGTTTAAAAGAGAAGTATGGAATTTGTTTTTTTAATTATACTGAGCCGGGTACCGGTCCAGGCATGTGGGTGGATCCCTACCATGTGGTCGCAATCTTTCTCAAGCCTGGACAGGCTCTGTGATGTCAGACGACAGCGGCCTTCAGCCCGCTGTCTGCTGAAAACGGGTCACAGAAGTGAAGAACACAAACTGTGATCCATAGGAGAAGTACAGCCAAATGATTTTACTCGAATGAACAGTTAGATATTAGTTTGTTCGAGAAAAGTTTTCCATTCTGCTCCTTTGAGTTTTGTTGTCACTGTGGACTGTGGTTGAAAACAAATGTCAATTTGACCCGACTAACTATTAGAAAATCAAATGAACGTTCTGAAAACAAACATTTTCAATTGGAATTCTACTGGTGTATGGCCAGCTATAGCTTTAGCTTGAATGTCAACCTGCCAAATAATCCCTTTGTTTAGTTGAGACTTTAATGAATTTGTTTATGTAGAGCTGCTGAGCGTAACTTAATTACAAACTAATGCCCCATACACACGATCGTTTTTCATGCCGTTAAAAATGCCATTTTAAAAAATGGCCATTAAAAATGATCGTGTGTAGGCTCCAGAGCATTTTTAACGACGTGAAAAACGATAGTGTGTATGCTTTCACGACGTGAAAAAAACGCGCATGCTCAGAATCAAGTATGAGACGGGAGCGCTCGTTCTGGTAAAACTAGCGTTCGTAATGGAGATAGCACATTCATTACACAGTAACGGACTGAAAAGCGCGAATCGTCGCTCAACAAACTTTACTAACATGAAGGGTGGCGCCATTCGAACGGAACTTCCCCTTTATAGTGCCGTCGTACGTGTTGAACGTCACTGCGCTTTGCTTGATCGTTTTTTTTAATGATGGTGTGTACGCAAGGCAGGCTTGAGAGGAAACATGAAAAAAAACGAGGAGAAAAACGTCGGTTTAAAAAATGACATTAAAAACGATCGTGTGTACGGGGCATAAGGCCTTGTTTACACTTGGTTGAGCGCAGCAAAAACACGCAGTTGAGCTACTTTTTTTTTTAAGTTGCAGAGGCAGCAGAGAAGGGCGGTACACATGCTGTCATGCTTTGCATTGCCGAGTGGCAAATATTTTCCCCCTCATTGTATTCGGCGGACAGAACTACTTGCCAAACACAGCCCATCCAACTGAATAGGGCCACCTAGGCATACATGACATGACACCTCCTCACTGCCTGTCAAACGCCCTATGAATTGCGAGCTTTTGTGGATCGCACTTCAGAGGTTAAAGCGGAGGTCCACACAAAAATGGAACCTCCGCTTTTTTCGGAACCCTCTTCCCTTCCGGTGTCACCATTGGCCCCTTTCAGGGGGAGGGGGGTGCAGATACCTGTGTAGCGGGTATGTACTTTTGAATCTGGTGAAGACAACGGTGGTGTCTAGTTCCCTGCGGCCCAGCAGGTGGCGCTGTCACTTTGGGCCGGGGTTGAACCATCACTGCAGTGCCGTACCCTTTGTGACCTCTCGCAGCAGTTGTACGGCGGAGCGGGGAACCCGCTGTGCTTGCTGGGAGAGGGTATAAAGGGGCGGACATCTTCGCCACGAGGTTCGATGTCCAGGCGGCCTAGGCCTGGACACTTGGAGTTCGTGTTCCATCCCAGACACCTTCAGTCTGGGGTGAGGTATTCAGCCGGAGGCCTGCGGCCTAGTACCTTCCGCTGGGTCCCGCGAGGGAGGGATTCTCCTAGGGTGCCCCGGGAGTTGGGCACCCAAATTCAGAGGCGTAAGGGACTGGAGGAGGGATTCATCCGAAGATCTGGTGCAGCATATTGCCAGTGCCGGGTGAACCTCTGGAGACCGCCCGGAGGGATATCTTTCCCGAACAGGGGCCAAGTTCATAGAGGAAGGTGGTTCATGTTTTATGACCGGTATCAGCGGTCCAACTATTCAACTCAGGTCAGTGGCAGGGACCTGCTATTAGGCCTGTGGCAGGGGCCTCAACAGTTCATCCGGTCGGTGGCAGCGACCAAAATTCACGGTCGGTGGCAGAGACCGTGCGCCAGGCCTATTTGCTAGCAAAGGAATAGGAGAGTTAATTTGTGCCTGGGCCTACTCGTATCCACACCCCTGTCTGTCTGTTACTAAAAGTTCAACTAATTGTGTTCACCCTGAAAGCAGAGAAAGAAAGGAGTGTTGGACTTTTGATTGGTGTGGGGCTCTATTATTGGCAGACACATCTCCACGGAACAGCTGGAGGCTTCGTATGCAGTGAACAGACCCGGAGGTAATTCAAGTGACTTTGCTCAACCCTCATACACATACGAGGGGAGAGCTTGGCGTAGTGTTCCTGCACTTTCGTCTCCCAGGTACCCCTAGACACAAGCCACTCAAACGAGAAAACCGAGAGGGAGAGTGAGGCTCCGCTACACCTGTATAATACAGGTATTTGCACCCACTTCTGGGCATAGACTCCCACGGGAGTCAAACCCCTTCCCGTCCCCCCCTGCTGTCTTCTGGGAAACACACAGTTCCCAAAAGATAGCGGGGACCAGTTAGGAAGCGCTGCGCGACTCGCGCATGCGCAGTAGGGAACCGGGAAGTGAAACCACAACGCTTCATTTCCTGTTTCCCTCACCGAGGATGGCAGCAGGGGCAGCCGAGAGCCGAGCGATTGCGACATCGCGGGCACCCTGGACAGGTAAGTGTCCATTTATTAAAAGTCAGCAGCTGCAGTATTTGTAGCTGCTGGCTTTTAATAAAAAAAATGTAGGCGGACCTCCACTTTAAAGCTAGTGTAAATGAGCACTTAGACTAATATTATACAGGATTTATATTGCGCCAACAGTTTGCGTAGAGCTTAACCCAATGAGGGCAGACAGTACAGGTACAATCCAATCCAATACAGGAGGAATCAGAGGGCCCTGCTCAATATCAGGGCAGAACAGGGTTAAGTACACCTGTCTGATCATCTAAACACCTATTCCCGCAGTAGGCTTCCTTATCGCACATTCCTTCACTGATATTACTGTTTGTTTTATTAATTAAACAGTTCAAACATTTCATGCGTAGGCTGCAGGTTCAGGGCTGCTGGTGGCTGGAATGTGCTGCTTTAACCCATTGTTAGAGACACAATGGCAGATTCTGCAAAGAGCTGCGGAGCAAATTCCTTGCATGCCTGGCAGAACCATGATTAATTCACACTAAAGAGACTGCCGTATGGGCTAATCGTCTTTTCAAGAAGCTACCACCACAAACATGCCCACCAAGCCATTTTACCATCTGCCACCAAGAATCCAGACAGATATTCACTAGGTTTAGCTCAACTGCTAATAATCCAGGAACAAGATAATGTATGCATCTTGTACATGTTTGTCTTTACTGTCGCACATGGATTTTCTGGCACACATATGGGACAATCAAAGAACACACATGAATTATGTCATTCTATAAAACTGACAAACAGGTGCAGTTATTGGGTCATGTAAGTTTTGTTTAAGGTTTTGGCATGTTGTTCTTTGAATTACTCTTTGTTATCCTGAATTATTTCCCCCGCTAGCGGCCGAAAAAAGGTTAATACCACCCACAAACCGCGGCTACAGCCGCGGTTTGCGGGCGGTATTACCGCGGTGTCCCATTCATTTCAATGGGAAGGTGCGGTGGAGGAGCGGTAAACACACCGCTCCTCTCACCGCTCCAAAGATGCGGCTAGCAGGACTTTTTTTCACGTCCTGCTAGCGCACCGCTCCAGTGTGAAAACCCTCGGGGCTTTCACATTGGAGAGACAGCAGCCGCTGTTTAGGCTTGGTTTGCAGGCGCTATTTTTAGCAAAATAGCGCCTGCAAACCGCCCCAGTGTGAAAGGGGCCTTAAAGTGAACTTGTTCTATGTCCATTAAGGAAAAGCAACAGGTTTGCCTAGATTCTGCCCCATCAACAGTACATACAGTATTTAAAGCGGTATTAAACCCAAAAGCAAACATTCATTATACTGCAGCTTACAAATTCTTAGACCTCATGTACACTGCAGCTGCTAAACTCACGTTTTAGGAGTAGTTGGGCTTTTTTTTTAGCAGCCCCTGAACTCTCCTCTATCTTATGTGTACATAGTCATTTAGGCTGGGTTCACACCTATGCGAATTGCATGCAGGGGTTTTTCTCTGCATCCAATTCGCATAGCAGGACAATGTGACTGGCTCTGGAGCCGGTTCACATATCTCCGCAGCAGGTCCGGTGCATTTTGCAGGAAAAACGTGTGCTTTTTTGGTCTGTTTCAGGTCTGAATTCAGCCCATAATTCGGCCTTGAAACGGTGAACCAGCACACACCAAACTCCTGCTGTGCGACAAATGCAGCTCATATGTGAACACAGCCTTATAGTAGTTTAGAGGCAGTAGAGTTTACTGACTTTTTTTGAAAGCAGATAAATCACATTCAGGACTGTAGTTTACCAGTATTTCAAACCCCAAATGCTTAGAACTGCTTGTAAATGTGTGTACAAGTTAAGATACAGCGTTTAGCCACATCAAGCGTTTTTTTTTCCCGACGTGTCAAAATCAATGGTTCCCTATGAGAGCCGTCTTAACTGATCCAACTTTAAGCCCATGGATTTGAATGGGATCGGCATCCAAGTCAGATCATCATGATCAGACTTGTTGTGTGACTTGTGCTCTGAGGATCTTAACCACTTGAGCCCCGGAAGGATTTACCCACTTCCTGACCAGGCCATTTTTTGCAATACAGCACTGCATTACTTTAACTGACAATTGCGCAGTCGTGCGACCCTGCACCCAAATAAAATGTATAGCTTTTTTCCCCACAAATAGAGCTTTCTTTTGGTGGTATTGTATTCTGCTACATAGTTTTGGTAAAAAAAAAAAAAATTGCGTATATTAATTGGTTTGTGCAAAAGTTATAGCGTATACAAAATAGGGAAAAGATTTATGGCATTTTTATTATTATTTTTTTTTACTAGTAATGGCAGTGATCAGTAATTTTTAGCCCGATTACGACATTGCGGCAGACAGTTCTGACACCTAGCTGACATTGACACTTTTTTGGGAACCAGTGACATTATTACAGTGATCAGTTCTAAAAACATGCACTGACATTGTACGGACACTGGCAGGGAAGGGGTTAACATCAGGGGCGATCAAGGGGTTAATTGTGTTCCCTCAGTGTGTTTCTAACCGTGTGGGGGCTGCCTGGGATAACACACAGATCCATCTTCCAGCATAGCAGAAAGACAGGATCTCTGTGTGATCCCCTGTCAGAACGGAGATCTGCCTTGTTGACTATGGCAGATCCCTGTTCTGCCACTGCGGGGAATGATCGTGGGCGGCCGGCGGACATAGAGTCCGTCGGATCCGCTGATTGGCTCAGCCCACAGAACCTTGTGCACAAACCGATGTACACCTACGGCGAATCGCGCAACCGAGCCAACCTGCCGCAGCATTACTGCGGCGGCTGGTCGGCAAGAGGTTAAAGGGGAACCCCACGCCCAAAAAAAAAAAAGAAGAAAAGAACACAACGTGGAGTCCCCCACAAGATCCATACCAGGCCCTTTGAGTCTGATATTAATCTTTAATCTTGATAGGGAACCCCACGCCAAAATGGAAAAAAATTCAATAAATTGTCGTTTATGGGTCCATACCAGACCCTTATTCGAGCATGCATCACGGCTGGTCAGGAATGGGGGGGGGGGGGTGACGAGCAAGTGCCCACCCCCTGGACCATACCAGGCCACATGCCCTTAACATGGGGGGTGTGGGTGCTTTGAGGGGGGAGCTATGCGCCCCGCTCATCCCCCCTTTCCTCTGACCTGCATGCTAGGATAACAGTCTGGTATGGATTTTGGGGGGGGATGCCTTTTTTTTATGGTGTGGGGTTTGCCCTCAAAATCATCGGTCTGGTATGGCTATTTTATTTCCATTTTTGCATGGGGTTCCCCCTCAAGATCATCAGAGCACAAGTCGCACCCCAAGACGGATCATGATGATTCAAATCAATGGGCTGAAAGTCGGATCAAAGATGGCTCTCATAGGGAACAATTTATTTTGAAGAGAGGCAGAGAAACGCTGATATAAGCTAACGCAGCTAAACGCGCATTAACGGCAATGCAAAAAACTACTAAAAGCACATTTTTACAGCGTTTTTTCATGCCATTGGTAGTGGCTTTGCAGCTGTTTTTTTTCTAATGCCCCATGTGCATGAAGCCTAAAATATGATGGCTGCATTAGTTTATTTATTTTTTTAGATTTTCTTATTTTTATTTTTATCTGGTGATCCAACCAACAGGTCTGTTACTGTAAGGCTAAGTTCACACTGGTATGAAAAGCAGGCATTTAAGGGGTGTTAAAAACACCCCTCAAACACCTATGCAAATGATATCAGCACATGGTAAATGTAAAAAAATAAAAAAATAGGGTGAAATTGCGGGAAAGAAAACTTTGTCCGCCCCCCCCCCCCCCCAATACCATACCTGCTATGGATTTTAAGAGGAACACCACGCCAAAATGAAAAAATAAATAAAAATAAAATGATGGGGTCGTGTTCCCCAAAAAATCCATACCAGACCCTTATTCAAGCATGCAGCCCAACAAATCAGTTAAGGGAGGGGGCAAATGAGTGCCCCCCCCCCCGAAACATGCAAGGCTGGCCACATGCACTTAACATGGGGGGGGGATATCAGAATCTGGAAGCCCCTAGGTCCTGCCCCCCTGCAGACCCCCACAACCACCGCCCAGGGTTGTGGGGAAGAGGCTCTTGTCCCCATCAATATAGGGACAGGGTGCCCCAAAGCACCCCCCCCATGTTGGGTTGAATGTGTCTGTGGATGTGAATAATCATTACTTTATGGTAATGTTATTGCAACCATGGCCACCTTAAAGCAATCTGTGCAGATTATGTCACATTTTCTCAGTAGTAATTTGACTAGTTGGCAATACACCTGTACTGCTGTAAGCCATGCTTCCTTGTTTTGAAGTCTCCACTTGGAGAGGGAACGCTAGCAGTGAAGCATTGGTGTGAGAGGAGGGAAAAAAAAAGAGCACAATAGCAATTCACAGGGGAGGATTAAAGAGGAAGCAGGTGAGGCTGTTTGGACAGGACGCACCTCGCATCTTGTTAAAAGTACAATCATGATGTTTTTACAGCAAGATGATTTACTACAGCATGTTATTTCCCCCCAGTTCTGACAATTACTGGTCACAAAGCTAAAAAAAAAAAAAAAAAGACCCAAGAGATAAAACGTAGGTTTTTATACAACAGGTATCAAAGATGTAGTTTTATTGTGACAGTAATTTTGAAACTTCTGTGCTATAACTCATGGTTAGGTGTCAGGGGTAATTGTGCTTTGCACATCTATTAAACAGGGACCTAAATAAAGGGGAAACTTGGTGTGAAATGGTTGCCAAATGCCATAAAGCAACTATAAAATTATATATATATATATATATATATATATATATATATATATATATCCTATTAAAGGGATAACAATTTAAATAATTATTATAAGATTTACTTTCAATGATATAATACCTAGCCGATTAGGTTTATTTTTTTATTTGTGACCAAGGTTATGTAAAATCCATGGATGATATTTTCCTATTTTATTTGTTATTAGTTTTATTGTCAAATAAAAATAGATTGTCTTTAGCAATACAGAAAGTATTTGTATTCATGTCATTCTCTGGTAGGGGTCTATCCATTCATAACACTGAAGTGTGTGTTAAGGTGAGTTACAGTATCTCACAAAAGTCAGTACACCCCTCACGTTTCTGGTAATATTTTATTATATCTTTTTATGTGCCAACACTGAAGAAATGACACTTTGCTACAATGTAAAGTATACTAAGAGTGCTAGAAGTAGAAAATATGAAAAATGGTACCTTCGTCCCATTGAACGTTATATGGAGGGAAGAATGAGGCTAGTATGGACTGTGTTGGCACCTTATGCAAACTGATCACCAGTTGAGAATAAGTAATTAAAATAATTTTTATTACAAAGATGTATATATATATATATATATATAGAATTTTTTACATTTCATAGAAACAATAGTAACAATGGGGAATAATGCAACTGTACATACATAATATTGCTCTACATGTTTCACGTTTTGATTCAACAACAGAATCCGCAGTGAGAAGTGAAATCAAAAATTTACACCCTTAGAAAGCCTGAAGGCGGTGCTTGGTTTTGGGGTCCCGTACGCGGCTAGGCTCCCAAAAAGTCTCACACATGTGGTATCCCCGTACTCAGGATAAGCAACAGAATGTATTTTGGGGTGTAATTCCACATATGCCCATGACATGTTTGAGCAATATATCATTTAGTGACAACTTTGTGCAAAAAAAAAAAAAAAATTGTATTTTTTCCGCAACTTGTGTCAACATATAAAATATTCCATGGACTCGACATGCCTCTCAGTATATAGCTTGGGGTGTCTACTTTCCAAAATGGGGTCATTTGGGGGGGGTTTGAACTGTTCTGGCATTTTATACACAACATTAGGAAGCTTACATCCACTCTTCTAACCACTTGAAGACAAAGCCCTTTTTGACACTTTTTGTTTACATGAAAACATTTTTTTTTTTGCAGGAGAATTATGTTGAACCCCCAAACATTATATATATTTTTAAAGCAAAGGCCCTACAGATTAAAATGGTGGGTGTTGCATTTTTTTTTTCTACACAGTATTTGCGCAGCGATTTTTCAAACGCATTTTTTGGGGAAAAAATACACTTTTTTTAATTTTAATGCACTAAAACACACTATATTGCCCAAATGTTTGATGAAATAAAAAAAATGATCTTAGGCCGAGTTCATAGATACCAAACACGACAAGCTTTAAAATTTCGCACAAACGCGCATTGGCGACAAACTACATACATTTTTAAAAGCCTTTAAAAGCCTTTACAGGTTACCACGTTAGATTTACAGAGGAGGTCTACTGCTAAAATTACTGCCCTCGATCTGACCTTTGCGGTGATACCTCACATGCATGGTGCAATTGCTGTTTACATATGACCGACGCTTGCGTTCGCCATTGGGCAAGAGCAGGGCAGGACAGGGGTGCTTTTTTTTTTTTTTTTATTATTAATTTTGCTTTTTTATTTTATTTTTAAACTGTTGCTTCCATATTTATTTTTTTTATCATTTTTATTGTTATCTCAGGGAATGTAAATATCCCCTATGATAGCAATAGGTAGTGACAGGTACTCTTTTTTTGAAAAAACTGGGGTCTATTGGACCCTAGATCTTTCCTCTGCCCTCAAAGCATCTGACCACACCAAGATCGGTGTGATAAAATGCTTTCCCAATTTCCCAATGGCGCTTTTTATATCCGGGGGGGGGGACATTCCCTCCCACTGCTTGTAAAAGCAGTCCAGAGGCTAATTAGCCACTAGGATTGCTTTTACATGAAAGCCGGCCGCTGGCTGAAAAGAATGCTACCAAGATGATACCTAAACCCGCAGGCATCATTCTGGTATAAACATTCAAAGTCCAGCAACATACCAGTACGTTGCTGGTCCTTGTTGGACATGTATTGTAATCTTTTTTTTTTATGCAGCCTGTTGGCTGAACGAAAAAAAAAGATTGATCGGTGGGTATGCCCACCATTAGAATACCGCCCTTCATCCACCCACTTCTAATGATGGGCATACATGCACCATTTATATATGCCGAAGCATGGGGGCATCTTCCCGCAAAAGTTATGCCGCGTACACACGGTCTGACTTTTCCACGGGCAAGCCTCCGTCGGAATTTCGACCGTATGTACGCGGCATTAGGAGCAAAATTGCTCCTCCGCCCCTGCTGCCTCAATGCTTCGGCATATATGCTTCTTTTTTTTTTTAACTGTGGTGGTGAAATCACCTCCTACAGCACTGGAGTCGCAGGGATCAGGCCTGTCTCTGCGAACGCTGCAGTTATGTGTGTTTTTGTTTTGTAAGTGACAGTGATCGATCGATACTGCACTTGGGTGGCCTGGGCTGGACGGAGGGGCAAAACGCAGGTGCTAGCAGGTATCTGGGCTGATCCCGCTAACACTGCGTTTTTGGGAACCCTAAACTGCTGGGAACGCTAGTATAGATCTGATCAGATCAGATATTGATCTGTTCAGATACTATACCACTAAGGGAGGTGTATGCTTCACGCGTGGGTGTTAGCGTTACTGGCACTAACCTGACGCTGCCTGGGGTGTGACGCAGACCTTCTCTGATGCTAAAACCTAATTGATATCACCCGCCGGGCGATCAGGGGGTTAAACCTTTATTGGGTTATATACGGCGGGTGCCCTGACACTATAAAAAGCAAACTAACTAACCAGCGTCACCCGTAACACTTATATGGTGATTACTGGTGAAAGGGTTAACTAGGGGCAATTAGGGGGTTAAAACCTTTATTAGGTAATATATGGGGGTACCTGACGCTATATAAAAACCTGACGGCGAACCTAAAAAAAAATTACTGGCTACCAACTGCATCACCGACACTAAGACAGCGATCAGAAAAACGATCGCTTAGCGACAGTGGTGATAGGGGGTGAAAGGGTTACCTGGGGGGCGATCAAGGGGGTTAAACCTTTATTAGATAATATATGGGGGTACCTGACGCTATAAAAACCTGCGGCGAACCTAAAAAAAATTACTGGCTACCGATCGGCATCACCAACACTAAGACAGCGATCAGAAAAACGATCGCTTAGCGACAGTGGTGATAGGGGGTGAAAGGGTTACCTGGGGGGCGATCAAGGGGGTTAAACCTTTATTAGATAATATATGGGGGTACCTGATGCTATAAAAACCTGTGGCGAACCTAAAAAAAATGACTGGCTACCGATCGGCATCACCGACACTAAGACAGCGATCAGAAAAACTATCGCTTAGCGACAGTGGTGATAGGGGGTGAAAGGGTTACCTGGGGGGCGATCAAGGGGGTTAAACCTTTATTAGGTAATATATGGGGGTACCCGACGCTATAAAAACCTGCGGCGAACCTAAAAAAAATTACTGGCTACCGATCGGCATCACCGACACTAAGACAGCGATCAGAAAAATGATCGCTTAGCGACGGCGGTGCTAGGGGGTCAAAGGGTTATCTGGGGGGGCGATCAGGGGGTTAAACCTTTATTAGGGGGGGTTAGGGGGCTACACTGGACCTAAAACTAACTTTAGTGACACTTTTACAGTCACAAATGTCACTGATTGCAGTAATCAGTAAATAAATGGTCACTGCAATCAGTGACACTGTGACTGGGGGCTGGGGGGTGATCTGGGGTGTCTGGGGGGCGATTTATGTGCCTATGTGTCCTGGTGTCAGTGTAGTGTTTTGTGCACTAACCTGCATCTTCTCCTGTGCGGCGCTCGGTATATGTGAGCGCCGCAGGAGAGATGACATCACTTCCTCTGCCTGTGTTTACATTACACAGGCAGGGGAATGATTCGACTCGCTGGGAGCGATCGAGAGGGGGTGGCCGGAATCGAACGGCTGTCCCCTCATCCCTGATCGCTCCCAAAGGAATAACGGCCGCTCACTGTAAAGAAGGGGGGTCCGATCGGACCCCCCAACTATACAAAGGCAGTCACATACATATACGTGATTCTGCCTGTCGGTGCCATTCTGCCGACGTATATTTACAGTGGGCAGTCGTTAAATGGTTAATATAGTGCACCAGTATATCCCAATGCAACAGAGCTATACTGAAATATCCTGACTGTGGGCTCCTTACAATCTCTTATGTATCAAAATGTCAGTATTGAAGAAGATCCATGGATTCAGGAAACCAATCTACCCATGCCACGTTAGGAGCTCAAAAGAATTTGATTACAGAGAATTATAGAGGACTCGTATTATGAGAAATCAAATGGGCTTCTGGACTATAGTAAAATTGCAGTAGGTCCTGGTTAGCATTATCGGTTCACTGATTGATTTAATTTTTTTACTGAAATTGTCCTTTAAATAAAATGTATTGTACATTCAATGCATCTGGTCTAGATATTAGGCTCAATTTACAAAGCTAAAACACCAGGATAGGAATCCTGTAAAAATAAGTGACAGTGGCATAAATGTGGCCTTGTCTGAAAGAGAATCAGCAAAGTGTTATGTTGGTGACATAGAAAACAACGGCTAGTTAAATAAAATAGAACACAGCAAATATTTGAACTTTATATGTACATTCTAGCTCACAAGTGATCCACAGGTTTATATCTAGGGTGATACAAATTGATTAAAATGATAGCAATAACATTGAGACACAGTATACATCACAGACACATCAGGCTAAAGTATTTGGTTGAGCTAAATCTCCCAGTCAATAAGCTACTTTTCACTTGACATAACAGAGATGAGAGGGGGTTGCATGTCTTTTCCCCATTCTAGCCAAAGTAAGCACAAGTTCCCTGGCTCCCTAAAAGGGTCCACTTGCTCCTGGACTGGCCTACAGAGCTTCTGAAGACAATATTAAAGCACAACTCCATAAAACTTAAAGTGTAAATTCACCTTTCTACATTACAAGCAAAGGTGAACTAGCACCATATACCATTCCCACCCCCAGTCTTTACTGCACTTGCCTTCATAAGTGATTATCTGCCACTGCCCATGCAGCAGGAGTAGCGGTCCAGGGGATTTGAAATCCCCACTCCTCTTCTGCTTTTTTCTGTAGGTGTCCGGGACGGATCAGAGCGATTTCAATTGGTCAGTGCTGGCACCAATAAGATAGCAGGATTTCAAATCCCTTTACCGCTACTCCAGCTGTATGGGCAGTGACAGTAATCATTCATGAACATAAGTGCATTGGGGAATGGGGGAGTATTGTGGGGAAGAGTATAGGGCGAGTTCACAATAGAAAGTATCTAGTGGTGAAAATTCAAAAAAAATGCTTGTTCTGTAATTAGAACTTTGAATGGCCTTTTCATTTTACCTTGTTATTTTTGCCAGGGGTTCAGCTTTAAATATTATCCATTTGAAAACTAAAATATTTCAAACACTATTACAAAAAAGCCAACATCTTTTTTACTAGTCCAACTGCCAAGAGTTTCCACTGGTATTCGATATTTCAACCAATGATGAACACACTGCATCTTGCGATGTTTACAGCCAAGCCCAAGCCTCTGTAATCTCAGAGCAGTCAAACCTGATCTGAAAGTAGAAAAGAATACCTGCTTTCAGGCCCAGAGCAAAGCCCTCATTCGTCCCTGCAACAGAAATCACTAAAGCGGCATCTAAACTAGAGATGGGAAAGATTACAGGATACTAATCTTCTGAGAACTGTCTTGTCAATACTGGGCCAGGAGATGCTGGTAGGAACAATGAAAGTCTTTCTGACTGTGCAGCCATGCATAGGTGCATGTCTATAGAGCGGCCGCACTAGTGCTAGCGGTTACATAATGGGACGTGCACCTTTTCTGGCCCTTGCTCAACCATGAGAAAAGTTCATACTTTTCTATAGTACACCTCATATAAGTAATACAGTAACTGGATTTAAACATTATAGCGATAAAAGAATGGATAATTATTTAATTGGTGGTAGGATGCTAAGTAGAACAAGAAATTATGGCCTGCCATAAACTGTAAAACCAACTTAGTTAAAGTGACAGCCTGGTGAAAAATGACTGACGGCACTAAAAAAGTGTAGGCAGGTATAAAACCGCAAGCAGCTGATGACAGACTTATCTAATATAGCAGAGCAAAAAATGAATGATAATGTACAAACTGTTCTAATTACAAACAACCAATTAGAACTCATCTCTTGTTGAGCGATGGAAGCATTTGTTGCACATAATTATTGCTTAATGTTGATAAATGGGCACATTTATGTTCTTACTAATGAACCTTAGAAGACATGATGTATGCCCTAAAACCTAATAAGTGAGCCACTAAAATGCCAAATACATATAAACAAAGTGTGGACATCAAGACAAGTTTTCTTCAATTCTCATCTTGTGATCCGACCAGTAGGTCTGTTATTTTTTAATAGAACAAGTTCTCCTGCAGATGTAGCAGTTACAAGGATGAGACAAACCATATACTACTGAAAGGGGTGCTTACAATGATAAACTTGTTTTTATTTATGTAAAATCTTTATCCCAAAAGGAAAAAAAAGTTTGTTTATAAAGTGTCAGCTGAAAGTGTAATGTATCTAAGGGTAGTGTATCTAAATCTGCTAATACTAGTCAGTAGGTCTTACATAGTACATAGTGGGCTGTGTTCTACAAAGTTTAGTATAGACATTAATATAGTGCACCAGTACATCCCAATGCAACAGACTTCTACTGAAATATCCCAACTGTGGGCTCCTTACAATCTCTCATGTATCAAAATGTCAGTATAGAAAAAGATCCATGGATTCAGGAAACCAATCAGAAAAAGATCCATGGATTCAGGAAACCAATCAGAAAAAGATCCATGGATTCAGGAAGCCAATCTACCCATGCCATATTAGGAGCTCAAAAGAATTTAATTACAGAGAATTATAGAGGACTTGTATTATAAGAAATCAAATGGGCTTCTTGACTATAGTAAACTTGCAGTATGTCCTGGTTAGCATTATCGGTTCACTGATTGATTTCAATTATTGACTGAAATTGACCAACACTCCCCTCTACCCAGATGGACAGTGCTGTTGTCTGTTGTGCCTCCTGTGCACCTTCATCCAGAGTGGAGGCACTCTATTACAGGAGGTGTGTTACTGGCCAGGTCACCAGGTGAAAACAGAGGGAAAAAAGCCTAAAAACAGAAAACGAATGCAGCCACCACATCTAATGATTGGTAAGCTGTAATATATACAATTTTGGGTTTAATACCACTTTAATCCTACCCTAAAAGAGTAGAAAGAATGATGTCCTAACCATGCTGTGGTCTTTTTTACTTTAAAGCATAACTCCACTTTTGTTGAGAAAAAAACATTCCCCCCTGGGTGATCTATGTACATTGCAAGGATTATAACAACCTTTGCTGCAGATTCCTATCTTTTGTTATTCTGAAGAAATCCATGTGTGTTTGTCTGTGCCTCTGTGCTCAGTAGGTCTAATATAAGTGGTTTCATAATTACCAGTCAGCTGTGGCAGCTGAAGAGCACTAATGAGGAAAGCTGCTAACCCTGCATCTCTTTAGACGTGTTCCTATTGAAAATAGCTCACCAAAAATTACATTTTTTTTGCCAGGGATGCCTGAAGTCGAACTTGTATCTTTGGCAGACTTCTGGGGAAATTGGTGAGCCAATCACACAAGCAGGAAATGGTTTCTGGGGAGTGGTCAGTACACATTCTGTGTACAGAAGACCTCCAGATTGCCATATTGCACTGCATTTACATAAAATTACAGTGGCTGCTGATTGAAAAGGAAAGGAAATTTTTAATAACATAATTACAATATGATTTGTATGACGAAAGTGGAGTTACCCTTTAAAGGAGAAGCACAGCCAAAGCTCATTTGGCTGTACTTCTCCTGGCTGGCTGAAGTCCACTCTCTGCTGACATCACAGAGCCGGTCCAGGCTCAGGCAAGATCGCAACACCAGGGTCGGGATCCACCCACATGCCTGGAACAGCACCCGATTCAGCAAGCCACTGAGAGCCTAAGCCAGCTGCTCCCACGCCTTCCACAGCTCAGTGCTCCAGTGAGCGAGGAGAGGGCGGAGCAGAGAGCTGTGACTGACAGGCAGCAACTCTCTGCTCGGGGAGCTGTGAGAACCGAGCGATCTGCGGTGTTAGATTGCTCAGTTCTCAGTGTTAGAGTCAGCAGGGGACAGATGATGCTGCACCCACCAAGGTAAGTATGATTCTACAAAAACCCAAACCCCATACTTCTCTTTTAGGTAGAAATAAGTGGTATCTAGATTTTACCTTCAGAGCTGGTCAAATTGATTATTGCCAACAGGAAGCGTTCAAATATAAAAAAACAAAAACAAATGTAAAACGAGCACGGCCCTCCTGTCCCTTCAGTATTGAACTATATTGTAATTGTGCTGTCCTCCCCTCTACATTGTAAAGCACTGCGCAAACTGTTGGCGCTATATAAATCCTGTATAGTAATAATAAAAAAGTAGACGTCTGACCCACAGCCCAAAAATACACTATATGTTTTCTTATCCCACTTAATATTCTAGCGTAAAAACCAACACCCACTTGGTGGTTCCAGTTTTCATTACTAAATCCCATTATGGAATTCCACTATAAAAGGTCTTACAACATTTTCTTTACAAATGGTTCATTGATGGGAAATGAAAAAGTCCTAAAATAAGATGTTTCCTTAAATAACAAATCCGCATTTGACTTAGTCATGTAAAAGCTTTCATCTCCAACATTTCCCTCTACACTCCCAGGTGATACATAGTTTATCAAAGTCAATTATTTGCCAGTGAAGCCCTCAGTCACTTAATGTAAGCAGAAACTGTTCCACTTTTGCTCTCGGCAAAATAAAATCCCAGCAGATCGAGTTTCGCCCATTATGAATGCAAGCATGCTGTCATGTTCTGGATATTGAAACCGCAAGATGTCTTAAAGCGGTTGTAAACCCAGATAATTTTTTTTTTTTTTTAATTACCTGCAAGACAAAGCCATAATGAGCTAGTATGACTAGCATACTAGCTCATTATTCATCACTTACCTTAGATCGGGACCCCCGAAGCCATCCTCGTCCCCCGCTCCGTCCGCAGCCATCGCTCCTCAGATACCCGGAAGGTTACTTCCGGGTATCGCCGCTCCAGCCAATCACAGCGCCGCTGCGGCGCTGTGATTGGCCGGAGCGGCGAAGACATCACTCCGCGCATGCGCGCGGGAGCTGTCTATTCCGGCAGAGCCGGAATTGTGAATGGGATTAACCCTGTGAATGCACCGTTGTCTACGGCGCGCATGCGCCGTAGACATCGTGCATGTCTTTTTTTGCAAATATCTCCTTAACCGTGTAGGTTTAGGAGATATTTCTTGCACCTACAGGTAAGCCTTAATCTAGGCTTACCTGTAGGTGTTTGTTTACAAAGTGGGTTTACAACCACTTTAAGAAAAATATTTGAAAACAATCCCGGTGCTTATTAAATTCTAATTGGACAAACTGACTTTTACAAAAAAAATGGTAGATCTAAACCACAACTGGATGCAAGTTTGTTTGCAAAGCGTAAAGTTGAGTTTGTGCATCATAAACAATTTTCTTTATTTCCATAGAATACTAATTTCACTTTTTTTACCTCTGCTTTTTAGCATTGTAAACTACCGTATATACTCGAGTATAAGCCAAGTTTTTCAGCACATTTTCTTGTGCTGAAAATGCCCCCCTCGGCTTATACTCGAGTCACCTTTTTGCGCCTGATCTCCCGGACTTTGGGGACCCGGTACTGGCCGGCCGTATGTCCCCTGGACCCCAAACAAGTGTGCAAAGTTTGTTGTCCGGGGAGCACCGATTTTTCAAAGCCGGGCACCCCTTCCATAGACTCCCATGTTAAACGGTAATTTCTCAGGTGATTTTGGGGAACCGGTACCGGCCGGTCGTAGGTCCACTGGATCCAAAACTTGCCACCCATGTAGCCCCATTTCTCCTCTATAAGTTTGCAAAGTTTTTTGTCTAGGAAACCTACGGCCGGGGAGCACTGATTTTTCAAAGCCGGGCACCCCTTCCATAGACTCCCATGTTAAACGTCAGTCTAGTCATGGGCACAGTGAGGCATGGGCACAGTGAGGCATCTACACGGGCACAGTGAGGCATGCAGATGGACACCCTAGGCTTACACTCAAGTCAATACGTTTTCCCAGTTTTTTGTGGTAAAATTAGGTGCCTCTGCTTATATTCGGGTCGGCTTATACTCGAGTATATATGGTAGTCACGTGGGCTTCATTTATCGGTCACATATGCCATTTTCCTTCTTTTACTCAGCAGTGGGATTTCTATGATGTCTTTGCACTCACCCGGGGGATCACATGTTCTTGAGCTTTTTAAGTGGGTAATAAGTACCAACAGACAATTTTATTAATTTTAAATAAATACATTTAAATTTAATTGGATATGAGTAAAACGTTTTGTGACAATTTATCATGTATTCATACAGAAGTGTTCACCTTCCAGATGAAGCCGATTATGTTTGAGAAACGTGTAGAGCAGGGGCCTCCAAATGTTCGAAAAAAATGACCAGTGTACTTTCCCTCAAATATTAGGGGGGCCGGGCCCCATTGTTGGTGGCAATGGAAGGGATTGTGCCCCATTGTTGGTGGCAATGGAAGGGATTGTGCCCCATTGTTGGCGGCAATGGAAGGGATTGTGCCCCATTGTTGGCGGAAATGGAAGGGATTGTGCCCCATTGTTGGCGGAAATGGAAGGGATTGTGCCCCATTGTTGGCGGAAATGGAAGGGATTGTGCCCCATTGTTGGCGGAAACGGAAGGGATTGTGCCCCATTGTTGGCAGCAATGGAAGGGATTGTGCCCCATTGTTGGCAGCAATGGAAGGGATTGTGCCCCATTGTTGGCAGCAATGGAAGGAATAGTGCCCCATTGTTGGCGGCAATGGAAGGAATAGTGCCCCATTGTTGGCGGCAATTGAAGGAATAGTGCCCCGTTGTTGGCGGCAATGGAAGGAATAGTGCCCCAATGTTGGTGTCAATGGAAGGCATAGTGTCCAATTGTTGGTGTCCATGGAAGGAATAGTGCCCCAAGGGCCAGAGGCAAGCAAAGGGCCCCATCCAGCCTGTGGAGACCCCTTGAGGATCCTCATTATCAATTTAGTATCATATACTGTATTTAGAAACATACACAGGGATTAGGTTTATAAAGTGTATGCCCTATTTATCTGTAATTGATACAACAATTGTTTAATATGTGGGATAGGGATGCCTCGGGTAGGGACCTACTAAATAAATAAATATGTATGCGTTTTAAAGAATGAATATTTGTATACAATATTAAAAAATATTTTTTATAGGACTTTGTAATTGTTATTTTTGGTAGCTCAAAAGTTCAATGATATTTTTCATTTTTTGAATTCTTATTAGCATCTCATAACTGCTGATCTGCTCCAGCATTGTTCAGCCACTTCCTATCTACAGTGGTAAAGGTGAACTCCGCGCCAAAAATTATGTGAACTATCTATAAGCCCACGTTCACACTGGGGCTGCGGGAGTGAAGCCTGCGAGTTCAGCTGAACTCGCACGATTTCACTCCTGCTGGCAGTCCCGATTTCAGCCGCGATTTCAAAGACATCTGAAACAGATGTCAATGTAAATCGCGGCTGAAATCGCAAAAAGTAGTACAGAAACTACTTTTTGTAATCGGTGCAGCGCTGCAGATGCGGCGTCGCACCGATTAGGACGGTGCCATTGCCAGCAATTTGCGGCAGATTTTGCCGATTTGACATGCGATTTGACATGTCAAATCGCATGTCAAATCGCACCAGTGTGAACCAGGGCTAAGATAAATTATACCTACTCAAATATTGGTATCTAATTAATTTAAATAAACTGCTCCCCTGTGAAGTATGTACTCCCAGTATTATAATAATTGTTATAGGGGGCGCTATATATTTTTTATGTGACTAAACACCATGTATAAACCCAACTAATAACCTGGTATATATATTAAAAAAATATATATTAAGTTAATTAATCAGTATTGTGATCCAAAACACAAATAATTAATATAATAAAAAGTATATGCAAAAGTCCCAATATTAGTGATTCAAAATTAACATTGAAAGTCCATATCCAACATAAATATCTGCTTGCTGTCGTGATATATCTTGAAAAAATATAGTGAAATAGTTGTTCAAACATCAAACGTGCCCATTCAATGTCTCTGATGATAGCTTGAAGTGTAATATGAAATTGATCCTCCACCAATATGCAGAAAACACACCCAATGTGCCTGTATATAGATTCTGCTTACCAGAACAATATGACCACTTTAGCCAAAAAGTAGGTCAGTAGCGCTTATGCAGGATTGTGCCTCCTCACATGTATAAGAATTGGAGACGTACACCCTTCCTCCTCAGACGTGCCGGTAAGATCATATGCAAGAATGATGAAACGAGCCCATAGCGTAAAACCATTTATTAAATTTAAAACAAATATAAAACAGAAAGCCAAAGGCTTACTCACATTTAAAAGTGCCTATATCCCGGCACTGGGGCTGCTGGCTTGTCAATAGGTAGTTTGGCGCGGAACTTCTCCCATATGTCCGCCTCCGTGTGCGGCGTGCGTTCCACCTTCTAACTTCCGGCAACCATCCAGTCCGGATATGGCATACGAACGTGACCAGGTACCGCTTCGACGTACGTTTCGTTAATAACGTCCTCAGGAAGCGTCACCAATCTACAAGCATATTATTGCTCTGAATGGTGGAGACAACACTGGAACATGCCTGCGCCAGGTGCGTGAGGAGAGCTGCTTGTAGCCTTCACCATGGGACAAGGTGACAATGCAGGTGGACAACTGGAAGATAGTTGTCACCATATAACAGGAAGTGTCTGAACAAGGACTTAATTTCATAGTCACCAGGTATTAACTTATAAAATATTTTTTATAAGAACTATAAGAGAGACTAGTATGTATAATCAGTAAGTGTCCATTCTAAGCTAATAGTGTCATGTTTATGCAAATGAAAAGTTCTATATGGGTCTAATCATTTTATAAATATATTCCATTCTTATGAAAATTTTATACAGCTTTACAGCCACTAAAGTGTATTTTTATGTCAGACAGCACAATAATCACTGACCCGAAGGTATTGATTTTTTTGGGAACCTCATTTTTGAGTGACGTACCCCCTTTAAATCCAGGCCAGACTCAAAGGGTCTGGTATGTACTTTAGGGGTGCTCTACACATTTTTCTCATTCTTGCTGTAGGATGTGCTACAGCCAAAATTACAAAGTTTACTAAAGAAAATAAATGGTATTTTCAGCAAATATTCATTGCCAGGTTTTTTTTTCTTTTAATTTACCCCCTTAATGACCAGGCCATTTTTTGTGATACGGCACTGCGTCGCTTTAACTGACAACTGCGCGGTCATGCAAAGCTGTACTCAAACACAATTTATGTCCTTTTTTTCCCCACAAATAAACATTTCTCTTGGTGGTATTTGATCACCTCTGCGGTTTTTATTTTTTGCGCTATTACAAAAAAAAAATTTTTTTGAAAAATATATATTTTTTTTACTTTCTGCTATAAAAACACATACACATAAAAAATAAATAAAAAAAACAACATTTCATCAGTTTGGGCCAATATGTATTCTGCTACATATTTTTGGTAAAAAAAAAGAAAAAAAAAAGCGTATATTGATTGGTTTGTAAAAAAGTTATAGCGTCTACAAAATAGGGGATAGATTTATGGATTTTATTTTTGTTTATTGTTTTTACTGGTAATGGCGGTGATCTGCGATTTTTAGCGGGACTGTGACATTGCAGTGGTAAAATCTGACCCTAAGTGACACTTTTTGGGGACCAGTGACACCAATACAGTGATCAGTGCTAAAAAAATGCACTGCTCAATGTATAAATGACACTGGCAGCAAAGAGGTTAACACTAGGGGGCGATCAAGGGGCTAACTGTGTTCCCTGGGTGTGTTCCAACTGGGCTCACTGGGACAACGCAGAGATCACTGTTCCCAATTACTAGGAGCAGCCGATCACTCAGAGCTGTTCCCTGTCAGAATGAGGATCCGAATTGCGCACACCCACACTATCTCATGCACAGATGATTTGCGCAGCTAAGCCGCCTTGCTGCAGTATATCTGCGGAAGGTCGTCGGCAAGTGGTTAAGCACATAAACCCCTCCAAAAAGGTCCACAAAATACATAGCAGACCCTTGGAGAGGTCTGTGTGCTGATTTACAAAAAATAAATAAATAAAAGACGCGGCCAATGGCAATTTTAAAACGTTTTTTCCTTTGTAAATGTCAGTGGCCATATTTGGGCAGTGATGTCACTGATATTCCCACCCATTTGCTTAACCACTTCAATACCGCGCAATAGCCAAAAGATGTCTTCTCAGAACGTGGCACACTCTAATCACTGTGTCCTTTGGACACAGCTTATCACAAATCGAGGTAAAAGGCCAATCACAGCGGCCCTTTACCATGTAATCAGCTTTATGCAATCACAGCTAACCACATGTAAACAAACTTGCTGGTTATCGGCATTCCTTTCCTCACGCACTGTCACAGCGCAAGGAAAGGGAAGCCAGTAACCGACAAGTGCAACAGGGAACATTTACACTGATAATCAGGTCACTGATCATCAGTGCCCTGAATACCAGTGCAGCTCCAACATTGCCCATCAGTGCCCTGAATACCAGTGCAGCTCCAACATTGCCCATCAGTGCCCTGAATACCAGTGCAGCACTAAAATTGCCCATCAGTGACCTGAATACCAGTGCAGCTCCAACATTGCCAATCAGTGCCACCTATGACTGCCCCTATCAGTGCCACCTATGAGTGCCCATCAGTGCCGCCTATAAGTGCCCATCAGTGTTGCTTCACCAGTGCACATCAGTGCAGCCTCATTAGTGAGAAATTAAGAATTAAAAACACTGATTTACAAACTTTTATAACAGAAACAGGTTATTTTTTTGTTCTGTCTTTTTTGTTTGTTTAGCAAAAAAATAAAAAACCCAGTGGTGATTAAATACCACCAAAAGACAGCTCTATTTGTGGAAAAAAATTATCAATTTTTTATATGAAGTACAGGGTTGCATGACCGTGCAATTGTCATTCAAAGTGCGACAGCGCTGAAAATTGGCCTGGGGGGAAGGGGGTGAAAGTGCCCAGCATTGATGTGGTAAAAATTAAGGGGGATCCTCCATGACGTCAGTGGTTGGTTAGAAACCAGTGACCTTCGGAATACCCCTTCTATATATGATTTTTGGCTCTCCCCAAACAGGGGGCCAAACAGGCTAAAGTTTGGCGATCGTCCATACACCCAAACAGTCAAAGTTTAGTCCAAACCTAGGTGCGGACCAAACATTGGCTCATCCCTAAATGGGATTCCTTCAACAGTCATGTAGACACAATAAGAACACTCCCAGATTACTAAGAATTACCAGAAAGGTCAGAGATGTGTTTTCTTAATTGCCTGTTTCTAAACAAGCAATTCCGTTTAGTGTGAAATGTGTCATGGTTCTTTGTCATCAATGCCTTGCTATTAAGTGCCTTCTTTTGAAAATAAGCCTCCAACATAGCACCTGAATACAGTACTTACTTAAAGTGGAGTTCCACCAAGAAATTGAACTTCCACTGAAATGATTCCCCCCCCCCCCCCCCCGGTGCCACATTTGGCACCTTTCAGGGGGGAGCAGATACCTGTCAAATCCAGGTATCTGCTCCTACTTCCGGGCATAGACGTACGCAATGTCCAGCCCCTAAAAAACAAAGGGGAGGGGTGGGGGCAAGAGGATAGTTGTTGAGGCTAAACCTTTAACAGCCCACCCAAATAATTTGTGGACTATCCACAAATTATTACTGATACACATGATAAACATTATTGAATTAAAAGATTTTTATTACAGATAAAAATTGTACAAAAATGGACAGTAATGCACATCAAGGATTGGTCGAAGTCTCTACTAGTTTCGCGGGGATACCGCTTCTTCAGGAGAGCCAATCTATACAATGAATAATATAATATATGATACAGTTCAGCAATAGTGTAAATGATGCATGAGAAAAATTTATAATAAAGGTTTACCCGATGAGTAATAGAACAGGCGCAGAAATGGGCCGCCCATGTAGTGCCCCCCTGGCTTGGCTTCAGCGCACATGCGCAGTACCGCACATCGCGCACCTGCGTAGTGCGGGGAAGCAGACCCGGTGACGCTGGACGTGGCCGCTCTGGCGGCGTCTGGACATGTCCTGGTTGGGGAGCTCATTTAATGGGCTTCGCCCTTGGATGAGCAGCGTGGATCTCGCCCTGGCCCTGTACATTTAGGATCTCTCCTATGGTGAGGCGGTGATCAATTGGACGCCTTTGCTGTGCATTGGGGAATCGCCACAGGTGTCTCCTCTTCTGTCTATGCACTACCCTGCATTCTTGGTCACAGATATGGATACCTCCATGGATGACCGTACACTGGTTTCTTTACCAGCACCACTGGACTTTGCACCTCTCGTGGCCCCCTGTGTACCTGCACCAAGGGTTTCTCCACCTGTCCATCTACCTGCACACCATTGGGAATTCCCTCCCTACATGGTGCTGGCCTTCTATGTACCCACAGACGTAACTACTGTGGTAAGTTCTATCCCCCATTTACACCCCTAGGGTTGTCCCCCCCCTTTTCCCCCCTCATCTCCCTTTTTCCCTTCCTTCTCCTCCCCCTTTCCCCCTTCTCTTCTTCCCTTCCCCCCCCCCTTACTCCCTTCTCTACCCTTCCCCTTTCCTTCTCCCGGTCCCCCCCCCCCCTTTTTCTCCTTCCCATTATCCTTCCCTACCCTCCCTATCCCCTTCCCTCCTTTCTAAGTGCTTGATCATCCTTAATGTTAAATGAGAAGGTTACCTAGGCCTGTTCTAGTAAGTAAGGGCTTATAGTAAGTTACAAAGTGACACAATAACAAATCCAAGAAAGACAGATGTCTCAATTTGACAACAATGTATACATTTAAAACCAGGACCACATCACCTCTAAGTTTCAGGTGAAAGATTCCTATCAGAATGTCAAAACATTTTGTAGAGATGACACATGACATTTTTATTTTTTAAGATCCAGCAGGCTCTTTAGCTTCCCGGAATTTTAGGTTGACAGCAAGCAATTAGTAGCAACCTTTTTATCTTCCGGTTCTATTGATTTCTGGAATTTCCAAAACGAAGACAAAAGCGAGACTGAGCGTTATCGTTCTTAGATATCAATGTCTCCAAAGAGGTTAGTCAAAATAATGGAATACATTTGTCAGGTGATAAACTACTCATTCACAGAGGAATGTCTGCTGAAATGGAAAAATAGAAAGAAGAGTTGAATTGTTTAGCCCAAAGCGATTTATACAATGGAAGGCAAGACAACGCATACTGTCAATATACTCTCACCGGACACTGTTAGGTACACCTTGCTAGTACTGGGTTGGACCCCTATTTGCCTTCAGAACTGCCCTCATTCTTCGTGGCATAGATTCAACAAGGTGTTGGAAACATTCCTCAGAGATTTTGGTCCATATTAACATGATAGCATCATGTAGTTGCTGCAGATTTGTCGGCTGCACATCCATGATGAGATTCTCCCGTTCCACCACATCCCAAAGGTGCTCTACTGGATTGAGATCTGGTGACTGTGGAGGCCATTGGAGTACAGTGATCTCATTGTCATGTTCAAGAAACCAGTTTGAGATGAATTGAGTTTTGTAACATGGTGCATTATCCTGCTGAAAGTAGCCATCAGAAGATGAGCACACTGTAGTCATAAAGGGATGATGTGGTCAGCAACAATACTCAGGTAGGCCGTGGCATTTAAACAATGCTTAATTGGTACTAAGGGGCCCAAAGAGTGCCAAGAAAATATCCCCGACACCATTACACCACCACCACCAGACTGAGCCGTTGATACATCCATGCTTTCATGTTGTTTACGCCAAATTCTGACCCTATGTGAATGACGCTGCTGAAATCTTCTATTGTCCAATTTTGGTGAGCCTGTGCAAATTGCAGCCTCATTTTACTGTTCTTAGCTGACAGGAGTGGCATCTGGTGTGGTCTTCTGCTGCTGTAGCCCATCTGCTTCAAGGTTCGATGTGTTGTGCGTTCAGAGATGGTATTCTGCATACCTTTGTTGTACTGAGTGGTTATTTGAGTTACTGTTGCCTTTCTGTCATCTCGTACCAGTCTGCCCATTATGCTTTGACATCTACAAGGCATTTTTATCCACATAACTGCCGCTCACTGGATACTTTCTCTTTTTTGGACCATTCTCTGTAAACCCTAGAGATGGTTGCGTGTAAAAATTCCAGTAGGTCAGCAGTTTTCGAAATACTTAGACCAGCCCGTCTGGCACTAACAACCATGCCACATACAAAGTCACTTAAATTCCCTTTCTTCCCCATTCTGATGCTCGGTTTGAACTTTAGCAAGTCGTCTTCACCACATCTAGATGCCTAAATACATTGAGTTGCTGCCATGCGATTGGCTGATTAGCAATTTGTGTTACCAAGCAATTGAACAGGTGTACCTAATAAAGTGGACAGTGAGTGTAGGTTTCAATAATGACAGCAATATGTATTGTAATGACTGCCATAACCCTTTTATCAAAATGTCTGAACAAGGACCAGCTCCTGCTTGCATACAATAAATAAAATCAGCCTATATAATTATATACAATATAACAAAAAGTAAAAAAATAAAAATAAAACAAAGGCATGTAGGTTATAATTAAAGTGGATGTAAACTCTAACCATGAACTTGGTAGATTTAATGTCTTCTATTATTAAATACAGATCTAAGTTTTATTTGCTACATAGAACATGTTATGAACAATCCACCTATTTGTATTATTAGGACATTGCACTTAACCTCCCTGGCGGTATGATTCTGTCAGATTTTAGGTGCTGAAAGCGGTACCATTATTCTGCATGGAAATTTGGCGTTTTATATTGCAGGCCTGTAATTCTTAGGAATAACTCACTTAAATCTGTCCAAACAAGAGTCTAGTAGACATCCCGGGTATGATAAAGTTCAAAAAACAAAATTATACATTATAATAAAATAAATAACTATAAAATAATTATAACAAATAATATAATAATAATAATAATAAGTGTTTTTCAGTGTTTGATGACGAATTTCCCCACAAATCGCTATCGCTTAATTCTGCGAGTGATTCTAATTTATTATCGCTGTTTTCTAGCTGGTCTAAAACCACTTTTGACATAAAGGGACACTTTTTGGTTGCTATGGACAATCTCCAGTTTCCAGGCAGAAAGAAAAGTTTTTATTATAAAAAAGTGCATGCAGGACACTGGACAGACCACTAGGGACAATGGGGGTGTGTAATTATTACATACAGTACTGTAATCTGAAAGATTACAGTGTACTGTATGTATACTGTGTTTTAACTTTTTTGAATTTGGCGCCGATCTCCGCCCCCGTGCGTCGTAACGTCGCAGGGAACGGAGCTCGGCGGCACTCGGAAGTGTGTGAATCGAGCGAGGAGACAGCTCGATCACACAGCGGAGAGGCATCGCAGGATCCAGGGAACAAGGTAAGTAACTCTGCCTGGATCACTGCGATGCAATCCTGAGTCTGGCTCGGGGTTACCGCTTTTGGTGCTGAAATGTAACCCCGAGCCAGACTCGGGAATACCGCCAGGGAGGTTAAAGCAGTTTGTCATATTTTTGTTTATTAAAACTCAGCAACTACAAAAAGTGTAGCTGCTGACTTTTAATAAACAGCCAACTCACCTGTCACACGATCCAGTGGTGCACTCACCCGCGCTGTGTTCTCCCCGTGTCCTCCCTTGGCCCCGCCGGCATCTCTACTATGGGCACTCAGCTGTGACAGCTTGTGGCTTCACAGCTGGGTGCCCACTGCGCATGTGCGAGCAGCGCTGCACTCTGTGACTGGACCCGAAGTCTTCTAATCCCGAAGTCTTCCCCATCATACTTTGGGAGGGAGAACTTCCACTTCCAATTGCCTAAGGCAACGAAAGTGGGAGCTGTCAAAATCGGATAAATGCTCACCCCCTCCTCATCAAAAGCTCAGTTTCACAAACAGGAGCTGGGGAGGGGCCTTAAAGCAAAAATTCCACTTTTGGGTGGAACTCCACTTTAACTAAGTGAGGTATTGTAAAAAACTGATTTCCTATTCTGTTCAGTTTGTTTTGTGATTCATATATATTGACCAGTCAGTATGGACAAGAGGGTGACATCAATTTCTTTATTAGAGTAAAGAGAAACTAAGGGTTTTATTTACTAAAACTGGAGAATACAAAATCTGGTGCAGCTGTGCATGGAAGCCAATCAGCTTCTAATTTCAGTTTGTTAAATTAAGGGGGTTGTAAAGAGTTTTTTCTTTGTTTTTGTTTTTTTTAATAAAAATAACAAACGTGATTTTTATCTGCTCTGTGAAATCGTTTTGCACAGAGAAGCCCCTATCCTCCTCTTCTGGGGTGCCCCACCGGTAACTCCAGTCCCTTCCTCTTCATTGGGTGCCCCCGCAGGAAGCAGCTTTACATGGGGGCACCCGTGCGGCCTCGCTCCCGAGTCCTGCTGCTGCGTCTATTGACAGAGACAGCGATACTTGGCCCTGCGCCCCAAGTCAATGGCTCCCACTGCTATCAATCTGTCCATTGTGGAGAGAGACAGTGGCTGGAGCCGCTGCTCTTGTGTGCATCGCTGGATCAAATCGGGCACAGGTAAGAAGAATGGGGGGGGGGGGGGGTCTGGGGGTAGCTGCAGCAAAGAAGGTTTTTTACCTTAATGCATAGAATTAAGGTGAAAAACCTTGAGACTTTACAATCACTTTAAGCTTTGACAAAAAAACCTGGAAGCTGATTGATTTCTTTGCAAAGCTGCACTCTTCAGTTTTAGTAAATCAACCCCACTGTCAACTTGGAGTATATATAGAGCAAAGGGAAAGGTGAATTTACTGAAACTGGAACTGTTTTGTACATGGCAACCATTTTCAAAGCTTAATGGAACAAGCTGAGGCTAGAAGCCGATTGGTTACTATGCACAGATGCTCTGGCTTTCATCTGCTCCAGATTTAGTAAATCCCCCCCAAAAAGGCCCCCCCCCCCCACACACACACAAGCACACAATTATACCCATCTTGCTAGCCCTTTGTCACCACTTCTTCCTTCATTACAGCTAGAAACAATAACTAGTGCTTCTGGGTAAGGAGGAGCACGTGACCACCTTCCCGGTCTAGCAGCAAAACGCAAGGCAGTATGACATGACTGATGGAGTGACATCACCATTTCCCCTAGCATTAAACCCCAGTCAATTAGAGTTTTAGTGCCAGCTGCAATGGATGAAGGACATGTGTAAACAGCTGAGTCTCATTGCCTCTTACGCCCCTTTCGTATTTGTGTGACCTGAAAGTTGCGTGATTTTGCTGCAAATTTTCAGCGATTTTGACGTGACTTGAAGCAATGCCTATGTAATGTTGAGGAAGTCGTAAGAGACGCCGGAGCTGTCTTAATAAATTACTTTAAAAACCTGTGTACTGCGTTTTATTTTTGACACTTATTTTAGGTGAATGGGTAGGGGTACAATGTACCCTATACTCATTCACATAGGGTAGGGGGCCAACGGCAAGGGTTGTCGGGAAGAGGCCCTTGTCCTCATTAACCTAAAATCCATGCCAGACCGAAGAGCCTGGTATGCTCTTGGAGGGGGAATCCATGCCGTTTTTTTATTTCTTTTGCGTGGAGTTCCACTTCAAGATCATCAGAGCACAAGTCGCGTGCCAAAGTTGGATCAGTCAAGACGGCGATCTGACTTTGATCCGACTTCAGTGATATTCAATGGACTGAAGTAGTTTTAAAGTCGGACCAAAGAAGTGCAGGGAGCATTTTCAAAGTTGGACCAGTTAAGACGGCTCCCATAAGGAAACATTGATTTTCACACGTCATGCGGCATAAGCTTCCAATGTCGGAGCGTTTGTCGTACCAGTGTGAACCCAGCCTTAGCCACTTCCCACCATTATGTCTTTTAGTGGGTTAAACAATAGACTTCCTGCTGTAGCCATAATGCTTGTAAATGAAGATGAAGCCAGCCTATAACATACTAAACATGCAAGTGGGCCAGAGCACCAGAAAAGTTCAGAAGGAAAATTCATTAACCAAACCCAATTTTCCTGCAGCTAATACAGTTCTGTGTAAAGTAACCAATCATTTCAACTACCTCTGCAGACAAAGCTTATAAGCTTACGCAAAGCTCTAAATAGCAACCCACACATTGTCATTGCAGGGTTTGACCCAGAAATGCAATAATATACCATATCTCACAAGTCTGCACCTGATAGAGGCGGCTCTTGTGAAATCAACTGCATCATATGTGCAACAACAAGTGTGCACTGCACTTTGTTTTCCTACTCATGTTAGCACGCGTTTTTTCTCTCTGCTAATAGCTGCACCCTATTTACTACAAGGAGTGGTATGCTATAGACTTCTGCTTCAAGTGAGTCAATGTCTGCACTAAAATGTGGTTGACTCGTAGCTTGTGTCAAGTAATGGCCACAAACAAACTGATTGAAGCAGTATTAACCCCAAAAAGTTATATTGTAGCTTACCAATCATTTGATGTGATGGCTGCATTCGTTTTCTTTTATAGGCTTTTTTCCCCCCCTTCAGTTTTCACCTGGTGGTCTGGCCATCTTTATTAGTGCCCCTATTTAGGATAAAATGAGCACAGGGGGCACCTTTGGACAGCAGCATTGTCAGTCTGGGGGCAGATGAGTGTTAGATGTACTAGCAGATTTAGATAAATCAACAAATGGAAGCCAGACTCCAGCAAAAAGTTTTTAAACAGTTACAGCAACATTTTTTTTCCCTCTTTTTGAGATTTTTTAAAATAAGGCCACTTTCACACTGAGGCGCTTTACAGGCATTTTAGTGCTAAAAATAGCGCCTGTAAAGCGCCTCTCCTGTCACTCCAGTGTGAAAGCCTGAGTGCTTTCACACTGGGGGTGCACTTGCAGGACGCTAGAGAAAGCCCTGCAAGCAGCATCTTTGGGGTGGTTGAGGAGTGGTGTATACTCCGCTACTAAACCACCATGTCCATTAAAATTAATGGGCAGCACTGCCGAAGCACCTGCAAAGCACTTTGGCAGCGACGCTACATCGGCGGTATTAACCCATTCTTCGGCCGCTAGCGGGGGTTAAAAGCGGCCCGCTAGCGGCCAAAACAACGGTAAAGCGCCGCTAAAACTAGTGACGCTTTACCACTGATGCTCTCGCTGCCCCAGCGTGAAAGTAGCCTAACAGCTGATCATTGTAAGCACCCTGTCAGTGGTAAATGGTTTGTCTCATCTCTGTGTCTGATACATTCTGCTGGAAAGTTTTTTTCTTTTGAAAAAAAAAAAAAAAAACAGACTCACTGGCTGGATCACCAGATGACAATAGAAGGAAGAAAGCCTAAAAAATAAAATGAATGCAGTTACGCCTAAAAATTGGTAAGCTGCAATATAATAAATGTTGGCTTTTAGGTTTAATACCACTTTAAGTCAATGAATATGCACAATTACTGTACATCACTGTCTAAGCATCGAGGCGTATGACCCGCTGGATATTGGAATAAAATATATACAAGGATGCAGATTGGCTGCTTTGACCCATCTTACCCTGCTTTAAGACAAATTGCAAAATCGCGCTTTATTTCATTAAACATAATACTGTACTCTTGGCTGTCTACATGCTGAACACTAACTAGTAAAGTTACAATTTATTGAAAAAAATCGATTTTGTTTGTCATTATATTACGATTTTCTTGGGTGTATTCAGTCATTTTTGGTCCCACAGACTTCAAATGAGAGCACCTCTATTTTTAGGTTACACATTTTTTTTGTGCACTTTTACAACTGAAAAACTTATCTCCTCCTATATAACTCCTCTCTTCCCCTTGCCCAGTCAAAATAAAACAAACTCCTAAGGCCCCTTTCACACTGCCGTGACTTGAAAGCCGTGCGCTTTTGCCTCGATTTTGCGGCCGCGATTTCAGGGAATGCCTATGTAAACCTGAGGTCTATGGACCTCAACCCGCATCAAAGTCAGACCAAAGTAGTACAGGGACTACTTTGAAGTCGGTGCGACTTGAAGTCGCACAGACATGAATGGTTATCATTGGGAATCATGGGGTACGACTTGTCATGCGACTCTGATGCTCAAAGTCGCAGGAAAAGTCGCACAAGTGTGAAAGGGGCCTAAAGCGTGATACACATGCAAACCACTTGTAAAACATTTGTAATATCTCTGTGAAACGCTCCAGGGTACATTCACATTATAGGGTTTCATGAATGAGCACAAAATTGCGCATGTATAGGTCTGCCCAATAATTTCAATTAACTACCCTATGCACACTACACACTACACTACACATGCACCTTCTTAAGCTTTGAGCTCCCTGTGTTTTGCTGTGTTTATTGTGCCTCGATTTTGCGGCCGCGATTTCAGGGAATGCCGCGTGTTTTGCAATGTTTGGGGTGTCATTAACAATTAATGGCTGCGCAAGCTGACATGTGTTTTCCGTGTGTTTCCTGAATGTGCGCAAAATTACACATTTACAAAACACTTTAGTGTGCATGCAGCCTCAAAATCCTCAGGATTCTTTCACTTTACATACAGTCGGGCACTCTTTATGAGTGCCTATCACAGTCCCTTAGTTAACCATTGCCGCTCCAGGAGATTGCGGGGTGAGGGTAAATCGGAGTAGGGAGAGTTTGACAAAAAGAGGACACAGCAGCACATCTCACTGAGCCCCCGTTCACACCGCTGCAACTTGTCATGCGATTTGACAGATTAAAGTCACATGACAAGTCACACCCTATTTCTGGCTATGGAACTGTTCAAATCGGTATGACTCCAGCTTGCACCAACTTTGCAAAGGTTTCTGCACTACTTTTGGTGATTTTATGTGCGACTCGAAATGACATCTGTGCATGAATGTGCACAGATGTCGGCAAGCCGCACAAGAAATTGCACTGACCGGTGGCTTTGAAATCACGCTGAAGCAGCACGATTCCAATCCTGTATTTGGGGCTGAACTGGAGATGAAAGCAAGTCATGTCCCTTGTGCTAATTTTTTTGTTTGTTTTATGTAAACTTAGGCTTTAAAAATTTGGAGGTGGTAGTGCACTATAGGCACTAAATAATTAGAAAGGTAAAATATATGTAAAGTCAAAGACCTTTTTCATTGGCTCACCCAAAAGTGGAAGTTCAGTTTTCAGTAGTTGCTAGAATCCTGATAAATCACACACAAGGAGATCTCTGCACCATAAATATACGGTCTGCCAACCTTCAGCAATCATTATGCAAATCGCATCATTTATTTTACATCACAAAGAGTGCAGCAGAGGCACTGAAACTCCATGGCATGAAGGAACCGAGATGAAAACCATGACAAGGACATCTCGCTACATGAGTTTCTCGGAATGCAAGAAGCTACGGATGATTCAACCAAATGGCATTCACTATACCAAACAGCAGTTTTGGGACACTGAAGCCCCTGGATCAGCATGACACAATATGAACTGCCGTATCCAGAAGGAAAAATCAGCAATGCCAGATTACAATTTTTTCCTGTTGATGCAGATTTACTTTAAGGCTACATGCACATAGGCATAGGGAATTTACTGATCAAATAGACACGGTTTTTCTGGCACACAAGTTCCTACATAAATGATTTAGATGTGTTTTAATGAGTAAGTCACTAGTTTATCTCTATATCCTCCTGCTTTGTTTTCAGTCCCAGAATGCAGTTTTTGCATCTATGTATATACATATACATGCATTTGCACACGCATAAAAAAGCATGTCCTTAGTCGCAGATTTGTTTGGTTACCAATCTGAACGCACTAAATGTTTATGTACCTGTACCTCCAGCACTTGTGCAGCTTGGCAGCCACATGGGCACCCAAGGAAGGACCCTACCACACTCTGCAGTAAAGAAGATAGAAGACTTGGGAACCCAGAGGGTTGTATGACCACAGAGTAGGCCCTGGTTCACACTAGAACGTGGTGCGGGAAACACGCAATCCGTGCGCACTTCCTAGGCCGCATACAAATCGCACTGCCCTTGCAATCTGCAGTGGGTGTTGGTGCAATGTTACTGATACCCCAAATGCAGATCGCAAAAGTAGTGCATCTGCCTGCACCAGATCACATGGTACAAAACGACAATGCGATCAATTGCAGTGTGTTTCCAAACTTGGTGCCTGCACGACTTTGGTGCGATGTGGTGAGATCTGAGTCCATTCAAAATGAATATGCTCATATTGCACCGCATGTGACTTGCACAGGAATGTGGTGCATTTCCTGTACGATTCACAGGTGATTCATAGAGTGAACCGAGGCTTGGGTAATTAAAAGGGGTTTGAAGAAAACAATCATTCTCACACTTAGGTAGATGTAGCATCAGTTCAATGCTGCATCTGTCCCCCACCACCTCTAAGGCTAAAAACTGAGCTATCAAAGACAACTAATGGCTCATTTCTTGGTGAGCAGAGTGCAGTGATTGTCTGTCATCGGCTCTCTGTTCTGCCCCTCCAGTGCACACTGGAGCACTGGGCTGTGGAGGGGGTTGAAGTTGCTAGCTCAAGCTTCTGGGTGGATCCTGACATTAATGTGGGGATCCCTTCAGAGTCTGGACCTCAGCCAAGAGCAAACTTTAACCTGCCGTCGGCTGAATCTGGGTCACAGGAGGGCAGAACTAAGTGTACTCCTGTGGCCCACAGGAGAAGTGGGGCCAAAAGAGCATTTAACCCACTGATTAGCTAAAGTAGGATATCAGAGTAACTCCAAACTAAACTGAAAACGCAGTTACACTTTAAGCGTGGCGTACACCCTACTAGCTGCTAGCCCCACAGCTACTAACCAGTCTCTAAATGTCCAATTTCAAAAAATAAACAAAGTAAAACAAACACTTGATTTATTGCTACGAAGAATACTTCATTTTTTTTTTCTGCTGTCAAAATTGAGAGCCACAATGAGCAAAGTCTGATTGATTTCTGTGTAAACAGGGCTGTTCTGACATCCATCGAATAAGAACACCAAGCTATGTACAGACTCTATAACACAAAGCATATTACAGCATTAGTTACCATTTAAAGTCAAAGATTTATTATCACGCTTGTTCAAGCAATCATTACGCAACCAAGTGACCTTGGCATCCCTTTTGCTGGGCTGTCAAAGAGGAAAACAATAACTTAAAGTGGTATTAAACCCAAAAGCAAACATTTATTAAAAATGACAGCTTACTAATTCTTAGATCCGATGGTTGCATTTGTTTTCCTATTTTAGGCTATTTCCCCCTCTGTTTTCACCTGGTGATCTGGCCACTAACACACCTCCTGTATTAGAGTGTCCACGCTCAGGATGAAGGAGCACAGGGGGCTTCTTTTGACAGCAGCTTTGTCAGTCTGGGGGGAGTGTTAGATGTACTATCAGATTTAGTAGTTACAGCAACAGTTTTCCTTTTGGGATAAAGATTTTACAAAAATAAATAAAAGCTGATCTTTGTAAGCACCCCTATCAGTGGTAAATGGTTTGTCTCATCCTTGTAACAGCTTCATTTGTAGGAGAGCTTGTTCTGTTGAAAATCAAAAGAATTACTGGCCAGATTAACAGGTGAAAGCAAAAGAAAGAAAGACTAAAAGGAAACAAATGCAGCTGCAATATAAATGTTTGCTTTTGGGGTTTAATACTGCTTTAAATTTTTCCCAATAGGTGGTTTCCACTTTGGGAACTGTTAGCTGTTATGAAGATCCAATGGTTTCTTACAGATCTGGAACAACTATACAGGAAAATAAAATGAAAGTAAGACCGTTCCTGCAAGACAGGGATAGTGAAGCCAGTGGGCCAGCATCACAGCTAAAGAAATTACATTTGCAGAATGAGAAGTCAGTCTGGGGAATGCAGTAAAGTCTTTTTGTTTACGAACGATTTTTATTATATTGAAAGGTCATAGTTTGATACAAATTTATAACAGAAGCATAGGTACATTCAAAACTTATCAAGTATGTACTTAACATGAGATAAATGTTACATATAAAGATGAACTGTGTTATACATTGCAGCGACAATAGTAATGATATCAAATAATTTCTGGCGGTAGTTTTCTTTTAGAACTACCTGCACCTAATTCAGGTAACAATTTGCATCAGTGCTGGGAACATTAGCCACACGTGCAGCAAAATCTGGTAGTTCTTATTACCGCCACTTTAAGAACCTGTCGCCTAAAGCGGTTGTATACTCCGATTGGTGATTTTTACCTACAGGTAAGCCTATAATAAGGCTCATCTGAAGGTAAAATTAATATCTCCTAACCCTGTACTGTTTAGGAGATATTCACCCTGCATGCAGCCGATGACGTCAGCGGCGCATGCATATTGAAGGTCCGGCGTATCGTGCTGGAACTTCAGAGCTTCTTGCAGGAACGGAGGGCTCCCACGTGCATGAGCGGGAGTGACATCATCGCGGCTCCGGCCACTCACAGCGCCGGAGCCCGCGAACCTGGAAGAAACGCCGGGGGAAAATGTCAGACCTTTCAGCAGTGACCGGGCGCCGCTACGGGGGTTTCGTTCTAAGGTAAGTATTTCATAATGTGCTAGTATGCAATGCAGGTTTTTTGTTTCAGCGGTTTACTACCACATTGATTCCCAAAGAATTACTGCCAGTTTCCACTGGCAGTGATGAATGCCAACTCTGAGCTGGTGTACAGAGGTACCCCAGTACCCCAAGTGGGCCGTGTCTCAGCTTGAAAGCTGCATGTGACATGTTTCTCACACAGGGCTCTATCCCCAACCCCATTCAGCTATCTATAGGGAGATTTCCCCACCCAAAATCTAAATGTAAACAGAGGGGCTGAGGATAGTGGTGGTGTCATTACCCAAATATGGCAATGCTCATATTTGGGGGCAGAATAGAAAGCTGCTATTGGACTAAATAGTGGCTTTTGATCTGCACACTGATGTGCGCTGTCAATCAAAAATAAAGTGGACATAATGGGGAACTAGTCTCCCATTTTCCTGCCATGCTTCACCTATTTCTCGTACAAAACTTCTCAGCCATGCGCCTGCTAGTGTGATGGGAAGACTGGCTGGGGGGGGGGGGAGGGTTGTGCAATGAAGAAGGGGTGTCCAGTGTGGACACGGACCTCAGTGCAGGCAGCAATAGATTTGTGTACCTGTCTGTGACTGGAACATGAATCTGATGCACCCACACCCATACTTTTGGTGCAAAGACATTTTTGGACTTGTACCCACAGGTAAGCCTATAATAAGACTTACCTGTAGGTACATATAATGTCTTCTAAACTTATGGTGTTTAGGAGATATTCCTACTGGATGCAGCTGGTGACGTCACCGGCGCATGCGCTCTGAAGGTCCAACATACCGTGCCGCATGCGTGGGAGTGATGTCATCGCGGTCTCAGCCACTCATAAAGCTGGGGCCCACGAACCTGGAAGGAAGAGCATGTGAAGATGGAAGCCCTGTCAGCCTTAACAGCGTGCTGCTGGAGGGCTTTTTTCATAAGGTAAGTATTTCATAATGTGCTAGTAAGTGATGCACACTAGCACATTATGCCTTTGTTTTTGCAGGGGATTTTTTTTTTTTTTTGCAAGCCGCAGTTTACTAATTGAGTAATGGAAACCTTTATTGTTTCTCTCATTTACTAATTTTGTAGAGCTATATCGATTTACAGTATATTGAAAATATATTAGCACTCTTACTAAACTGCTGCTTACCTAAAACCAGTTACAAGGTAATTTAGACACTATTACATTTACTTAGTCCAAGCATAGTGATACATTTAGGCTGGCCATAATTGGCTCAAATTTCTGCCAATTCTCGTGTAATGAGCAAAATTCAAGCTGTGAGTGGGCCTGCATGTACCACATGGCTCAACAAGTCTATTTAGAAATTGACTGAGCCGGGTCGAAAATTATTGGCTAAATAGTGACTGCTTCCTATGAGACAGAGTCACTGTTTGAGTACTCAGACAGCTGTGCTTACTATGGCTGTCAGAGTTTAATAGCCGTTAGTGGAGATACCTCCATTCATGCTGTTTTTTTTTTCACAAGAAAAATTAATGGTGTAATCAATTGATTTTCTCTTGTTTAGCCTAGGTTCACATTGGAGCGATTTGACATGCAATTTGACATGTCAAATCGCAAGCCAAATCGGCGCCAATTGCCGGCAATGGCACCGTCCGAATTGCCAAAAGTAGTTCCTGTACTACTTTTGGCGACTTCGGGGAACGATTCGTATAGACATGTGCACGAATCCGCACAGATGTCTCTGAAATCGGACGAAGCCGGACTGCCATGCGAGTAAGAAATCGTGCGAGTTCAGATTAAATTCTAACCCACAGTCAGTGTGAACCTAGGCTTAGACTGCAAGCTGAGGAAGAGAAAATAAAGCTGTGTATGGCTAGCTGTACACAGAGTAAAGCTGGCCACAGATATTACAGTGTGTTCAGGCATGAGAGTACAATGTGAATGCTCCAAGATTTTACTTTCATAGACAGCTGCATAATGGTCCATGTGTTAGTGCCTATTGAGGGGCAAAGAAGGCGACACATCCAAAAATCAACAAATTTTAGGTGAAAAGACAGCAATCAACTCAAAACTACTGCAACACAGCCAATTGCCATTTTATCCTAGGTCTGTCTGGCAATATATCTAATGGGGCCTGGCGGTGGCCATAAACATAATGATCATTACATAATATAACTATCTCAAAGCTTATCACAGATCTCATGTCTATTACTGCTTTAACTTAAAGCATAATTACTGTGTTGCACAGTGTTTATGCTTAACAAGTAGATATTGCCGATCTGCGTATATATAGTATATTAATAACCAGAACTATAAATACATTGGGGTGATTCACTAAAGCCTTGTACACACGTGCGGAATTCTTATGGATTCAAATCCGATGGATTTTTCCATCGGAATTCCGATGAAGCCGACTTCCACCAGTCTTGCCTACACACCATCAGTCAAAAATCCGACCCTCCCAAACGCTGTGACGTAAAACACTCCGATGAACCGAGAAAAATGAAGTTCAATGCTTCTGAGCATGCGTCGACATGATTCTGAGCATGCGTGGGTTTTTTCTCCGATTGAGCCCCTTTCACACTGGGGCGGTAGTAGCGGTGGAGGTAAATCGCTGCTATTTTTAGCGGCGCTTTACCGGTGTTAGGCCGCTAGCAGCCAAAAAAGGGTTAATACAGCCGGCAATGCGCCTCTGCAGAGGCGCATTGCCGGCGGTATAGCCGCGGTTCCCCATTGCTTTCAATGGGAAGGAGCGGGCTTTCACACTGGATAAACAGCAGCCGCTGTTTAGGGTCGGTTTGCAGGCGCTATTTTTAGCGCAATAGCGCCTGCAAACCGCCCCAGTGTGAAAGGGGTCTAAAACTAGTGCGCACGGGTTCTGCTACAGCTGCGCATAGAAACCAATCAGCTTCCAGGTTTTAGTCTTAAGGCTGGGTTCACACTATAGTGATGTCAGACATTGCATGCGATTCGCACCGCACTGCTGTGCAGATCAAATGCAATGTCTGAGTGATGCAAATTCAGCCATACAGATTGTATGGCTGAATTTGCATCGCATTCGGACCAAAATGGCGCAGGACCGTTTTTTTGGTCTGCACTGGAATTTACTCCTGCATCATTTGACAGTTCGCACTGCGATCTGCAAACTGATCTGGGGGTGCCATTAACTTTGAATTGACACTCACAGCGGTTCGCATTGGGGCAGTGCAAACTGCCTGCCAGAGACATGCGATGCGGGAACCCGCACTGGAATCGCGCGGGTTCCCGTATCGCAATAGTGTCAACCTAGCCTAATTAAACAAGCCGAAGTTAGAAGCTGATTGGCTACCATGCACAGCTGCACCAGATTCTGCATGCACCAGTTTTAGTATATCTCCCCCCAATGTTTGTAGGTATATTTCCAGACAAATATTATTTAATTTTTAGTACAGAGTAGGGAGGGGTTAGAACCTCTGTAGAGTGTTTTTTGCTGTGTCTCTAAGCTAAATTCACTTTTTGTCCCGAACCAAAACTAAGAAAAAAATCTGGGTTGGAATTACGCTTTAAGCATTTATGAACTTGATAAAATTTAATTTTACCAATCCCAATTGCAGATATATTTTTAAAAAAAAGAGAAAAAAACTCTTTACATAAATTGTTGAACTGGCCTAGACCATCTGTGCTACAAACCAGATGTTCCAGGATAAAACGATTTGATCTGCATGACATAGCTCTGCATTAAAACGATAATGCCAAACTTCATATATATATATATACACCAACCAAGCAGGGCCATCTTTAATATTGAATGGACCCTAGGCAAACATTTTCTTGGGTCCTTCCGAACCCACTTTTTTCATGCAGTGTAGGCTCAAGGGGCAGCTGCTTTGGGCCCCACAACAATGACTGGGCTCGGGGCAGCTGCCCCTTTTGCCCTGCCTTAAAGACGGCCCTGCAACCAAGACCTGATGAGATATGTCACTAAAGTACTTGCTAGTTCATAGCAAGAGCTGAAATCTTCCACTGTAGACTTTAGAGTGGAAATAAACCTGAACAATGTCTCTCTTAGTGGGTCCCTTTTGGTCTGCTAAATATACAATTGAAAATGTTTTGTTACATCTGTGAAAAAAATACCAGCTGATTCTGCCAGAAATCTTGTAAACTGATAACATCTTGTGCACACGGAGGGGTTATGGAGAAAAGGAAGAAGACTGGAGATGAGAAGAGGGACTGTGTCCTGAGGTATCCATCAAGAAATTTAGTAGGCATGGCTGGCACCATGTGCTGGGATTTCCGAGCTCAACATCATCGTGTTTTCAGCTCAAATAGGAAGGTAGGGGAACACTCATTCTGGATCATCAAGAGTTTTTTTTATCTGTACCTGCAGTATGGTAAAGGAAAAAAACATGGGGAAATGTGAATGTATTCCAGAGATGTACAAAATACTTTTTTGCTTTGACGTACTGTACGTTTAAGCCATGGCTCGACAAATCCCAGGCGTCAGGTCGCCATGGCAAATAGAAATTGCACCCTGGCGTCTGGGCTTTTGTCAGGAGAGTTAAAAAAAAAAAAATCTTCTTCACACACTGGCACTCTGGACTCTGAGCTGCTGTGTGTCAGCTTTCTCCGGGAACACACGGCTGGCTCTCCATCAGTCAGTCTCTGAGCGCCGCTCCAGGGGAGGGTGACAGAGATGTGACAGAATGGCGGACATGGGGGGTGGAAGGACGAGCCTGACTGCTGACTTCCCAACTCCGCCAGTGCCGCTCCGGGGTGATGAGAAAAAAGTGCGGGATGTGAACTCCCTCCACTCTCCTCAGAGGCTGTGCACGGACACACGTTCCGTTCCTACCGTCACCCATCAGGGATCAGTGAACAGGGCAAGAGATCAGGGTGTGTGTGGTGTTGGACGATCACAAGGTGCCCAGGCTGTGTTGAAACAGATCTGGTAGGAGGCAGAAGAGCACGGCCAGCTGACTACCATGTGCTAGGAGGAGAGGTGAGTGAGCCATGGGCACCGAGCAAAGTTCGTAGTGCGGTCAAAATTTGTGAAGAGTGGGGGGGGGGGGGGTATTTGTGAAGAGTGATTGGTGAGAGGCAATAAGGGGTTTCCCCCTAAAACAGGTTTTTATCATCATTCTTTCTGGCCAGCCTATAACCCTGTCGTAGTGGCGTTGCATTATTGGCTGCCCGCTCTGCTGTAAGTTAGGGCTCGGGGGGTTAGGGGGCACAAATTACTTGTCCTGCTCCTGACTTTTTTGGCTAGCTTTTAGATTCAAAGAAAATAAGTCAAGCACTGGTTTAAGCCATTTAGACCAGGGGTTGACAACATTTTCAGTTACAGGGCCACATCGTATATTTTACAAATAACCGCAGGCCAAAAAAATTCGCTTCTTACCCCAGCTTGTTCAATTAAGCCTGGTAATAAAACCTGGAAGCTCATTGGTTTCTGCGCAGAAGTGAGCCTGATTTTGCACTCTCCAGCAATAGTACATAAACCCCATTGTGTACTTAAAAGTGGGGTATGCCTGTAATTGTTTTTTAAGTGAACAAATCAAGTCTAAATGAATGAATATGCCAATATGCTGATTTTTTTTTGTAGTCGGCATGATATATACTCACTGGCCACTTTATTAGGTACACCTGTTCAACTGCTTGATAACACAAATTGCTAATCAGCCAATCACATGGCAGCAACGCAATGCATTAAGGCATCTAGATGTGGTGAAGATGGTGAAGACGACTTGCTTAAGTTCAAACCGAAGAAATGGGATTTAAGTGACTGAACGTGGCATGGTTGTTGGTGCCAGACGGGCTGGTCTGAGTATTTCAAACACTGCTGATCTACTGGGATTTTCACACACAACCATCTCTAGGGTTTACAGAGAATGGTCCAAAAAAGAGAAAATATCCAGTGAGCGGCAATTGTGTGGATGAAAATGCCTTGTTGATGTCAGAGGAGAATGGGCAGAGATGATAGAAAGGCAACAGTAACTCAAATAACCACTCACTACAACCAAGGTATGCACAAATACCATCTCTGAATGCACAACACATCGAACCATGAGACAGATGGGCTACAGCAGCAGAAGACCACACTGGATGCCAGTCCTGTCAGCTAAGAACAGGAAACTGAGGCTACAATTCGCACAGGCCCACCAAAATTAGACAATAGAAGATTTGAAAAACGTTGTCTGGTCTGAGACTTGATTTCAGCTGCGGCATTCAGATGGTAGGGTCCGAATTTGGTGTAAACAACATCAAAGTAGGGATCCATCCTGCCTTGTATCAATGGTTCAGGCTAGTGCTGGTGGTGTAATGGTGTCAGGGATATTTTTTTTGGCACACTTTGGACCCCTTAGTACCAATTGAGTATTGTTGCTGACCATGTCCATCCCTTTATGACTACAGTCTACCCATCTTCCGATGGCTACTTCCAGCAGGATAATGTACCATGTCACAAAGCTTAAATTATCTCACCACTGGTTTCTTGAACATGACAATGAGTTCAATGTACTCAAATGGCCTCCACAGCCACCAGATCGCATCCAAAATAGCACCTTTAGGATGTGGTGGAACAGGAGATTCACATGGATGTGCAGCCGACAAATCTGCAGCAACTGCGTGATGCTATCATGTCAATATGGACCAAAATTTCTGAGGAATCTATGCCACAAAGAATTAGAGTGGATGTAAACCCACTCTCATCCTTTCTAAACTACTGCCATAGTGCTGATCTATAAGGATATAGATGCCTCCTGCATGTATCCTTACCTGTCAAATGTCTCCCCTCTGTCTGTTATGAGACCTGAAAAACTGCAGATTCTGTGGGTGGATCTGTTGTCTGGAGCTCGGTGGGTGGAGACGTGATGTCAGTAGACTCCCCGCCCACCTCTACACTCCCCTTGTCAACATGAATTTTCTCTTGTGTATTCCTTCTGCTATGATCACTAACATCCAATCAAAATCCAGAAAAGTAACCACATGACTTCAGAAAAGCTAAAGCCAGTGCACTAGATATGTAAATAACCTGTCACTCAAAGCAAGGGGGCGGAACGGACAAAGGTTTTTCTCTGTTTGTCTGTTTTATCTCACTGAACAATAAAAGAGGATTGCTCAGAGCTGGATTAACTCTTTGTGGCAAGACCTGGCACAAATGATACAAAATCTTATACTCTACATTGTGACAGCAAAAAAATAATAAAAAAATTGGGTTTACATCCACTTTAAGGCAGTTTTAAAGGCAAAGGGGGGTCCAACCTGGTACTAGCAAGGTGTACCTAATAAAGTGGCCGGTGAGTGTAATTTGGAACAAGAGGGAAGAAACTTCAGTAAAACAAAGCAAAGAAATTCCAAATAAACTTGAGTCCCCCTTACATCAAGTCCCCATCAGAGCCCCCTTACATCAGCATCCCCATAAAAGTCCCCCCTACATCAGAACCCCGTCAAGGGCCCACCTTACATGAGTCCCCCTCAGAGGGCTGGGACAAATCTTGTAACTGACTGTAGTTTGAAGACCCCTGATTTAGACTACCATGCATTTACACTGGGTTCTTATACTTCATATTGTGCAACCCACGTGTAGGAGTAAGAACAAACCCTCAAAGGGAAGAAAACTCTGGTGATTAGTGTACTTTTTTCAGTACTATGAGCCATCCTATGACTGATTTCTGGGAATAGGGATAGATTATAGAAGGAAAACCACAGAAATGTAAACAAGAAGAACTCACAGACCTAGTAGGCAAACCACCTGCAGGCAAAACTGGTTGATCTCCAACAGAAACTTTGCTAAGTGACCTCAATGTGAGCTGCCATGGAGAGAGAGGAAGCAGTACCCAGGGTTTCATTAAGCCAGGCTATAAATAACCAAGGAAAAACGAACAGACGTTATAGGTATACGAGACAAGTCAAGCTGGACCTGAAATGAGCTACGCCTAAGGGTGACACCCTCACTACAACACAAAAGTATGGGAAAGTTAACCCGCCTAATAACAATTACAAGGACCTAATTCAGCCGCTTACATCACATCTCTACATCTAAATATTGTTAGCATACCATTAGGTGTTCTTACTCATTCACATACCTTAATGTGATATTGAGAAATACATCCTGGATCTTGGCTGCCACATAATCTGTCACACAGCCAGTACAGGTACTAGACATGTTCTATCAGAGGAAATACTTTCTGAACAACAGAAAACAGCGAAGGCAACACTGAACAAAACAATAGTCAGATAACTGAACATTAAAAAACAAACAAAAAAAAAAACGAAATTAACAGGAAAAGGAACTCTCATTTTAAAGGAAACTTGTACAGGCCAAAATATTTAGGCTTTAATTGCTGACTTCTCTGGAAAATGCTATTTGCCTGGCTGTCATGCCCTTCCAATAGATTCAATACGTTTTGAGCTCCTAAAACACATACAAACAAGGTGTTTTGACTTCACTCTGAGCTTACCGGCTATATGTTTTGAGTCAGCCCGCAATGACAGCCGACACATTTCTTCTGTACGGGTTGCTGTTTGTTCAAGAAATATAAGCAAAGCACGTGTCTGATTTACTTCAATGCACAACATGAGGTCTTGTATTTGACTGTTCATAAGTTATTAACTAGCTTCAGAGGGCCCAACATCACCCACAGATGGTGGATGATGAATAAATTAGGATGTTGGATGATTTTTCCATGTAACCTACAAATGCGCAATTGAATTCTACAAATATAGGTGTACTTACCATTAAGTGAGGAACACTCTAAGCTGCTGGTCAAAACATGGGACTGTAGGCCACACTCACCCCCTACCTAAACCCCAGATACAACCCCACAAACCAACACCACCACATGCTTATTTTGGCATAAAAAAGGCTGCGACACTTTATTGGTTTAACACAATTCTCAACACAACCATTATAATTGAAACTTGTATAATAATACAAAAACCATAAATCATTCACATAAACTCTGCCCAGTTTTTGGAACTCGGGCAGTATCACTGTAACATCACCAAAAATGTCCCCCCCGCTTCCGGGGTGACCCTACCACATAAAATGTCGCGACGGGAGGGGGGGTGGGAGCTCTTCTTCCTTCTTTCCGGGCCGCTGCAGAGGACGTCCAGGACCCTCTGCGGCCCTTAAATATCCTCCTGGGGGAACCAGAACCTTCTCTGGCCCACTATTGGCTTGCTCACACCTGCAATATAATTTAAAGGAACAGTACCGCCCCTCCCCTGGCCTATTCTTCCTCAACCCCTTACTAAACAGAGAGGGGACAGGTGGCCCCAGTCCCAAGAAAGCGGGCCCCAATGCTTTTGCCCGCTTTTACATGGGACTGTAGGCCACACTCACCCCCTACCTAAACCCCAGATACAACCCCACAAACCAACACCACCACATGCTTATTTTGGCATAAAAAAGGCCGCGACACTTTATTGGTTTAACACAATTCTCAACACAACCATTATAATTGAAACTTGTATAATAATACAAAAACCATAAATCATTCACATAAACTCTGCCCAGTTTTTGGAACTCGGGCAGTATCACTGTAACATCACCAAAAATGTCCCCACCAGCCGGACTTGAGCAACAAGCCCGGCCTACCCCACATACGCGGCCCTCTCAATACAGTATTGTAAACCGAGGTTAAATATATCGGAACCCACATCCGAAAGATGGACCCCATCCTGCCGGTACAGGCCTGGGATCCCCCCCTCCAGATCCACGTGCCGATAACCTCCCAAGGACGGCATAAATTTAGCCATTGCTCGATTAATCCTCTTCCTCATTTTTTCCATCACCCTATGCAACGGAGAAGATAGCCAACACATGCGCGGCACTATCTCCGAGAATACGATGGTTGTACCTGGGGAAGTTAAATGAAAACGATAAAGATCCCTTTTAACTGAGGCCAACAACTCTAATGTTCGGGTGTTTCCTATATCATTCCCACCCAAATGCACTATTAATATTGAGGGGAGGGGCCAAACCTGACATAATCGTGATAAATGACAGTACAGCTGGTGCCACCTCATGCCCCGCACACCTTTCCAAAATAGAGTGAAGGATTCCGGCTGTAAGGACAGATTAGTTGAATACCTACGCTGAGCCGCACGCTTTTGTGCCCAGACGATATAGGAATGGCCCAGAATCCATACATAATGATGAAAACCTATGGATTAAAAAGAGAGATTAGGTCTGACATAACGCTTGAAACAATTGGACGACCATCTACCCAAACCCATAATGGCCGAAGCCGGGAGACCCTGATCAGCTGCGTCAGACGCAGCCCCTATCCTAAAAGAATGAGAGGAAAACTTTAATTTGTCCAGACCTAAATGTGCCATGCAGCGCTGTAGTACATATGTAAATTGATACCTAGTGACCGGGGACCGATCCCTATGTATCAGAAAATGGCCATCCCCCCGAGGACGCACCACCAAAAAACGGCTAACCACCACCACCGGGCACAGCGAGCTATCCTCGCCTGCTGATAACGACACCCATTCCCCACGACCCATCTGGTCCCTTTTAGACTGCCGCAGGAAAAGAAACACCCTCCCATCCTCTACTAGCACATGCTCAGCTAACATGCCCCGCGAACACGTCTTGGAACCTGGAAGCAATTCCGAGACCCGAAAAGCTCCAAAATAGGCCAATACAAAGGCGGTTTGGAATAGTAATGCCTCATACTCCGTAAAACACACCACCAATGTCGCCTCGCAAATCCGTCTTAGTAATAACCGACCAATGGGCCTCCGTCCATCTGGGGTAAAATTGTGTTTTTTGTAACCCTTCAAAGCCTGTTTTACTGAGAAAAAACTAGAGCAAGGCGGGAGCTGCCGCAGACGCAAGAAAAAGGATACCCCGGCCAGCGTCTTTGCAATGTAACTGTGCGACAACCGCCGTTCCATCAAAGAAACCAGAAAAGCCAAAATAGCCGATTCTGAGGGTGCGTCCCAGGCAAAACCCGTACAGCCGGCAAACGCCACCCATTTCCTCCATGCAGCAGAATAATCCACCCATGTATGCGGGGCAACTGATTGCCTAATAACCTCCAAAACCGGTGTTAGATCAAATCCCACAGGTAATCCGGGCACGGAGTGCCTACCTCGTCCGCCTCCGGCAGCAACCGTCGAAAACGCTGCATCTGGAAACGGGAAAGAGAATCCGCGATCACATTCAGCACTCCTGGCGTATACCGTGCCTTAATCCATATATTAAACTTCAGGCATAAAAAAACCAAATGACGCAGGATTTTGACTACAAACAGAGAACCGGAAGAAAGACAGTTGATTGCGAAAAGGACCCCTTTATTGTCGGTTTCCACCAAAATCCGCTTATTGGCAAAGAAATGGCCCCACAGCGAGACTGCCACAGCACCGGAAATAGCTCAAGGAGCACAATGTTCCTTGTAGCCTTCTTGTGGACCCAGGACTCTGGCCAGGCACCACAACTCCAATGTGACCCCCAAACTGCCCCAAAACCCTTGGAACCCGCCGCGTCGGTAAATAAACGAAAATCTGGAGCAAAAATAAAATCCGACTGAAAAAAGGATCTACCATTGAAATCCGCCAAGAAATCCCATACCAGCAAGTCGTCCTTAAGCGTTCCCGTCAACCTGATGTGTGCGGACGGGGACTTCAAGCCCGAAGTAGCGAGATACAATCGTCGCGAAAAGATCCTACCTACCGGCATGATCTTGCAAGCGAAGGCCAGCAGGCCTAGTAACGATTGCATTTCTTTCAACAGCACCTTCCGGCGTCTCAAGAAAAAGGCGATAAGATTCCGCGTCCTTACCACCTTTGCCATAGGCAGGCTAAATTCCATAGCCTCCGTGTCCAGTTGAATTCCTAGGAATTCCATCTGCGTTGTCGGTAGACAAGTCTTCTCCCTCGCCAGAGGAACACCAAAATGGCCTGCCATCACTGTGAATAAATGCAATAGACGGGAACAAAGCGTAGATTCCGCTGGTCCGACAAACAAAAAATCGTCTAAATAATGTACCACCGTGTCCTGACCTGCCTCAAAACTCACGACCCAATGGAGGAACGTGGAAAATGACTCAAAATATGTACAAGACAGGGAGAACCCCATTGGTAGGCATTTGTCGAAAAAATAAGCACCCTCGAAACAAAATCCCAATGAACTGAACGCCGCCGGAGCAATGGGCAAGAGCCGAAAAGCCGACTTGATGTCCGCTTTTGCCACAAGCGCCCCCCGGCCTTGTGCCTTAATCTTGACAATGGCTTCTTCAAATGTCGCATAAACCACCGAGCATGAATTAACGTCGATGTCGTCATTCAACGAACCCCCCTTAGGGAAAGAGAGGTGCTGAATCAAACGGAAGGCGTTCGGCTCCTTTTTAGGCACTACCCCAATTGGTGAGATCCGGAAATTAGGAAAAGGCGGCGCACAAAAAGGCCCTGCCATCCGCCCCTCCGCTATTTCTTTCAAAACCTTCTCCCGTACCACCTCCGGAAAGCGCCGGACGGACTTCAAATTCTCCATAACAGTACAACCTTTGCCTGAGAACACCGGAAGGGGAAAACCGAATGAAAAACCGTCAATTAATAAAAGCGCCTTCTCCCTGTTTGGGTACAGATCCAACCAGGGGCGCATGTTTCCCAGCCTCACCGGCGTGCAGGCTCTTTGGAAAAGTATCCCTGGAAGACGGCGGCGCTGACTTCCGAAAACATTTCACCATCGGGTGGGGCCCTGCACAGACCGAGCACTCGTGCCTATACTTGCATGCCGCGTTAAAACGGCACGAACTTTCGTTAAAGGCGAAGCAACAACCTCTGCGGTACCCCGGGGTACCTGGGGTACCCTGGCTCGACTTAGCCAGAGGTGCTTTCTGAGGAACGATCAGGTTAAGCCATAAGCCCACGTCCTTCATCCCCCACCTCAAAGACGGATGTACCGCCAGTTTCTGGCGGAAGGATTCGTCGTAGAAGTACCAGCCCAAACCGCCAAAACTTTTATAGGCCTCCAACACGTGATCCATATGTTGAAAAAGGCCCCCGCTCAACTCCGGCCGTTTCTCAACCAATACACTGGCAAAAACAAAAAATGCCTGTAACCAGTTATTAAAAGAGCGAGCCACCGGCCTGCGCCTATCCTCCTCCTGCCTATCCTCCCCCCTCTTCTCCGTTTTAAAAATAAAATCCTTAGCCGCCGAAAGGAGGGATAGCATATCCACAAACTCCCCAGCCCAAATTTTTTCCTTCACTGACCCTGGTAAGTGATAACCTAAGGGGGACATCTCACATGGCACCCAGCCCATACTTCTTTCATACTCACCTCCGGGACTGACCTTCTAGCCGTCTCCCTAGGCGAGCGCAACTCAGGGCTGTATATCGCGCAACCTAGCAAACTATCTGACACTGGGTTAGTAATAGGAGAGGTATGAAAAGAACCAGCAGTAGAAACCAGTGTGGGTGCAGCAGCAGGGAAAGCAAGAATAGGGATACCAGCAGCAGAAAGAGCAGAAGAGATAGCTGACAGGTAAACCATTACATCAGGTGTTACATTATTTCTTAACTCACCCTGCGCCGCTGGAGCTGGTACTGGACCTGGTACTGGACCAGATATCAGAGCTGGCACCGGAGTTGCCACAGGACCTGAAAGCAAGGCTGGTGATGGGACGGGCAGTGGAAATTGCACCGTAGCTGGTACAGAAACTTGACTCTCTGGAACAGAGGCTGACCCTTGACCTGTCAGCACCATAGGTGTTGCTGTAGCACGTGCTGACGCCTCCAGTCCTGGCTGCACCATGCCGAATACGGTGCCTGGAACCAGGGCATCCTGCCGAGCCAGCAGCTGAGTGGAAGCTGCAGCCTGATGTCCGGCGCCCGCTGCGCCATCTTCCTGCGTCTTCCCCCCTGAGGCACAGAGCTCCCGCCCCGCCTTCTCGCAGGGGACTGTGACTGACGTCTCTTCTTCTGCCCAGGCCACCGCCCGGGCTCCGTTTCTTCGCCGCCTGCCCCCGCACTGGCCGCGGGGTTACGGCACTCGTCCTCCCTCGTCTGCCGCTCCGGGGGTACACTTCGCCGTGTAAGTCGCCTAGGGGAAGGCACCGCCGCTCCGCCGTCATGCTGCTGTGCCGCTTCCTCCACCACCGATGGCACGTCTTCCTCCAGGGACATCTCCAGGCACCGCCGCAGCCAGGCTTCTCCCCCCCGGCTCTCTGCTCGCTCCACGAATCCGCGGATCAGGTCCTCCATTTACCGGTACGTGCAGCTCTTCTTCCTTCTTTCCGGGCCGCTGCAGAGGACGTCCAGGACCCTCTGCGGCCCTTAAATATCCTCCTGGGGGAACCAGAACCTTCTCTGGCCCACTATTGGCTTGCTCACACCTGCAATATAATTTAAAGGAACAGTACCGCCCCTCCCCTGGCCTATTCTTCCTCAACCCCTTACTAAACAGAGAGGGGACAGGTGGCCCCAGTCCCAAGAAAGCGGGCCCCAATGCTTTTGCCCGCTTTTACATTCTGATTAGGTGTACGTATCTAATGCCGGGTACACACGGGCTGAAAATTGGATGAAAACTGTCAGTTCGGCAGGAACCAGCCAACCTTCGGTCCGCGTGTACAGCTCTCACGACCAGCTTCTGTCGAAAGGTAATGCTGGAAAACCAGCATCCGATCAGCACTGGCAGCCACCGGCTTGTGTTAGTATAGCAATCTGTAATTTATTTTTTTCATTCAGCCTGCTGGGTTGAAGGAAAAAATAAACTTATAGCGTGTACCAGGCTTAAGCGTATTCTCACACTGGGCAATATTGATTGGAACCCCTTCCCCACTCCCCTATGTTGTGTGCTCATACTATGCTGGTCCTGATCACATTTACATCATCACCTCTGATCCCTGCTTCCATGCTTCATGAGTGCTCAATAAGAGTTCTGCGCTTTTCGCTTACACTGAGGTGAACCTTGCCCCAGACTATCTTTTCCAAGCAGTCTAGGACATGGTATGCTTAACTTTGCAAAATAACTGGACTAAGTGGGTAAACCATGGCTGGGCATGATTAAAACACCTAGTGTGAGATCCCCCCCCCCCCCAAAAGTTATCTGCATACAGTTATCCACACACAAAGGTGGCATGATTATCACCTTAGTTTGTCAGTATCTACGGTGATGGACATCAAATTGCCTTTGTACCCAACACTTTGATCATTTCACAGCCACGGTTGTGTCATTTGATCTGAAACTCCAGTAATGCCAACCAAATACATCAACATGACAGTACAGGCTTCATGTAAAACCAAAGTTAGTTTCACTGAACCCCACTGTTGTATGAGCGGTTACTATATAAAACTCAAAAAGCATACACCTTGTAGCATGATTTGCAGTCCGTTACAGTAACTGAGGATACTTTTAAAGTGGATGTAAACTCAGCTTTTTTAACTTGATCCTTCAGGTAGGCATCTAAAAAGACCTACCTGTTGGTACAGTGAGTGTCTCCTAAACTTACACTGTTTAGGAGATATTCACACCTGAACCAGCTGGTGACATCACTGGCACATGCGCACTGAATTGACAGCACACGATGGCTTAAACTGCCAGGGGGCCCACATTCTTTTTTTGTTATTCCACTACTGCTTTAATGTCGTATCTTCTGATCGTTAGGCCTCTTGCACACTGTACTGATGTATGAGCATCAGACATTGCTGGCAGAAAAACCGAGAGGATGAGCTGTATATCACTTCTGCGTATTTACGTGTGTAGCGGGCATATACTTTTCTATCATGTTTAAAACTGGCAGAGACACCAGTGATGTATGGTTCCCTGCGGCCCAGTAGATCACTGTCCCTGTGGGCTGGGGTTGAACCATCGCTGAGTGCCGTACCCCTTTTTGACCTCTCTCAGCGGTTGTATGGTGGGGCGGGGTTACCCGCCGTGCTTGCTGGGAGAGGGTATGGAGGGGCCGGCCATCTTTGTCACGGGGTCGAGTCCCAGGCACCTTCAGCCTGAGGGCTGTGGTTCGTGGTGGGTGTCCAGGCGGCCTAGGCCTGGACGCCCGGAGCCCGTGTTCCATCCCAGGCACCTTCAGCCTGGGGTGAGGTACCCGGTTGGAGGCCTGTGGCCCAGTACCTTCCGCTGGGTCCCGCGAGAGAGGGATCATCCTAGGGGGCCCCGGGAGTGGGGCACCCGAATCCAGAGGCGTAAGGGACCGGAGGAGGGACTCACCCGAAGACCTGGTGCAGCAGATTGCCAGTGCCGGGTGTACCTTTGGAGACCGCCCGGAGGGATATCTTTCCCAAACAGGGGCCAAGTTCAAAGAGGAAGTTCAGTCCACGTTCAATGACCGGTGGCAGCGGTCCAGCTATTTCACTCAGGTCAGTGGCAGGGGCCTGCTATTAGGCCCGTGACAGGGGCCTCAGCGGTTCATCCGGTCTGTGGCAGAGACCACCCTCACGGTCGGTGGCAGAGACCGTGCGCCAGGCCTATTCGCTAAAAAGGAATAGGAGAGTTCATTGTGCCTGGGCCTACTCGTATCCACACCCCCTGTCTGTTCGTTGAGGGAGTCTAACTGATTGTGTTTCATCCTGACATTGGAAAATAAAGGAGTGTTGGATTTTTATTGGTGTGGGGCTCATTTACTGGCAGACACTGTTCCACAGAAGAAGCGGAGGCTCTAAACACCGAACACCGACCCGAAGGTAAAGAAACTTTGCTCACACCACACAAACATCTGCGGTGAAAGCTTGGCGTGGTGACCCCGCACTCTCTCCAAGGTACCCCTAGACAAAAGCCAGAGAGAAAGAAACCGGAGCAAGAGAGAGAGAGAGTGGGGGGGGGGGCGCTACACGTGTATTTGCAAGTATGCACACACAAGCAGGAAGCATGGCATTTGTGCATATTTTCGAGTATTTGTACAAAAATAACTCAGATTACTGTGTTTTTTTTTTACTGATCAATACATAGTGCATGTATACACCATTGTGTGTACAGGCACATTGAAAACAATGCTCTGCATTCAGATTAGTAAAAAAAAAACATGCGATTGCCTGCAAACTGAGCGTTTTCAAGCAGCAGCGTGTAAGAGGCCTTAAAAATGTTTTGAGACAAACCCTTGGTCAGGTGCCAGAGCCCAAAACACACTCAGTGTATCGTAACTAAATACAAATGGAAGTTTTCAGCTAGTAGTGTCCTTTCTAATAATAGAACCATGAAATGTGGAAGTGGTGTGCCCAGGGCAGGTTGGTTCCAGCGGTCAGGAGTTTTACAACCTGGTACTGAAGGTATACCTTGGAGAATTTGAATTAATATTAATTGCAATTCCGTTTAGCAAGTAAACATAGGACCTGTATACAGTGGAAGTTTTCCTGAGCTTGTGTTTATTTGCATCACAGGATTCACTGAGCCCCACAGGAAGCACAATTTCCAATTTAGATAGGTGTTCAAAGTAAACACCCAATCCATAAGATAAGTCTTAGTAGTCCATAGGTGAGCAAAGTCTGTCTTGGGCCTCATGCAAACTCATGGGCCCCAGATTCTGGCTTCTAGCTGCAGGCGGGAGGCACAGCTGCTGGCAGCTGTCAAACTCTATGGGAGGCTGAAAGCTGCTGTGGCTGAACAGTGCACCGAGTGGTACTGGTGTTTAGGTCAGTATGCGCTCAGGAAGGAATGCCCAGAACACATACTGCTTGTGTTTTGCTCATTTGTCCCTGGATGCATACTGCCCTAAACACTAGTACCACTCGGTGCACTGTCCAGCCCAATCCAGCTGCAGCACCTTTAAGCCTTTTATAAAATTTGAGTGGGGCTGGATGGTGCATGTGTCTTTGGACTGCAGCTCAACATCAGGATCTCATGCACCAGGGCTAAATGTGCGGGCTCAAAAGTGATGCACAAAAAGATATTTGTCCATCCTCTCAAAGGAGTTGTTGGAGACCCAGCATTAATATTACCAGATGACAACAGTAGCACATACACCTTCCCTCTGTTTCAGACTTGCCTTTTATTGTTTGATAAACTATTAATTATGACTTCCATAGTTTCCAATCAAACGATACACGGTCAGTGAAAACATCCTTCATTATGACATTAGTATACCATGCCTTAGCTCATTTTCACTGGCACAGTTGCCTTTTAAAAGCTCATAATAGTTAATTTCCATTGGCTGCTCCTAAATTGGACCTTTGAATAACTTTCCAAGTTTGCATGGAGGACTACCTGATATGTTAAAATATATAAGCGCGAGTATAACTTTACAAACATTTCTACTATATTTTATTATTTAGAACTGCTTTGACCTAGAAAAAGGCGTAGACTGCTGCAAACCTGTCCTGAAAAACTATTACCGTATTTGCCGGCGTATAAGGCGACTGGGCGTATAAGACGACCCCCTAATTTTCCAGCTAAAATTTTGGTTTTGGGATATACTCGCTGTATAAGACGACCCCCTTCCGACTAGCCATGCCTCACCATACCTCACTGTGCCATTGCATACCTCACTGTGTCCCTGCATGCCTCACTGTTCCATTGCATACCTCACTGTGCCCCTCAACGATCACATACCTTATCCCTGACATGTAGAATCTCAGTCAGACCGCGGCCGTCCATTTTTCAAAAGCCGCGCCTCCTCCTCGTGCTGTTCTGTGATAGGCGGAACACTCAGCTTCCCAGCAGACACTGTGTTCAGTGTTCCGCCTATCACAGATGCCCTCTAATCCGAGGACGAGAAGGCATCCGTGATAGGCGGAACACTGAACAGAGGCTCTGCTGGGAAGCTGAGTGTTCTGCCTATCACGGAACAGCACGAGGAGGAGGCGCGGCTTTTGAGAAATGGACGCGGTCTGACTGAGATTCTACATGTCAGGTACGTACCGGCGTATAAGACGACCCCCGACTTTAAAGAAGATTTTTATGGGTTAAAAAGTCGTCTTATACGCCGGAAAATACGGGGCACTGATCTGTGTCAAACATTTATTGAGCACTGCCAATAACTGCATAGACACCAGGATTTTCATCTCTGGGTAAGCATTTCAGTTAACCTCCCTGGCGGTATGATTCTGTCAGATTTTAGGTGCTGAAAGCCGTACAATTATTTTGCATGGAAATTTGGCGTTTTATATTGTAGGTCTGTAATTCTTAAAAATAACTCACTTAAATCTGTCCAAACAAGAGTCTAGTAGACATCCCGGGTATGATAAAGTTTGAAACACAAAATCATAAATTATAATATAATAAATAACTATAAATAATTATAACAAATAATAATATAATAATAATAAAAATTATTTAATAATGTAATCAAATCAAAAACACTGAAATTTGCTCAGTTGCAGAATTGTCGCTGTCATTAGATTTAGTGTTTGATGATGAATTCCCACACAAATCGCTATCGCTCAATTCTGCGAGTGATTCTAATTTATTATCGCTGTTTTCTAGCTGGTCTAAAACCACTTTTGACATAAAGGCACACGTTTTGGTTGCTATGGACAATCTCCTTTTTCCAGGCAGAAAGAACATTATTTATTATATAAAAGTGCATGCAGGACACTGGACAGACCACTAGGGACAAAGGGGATGTGTAATTTTTTTTATACAATACTGCAATCTTTAAGATTACAGTGTACTGTATGTGTATTGTGTTTTAACTTTTTTGAATTTGGCGCCGACCTCTGCCCCCGTGCGCCGCAATGTTGCAGGGAACGGAGCTTGGCGGCACTGTGTGTGAATCGAGCGAGGAGACAGCTCGCACACACAGCGGGGAGACATCGCAGGATCCAGGGAACAAGGTAAGTAACTCTCCCTGTATCCTGCGATGCAGCCCGAGTCTGGCTTGAGGTTACCGCTAATGGTACTGAAACCTTACCCGAGCCAGACTCGGGAATACCGCCAGGGAGGTTAAAGGAGTAAAGTCCAGCCTGAGCTCGTTTGGCTGGGCTTCTCCTATGGATCACAGGAATGCAAATCATTTTGCACTCCTGTGACCGATTTTCTGCTGACGTCACTGGAATCAGTCTAGACACCGCATCATCATGACAATAAAGTCTGGATCTGCCACGTGCCTGGACTGATACCTGTCTCAGCCTCTTAGCGAGCCGCTGAGAGACTAAGATGGCCGCTCCACATCCCTCCACAGCTCAGGGCTCCAATGAGCGTGGAGGAGCATAGAGGAGAGCTGACGACTGACAGGCAGCAGCTCTCCACTCGGGGAGCTGAGAGAACCAAGCCATCTGCGATGTTTGATCGCTCGGTTCTCAGTGCAGAGGCGCCGGGGGACAGATGCAGCATCCACCTAGGTAAGTATGATGGGTTAAAAAAAAAACCCACATACTTTTTTATGGAAGTAGATGCTGACCCTTGATAATGTCTAAACAAAAACGGTACCATCCTTCTGGACAGAAAAGAACATGAAGGCATAGTCAGGGAGGGTACTGAGAAGTCCGTAAGAGGTGAAAAATATTGATATGTATTTTTACTTACACATTGCTAACATGCATGCAGTTAATGTGGCCAATTACTCCAAAAAAGGAGTTTGTTCCCATCCAATTTTCCCATCCAGTGTTTTTTTCTGTTTGTATGAGCTTTCTTTAAGTTTTACCTCCGGCCTGGCCCCTGCCACCATACCCATGTCACATCTCCCAGGAGGTTGCAGAACCAGGAACACAGAGAGGCCAGAGGGTGGGTCCAGGGCACTATTGGGGGCGAATTACCTGAACCTAGAAGAGAGCCAAGACCAAGATGGCAGCACAGGACCTAGACTAAATAACCAGCAGATTGAGGCTGGACAATACTGGATCCACTGGGTGAAGGAGAATGTGTTTTGAAGATAACTCAACAATACAGGTAAGAGAGGAAAAAAAAAAAAAAAAAGGGGTGAGTGAAGTTCCTTTTTAACATTAAAAAATATATATATCGGATACTAGGTCCATTTAAAAAAAAAAAAGGCACAGGGTGAACTGAAATGACTGATGAACAGATGTAAGACCAGTTTTGCGAATGGAAAGAAAGCACCACTATAGATAAAAACATGTATTTCCATTTATCCTTCCTTTAAAGCGGAGGTTCACCCAAATTCACAACTATACTGTAACACAACTGCTGTAATATGTATATCATCAAAGGACAAAACTTTTTTTTTTCCAATATATAAATACCTTGTATTTGCCTTTTCATAAAGCGACTTCCGGGATTCCCTCCCGCGGGAGTAGGCGTTTCCAAGCCTTTCTCCGGCGCCGCAATGCAATGTGGGACTTGGCTGCAGGGACTTGGTATGCAGTGCTGCGAAATCTCGAGAGATTTCACATACGACATGACGCATGACGCCAGTCACGTGACAAGGGCGTCTCTATTTAGATTGTGCATACCATCACAACGCGGCCCCGTTGTGATGGCAACCTTTTCATTTACGGCGCTACTCCAGGAAATGATTGCTTGTGGGCTTCACAATGCCCACAAGCAAAATGGAAACACAGAGAAACATATTTTATAACTCCTTCTTTACGAGGAAAACGGACAGCGGATACCAGCAGAAACGAAACAAGTAAGTGTACTTTATTATTGGGAAACCCCATTGAATGCAGGAAAAAAAAAAAAAGTTTTGCCGCGGAACCTCCGCTTTAATTGCTGATATAACTTTCCAGTTGCAGCTCCACAATATCCTGGTGTTACACTTTCTGGATCACATCCAACAGTCTGATGCTGCTACATAAACATCACTGTCTGAACGAGATGCTTACAAAGCTGTCCAAAATGTTCTGCAACTGCAAGAATTGAGGCTATATTGGAACGTTATAATTTGTGTTTGTACATATGGGATTAAACTGTCAGCTACATGAATTTCTGACCACTCAGCGCTATCCAAACCCCACAATCAAGCTTTGTTTTTCAGAGACGCCTGCAAACACATTGCTAGTTCAGGGCTACTTATGTGGTAAATTGATGATTATGTATGTGGGAGGACTTGTACACATTGAGAACTGAGGAAAGGATTATGGCACATCAGGACTGTCCTCTGTGCAATCAGCTGAAAGAAGTTTACTACTGTTTAATGAATGGAGACTGGAGGTAGTTGGCATGTGACAATCTTTCTTTTCCACTTCAGTGAATAGTAAATTAAGCATTCTCCCAGGTCATGAACACACAGGATAAACGTCACTCAGGGGGTATACAGAAAGCTGATCTTGTGTGTGTGTTAGCCAAGTGCAAACATTATTTTAATCATAGAAAAATTGTAGCCCTTCTAGATCAAATTGCGTTTTTTAAGGGCCGGTTCACACTGCTGCGATGTCAGAGTTCGGATGTGATTCGCACCGCACTGCAGTGCAAATCACATGCGATCTCTGTATAAATCATATGGCTGAATTCGCATCAAACTGGCACAGGATTTTTTGTCCGCAGCAGAATCGGATTGCATGGGTGTTTACACCCATGCGATCCGATTCCTGTCCAAGTTTGCAGATCGCACTGCGATATGCGAACTGATTTGGGGGTGTCATTAACTTTTAACTGACACTCCCAGCAGTTCGTATAGGGCAGTGTGAACTGCCACCGGGAAACCTGGGATGCGGGAACTCGCAGTGGATTTTCAGGGTTTCCGCATCGCAGCAGTGTGAACCGTCCCTTAATGGCATAATTTGTAACACCCATCGGGGTTAAATGAGAACTCCATTTAGGATTAAAATCACCAATGAGATCAGGTCTAGTGCACTCTGTTTATGGTCTGTGTCAGAAGTTGCAATAATACAAATTGTAGCAACTAGGTGTAATCTGCAATCTTGGCATGGGCGTCTATGAGATTGCAATCCAGTATTAGGCCCTAGTGCAATGGCTAGTTGTGTCCACAACACAGAAACAGAAATGTGTCACAAGAAAGCTTGTCTTTCTGTTATGGTCAAAAATCATTTTGAACCCATACCATTTTTTGCGACACAAAAATGGACAAAAGAGGCACGTGTAGATCGCTAGTCATGTTACGCTTTTTTGCTGACTATTGTGCTTTCCTGGTGTTCTCTTTTAACAAAAATTCTAAATGATTTTTAAGTACAATCCATACCAGAACTTAAAGGAGTTGTAAAGGCAGAAGGATTTTTCTCTTAATGCATTCTATGCATTAACATAAAAACCTATGTGTGTAGCAGCCTCCCCAGCACCCCCCAATTACTAACCTGAGCCCTATCTCTCTCCAGCGATGTTCACGAATGTCTAAACCACAGGTGTCAAACACAAGGCCCGCGGGCCGAATCCGGCCCTCCAGGCCATTTCATGTGGCCCTCGCACCTCTCCTGCAGCTGCAGGAGAGCTCCAGCCCTTCTCTAGTCCTCCTTCAGACCCTTACTTTCTTCTTTCAAGCAATGCATCCAGCTTATTTCCAGCAGCAGCATAAGGAAAGGGGGGTGCACTGTGATGTAAGGGAGAGTGGTGGGATTCAACTTCTGATGGTGGGGTGGCTCTAATGTAAGGGAAGGGGATGCGCTGGACATCTAATCTTACAGATACAACCGGCCCTTTTGAGAACAATCATAATGCTGATGCGGCCCACAATGAAATTGAGTTTGACACCCCTGGTCTAAACCATCCGGGACACTCCTCTTGATTGGCTGAGACAGCAGCGGCGCCATTGGCTCCCGCGGCTGTCAAACAAAAAATCAGTCTGCCAATCAGGAGGGAGTGGGGGCGGGGTCGGGGCTCCGTCTCTGAATGGACACACGCAGCTGTGACTTGGCTCCAGTGCCCCCATAGGAAGCTGCTGACTGTGGGGACACTTGGTAGGAGGGAGGGGCCAGGAGCAGCGAAGAGGAACCCGAGAAGGAGGAGCCGGGCTGCTCTGTGCAAAACCAACTGCACAGAGGAGGCAAGTAGAACATGTTTGTTATTTTTTTAAACGTGACTTTACAATCACTTTAAAGTGTTACTAAACCCAGGACCCTGCTTTCACTATATCTGGTCTCCCACAGAACATGGAAATGCAATTATTTTATCAAATATAAACTGCTAAATACCTTTTCTCATCAGCAGTATATATGACTTATGACTTCTATCAGACTTCTATCAGTGTCAAGCCGAACACTAGTTAAAGCTTGTAAAGCTAAATCTGAAGACAAAAACCTTCAGAAAATCTAATAGTGTGTGTGGGGTCTAATTGTGGGGAAAAAAAAAGGACAAATGGCCTGATCATGAAGGGCGGGGGGGGGGATCTTCCGGAGGTCAAGTGGTTAAAATACTATTTATAGGACATCAAGTTATTTGTATACCTAACCTCTTATGCATACCTTTTCATTCAGAGCTGTCACCTGCTCAGGCCAGTGTATACATTGCTTTATTTACATTAAGCTTGGCTGCAGTGTAACGGCAAACAAGAGGAGAAAGCAAGGAAACCATCTGGTTGCCATAATGTCTTCATTCACTATCTGCACTTCCAGGAGCCATAATGATGGATTCTATGTTGCAATACACTCTAAATAATCAGCGGAGATCCCAAACTGCTACAAGAAAGTATCCTCTGAATGAGTAAAGTTACAGAGTAGACGAACACCTCTGCAGACCAGGACCAAGAAGGCTTTAGTTATCCTTCTAGATGTGTTGTTGGCTTTTAATATTTTCATGTCTGGAATCATAAGGGATGAGACTTGGCTAACCTGTACAAAGGCAGATTTAGAAGTACAGTTAGCAGCAGTTAAAGAGTTAATGGGAGACTCCAGCGACAAACAATGTGTGATATGCCTGTTACTTTGCTTAGGTGTGTCTGTAGTAACTCACAACTCATCCTAGCTTAGTGCAGCCTCAATAATTGCACCTCCTAACAAACACTGGCTGCATGTAGGACAGAGAATCCAATATGCACCTTGGGAATCGTGCTTCCAATTTTAGCGATGCCTGCGTTGTATGTTACAGCTGTGGCTTCCAGCTCTGTAATAGGCTTCTAAGGCAAAGCCATAAGCCCATCTTAGATAAGTGGTTCTCTTCAGGTCAAAGCGAATCAATATAATGATCAAAAAAAACAAAAAAAAACAGATTCCTTTGTCAGCTAACTAGTTATCTCAATAGCAGGAAGCAGTTCAAAGAGAACATAAAAATGTGTTCCAACAAATCCAGTGGTAATAAATTGTCCCACCGTTTCCACTGTTGTGATACATAATACTTTTTATGTGATTTTATTAAGACTTAATATAGCAGGAAAGCATATTAGATGAGAGAAAGCTGCACAGGCATTTAAAAACTCTCAGTCTATAGCAGGGGTGTCCAAACTTTTTTTCAAAGAGGGCCAGATTTGATGAAGTGAACATGCGCGGGGGCCGACCATTTTGCCTGACATTCTTTGAATCATTAAAATTCGGTCTAAGTGTGTTCATTTGAGCACTAATACACTGCCCAACAAGAATTATCTTGCCTTTGTGGCTGTGTGAGTAAAGAGATGAGCTCAGGCGTATTATTTGGATATACCGTACTGGTTTCAGGAAAAAAAAACAAAAAAATTTAAATAAAGAACTGTGAAGCAAAATAAGGGTCAGTGCCCATCTGCAGACCCCCAATTGCCAGGAATGCAGCACCCACCATTGCCAGCAATGCAGCACCCACCATTGCCAGGAATGCACTCACCCATCATTGCCAGGAATGCAGCACCCACCATTGCCAGGAATGCACTCACCATTGCAGCCTGTCCCAAGTGTCCATCTGCAGCTGTGCCCAAAAATTAAGCTTTATCGTTTTTAAATGTTGCCGCCCGCCGAGATACTTAGAGCCGGATGTCCTGTGTACTCGGCTCCTCTCACAGTCCCGCCCCTTGGCCCGGCTCCTATGATGCACATAACACAGGTCCAATAGCGGGACTGGGCGTGACTGCGAGTGGAGCCGAGCCTAGACGAGTACACAGTACACTCGGCTCAGGCTATTTCGGTGGCGCTCGCTCCCCTCACAGACACACAGCAGGGATCGGCGTATAACACGCACCCACGATTTTCCTTGATTTTAAGGGAAAAAAAGTGCGTGTTATACGCTGATAAATACGGTATATCTTTTGTGGCCCTGGCACTGGGATATCGTCGGGGGCCACAAAAGATATATATGTTTAGATAACCAGGCGGGCCGTTCAAAACCGGGCCGCGGGCCGGACTTTGGACATGCCTGGTCTATAGCAATCTACCGATTCCTGCCAATAGTGCCACATATGACATTTATTTATTACAGGTACTTCTATAGCGCTGTGTAAATTTACACAGCACTTCACATACAATTTATATATATATATATATATAGTACATTCACATCAGTCCCTGTCCCTAACTCACACACACACACATATGTATATACATATACACATATATACACACACACCCACTAGGGCCAATTTAGACAGGAGACAATTAACCTTCCATCATGAATTTGAAATGTGTGAGGAAACCAGAGTATTCAGAGGAAACCCACACAGGTAGAACATGGTTGGGATTTGAACCGGCAACCCAAGTGCTTCTATGCGTAAGTGCTAACCACTTATCCACTGTGCAGCCCTTTTCTTTTAGAGATCTGTAGATGGCTCATGTTCCTGGTTGTAAGAAGCCCTGTCACACAGAATAGAAGTTTCCACTCCATACAAGATCTTAAATTGTGTTTGCAGACCCTATAATCCAGCTATTCTCAACCAGGGTTCCTCCAGAGATTCCTCCTAGGAGTTCCTTGAACTGTGGCTGATTTACCTACCATTTTATGGTGCCTGCCTAGTTCTTTAGCCAATGCCACTTAGAGTAGGCAGTGCCATGACACCAGTGATCTTTTCAGCAGTCTGTAGAGGGAAAATATTCCCAATGACCAGAAATGTAAGGTTCATTTTTCCCCAATAACCCCAAAGAATGTTAAGCAAGCATTTGCCTAGGACCCTAAAATTATTTCAAGGGTTCATTTGGGGTAGAAAGGTTGAGAAAGAATGCCAAAATCAGTAACCACAGTCACAATGACATTGGAGTGCCATGTCATTGGGGTTTATGTACTAAAATTGGAGATGCCAAAATAAGGCTCACTTCTGCATCAGCTTCTAACCTCAGCCTCCCCTTAGCGTCCCCATATGTACCATTGGAAGCTAACCTGTTACCATCAATCACGGTTCATCCAGAAAAGGTGCTGTATCAGTAATGTGCATTTCACTAAAAAAAATGTGTATAATGAAAAAAAAAGTAGCATTGCTTCCCTAAAAGGACAAAAATAAATAAATAAGACTTGCGGTGTTTAACTACAGGTTGTAGATTTTTAGCACCGTATCAGTTAATAATTCCCAGCGTCACCTATTAGAGCAGGCTTCTGACAGTACATACACAAAACTCCACCTTTGTTTAACAACACTCTAGGGCAGCCAGCTACAGGGTGAACGGTGCTTTAGCCAGAAAGTTGGATGGAAGACTGCCTGAGTGCCTGGTGCCCTGTTTGCACATTTGGAGACATTCCTCTCCACATAGCTTCAAGCATTTGGTGCCAATAGTAGATATGTTTGTCTAGGATGTTGAAGAAGACTCAACAATTTGTTAAAGGTCACAAAGAAATATGATGAGGTTTGGGGAATGCCAAGGTCTTCTGTGACGTAGAGCACCTTTATGTCAACAACTATGGTTACCCAAAAGCAGCACTTGACAACTGTCCAGTACTAATGATTAAAACACATTCACTATCTTGTCTCAGTATATGGAGAGTTTATGAAGCAGGGAATCCCAAAAACCTCAAATTTCAAAGCTTGTTGTATGATATTGTCAAATACACAATCATGTGGTACAAAGAGACCCACCACCAAAATCAGAGCTCATGGCCTATCTATAGAACTACTTTAAATGTATACATACAGCTGTCACACACACAGGTCTTTAAATGCTTGGAATCTTTTAGAACTGGCAAGATGAAATATGTATGAGTAGATGACTAAGCGGACCTCCTGTGGTTGTGCAAACACAAAACAAGGTCCAATAACAAAAACATAAAGGCCCTCTGGGCCTCCAAGTTTAAAAGGTACAAAGTGTATGCCATTCTAATGCAGTAACAAACAATAAAACATTTACTGTGTTCCTAGGAATCTGGCAGACATACAGAAAATCTGCTAGAACATCATGTTTTCCACAATTATATGGCAAACTCTTATCCTGATTGACCATCTTGTAGCCAGACCATACAGGTCCACTGTTGATGGCCTCAAACTACACTATGACAAGGTCTTATAACTTTAAGGGTCTCATGGCCTTCTAAGCCAAGGTAGGTCATAGATTATGCAATTTTCTTTCCTTCCACCCGAAAGAAAATTGCTTGATTCCCCCCCCATCAACATGATCAGTGTTAATGAGGCAATCCCTCCTGCAGTGCCTCTGTGTTGGGCTGGCAGGAAGCCTTCCCTGCCAACAGAACACAATGATTAGGGTTGCCAGCAATAGGCGTGCAAACTAATCGTTCAGGGAAAAAAATGACTGGCTGGCTGTACACAAGTCAATCAATTGACTTGTGTACAACCAGGGTGCTCATGCATGGATCGAAATTCGACCAATCCCTGCTGAAAAGGCGGAAATTAGATCCTGACTCCCTTCCAGACATGGTATCTTCCTGAAAAAAACTGGAAGATCGGTCCCCAATCGATCACCCATAGAGGGAGGACTATCTCGGTACCAACTTATACAGCATATACTCAAGATTTAGTAAAAATATTAAATTCTTTATTAGAACAAAAAGCCAAATAGGATATCCAAATACTTAATAGTAAATATCTTAAAAGATGCATGATAACAATCCATGTATATCACCAGCATTCATGTCCCCTGCTAGGGAGGATCAGGATATGGTGGATTTTCTTGATAACTTTGTTCTCAACATGTTTTGCGGAATTCTACCACTTCATCAGGAGAATATCTGTAATTTTTGCATATAAACTTGATATATATTGTAATATTTGGCGTTTACTATCCTAATGACTGATTACAGAAATTCTACTGATGAAGCAGTAGAATTCCGCGAAACATGTTGAGAACAAAGTTATCTGTGAAAATCCACCATATCCTGATCCTCCCTAGCAGGGGACATGAATGCTGGTGATATATGCATGGATTGTTATCGTGTATATTTTAGGACATTTACTATTAAGTATTTGGATATCCTGTTTTTATGGCTTTTTGTACTAATAAAGAACTGAATGTTTTTATCAAATCTTGAGTATATGCTGTAGTTGGTACTGAGATAGACCTTCGAAACTCCCTCTATGGGTGATCAGTTGGGGACCGATCTCCCAGTCTTTTTTCATTCCAAATTGGACGATGGTACACCATACCTAGGCTTTATGCAATACATATCAATAGAGGCCTCAGTTTCCTAATGGCATCTTACTGGCTGTCACTGATTTTAAGGTTTTACTGGCCCAGAACAAGTATGCAGCAAATGAGGATAGATCTTCTTATATGCATACTTGACCCAAGTCAGTGACTGAAAGCACTGGCAGCCAGGCAGCTAGCATTACCATAAGAAGAGGTCAGCAATGCCATCATACTTCTCTGGTGACAGGTTTCCTTTAAAGACACAGAATGCTGTGCCATTGTAGGGAACAATAAAATGTACTATTTTTGTTGATGGTGATATATACTATATATAAATACACACACAGTATAATAATCCAGAGACAATAAAGAGGTTACAGCCTTAGGTCCAAATTTATAAATGTATTAAATTCAATTTAATAGAATATGTGCAAATTGCCACATACGTTTTCTATTGATCTTAATAAATTCAGTGCTACTCTGGATTCTTATGCCGCGTACACACGATCATTTTTCCCGTCGGGAAAAATACATTATTTTTTTTCGCCGAGAAAAACGATCGTCTGTGGGCTTTATGCCGTTTTTCTCGTTGAGAAAAACGGCAGGAAAAACGACGAGAAAAATTAGAACATGTTCTAAATTTTCTCATCGTTTTTTCCATCATTTTTTTCCGCGGCAGTTTTCCCATAGGGAGACACTGCCGCGGAGCCCACAGACGGTCGTTTTTCTCGTCAAAGAAAAAAATGACGGGAAAAACGGTCGTGTGTGGGGGAACATGCCGTTCCCTCGTTTTTCATTTTTTTTCATGCCGTGATTCACGGCGGTGTTTTCACCGCCGTGAATCACGATCGTGTGTACGCGGCATCATACATTTAAGTCGTCAGGTGAGGCTCTGGCTTTTGGCACCAGATATAATAGAGTGCTGTTCCCCCTATTTCTAAACACAAACACACATATATGTTCATATTAATTCAATAATATTATGCTCAATTATCAGCCACATTGAAGATTGATTATTATGTAGCACTAAACCATACAGGTCTGCTTAAATCTCTTGTGGCTCCCATATCTATCTCCTATATAGCACTAAAGCTGGCCATACAAATATACGGTTTGATATACTTAAGACAAGTAGGCTGTTCATTTTGCAAGGTGAAGTCTCACCTTAGAAAGAATACCAATCATATGCAAGGAAAATAAGTAAAAAAAAATGCATTTTTGCTTGCTCATAATGGGATGAAGTAAGCAGAAGTTCCCCTCATTTACTAAACTCTCGGGCAAATTCCCATGCAAAGCACAACTTCCCGTTGCAAAGTGAACAGTCTATCTGGCCTTAGTAAATAAACCCCATAGAGTCCCCCATCCATGCTCACCAGTGCAGTCGGACGAACCTCCCCTGTTGGCTATTGTACACTGACAGCAAGCAGCCACAGCTGTCAGAATACCTAAACATCCGATAGGATACAGGCACTGTTGGGCTTCCACCCAGCACCTTTGCCAAAATCCAATTGAACAATTCACTTTTGTTGAGCTGGGTTTTGCTGATACGGGCACCCATGGCTCAAATTTCCTGCAGAATCAGCCAAAACTTGAGCCATGAATGGTAGCCTAAGGGTCCATTCACATGCATTGTGCACATTCCACGCATTGCCGTACTATTCGTTTTGAATATATCCCAATGCACTACAGAAAAGCACATGGCAGTAACGCACCCCCATGTATCGTGGCAAAAGTTTTGCAACATGTCCAATTTTTCTGAACATTTTTAGTACATCAGAAGCCTACTGATCTCAATGGGCTGCCTTACCGCGATGCATGGTTTACCATGCGTTAATGCACATGTATTATATATGTACTGCAGAAATATCAAAGAGTCCTAGGAGAAAAAAAGAAATCTATATATATTTATTTCAATTAATAATACTAATAATAAAAATACTGATGTCACCACTACTACTACTAAAAATAAAAATGATTTCTCTTTGTTCCTCCCAAGACCTCTTGCTCTCTAATTCCCTTGTCACCTCCTCCCACACTCGCTTCCAGGACTTTTCCTGAGCCTCTCCTACCCTATGGAATTCCCTACCCCAATCTGTCCAACTATCTCCTAGTCTGTTTGCTTTTAGACGATCCCTGAAAACCCTCCTTATCAGAGAAGCTTATTCTGCCCACACCTAACAACTTTATTTTCTCCATCACAATTTATTTTACAACATTTATTTAATCGTAGTTACTACCTTTTGTATCACCTGACCCTCTCTCCTAGATTGTAAGCTCTTAACAAGCAGGACCCTCTGATTCTTCCTGTATTGAAAATGAAATTGTACTGTCTGCCTTCATGGTTTAGAGTGCTGCGCAAACTGTTGGCGCTAGATAAATCTTGTATAATAATAAAGATTTATAATATTAATATATATATATATATATATATATATATATATATATATATATATATCTAGATCTATATTTATTTTCAATTAATAACAAAAGTAATAATAATACTAATAACTATGAATTAGAATATATATATATATATATATATATATATATATACACACACACACATATACATACATACATACACACACATTAAAAACATCTATATCTATCCATCTATCTCTCTCTATCTCTCTCTATCTCTCTCTATCTCTCTCTATCTCTCTCTATCTCTCTCTATCTCTCTCTCTCTCTCTCTCTATCTCTCTCTATCTCTCTCTATATATATATATATATATATATATATATATATATATATATATATATACTTTCAATTAATAGTAATAATACTAATATCGATACTACCACCAATTATTATTAAATAATAATATTATAAAATATATCAAAAAAGACATACTATATATCTATATAGATATACATATCTATATATAGATATATATATATATATATATATATATATATATATATATTTATAACACACACACACACATTAAAAACATCTATATACAATGGAACCTCGGACTACGAGCATAATCTGTTACAGGAGAATGCTCGTAATCCAAAGTACTCGCATATCAAAGCTTTCAATTAATAATAGTACTAACATCCATACTACTACTACCACCACCAATTATTATTATTAAATAATAATATTATAAAATATATTTAAAAAAAAACATATATACACACACAAAATATATATACACACATAGACACACACATACACACACTCTGGGGTTGATTTACTAAAGGAAAATCCACTTTGCACTTGAAAGTGCACTGAAAGTGCACATGGAAGTGCAGATGCTGTAGATCTGAGGGGGACATACAAGGAAAATAAAAAACAGAATTTTAGCTTGCACATGATTGGATGATAAAATCAGCAGAGCTTCCCCTCATTTCGGAGCTTCCCCTCAGATTTACAGCGATCTACAGCGACTGCACTTCCAAGTGCAAAGTGGATTTTCCTTTAGTAAATCAACCCCTATAAGTACGACTACTACTACTACTAATAAATAATTATTTTATTATTATTTAGAATATATACATATATAACAACAAAAACTATATTTATTTTCAGTTGACAATAATACTAACACTACTACTACTACTACTACTAAAACATTATATTTATTATTATTTAGAATATATACATATATAAAAAAAACGACTTTTTATTTTCAATTGATAATAAAACTAATAATACTGATACTAATAATATTTATTATTATTTAGAATATATACAGATATTTAAAAATATATATTTTTTCAATTAATATTACTAATTATTATAGTATAATAGTTATTAAAAAAAAAGATATATATATATATATATATATATATATCTCTATATCTATATATACACAGTATATAGAAATGAATGAATAATAACAATACAGATTCTATGTATGTAGACAGTATATGTAGGCAGTGTTGTATTGTAGTTGCAGAGAGCTGTGTATGGCATTACTGGGGCTCCCCATACATACCTGAGCCATCCCAACCTGTGGTGGTCCTTCCATCATCAGCCCAGCTCCTCACACTCCCTCCTCTCCTCTATTGAAGCAGCAATGGCCGGGGATAACAATGAGAGGCGCCCACACACACACACACACACAGCCTCCCATAGGTCACAGTGGGAAAAGTTGTGATATAATCCCGGACACACAATACACCTGCTCCTGTCCGGAGAAGGAAGGCTCGCAGGCAGCCCCAGTCACACACACATAGAAGTCACTCACCATCATCCAGTGAGGGTGCAGTCCTGGCGGGGAGTCTGTACAGTGCGCTCCGCTGACACTTCCCTCTCTCACGTTTGAACACTCCTCTCCGTATACCAGAATGGAACTGAGAGCTGGGACAGCGCTACCCAACACAGGCAAGCAAACCACGGACTGGAATCCCTCCTCAAACTGGACTGCCCCGCGGACTTTCCACTCACTAATCCCAGCCGGAGCCACACATAAACTCTGGTTTGGATCACACGGAGCAGTCTGCTGTTCTCCAAGGCTCATGGCTCTGCTCCCAGAAGAGATAATACCGCCTTATGTAATAAACGTCACTGTGACAGCTGGCCCAACCACTTCTACTGAATTTTCACTCCTTTATGTTCTATTCTAATTGCCAAGTCTGGTTTATGTCAGTAAAGGCATTTAAATATTGAAGCAACTATAGAGATATTAAAAAAAAGGAACAATTGTTTTTGCTCTCATACAAAAAAAAAGAATACAGGACTAGCACATTATATATAAAATATACACATTTATAATATCAAGTAAACAATATGGAAGTAATGTATGCATCACTACATCATTCCTGTCACTGCCGAAGACATTTTTGTTTTTGCATATATTTAAAAAAAAAAATTTGGGCTTGAAGATTATGTAAAACCACCAAATATTATATCATTTCTGAAAGCAGACACCTAGGCCTAGAGAATAAAATAGCAGTAGTTCCATTTTTTATGTCACACAATATTAGCGCAACCTCTAGCCAGCATGAGGCAACCAAGGACACTAGGTGGTGTATATCACCTATGTCCTAGGCAACATGGGCCGCCTGCATCCTAGCAACCAGGGCACTTGGCATCGTGAACCAACTGTGTCCTAGCAACTACTAGGCCAGCGGCATCCTAGCAACCAGGACACTGGGCATCGTGAACCAACTGTGTCCTAGCAACTACTAGGCCAGCGGCATCCTAGCAACCAGGACACTGGGCATCGTGAACACTTGTGTCCTAGCAACTACTAGGCCAGCGGCATCCTAGCAACCAGGACACTGGGTATGGTGAACCACTTGTGTCCTTGCAACTACTAGGCAGCCTGGGCCACCTGCATCCTAGCAACCAGGACACTGGGCATCGTGAACCACCTATGTCCTAGCAACTACTAGGCAGCCTGGGCTGCCTGCATCCTAGCAACCAGGACACTGGGTATCGTGAACCACCTGTTACATATAGTTACATAGTTGGTGAGTTTGAAAAAAGACACAAGTCCATCAAGTTCAACCTGTGTCCTAGCAACTACTAGACAGCCTGAGCCACCTGCATCCTAGCAACCAGGACACTGGGTATCGTGAACCACCTGTTACATATAGTTACATAGTTGGTGAGTTTGAAAAAAGACACAAGTCCATCAAGTTCAACCTGTGTCCTAGCAACTACTAGACAGCCTGAGCCACCTGCATCCTAGCAACCAGGACACTGGGCATCGTGAACCACCTGTATCCTAGCAACTATTAGGCAGCCTGGGCCACCTACATCCTAGCAACCAGGACACTGGGCATCATGAACCACCTGTGTCCTAGCAACTTCTAGGCAGCCTGGGCCATCTGCATCCTAGCAACCAGGACACTGGGCATCGTGAACCACCTGTGTCCTAGCAACTACTAGGCAGCCTGGGCCGCTTGCATCCTAGCAACCAGGACACTGGGCATCGTGAACCACCTGTGTCCTAGCAACTACTAGGCAGCCTGGGCCGCCTGCATCCTAGCAACCAGGACACTGGGTATCGTGAACCACCTGTGTCCTAGCAACTACTAGGCAGCCTGGGCCACCTGCATCCTAGCAACCAGGACACTGGGCATCGTGAACCACCTGTGTCCTAGCAACTACTAGGCAGCCTGGGCCGCCTGCATCCTAGCAACCAGGACACTGGGAATCGTGAACCACCTGTTAAATATAGTTACATAGTTGGTGAGTTTGAAAAAAGACACAAGTCCAACAAGTTTAACCTGTGTCCTAGCAACTACTAGGCAGCCTGGGCCGCCTGCATCCTAGCAACCAGGACACTGGGAATCGTGAACCACCTGTTAAATATAGTTACATAGTTGGTGAGTTTGAAAAAAGACACAAGTCCAACAAGTTTAACCTGTGTCCTAGCAACTACTAGGCAGGCTAGGCCACCTGCATCCTAGCAACCAGGACACTGGGCATCGTGAACCACATGTATCCTAGCAACTACTAGGCAGCCTGGGCCACCCGCATCCTAGCAACCAGGACACTGGGCATCGTGAACCACCTGTATCCTAGCAACTACTAGGCAACCTGGGCCACCTGCATCCTAGCAACCAAGGATAATAGGCATCATGAGCTGCTTTTGCCGCCAGCAATTAAGGACACTGGACATCAATTTACTAAATGCAGCATTAACCTGTGTCCCATATTAAATCAATACAGGACGCACAAATTTACTTTGAAATCAATGCGTGACAATCCTACCTGTATGCCTAATGCAGACAAAAATCTCACTGTCTCCTTAGAGACCCAGTGAGATAGCTGAGGTTTGTAGTTCTACAAAAAAGCCAGAGGCTAAAGAAGTTTGTATTACAGATATAGTTGCTTGATGTGGTACATTTCTTGAATGCTGGACAGATTAACCATTTGCTGACCTCCCCACGCAGATATACTGCAGCCGGGCAACTGCTCTACCCTAGATCATGTATCTGACACGTGATCAGTGCTCCCGGGTAGGGGATGTGCGTGCACGCGCCCGCTCCCACCACCCTGGCTGTACTGTGATTTGTTACAGTACAAGTTGCTTAGTGGGTGCAGGCCAAGGACTGACCCCCGGCACCCACTGATCTGCTCCGTCATGCAGAGGAGGGAGCACTCTGTTGTAAACAGCACAGAGCTCCAAACACAGGAGATCTTGCTGTTTTGTTTTTTTTCCCTGAAAAGCTGGGGAAAAAAAAACCAGCAAGATCGCTTATTAAAAGCAGCACGTAACACACAGTTAACATTGTTAGGCACACATTTAACCCCTTGATCATCCCGAGATGTTAACCCCTTCCCAGCCAGTGACAGTGACAGTGTATAGTATAAGCACCGATCACTGTTTTAGTCACTGTTTGATGCCAGTGTCAGTTAGTGTACCCCCGAGCCAGTGTCCGCTGGCATCTATACCTGACACTATAACTTTTATGCAAGCCAAATAATATACATTTATTTGAGCAAAATTACATTTTGGCCTAAAGTCATGAATAATTTAGATTTATTTTAAATTTTTATTGGATATGTTTTATAGCAGAAAATAACTTTTGCTTAAAATTTTCCATGTTTTTTCATTTATATCACAAGAAATAGTGCAAAAGAAAGCTCTATTTGTGTGGGGAAAAAAAAGATAAAAATTAAATTTCCGTACAGTGTTGCATGACCGAGCAATTACAAATAAGGTAGCATAGTGCTGAATAGCAAAAAAAATGCCCTGGCCATGAAGGGTGTGACCTCCCGGAGGTCAAGTGGCTAAGGCTGGCCCTAATAAGGAGGATGTCTCTCCAGGTGACATCTAACCACCCTAAGGCCCCTTTCACACTGAGGCGCTTTGCAGGCGCTATTGCGCTAAAAATAGCGCCTGCAATGCGCCCCAAAAAAGCCGCTCAATTGTATCCAGTGTGAAAGCCCGAGGGCTTTCACACTGGAGCGTTGCGCTTGCAGGAGGGTCAAAAAACTCCTGCAAGCCGCATCTTTGAGGCGCGATAGGAGCGGTAAAAATACCGCTCCTATAGCGCCCCTGCCCATTGAAATCAATGGGGTAGCGCCTCCAAAACGCCTGCAAAATGCCGCAAAGAGGCGTTATTGCAGGGGTTTTTAACCCTTTTTCGGGTTAAAATCCCCCCGCTAGCGCCCGCAAATCGTGGCAAAAACGACGGTATAGCGGCATCCAGCGCCTCAGTGTGAAAGTAGCCTAAAGGCCCATACACACAATCTGACTTTTTGACAACAAATGTCCGACGGACCTGTTTTAGCGGACAATCCGACTGTGTGTATGCTCCATCGGACAAATGTTTTGTGTTTTTCATCGGACAAATGTTCGCTGTGAAAACAGACAAACTTTCCGGAAACAAATGTCCGATGGAGCAAAATCCGATCGTGTGTACACAAGTCCATAGGACTAAAGTCCAAAGTACAAACACGTGTAGCACACGGATCCTTTTCCCCCTCCTACCTTCTCAAGCAGGGGGATAAGACACACCATGCCACATGCCCGTGGCCTCTAGATTATAAAGGTGTTACATACTTGGGTCCGGCAGCGAGTCGCTTCCTTCTTCTGGTTCTCCCCTCTATGTTTATAGAGGCGAGTCTTTATCTTTCCCAAATGAGGTCAATGTCCACACAACACATCAACTCCAACGTGAGTTTATTTTATCTTGCTTTCAGGAACCAGAGAGTGGAAGTGAGAAAAGGTTAGCAGATAGAAGTGGATTCAGGCACACTCTTGGCTTCGTCGCCACTCGGTCCCGAGTGGGTACAGCTCACCCGGATAGTCACTCAATAGTACTAGCAGCCGGCGTGATGCTGGAACAATGACTCAGTCCCCTCCAAGGACAAAGTCAAGGAGATCCCTCCTGAACTTTCAACACTCCGCAGAGGCAGTCTGCGAAGCGAGGAATCCTTCCCTCCGACAGGTCACCAGGCCTTTCCCGAGTCAGCAATACTTTATTACTCGCCCTCTTGTTATGGGATCGATCGTCCCCTGGTTTCCTCTGTGTCAGAGCGGTTTCCCTCATGCGGGTTCCCTGGGACTCCTCTTCGGTTGTAGACCCAGTCAAGGGTACTGGGCCTACCTGGAACTCTGTAGCCTCGGGCTGAAGGTGCCCGAGACACCTCGATCAAGATGGGGCGCACCCCCCTCTGAGGGGTAACTCCCTCCGGGCAGTGGGCCCCGGGGATTGGAATGGAAATCCTGTGTAATGGCGTCTGCCCCTTATATATCCTCTCCCGGCATGCACAGCAGGCCAGAACCGCCCACCAACGGCAGCCGAGAGAGGACATCCAATACCTACTCCATCACCTGTGGTTCAACCCCGGGTACAGGTGACAGCACCACCTATACGCCCATAAGGGAACTGCACGCCAGGTGACACAGCAGTAAGGCAGAGTCCAAATAATTAAGAGACCCGAGCCAACTATTGCTCTGGTCACCCCTAAATTTATGTATAGCGGGGTTAAATTTGGGGACCTCGCTACACACGCATGCTCAGAACCAATGCTAAAGATCAGACAACAATAGCAGAAGTTGCCCAAAGGGTGGCGGTAAAGAGCTGAAAAACCACGTGATTTGGTGAAAGTTGGCTGAAAATGTTCTGCCGTGTGTATGCAGAACAAGTTCACGGCCAACACCCTTCGGACCAAAATCAACAGAAAAGTCCGATGGAAGTCCGATCGTGTGTATGAGGCTTAACATTGAGAAGGAGTCTCAGCCAACAAGCTGGGAAATATATATATGAGCACCTTTGACCGTTCATTATTCCCCTTTAATTCTAAATAGCCAGATCCTTGTGCCAGTGTCACACTGTGCCATTGAACCTGGGACAGAGACATTTTGGGGATTTATGGCCCCCTGACTGCTTTGTAAACTTTTCATTGTCTTAAATGACTAGAGCTTTACATGTGATGCTGATACTGAGCTGTCTACTATGCTAATCTCTCACAGAAGAAGATAGTTAGTTACATGTGGATGGAAACTGTTGCCACAATCAATACAAAATATTTGTGTTTATGAGGGGCAAATATTCATCTTAAGAAAATGGCATTACATAGTGCTGACATCAGTAGATTTCGAATATGTTTATTGATTCCATTGTTTTCTTCTAGATGGATAAGATTAGCTAGCACCACCGGACATGCTAAGAGTATAATGGGGCTTCCAGTGGTTCCAATTATTTGCAAATGAATTGTCAAAATGCCTAATCTATTACCAACAGTCAGAATCCTAAATACCCATAAATATCATCGCCTAGTACCTGTAAGCAGCATGTTTAAGAAGAACTCCAGGTAGCATCATTCTTCAGCTTTGGAGGGTAGAGATGTCAAATGTGTAATTTAAAGAGGTAGTAAACAAGAGGGTAACCTGCAAAGTAAAGGCATAATGTGCTAGTATGCATCACATACTAGTACATTATGCGAAACTTACCTGCAAACAAAGCCCTCCACCAATGCGATGTCCCCGCTGGAAGCTGCATCCATCTCCACCGTTGTCCTTCCGAGTCCACGGACTCTGACTTTGTGACTGTCCGGAACCACGTGACGTCATTCCTGCGTATGCACACGGGAGCCGCCCAGTGTTGCCAACTTCAGTATTTTTTACTGGCAGCCAGTAAAAAATGAGCACTTTTCTCCTGCCAGTAAATGCCAGTGACAGGAAAAGGCTGCCAGTAAAAAAATACGTCTGTGACGCCCAGCCAAGACCATCCGAGTGCCTGCTACAGTGTGATCGGGCAGAGGCAGGTCTGGCAGAGATGGTGCCTGAGCATGTTGTGTGACGTCATGGCGCAAGGGAACCGGAGCGGAGCAGAAGGGCCCTCGTGTGCAGGTCTGCAGGATGGGAGCAAGAGTGCCTTCCCATTCTAATTTATTTTGCTATATCGAAAATAAAATAAGAAATATGTTTTTGTGCCCTAATATCTACCTTAAATCACATTGCTGATTGCATATTGTACTTGTTTGTAGACTAAATACTGAAATTTGCACTTAAAACGTTTATTTTTGTAACTTTTGGAAATGTCATTAAAAACTTGGCTGTGCCAGTAAATTTTGGGTGTCGTGTCAGTAGATTTCAATCTGGTAGGTTGGCAACACCGGAGCCGCCGTTCATTGCACAGGGTTCTGAAGGAACGGCACAGGTGCCAATGACGTCATCGGCTGCATATACAGTAAATATCTCCTAAACGGCGCACGTTTAGGAGATATTTACACTACTTATAGGTAAGCCTTATTCTAGGCTTACCTATAGGCAGTGGTGTAGCGTGGGTTGTCAGCGCCCGGGGCAGGGTAAGAGATTTGCGCCCCCTAACCCATGGATTTTAAGCACTCTCTGAGTCCCTTCCACTAGTACAGTAGTACTGACCAACCTGACTCCTACACCGACCTACCTGATTACTATACTAACCTACCTGATTCCTACACTGACCACTAAACTGACCTATCTGATTGCTATACTGACCACTACACTGACCTACCTGATTCCTATACTGACCTGCCATCCTCCTTCCCCCCAGTCTCCGCACGGTCACAATCCCTGGGATCATCATGGATGGTCTTCAGTGTACATTTACTCACTGCTGTGTCAGTGTCACCGCTGGAGCCTAAGCCGGGACTGCACCGCAACTTCTTTATCATAGTGAAGCGGAAGAGCTCACAGTCTCCTAGACAGCACAGCGCAGGAGAAGAGCTGCAGGTAACCTGCCGCCTGCCACTGCGCCCCTTTAAATTTTGCGCCCGGGGCAACCGTCCCCCCTGCCCCCCCACGCTATGCCACTGCCTATAGGTACAATTCATTTATGGGAGTTTACAAACACTTTAAACTTACCTCTATGGCACTTCACCAGATCTGTTGCTGAAAAATCTTATCTCGCCTCACTGTTCAGCCCCTACCTACATTCTCATGATTCCTGCTCTATGCGTTTGGTAGTCAGGAAATCTCTATAGGCTTCTATGGGGGTGATTGCTTTAAATCCAAATATGCAGACTGAAATTGTGCAAGCAGCTGCTGAACTGGAAGAAGACAGAAGATTTTACAGTAGTAGATCAAGTAAAGGGTGACCTCCTGTGCCACTTAATATTCCCCTTGGGAGGTGTTGGCCAGTCTAACCCGATAGACATAAGTAGCACCACAGTAGGCTGCTAGAGCTTAAATATTGTTTTTGGCCTCCCTGTAGCTAGGAAGAGCAATGATCATTTGATAATGTCTGTTGTGGGTCCTGTTGGTGCAGGCTAGGTTACTTTCCCCTGCATCCCACTGAACTATGGGATATAGTGGGTGGAAGAACCTAGACCCTGGCCTGCATATTAACATAACTCCTAAGTGCCCCTGATTTTGAGGGACTGCCCCTGATTTTGAACAAAGTGCCCCTGTCCCTCTTTTCTCCTCGTTTGTCCCTCATTTTGGTCTGATCTATATAGTTCTTTATACAATGCACCCTTTATCCTAGTGCTAAACCTTTCATCCATTTTCTAACTTGTTGCATTTGTAAATTTCAAAAACAAATTTTTTTTTTTTTTTATAATTCTTGTTTAAGGGGGCGTGACAGGGGGTTTGTCCTATGCCTACATACTTTTGCTAATAGATGTCCCTTATTCCCATCTCAAAAAGTTGTTAGGTATGAATTAATACTTCTCCAGCCAATCCCTGGTCAGGGGTATGAATGACCAGTATGGGGGTGAGAGGGGTATAAATGAACTAGGTTCCACAGAAGTCTTTTGTTCCTGGGAGAGTAAGACCCAGCCTGAAGGCTGTGGTATCCCTGGGTGACTACCTGCAGCTGCAAGAATCTTTTTTGAGGCTTCTGCTTTGGCTGGGAGACCTCTGGTCTAGCCTCCTGAAGATTTTCAGGGAGCTCATCTAAGCTTCCAGGACACAGGCAAATCAGTCAAAAACTGACTGATACAGCAGGCGGCTACACAGTATTCAGGAAACAGCCTCTTGGACTTGGAGATGTCCTTAAGCTTGATTTGGGAGAGCTTATTCTTTGTACATCCAGGACTATATTTCTGTTGAGGAGTTCATGTTTAGTACAAGTTCACCTTCACTTTAAAGTTTGGTTCACATAAATGCGGTGCGGGAAACGCATGGCGCTCATGTCAACTGCAGCAGGTGCCAATGTTAAGTTAATGACACCCCAAAATGGTTATAAAAATGCAGTGCGATTGACAGAATCAGATCGCATAGGCGTGAACACCCATGCGATCTTATTCCAGTGCAGGGAAAAAAAGGTTCCTGCACCTTTTTTTGTGCAGATGCAGTACAATATGAGCCGTACAAATCAGTGGCTCAAATCGGACCTCACAGACATCGCATGCGATTTTCACAGGAATGCAGTGCGATTCCTGTGCAAATCACATGCGATGTGTCGCACCGCAGATATGTGAACTGAGCCTAAAGGGGGTGCCCTCATCCTGAAGGAATAGTTCAGATTTAGTGTTTTCTACTGCAAGTTGTTAAAGGGGTTGTAAAGGTTTGTTTTTTATTTTCTAAAGAGGTTCCTTTAAGCTAGTGCATTGTTGGTTCACTTACCTTTTCCTTCGATTTCCCTTCTAAATGTTTTTTTTCTTTGTCTGAATTTCTCACTTCCTGTTCCTCCTTGGGTAAGTTTTCCCCCATAATCCGAGCCGTACTGGCTGGGGGTTAGTCAGCGTGCTCGCCCTCTCCCTTGGGACTACATCCCTGCGGGGAGATGCTGTGAACGTTCACAGGATGTAGTCCCAAGGAAGGGGGCGAGCACGCTGACTAACCCCCAGCCAGTACGGCTCAGATGATAGGGGCAAACTTACCCGAGGAGGAACAGGAAGTGAGAAATTCAGACAAAGAAAAAAAACATTTAGAAGGGAAATGGAAGGAAAAAGTAAGTGAACCAACAATGCACTAGCTTAAAGGAACCTTTTTAGAAAATAAAAAACGAACCTTTACAACCCCTTTAAGTTTGTTGTATCCCTAGGCTCACGCTATCCCAGTTTTCTAACAAAATAAAAACCACAAAAAAGACATGTGCAGCCTGTTTTCTGACTCAAGTGACTGCAAAATACCATGTGCCTGGGTTGCTGAAAACAGTCCCGGGTGTCATGGATATGCATTAATGTCTGTCTGCCATCTTACCTTCCTCCTCATGTGTTCATCTAGAGACCAGACCTCCTTCACCTGGCTTCCTTTATAATCTCCTCCCAGCCTGACTCCACCCCAGGCCCTATCACTGAACACTATATTAACCTGTGCACTGCAAGCCTGCTTTGCTGATCAACGTGTTTGTTAGGCATTGTGTGTTTGGGTTCCTGCCTGCCGTGTGCTACGTCTGTCTCTCTGTTACGCTATTGGCTTGTCCCCGACCATCCCTGTCTGCTCGTGACCCTTGACCTTCGGCTCGTTCCTCGTTATCCTTGTCTGCTTGTGGCCCCTGACCTTCGGCTTGTTATTCGGTTCTCTCTATCGTGTGCTCCTGCTTCCCCTTATCCTACGGGGCGTGAGCTAGGAAACTCCAGGGGCCGCGACCTGGTCCCAGCCTGCAGCGTAACATCCTCACCACTAGAGGCCCTGGAGAAGACCAGCTGGGTCTTAGACTCCGCGCCCTGGGGAATCTTGGCTCTCGCTTCCGTTGGGATCCCGGTTGTGCTCCTCTGGTCCCGCTTTCCACAACCACCCAGTTTCCTATCCACAGAAGCCAGCCATAGGGTTCACTACCTCGCGGTGCACTCCTGTCCCCCTACGGTGTGCATCTGTCACCTGGCCACAGGTGACCCTGACAGTTTGATCAGCCATGAACCCGGCTGACATCCCGCTTCCCGCGGATGATCCATTGCAGGGCATAGTTCGCAGACTTGAGACCCAGGAATCAAATCAGACCCAGGTGATGCGATTCCTCCAGGATCTGGCTTCTCGATTCGAGCAGCTTCAGGTCTCCTTGGGAACCCCGAATCCGCAACCCCAAGTACAACCAGCGGCTGTACCTATCGCACCAGTCGCAGCCTCACACTCACTAAGATTGCCAGCTCCGTTCCGTTTCTCTGGGGACTCCAAGGCCTGCAGGGGGTTTCTCAGCCAATGCACTATTCATTTTGAGCTTCAGCCTCAAAGCTTCCTATCTGACCGGGCTAAGGTAGCCTATATCATTTCCCTCCTCTCCGGTGAAGCTTTGGCCTGGGCTGCCCCCCTGTGGGAGAGGAACGATCCGGTGGTTTCCAGTCTGTCCGAATTCTTGAAGCTCTTTCGTAATATCTTCGAAGAGCCGGCTCGGGCTTCTTCAGCGGCTAGTGCTGTCTTACGTCTTCGCCAAGAATCTAGTTCAGTGGGGCAATATGCTCTTCAGTTCCGTATCCACACAGCTGAATTGAGCTGGAATAATGAGGCCCTGGTCGCTACCTTTTTACATGGCCTCTCTAACCGAGTGAAAGACGAATTAGCGGGAAGAGCCATTCCCGTCGGTCTGGACGATGTAATTTCATTATGCAACCAGATCGACATTCGTTTTCAAGAGAGGTCCTTAGAAAAAAGACGCCAGCACTCTCTGGGTCCTAGCCAGTCTGAGCTCCCCTCCCTTCATTCCGTGGAGCATCCTCTACCTGCTGAAGAACCTATGCAGCTGGGCCGGACCAGACTAACCCCAGAGGAACGTGCTAGGCGCAGAAATCTAGGCCTGTGTCTCTACTGTGGGGGCAAAGGTCATTTTCGTGACACTTGCTCTCTTTGTCCAGAAAAACGTTTGGGTCCACTTCATCTGGAAAGTGGAGTATTGGACCCAGAAATATCACCTTCCCCTTCTCGTCTTCTGCTTTCTGTGTTCCTTCATGTTGGTGCTTCTTCTCATTCGGTCTCAGCATATCTGGATTCCGGAGCCGCTGGTAATTTCATGGACTGGGAAATCGCATCGTCCATGAGACTTACTCTTTTGCCCCTCACCACGCCATTGGTGGTCTTGGCGATTGATGGTACTGTTCTCCCAGGGGGACCTATCCACTTCCAGACCCTCCCTGTTAAGATGTCGGTGGGTACACTCCACCAGGAGTGGATATCCTTCCTTATCTTACCCAAGGCCTCAACGCCTATAATTTTGGGTCTCCCATGGTTACAGCTCCATTCTCCTCATGTGGACTGGACTACTGGACAGATCCTGGCTTGGGGCCCCTCCTGTTCCTCGTCCTGTCTACCCAAGGTTGCCCCCTGTGAATCTGAGCCGGTCATTCATTCCAGGTTGCATAACCATTTACATTTCTCTGTCCCTAACCACCCTTGGACGCACAGCCAGGCTAGCTTGTCTACAAGTCCTGCAGTCGCTACGTCTTGCGATGCGATTCAGGTAGTCGCTACACCTGACTCAGCTATTCACTCTGCCTCTGTACTAGTTATGCCAGTCCAGCCCATGCCCAGTGAGCCTCTTACTTTTTCTTGTTCGGGACATTCTGCTTGTCCTTCAGCTATTCAGCTTGACTCCGGCGACATGTCACCTTCTAACCAACCTGACTTCAGGGTTCCACTGACATCTGCCCAGTCTGATGGTCCTGTGCAAGATGACCAGTTCCCCTTTAAGGGTCTAGGGGACCCTCCTCAGATTCCTGTTGATCCTCTCATGCCCTTGCTTATTCCTAGAGAGCCTTTGGTCCTCAATAGATCTTCTTGTCATCTCCCTACCTCGTTTTCGGTCTCTGAGGATAATTTTAAGTACGAGGTTAGACAAGTTCTGGATTCTCGGCTCTGCAGAGGCATTCTTCAGTACCTTGTGCATTGGAGAGGTTTTGGTCCTGAGGAGGCGTCTTGGATCGCTGCATCTGATGTCGCTGCACCTCATCTGTTGAGAAGGTTTCATCAGAGATTTCCCTTTAAGCCTGGGTCCAGGCGGGGGAGGGCCCATAAGAGGGAGGGTACTGTCATGGATATGCATTAATGTCTGTCTGCCATCTTACCTTCCTCCTCATGTGTTCATCTAGAGACCAGACCTCCTTCACCTGGCTTCCTTTATAATCTCCTCCCAGCCTGACTCCACCCCAGGCCCTATCACTGAACACTATATTAACCTGTGCACTGCAAGCCTGCTTTGCTGATCAACGTGTTTGTTAGGCATTGTGTGTTTGGGTTCCTGCCTGCCGTGTGCTACGTCTGTCTCTCTGTTACGCTATTGGCTTGTCCCCGACCATCCCTGTCTGCTCGTGACCCTTGACCTTCGGCTCGTTCCTCGTTATCCTTGTCTGCTTGTGGCCCCTGACCTTCGGCTTGTTATTCGGTTCTCTCTATCGTGTGCTCCTGCTTCCCCTTATCCTACGGGGCGTGAGCTAGGAAACTCCAGGGGCCGCAACCTGGTCCCAGCCTGCAGCGTAACATCCTCACCACTAGAGGCCCTGGAGAAGACCAGCTGGGTCTTAGACTCCGCGCCCTGGGGAATCTTGGCTCTCGCTTCCGTTGGGATCCCGGTTGTGCTCCTCTGGTCCCGCTTTCCACAACCACCCAGTTTCCTATCCACAGAAGCCAGCCATAGGGTTCACTACCTCGCGGTGCACTCCTGTCCCCCTACGGTGTGCATCTGTCACCTGGCCACAGGTGACCCTGACACCGGGTCTGCGCTACACACATAGGCGTGCGCACAGGGTGTGTCGGTGTGCCCAGGCACACCCTAATCACCCCATGCACATTAGTGTTATCACTCTGTGTAGCAACAGGAACATGGGAAAGATCTCCCTCTTACCGGTTCTGCCATAAGAGAAGTGTTTATGCTCTTCTCTTTCACTGTGCCAGCAGGGAGATCAATGTCCTGGGGTCATATATATGTAGATACACATGCATGTGTGTTTGAACTTAAGGGTGCACACCCTAATGCATTAGGCTGCACACACCAATGGCTACACATAAGGTCATCATCATAACATGATTTGACCTCGCTGGACCAAGATATTTTTTGCCCATGTCTGTGGACAAAACTGCTTTCAGATTTTCTGCAAGATGGTGTAAAATATTTGCAAAATTACACAAAAATGATTACATTCATGCTTTTCAAATATGATAGGCAAGCCACAGGTGGGCAGAAGTCTCTTTCATCTGACTATCCTCTGTAGCGTCATTAGCCACTGCTATTTTTGTGTGTGTTTTGCCTGATAGATTAAAGCAGCACATGCTTCCTAAAAACCTTCCATGATCCATCCATCCTCTCGCTGAGACCTTGGAGCTATCAGACAGGTCTCATGATTTTTCAAGTTGGAAAATCTTTAAACAGTAATGACTGTTTCTAACTTTGAAAGCACCCATTATCCCTTCCTAAGGATATTCCTGAAAAGCCCAATCATGGCCCAGGCATCACATCAGTCTATCAGATTAAGGTGGATTTGAGCTGTTTTAGGCCAGGCTTATAAACATCATTGTTGTGCATCTCTAATGAAATTGTTATACATTCTGCTAGCATGTGTCAGTACACTCAAAAAAAAAGCTCACTCGTAAATGTTTTGTGAAAGGCTTTTGGGATAAACCTTCAGCTTTAAATTGAGAAGTGGATTACATCTGGGTGTTTTTTTTATGGAGCCTTTTCATGCATTATTCAGTGAAGAAAATGTACATCTTTTGAGAGGAAACTCAAATTAGGCCATAAGGTATCATTAAAGCTAAACTGTTTAATATAAGGCATACCACATATGCACTGGTCCCTCTCAAATCTGACAGTCTATTGAGATTCTCAGTAGAGGATTCAACCATTTAGGGTAGTCCTGAGAAAACAAACAGTGTATTGAGAGATAAATGTTCACACCTTTTAAAACAAATGCAAAAATGATCCACATTCTAATCTCCATGGTTAATCTCTTTACTTTACAGTACCCTGATATCTAAATACTCTCCAGCCCTTGGTAACAGCCTTAAAGGGGTTGTAAAGGTTTGTTTTTTATTTTCTAAATAGGTTCCTTTAAGCTAGTGTATTGTTGGTTCACTTACCTTTTCCTTCGATTTCCCTTCTAAATGTTTTTTTTCTTTGTCTGAATTTCTCACTTCCTGTTTCTCCTCACTAAACTTCACACCATCATCCGACTGGTGTGGAGTCAGCCAGAACAGCTTACTGAACAGCTTACTGAGGAGGAACAGGAATTGAGAAATTCAGACAAAGAAAAAAAACATTTAGAAGGGAAATCAAAGGACAAAGAAAAAAAACATTTAGAAGGGAAATCAAAGGAAAAGGTAAGTGAACCAACAATGCACTAGCTTAAAGGAACCTATTTAGAAAATAAAAAACGAACCTTTACAACCCCTTTAACAAGAGTTTTTTTTTGGGACTTTTAATGAGATGCATGTTGCCACCAACAGTGAACCAACAATGCACTAGCTTAAAGGAACCTATTTAGAAAATAAAAAATGAACCTTTACAACCCCTTTAACAAGAGTTTTTTTTTGGGACTTTTAATGAGATGCATGTTGCCACACATCTCCATCCCTAAATCTGTATATACAAGGAGTTTTGGGACTTTCAATGAGGTGTGTATATCGGGACTCAACAACTAAAACCAAGTAATGGGAAATGTGTTTATTGTCTAAAACATATAACAAAAAACATGCATCAGTGAATACATTTAGTATAGTACTCACATGAACAGCATATTACAAAACATAGGCATGTAATTGTCAGTTCGTATAACATATTATAAAAAGGTAATCCTCCATAAAAAAGACCTGAGAACACAAGGTAATGGCCTATAAGTGAAACATATTGCATCATTGTAATCCCGACGCGTTTCATGGCAGTAAGGCCATTCTTCAGGGGCAAATGCATAGTAAATTTGAATCTGCGGAGAGACATAAAAATATCACATATAGTTTCCGATCATGCAAACCCCGTTAGGGAAAGCGGATACATTGAGTAAAGAAGGTAGAAATATATTAATCTCCTATACTGCTTACATATTGGCAGCATGTGAAGGTATGCACACTGGAGAAATTGGGCCAGCATATACACTCATATACACACCTCATTCAAAGTCCCGAAACGACTTGGTAACAGCCTTGGAACATGATGACTGGGCCCAAATTTGGGACACCTCAAAATCATTCTTACGCAAAGCAACAGCACTGGAAAACAACTATAAGGTATTACTCAGATGGTACATGTTATCTAACTGATTAGTGCATCTACTCCCAGGCAACCCTACTATGATCTATTGAGGATGTTCAGAAATAGGCAAATTTATACACACTTGGTGGACCTGTTCCATTGTTCAAAGATTTTGGGCGCAGGTATACAGAATCCTACATATCCTTCTTCAGCAAACAATTCCCATTTGAAGCTCTCTTTAGAAAAAAGCAGAGCTTCACCCAAAAGGGGAAGTTCTACTTTAAAGTCTCCTCCCCTGCTCCTCTTTTAAAAATTGCACTTTTTTGGGGGGAGGGAGAGCGGGTACCTAATTTTGACAGGTACCCGCTCCCACATTTCCACTCAGATTGCCTAGGCGATCCGAGCAGAAGTTCTCCCCCCCTTTCTTCCCATAGTCTTCTGGGACATGTCACGGGTCCCAGAAGACTCAGGGACCATTCACAATGTGCAGAGCAGCTGTGACAGCTTGCAGCTTCACAGCTGGGTGCCTGTGGTTCAGATGTTGGCGCCAGGACCAAAGACGGGTGGAGAAAACAGATCGTGTAAGTTCAGCGCTGGATCCTGGGACAGGTGAGTGTCTGTTTATTAAAGGTCAGCAGCTACAGTTTTTGTAGCTGCTGGCTTTGAATTTGTACAAATAAGGCTGGAGCTCCTCTTTAATGTGAAACCATCAAGCATCTCCAAAGTCAGTTTAAACGAATGACTCATGTTTTGACAGCTGCGAAAAAAATAATAGAAAAGGCATGGCTCTGCAACTCTATAAGTGTGACAGAAGCCAAATCTAGACTACAATAGACACTGATCAATAAAAAACAGACAATGAATGCTGCCAGGCACAATGGCCAATTACCAAAAAGTCTAGGAACCGTGGGTCACACATTTTTGGCTGCTGACTTTGATCGTTGTCTCCTTGAACTGTACTATAACCCTTTTATCACTTCTTTTACATCTAATCGCTGAGTGTTTCCACCAGCCATACTCCACTCCCCCCACTCTCCTTATCCCCCTTCTCTGTTCCCACTATACCTCTTTATCTCAGGACCCCATCTGTTCTACTCTCTTTCCCCTTTCCCAACAAGTAGCATCCTAGGGCAGTGTTACCTAGGTCTTTACATTTGTCACTATTATCTGAAAGAGTTCATAATTGTACTACCTACTTATGCTTTCTACAGTACTGTGAAAAAGTTTTAGGCAGGTGTGAAAAATGCTGTCAATTAAGAATGCTTTCAGAAATGGAAGGGTTAATAGTTTTTTTTCTATCAATTAAGAAAATGGCAAGTTCTCCAAGTTGTTTGAAACAACTCTAGCCGGGTCTCCTTTAAGGCCCCGGGACTACGTTACCCAGAACCCTGTTCGGCACCCAGAGTGCAGTTAGCCACCGCAGAGACTCATGGGAGGGGTTATTTAAGGAGGGGGCGAGGCGGAGCTCGGCCTCTTTGGACACCGTGCTGCAAGCAAGAGTTTCTTCCTGTGCGGATCTGCTGCAGTGCAAGGCCTGAAGCCTGGGCCTTGCGCAACTTCCAAAGAGCCTTCCACCCCACTGCGGAGCCTGGGTGGCATCTGACTTGTCGAGTGAGGACATCAGTTGGATCGGGGACCCGATCGTTGCAGACGCTGTGTGCGGATACACAGCAGGGTGGACGTTCCGGACTGGGATCGCGTCCGGAGTGGTGAGCGGGCACCTGCCCAGACCAATAGACTGTGTCGTGTTCAGGCCTATAGACTGCATAGGCCCACAGTTTTGTTTATTTGCTGTTCCCCGGGGGGACCGGTAGCAGGACAGAGTTGAAGTGCCCCCCCCAGTATAGTGTTTCAAGTTATTGCCTGGTTGTGGATTACAAATTGCTATTCATCAAGTGCACCACCGAAAGCTGGCATGCAAAGAGATCCCTATAGGAGGTGACTGAGATTTATTCCATGTCAGGCCTGACCGGGGTGGGAAGTTAAGATATTGTTTAGTGCGCCATAGGGCGCGCATACCATAATAGCTACACGTGGTGAAGTACCGCACAGCGCCATTATTGTATGCTGTATTGATTTCTCCAGGGCTCTGCTAGCAAATTGCATCTGTTGTGTACTGCTCATGCTACCCTTTAATATGAGAGTAAACTGTTATATTTAATCTCTTGCCTCAGTGTGTTGTCTTACTGCTAAGAGATTATTCCTTGCAGTTATATTTGAATGTGATATAAATATAACCCCTAGACTAGCTGTGCCAGAGTGGGTCGAGCAGATTGCTGGGGGTTGGTGGTGCTGTACACAGGGCCCGAAAAATAAATCCAGCGGCTCTCTTAACTGGGGGTAGCGCTACACGTGTGGGCTCTCGAGTCCGGGATCCTATTGCAGCAAGTAACGCGCCAAAAGTACCAGCATGGACCCACTAGAAGTAGGACAGTGGTGTAAAAGGGCCGGCACAGATCCAGCCGGGATAGTAGTCATAGAACTCCCAGGGATCTGGCAAGAAGAAGCGGTGAAGCAGCTAGTAAAGTCACTGTCACCGTATCAGAAAGCATGGGTGGTGGATGTCAGGACGAATTCCTCACTGACCCACGCATTAGTGGAATGGAAGGACGGAGTCCCAGAACATTTCAAGAATCCAAGTGTAGAAGCTATAGATGACCAGACTTATTGCCTGATACACGCGCTGCCACTTAAGCCAGGAGAACGGTCTCAGACACCGAAACTGTCTCCATCACCCACCCCAAAAGAAGCAAGACAGGTGAAAAGGGAAAGTCCCGGGTCGCCATCTACCATTCTTGGCGCAGAGTTGTGTGCGGTCCTGGGGGAACTTGTAGCCCAGTGCAAGAAAGATCCTACAGATTACCAGATGGCAGGATACAGAAAGCTTAGAATATTCTCAGGAAGGAAACCTGTACCCTCAGGTGAAGAGGGGTTTGAAGAGTGGTTAGACGGTGCCACTCGGGCCCTTGAAGAATGGGAAGTCCCAGACCACAGAAAGAAGCAGAGAATTGCTGAGAGCTTGAAGGGGCCTGCTCTAGAGGCCATACGCAATCTAAAGATGAGTAAGACAGACTGTAATGCACAGGACTATCTGGACATCCTGCAGAATGTGTTCGGTGGAACAGAGAAAATCACTGAGCTCACTTACCAGCTGGAGCATTGCTACCAGAAGACAGGAGAGAAGCTGTCAGAGTTCATGAGGCGCCTGGATAAGATCCTGCATAAGATGATTCTTAAAAAGGGGATTGACCCACGGAAGGTGGATGAGGCCCGTGTTCAACAGGTGATGAGAGGATCTCAGCCCCTGGACCCCATTGCATTGGCGCTACGCACAAGACAGGACGGGAAGAGCCTGGAGTACCCTGACTTGATCCGAGTGGTCAGAGAGGAAGAAGCTATGCTGGAGGAGAAGAAGAGGAGCCTACCAGTTGAGTCGGTATATCCTCCTCCAGTGATGGTCAGGACGGCCATGACCCAGGAAAGAGACTCAGAGGTGGATACCTTGAAGTCACAGATGTCCCAAGTGTTGGGGATGCTGACCTCCCTGATGGAAAAGAAGTCAAGGGAACCAGAGAGGGAAAGTCAGAGGAAGGAGCTGTTTCCCAACACCTCAGCGCCCGCATCCCTGGAAGATTGGGGGGATGTGATTTGTTTCAATTGTGGAGGAGCTGGCCATTTCGCCAAAGTGTGTGCCAGCCCGAAGTAAAAAAAGATGAATAACCGCAAGCCTCCGGAAAACTTCAGCGGGCCCCGGTGAAGGAGTCAACCGGGTGCCCATCATCTCCAGTGAGCTCCAAACTGAATGCAGAAGCCACTGAGTTCATTCCATCCAGTCCTTGGTCGGATTCTTGGGAAAGTGCTTGTGACTTACCACCTGAAGAAGATCCAAGGGAGTCCCTGTACCTCCCTGCCCCGGAGTCCAGTGCTCCTGAACCAGAAGTAATTCCTGAGTTGGTTCCAGAGGAGGAACCTGTTCTAACAGAAAGCCCAAGAGGACAGAGGAAGCGAAGAGCCATAAAGCCTCCTAGAAGATTAACTTACCCACAGATGGGGAGAAGTGCGGAAGACACTGTGGTTACTGCCAGAAGGAGTATGGAACAGCCTGACCCTCCCACTGTTCATTTGGTGGGGGGCAACCCCAGCTCACTCTCTGGCACAGTTAGGCAGGACACTAATGATAGTGTGACCTGTGGGCAGGGGAGTTCACCGTCTCGGTTTTGGTGGGAATTTCCTCTGCCAACATCATACGAAAGTTTGATTGATGTTGTACGTTCTGTGATTTAAGTTTATGTTATCTTTGGGGACCAAAGAGTTTAAGTGGGGGGAGTGTGTAGCGGGGTCTCCTTTAAGGCCCCGGGACTACGTTACCCAGAACCTGTTCGGCACCCAGAGTGCAGTTAGCCACCGCAGAGACTCATGGGAGGGGTTATTTAAGGAGGGGGCGAGGCGGAGCTCGGCCTCTTTGGACACCGCGCTGCAAGCAAGAGTTTCTTCCTGTGCGGATCTGCTGCAGTGCAAGGCCTGAAGCCTGGGCCTTGCGCAACTTCCAAAGAGCCTTCCACCCCACTGCAGAGCCTGGGTGGCATCTGACTTGTCGAGTGAGGACATCAGTTGGATCGGGGACCCGATCGTTGCAGACGCTGTGTGTGGATACACAGCAGGGTGGACGTTCCGGACTGGGATCGCGTCCGGAGTGGTGAGCGGCACCTGCCCAGACCAAAAGACTGTGTCGTGTTCAGGCCTATAGACTGCATAGGCCCACAGTTTCGTTTATTTGCTGTTCCCCGGGGGGACCGGTAGCAGGACAGAGTTGAAGTGTCCCCCCCCAGTATAGTGTTTCAAGTTATTGCCTGGTTGTGGATTACAAATTGCTATTCATCAAGTACACCACCGAAAGCTGGCATGCGAAGAGATCCCTATAGGAGGTGACTGAGATTTATTCCATGTCAGGCCTGACCGGGGTGGGAAGTTAAGATATTGTTTAGTGCGCCATAGGGCGCGCATACCATAATAGCTACACGTGGTGAAGTACCACGCAGCGCCATTATTGTATGCTGTATTGATTTCTGCAGGGCTCTGCTAGCAAATTGCATCTGTTGTGTACTGCTCATGCTACCCTTTAATATGAGAGTAAACTGTTATATTTAATCTCTTGCCTCAGTGTGTTGTCTTACTGCTAAGAGATTATTCCTTGCAGCTATATTTGAATGTGATATAAATATAACCCCTAGACTAGCTGTGCCAGAGTGGGTCGAGCAGATTGCTGGGGGTTGGTGGTGCTGTACACAGGGCCCGAAAAATAAATCCAGCGGCTCTCTTAACTGGGGGTAGCGCTACACAACCTATTTGCCTGTATTTCTCAGCACTGAGGACACCATTAATCCTGACCAATTCTCCAACTCAGTTTGCAGAAATGCAGCCCAGAATTTACATGGAACCTCCACCATGCTTAACTGTTGGCTGCAGACACTCAATATTGTACGTCTTTCCAGCCCTTTATGAACAAACTGCCTTTTGCTACAGTGAAATATTTCAAATTGAGATGCATCAGTCCAGAGCACCTGCTGCCATTTTTCTGCACCCCAGTTTTGACAGGTTTTGTGTCATCCCCTACAAGTAGGTATTTGTGATACCCCCTGTTGGAAGGTAATCATGTCACCCCTATCAGCAGATAATTTTACCACCCTTTATCAATAGATAATCATGACACCCCTATCAGTAGGTAATCATGTTGCCCTTTATCAGCAGGTAAATGTGATACCCCCTTTCACTAAATAATTGTCAGACCTCCCATAAGTACTTATCAGTGACACCCAATATAAGTAGGTAATCTAGTCACTCCTGCCAGTAGGCTATCATCACTCTATCAGTAAGTAATCAGTGGTACACCAAACCCAGTAGGAATCTTGATAACATTTCCTCTAGCAGCTATCAATGGCACTAGCTGTTGCTACTTTAAAGAACAAATATACAAGATATCAGAAAAAGGCACAGACTATACTGTCCATTGAAAAAAAACAAAACACAAACTTTATTAAAGTAAAACCTCAACAGAACTTGCGTAGAGGTACAAAAGAAAACGTTCTCAAGGTGACCACAATGCCAATCAAGCAGAGGGAACCGGCTATAAGATTGTGAGTCGCACAAGAAATAGAGATTGTTGTACACAGTTTGTTCATTCTTTAAGTCCAATCAAATCTGGCAACTCAGTTTTGGGGGAATTCAGGCAGATAATGAAAGCCGATGATTTCTAGTAATATTGGGAGAACCAAGTTGGAAAAATGCACACCAAGGTCCTAGCTATTGCCCTTACAGGGTTGCTTAAAGTGGTTGTAAACCCACTTTTCAACTTGCACCTACAGGTAAGCCTAGATTAAGGCTTACCTGTAGGTGCAAGAAATATCTCCTAAACCTACACGGTTTAGGAGATATTTAGTTAAATGACAGGCGCCGCTGTCTACGGCGCATGCGCGCCGTAGACAACGGCGCATTCATGGGGTTAATCCCATTCACAAATTTGGCTACTTCCCAGCAATCGCTGGGCTTAGCCGAATGTGACGGCTCCCGCGCGCATGCGCAGAGTGACGTTTCCGCCGCGCCGGCCAATCACAGCGCCGGAGCGAGCTGCGGCTGAAAAGGGAGACGAGGACGGCTTCGGGGGCCCCGATCTAAGGTAAGTGATGCCTAATGAGCTATTACGCTAGTCATATTAGCTCATTATGCCTTTCTCTTACAGGTGGTTTAAAAAAAAAATTTTTTTATAAGGGTTTACAACCACTTTAAAGAGTGTTATACAAGCAAGTAGCTCACTTGGAAGTTTAACAGGCTACCTTGTGTTAGATGTAATTCACACAGGCATTGACTAGTAGCCTATGAAATGCCTGTATCATTAGTTTTCATTTAAGATGCATTTTATATGCGTTTGTGGGAGTTAGAATAGGATTTATTATTATTATTATTATTATTATTATTATTATACAGGATTTATATAGTGCCTACAGTTTACGCAGCACTTTACAATATAAAAAGGGATTCAATATAGTTATAATGCAATACGATACAAGAGGCTTAAGAGGGCCCTGCTCATAAGAGCTTACAATCTAATGATTTATTAATGTATTAATTTTTAAGGAAACGGAAAACAAGGAAATAGTCTTGCTGTAGAACTCCACAAATGCATGCCAAATGCCTTGGGAGCGTTTAGAACACATTTGCAGCACTGTTGCATTGGCTTTAATGGAGGCGTTTGTTTTTTACACCAGTGTGAACAATGCCTTAGTGTACCAGATGGGGCATTCATTTGCACAGCAGGTGAGAGGCCATTTATGCTTAGGGAATTGCTACATAGTATAGATGCCTGAGTGTACTTGCATGTCTATAAGTACAGTGGCTGAGCACACTGCAGGTAGCAGAAACGTCAGCTGCTGTCCATTAACCTAGTGTTACCATCATTTTGGTCCAAGGGATGGGTTAATCGTGTGTGATTAAACCTGTATGATGTAGTCACAAACATGGTAAAACAAAGTCAGGTTTTTGATAACATAATAACTACCATTTTTCTTCCATTTTGGGACTAAATTAGGTTAAAACTGTTTTCTCTAATTATTCTGCAGTTTGCAGTATTTTAATATTTTTATTATCTTTCAATGCAGCACAAACAAGAAAAAAAGAAAAAGTTTACTTAAATATAGTAAAAATAGGGGATTTTTTATGTACAAGGGAAGTGCACAGACTAGCACAATTAATCTTTTTATTAGGATGCAATCAAAAAATAAAAAAAGTAATCCATTCACATGCTCCTAATGCACAATGTGCCTGTAACAGCCTCAAATATAATCCCTGGATGGCATGGTCAAAGCTGTGGATTATGGAAGTACTTCCAATCGCACTCTCACTACTTGTGCAGTTAGACTAGAGCAGGGGTTTCCAAACTTTTTTAAAAGAGGGCCAGAAGTGAACGTGCGTGAGGGCCGACCATTTTGCCTGACATTTTTTGAACTATTAAAATTTGTGTAAGTGTGTTCGTCCGAGCACTAAAACACTGGCCAAAAATAATTCCCCTACCTTTGTGGCTGTGTGTGGTGAATATATATATATATATATATATTGTGACAGCAGGAAGGTAAAGTCACCTGGTTGCATCCAGGGGGGTAGATATATTTCGCCCAGATTCAGGCTTTACGCCGACTTATACAACTAGGTGGAGAGTTGTATAAGCCCAGCTGAGGCTAGTGGGCTCATGGATGACTCATACCTCTAGGGAGAGTGTGGGGCGTCGTGCAGACAGGGAGTTGATGAGACCAGCTGAAGCTTGTCAGTGTCAGGGTCACCTGTGGCCAGGTGACAGATGCACACCGTAGGGGGACAGGAGTGCACCGCGAGGTAGTGAACCCTATGGCTGGCTTCTGTGGATAGGAAACTGGGTGGTTGTGGAAAGCGGGACCAGAGGAGCACAACCGGGATCCCAACGGAAGCGAGAGCCAAGATTCCCCAGGGCGCGGAGTCTAAGACCCAGCTGGTCTTCTCCAGGGCCTCTAGTGGTGAGGATGTTACGCTGCAGGCTGGGACCAGGTCGCGGCCCCTGGAGTTTCCTAGCTCACGCCCCGTAGGATAAGGGGAAGCAGCAGCACACGATAGAGAGAACCGAATAACAAGCCGAAGGTCAGGGGCCACAAGCAGACAAGGATAACGAAGAACGAGCCGAAGGTCAAGGGTCACGAGCAGACAGGGATGGTCGGGGACAAGCCAATAACGTAACAGAGAGACAGACGTAGCACACGGCAGGCAGGAACCCAAACACACAATGCCTAACAAACACGTTGATCAGCAAAGCAGGCTTGCAGTGCACAGGTTAATATAGTGTTCAGTGATAGGGCCTGGGGTGGAGTCAGGCTGGGAGGAGATTATAAAGGAAGCCAGGTGAAGGAGGTCTGGTCTCTAGATGAACACATGAGGAGGAAGGTAAGATGGCAGACAGACATTAATGCATATCCATGACAGTACCCTCCCTCTTACGAGGCCTCCCCCTTCCCCGCCTGGGCCCAGGTTTAGAGGGAAACTTCAGATGAAACTCCTTTAACAGACGAGGTGCAAAGACCTCAGATGCAGTGATCCAAGACCTCTCCTCAGGACCAAACCCTTTCCAATGAACGAGGTACTGAAGAACGCCTTTACAGAGTCGGGAGTCCAGAATTTGACTGATCTCGTACTCCTGATTATCCTCAGAGACAGGCGCCACGGTAGGAAGAGGACGAGAGAATTTATTGAGGACTAAAGGCTTTAGAAGAGCAACATGAAAGGAGTTAGTGATTTTAAGGCTCTTAGGAATCTGGAGTTTGAAACAAACCGGATTCAGTTTAGCAGTTACCGTGTATGGACCGATGAATCGTGGAGCAAACTTCAGAGAAGGAACTCGGAGCTTGATGTTCCTGGTAGAGAGCCAGACTTTGTCCCCTGGCTGAAGAGAAGGCGGTTTACGCCTGCGGCGGTCGGCAAAGCCTTTGAATTTTTCAGCAGCTGCCCGGAGGGAATCATGAACGTGACCCCAAACGGAATTGAGAGACTCCTGAACCGAAGCCAAAGCTGGAATGTCTGGAGAACAGATCATAGGAAGAGGAAGTTGAGGGTGTTTTCCATAAACTGTGAAAAAGGGTGTCTTCTGCGAACTGGTATTCACATGATTGTTATGGGAGAATTCTGCCCACGGGAGTAGAGAGGACCAATCGTCATGGTGAGAAGACACAAAGGTGCGAAGAAAGACCTCTAACTCCTGATTAACCCTCTCAGTCTGTCCATTGGATTGGGGATGGTAAGAAGAAGAAAAATCCAAGACAATATTGAGGGATTTGCAAAAGGCTCTCCAAAAACGAGACGTGAATTGGACTCCCCTGTCGGAAACAATATGAGAAGGGACCCCATGTAGGCGGAGAATTTCTCGAATGAAAATGGGAACCAAGGCAGGGGCAGAAGGAAGACCAGGAAGAGGAACAAAATGAGCCATCTTGGAGAATCGATCGATTACCACCCAAATGACTGTATTATTCTCAGACAGTGGGAGATCGGTGATAAAATCCATGGCAATATGGGCCCAGGGTTCCTTAGGAATAGGCAAGGGCATGAGGAGACCAGCAGGAGCTTGTGTGGAGGATTTGGACTGAGCACAGACATGACAAGCTTTAACGTAGTCTTTGACGTCTGAGCGGAGATTAGGCCACCAGTAGTGACGACTGATGAGTAGGAAGGATCGGAGGAATCCAGAATGCCCTGCCACCTTGGAATCATGTCCCCAACGAAGGATCTTAGCTCTTAGCTCAGTGGGGACAAAGGTCTTACCAGGCGGAATTTTTGACTTCAGGGTGGTAGAGTGGGCAACAATGCATGAGGTGGGAATGATCGGCTCAGGTTCAGGGGCGGACTCCTCGTCCAAAGTGTCAAATGACCTAGAGAGCGCATCAGCCCGACCGTTGCAGGAACCAGGTTTGTAGGTAATCGTGAAATTAAAACGGGCAAAGAAGAGACTCCACCTGGCCTGTCTAGGATTCAGACGTTTAGCATTCTGTAGATACTGTAAATTCTTGTGATCGGTAAAGATCGTTATGGAGTGAGGGGAACCCTCCAAGAGATGACGCCACTCCTCTAACGCCAATTTAATTGCGAGAAGTTCCCGATCACCGATGGCATAATTCCTCTCTGCCTGAGAAAATTTTTTGGAGAAGAACGCACATGGTTGGCGTCTCTTCTCAAAGATTTGAAGAAGCACAGCTCCCACCCCCATTGAGGAAGCGTCCACTTCAATAAAAAATGCATTCCCAGGATTTGGTCTCCTCAAGAGGGGGCCAGAAACAAAGGCCTGTTTCAGGTTGTGAAATGCAGAGACAGCTTCGGGAGGCCAGTCTCTGGCATTCACACCCTTCTTGGTCAAAGCGATAATAGGCGCGGCAATGGAAGAGTAATTCCTTATGAACTGCCTATAATAATTAGTGAAGCCAAGAAAGCGCTGTGTGGCCTTGAGGCTAGCAGGAAGAGGCCAGTTGGTGATAGCCAAGACCTTCCCAGGGTCCATACGAAGCCCCGAACATGAGACAAAGCACCCCAAAAACAGGACCTCAGAACATTCAAAGGAACATTTCTCCAGCTTGGCATAGAGATTGTTCTCTCTAAGACGTTGAAGTACAGTGCGGACATGGTTTCTGTGGACGAGCAGATTTTCAGAAAAGATCAGAATGTCATCCAGATAGATGACAACAAACTGGTACAGCAGATCTCTGAAGATTTCATTGACAAAGTTTTGAAACACGGCTGGAGCATTACACAGACCAAAAGGCATCACCAGATATTCGTAATGCCCGTCTCTAGTGTTAAATGCAGTCTTCCATTCGTCACCCTCCCGTATTCGAATGAGATTGTACGCGCCTCTGAGATCCAACTTGGTGAAAATGGAGGCACCCTTCAACCTATCGAATAGCTCAGATATTAAGGGTAAGGGGTATCGATTTTTAATAGTAACCGCATTTAAACCCCGATAATCGATGCAGGGTCTTAAGGTACCATCCTTTTTGGCAACAAAAAAGAACCCTGCCCCTGCAGGCGATGAGGATTTCCGGATGAACCCTCTCTCCAGATTCTCTGCTACATACTCCGACATGGCCTGGGTCTCTGGGATGGACAGAGGGTAGGTACGACCCCTGGGTAGAGTTGCTCCGGGGACAAGATCAATAGCACAGTCAAAAGACCTGTGGGGAGGAAGCACCTCAGCTGATTTTTTACAGAACACATCCCGGTAATCGCTGTATGCGGCGGGAAGATCAGAAGAAACAGAAGTGGCAGCAACCGGAAGACTCTCCTTGGGGGTCACCTTGAGAAGACACGACGAGAAACATGAGGAACCCCAGGCCAGGATCTGCCCAGAGACCCAGTCCACATGTGGAGAGTGGAGCTGTAGCCAAGGGAGGCCCAATACAACTGGGGTAGAGGCCTTGGGTAGAATAAGAAAGGATATCCACTCCTGGTGGAGAATCCCTACCGACATCCTAATGGGTAGCGTCTGGAAGCGAATAGGGCCCCCTGGGAGAACAGTGCCATCAATTGCCGAGACTACCAATGGGGTAGTGAGAGGTGAAAGGGTAAGCTTCATAGAAGAAGCAGTTCTCCAATCCATGAAATTGCCGGCAGCCCCGGAATCCAGGTATGCAAGGGTTGACTGAGGAGAAGTGCCTACATGAAGGGACACCGGCAAGAGCAGGCGAGAAGGTGATGTTTCTGGGTCCAATACTCCACCTTCCAAATGTATTAGACCCGAGCGTTTCCCGGACGAAGCGAGCAGGAGTCACGAAAATGACCCTTGCCCCCACAATAGAGGCACAAGCCCAGAGTTCTGCGCCTAGCACGTTCTTCGGGGGTTAGTCTGGTCCGGCCCAGCTGCATAGGTTCTTCAGCAGGTAGAGGATGCTCCACGGAATGAAGGGAGGGGAGCTCAGACTGGCTAGGACCCAGAGAGTGCTGGCGTCTTTTTTCTAAGGACCTCTCTTGAAAACGAATGTCGATCTGGTTGCATAATGAAATTACATCGTCCAGACCGACGGGAATGGCTCTTCCCGCTAATTCGTCTTTCACTCGGTCAGAGAGGCCATGTAAAAAGGTAGCGACCAGGGCCTCATTATTCCAGCTCAATTCAGCTGTGTGGATACGGAACTGAAGAGCATATTGCCCCACTGAACTAGATTCTTGGCGAAGACGTAAGACAGCACTAGCCGCTGAAGAAGCCCGAGCCGGCTCTTCGAAGATATTACGAAAGAGCTTCAAGAATTCGGACAGACTGGAAACCACCGGATCGTTCCTCTCCCACAGGGGGGCAGCCCAGGCCAAAGCTTCACCGGAGAGGAGGGAAATGATATAGGCTACCTTAGCCCGGTCAGATAGGAAGCTTTGAGGCTGAAGCTCAAAATGAATAGTGCATTGGCTGAGAAACCCCCTGCAGGCCTTGGAGTCCCCAGAGAAACGGAACGGAGCTGGCAATCTTAGTGAGTGTGAGGCTGCGACTGGTGCGATAGGTACAGCCGCTGGTTGTACTTGGGGTTGCGGATTCGGGGTTCCCAAGGAGACCTGAAGCTGCTCGAATCGAGAAGCCAGATCCTGGAGGAATCGCATCACCTGGGTCTGATTTGATTCCTGGGTCTCAAGTCTGCGAACTATGCCCTGCAATGGATCATCCGCGGGAAGCGGGATGTCAGCCGGGTTCATGGCTGATCAAACTGTCAGGGTCACCTGTGGCCAGGTGACAGATGCACACCGTAGGGGGACAGGAGTGCACCGCGAGGTAGTGAACCCTATGGCTGGCTTCTGTGGATAGGAAACTGGGTGGTTGTGGAAAGCGGGACCAGAGGAGCACAACCGGGATCCCAACGGAAGCGAGAGCCAAGATTCCCCAGGGCGCGGAGTCTAAGACCCAGCTGGTCTTCTCCAGGGCCTCTAGTGGTGAGGATGTTACGCTGCAGGCTGGGACCAGGTCGCGGCCCCTGGAGTTTCCTAGCTCACGCCCCGTAGGATAAGGGGAAGCAGCAGCACACGATAGAGAGAACCGAATAACAAGCCGAAGGTCAGGGGCCACAAGCAGACAAGGATAACGAAGAACGAGCCGAAGGTCAAGGGTCACGAGCAGACAGGGATGGTCGGGGACAAGCCAATAACGTAACAGAGAGACAGACGTAGCACACGGCAGGCAGGAACCCAAACACACAATGCCTAACAAACACGTTGATCAGCAAAGCAGGCTTGCAGTGCACAGGTTAATATAGTGTTCAGTGATAGGGCCTGGGGTGGAGTCAGGCTGGGAGGAGATTATAAAGGAAGCCAGGTGAAGGAGGTCTGGTCTCTAGATGAACACATGAGGAGGAAGGTAAGATGGCAGACAGACATTAATGCATATCCATGACAGTCAGCTCATTTAGGCCTCTATAAGAACTCCCAGATTCATTAGGTGTTGCTCATGCCTGGAACCAGACCTGTGTGGACTGTCTAGGGAGAGTGAACCCCTGTGCGGTGAGACAAAGCCTGTGTGGCTATTTGCTTGGACATTTAAAACCAGGGACTTAGGGACTAGGACAGCACTAGGCTGATCCCAGTTGTTAGTTAGGAAACCTGTATGTTTACTCAGAGGTCAAGTTGACCAGGATTTATTTTATTTATGTTTCTTTTGCTTTGCTGTGTTTTGTCACTGTAAATAGAAAATAAACCACACCTTTTTGATTTTGAAAACCACAACCTCCGTTTGCTGGGCCTGTTTTTGTGTGGGGAGCCCATCCCGGGGGTCACACACACCCGCTGCCGAGCTAACCCCCTCACAGTTGGTGGAGAACCAGTGGCAGTTTTTTTTAAGCCAGCATGGAGGAGATACTGAAACAGCTGGCTCTAGCAAATGCCAATCAACAGCAGACAAATGCAGGTTTACAAAGGAGCCTTGCAGCCCAGCAGCAAGCTCACCAACAGAGTCTGGAAGCTCAGCAACAAGCCCAGCAGCAATCTGAGGCCCGCTTCATAGACCTGTTACAGAAGCAAGAGCAGAGACTACAACAAATGGAAGCAGTAATGCAGCAACGTCCGCAGACCAGTGAGGAAAGCCGTCCCACTAATACCGCATCCTTTGGGGTGAGTCGTTTATTGACAAAAATGACTGGAGAGGATGATCCAGAGGTATTTTTGACCACATTTGAAAGGACCGCTGAAAGAGAAAAGTGGCCTGAGGAGCAGTGGGCTGGACTGGTGGCTCCTCTGTTAACTGGTGAATCGCAGAAAGCTTACTATGACCTAGAGCCTAACCAAGCAAAAGACTATGTGATGCTAAAAGCTGAAATTTTGGCAAGGCTGGGTGTCACCCAGGCTGTCCGGGCTCAGCGTGTGCATAACTGGACTTTCCAGCTTGGAAAACCCCCCAGGTCTCAAATGTATGATCTCATTCACCTGAGCAGAAAGTGGCTACAGCCAGAGACTTTGTCCGCACCAAAGATTGTGGAACGCGTTGTAATGGATCGGTTTTTGAGAGCTCTTCCTACTGCCATCCAAAAGTGGGTAAGCCATGGAGACCCAGAGACGGCCGATGGTCTTGTGGATCGTGTGGAGAAATACTTGGCTACAGAGAACCTGACGGCCTCTTCCAGAGACACTCGGACTTTCCACCCTAAGACCAGACCATCCCCAGGGGCGGATAAGAGGATTCCAAGGGGTGAGGGTGGAGAGAGTGAGAGGGTGGGAGCTCTACCCCAAGTTTGGCGAGAACAGCCTGGGAAATCAGCGGCTCAAGAGGCAGCAAGAAGGATCGTTTGCTACCGCTGCCGGCAAGCGGGACATATTGCAGCCAATTGCCCGGTTGTGGAGGAACCCATGCAGTGTGACTTTCTGACGGGCAGACGTCAGTCGCTGTGTGCGACAGTCGCATGCACTGCCATTCGAGGAACTGAGAAACATTTATGCAAAATGTGTGTTAATGGTAGAAATGTTGTGGTATTGCTGGATTCAGGTAGCCTTGTGACCCTGATAAAGGCTGAGTTAGTTAAAACAGAGGTCTTTGGGAATAGCAAGGTAGCTGTTATTTGTGTGCATGGGGACACCCGAGAGTATCCAGTGACTACAGTGTGTTTCGAGACCCCCAAAGGTACCCTCTCTCATCCAGTGGGCTTAGTATCTCAGTTACCGCATGACGCCATTGTGGGAAGGGATTTTCCGAAGTTCTGGGAACTGTGGGATGATCCTGAGCCCCCCACTGGTGCCCCTATGTACCAGGAATGTGATAGCCAGAACTCCCCTGAGAGTGGTGAGGACTCTCCGGAATTTCCCTTATCAGTATTGGCAGGGGAGACTCAAGAAACTGGAGAGGAGCCCACCTCCTCAGACGAAAACCTACCGTCTGTGGAGTTTTCTGATCTTGAGGTTCACAGGGAAAACTTTGCCACAGAACAGTTGAAAGACCCCGCCCTAATAAAGGCACGGTTAAACGTAGTGAAAATAGATGGCGAGTTAGTGAACCCAGATAATACCTGCACTTACCCATACTTCAGCGTAGAGAAGGACCTACTGTATCGGGTGGCAAAAAGGGCAGAAGAAACCGTTGAGCAGCTTGTGGTGCCCAAACCTTACAGGAAGTTGGTGTTGGAGTTGGCCCATGGGCACATTCTTGGAGGTCATCTGGGGACAGAGAAAACCCGAGAGAGGGTATTACAGAGATTCTATTGGCCGGGGGTGATGAAGGACATAGAAAATTATTGTTCCTCCTGCCCTGTGTGTCAGAGGTCGGCCCCGATGCCACATTTCCGTAGCCCGCTGGTCCCTCTACCCATCATTGAGGTCCCGTTTGAGAGGATCGCCATGGATTTGGTAGGGCCTATAATCAAGTCCGCTAGGGGGCACCAGTACATATTAGTTATAATGGACTATGCCACCCGTTATCCAGAAGCGATCCCTCTCCGAAATACCTCGGCCAAAACCATAGCCAAAGAGCTATCTCTTGTGTTTAGCCGGGTGGGTATTTGTAAAGAACTGCTTACGGACCAAGGTACACCCTTTATGTCCCGGGTTATGAAGGAGCTGTGTAAATTGTTCAAAGTGACGCAATTACGTACATCTGTGTATCACCCCCAAACCGATGGGCTGGTTGAAAGATTCAACAAAACCCTAAAACAAATGTTGAAGAAAGTGGTGGATAGAGATGGAAAGGATTGGGACTGTCTACTTCCTTATCTGATGTTTGCTATTAGGGAGGTGCCCCAATCCTCTACGGGATTCTCCCCCTTTGAGTTACTGTATGGGAGACACCCAAGAGGGCTGTTGGATATTGCCAAGGAAACTTGGGAAAGTGAGAGTTCTCCCCACAGGAGTGTGATTGAGCATGTCGCCCTGATGCAAGACCGAATTGCACAGGTAATGCCCATCGTGAAGGAACATTTGGCCCAAGCGCAGTTAGCACAGCAGAGAGTGTAAGTGTACAACCGTGGAGCCAAGACCCGTACCTTTTCCCCGGGGGATAGGATACTGGTACTTGTCCCTACGGTTGAAAGTAAATTCCTTGCCAAATGGCAAGGCCCCTATGAGATAATGGAAAAAGTGAGCGAAGTGAATTACAAGGTCAGACAACCAGGAAGGCGAAAGCCCGAACAGATCTATCACGTTAATCTGTTGAAAGCCTGGAGGGATAGAGAGTCCCTAGTCGCAGACACTTGGTCACCAGCTCAAACTGGTTGCGTGATTCCTGAGGTTGGAATAGCAGCCACCTTGTCACAACCCCAACAACAGGAGGTTAAGGAGTTTGTGCTTCGCAACAAGGAGGTATTCTCTGAGCTGCCGGGACAAACATCTGGGGTAGAGCATGACATCATTACCCCGCCCGGTGAAAGGGTGAAGTTAAAACCCTATCGGATCCCAGAGGCCCGACGGGAGGCAATACGGGAGGAAGTACAGAAAATGCTGAACTTAGGGGTGATAGAGGAGTCCCAAAGTGATTGGTCTAGTCCCATTGTGTTGGTGCCTAAACCGGATGGGAGCTGGCGATTTTGTAACGATTTTCGTCAGTTGAACAAAGTTACAAAATTTGACACCTACCCCATGCCACGTATAGATGAGTTGATCGACCGGCTGGGAACAGCCCGATACATGACGACTCTTGACCTCACAAAAGGGTATTGGCAAATCCCCCTGGCCAAGTCGGCCAAAGAGAAAACCGCATTTGTAACCCCAGACGGGGCGTTCCAATATAAAAGAATGCCGTTCGGGTTACAGAATGCGCCGGCCACATTCCAGCGGAAAATGGACCAGATGCTGAGGCCCCATCGGAAGTATGCTGCGGCTTACCTGGATGACGTAATTGTCCATAGCACAGATTGGGCCTCACATCTGCCAAAAGTGCAAGCAGTCCTGGACTCTGTTCGGGAAGCGGGGTTTACGGCTAACCCCAAGAAGTGTACCATTGGGCAGGAGGAGGCCAAATATCTTGGGTACACCATTGGGAGGGGAGTAATAAAACCCCAACTCAACAAAGTCGAGGCCATCCAGAGTTGGCCACGTCCCAACAGCAAGAAGCAGGTACGAGCCTTTCTGGGAATCGCTGGGTATTATCGGCGATTCATTCCCCACTTTGCTTCTAAGGCTGTGCCCCTAACCAACCTGACGAAGGGGAAAGGGTCGGTCATGATTAAATGGACCCCCGAGGCTGAGGCAGCATTCCAATTCTTGAAACAAGCCTTATGTAGCCAGCCAGTGTTGTACTCACCCGACTTCTCTAAAGACTTTGTCGTACAAAGTGATGCGTCAGATGTGGGGTTAGGAGCAGTATTGTCCCAGGTCTGGAACGGGGAAGAGCACCCAGTCATTTACCTCAGCAGGAAGTTGAAGTCCCATGAGGTAAATTACGCCACCGTTGAAAAGGAGTGTTTAGCGGTGAAGTGGGCTCTAGATTCCCTTCGGTACTACCTGCTAGGTAGGCACTTTGACATGGTTACGGATCACGCTCCGTTAAAGTGGATGGCTCAAAACAAGGAAACAAATAGAAGAGTGAATAGGTGGTTCCTGGCCCTCCAGGAATTCAACTTCACAGTAAAGCATCGCCCTGGCGTTCAAATGGGGAATGTGGATGCTTTGTCTCGAGTACATGAATGCCTGATTGCTGGTGTTCCAACCCCGAGGTTAAAACAAGAGGGGGGGGTATGTGACAGCAGGAAGGTAAAGTCACCTGGTTGCATCCAGGGGGGTAGATATATTTCGCCCAGATTCAGGCTTTACGCCGACTTATACAACTAGGTGGAGAGTTGTATAAGCCCAGCTGAGGCTAGTGGGCTCATGGATGACTCATACCTCTAGGGAGAGTGTGGGGCGTCGTGCAGACAGGGAGTTGATGAGACCAGCTGAAGCTTGTCAGCTCATTTAGGCCTCTATAAGAACTCCCAGATTCATTAGGTGTTGCTCATGCCTGGAACCAGACCTGTGTGGACTGTCTAGGGAGAGTGAACCCCTGTGCGGTGAGACAAAGCCTGTGTGGCTATTTGCTTGGACATTTAAAACCAGGGACTTAGGGACTAGGACAGCACTAGGCTGATCCCAGTTGTTAGTTAGGAAACCTGTATGTTTACTCAGAGGTCAAGTTGACCAGGATTTATTTTATTTATGTTTCTTTTGCTTTGCTGTGTTTTGTCACTGTAAATAGAAAATAAACCGCACCTTTTTGATTTTGAAAACCACAACCTCCGTTTGCTGGGCCTGTTTTTGTGTGGGGAGCCCATCCCGGGGGTCACACACACCCGCTGCCGAGCTAACCCCCTCACAATATATATATATATATATATATATATATATATATATATATATATATATCTCCTCTTTGGCCCCTAACAAATCCCAAAGCTCCGCTCAGGGTAAGGATGAGCTCAGGTTGTAAAAAATATATATTTTCTCTTTTTTTATCCCCTGAGAAATCTGGACTTTATCTCTTCTGTGGCCCTCAAGCTCCACTCAGGGCAAGGATGAGCTAATTTCTTTTTTTTATATATTTTATATTCTCTCTGGCCCCCCCTTATTTTCTCTTATCTCTTCTGTGGCCCTCAAGCTCCACTCAGGGCAAGGATGAGCTAGTTTCTTTTTTTTTATATTTTATATTCTCTCTGGCCCCCCTTATTTCCCCTTATCTTTTCCCTTATCTCTTCTGTGGCGTCAAAGCTCAGATTAGGGCAAGGATGTTTTTTAAAATTCTTATATATATTTAAATATTCGCTTTATATCCGTTATAGTAGTAAACTTATCTTATCCCCTGAGAAATCCTCGAGTGCCTCTCATTGCAAGGATGACCTCGGGCGAGCCCGCTAGGACGCTGACAGCGCGCACTGCTGCAGCCAATCACCGCCGCCAATCACAGGCACTGAGACACTGAGAGCTCAGCAGCTGTGAACCGGGAAATTACTCAGTGTCTGTTATTGGCGGCGCGAGCTGTCAGCTTCCCAACGGGCTTTGGAATACGCCCCAGCAACACCCCCAGCTTATCAGTGAGAGGTGCTCAGGGATTAGAGAATATATATATATATTTTTTTTTTAAAAACAAGCTCATCCTTACCCTGTGCGGAGCTTGGGGGGCCACAAAAGTGATAAAAGCTAATTGCAAGTGGGGGCCGTATGAAACCGGACTGCGGGCCACAACCGGACTTTGGACATGCCTGGAGTAGAGGAAAGGGGCTGCATACACTTGCAGCGTCTGCCTGTGAAATCACAGGGCTGGTGGAGGAGCTGTCATCGGCCACATGATAAGTTTGAAAAGTGCAACAAGTGTGAAAAGGTTTCTGTAGGTTTGATTTTTTTATCTAGAAACTATATATATCCTCTGGAATATTACAATATACGATATACCCAGACCAAGTCTAACCTTGGAGCTAAACCAAAACCGGCGTCCACTATCCCTCACAATGCAAAGGGTGAGCAAAGGGTTGAATTGTAATACTATATAATCTGTTAGGCAGGCCATAGATGATGCAATTTTCTTTCCTACAACCATGGGTTGCAGGAAAGAAAATCGCTTGATTCCCCTATCAAAACAGTCAGTGTTGTTGGGGGAATTCCTCCTGCAGAGCTATTGTGTTCTTCCAGCCTGGGGACGTGGGGAGTTGTCCCTACCGGGAGAAAACAGTGATTATTGCTAGTGGCTATAGCTGCTGGCATTAATTGCATGCTAGAAAACCAACATGCTGGTTGTACCCAACTAGATTGATAGTTCAACTTGGGTACATTCTGCCTCCCTGCCTGCCCTGCCTAGGTCAGATCTTGACTGGTCCCGGCTGAACTAGCCAAGATTCGAACCAACCATCTATAGCCGGCTTTAGTGGTTATGGATTATAACCTTCCACATATAGAACAATGGGAGCGAGACTCATATAATTCAATATATTTACCAGAATGGCAATACATAGCAAATTATAAATCTAAAATTTCTATTAATACAATCCTGGTAGAACCTAATTATAAAACTCTATTGAGATGGTACATGGTCCCTATATAGGTAGTCAAAATGTGCTGTAGACATCTTCTTACTGCTTCAGAAGATGTCCACAGGAGGGCACTATGTTTCATATCTGGTGGCAATGCCCTAGGGCATGGGTGCTCGAACCTGTGGCCCTCCAGCTGTTGCAGAACTACAACCCACCATGCCTCTGACTTTGGAAGTCATTCTTGTAACTGTCAGAGGCTTGCAATGCCTCATGGGAATTGTAGTTCTGCAACAGCTGGCAGGCCAAAGGTTAAGCACCCATGCCCTAGGGTAACTAAGTTTTGGATTCACAGTAACAGGAATAAATGTTCCTAGATCTCCAGAAATTACTCTTTTTCAGAAACTATATAAGGAAATTCCTAACACATGGCGGTGGATGCACGCTGATGGATCTCTCCCTCCCAGGTATCTGCACTATGAAATGGCAATTACTGTAAATCCATTATATAACTGTATGCCAAATATTTACACTAACGTAGACTCTGGTGTATATTTATGGTTTTACTTTATATTATACTTTGCTATAGAACTTGCCCCAGGGTGGGATCATGGCTTTACTAATAACAACTACTCAAACTACTCAAACTACTCAAACTACTCAAACTTGGTTGAGTGTTAAGTTTATGTAGCACTACCCCCGTAGGAGCTGCGGGTTTAATTTTGGGTCTGCTGTTACCTCACTGTTCACCGTATTCCCCATAGGGGTCCCATTGGAGAGTTGTTCACAGATGTTCGCACCAGCACTTAGTCTCTTTTTCCAATGCTTTTATTAACAAACGTCAGAGGGATAGAGGGTTAGGGAAGATTCAGGTACCTTGTTTTGCGCATCACGGGTACTTTCTTTGATCCAGAGGACAAACAGCTCCACAACTGGATCTAGCAACCACCGGATAGGCCTCTCTCACAGATGTTCGCACCAACACTTAGTCTCTTTTTCCAATGCTTTTATTAACAAACGTCAGATAGAGGGATGGAGGGTTAGGGAAGATTCAGGTACCTTGTTTTGCGCATCACGGGTACTTCTTTGATCCAGAGGACAAACAGCCCCACAACTGGATCTAGCAACCACCGGATAGGCCTCTCTCACTGACCTAGCAGCCGGTGCGGTGCTCGGTCATAGTCTCTGCCACAGACTTGATGAATGATAACTTGAGTCGTTGCACAATCCTCTGCCACAGGACTGCACAACCAAGAACTTTTGCAAAGTCAAAGTACAATCTCACAGTACCAGTATCTTTCAGCCATCCGGCGATACTGTGAGGTAGATTTGGCCGGGATGCGTCCTCCAATTGAGTCTCCAATTGCTTGGCTTCTCCCCGCAGGCAAGACAGCTCAGGACCACCCCTGGACCAGTAGGCCCCAGAAACTCCTGGGCCTACTTTCAGTAACGAGGCCTCGGGCCAGCAGGCCCAGAGGCAGAAGAACTGCTACAACACCTTAGGCCAGGAGGGCCATCAGGTCAGAGAGACCGCAAAAAACGGTGTCTGTCCCTTAAGTACCCTCTCCCAGAATGCACAGTGGGTGAACCACTCCCACTGGGCTGTTTCTGGGTAAAGAGGTATCCAGCCTGCTGTATTTCCAACACTGACCGGGGGTGACAGCGACACCCACGGCCAAGTGTAAAACGTACAACACAGCTGAACTGGAACAGAAATCAGCAATTTAACATAATACTCTGAGCTAAACTACAGCTCAGATGAACCTAAATTTACATATAGCGCCTACTCAATAGGAGCAGGGCGCTACACTTACATTACTTATCTCCCCTTTGGTACACAAATATTTTCACCGACATTGACTCTGGTGTATATTTATGGTTTTACTTTATATTATACTTTGCTATAGGACTTGCCCCAGGGTGGGATCACGGCTTTACTTATAACAACTACTCAAACTTGGTTGAGTGTTAAGCTTATATTACTTATCTCCTCTGTGTATGTCTTTGTCCCCCTTTATTCCTTATAGCTTCTTTGCTGTTAATTCTGAGATACCTCTATTTGCCATCGAGTGTTTTATATCATAATATGCCTGCAATGGAAACTGGTATTGTTTCCGATTCTCATGATGGAAGCAACATTGAGATGTATCCAGTTTGGGTATGGAATTCTTTTATTTATGACCCTGAGATCCAGCCATGCTTCATCTATCCCACCGCCTACAAAGCCTTTGATCTTTTTGATCTTCTTGGCCTGAGGGCAATGCCATGGTGGCACGTATTTTATGCTATATCTTGATTGGTAACATTGTATTGGAATATGAATTAGAAACATAATTCTTATATTTCAATAAATTATAGTGCTGGCAGGGGCCTGTAGATCTGCTCCCATGCTCGCCCAGGTGTATGTGCCTTGGTGCCTCTTCTGATTGCCGACTAACCTGACTCGGTCTTTGAGGTAAAAATCGTCTATGCTACTCCTTTAAATGAACAGTTACACGATATGCAAAATATGTGTCATCAATAGAATATTATGGCATGTACTTATGCTTTTCATCATTATTTTTAGTGTTTGGCCCCCCCTTGTCTTTTCTCCTGAAAAAGCGGGTGACCGCGAAACATATTGAAAGCCTGACAGTCCACACCTTCACATTATCCTTGGAGGTATCCTTAGGTAGAAGTGACCACCTAGTAGAGGTGTAGTGACTGTCTCTAGAGGGACCCACTTGAGTGTTTTTTTATGACCCCCTTTTTTATATTGTAATTTTGATTATATATGTAAAATAAAATGTATTTGGTTTTAAAAAAAAGTGTTTGTAATGTCTCATGACGGTACCAAAAAAATTTATGCTGGCCCGACCCTGAAATTGTGCTTTGTTATGATTCTTAGGATGTGGGTACCTGTACTCTGAACATTTTCATGAGCAGCCTTCTCAAAAAGAAATTAAATGTTTGTGCAAAAGTATTTTATTTATGAATTCCCTGATAACGCTATTGTAAAGAAAGACTCTTACCTGCCAATATCGTGTGAGGATGTGTCTTTAATGGGGTGGAAGGTTGTATTAGCACAGCTATGCACAAAAGAGCCAACAAATGTTCTTAAATAAGCCTGTACTTTGCAGACAAGCAACTCAAAATAACTACATGATGGCAATGGCTAATCTGCAACATAACTTTCAACTTGCTGCAGATAAAAATAGAAATACAAAAGTAAAGTTGGCCATTAACAACCCAAGACCAAAATGCAATGTTTCCAATTTCAAGTTCGTTTGTGATGACTGGACCATTTATCGGACTTGTTGATGGAAAATCTCACTGCAAGAAAAGTCCAGTGCGCCATCCTCTATGTTGAAAAAAAAATAAATGAAAGTAATTTATGCACGTGATATTGTCCATTGAATGAGTATCATTAGGATACTGACTCATTAGGGGATAGGCCAATATCTTCCTGTGTCATGTACCTGATAGAGGCTGAGCTGATGAGAGAGCCTCCTTTACACCTCCTGTCACAGTCCCCCTGGACTGGGTGGCAGGGTATAGCAAAATTAGGGGTGGTGGCATGGGTACCAGTGGCAGGTCCTGGCAAGATGACAGTCTGGGTACTGTTGAGATACTCCGGAAGCAGGACTGGAATTCTCACAGGATGCTGTCCCACAGATGGAGCACAGGAACTCGCAGGTGCAGATTCAGAAGATGGAGGCAGGATCAGAAGCCAGGCCGAGGCTGGTATCAGGCAGACAGAAGCAGTACAAACTTGGCAGGCAGAGGATGGAATCAGAACATACACCAAGGGTGATAATGGGAGATCAGGGCTAGCACTGAAGACAAAGAAAGCATGTAACCAGTCACAGATCACAGAAGCTGATGACCACTCAGAAACTCTCCTAAATTCTGTATTCCCTTAAAGTGGTTCTAAAGGCTGAAGCTTTTTTATAGTAATGCATTCTATGCGTTAAGATAAAAAACCTTCAGTGGCCCTTCCCCCTACACTGTGGATGTTTCTAGAGATTTATTTGATCTAAATGCCCGGTTTACATACGTGTCCTTGCTACTCACCCATTTCCATGCTGTACACTCTCAACTACTCACTTAGGGTCCACATCCACACAATCAGAGACAGCCGGAGTGGGCGGGAAGGGCCTGGGAGTCTCCTAGAGGCCCTTGCTGAACACACTCCCACTTAGGACAACGCTCTTTATCCAGGAATTTCTGGGGAGCGTTGTTGCAATTGTTTTGCAGATACTTTAGAATCCCAGCTTGGCTGGGTAGCGTCCGCTGCAGGTGTACTTCTCCAGTGGCCGCATCTTAAAACCCTGTGGGATTGGTCACCTGCAGGAGTCCTTCCTCTTTCTCTGTTTTTCTCTCCCTCCTCTTCTTCTTCTCACTAGCTTTGTCACCTCCTCTCCCCTCTCTTCCCTTACGTCTGATCCACCCTTCCCCCTCTACCCTCCCGCGAACATGGATGAGATTAACATCGTCACCTTAAATGCTATGTTCCTGAGAAGCGGCGGATGCTGCTCAACGACATGAGGCGCCTGGATGCTGACATTTTCCTATTACAGGAGACACACTTCCGAGACAACACTTTTCCGATTCTTAAGAATAGGTTTTACCCGACGGTATACCATTTGGCGTACTCAGAGGCTAAAGCTAGAGGGGTCTCTATCTTGATCTCGGCGAAACTGGTCCCTTACTGCAGTCCTCACTGACCCGATGGGCAGATTTTTGTTCCTCAAGGGCCTGATTGGAGACGTAAGGGTGACTATCGCAAACCTTTACGCCCCTAACAGTCAACAGGACTCCTTCATTAGGAAGCATCTAACTCTCCTCCGGAGGTTTTCCGAGGGGCAGCTCATCGTAGGGGGTGACCTTAATATTCCCCTACTCCCTGAGGAGGATACCTCCACGGGACGCTCCTCTACCACTCGGGGCACACGCAAGGCCATACATTTGGCTCTCCATGCCTCACAGTTAATTGATGTCTGGCGCCTTTTTCACCCCGGAGAACGAGACTATACCTTCTATTCTCGCCCCCATAACACGTACTCGCGCATTGACTATTTTTTGCTCCCCCACAACCAACTCCAGGCGATTAAAGGAACCTCACTGGGGTCCATCACTTGGTCGGACCATGCCCTGGTCACATTACGATACACCCTGAATGACTTCCATAGAACCCGGAGGAAGCCGTGGAGGCTCAATGAGAGCCTTCTACAGGACCCTGAGGTACTAGCAGACGTGACAAAGGAAATAACCCACTACTTCCATACTAACAATGGCACTGACAGTGACGCGGGCCTTGTCTGGGAAGCCCACAAGGCAGTCATATGGGGGGTACTCATAAAACATGGTGCGAGACTTAAAAAACAGAGGACAGCCCAACTCACCCTGCTCCTTGACAAACTCCAAACCCTGGAAACTAGTCACAAGCGAACCTCGACGACCCTGATCAGAAATGAACTTGACACGTACCTTCTCACTTTTAGAGCGAAATCAGCGCTCCAAGTATCTCGTAAAAAGGTTTATGAATCTGGTAATAAGTGCGGCAGGTTACTGGCGCAATCCTTACGCTCCCAGAAACTGGCGTCATACATACCGTACGTTCAATCTCCGACGGGCCATGCCCCAACAGATAACACAGGAATTCAAATCCTTCTATGAGACACTATACAATCTGACCATGACACCGCCACATCTGGATCACATGACAGAATACATAACCTCCTCCTGTATGCCCACCCTGTCTACTGCAACACGAGACCTGCTAGAGGACCCCATCACGCTGCCCGAGTTGCAGTTAGCAATAGGTAGTACAAAACTAGGTAAGGCTCCCAGTCCGGACGGGCTCACGCTCCAATATTATAAGACGCTACTCCCGTCACTGGGTGACCACTTGGTCAGACTGCTTAACGGCCTCACCAAGGGGGGAACATTGCATACCGATACTCTACAGGCCCAGATAGAGGTTATTCTCAAAGACGGTAAGGACCCGACACACTGTGGTAGCTACCGACCTATATCCCTGCTTAACACGGATCTTAAATTATTCACCAAAATCATAGCCACTAGACTACAAACCCATCTACCCCACCTGATACACTTGGACCAAGTGGGCTTCGTCCCAACGAGGGAAGCGAGGGACAACACTTCCAAAGTCCTGAACTTGCTTTATTCGGCCACTCGCACCAACACCCCCAGCGTCTTCCTAGGCACTGACGCTGAAAAAGCTTTTGACCGGGTCAGCTGGGACTTTATGTTCACCACACTACGCCACATAGGCCTGGGCGGTAATATGGTGGGTTGGATATCTGCGACGTATGCGACTCCGTCGGCTAAAGTCAGGGCCAGTGGGATGACCTCCGACTCTTTCCCGATTACCAATGGGACGCGACAGGGGTGCCCATTATCCCCCCTTCTCTTTGCCCTCTCGCTGGAACCGTTCCTGTGCCATGTCAGACTGAACCCCGATATCTCAGGAGTGACGGTTGGCCGCACCCAACATAAGGTGTCGGCCTACGCGGACGACTTTATGTTCTCACTTACCAATCCCTCAATCTCCCTCCCAAACCTGCTACGGGAATTCGCAAAATACGGGACGCTCTCCAATTTAAAAATACATTTTGCAAAGTCGGAAGCGATGGGCGTGGGAATACCGCAACCACAACTGACACATCTACAATCTTGCTTCAGACTGAAGTGGTCAACGACTGTCTTGAAGTACTTAGGCACTACTATCGCGCATACACTCTCACCGCTATACAATCTTACTTTTCCGCCCCTGCTGAGAACTGTTAGGACGCTGCTGAACCAGTGGCACACGGGTCTGCATTCCTGGGTAGGTCGATGTAATATCCTTAAAATTACGATCCTCCCGAAATTTCTTTAGCTTCTGCAAGCGATACCCATCCATGTCCCAACATCCTACTTTAAACAGGTCCAATCCGCATTTACAGAATTTATATGGGCCAAGAAAAGGCAGCGGTTATCACAAAAATTACTGGTCCTACCTAAACACTACGGCGGGCTCAATAAACAAAAACTAAAACTCGCGCTTATGGAGACATACAAAAATAAATGACAAGTGAAAAGAAATTATTATATGCGCAGCTGCTACAGCATAAGGCACTAACACCTTGAGAGATAAAAAATTATAAAATGCAGCGCTAGCGAATATAAATGTGCTCAATACAAACGTATGTGTGAATGTCAACCATCTAAACCTTTCGGGATGATGGTACACACTATTAGTGAAAAGATTATGCACCAATGATTGGTGTCACCAGAAATGCAGTGGGTGTAATACTAAATGTTACCACTAAAAAGTGATCAACTAAGTAAAACCAGAAAATATACTGTGCAAAACATTAAATGAACTGAACAACCAGGCAAATAGCTCTAGGAGTAATTCACAGTACTACAGATGGTTTTCAACATCAAATAAATAATGTCCCATTTGCAACAGTGGTTGTAATATAGAAGGAAGGGGAAAAAAAAAAAAAAATGCTTTAAAATAAAATAAAAGTCACCCAACATCCAACTTCTAGGACCAATAATGTTCGGTGAAATTCAACAGTTGGCTCAATAGCAGCAGAGATCAGAGGACCATGTGGGGAATAAAAAGAAAAAGCAACTTGTGAAGTACCGCTTAGGAACAGATTAACAATACGCTGTTATTGGGAAAACTCACAAGCCTTCAATGATAACCGAGCGTCAGTGTGTTCCGGGTTCACAACGGCGTGCGTTCCACAAGAACCGGAAGCAGCGTCACTGGTTCTTAGTGTTGACCGGAAATTTGTCAATGCATTTCGCCCCTCCTCCAGGGCATCATCAAGGACCAACGGCGGGCTCGCACTACCGGACATTCGTACCTACTATCGGGCAGTACACCTAGGGAGGCTTATCGATTGGTGTCGGCATCAAGAGACCAAACTTTGGACACAATTGGAACAAGACCAATGCATGGTCCCCCTTAACAGAGCTCCCTGGTGTTACATGTCCCTGCCGGCGGAGCTCAGGCTCCACCCAATGATTGGCAACACGACCCGGGTTTGTGCTAGTCTCATCTCCCAGACCTCCTTATCCTCTCCCAACTCGCCTCTTTACCCCATACTGGGAAACCCCGGATTTGCGCCGGGCATGCAGGACGTGGTCTTTCAGAGGCTGGGCGCGGCTGGCCTACATCAGGCCTCCCACTTCAGTACAGGAGGGCGCTGGTATACCATTGCGGAATTTTATGACCCCTCGGGCGGTTTCACTTAGACTTCTTGAGATCCCGTCAGCTAGCCCACTTTCTTCATCCTCTGACGCCCCCCGGCGCAAACGACTGATCTCTCACAACACTGGAAGAACTCTGTGACGCCTCAGGAACTATAGCACACACACTCTCACTGACCTACACTCTTCTAAACACTCCACAGGCGGACTTTGTACCCCCGGGATTACTTAAATGGGAGCTGGATCTGAACTGTCACTTTGACGATGCTAAGCGACAGCGTATCTTTCGGTTCACACACAAGTCCTTGATCTGTGCCAAAATCCAGGAGACCAATTACAAACTACTGTCGAGGTGGTACAGAACCCCCGCACTCCTAGACAAATTTTTCCCGGCCACATCTGATCTTTGCTGGCGCTGTCGGGCAGATAGGGGGACGCTTGTACACATCTTTTGGTCCTGCCCCATCCTGGGCCACTTCTGGCGCGTAGTGCGAGAGGTGGCCCAGAAATTTACGTAACGCACCATACCGGACGACCCTGCATTTTTTCTTCTGCACGCGTCTAGCGTCCCGGAGAAGGTGTACAAAAAGTCTGTGCTTAGACATCTACTTGACGCAGCTAAGGCCTGTATCCCACTCCACTGGAAGTCCACACTTCCACCAACCATTGCCTCCTGGCTGGCAAGAGTGGAAGAGATAAAACGCATGGAGGACCTTGTCCTTACGGCGCAGGATAGACAAGAAACGTTTAAAAACACTTGGCATGCCTGGAATATCTTCATATTTTCGGCTGAGGAACAGGCGTTGAGGGAACCCGCCGTTGATGCATGACGATGCGCTCTTCTGCAGACCTCCCCTCCCGGCCCCACTCGACGGTGGATACAGATGGCGGTGTCGGCGCTCCAGGTGTGCTCCACTGTCATTCCATATGCGGGAGATCTGAGCTCCTAACCCCCCCTCCACTCTATAGTCTCTGACCGCTTCTTATGTTTCTTTTCATTCCTTCTTTCTCTCTCTCCTTCCCTCTCTTGCTACTTCTTACTCCCAGGCTTGGGAGTCTGTTTGAATATTTAGAAAATGTGGGGACCGAGCTCACGGGCCCTGACATCTTGCATCGCTACAATTTAGCACACATACACCCTCCTCTTTATTGGAGACCCCCCTGCCAACATCACACACGCAGTATAGCTAGGACTCCAGGGCGACAGGTCAGGGATGCAAGAGGCACGTTGTGGTTAGTTGTAAAGTTGTTACCCATTGTATCGTGTCTTGTGTTTAGACGTGTCGTTCACTGCTCATGATGCCATGTACTTAGATTTGTAAAGTGAGATTGGTCTATGCTGTGTAATATCTTGTGCTTTGTCGGGTCATGTGGGCCCTGTCCCTGTTATAAATAAAAAAAAAAAAAAAAAAAAAAAAACCTTCAGTGTGCAGCAGCCCCCTCTGCCCCCCTAATACTTACCTGAGCCCCATCTTGATCCAGCGATGTTGCACAAGAGCCTTGGCTGTCCAGAACTCTCCCTCCTGATTGGCTGAGACACAGCAGTGGGTGCCATTGGCTCCTGCTGCTGTCAATCAATGCCAGGGAGCCAATGAGGAGAGAGAGGGCTGAGCCGAGCCGTGGCTCCGTGCCTGAATGCAGCTCAGCTCGGATGCCCCCATAGCAAGCTGCTGTGGGGGCACTCGGTAGAAGGGAGGGGCCAGGAGCGCCGGCAGGGAACCTAAGAAGAGGAGGATCTGGGCTGCTCTGTGCAAAACCACTGCACAGAGCAGGTAAGTATGACATGTTCATTATTTTTAAACAAAAAACCCCTACACTTTAATATCACTTTAAATAGGCTATTAGGTACCAAGACGCCAGTGCCAAACATGCACGTTCATTCAGACCCTGATTCTGTGCAGTGGTCTTCCTGACATGCACACCCGCATATCTTTGGGCATTGCTTACATTCTTCTACACAAGAAAAATTCAAGGTAACGATGAACTCTAGTCAAATATATATATATATATATATATATATATATTGTGAGGGGGTTAGCTCGGCAGCGGGTGTGTGTGACCCCCGGGATGGGCTCCCCACACAAAAACAGGCCCAGCAAACGGAGGTTGTGGTTTTCAAAATCAAAAAGGTGCGGTTTATTTTCTATTTACAGTGACAAAACACAGCAAAGCAAAAGAAACATAAATAAAATAAATCCTGGTCAACTTGACCTCTGACTAAACATACAGGTTTCCTAACTAACAACTGGGATCAGCCTAGTGCTGTCCTAGTCCCTAAGTCCCTGATTTTAAATGTCCAAGCAAATAGCCACACAGGCTTTGTCTCACCGCACAGGGGTTCACTCTCCCTAGACAGTCCACACAGGTCTGGGTCCAGGCATGAGCTAACACCTAATGAATCTGGGAGTTCTTATAGAGGCCTAAATGAGCTGACAAGCTTCAGCTGGTCTCATCAACTCCCTGTCTGCACGACGCCCCACACTCTCCCTAGAGGTATGAGTCATCCATGAGCCCACTAGCCTCAGCTGGGCTTATACAACTCTCCACCTAGTTGTATAAGTCGGCGTAAAGCCTGAATCTGGGCGAAATATATCTACCCCCCTGGATGCAACCAGGTGACTTTACCTTCCTGCTGTCACATACCCCCCCCTCTTGTTTTAACCTCGGGGTTGGAACACCAGCAATCAGGCATTCATGTACTCGAGACAAAGCATCCACATTCCCCATTTGAACGCCAGGGCGATGCTTTACTGTGAAGTTGAATTCCTGGAGGGCCAGGAACCACCTATTCACTCTTCTATTTGTTTCCTTGTTTTGAGCCATCCACTTTAACGGAGCGTGATCCGTAACCATGTCAAAGTGCCTACCTAGCAGGTAGTACCGAAGGGAATCTAGAGCCCACTTCACCGCTAAACACTCCTTTTCAACGGTGGCGTAATTTACCTCATGGGACTTCAACTTCCTGCTGAGGTAAATGACTGGGTGCTCTTCCCCGTTCCAGACCTGGGACAATACTGCTCCTAACCCCACATCTGATGCATCACTTTGTACGACAAAGTCTTTAGAGACGTCGGGTGAGTACAACACTGGCTGGCTACATAAGGCTTGTTTCAAGAATTGGAATGCTGCCTCAGCCTCGGGGGTCCATTTAATCATGACCGACCCTTTCCCCTTCGTCAGGTTGGTTAGGGGCACAGCCTTAGAAGCAAAGTGGGGAATGAATCGCCGATAATACCCAGCGATTCCCAGAAAGGCTCGTACCTGCTTCTTGCTGTTGGGACGTGGCCAACTCTGGATGGCCTCGACTTTGTTGAGTTGGGGTTTTATTACTCCCCTCCCAATGGTGTACCCAAGATATTTGGCCTCCTCCTGCCCAATGGTACACTTCTTGGGGTTAGCCGTAAACCCCGCTTCCCGAACAGAGTCCAGGACTGCTTGCACTTTTGGCAGATGTGAGGCCCAATCTGTGCTATGGACAATTACGTCATCCAGGTAAGCCGCAGCATACTTCCGATGGGGCCTCAGCATCTGGTCCATTTTCCGCTGGAATGTGGCCGGCGCATTCTGTAACCCGAACGGCATTCTTTTATATTGGAACGCCCCGTCTGGGGTTACAAATGCGGTTTTCTCTTTGGCCGACTTGGCCAGGGGGATTTGCCAATACCCTTTTGTGAGGTCAAGAGTCGTCATGTATCGGGCTGTTCCCAGCCGGTCGATCAACTCATCTATACGTGGCATGGGGTAGGTGTCAAATTTTGTAACTTTGTTCAACTGACGAAAATCGTTACAAAATCGCCAGCTCCCATCCGGTTTAGGCACCAACACAATGGGACTAGACCAATCACTTTGGGACTCCTCTATCACCCCTAAGTTCAGCATTTTCTGTACTTCCTCCCGTATTGCCTCCCGTCGGGCCTCTGGGATCCGATAGGGTTTTAACTTCACCCTTTCACCGGGCGGGGTAATGATGTCATGCTCTACCCCAGATGTTTGTCCCGGCAGCTCAGAGAATACCTCCTCGTTGCGAAGCACAAACTCCTTAACCTCCTGTTGTTGGGGTTGTGACAAGGTGGCTGCTATTCCAACCTCAGGAATCACGCAACCAGTTTGAGCTGGTGACCAAGTGTCTGCGACTAGGGACTCTCTATCCCTCCAGGCTTTCAACAGATTAACGTGATAGATCTGTTCGGGCTTTCGCCTTCCTGGTTGTCTGACCTTGTAATTCACTTCGCTCACTTTTTCCATTATCTCATAGGGGCCTTGCCATTTGGCAAGGAATTTACTTTCAACCGTAGGGACAAGTACCAGTATCCTATCCCCCGGGGAAAAGGTACGGGTCTTGGCTCCACGGTTGTACACTCTCTGCTGTGCTAACTGCGCTTGGGCCAAATGTTCCTTCACGATGGGCATTACCTGTGCAATTCGGTCTTGCATCAGGGCAACATGCTCAATCACACTCCTGTGGGGAGAACTCTCACTTTCCCAAGTTTCCTTGGCAATATCCAACAGCCCTCTTGGGTGTCTCCCATACAGTAACTCAAAGGGGGAGAATCCCGTAGAGGATTGGGGCACCTCCCTAATAGCAAACATCAGATAAGGAAGTAGACAGTCCCAATCCTTTCCATCTCTATCCACCACTTTCTTCAACATTTGTTTTAGGGTTTTGTTGAATCTTTCAACCAGCCCATCGGTTTGGGGGTGATACACAGATGTACGTAATTGCGTCACTTTGAACAATTTACACAGCTCCTTCATAACCCGGGACATAAAGGGTGTACCTTGGTCCGTAAGCAGTTCTTTACAAATACCCACCCGGCTAAACACAAGAGATAGCTCTTTGGCTATGGTTTTGGCCGAGGTATTTCGGAGAGGGATCGCTTCTGGATAACGGGTGGCATAGTCCATTATAACTAATATGTACTGGTGCCCCCTAGCGGACTTGATTATAGGCCCTACCAAATCCATGGCGATCCTCTCAAACGGGACCTCAATGATGGGTAGAGGGACCAGCGGGCTACGGAAATGTGGCATCGGGGCCGACCTCTGACACACAGGGCAGGAGGAACAATAATTTTCTATGTCCCTCATCACCCCCGGCCAATAGAATCTCTGTAATACCCTCTCTCGGGTTTTCTCTGTCCCCAGATGACCTCCAAGAATGTGCCCATGGGCCAACTCCAACACCAACTTCCTGTAAGGTTTGGGCACCACAAGCTGCTCAACGGTTTCTTCTGCCCTTTTTGCCACCCGATACAGTAGGTCCTTCTCTACGCTGAAGTATGGGTAAGTGCAGGTATTATCTGGGTTCACTAACTCGCCATCTATTTTCACTACGTTTTCCCGTGCCTTTATTAGGGCGGGGTCTTTCAACTGTTCTGTGGCAAAGTTTTCCCTGTGAACCTCAAGATCAGAAAACTCCACAGACGGTAGGTTTTCGTCTGAGGAGGTGGGCTCCTCTCCAGTTTCTTGAGTCTCCCCTGCCAATACTGATAAGGGAAATTCCGGAGAGTCCTCACCACTCTCAGGGGAGTTCTGGCTATCACATTCCTGGTACATAGGGGCACCAGTGGGGGGCTCAGGATCATCCCACAGTTCCCAGAACTTCGGAAAATCCCTTCCCACAATGGCGTCATGCGGTAACTGAGATACTAAGCCCACTGGATGAGAGAGGGTACCTTTGGGGGTCTCGAAACACACTGTAGTCACTGGATACTCTCGGGTGTCCCCATGCACACAAATAACAGCTACCTTGCTATTCCCAAAGACCTCTGTTTTAACTAACTCAGCCTTTATCAGGGTCACAAGGCTACCTGAATCCAGCAATACCACAACATTTCTACCATTAACACACATTTTGCATAAATGTTTCTCAGTTCCTCGAATGGCAGTGCATGCGACTGTCGCACACAGCGACTGACGTCTGCCCGTCAGAAAGTCACACTGCATGGGTTCCTCCACAACCGGGCAATTGGCTGCAATATGTCCCGCTTGCCGGCAGCGGTAGCAAACGATCCTTCTCGCCGCCTCTTGAGCCGCTGATTTCCCAGGCTGTTCTCGCCAAACTTGGGGTAGAGCTCCCACCCTCTCACTCTCTCCACCCTCACCCCTTGGAATCCTCTTATCCGCCCCTGGGGATGGTCTGGTCTTAGGGTGGAAAGTCCGAGTGTCTCTGGAAGAGGCCGTCAGGTTCTCTGTAGCCAAGTATTTCTCCACACGATCCACAAGACCATCGGCCGTCTCTGGGTCTCCATGGCTTACCCACTTTTGGATGGCAGTAGGAAGAGCTCTCAAAAACCGATCCATTACAACACGTTCCACAATCTTTGGTGCGGACAAAGTCTCTGGCTGTAGCCACTTTCTGCTCAGGTGAATGAGATCATACATTTGAGACCTGGGGGGTTTTCCAAGCTGGAAAGTCCAGTTATGCACACGCTGAGCCCGGACAGCCTGGGTGACACCCAGCCTTGCCAAAATTTCAGCTTTTAGCATCACATAGTCTTTTGCTTGGTTAGGCTCTAGGTCATAGTAAGCTTTCTGCGATTCACCAGTTAACAGAGGAGCCACCAGTCCAGCCCACTGCTCCTCAGGCCACTTTTCTCTTTCAGCGGTCCTTTCAAATGTGGTCAAAAATACCTCTGGATCATCCTCTCCAGTCATTTTTGTCAATAAACGACTCACCCCAAAGGACGCGGTATTAGTGGGACGGCTTTCCTCACTGGTCTGCGGACGTTGCTGCATTACTGCTTCCATCTGTTGTTGTAGTCTCTGCTCTTGCTTCTGCAACAGGTCTATGAAGCGGGCCTCAGATTGCTGCTGGGCTTGTTGCTGAGCCTCCAGACTCTGTTGCAAAGTTGCGTTTGTCTGCTGCTGGGCTGCAAGGCTCTGTTGATGAGCTTGCTGCTGGGCTGCGAAGTTCTGTTGTTGAGCTGCAAGGCTCTTTTGCAAACCTGCATTTGTCTGCTGTTGATTGGCATTTGCTAGAGCCAGCTGCTTCAGTATCTCCTCCATGCTGGCTTAAAAAAAAACTGCCACTGGTTCTCCACCAACTGTGAGGGGGTTAGCTCGGCAGCGGGTGTGTGTGACCCCCGGGATGGGCTCCCCACACAAAAACAGGCCCAGCAAACGGAGGTTGTGGTTTTCAAAATCAAAAAGGTGCGGTTTATTTTCTATTTACAGTGACAAAACACAGCAAAGCAAAAGAAACATAAATAAAATAAATCCTGGTCAACTTGACCTCTGACTAAACATACAGGTTTCCTAACTAACAACTGGGATCAGCCTAGTGCTGTCCTAGTCCCTAAGTCCCTGATTTTAAATGTCCAAGCAAATAGCCACACAGGCTTTGTCTCACCGCACAGGGGTTCACTCTCCCTAGACAGTCCACACAGGTCTGGGTCCAGGCATGAGCTAACACCTAATGAATCTGGGAGTTCTTATAGAGGCCTAAATGAGCTGACAAGCTTCAGCTGGTCTCATCAACTCCCTGTCTGCACGACACCCCACACTCTCCCTAGAGGTATGAGTCATCCATGAGCCCACTAGCCTCAGCTGGGCTTATACAACTCTCCACCTAGTTGTATAAGTCGGCGTAAAGCCTGAATCTGGGCGAAATATATCTACCCCCCTGGATGCAACCAGGTGACTTTACCTTCCTGCTGTCACAATATATATATAAACATTGTAAATAGAGGTCATTAATCGTTAAGAGAGGCAAAGGCATCAGAGACAAGTTATCCAATTTGTAGGGAGTGGGTTAGGTTACTATAGTGCATTGTGGGGGGGGGGGGATGCAAATAAACTTAGACAGGTAGCTCAACCAAGCACAATAAATCTCACATAACTTATAATTTTCTTGAGTGGAAGTATAGGGACAGAGTCTTATGCTATGTGATCAAGGGCTTCCCTTAAGTCTTAAAACTTTATGGTAGCCATTTATTTGTTTACATTCTGAAAGCCAGGCACTGAGCTGCAGTCCCGGATTCCAACACCAAATGTAAAATCAAATTGTATAATTGTAACTAGTGTTTTATTTAAAGAATAACAGAAATGATATGTGTTTATATATATATATATATATATATATATATATATATATGTATTAATTAGGTATGTATCATATTAGCCACTTTTTTACAAATAAATAAAATGTATAAGCAAGTTTCACTACACAAAGACAACTGCAGCTGTGGATATTTTTCTTCATACACAAATGAAGAAAAAAACCCCCATAGTAGCACCATCATCCTATGCTATTGTAGCACTACCCCCATTGGGGTCACTGATGTCCGGGTCCCCACTGCTGCACAGCCAGTCACACAACATTTCCTTCATTCACTCAAACGCAGTAAACAGTCCTTGGCTTGTTTTTGTTGTTTTATTAGGGGATGATAACTTGGATGGGGTAGGGAATTATGGGATACCCAACTTGAAAATGTCCAGAACACAGATTAAAAAGGGGACAACTTAATCCCTATTTACAAAGAAATCCTCTTCTTCCTTCCTCCTGCACAAACTTGGGTCACTATATACAGCACCTGCTGATCACACCAGTGGGATTAAAGTGGTTGTAAAGGCAGAAGTTTTTTTTTTATCTTAAAGTGTTTGTTAACCCAAATAAAAACATACACATCCTGGTCCCTTAAAGCAGATTACACAGCAGGGTGCTTGTGCAGTGTAATCTGCCGCTCTCTAAACTGTAAAAAAAATCTTCCTGAATTTGCCCGATCCTGTATGCTCTCTCTGCACTGACCACGAAAATCAGGGCTGCTCAGCCCTGACCACCGTGGTCAGAGTACGTCCCACCATCATACGTATTTATCCCCTCTTCTCTCCTCTCTCCCCCCTCACACCCTCCTTCCTGCTTGTTATCTCCCTCTCTGTGTCTATCTCTGCCCCGCCCCCCCGTCGCTATTCTTAAAACAGAAAACTTAAAATTGTCTTTGCCAGCTCCTCTATTAGAGGCTGGCATAGCACACTATGTAAGTGGATTTAAAAAACGAACGTTCTAAATACCGAATTTGAGCTGTCTTCAGGCCAGTCACGTGACTCGCGGCCGCTTTACAGCTCCGAGATGGGGATTCTATGGGGGAGACAAGTGGCCACATGATCTTCCCAGCTGACATCAGAGGGAGATCACAGCTCCTCCCACAGAAGACATCAATCTGAGCTGTAAAGCGGCCGTGAGTAATGTGACCGGCCTGAAGACAGCTAAAATTCTGTATTTAGAACGCTTGTTTTTTAAAACCACTGACATAGTGTGCTATGCCAGCCTCTAATAGAGGGGCTGGCATAGTCTTATATGTAAGGGTTAACAAACACTTTAATGCATGCTATGCAGTAAGATAAAAAGCCTTCTGTTTCCAGCAGCCCCCCTCAGCACCCTTAAAACTTTCTTGAGCCCCATCTAGATCCAGCAATGTCACAGCACTGTCTCGGCTGCCTGGGACTCCCCTCCTCATTGGCTGAGACAGCAACGTGGCACCATTGGCTCTGGCTGCTGTCAATCAAAGTCAGTCAGCCAATGAGAGGAGAAAGGGGGTGGGGCCATGTCGCGACTTCGTATCTGAATGGACATAGGGAGCTGTGACTTGGCTCGGGTGCTCCCATAGTAAGCTGCTTACTGTGGGGGCACTCAACAGGAGGGAGAGGCCAGAAGCCCTGAAGAGGGACCCGCTCTGTGCAAAACCACTGCACAGGGCAGGTAATTATAGTATGTTTGTTATTTTAAACTAAAAAAAAAACAAGACTTTACAATCACTTTAAGTCCAGGGGCAAATTAGTACAGTAAATGTCCAACATCAACAGAACTTTATAAATAAATAATGGGTGAGACCAGATGTCACATAAGGCCGGTTTTGGGGTATCCAATGCAAGTGTGAAGATCAGCATGATGTTGAATTTTGTTTTCCAAGGTGTAAAAACACAAATGCCATAGCATGAATAGCCCTTAATTACCTCTATAAAACCTTGGGCTCACAGTATAATACAATATTTCAAAGTAAATAAACAGAGTCTGAAAATTCCTTTTCAGAGGGCATTCTATGAACAGGGCTTAAAGGCAGAAGAATGTTGACAGATCATATTTTGGTGACACATGCCAGCGGATACAAGAGCAGGCTGGTGTGATAAAGCCTCTCACCAGCTTGTCTGTCAACACTACGAGACAGGCATGTGCTATGATTCAGAGCTAAAATAATAAGAGCCAATCACAAAGCCATACTCTTCTATACCGACGTGCCTTCAGAGCAGTTATAGCAAAGTTTACAAGGTAATATGTTAGAAAAAGAGCTCTGCTATTTTCATTTATTGGTATTTATATATAGTATATTAAATGCAGCAATATATAAAGTTTTATTGCTCTGGAATAAATTATAATACATCATTGTAAATGTATAGAATGTTGGTACATTACAATTCTGAATATTTTGTTATCACAAATAGTAATCTAAAAGTGACCCTGTCACTAACTAGCAGAAGTGAGACAAGAATATCTCTGTAAAAGAAAAATATAAAAAGGGCAAAATCTTTTTTTCTTTAGTTTTGGATAGAGTCGAGAGGGATTATTACCCCTGTCAGGTTTTCTCTGCTAGGGGGATTCACCCTCTCTATTTATGCTGGCTACTGTTATCATCAATAATAAAAGTGTGAGAAACTCTCAAATTTTGGTTAGTCACCAGAACAGGAATAGAGGAGAAATTTTCCAATAGTTCTGGTGACCCTGGTGACTACTAGGGATTTCCCTCAATTTGGAGGAATTTCCCCCTACTTCCGGTTCTAGATATGGGACAGGAAGTGATATGGGTCAGGAAACAATCTCCCCAATGGCAATTAAAAAAAAAAAAAATTGGAGTTATACCTCTTCCTTACTTTATCCAAAATTGAAAAAATTGTTTTGCCTAAAAAGGATCTATCATTATATTTTTTACGGTTCTGTCTCCTAAGGGTGAGACAGTTAAGAAGGAGGTGGATGCTGCATAATGACAACTTGTGAGGGCTCTGAGCACTTTCCCCAGATAAGCAACGGCAACAGAAATGCAGAAATCATCTCTCCCTGCATTCCTCTTTCTGTTGCTTATCTGGGGAAAGTGCTCAGAGCCAAGACAAGCTGCTGTAATATTGTAGCAATACTTGAATACTTTAAATGTATCGCTCCGCAAAATAAAAATATAAAGCCCTTAATTATTGTGAATATATAAAAAACCTTGTGAGCCGCTAAATAGATCTAATGGAGCTGCCAGCATTAACCACACTTCCCGAACATGTTCAATAAACAAAAGTAAAATCAGAAAAAGTGCAGCGCTAAATAAAGCTAAGAATATCCCTGGAGGGATGTAAGGTGCATATTTGGAAACAACAATAAATAAGTGCAATATACAAATTTTCCAAAGTGTCCTTAAATAAATCAAACAATATACAGTATTATTAACTACTGTAAAGTGCAGTGTGCAAATTTTCCATACTCTGGCCAATACACTCTGAGTAGTCCTTTCTGGTTCCACCTTCGCCAGCCTCTCAGGTCCCTCCTACTGGTTTCGTCACTTCTTATGGAGCACTGACGACCGGGTCTGCAGAGCCGGATGAAAGGTGACACGTTCGTCCTAGCACCATTGGTATAAGTTAAACACACATTGTAAATTTTGTTATGGCTTTTTTGAATAAAACATTTTAAAACGATAAAGCACTTTTGCAAGATCAGTGATCTGATTATCAGTGCAGTCCCTAGAGTGCCCATCGGTGTGACCAATCTGTGGCCACCTGTGCTGCCAATCAGTGCCCACCAGTGCTGCCCATCAGTGTCACCTATCAGTGCCACCTACCAGTGCCCATCAGTGCTGCCCATCAGTGTCACCTATCAGTGCTGCCTATCAGAGCCCATCAGTGCCACCTATCAGTGCAGCCTCATTAGTGCCCACCAGTTCCTTCTCATTAGTGCAAACCAGTGCTGCCTCATCAGTGCCCACCAGTGCCTCCTCATCAGTGCCCACAAGTGCTGCCTCACTAGTGCCCATCAGTGCAAACCATCAGTGTCCATTAGTCCTGCCTTATCAGTGTCTATCAGTGCAGCCTCATCAGCGCACATCAGTGAAGGAGAAAAATTACTTGTTTACAAACCTTGTAAACGTTTTTTTTTTCAAAATTTTTGGTCTTTATTCGTTTATCTAGCAAAAAATAAAAATAAAATATTGGTAATTAAATACCACCACAAGAAAATTATAAAAAAATTGTTTGGGTACAGTGTTGCATGACCGCGCAATTGTCATTCAAAATGTGACAGCGCTGAAAGCTGAAAATTGACCTAGGCAGGAAGGGGGTAAAAGTGCCCAGTAGGCAAGTGGTTAAAGTAATTAAATTATTTATGTCTTCAATGCCTTCTTGATCTCCTGCCACTGCTGCACATACACTGCTTGGAGCTGTGGTTCCTCTTGCTGACCCCTGCATCAATACAGAACACAGTTGTGACATAAGGGTCAGCGAGAGGAACCACATAGCCCAGTATGCTATCCAACACACCTAAAAAAAATATTCTATAGTGTTCTCTGGTTCCAGCTAAGCTTTCTCTCTGGGCACTGTGCAGCTTTGTCCATGTATATGCATGAGAAACCACAGAGTCATGTAAAAAGGGGCAGAAGTCCTACCCAGAAGCAATGTGAGAAGTCGGCTGAATGTGGGGATAATATAAAGCATATACATACCTCCCAACTTTTGAACTTCAGAATGAGGGACACCTGAGGGAGAAAGTGACCCGCGGTGCGCCACTCCAAAATGTACGCGTGGCCAAACTCCTAACAGTGGGCAGGGCTTAAGAGACGTGGTTACACAAAACCCGGGCTTCCTTGTACCTATAAAATTAGCTCTGATTGCTTTGTCTGAGCCTAACTCAACCAGGTTCCCATCCGCCGTATAGTCAAATGATGGCTGGGCGGGACTGCTCTAGTTCTGGAAGGAAGTAATATGACGTCCTCCCATTCTTGTCATGCATGTGCGTGGCGATCAATGGTAAACTGTGTCCATAGGACATCACCGATCTGTGTAAAGAGCCAATGACAGCAGCTCTTTACCACATGATTGGCTGTGTCCAATCTCAGCTGATCACGTAAACACATTTGCTGGTTATCGAAATTCCATTCCTCACTCTGTCACAGCGTGAGGAGAGGAGAGAGCCAGTAACCAGCTAGTGTGAATGGGGACACCTACACTGATAATCAGTGCAGCCCCAACATACCTCATCAGTCCTGTCCATCAGTGCCAACCAGTGCGTATCAGTACTGCCTATCAGTGCTGCGTCAACCAGTGCTCATCAGTCCCTCTTCATCAGTGCCCTTCAGTGCTGCCTATCAGTGCCTCTTTATCAGTGCAAGCTGAATGTTTATCACAGACCTCAGAGCAACGCAGCATATAAGAGCCCTGTTCCTCCTCCTGTTTATGTACAGGAAAGCATCACAACCAGGGGGGAGGAGGTGGCGGGTTCAGCCACACTGCACTGTGTTAGAGGCAGCTGGCCGTTAGAGATGCCGGCTGACAAATAGAGATGTGCTGCCATGCAGGACCCCAGACACACAGCCCAAGCGTTGGCAGATCTTACTGGTGACGACGGCTTCTGCGCTCCTGCTGGGTAAGTCCCTTGATCCAAGTGCTTACCTGATTCCTACACTGACCTAGCTGTCCACTACACTGACCCCAACGCTGACCTACCAGTCCACTACAATGACCTACCTGACCACTAAAATGACCTACCTGCCCACTACAGTGACCTACCTAACCCCTAAAATGATCTACCTTACCCCAAAAATAAAGACCTACCTGCCCACTACACTGACCTACCTGCCCACTACACTGACCTACATTACCCCTAAAATGACCTACCTGACCTCTAAAATTACCTACCTGCCCACTACACTGACCTACCTGACTCCTAAAATGACCTACATGCCCACTACACTGATCTACCTGTCTACTACACTGACCCCTACACTGACCTAACTGCCCACTACACTGACCTACCTGACCCCTAAAATGACCTACCTGTCCACTACACTGACCCCTGCACTGACCTAACTGCTCACTACACTGACCTACCTGACCACTATAACCTACTTGACCTCTACACTGACCCACCTGCCCACTGCACTGACCTACCTGACCACTACACTACTTTCTGTAATACTCACACTACTGACTACTCCCCCACACAAACACAAGGTATATCGTTGGATTTCACTCACCGCTCCAGGCCAGGACTCCATGAAGATCATCCATAGATGACTGCTATCCCCCAGTCACTCCTCGGTATCCCCCGTAGGCCGAGAACTCCACCAGCAGCCGCCGCACGCTCGTCTGCACCGAGCACCGCCCCTCCCACTCACACACATGGGGACCGCCCGTGGCCCGCACCTGAGGAATCATGGGGGACAGGAAAGGCTGGACCACTGGAGTCCCTGGGTGGTGGAGGCGCGGGTGCTGAGGAGTCTGCCTCATTGAAGGTGTACAATGATAATAGGGGCTGGAGCCTGGAGGAAGTCACTCTTGGGACAGCAATGGCAGTCGCGCAGCACAGGATTGGAATGAGGTTGCTTACACGCAGGGGAGAGAGCACTGGCTGCCCACAGCCACGCTACACCACTGGACTGGCCCGGCCGGATGACATCATCGACAGTCGGCAGTCAATGGAAAATCGCGAACGGGCTGCATCAGTTTCATTCCCGGACACTGTATTGTCCTGGAATGAGGGTGTCCGGACCTGGGACAGAGCTACCAATTGCGGAAAAGTCCCGCAAAATCAGGGACGGTTAGGAGGTATGCATTTATATTATCATAAAAGTTAAGATTTCTGGATAACAGGTTAGCTGTTCGCTGATTGATTTTACATTAATTTGAGGACAGCTGGCCAATCTGTTATGTTTGCGAAGATTAAGGATTTGTTGTTGATTGTTTGCACGTTAGTGCTGCCATACTAAGGAAAAGTGTCAAGCAAACCATGAGAAGTGTGTGTTTGTTAAGATAGAACCAATAAATGTTAGACAAACATCAGACACTTATAGAGTACATGTTACATCTACGGTCAATGCGTTTAAGTTTACTGAACAGAAGAGGGCAAACTGCTGTCACCAGATGTTATGAAATACCACAGTAGATAGTAATTATTTGCTTTAACCATTTTGTTTAACATACTGATACAGTTGTGATGTCAATTTCTGTACAGGTCAATGTGTATAATAAACACTGCTATAAAATAAACTCTATTATATGTACAATAATGCACTGTGCAATTATCAAACAAAGATATTAAGGTTGTGTTTATTAGGTGATAGGATTGCCCACAAAATGGGTACCTTAGAGCCTATTAATACTATGGCACTGCATTAGCACATGCACATCAACATGCATTATGCTACACATCAATGTGCATTACTTTTGAATGGCCTTCCCGATGCACCAAAATACATAAAAAATGGTGCATGTAGCATTTCTGACTTAGCATTGCCCCACAACTCAATGCACATTAGTTCCTCGGCAAGGTGTATTGGAGTGCTATTCAAAATGAAGGGCACCACATTATACCAATGTGAGTAATCTACATTACCATGTGTTGCATTATTGTGTGCATTACCACAACACAGTTGTGTGATCAGGCCCTTAATGTGGTGGACCTGAACTCAAAAAGTGAAGATTCACTACGTTACAAGGAATAAATTAAAAAGTTGCTTTCAATTCTTCCAGAAAAATAGCAGTGTGAGGATCCCCCTGCTTATGCGTCAATTAATTTGTAGATATGGGCTTTTCTACCTCTTCTTTTTGATGAAGTATTGATGGTAATTTTAATGAACATCAGCTCTCAGGTGACCAGTCATCAGAGGGGTAGATCTGATAGGAGGAAGCAAAACTCTGCCTCCACCAAGATGGCCACCTCCACACATAACCTCAGTTCAGAACAAGGCATGGTAAGACTCATAAGCTGCAGAGAGACCACAGGCAATGTCGGTGACTAGTCCTTTGCTCTCTGCTTGCCTTTTTTTCGGCCATATCTTTCACATTACAAATCTGCATTAAAGTTGAAAGTGTGGTAGAAGAGGATGGTTCTCTTGGAATTGTTAGGGTCCTGAATAGGTAAAAAGATTAGAAAGATAAGGAAGAGTTGGACAGTCCTAAAGTATTTGTTCACAATCATTTTATTTGTCAATGTATTTGATAGGTCAACACATTTTGGGGGTTCCAAGGGGCTCAATTTATAAGGGCTTGGGAATACAAAAAGTTGTTGAGGTTAAAGATTGTTAATGAGGCATGCAAAGGAAAACTTACCAATTTGTCTGAGAAAGTCTGCAATGCTCAGCTCTGACCCTTGGAACATTCAAAACAAGGTGGACTGTTTTAACAAATGCAGATTTTTCACTTTTTCTTATCTCTTTACTTCATTAAAGCCTGCTTTTTCTCTACTTCAGTAAACCAACCAACACAGCTAGGTTACTTGCTTGCCCATAGCATATGTTTGGACAGAAATGGAGCAGCAACAGGCTGATGAGGTCATCTCTCTGCTCTGTCCTCCTGTTGGCATGGTTTTTGTCAGCACATATGTATTCAGGGTTCACACCTTATACCGATGCGGCTCACAGTAGGGGTCCGGTGCGTCCCTGTTCTCCGTTTTAGGGACGAATCAGGCCCGAATTTTTGCCTGAATTCGGACCTGAAACAGAGCCAAAGACGCACAGGACCCCCTGTGCAATCTGTTCCGCAGCCGTCACGGAGATGTGTGAACCGGTTCCATTGAGAATCGGTCACAGTCTCCTGTCATGCGAATTGTATGCGGGGAAACCCACATCCAATGAACACTAGTGTGAACCCAGGCTTAGGCTACCTGACTTTGCCAAACTGCTACTCTTCCTTACTGTGTTACAGTAAAATACAAGAGGTTGAAACAAGGTCAAATTCTGGTATTTAACCCAGTTACTGGTACATTTCATGTTTTATAAATCAAAACATAAATGCATTAATTGCTTGGATTTATGCTAGCTATACGCTTGATAATTATGGATCCCACCCATACTTTTAATAATTTACTCCGTTTAGATGGTCCAGGAGAATTTAAGAGGAGTATATGCTGTGGGATAGATCCATTTTTGTATTTAAGTGTATTTTAGAGGATGGATCCATTTGTGTATTTATGTGTATTTTTGGTGTATTTATGTGTATTTTTGGTGTATTTATGTGTATTTTTGTGAATGTTTGTTTTGTGTTTTTTGAATGATTTGTAAATTGGTTTTTGCAAAGTATGTAAGTGTAGCGGGGTGTTCCCCTTTAATGCAGAGAGACAAGAAGTTTCAGGTGAGAGGTGAGTCGGGAGGAAGTAAAGAGACATTATGGAAGTGAAAGCAGAGGAGAGAGAGACTACATCTCCCAGTACATCTTGCAGCACCCAGGGTGCATTGCTCCAGAACAGAGACTGCTGGGGCAGACTTTATAAAGGGGAGGCAGAGTTTTGGTCGGCCTCTTTGGACACCCCTCTCCTAGCAAGAGGATCTCTGTGCTGAACTGCTGTGTGCACAAGGCCTGAAGCCTGGGCCGTGTGCTCCTTTCCAAAGAGCCCTCTGCCAGCCTAGCAGAGCCTTAGAGACATCTAATCCTCCTTGCTGCAGTACACCAGAAGGATTGAAGACTTGGATGTCGGTGGATTCCTGTTCCTAGACGAATCGATGGAGGAAAGGGACTTGGACTTGTCCAGGTGGTGAGAGCTGTTTAAAGACAGATACTTTATCTTTACTATTCGTTGGGATTACAAAGTTGTTCTTCAAGTGCACCACCGAGAGATTGCTAGCAAATATTGTTTCACTGAACTTCCATTTAGATCAGTCAGGCCTGACTGCATAGGTAGACATTGCTGGGTGTTAGTCTACCCATGAGGGGAAGTAGCTGTAAAAGGGCAGCGCTAGAGTTGCATAGCAATACTTTATTATTCTGATTACTCTGTTTATCTTTATTACTGTTTGTTGCAGGGATCTGCAACTTGTTATACTGTTGTTTATTACTTGCCCATTAGCCTCAGTAAAATATCTGGGTAAAGTACATTTGGTGTCAGTTCCGCTTACTTTAATAGGAGTTTTAAAGTATATTCTGTGTATGTTTGTTATAGGACTGCGTCACCAACAGTTGCGATCACGCGGTCCTATCTCTCTATCACCAGCTGTGCCACGGGAGGTTAGAGCCGATTGCCAGGGGTTGACAGCGGTGCACTGCAGGGCCCAAATCAATATCAGCGGCTCTCTTAACTGGGGGTAGCGCTACATAAGGTTTTATATTTGTATAAACGCAATAAAAAACAGTTTAAACAATAATTTACTCCGCTTTGAGTGACTAAATGATAAATTAAATATTGGTTTGGGAAATTCAGCAAAAATAGCTTTAGCTGGCACTAGAGGTTTCACTTGATTTTCTTTGCGATTTATATTGTTTGGACACTCAAAAGTGTAAATAAAAAATAAATGCTAGATGCATTACTCACACACAAGCACTGAAAGGGAACAGTAAACATATGTTAATGCCACCCAACAAGTTCTCCCCATTTTTTTATCATAAAATTGTTACAGATTGCAGTTATTAGGAGACAGTTTGAATAGTAGGAGATTTTTCCAGGTAATGCATATATAAAAATATACAATGATGGTTTATTGATTCATACAGATAGTAAACTACAGAGCCATGTTATTATCAACATTTATACAACATACCTACCATCACTGTAAAACTCAGAACTAGGACAGCTCTGACCCAATTTGAACAAACTCCAACCTGATTCACCAAAATTTTGTTTAAGGCTATTCTATTGTTGAAAAGCTTAGTTATCTATGGGTCCACAGAAGGGACTATCGCAGCATGATTGACACAGAAGATCTTTTGGCTGTTGACAAAAAAATTCCAACCCAACCAAAACATTTATATTGCCCATAAAAAGCCTAACTACGGTTCTACTCCAATGATCCAATGCAACACTCAGGTCATATGGGGGCATCCAAAGGAGATAATTCTTCTTGCCTGCCCATGGATAGACTTAAGGTGGGTACACACTATAAGAAATTTGGGCAAACGATCGTTCGGTTTTCTTCGATTATTTACAGCAAGTCGAAGCCGTGGATGGAAATATTGCACAAAAATTCTCGTTAGACAAAGGCTTTTTTGTTGTTTATTGTTACTGATCATTCGTAGTCTTCTATAACAGATTTTTCTTCTATGAGAACCGTATGAAAACAGTACACATTAAGCGAAAATCATTAGTTCTGTTCACGTACGAGAAATTTTTTGGAGTTTTTCTCTTTGGAAATTTTTGTTTGGAAAGCCTGAATGGGATGTCAAAAGTTTTGTACACACTACATGAAAATCAAACGATTGTGCTTCGTACGTAATTTTTCTTGCAGTGTACCCCACTTTACTGAAATAGCTTTGCCCATTACATTGTAGGCTTTGCACACAGACTGCTTCATTGTTGCTTGCACTTGTTGAAAGGTATTCTTAAACAATGGACATCTAATGCTTCTGGGTAACCTTTATTATGTTACACAATTTAATGTACAACAGGAAAAAAAACAGGTGCAGGCAAGAACTGACAAATACATTTTAGTAAAATAAAACATTAGATAATTACAGAGTACTTTATTATGCAAAATTAGCAAAATTCCACTGTGTTGGGTTACTAAGTAAACAAAAGCAGTGACTAGTGCTTTGTAAATACAGAGTTTGCATACAAAATCTGTAGTACCTTCTGTCTTTTCATGGTTATGAATGAGCCACACTAATTTTATGGCCACTTAGCTCCATAGTTTCCATCAGACATGACTTTGGTTTCTATTCCCTGATGAAACAGTTTCAATAACGAAACCATCCCCCATGGCTTGCCAGTAATAGACAAAGGCTGAATAAACCAGATTGATCTAGGCTTCCTGATGTAGCCCCTGTCTTGATCTCTCTATTGTTGAAATGCCTAGTGGATAATTAACGTAGCCCACTTCAATGGTATTTGATGGATGAAGACATTACATCATCATGCAGCCATATTTTTTTTGCATTGCAAATAATCCCCCTTATTCATTCTTCTACATCGTCGGTGCTCGGTGCTGGCATAGTAAAGGTTTATTCAAGTTACCTAACTAAAAAATATTTTCCTATATTGTTGTATATGCCATGGTACCATGGGGAAATGCAGTTGTTGTCTCTAATAACAGTAGACAATAGTGGCTTTCTTTTACACACTTCTTAGATGTTGAATGGATAGGTAATGCCTATTTTCAGAAATGTTTTTTGTGTATTTTTTCTTGATTTTCTGTCTCACCAGTTACTCTAGTTCTCCTCTCTTTGATTACTGGGTTGTGTTAAAAAATGAAGTGGGAGTCGCTTGATAACAAACTCTCTCCCTGCCTTTCCTCTAGAGCAGGGGTCTCAAACTGGTGGCCCTCCAGCTTATGCGAAACTACAAGTCCCATCATGCCTCTGCCTGTGGGAGTCATGCTTGTAACTGTCAGCCTTGCAATGCCTCATTGGACTTGTAGTTTCGCCACAGCCGGAGGGCCGCCAGTTTGAGACCCAGCTTTAGAGTCTCTAGTCTTTTGTCATTTGACACATTGGAGTTGATTTACTAAAGAAAACTAGACTGTGCACTTTACAAAGTGCAGTTGCACTCTGCAAGTCTAGTTGTTTCAGATCTTAGTAAATGAAGCAAATATCACTTTGCAAAGATTAGCCAATCACATGCAAGGAAAAAAAACAGCATTTTTTCTTGCACATGATTGGATGATGGAAGTAAGCAGAGCTCTCCCTCATTTACTAAGCAATTGCACTAACAGAGGGCATCTGCTCTTTGCAAAGTGTACAGTGTATTTGCCTTCAGTAAATCAACCCCTATGTTACTATTGTTTTATAGCTACACGTGTGGTCACCTGCACTTGGCTCACTATGTATTTAATTATCTGACTTTTAAAAGAGACACATTTCTATCATATATATATATATATATATATATATATATATATATATATATATGTATATATATATATATATATATATATATATATATATATATATATATATATATATATATACACACACAAATGCCATTTGTTTTAAAGATGAACTTCGGACAAAGCTCATAAATTTTTGAAAAAAAAAACACTCAGTATAGGAAAATAATCAATTATCCAATTTAGCTAATTCAGTGATAAGAACCTTGTGTATTTCCAAGAACAAATTAGGCTATTTCAGCACTCACCCCAATCCAGCATGCACCATTAAAGTTCTCTTCAGAGCCTGGAGTGACGTCAGCTGACAGCGGGCTATAGCCCATTGTAGGCTGAATACAGGTCACAGAAGTGCAGAGATTTGGCCCAATTTCTTTAAATTAATGCAAATACCGTTGTGGCACAAAATTCTACCTCTTGCTTTCTCCATTTCTGACATCCCTGTACTTGATCTAATCGTTAAAGCCTAGGACACTGGGGACTCATTTCCAAGGTTTATACAAAGCTTTTGGCAAAATTCTTTCTTAACCTCCCTGGCGGTATGATTCTGTCAGATTTTAGGTGCTGAAAGCGGGTACCATTATTCTGCATGGAAATTTGGCGTTTTATATTGTAGGCCTGTAATTCTTAGGAATAATTTACTTAAATCTGTCCAAACCAGAGTCTAGTAGACATCCCGGGTATGATAAAGTTCAAAAACAAAATTCTACATTATAATAAAATAAATAACTATAAAATAATTATAACAAATAATATAATAATAATAATAAAAGTGTTTTTCAGTGTTTGATGACGAATTTCCCCACAAATCGCTATTGCTTAATTCTACGAGTGATTCTAATTTATTATCGCTGTTTTCTAGCTGGTCTAAAACCACTTTTGACATAAAGGGACACTTTTTGGTTGCTATGGACAATCTCCAGTTTCTAGGCAGAAAGAAAAGTTTTTATTATATAAAAGTGCATGCAGGGCACTGGACAGACCACTAGGGACAATGGGGGTGTGTAATTATTACATACAGTACTGTAATCTGTAAGATTACAGTGTACTGTATGTATACTGTGTTTTAACTTTTTTGAATTTGGCGCCGATCTCCGTCCCCGTGCGTCGTAATGTCGCAGGGAACGGAGCTCGGTGGCACTCGGAAGTGTGTGAATCGAGCGAGGAGACACGGCTCGATCACACAGCGGAGAGGCATTGCAGGATCCAGGGAACAAGGTAAGTAACTCTGCCTGGATCACTGCGATGCAATCCCGAGTCTGGCTCGGGGTTACCGCTTTTGGTGCTGAAATTTAACCCCGAGCCAGACTCGGGAATACCGCTAGGAAGGTTAAGACCCTGCTTACTTATAAACAGAAATGGGAAAAATCTAGGTCCCATATCGAATTACACCTGGGAAGATATTTACAAATTTTTCAAATATAATTTTTTATCTTACTAACACAAGGCAACACAGCTTTTTATTTTACATAGGGAGTATCCCGCATCGGAATTTCTTGATAAAATTGGCTTACACTGTGACCCCTGCTGCAGCAAATGTGGTCGACTCCAAGGAGATCTGATACACGTCCTATGGTGGTTCCCCAAGCTTAAAAGATATTGTATAGAAGTTATCATAAGGCAACCCATACACCAAGCAAATTTCTTTCCTGCAACCATGGGTAGCAGGCAAAAAAATTGCTTGATTCACCCATCAACACAGTCAATGTTGATGAGGGAATCCCTCCCACAGATCCATTGCATTCTCCCAGCAGGGGAAGCAGTCCCCGCCGGGAGATCACAGTGATTATAGTGACTATAACAGCCACTAGTGATAATCGTATGTAAAATCCGGCAGGCTGGTTGTACCCAAGTTGATCGAACGATCAACTTGGTACATTCAGCCTGCCCAAACATGGTTCAAATGCCAGTCGGTTGCTGCTGAAATTGATTTGGATTTGAACTGTCTATGGCCTGCCTTACCCTCATAAATCATATAATTTGTACCTTAGGCTGCCCATACTTATTAACATTGTCTTGTACAACTTTCCTTTAGGTTTACCAAAACCATATAATATAAGGTCAAACCTAAAAACTTTCAATTTGTGTGCAATCAGGCAGGCCCTTGTACTACATAGTGGAAGGTAAATCTAAAGGAAATTGAATAAGAAAATTGTATAATATACAGTATGGCCATCCTTATTGGAGTCAGACCCTAGTACCTTCTGAGATAAATACAAGAGACTAGCAGTTTCTAGAGCACTATTTGCTACATGCAGAATACGTGCCATTAAATGGGTTTCTTCATCAAACCCGCCTTTCCTCACTGCAGGAGAATGGTTACAAAAACTACAAAGGTGTGTAAAAACACAACTACTATTTGTGGAACACCCTGTGAAAATGTGGCCATATTTGGTCTTGCTGGCTGGACTCCTCAATTTCTATAGATTTTTGATCATTATCAGAGCCATACTTCCATCTTTACAAGATTCTTTTTTTTAACCCATTTTCATTGAACAAATAATTGTATGAGGTATCTGTGCAAGTATTATTGCAGACTTCATTCTGAATGATGTTTTGCTGTAATCAAATTTATTTTTCTTCTCTTTTTCTGTTCTTCTTGTGCCTTGCTTATTATGTTTTGTCAAGTCTGTCAATAAAAAACATCTGAAATAAATAAAAAAAATTCACTTTGAATTGATTTGTAGAATTTATCAATATTACTAACCTTGATGTGCATGCATCAATGTTTTATGGATAGAGTATCTGACAATTAAAGAACCAGTTTGTATATAAAAGAGCCTTAATAACATTTGTGAATGTGCTTGTATAGTTATATATAGAAAATAAGATAGCTGATATTTAACATTACCTGTACCCGGGACTGTATTTAAAGATCATGCTGCCCTAGGCACATGTGAATGATGATAGCCTTTTCTTTAAGTTCCACCTCTTGAGTCATATGATTATTGTAGTAAATATAATGCTAGAATGCGCTATTGAAGGTGGCATATGCAAGATTACTTTCCATATGTTTAGCCTGCCATTAAAGATAAATGAGAAATGGATTTATGTTACCTGAATTATACAAGACCTTGTGAACAATTTCCCCTGCACTCCCATTCCCCATGCAGTTCTTTTGCTAATGTTAGCAACAAATGTCCAGTGGTGGTCACCACAATTTGTAAATGTTGTATGGGGCTATAACCCTGCACCTCTAGGCACTCATCCATGAGTGCTATTATGGAAAATACAGCCCTATATGTAGCCTAAAGATGAGTGGAGAAATCCCATTTGTAGAGAGGCTTTTTGGATAAAGGATTTTACTACATCTACTCTTTAGCTGTGCCATGGGAATGACCCTGCAAGTTTCCAAGGTGACCAAAGTGAGGTCTCTCGGGTACACAAGCCCCTTATGCATAGGTGTGTGCAGCCTATTGCATTAGGGTGTGCACCCTAAAGCCCAAACACACACTACCGATCGCTCATGGTGTTCATTCAGAAAGGGAAGGGGCCAGTAAATTACATTTTTACTGGCCCCTTCCCCACTTCTAAAACATCCCAGCAGCAACAGCCGATAGGAGAGGAGGGAAGCTGGCAGTGCTGCCGGGGGAAAGATGGGAGCCAGGGCAGTAGAGGGAATCTGTGCTGCACAGGGTGATTAGCGTGTGCCTGGGCACACCTAGCACACACTGTGCGCACGCCTATGCCCTTATGGTAGATATGGTTCAGTTCACATTTTTATTATTATACAGGAAGGATTTATATAGCACCAACAGTTTGCGCAGCTCTTTGCCAAATTATTACAGAGGATTTTAGAGGTAAGTACAGAGCCAAATTACCCACAAGAAAATAAGCAGGAACTTAGGGTATGGTCAATGTCCAAGGGGCCAAGTTACATCCCTTATGCTCCTGTTGTAAATCAGTGGGGCAGCGTAACTCGTCAACATTACTGTCTGACGGGGCAGGTCCAAGTCAGTTCAGACAATCCAATGAGTGAGTGTAGAGTTCTCTGCGCCTATAGAAATTCATTTCAATGTTGGTCTCATGAAGGATGCCAAAGCATCCACCCAAGACAAAATTGTTTGTTGTAAAAAATATCCTAAAATCCAAATTACTGCTAATGACTTGTCTGTGTTAACCTTCTAAGGGCACTTGAAAGCTTCCGTAACCCTGCCCATCTACAGGGGTGAAACATTTGAACGCTGATTAACCTGATCATTACTAGAAATGTTTTTCCAGACTAGAAAAGTCCTTTGAGAGTCACACATGGCCTGCATGTCAGAGGCTTAGAGCAAAATACACAACAGGATAATATCAAGTAAACACATACTACCCACAGCAAAGGAAAATGATCTCAGCTCTTTATATCTGAACCACTGCCTTTTGTTTCGGCTTTTGTCTCTGTACACAGAGGAGACATGATGCTTTAGAAAAGAAATACAGCTTGAAAAATTTCAGATACTAAATATGTGCGTTAATTACTGATAATATTTCTACGTTTGTTGAATCTCAGGTTTCGTAATATGACCATTGATTTAAAAAGAGGCACAGCAGGAATTTGTCCAGTAAAACTCATTATGTACTCCATGTATTCCTAGCGCATTTATAATCACTTTAGCTGGTCATATATGGATTGAAATTCCACCAGCCAAATTTCGATCCATGTATGGGCAGGCTTGCTGTCAGAATACAATATCTCAATAGGGAGGATTCCCTCATCCACCTTAAATGTGTGGGTGGGGGAATTAAGTCATTTTTTGTTTGTTCTACTCACTGTTTGAATAAACAAAAAAAAGAAAAAGGAATCACTAATGGACCGCCCTAGGCCTGCCATACAAGGAGCACAGGAAAGAAATTTGCTGGATTCCCCCATCAACACAGGCAGTGTTGATGGGGGAATCCCTCCTGCTGGGCCATTGTCTGGCGGGGCGGACAAGGAAAGCCATCCCTGCCGGGAGAAGACAGTGATTATCGCTAGCAGCTGCTATCGCAAGAGAATCCAGCAGGCTGGTTGTACCCAAGCTGATGAACTTGGTACATTCAGCCTGCCCATTAACGATTAGAATCTGGCCCAGTTCCTGCCAAGATTCGAACCATGTATGGCCAGTCCTAGGCTCGCCATACGCATGGCAATTTGACAGAGGAATCAGAATTTCCGTTCTTTGTGGCTATAATTGAAGACATAAAGCAGTGGTTTTGATTGACTGGAAGGGGATGGGATCAAAATTGCACAGAAAGGACCATGAAAACTGTGTTAAAGCTGTCATTTTGTTGATCCATAATCATTCAAGTTCTGGTGGTCGGCTGAACTCATGGTGGAATGCTATGTTTCTGGTGATTATATGTGCAATTCCCAATTATTAGAGTCTGACTGAAAAATTGCCACATGTATGGGCAGTTTTAGGGCTATGGGGTTTCCATCTCATTTCAAGGGCCAAGAAAAATAAAGTTCTACATCTACAAAGTAGCTATGCAAAATGTAATATTCTCCAGTGACACCTTATTACCAATGCTATACTATTTTTTTGCTGTGTAGTATAACTCCCAATTTAGACATCACTTACATTTCCTTGTGTTTTTTTTTTAGTTGCTTTATGATTCAATGTATTTTAAGTGCTTCCTGTAATTTGCACATTAAACTTTGTCCAATTTACACCCAAAAAATTACACACAAAATACAGTACAGTAAGAACTTCCTGGCAACCTGTACTTCAAGACTATTGTAATAAATGCTACCACTACTATATATAATTACAATGCTGAATCACTCTGTATACAATAGAATGTTTTTTGTTTCTGTGTGTGGAAAAAGCCTAGAAGTAGCAAGTAAATTGTAATGCAACAGTTGCGCAGATGAGGAAAATGTAACACAATAGGCAGACATAACATAAAATATAGTATTACTCTTGCACTATACTTATAGTGTTTTATGGCCCTACTATAGTTCAGCATGTTTATATTTTTGTGCTAATCAGATTGCATTTTTTTCATGTATTTTTATATACGGTTCCTGTATGTTTTCCAGAAGGGAAGGGGGGAGCGATAAAACACTCTACCAGTGCATTTTATGTGCATGACCTTTCTTTACTATGCAAAAAGCAGTTGTAATGCCCTGTACACACGAGCGGAAAAAGAAAAGATTTAAAATACTGAGAGGGAGTTCCCCATCAGGTCCGCTCAGGCACAACCAATGAAGGACAGCGCTGGACATCGGGATCGCCGCGGGACACTGGATTTCACCGCTGGAATGTTTTTTTTTTTTTTAAATAAAGGACTTTTTCAAGGTGTTTGTGTGTTTTTTTAAACATTTTTTTACGCTTTCTTCGTGAAATGGTAGGGGTACAATGTACCCCTTACCAATTCACATAGGGGGGGCCGGGATCTTGGGGTCCCCTTTGTTAAAGGGGTCTTCCAGATTCCGATAAGCCCCCCGCCCGCAGACCCCCACAACCACCGGGCAAGGGTTGTGGGGATGAGGCCCTTGTCCCCATCAACATGGGGACATCCTCCCCATGTTGAGGGCATGTGGCCTGGTACGGTTCAGGAGGGAGGGGGGGCCGCTCTCTCGTCCCCCCCTTTTCCCCTGCGGCCGGCCAGGTTGCGTGCTCGGATAAGGGGTCTGGTATGGATTTTTAGGGGGACTCCACGCCATTTTTTTAAAAAATTTGGGGTGGAGTTCCCCTTAAAATCCATGCCAGATCTGAAGGGCCTGGAATGGATATTTGGGGGAACCCCACGTCAATTTTTTTTTAAATTTGCGGCGGGGTTCCCCTTAATATCCATTCCAGACCTGAAGGGCCTGGTAATTGAATTCTGGGGAACCCCCACGCTTTTTTTTTTTTTTTTTATCAATGACTTTTGTATGTATTGCCGGGAGCCGACAATTGATTAATAGCCGCGAGTCAGTTTTAAATGCATTTTTTTCTTTCAAAAATGACATTTTTTGCAGGGACAGTTCTAAGCACGGGAAACATGTGCCACTTTACATGCATATCATACACACCCCCCAGGTACGAAATTTAAAGCAATATTTCACTTTTATTTTTTCATTTTAAGCATTATTAAAATCACTGCTCCCGAAAAAACTGCCGTTTTTAAAACTTCTTTTTGCATTGATACATGTCCCCTGGGGCAGGACCCGGGTCCCCAAACACTTTTTAGGACAATAACTTGCATATAAGCCTTTATAATTAACACTTTAGATTTCTCCCATAGATTTTTCGAATTTGCCGCGAACACCCGAATTTGTTCGCTGTTCGGCGAACGGCGAACAGGCAATGTTCGAGTCGAACATGAGCTTGACTCGAACTCGAAGCTCATCCCTACCCAGAACCATTAAAAACGATTTTGCCACTGAGAGCAGGAGGAACCCTGGGAATATCTATTCCCTCGATCCCTCCTGTGACTAATGGCCCCAGAAGTGATGTGTATTGAGTGAATTTCCGGGTCACAGCTATCATATCTTGGCTACTGTAGCTGAGGATGCAGTTATTCAAGCACAATCTGTGTTTGAATACTATAGCTGCATTGGAGGGCAGGGGAGACATTGGGGGTCTAACAGTACCTGTCACCTGCACATGCTATCACACATAGGTAGCTTGATAAAGTTTAAAAAACGTCCACCAAAATCCTCAGTACCAGGCCCATGATGCTCTTAATACAGCTTTTTTCCTCTGTTTTCACCTAGTGATCCAGCCAGTAACACGCTTGTTAGAAGAATTTTCTGCTGTTTCCCTCCGTTATGTGTGCATGATTGGGGAGATAAAAAGCCAAGACAGCATTTCAGTGTGACGAAAAGCGTTGGCCGGGGCTTGTTGGTGTCACTTCCGCATTTCTGGCTGATGGAACACAGATGAGTATAGGAGGTGATTTGAGGGCTCCTGGCTTGTGTTATACAAGCAATATTATCCTGTAAGTAGTTTTTTAATGTTTTTATGGCATAAATAAAACTGAATTATGCTATTGAAGGCTGCCTTGGTTTTTTCGGGACTAGAAAGGGAGACTGTATGCAAATTCCAAAGCGCTTGCAGACCCACTTTCATAAAGGGTTATCATGCTCTGGTGAGTGTGGTGGCAATGGAGGGAAGCACGGAGTGGTTGCACTCAGTGGCCGTGCGTCCATAGTGGGCGCAGGAGCGCCGCCCCCTCTCTCCCCTGCACCCATCAATCAACAATACATAGATTCATGCATTGCACGAATCTATGTATTGTCGCCGCCCGCCATCTGAATTCGAGCGGTGGCCGGCGGTGGGTGTGTTGTGGCTCTGATAGGCTTCCCGATTACAGCCTGTGGGCTCTAATCAGCTTCCAAATGGTTAACCAGAGGGCGCACAGGGTGTGCGTTCCCTGGCAACACTGACACGCGTCTCAGCCAATCAGGTTCACCGGGTCTGGTTACCGGTAACCTGATTGGCTGAAGCGACATCGAGGGCGGGAGAAGACATTGAGGGAGCGTGGAGGAGGATGGCTGACCCGAAAAAGGTAAGTGCCAGGCTGGGGGGGCAATCTGGCGGTTTTTGAGGGGGCAAACTGGTGGTTTTTGAGGGGGCAAACTGGGGGCAATTGATGGGCACAATGGCGACAATTTATGGGCACAGTGGCGACAATTGATGGCACAGTGGCGACAATTGATGGCATGGCACAGTGGTGACAATTGATGGCACAGTGGCTGCGTTGGCTGTATTTGATGGCACAGTGGCGACAATTGATGGGCACAGTGGATGCGTTTGATGGCACAGTGGCGACAATTGATGGGCACAGTGGCTGCGTTTGATGGCACAGTGGCGACAATTGATGGCAGAGTGGCGACAATTGATGGGCACAGTGGTAACAATTGATGGGCACAGTGGCTGCGTTTGATTAGACACAGTGGCGACAATTGATGGCACATTGGTGACAATTGATGGGCACAGTGGCTGCGTTTGATGGCCCAGTGGCGACAATTGATGGCACAGTGGTGACAATTGATGGGCACAGTGGCTGCGTTTGATTTCACAGTGGCGACAATTGATGGCACAGTGGTGTCAATTGATGGGCACAGTAACTGCGTTTAAAGGGGCACAGTGAGGCTGCAATTGATGTTTTTTTTTTTCGTTTGTTTGCGTCCCCCCATAAATTTTGAGCACCAGCCGCCACTGGTTGCACTAATGAACACGGGATCCTATAAAGTTTGAGCACTGGTCACTTTAATCTGCACACAGTGAATTCCATATTTGTGGCTTTATTTAAAGACACTTTCTTGCATTTAGCACTAACAAATTGTATATATAAGTATGGCACTTTAAATTTAGTCCACTGGTATATATATATATATATATATATATATATATATATATATATGAAGGCAATCAACATATGGTAATATGGAATTTTTACTTATAGAAACATATAACTGAGGTTTTTATGTCAATTATTGCACTTTATATTTCACAGGTTTTCTTTTTTTTAAATATATTTACTGTATTTATTGATTAGTAAGCACCGCACTAACCTAAGAACTCATACAGGGAATAGCAACAATTTTGCTTAATCAGTGGGTGGTGGAGCTACACTGATGCTAATGCCGCGTACACACGTCCGTTTTTAATGTCATTTTTAAAACCAAAGTTTTTCTCGTCGTTTTTTTTTTCTTGTTTCCTCTCAACCCTGTCTTGCGTACACACGATCATGAAAAAAAACGCTCGAGCAAAGCGCGGTGACGTACAACACGTACGACGGCACTATAAAGGGGAAGATCCGTTCGAATGGCGCCACCCTTCATGTTAGTAAAGTTTGTTGAGCGACGATTCACGCTTTTCAGCCTTGTGCTTTTCAGTCCGTTACAGCGTGACGAATGTGCTATCTCCATTACGAACGCTAGTTTTACCAGAACGAGCGCTCCCGTCTCATACTCGATTCTGAGCATGCGTGTTTTATCCCCCTCCTAAAAGCATACACACTACCGTTTTTCACGACGTTAAAAAAAAACAACATAAAAAACGACGTGAAAAAATAGAGCATGTTCAAAAATTTTTATGGCAATTTTTCACGTCGTTAAAAATGCTCTGGAGCATACACACGATCGGTTTTAATGCCCATTTTTAAAAATGGCATTTTTAACGTCATGAAAAACGATCGTGTGTACGCGGCATAAGAACGTAAGATGGCCTCTTTAATGACATTCTGTAGCTGTTCTTACTCTGTTGATGAAAGTAGCACCGGTCCAGAGTATAACTTTTTCCTAGCTATGTCTTAAGCCCCGTACACACGGTCGGACTTTTGGCCAACAAACTTCATTTTGAGCAAGTTGGACCAACAATCCGACTGTGTGTACGTTTCATCTGACAAACTTTTTTTGCTTTTTTCTTGTTTTCATCGGACAAAAGTTGGGTCTGCAAACGGACAAACTTTTGCCCAGAAAAAGTCAGATGGAGCAAAGTCCGACCGTGTGTACAGAAAACCATCGGACTTTTGTCCGATGGACAAAACAACTAATGTTAAAATCAACCAACAATAGCAGAAGTTGACCAAAGGGTGGCGGTAAAGAGCAGAAAAGAGCAGAAAAACCACGTGATGTTGCAAAAAGTTTTGGGAAAGTTTGCAGAAAAGTCCTGTGGTGTGTATGCTATGGGTGTGCCCGGCCAACTCTGTTCGGACAAAAAAACACGGAAAAGTCAGATGGAAGTCCGACCGTGTGTATGGGGCTTTAGGCGTGTGAGCTTAAAATGCTTAAACTTTCCAAGCACCATGATAACTCTGCTACTGATTTTTGGAAAGCGAATTCAGCCTCTGTCTAGGGATGCAGATGTCACAACCACACACAAATGTTTAGTAAATGAGTGTCAGACTGATTTGCACGAGAAAGGTGCCTGATTATGATGGTAACTAAGGCTAGCCAAAGATGGGCAGATGTCTGAGAACAACAGTGTAGCTTGTCTGATGGACTGAATTTGTACATGCATGGTTAACAGCTTTCCTCCCTCCTCTCACAATGAAAAGGGAAGGACTGGCCTGGTTGCCAGGAGATATTCCAACAAGTTGGAAAACCTTCTAAAGATAACATGCAGCATCAGAACACTTGTTATCATCTTCTAGAACTTTGCATGAACATCCTAGCAATTTTCATTGATTGCATGTAGCATGAACTGCCCATTTCCTTCATTTAATACATTTATTAGTGAAATTTTTAGCATCACTGAATTCTCTGTGCTGGATATTGATTGCACTGGACACAGCAATAAAGGCATTGTTCCCCCATAGAAGGGAGTGTCATACACACACTGGTTATGAGCTGGGAGGGGTGTGTTCCATTCTGTGAACCTAAAGATCAAAGACCTTACGCTCAGTCATCCCACCCGCAAATAGTTCCCGATTAACCCCTACGCAACTGAAAGGCATTCACATCATTTTCTGTGTTGTTCTCCTGGTTTCTGGGGTAACATTGTTTATCTAAGACCAGTCTTTTAATACAGAAGGCATTCCTCTGCTATTATATTCTTCATCTTCATTCTCATTAAAATTATTTTGATCTCCATGCTTAGGCAGACAAAAGATGCAAAGAGCAATGAAGATGTACAAAGCAGAGTCATTCACATAATCAGATTTCAGTTCCCATAAAGCTGAATTGGAATTGGTTTTGTGGTTTACTGAACTTTTGTATACTGCTCCAAAGGGTCGGTTCACAATGGTGCATTGTGTTAAGAAGCCGGTCAATTCTTTTTTTAACAAGAAAAAGAAGCCGGTCAATTCTGAATGGGTCAAGATGCACCTAAGATGGTGCATGGCACATTTTTTTGTTAAAGCAGAGCTATACTTACTTCTAGATATGGGCCGAATAGTCCCGTGTTCGGTTCGCAGCAGAACTCCCAAACAGGGAACCCCAAGTCTATAGATGCCGAACAGGAAAAATCAACAGTACTCATTTTGAAGGCTTATATGCAAGCAATTGGCCATAAAAGTGGTATAGGGGTCCCTGGGGGACATGTATCAATGCAAAACTTTTTCTTAAAAACAATAGTTTTTTTAGGAGCAGTGATTTTAATGACATGCTGCAACAAAAATGGCAGTCAAATCACATTTAAATAATAAAAAAAACAATTGAAAAAAAAGAAAGAACCTCCCCCCCCCCAGTCCACGCCCCAAAAAAAAAAAAAAAAAAAACGGCGTGGGGTCTCCACAAAATCCATACCAGACCCTTATCCATGTGTAGCGCCCTGCTCCTGATGACTAGGCGCTATGTTAAATTTAGTGGGTGTCTGAGCTGGTATTAGCTCAGACTTTGTAAATAATTAAGGCTAAAACAGCCTCTGTTCCGGCTATTGCTGTGTTTGGAAGGACTTCCCACTGTTTGCCTGTAGGTGGTATTACCACCCCAGGCCAATGTGGAAGACAAACAGGCCAAAGTGCATTGGGTGTCTTTCCCCGGGAATAGTTCAGTGGGAGTAGTCTCCCCGCTGGGCATGCCGGGGGAAGGGTACTTAAGGGGCAGACGCCATTTTAGGGGCTCTTCTTTGCCTCGTGGCCCTCCTGGCTCAAGGTATGTGTTACTGGGAATTCAGCCTCTGAGCCACGATGGCCCGAGGCTGCATCTATGCCAGGTAGGCCCAGTTGTCCTGACTGGGGCCTACGCTTGAAGGTGATCCTGTGCTGTCCGTCCTGCGGGAGGAAGCCACTCAATAGAGGAAACCAGGGGAAGACCTGTCCAGGAGAGGACCAAGCGGAAGGCTGGTATCTTGCGGTAGGCCTGGTGACCCTGTTGGAGGATGCACCGTAGCTAAAGTAACCTTACAGTCTGCAGTGTTGCTTAAAGGCTCTTAGACTGTAAGGTTGGATATCCAGGTACTAAAATCCTGTGGCAGAGGATAACTGAACGGTTCAACTTAACCATCTTAAAGATCTGTGGCAGAGACTTTTCTTTCTTATTCGTTCGTGCATCATTCCGGCTGCTAGGCCAAGTGAGAGGGGCCTATCCGGGTGAGCAATACCCACTCGAAGGAGAGTGGTGAGTGAGACTTTGTATCTTAGGAGTTTTCCCCAGTGATCTGCTGTGTGTGGCTGAACCTTCCCCTAACCCTCCATCCCTCTACCTATACAAGTTTATTTGGAAATAAAGCCTGAAGAAAAAGGATTTATAACTTGTGTGGACATTGAAGTTACTGTAGCCTCTCATCCCCTAGACAACTAATGTTGAGGTAACGTGCAAGGCCCAAATCTAAAGCAGCAGCTCCTACGGGGGCGTGCTACACATGCATGAAGCCTGGCAGGTCAGGAGAGAGGAGCAGTGAGCGCCCCCCCCCCGAACCATACCGGGCCACATGATGCCTTCAACATGGGAGGTGCTTTGGGGCAGGGGGGCTCTGTGGTCTCTTCCCCACAACCCTGGCCGCCCCCATGTAAATGAGTATGTACCTCTACCCATTCACCAAAAAAGTGTCAAAAAGTAATAGGAACACAGAGACAGTTCTTACAATTCCTTTAATAAAAAATAAAAAACAGTGTCCCCCAATCTAGATCCATTGTCAATCAAGCCGCCTGCTGCACTCGAAAAAGAAAAGCAGGGCGTTTGGCGGGGCGACCACCTGACGAACACCCTACAAACTCAAGCTCAGGCTGAACTCCCCCAACTCTACTTACCTCTACTCTGGTGCTCTGGTGTCCTGAACCTCCCTCACTTGCCAATGACATGTTCAGCTGGTCTTCTCGCTCCAATCCTTGGCCATTTTTGATTGGCCAGGCTGTGATGATTTCACTCCTAGCATTTTTGCTTGTACACTGTGGACAGGCAGGTAGGAAATTTTGAAGGCCTTCAGAAGGAGCTGAAGCTCTGAGCGCGTAGCCTGTGTATTCCAGCCAGCCCATTTCTTCCAGTGTTTCCTGTCTGTCTACTCACTTCTGGTGACGTCACATCCGCTTCAGCGGTCCACGCTGGTTCTTCCTGGTTCCTGCAGGGACACCTGTGCCGACATCAGGCCTATAGGGTCTCCTCCAGCCCCTCCCCCTTCACAAGCAGCTGACATCTATTTCCTGCTCCCATGTAGGACACAAGGACAGGGGAGATTGCAGGCTCACAATGCTCTGAGGAGGACAGGAAAGGCCAGGAGGGAGAGCAGCCTCCATGTCAGGGGGGGTTTGGGGAAGGGGGAGTCAGAAAGGCAGAGCTGGCTGTAGCAGCCGGTACATCAGAGACTGGTGGTGGTGACGACGTAACCGTGTGGTACACAGACAGGTCACTGGCACTGTGATGATCAGAGGTGCACAGTAGGATCACCAGCGACCGGGCACCCTAGGTGGCAGTGCGCCCTAGGCGGCTGCCTAGTTTGCCTAGTGGTAGCGCCGGCCCTGTATCTGTGCAATACATTTATACTGGTTGCTATGCATTTCTCTAGCGCATTGATAAACGCAACCACAATGCACCAATGTGAGCAGGCCCTCAATCTTACTTAAATGAATAGAATAATAGTAAGCAAATATTGAGTAATTGCTTTATAGTACAATGAGTAATATTTTGTGGCTAGCTCTCACACTGTCTTCTTGTCTGTCTTCCCTGACTCCACTAAATTAAATAAACATATTTTTCAGCCTGAGGTGTGTTTGGAACAGCCAATCCCTTTTTCTGGAATTACTTATTGTCTCTATTAGCTATACAATGCTCTCATTTTTCAATTGTGAACTCGGGCAGCGGGTAGGTGAAAGTTGAGAGGTTTTTGAGACTAGCAGAACAAAAGTGATACTACTATCCAGTTTGATTCATGGCATTCTATACACAATGGACATGCTCTGTATATTTTTTACCTACTTTTTAACTGTAGCAACGTGAGTCAAGTTTTATTAATTGCAGAAAAAAAGTCTGCTTTCAATCACAATTTACCTCTTTAAAACTGAAGTTTAATCTGCTTATATTTTACCTTCTCTGTCCCCCCAATCAACATGATTTTGAAATTTTACAAATTAAACCTCTTCTTTATTATTTCTTACCTTATTTTAGTAAAAGTAATTTAATTACTGTGTCTCTATGCCTCTCTATGCAATGCAGAAAGATCATATCTGGGGGGCACTGTATTTGTATTGTGCTTCCTGAAAACATCCCAGCACCCTGCCTCCCTCAGTACTAGGGTGACCACGTGTTCCGGATTGCCCGGGACAGTCCCGCATTTTGCAGGTCTGTCCCGGGCACATTTATTCCAGGACAATACAGTGTCCCGGAATGAAACTGACACAGACACCCCCCCCCCCGGGCCAATCTGATGCCCCCAAAAAAGGCCGCCACATCACCGCTTTACTCACTGACAGTACTGGTCCTGGCCGGGAATGCCTGGAGGAGCACAATCCCGCCCCCTGCTTGTGATTGGAGAAATCATAAATCTCGCCCCTTGTGTCCAATCACTGTGCTGTGATTCGTTACAGCACAAGCTGATTTTTGGGAAGGGAGGGTGTCCCTGAATGGTAGTTTGGAAATGTGGTCACCCTACTCAGTACTCCTCTCAAGAGCCCTCAGTCTTTATGCAAACAGTGGATAAAAGGGGGGGACCAGGAACAGTGAGGTTAGGGAGGAAAGTGCTAGATGATGCTGGACATACTGTACTCCATCCAGGAAATGAGATGGGCTTTATCTGACTTGTTACAGTTTCTAAAGCACACTGTGAAATGCTCACAGTGTGAAGTGAAATCAGAGTAAGCAATTTCAGTACAAGAGAGGAGTCCATAGTACTGTGCAGACTATGTGCACGTGAGTATTTCTGCATGGAATGCAGGTTCTTGCTGGCAGAGTTAGCAAAAGAAAAATGTGTGCCTAAAGTACTCGCGGTTAGACACTTTTAGATGCATCCAGCATTTAGACACAAACAAGTCTTCTATTGCCTTAAATGAGAAGTACAGCCAACGCTCGTTTGGCTGTACTTCTGGGGTTTACAGGAGTGTAGTTTGTTCTGCACTCCTGTGACCTGGGCTGAAGCCTGCTGTTGGCTGATGTCACAGAGCCGGTCCAGGCTCGGGAAAGATCGCATTCATATGGTTGGGATCCGCCCACATGCCTGGACTGGCACCTGGCTGAACCTCTCAGCAAGCCGCTGAGAGCCTGAGCTGGCCACACCCACCCCTTTCACAGCCCAGCACCAGTGAGGGTGGGGGGCAGAGCAGAAGGCCAGTGACTGACAGTCTCCAGCTCTCTGCTCATGGAGCACTGAGAACCGAGCGATCAGCGGTGTTTGATCACATGGTTCTCAGCCTTGGAGCCGGCCACCTAGCTAAGTATGAATAAAAAACAATAATTCCCATAGTTCTCTTTTAAAGAGGAACTGCAGTCTGCTCACATAATTTGTAATAAACATCTTTGCCATTCTGAAGCTTCCCTCCAACCGCATATTATTTTATATATACAGGTACTGTGAATCTGTACTTGCCAAATATGCTGCAGAAATCTCCCTCCACTAAGTCTGGCTGCATCTATTTTAACTGTGGGCAGCTGAAGCTGCTACCTATTCACTTCCTGGATTTAGACAGACACACAGGGGCACACCTCCAGCTCTGCAGCTCTCATTGGCCCTGTTATGAATCATCCCCCCCTCCCTTCCTGGCAAACTCTAACAAGAGTGAGAGAGGGAGCTGTGGATGATGTTATAAGCCTAGGCTTTTTATCAGACAAGAAACAGAAAGGGGGCTGTATAAGGTATTTACTCGCAGAAAAAACTTTTACTATCCAAAGTTAAAACAACAAGGGCGGAAGATTTAATAGATGGAAATATGAAAAACTGACTGAAGGGCCGCTTTAAGTCTGTAGGCAACTTAACTCTATTGTTGATCAACTGAATCTCTGGGAACAGACTGCAGAAGAGTTTCTGCCCACTGATTATACACCAGTGAGTAGTTTATAAGATGAATAGTTCATATTTGTTAGCTTTCTGTAAACATTGGAAAAAAAATAATAATAATTTTTAGGGGTCAGTTCAATCAAAATCAGTATATACTGTAATTTAACCAAATGTGCATCAAAGATGCAGCATGCAGGACTTTTATGCACTTTCATAAATGGTCTAATGGAAGTTTATGGGAACAAACCATGTGTAAAACACAGATTAATCACACTGCACCCAAACCAAAGTGCACCAGTGTGAACACGCTCTTAATCTCTTTTACACTTCACTGCCAAAGATTTTAGCCCGGATTTATGCTTCTATTAGACTAGGTGTAGATGACTGCTTAAGAGGCCACTTAAGCCCTGTCTCCAGTGGGCTGAACTTGTCATTTTTGTCAAACACAGTACAGGGGATCTCAAAAGGGCACAACCTTTTGAAATCCTTTGCAGTGCACATAACAAGGCAGGAAGAACACACAGAGGTGGACTACTGCTTGTAGGAATTAATAAAACCTATGTGCATCAAGTGGGGTTACCCTCCCCGTTCCGTTGTAGTCTGGAAGCCCCTATCTCTATTGAGAAATTAAGTACGGTAATAAAAACGGTTAAACATGGAAAGGCACCAGGCCTCGATGGATTTACAATACAGTACTATAAAAACTTTCTTCCAATGCTAGGTATATACATGATAAAGGTATTCAATGCATTAGGCCCGACTGCCGCATTGCCCTCGGACGCACTTTTGGCACATATTCCGGTAATCCCAAAAGAAGGGAAGGATCCGTCGGAATGCGGTAGTTACCGGCCAATCTCACTACTTAATGTAGACCTAAAGCTTTTTACAAACTACTTGCCTCCCATCTTCAACCGCAACTTTATCAGCTGGTGCATTTAGATCAAGTAGGGTTTATTTCCTCACGTGAAGCGAGGGACAACACCATTAAAGTACTCAACTTGGTTCACTATGCCAATAAAACAAAAACTCCCTGCGCTTTTCTGAGTACAGACGCAGAAAAGTGTTTGATAATTGGCAGTTAATTGGCAGTTTATGTTTGAGGTCTTGAGGCATATGGGATTGGGAGAGCATATGCTTCGGTGGATTTCCAGGGTCTTTGCCTCCCTAAAGGCCTTGGTCAAAGTAAACTGAGTATTCTCAGAACCTATCAAAATCTCAAATTGTACGCGCCAGGGATGTCCTCTTTCTTCTTTGTTGTTCGCTCTCTTGCTAGAACCATTACTGAATAAAATCCGGCAAAATCCTGATATTCAGGGGCTTCAAATAGGGGACAATAATTATAAAACCTCAGCCTATGCAGATGATCTATTGTTCTCTATGTCTAGGCCACACGTCTCACTGCCTAATATAAATTACACAAAATCGGAGGCTATGAGAGTTGCACTTTCTTCATCGGTACGGCGAACTATACAACCTAACTTTAGCTTTAAATGGGTACCTGCAGCACTAAAAAACTTGGGTACACATATTCCATCAAATCTAGGCAATACTTTCATAGTAAATTTTCCATCGTTATACAACTCGGTCCGTTCTTTATTAGATAAATGGCATCAATTGGTTTGGTCGATGTATTATTATCAAAATGAGTATCCTGCCAAAATTTTTGTATTTATTTCAGGCTTTACCTATTGCTATTCCAGCAGTCTTTCTTCGGCAAATAGGTACCCTTTTTACTAAATTTATATGGGCGAATAAACCACCAAGGATTAGTAGAAGCCTTATGATAATACCCAAGCGCTTTGGCGGTGTAGCTGTCCCAGATGTATCTAAATATTATCAAGCGGCTCATATAGGCAGAGTGATCGACTGGTGTAGACATACAGAATTTAAATTGTGGACAGATAAGGAACAACAGTTTAGTCCGGTACCTTTATGCAGAGCACTTTGGTGTTACACAACATTACCGGACTCTCTTAAAAGGCATACCCTCATAGGCCCTACTCTCCAAATAGGCTCAAGGATCTGTCAGAACCCTAAATACTCGTCGACACAATCACCACTGTTTCCCATTTTGGGAAACCCTAGTTTCAGTCCAGGTATGGAATCAGGTGCGTTCAATGGGCTCTTAGAGAAGGGCTGTACTCAGGCATCACATTTTTTGCATTCTGAGACTTGGCCCACAGTTGCCTCATTGACGCAACTGGGGGGTCGATTTGAAATAAACTTTTGGCAGGCACTACAGTTGCGCCATTTCTTTAATTATCGACGACAACAGACCACGTTTAAATTATACTGTGAGGAGGAAGAACCTCTCCCCCGGACGATCTCTAAGATATACGCGCTGCTAATCGCCCCCTCAGATGACTTTGAGATGCCCAGAATTGGAAAGTGGGAAAGAGATCTTAACAAGACCTTTACGCCAGCTCAACGTCAGAAGATAATATATATTTAGTTGAACTCATCGATTTGCACGCGAACCCAGGAGTCCAATTACAAATTATTGACGAGATGGTATTACACCCCGTCAAGACTTTGTAAATTTTTACCAGAGGCCTCGGATCGCTGCTGGCGATGTAGCAAGAAACAGGGGACCATATTCCATATATTCTGGTCTTGTCCAAAGATCAGACAATACTGGATGGAGGTACAAAGTATTTCCCAAAAGTTTACAGTCTTTCCAATACCAGATGGCCTCGGCTTTTTCTGCTTCTTTGCTCACAAAGCCCTTTACAGACATATAAAAATTCTGTTCTATGTCACTTAGTCAATGCTGCTAAGGCTTGCGTTACTCTCTGTTGAAAAGACTCTAAGCCACCATCGATTGCATTGGGTTAATAGGGTCAGAAATGTTGGGGCTATGGAGGACTTGGTGCTCTCGGCTCAAAATATAAAAGAGCAGTATACTAAAATATGGGCAGCATGGGACTTATTTGTATATTCAGAAGAGGGGAAGAGACTGTTGGGGAATACATTTGAGGAATGAGGTCCGTTCGCCTAGGAATCCTACAAGAATATGGAAGTTGCCGTCTCCCCCAGGAAAGGGGAAAAAGGGGGGGGGGGTTTTGGGTTGAGTTTTGTTTTGGGGTACTTTGTAAAAGACAAAATAGAAGGGAGGATCAGGAAGTCCATGAAGCAAAACCTGAGGCCACGATGGCAGCCTCTTCTCTTTTAGACCATGAAGACAAGAGTATAACTGGGTTGTAAATATTACAGGTGAATATGGTGGCATATGTGGGCAGTTGTAAATATATATACCTGTAGGTGTATAAGTGGAGGAATATTGAATTTTGCCCAAAAAAAACAAAGCGATAAGAAACGATTTATGTATGTACTTGATGGAATGTGATGTAATAATGTTCTTACTGCCTCCTTTTTGCACAAATAAAGAATTTGGAAAAAAATTGTCTCATCTATGGGCTACACAATTCAGATGGGAATCAGACAACTTCCTAAAAGACTGTTTACTCTTGCCCTTCACAAATATATTTTAAAACAAACGTACGAACGTTAGTATGAAAATTCTCTTCAGTGCTTTTGTTGACTTAACAAATTGTGTTTGAAAGTACTTAAAAATGTTGTTTGCTTTTTAACATTCGATTTAAGAATGAATGTCCTTTACTGAACAAAAACGTAATTTACAGTTTACATGTTCAAGATAAATTTTCCATCCTGTACCTTTCTCTCCACTGTGGGCGAAAGCAACCATCAAATTAACCCCATCAACAACTTCAAACAAATGTACCTGAAACAAAGGTTTTCAAATGAACTCTACTAGTATATGGCCTGATTAAAGCTTAGTACACACGGGCCGAATGTCGGGCGGCATTGGCCGGTGTTCTATCGATATGTGCCCGCCATCGAAAAGTGCCCACGCATGTGCAGAACGAAAGGGCACTCCAGCTGAGTTGCCGATCAGCTGGAGTGACGTCACCAAATCGTATATTGTTTTTTCAATGGGCGATACCATTTCACGGGCATAAGTTAATGCTATGCAAAGAGGGACACCGTAGATGTCACATTGTGCCTCGTTGTAAACCCACAGCGCAACAGCAAGGCACAGTATGACAAATACGGTTTCCCTCCGCTCTTTGCGTAGCATTAACTTGTGCCCGAGAAATGGTATCTCCCGTCGAAAAAAAGGCTCCTACGATGTGCGCATGTGCTATGGAACGTCACTCCAGCTGATCAGCAACTCAGCTGGAGTGCCCTTCCATTATGCGAATGCGCGGGCACTTTTCGACGGCGGGCACATATCGGCAGAACACTGGTTCAATAGAAACCGGGCGACAAAAGGTCTGCTCCGACTCTTGATCAGTGCTCTCAGCCAATGACTGAGAGCACTGATCGGTGTGTTCTGGTGGAGGGGGGGGGGAGTCCCCCTGTCAGAATACAATAGAGCAGCAGGGGAGATTGCTGTACTAACATTGCATAGTTAGTTCAGCGGCTCCGACCTGAGCTGTTAGTATTTTTTTCCTACTGCTGGGTTGAAGAGAAAAAAACTAGTAGTGTGTACTAGGCTTAAGACTCTCTAGGTTGGAGGGGTGAGAGTCCATGGCTAGGTTAAGCAGAGCTGGAAACTCCAGTGCGGAAATGATGCCTTTGTATTAACATAAGACGTCAGTAGCTGATTCGGCCTAACAATTTCCATTCTTGGCTGAACCTGACCCTGTGAAGGAAATCTATACCAGAGTTAATTTTAGAAACGCTGTAATGAAGTCAATTTTCTTCTCAGTTAGCTGGACTATTTATCTAACTTAATACATCACCTAGGTTGGCTTGAGTTGGCAGGGAACATTGGTATTCAGTGTTTAACAATAAGGAATCACTATCAAGTAAGTACATTGACAATAGGGAACATTACCCGAAAACTGCATTACCAACAAGGAAGTTACAGACAAAGCAAATTATCAGTTTTACTTGGAAGAACATTTCTCAGTGCCTTTCTTTCTGTTTTGAAAAGATCTGAAAACAATACGTACATTAACACATTCCAGAGTTATCAAGCAGTGCTTTAATTGAATGATTAACATTCCAGCCAAAAACAGTGCCTTTAACACTTGACTGATTTTAAAGGGAAACATTTCTTTAATAGGTATGTGAATGTGATCAGATCAATGTCAAATATTGTTATCATTGCATTTTCTGTTTATAGTTTTAAATCTTGTATGAATGTGGGGGCAGCCATTTTTGTGTGTTACACTTGCCTCCTGCTTAGAACTGTTGCTCAGCAACTGTGCCTGCAGGTCTATGGTCTGGTAAAAGTAGTGATGCAACTGATTAAAGCATAGCTTGCAGCAATCAGACTTTGTAGAGGTACAGCAACCATGATCTCTGGAAGCATTAATTAAAGAGACTCTATCTTAAAAAAAAAAAATGGCAACCTGTTCTGAAACTCCAGAACTTCCTACCACCTGCATATTCTTTGGCCAAAGAAGATGCCAGCCAAAGTGATGGGCCAATGGCCATGTGGGAGGGGACCAAAATTACCAAGACCAAGCTTTGCCTGTCAGCATGGTCTGGCACGACCATAGCTTCTTGATGTTTAAAGCTGCAGGTACGCGCAGGCACCTCTAGACAAACCAGTAAGAAAATAAAGATATACAAATCCCATCAAAATGACTTTACTGTAAATTTTACACTAGTAATTAAAAACAGACAGTGGCAGGTGGTGAAGTTTTAGGTTGGGGGGTGCCAGAGCACAGAGGAGGGGGCAAAGAGGCTGCAGTAACAGTGTGTGAGAGCTGATTGGAGAAAAGGCACACACCCCCTTCCCACAGCAGAAGAACTGTGTTGTGAATAGACAAGCTGTCTGCTGAGCTCTCCCCCGACACAAATTTATCTCATGTGTTGGGAATACGTCTCAGAAGTGACTCGTACTGATAACAGAGGAACAAAGCACCAAAGAGAACCGACACTTAGAGCTTTGGAGAGAGATAAGTAAATAGTACAGATATGCACTATATTACCAAAAGTATGGGGAGACTTGCCTTTACACTCACATGAAGTTTAGTGGCATCCCAGTCTTAGTCCGTAGGATTCAATATTGAGTTGGCCCACCCTTTGCAGTTATAACAGCTTCAACTCTTCTGGGAAGGCTGTCCACAAGGTTTAGGAGTGTGTCTATGGGAATGTTTGACCATTCTTCCAGAAGAGCATTTGTGAAGTCAGGTACTGATGTAGAAGAGAAAGCCTGGCTCGCAGTCTCCGCTCTAATTCATCCCAAAGGTGTTCTATCGGGTTAAGGTCAGGACTCTGTGCAGACCAGTTAAGTATCTCCACCCCAAACGCGCTAATCCATGCCTTTATGGACCTTGCTTTGTGCACTGGTCCAAATCATTTGGTGGAGGGGAGATTATGGTGGGGGTTGTTTTGCAGCGGTTGGGCCTGGCCCCTTAGTTCCAGTGAAGGGATCTCTTAAGGCATCAGCATGCCAAGACATTTTGGACAATTTCACGCTCCCAACTTTGTGAGAACAGTTTGGGGATGGCCCCTTCCTGTTCCACCAGTGCACAAACAATTGGGGTCGTTGGTTTTAATCCTGCCTAAATATTGCATGTTCTTCCTGTGCCTGCATGGGTTTCCTCCCACACTTCAGACATGCTGGTAGGTTAATTGGCTCCTGTCTAAATTGGCCTAAGCAACTGTGACAGTTATCATTCACAGCATGCCTTTGCATGTTTTGGGAAACAGTTAAATCAATGGGTTTAGTTCTGCTACATTTTTTTACTAGTGAATCTCATGTAAATCTGGAATATTTCGAATGTTTAATATCATTCTTGAGAAAATGCTTGGTGCTTTAAAAAAAAGTTTTGGCTGAGGTTGGTTGAAATAAAAGGGTGGTTGAATCATATGATTTTTTTTAGAAACTGGGCATTAGGGCTGTTCAAGAGAGCCAAAGAAGAAAAGGGTTCCGCAGCATGAATGTGTGTCAGACCTTGCAGGTATTGATCCTCCTTAGCATCGGTCAGACGAATGTTACTGAACATTCTTGAAATTCATAAACCTTTGTAAAAAATCAGATTAGGCAACTTTTTCAGATTCTTTCAGTCTGGGAACAGAGTACTGAACACCAGTGTGTAGTGACATTATTCTGTTAAATTGTATTTTTGCTTCTATTCTATTCTAAAATGATTGAGTTTTTTTTCTGTACTTTGCAAAAACAATGAATCAAAGAATACAACGACTATACTATTCTAGCAATTCCAACTAGATAACATATAGTGGATGGTGTGGATTCTCTGTCCTGATCTAAACCTCTCTCCATGTCTACCCAAGTGAAACAATCCAGTATTACTGGGCGTAGATTGAGATCAAAGTGTGCAGAACACAGCTCATTTTATTTAATCACAGAGAATAAAGAACTCACTTTCTCTTTCTTCTTTTATTCTCTTTAAGCTTTGGTTGGGTAACTAAATGGTCACACTAGCATTACATAAGCAAATGCCCTTAGAAAATCATTAAAGTCTGAAAAGAAGCTTTATTCATGCAAATATTTTATTTCTTTTTAATAAGCTGTTAAAGTGAAAAAAAGTGTCTTTAACTTTAACGCTATGATACTTAGTCAACAGTGCAGAACAGAGATCAGAGCCAAAGGGCAAAGTGTAGCAATGCCATAGAAACAGGCACACTGCATTTTCTGGTGTCATCACAGAAATGGGGTACTGTATGATGCAACTTGCTCTTTCTTTTATTGAATTATCTTACAGCAGGCTTAATTAATAAAGTTGCCCATTCATGCAAGGATCTGGAGTTTGGAATCAAATCTGACTCCCAAACAAAATTCCTGACACCAGAGAAGGACACGCTGGGGTTGATTTACTAAAACTGGAGTGTGCAAAATCTGGTGCAGCTCTGCATAGAAACCAATCAGCTTCTGACTTCAGCTTGTTCAATTAGGTTTTAACAAAAATAAACCTGAAAGCTGATTGGTTTCTATGCACAGCTGCACCAGATTTTGCACTCTCCAGTTTTAGTAAATCAACCCTGCTTTGTCCCACACATATTAGGCTATTTACTGTGTGTTAAAGCAGAGATCTCGAGTATGTTTTTTTGACCTCCCTGGCGGTACGATTCTGTCAGATTTTAGGTGCTGAAAGCGGTACCATTATTCTGCATGGAAATTTGGCGTTTTTTATTGTAGGCCTGCAATGCTTAGGAATAACTCACTTAAATCTGTCCAAACAAGAGTCTAGTAGACATCCCGGGTATGATAAAGTTCAAAAAACAAAATCATAAATTATATTATAATAAATAACTATAAAATAATTATAACTAATATTAATATAATAATAATAAAAGTGCTCAATTCTGCAAGTGATTCTAATTTATTATCGCTGTTTTCTAGCTGGTCTAAAACCACTTTTGATGTAAACGGACACTTTTTGGTTGCTATGGACAATCTCCAGTTTCCAGGCAGAAAGAACAGTTTTTATTATATAAAAGTGCATGCAGGACACTGAGCAGACCACTAGGGACAAAGGGGATGTGTTATTATTTGATACAGTACTGTAATCTGTAAGATAACTGTATACTGTATGTGTATTGTGTGTTTCACTTTTTGAATTTGGCGCCGAACTCCGCCTCCGTGCGCCACAACGTCGCAGGGAACGGAGCTCGGCGGCACTCAGCAGTGTGGATCGAGCGAGATGACGGCTCGCTCACACAGCGGGGACACATCGCAGGATCCAGGGACAAGGTAAGTAACTTCCCCTGTATCCTGCGATGCGATCCTGAGTCAGGCTTGGGGTTACCGCTTTAGGTACTGAAATCTTCCCCCCAGCCAGACTCGGGAATACCGCCAGGGAGGTTAATACAGCGGGGCTGATTTAATAACGGTAAATAGGATTTCCGCCTTGCAAAGGAAGTTGCACTTTGCAAGGGGATTTTCCCCAGAGCTTAGTAAATGTGGTAAAGTTTCACTTTGCACAGAATACCCGAATCACGTGCTAACAAAAATAAAGAAAATAGTTTTTGTTTGCACATGATTGGATGATGGAAGTCAGCAGAGCTCCACCTCATTCACTAAGCTCTGGAGCAAATTTCCTTGCAACAGCCTTTTTGCTTTTAGTAAATCAACCCCAATATCAACATAGAGATTGGATGCAAAAAAAAAATTAAACTCACCTCATTGCTGGTCCTGCTGATCACCCATTCTTCATCAGTGTTCAACAGTCAGGTCATTATGCTTTCATTTTTAGCATAATTCTCTTAGAGTTCAAGTCGTTTTAGCCTGATCTGGGTACTGTACACAGACATCAGGCATACAAATAAGTAAAATGTTTGCCAGTGCTTCTGAGTTGCTATAGTACTTACTTCAAGCTTCTTCTGATTTGCTTTTGAGTTGCTTTGAGTTGTTTAAATTGCATTTGCAATTACATTACAAAAGCCGGTGTGCACCAGAGCCCTAGGATTTTGTAAAAAATAATTATGCACAATGGAGGATATCCAGAAGCAAATCTAGGACCTATGCACTGCAGTTTTTTTAGTATAGACATGTCAAATTAAACAGAATTGTAGTGCAGCGAAGCAGTTACCAGAATTTAGTAAAATAAGGACTGGTTCACACCTATACATTTTTTAGTGTGTTTTCAGTTTTGCAGGAACAGACTACAGTACATTTAATATGGTTTTCTATGGGTCACGTGCAAATCTGTGCCTTTTATGGAAAAGGCCACGGACCAGCAAGTTGTGTTTTTGGTTCCATAAACTTCAATGGATCAAAAATGTATATTGAAAAACGCAAATAGCCCCTGGAATATGCATCAACTGCAATCTGCATAGGTGTGAACCAGGCTTTAAAGAAGATTATAGCACTTCGATAATTGACAATATTGTAATGATCGCAAATGACAATGTAGCGCCCATCCCCTTTTAGGGGTGATATATACCCAAATTTAGGGGGCTGGTCTGAATTAGCAGTTAGGCTCAGAACGTTCTCATTGATAGGTTGTGCTACTTTGTTTCTGCAGGTGGTATACTGGTGTGCAGTTCCCTGTGGCAGCGGTACAGTGGGCGTGGTTGGCCTGCCGTGCATGCTGGGAGAGGATACATAAGGGGCAGATGCCGCCTGAGAGGGAGAGTCGGGAGTCCGAGTCCAAGTGCACGGCGCCCGGCCCTCCAGGCCATGGGGCCGCGTGCGCATCAGTCCCAGGCACCTTTTGCCCTGGGCTGCAACTTCAGCACTGGGCCCAGCACCTTTAGCTGGAGCCCACTTCTGGGAAGAGGAATCCCAGGGTGCCCCTTGCAAGGGAGCCCGTTCTAAGAAGAGGAGGCTGGGGGAGGACCTTTCTGAGGGACCGGTGAGAGTTCACGGTGAAAGAAGGGGCCCGGTAACTTTCTGGAGGGATTCATCTATCCACTAAGGGCCTAGTAATGTGCTGTTGCTGACACCTGTCCTTGTATTGCAAAAGCTGAGAAGTTCGGGACATGATAGATTCTGTGGCAGAGGGTCTCCCGAACGTATCTAAGAAAAGAACCTAATTGAGCGTCCGAGCATCACTGCGGCTGCTAGGATCCACTTTTACAGGAGACTATCTGGACCCACTCGGGGATTGAGTTGTGATTGTAACATTTACTTGTGCCTGGACCTACCTCCCAAAACCTTGCTGTCTTGTCTCTTATCCACCCTTTCCTATCTGCTGAACATTGATGAAAAATAAACTCAACGTTGGAGTTTAGAATGGTGTGGACATTGCAATTACTTGGGGAGAAAACAGAGACTTGTCCCTATATCCTAGGAGATGAGAACCAACTGATGGAGAACCTAGTGGTGGATCAGCCCACGGAAAAGCCCCGGGCCTACCGGGTGAATTGCTTAACAGGCGCCACCACTCCAGAAGAGGAAACCTGCGCTTCCACAGCCACCCCCATGAGCACCACTGTGATTGAGAAGGAAGTCAAGTTTGAGATTTCGGTTACTGCAGACCCGGAGACAGAGAAGCAGGCGGATGCTGTCTCTGTTGCTACCAAGACTTCCCTTTCACCTCCCAAGCGGAAGGTGGGCTACGTGAAAGCCTCCCTCGGCCGCGGTCGAGGTACACCCCAGCGCCTACCTAAACCGGAGCTCCAACCCGGAGGGACCTCCAGGAGATCCACGGCAGGCGACGGTAAGGAGGCTGGGGACATGACAGTGAAAATTTTGCCGGGGAAAGGGAAGAGGCTCAGTGTCCGTACTATAGGGGACGCTTGGGTGCCTGACCCGTGGGAACTTTTGAGAGACAGTGAGTCTATGTCAACTAAAAACTACCTGCCAGCGGAGGAGTATGACACCTCCGATTTGGAGTCGTCTTCCGACGTGGGAGATGATTTTGAGGTGGATGAACTATTTGCCAGGAAGGGATGGGACAAAATCCCATTGTCCGCACCCCAAAGCATTAGACAGGGATCGCCCATGGATTCTGGGGAAACTACACCCCGGGTGGAGGCCCCTACATGTGAGGAAGGAGATGTTCCCGTGCCTGCATTGTCCGTACCCGCATCGTCAGCGCCTATTGCTGTGGCTGAACGTGTGCCACTGCGGGCCCCTTTGCCAAGACTTGAGGCAGTGAAAGTGCCTAGGTCCCCGGATGCCCTTGTTTTACTGGGTGCAGGAGACCGTGCAACCCTTCCTCCTATTTCGAGACTGCAACGGCTCTTTAATAAAAGAGTGGCCGTCGAGTATGGCTGGGAGTATCCCTATGTTCCTAGGGGCCTATTGTTTGAAGTCGAAGCATATCGTGAGAGGTGGTATGCGGACTTTGTTTGGAACACCTAAAAGTGCCTAACGCCCGCAGATACTTTGTGTGATCTGCTGCTATGACTGAACGGTTAAAAGGATGCAAACAGGAATGGAATTATGGCCGGCACATACATGCGGATCGGGTGGTCATTTGTAACAAGGAGCGAGAAGATGCCGTATACTCCGTAGAGACCTTTGACACAAAATGGAAACTCCTTGTTTTACCAGATCCTCGCTTCTACCTTTAAAGACAAGACTTTTTTTTTTCCTATTGTCTTCTGGAAGTTTATTCCATTGGGAACTCAATGACTTTGCCCTTCACTGCTTGGGGTAACCTGCTCTGCCGAGAGTCAGGAGAGCTGTTGCTGTGTCTCTCCGCTTACAGTACCACAAGAGAACTGAACTTTGGGGTAGATGTAGCTAGGTTCACCGTTGAGATCACTGTGTTCAAAATGGGGAATGTATAACAGTGGTACATTACTATGTTAGGTAGTGTCAAGTGCTATGACGGCCGCACTACCACCAGGTGGCAGTGATTTGCAGGACTTTTTTATTTTTTATTATGCATCTCCCTTGAGGAACGTTACTACATATGCTAGGCCTAGTATATGCAACTTTAGTTGAAGGGAGTCATCTTTTCTCAGAAAGATGGCTCACTTCGTGTACATATAAATATCGGTAGGATGTTTATTTGTTCTGTGTGTTTTCTCTCCCTCTGCAGGTGGACTACTGGAAACTGCCGGAGAATGGGTGGAATAGTTAGTCTAGAGGAGTGGGATTTTTAATGTATTGTGCTATGTGAATGTGACATTGAGTATGGGATGTCCATGTTTGTATTCTTGTAAATCCTTCCTTCATCTCTTTTATTCATGTCCCTTCCCCATTACGTTGGTTCTGGCACAAGGATTTCAAATTTATACATAGTTTGGAAATAAATCTGCGCTGGCTCAGGCTTGAGGAGCGTGGGTTTATCCCAGACACTGGGGACAGTGTCTCCTTTCGAGGGGGGTGTATGTAGCACCCATCCCCTTTTAGGGGTGCTATATACCCAAATTTAAGGGGCTGGTCTGAGTTAGTAGTTAGGCTCAGACCGTTTTCATTGATAGGTTGTGCTACTTTGTTTCTGCAGGTGGTATACTGGTGTGCAGTTCCCTGTGGCCTGTAGGTGGCACTGCCATGACAGGTCAGGGTTGAACCACTAGTAATAATGCTGTGCCTTAGGGTGTCCTCTCTCGGCAGCGGTACAGTGGGCGTGGTTGGCCTGCTGTGCATGCTGGGAGAGGATACATAAGGGGTGGACGCCGCCTGAGAGGTGAGGAGTCAGGAGTCCGAGTCCAAGTGCGTGGCACCCGGCCTCCCAGGCCATGGGGCCGCCTGCGCATCAGTCCCAGGCACCTTTAGCCCTGGGGCTACAACTTCAGTACTGGCCCAGCACCTTTAGCTGGAGCCCACTTCTGGGAAGAGGAATCTCAGGGTGCCCCTTGCGAGGGAGCCTGCTCTAAGAAGAGGAGGCTGGGGGAGGACCTTTCTGAGGGACCGGTGAGAGTTCACGGTGAAAGAAGGGGCCCGGTAACTTTCTGGAGGGATTCATCTATCCACCAAGGGCCTAGAAGTTCGGGACATGATAGATTCTGTGGCAGAGGGTCTCCCGAACGTATCTAAGAAAATAACCTAATTGAACATCCGAGCATCACTGCGGCTGCTAGGATCCACTTTTACAGGAGACTATCCGGGTGAGCTGAACCCACTCAGGGATTGAGTGGTGATTGTAACATTTACTTGTGCCTGGACCTACCTCCCAAAACCTTGCTGTCTTGTCTCTTATCTACCCTTTTCTATCTGCTGAACATTGATGAAAAATAAACTCAACGTTGGAGTTTAGAGTGGTGTGGACATTGGAAATACTTGGGGGGGAAAACAGAGACTTGTCCCTATATCCTAGGACAGGGATATGCAATTAGCGGACCTCCAGCTGTTGCAGAACTACAATTCCCATGAGGCATAGCAAGACTCTGACAGCCACAAGCATGAAAGCCAGAAGCAGAGGCATGATGGGACTTGTAGTTTTGCAACAGCTGGAGGTCCGCTAATTGCATATCCCTGTCCTAGGAGATGAGAACCAACTGATGGAGAACCTAGCTGTGGGACCCAAATACATGACACCGCTCAACCTCTTCAAACAGGAGGGTACGGGCATATAGTACGGTGTGCCCTTTTTCTGCTAGTGAGCCAAAGGTAGGAAAAAGGGTCCGTGTGCTACAACATTTTCAAAGAGGATGGTTATAAAAATATTTTGTGAAGCATTAGGTGGCAAAATCATGGCTTAAAATGTAGCCTTTTTAATTGGAAAACAGCTGGGGCATCATGCAATTTAAATCCTTAATCCAGCTGAGTTACCCAAAGAAGCAGTCAGAGCCGATCTGCCCTATACGCTCACTATGCAAGCTGCGTAGGGCCCCGCAAATTACTCGAGGCCCCGTCTCCCCCTCGTGGGTGCAGGGGCGGCGCCAGTGGAATGGGAGTCCTTCTCCCAGCGATCGTTGAGGGGAATAGAGAGAGAGCCGCCCGGATGTTTAGAGCGCAGCGCATGCAGGGAACACAGCGATAACAGTTTTCATTTAAATTGCCGGGTTCCCCACCGCTCACTGTCAGATACAGCCCCTCCTCCTGGTCCCCGGGACTTTGATAGACAGATCACCTGTCCAATCCTGGTGACGGGTGATCTGTCAATCAAAGTTCCCCGGCCAGGGGGTGGGGCTATATATGACGTTGAGTGGCGGGAACACAGCAATTGAAATGAAAGCTGTTATCGCTGTGTTCCCCGCGCTGCACGCTGATCATCTGGGCGGCTCTCCTGTTCCTCTCCTTTCCTCCCCTGCACAGGAAGGCTGAATGATGGGCACAAGGCTGCATTTGGTGGGCACAAGGCTGCATCATGGTGGGCACTGGGCACAAGACTGCATTGGTGGGCACAAGGCTGCATTTGGTGGGCACTGGGCAAAAGGCTGCATTGAAGGGCACAAGGCTGCATCATGGTGGGCACTGGGCACAAGGCTGCATTTGGTGGGCACAAGGCTGCATTTGGTGGGGACTGGGCACAAGGCTGCATGGTGGGCACAAGGCTGCATGGTGGGCACTGGGCACAAGGCTGCGTTTGGTGGGCACAAGGCTGCATTTGGTGGGCACTGGGCACAAGGCTGCATGGTGGGCACAAGGCTGCATGGTGTGCACTGGGCACAAGGCTGCATGGTGGTCACAAGGCTGCATTGTAGGCGCTGGGCACAAGGCTGTGTTTGGTGGGCACAAGGCTGCATTTGGTGGGCACTGGGCACAAGGCTGCATGGTGGGCACAAGGCTTCATGGTGTGCACTGGGCACAAGGCTGCATGGTGGGCACTGGGCACAAGGCTGCGTTTGGTGGGCACAAGGCTGCATTTGGTGGGCACTGGGCACAAGGCTGCATGGTGTGCACTGGGCACAAGGCTGCATGGTGTACACTGGGCACAAGGCTGATGGTGTGCACTGGGCACAAGGCTGCATGGTGTGCACTGGGCACAAGGCTGCATGGTGTGCACTGGGCACAAGGCTAATGGTTTACATAGCTCCACGGCATCACGGGTCAGGTAGAGGGCCCCTTAGCAGAATTTTAATTAGGGCCCCAGGGAGGTCAGGATCGGGACTGGAAGCAGTACATAGGGCCAAAAAAACACCATCAACATACCCACTTTGTTTAACTACTTAAGGACCAGAAGATTATCTCCCTTAATGACCAGGCCGTTTTTTGCGATACAGCACTGCGTCGCTTTAACTGACAATTGCGCGGTCGTGCAATGACATTTTTTTTTTTGGTGGTATTTAATCACCTCTGCGGTTTTTATTTTTTTGCACTATAAACAAAAAAGAAAGACAATTTTGAAAAAAACAAACAAACAATATTTTTGACTTTTTGCTATAATAAATATCCCCAAAAAATTTAAGAAATTACGAATTTCTTCCTCAGTTTAGGCCAATATGTATTCTTCTACATATTTTCGGTAAAAAAACAGCAATAAGCGTATATTGATTGGTTTGCGCAAAAGTTATAGCGTCTACAAAATAGAGGATAGATTTATTAGTGTGCAATACTGACTGTAAAATTATTCAACCTCACATATATTTAAAGATAATACCATTAGCTTATAAAATGCAGCTAAAAAAAACTCCTAAATCATCCATATTCTTGTTATTTTACCTGTCAATGTTTATATAGGATTTTATGTTTCCTTTTATACAATCTACACAATGATTATAAGCAGATATTCAAAAAATGTGAAGCAACAACATTTTGGACAGTAGCCAAGCTTTCATGACGGGCCTGTAGGCAGAGTTGGTTACCACAAAGGATCTGTTGTCAGTAACTAATGCATTCTATCCTTTTATCAGTCAAGGCTTAATATTTTCTTTTGATATCCCTGACCCATAATTGACTCCAAAAATGAATACTTTTTACATTTCACAAGCATGGCCTTTTCATAATTCATAAGCAGGTCATAAAACTTGACACAATTATTATGAGTTTAATGTTAAATATTAACCTAAATGTACACACCCCTAGTATGACGCATACATTTTTGTCTTGAAATGTGATAAACAATAACATAATAAGCATAAACTGATAAGGATAAATTATTAAACAAATTATGCTCTATTTATTGTAGCACTATGGATCTTTATTAGTGGACTTTTCAGCATTTATACAAGTCTGCACAAATATATTTCTGACATGTCATAACAAATCTGTAGCTTTTATACAAAAAACAGTTTTTTTAATAAAAGTCTTTGTCTAAGAATCAATGAATCTACAAGGGTTAAGCAAATTCTGTTTGAAACTTGCAATACCCAATCTAAGGCTCCATGCACACCGGAGCTCAAAAACAGCCATTTTGAACGCCGGATTGCTGGCAGGAAAACGCTGCTTTAAAAACAAGATTTTATCAGCGTTGTGCATTGCGTGCTGAGGATGAAGGGGAACCCTGCCCAAAAAATGAAAAAAAAATTGGCGTGGGGTCCCCCCGGACAATACCAGGCCGTGGGGGTCCCCCCAAAATCCATACTAGACCCTTATCCGAGCACGCAGCCTGGTCGGTCAGGAAAGGGGGTGGGGACGAGCAAGCGCCCCCTCCTGAACCGTACCAGGCTGCATGCCCTCAACATGGGGGGGTGGGTGCTTTGGGGCAGGGGGGAGTTGATGGGGACAAGGGCCTCTTCCCGACAACCCTGGCCGTTGGTTGTCGGGGTCTGCGGGCAGGAGGCTTATCGGAATCCGGGAGCGCCCTTTAATAAGGGGGCACCCAGATCCCGGCCCCCACCCTATGTGAATGAGTATGGGGTATGGTCTTCTACTGACTTCAGGAGTCTTCTTCCAACTTCGGGGGTCTTCTTCCGACTCTCCAGTGCCTTCTCCGCGCTCCCCGGTTCTTCTCCCACTCTCCGGTGCTTTCTACCTTCTGCGGGCACCTCCGCTATCTTCTGCCAGTTTTTTTGCTAGCGGTGGCCCGGTCTTCCCCGTCAGCTTCTTCTCTCTTCTCTTCTTGAGATGTTGACACAACGAGGTCTCCCTCTGTAATGCCGTGTGCGCGGTGCGCAATAATTTATATAGGCATGGGGCGTGGTCACCCAGTGACCCCTGCCCCTTATGACGTTGCAGTCCCGGGGCATGATGGGACTGCAACGTCATAAGAGGGCAAGGTCACATCACCCGGTGACCACGCCCCATGCCTATATAAATTATTGCAGGGGCTCCCGGATTCCGATAAGCCCCCCGCCCGCAGACCTCGACAACCAACAGCCAGGGTTGTCGGGAAGAGGCCCTTGTCCCCATCAACATGGGGGCAGGGTGCTTTGGGGTGGGGGGGCTGCAGGGCACCCCCCCCTACCCCAAAGCACCCACCCCCCCATGTTGAGGGCATGCAGCCTGGTACGGTTCAGGAGGGGGGCGCTCGCTAGTCCCCACCCCCTTTCCTGACCGACCAGGCTGCGTGCTCGGATAAGGGTCTGGTATGGATTTTGGGGGACCCCCATGCCGTTTTTTCGGCGTAGGGGGTTCCCCTTAAAATCCATACCAGACCGAAGGGCCTGCTATCGTCCGAGGGGGAAACCCACACCAATTTTTATTTTCATTTTTTGGCGGGGGGTTCCCCTTCATCCTCAGCACGCAAGTCGCACCGCAAGTCGGATCATGATGATACGACTTGCGGTGCGACTTCTATTCAAATCAATGGGCTCCCATAAGGGAAATTTCTTGCGGTCAGAAAAAAGCCCATAAACTGCACTGCTCATTAACTCTAAAAAACGACCATGTGTGCATGGACAGATAGGATAACATAGAGTGCAGTTTATGGGCTTTTTAAAAAAAATGCCAAAACGCCAATAAACTGCAGTTTATCAGCTTCAGTGTGCATGGAGCCTTAGAGGCAACCCCAAATGAAGTTTTTAGCACTACCCCCAGAGGAGTAGTTGAATTGTTTTGTGATTTCTCTGCACACCCGAAGATGACACACCTTGCTCACCCAGCACTTACTGACACACCTTGAGGTATTTTAAAGAATTTATTAGACCAAGCATAGCCTAAAAGCAGAGAGGATTAACAAGTGCACTCATGCAAACAATCAATAAGGCAATAACCTTACTCTGAGAGATATTGTTACGTACCTGGTGGGATGAGCCTGATTAGCAGAGGGAGGCTTCTCTTACTCCTCTGACTCGGGGCCCCTGATGGAGCAAACAGGTGGCGCAGGAGTGCAGAGTCGCACGAGGGCCGGTAGTCGTGCTATCTGCTGGGCTTCCAGTTGAATGGCGTGCCAGATGACAGTGGATGACAGAATGCAGGAGATGCAGGTCAACGGTACCAGAACTCCACAGACTGGAAGGCAGAGGCAGGAACAGGGTCAGGCAAGCCGGGTCATACACAGGACAGTCAGATGAGGTACAGGTTCAGAGGCTGGAGAATAGTCTAGGTTCAGGCCGGGGTCGATGCAGGCAGAGAGCAGGAGTAGTCAGAGCAGGCCGGGTAAGTAACAGGAATCAGATGCAGGTTGCAGGAAACAGGAGTCTCACGGGAACGCTGTAAACAAGGCAGCACCGGGTCTGTGCACTGATCCGGTTTAAATAGGCACTTCATGGATCACATGGTGCGCCGTGCACGTTGATGCGCCGTGCACGCTGATGCTCCGTTGCGCTGTGCACGCTGATGCGGCGATGCGCATGCGCTAACCTATGTTAGCACGCGCCAACGCAGCTTCCTTGACACAAGTTCGGGGAGCAGGAGTTAATCTGCGGGGAACATTCCTTCCTCTAGCCAGCCTTTCCTGACATTGCCCCCCCCAATGGGCAGCCTCCGGATGCCCAATTGGGCCAATTTCTCTGGATGGGAACGATTGAATGCTTGGATAAGTCTCTTGGCATGAATGTTATCTTCTGGTTCCCAGGAATTTTCCCCTGGACCATAACCCTTCCACTTGATCAGGTACTGGGTCTGGTTTCTTCTTCTTCTGCAATCTAGAATTGCCTCAACTTCATACTCCTCTTCCCCATCAACCATCATCGGTTCGGGTGGGCCCGGACTCCTCTCAGGAAAAGGGTCAGGAATTGCAGGCTTTAGTAAGGTTACGTGGAAGACCGGATGAATTCTGAAGGAGCCAGGCAGCTCTAGCTCATAGGCAACATCATTGATTTTTCTTTTCACTGGGAATGGTCCCAAAAACTTAGGTCCTAGTTTCTTTGATGGGCAAGCCAGTTTTAAATTTGTAGTGGACAGCCATACCAGATTGCCAGGTTCCAAGACCAACTCCCCCCGTCTCTTCCTGTCAAAGGCTCTTTTACTGTATTCCTGCGCTTTTGTTATCGCTTCCTGAAGCAGCTTGTTATTAGTTTCAAAGAAGGTCACTGTTTCTAAAACGACTGGAACAGAACATTCCGGGATTTTGCTGGGCAGGAACGATGGATGAAAGCCGTAATTGGCAAAGAAAGGAGATTGTCCAGTAGCAGAGTGCCGGGAATTATTATAGGCAAATTCAGCCAATGGCAACAATGATACCCAGTCATTCTGAGAAAACGAAGAGAAGCAGCGTAAGTACTGCTCCAAGGTCTGGTTAGTCCTCTCCGTTTGCCCATTAGTTTGAGGGTGGTAGGCTGAGGAGAAGGACAACTCAATTTCCAGAGTTTCGGCAAGAGATTTCCAAAATCTTGAGGTAAATTGAACCCCCCCGGTCAGACACAATGTTAGCTGGGATTCCATGGAGCCTCACTATTTCTTTGATGAAAATCTGTGCCGTCTCAGGAGCAGACGGGGTGCCTGCCAGGGGTATGAAATGTGCCATTTTAGACAAACGATCAACAACCACATAGATGGCTGTGCAACCCTCAGATGGGGGAAGCTCGACAATGAAATCCATTGAAATCATTTTCCAGGGTCTATCTGGGATTGGTAAAGGCTTAAGCAGACCCCATGCTTTGGTCCTGTTGGTCTTGTTCCCAATACATGTAGTACATGATTCCACATACTTCCTGCAGTCTTTTTCAAGGTGAGGCCACCAAAAGGTACGTTGTACAAGTTCGGAAGTTTTACTGATTCCAAAATGTCCCGCTAAAGCATGATCAAGGCACAGGCTTAGAACAGAGACACGCACATTTTCAGGTACAAAGATCCTGTCTTGGTGCCATAGTAGACTGTCCTTTACTTGTAAGGATGTCTCCGGGGGTGAGGGAAGTCCTACAGAGGCCTGCCTAATTCGGGACAACAGATCTTCTTGTAAAAGAAGGAAGTCTCCTGACGACAGGATGGTGTCGGGAAGCTCAGATTCTTCAGACTCATCGAACTTACGGGACAGGGCATCTGGCTTGGTATTTCTTGACCCAGGCCTGTAAGTGATGTGGAAGACGAACCGGGTAAAAAAAAGTGCCCATCTGGCCTGACGGGGTTTTAAGCGTCTTGCTGTTCTCAAATATTCTAGGTTCTTGTGGTCAGTAAAAATTAGTATTGGGTGAGCCGCCCCTTCCAAAAGATACCTCCACTCTTCCAGCGCAGCCTTAATTGCAAGAAGTTCACGGTCACCCACGTCATAATTCCTTTCTGCAGATGATAATTTACGGGAAAAAATGCCACCGGGTGTAGAAGAGCCTTGACCCCTTGACGTTGGGAGAGCACTGCTCCCACTGCTGATTCGGATGCGTCAACTTCCAGGACGTATGGTAGGGCTGGATCGGGATGTTTTAGAATAGATGCAGAGGTGAACAACCTCTTCAGGTTTTCAAAAGCAGACTGAGCTTCAGGAGTCCAGGAGAACCGGTTGTTGTGCTTAGTCAACTGTGTGATTGGTGAAATGATGGCAGAGAATTCCTTGATGAATTTTTGATAGAAATTCGCAAATCCTACGAAACGTTGTATTCCTTTCTTGTCGATGGAAACCGGCCAATCCAGGATGGCTGTGACCTTCTGGGGGTCCATCCTAATACCTTCTGTGGAGATTATCAAACCCAGGAACTGGATGCTCTGGCTCTCGAACTTGCATTTTTCCGGTTTGGCATACAAACCATGTTGGCGTAGACGAGTCAGCACCTTTTTCACATGCCCTTGATGAACCTCTAGAGAGGAGGAAAAAATCAGAATATCGTCTAAATAGACAATAACGAAAAGATCCAGAAAGTCTCAAAAAATGTCATTGACAAAGTGCTGGAACGTAGCAGGGGCATTGCACAACCCAAAGGCCATCACTAAGTACTCGTAATGCCCGAATCGGGTACGAAATGCAGTCTTCCATTCATCTCCAGTCCGTATTCGCACCAGATTGTATGCCCCTCGAAGATCCAATTTCGTGAAGATGGTTGCCGATCTCAGCCTTTGAAATAGTTCAGGTACCAGGGGTAGAGGGTACCGGTTCTTTACTGTGACCCTATTGAGTTCACGGTAATCAACACAAGGTCTAAGTGAATGATCCTTCTTTTCCACAAAGAAAATGCCCGCCCCAGCTGGAGAGGTAGATGGACGGATGAATCCTTTCCTTAGACTTTCGTCGATGTAGTCCTTTAGAGCCACCAGTTCAAGTTCAGTTAAGGGAAAGATTCTACCAAAAGGTACCTCAGCCCCTGGAAGTAACTCAATTGGGCAGTCATATGCACTATGAGGTGGAAGGGTTTCTGCCCCCTTTTTACTGAAGACATCTAGGAAGTCTCGGTATGCAACAGGAATGGAAGAACATGCTTCAGGGTCAGAGTCCATAGACAACAGAGTTTGTGGTTGACGTGAAGGTACCGGCAAGCAGTGTTGTTGGCAGTAGTGTGAGTGGAACTGAATTTCTTGTGAGGTCCAATCGATGTACGGGTTATGTGCCTTTAGCCAGGGCATGCCCAATATAATGGGAAACAGGGGTGAGGCTATGGCATCTAGCCGCAACAGTTCTCTGTGACTGGTAGTAATGGTAGTAGGCAAAGGAACAGTCTCTTAGGTGACTAGTCCAGACTTAATGATAGACCCATCTGCAAGGTGAACAGAAAGTCCCTGGGCCTTGGGTTGCAGAGGTATCTGGTGTTCAGCAGCAAAAGCAAGATCGATGAAGCAGCTGCAGGCCCCGGAGTCCACTATGGCTGACACTTGAATAGTTCTTCCAGGGAGCTGCAACTGAATAGGAAGGGCCAGATGAGGAGAGACGCCGGGCTGAGTTGGAGTTTCAGCAGGAGACATAGACAAGCACTTCCGGAGCTTGGTTGGGCAAGTTCTCACATAGTGGCCTGGTTCCCCACAGTATAAGCACAGGTTCTTCGAGCGACAGCGTTGACGTTCCTCACTGGTAAGTGAAGAATGAGACAAGCCCAGCTGCATGGGTTTGGAGGCATCGGGAACTGATACTGCAGTTTCAGAAGAGTCTGGACGTGATGAACTGACAACTTGTGGCAACATCCGTGCAGAGTGAAATTGACAGTTAGATCTTTCAGACCTGCGTTCTCTTAGTCTCCGGTCAATCTGAATTGATAATTTTATAAGGTCTTCAAGAGGGGATGGAACACCAACCCGGGCTAGTTCATCTTTCAGAGCTTCTGACAGGCCCATGCGGAACTGATAACAAAGGGCTGCATCATTCCAATTAGTATCGGTGCTCCAGCGCCTGAAATCTGATCGCACAGCTGCTGTTTGCAACATATGTCTCAAGCGTATATCGCGTGGCCAAAACATCAGCCGCTTGGGCACCACATGCTTGACCAGACATATGTTGACCTGCCATGCAGCTCGTTGGCAAGCCTACCTTAAAGACCCACACCAAAGAACAAAGCGGACCTCTCCTTGCACCGCATCAGCTGGGATCTCCAACCCCACTATACCTTCAGTCCTCTCTGAAACCTGCACTGAGAGGAATGAAGGTGTAGAATTAGGTGTGTCACAGCCAAGTACTTGCGGGCACTCTGCTAGCAGTACACCGACGTCCGATTCTAGCAGGCAAATTTCCCTGCGCCAGCTGCTGGACCGTCGAAAGAAGTTCACTCCCAGCCATCCACATTCCCAGCGGTTGAATGCTAGCTTGGCTAAATTGCTAGCGCTTCAACTGCTGCCTTTTCAGTTGGTAGACTCGGCCCCCTTCCTTGAGTTTGTGCAATGTGCGGTTCCTCAGTGGCAGGTTCCCACTTTTTCTCACTTTTTCTCACGGAAGGCGATTCCGGCTCTCTACCGGCATGTGGAAGGCAATGTCTTGGCCTCGCTGGACAGGGTGGTCAGCGGTAAGGTGCATATTACCGCTGACTCATGGTCCAGCAGGCATGGACCGGGACATTACCTTTCTTTCACGGCCCATTGGGTCACTCTTTTGGCAGCTGGGAAGGATGCATGACAAGGTGCAGTAGTGTTGGAGGTTGTTCCGCCGCCACGCCTCCAAAATGCTACTACTGGTTGTGACACACCTCTCTCCTCCACCCCTCCTCTTCTTCTTCCTCCATGACCTCTTCCTGTGCTTTGTCCTCGGAACCAGGGGTGCTCCGTAGGCGTTCAAGGGGCTACGCAAGTACGCAGGCAAAAAGATGCCATGCCGTGCTTGCGCTGGTGTGTTTGGGGGACAGGAGCCACACTGGGGCAGAGGTTCTGTCTGCTCTGCAGGGGCAGGCCGAGAGGTGGTTCACGCCACGCCAGCTTAAGCCAGGAATGGTGGTTTGCGACAATGGCACCAACCTCCTCTCCGCCCTCCGACAGGGACAACTGACCCATGTGCCTTGTGTGGCTCACGTCCTTAACCTGGTGGTGCAGCGATTCTTGGGCAGGTACCCGGGCTTACAGGATGTCCTGAGGCAGGCCAGGAAAGTCTGTGTGCATTTCCGCAGATCTTATAATGCCAGTGCTTACCTGGCTGATCTGCAAAAGGAGTTGAACCTGCCCAAGAACCGCCTTATATGTGACATGCCCACCAGGTGGAACTCAACGTTGGCCATGCTGCAGCAGCTGCACACGCAGCAGAGGGCCATCAATGAGTACCTACGGCACCAGGACAGGGTCAGGGGAGCTCGGGTTTTTTCACCACGCCAGTGGGGCATGATCAGGGATGCATGCACTGTCCTGGCACCATTTGAGGAGGCCACGAGGATGGTGAGCAGTGACAGTGCATGCATCAGTGACACTGTACCTCTTGTCCACCTGTTGGAACATACGCTGCATGGAATAATGGACAGGGCACTTGAGGAAGAACAGAGGCAGGAAGAGGAGGACTTCCTTGCCTCTCAAGGCCCCCTTTACCCAGACAGTGTTCCTTCTGTCCCACCCATCGCACAGGAAGAGGAGGAGGAGGAGGATTGTGTCAGCATGGAGGTGGAGCCTGGCACTCAGCCTCATCAGCAGCAGTCGTTTAGGGATGATTTACAGTCCCAAGAAACCCGTGGACTTGTACGTGACTGGGAGGAGGTGGCTGCGGATCATGTCGTCCTTAGTGACCCAGAGGACTGTGGACCGAATGCCTCAGCTAACCTACGCTGCATGGCCTCCCTGATCCTGCAAAGTTTGCGGAATGATCCTCGTATTCTTCGGATCAAGGAGAGGGACCATTACTGGCTGGCCACTCTCCTTGATCCACGGTACAAGGGTAAGGTTGCGGACGTTATCTTACCGTCGCAGAGGGAGCAGAGGATGAGACAACTCCGGGAGGCCTTGCAGAAAGGTCTTTGCAACGCGTTCCCAGAGACTGGGAGGTTACAAACTCCTGGTCCTGGACAACGAGTTGCTGAGGCTTCGGTCAGTCAAAGAAGGAGCGGTGGGGAAGGTGGCCGTCTGACCGATGCGTTCAGACAATTCTTTAGTCCGCAGCCCCAAGGTATGATCGGTTCCAGCAACCATCGCCAGCGTCTGATATACATGGTGCAGGAATACCTAGGGGCAAGGTCAGACTTGGACACCTTCCCCACCGAAAATCCTCTGGCTTACTGGGTCTTGAGGATGGATCACTGGCCAGAGCTTGCACAGCATGCAATTGAGCTAATGGCCTGTCCTGCATCCAGCGTTCTTTCAGAACGCACATTCAGTGCTGCTGGAGGATTTGTCACGGATCACAGGGTGCGCCTGTCCACAGACTCGGTTGATCGACTAACCTTCATAAAGATGAACCAGTCTTGGATCACCACCAGCTACCAAACACCTGAAGCTGATATAACAGACTAATTTATTTTCAAATGTCACATCCATTCAAGACTGATGCTGATGCTGAGTGACTGTCCTGTTATGTTGACTGACTATCCTCCTCCTCCTCAATGATCCGATTGATGATGATAGCTTGGAAGAACATTTTTGTTTCTGGGTGCCGCCACCAGTGCCTAAGGCCCAATTTTTCAGCCCCTGTTTAACAGGGGCATGTAATTACAATTTTTTATGCAATGCTTTGCAGCAGGGCTCATTCCTGCACTCCAACTAGAGTATCTGGGAGAGGTTGCAGTGTCGTGGGACCAGCACCAGTGCCTAAAGCCCAATTTTCAGCCCCTGTTTAACAGGGGCGTGTAATTACAATTTTTGATGCAATACTTTGCAACAGGGCTCATTGCTGTGCTCCAAGTACAGTATCTGTGAGGGGTTGCAGTGTTGTGGCACCAGTGCCTAAGGCCCAATTTTTCTGCCCCTGTTTAACAGGGGCATGTAATTACAATTCTTGATCTAATAATTCACAGCAGGGCCCATTCCTGCGCCCACCAAAAGTAACTGTGAGGCCTTACAGTGTTGTGTCAACACCACCACCACCAAAGGCCCAATTTTTCAGCCCCTGTTCAACAGGGGCATGCAATTACAATTCTTGATCTAATAATTCACAGCAGGGCCCATTCATGCGCCCACCAAGAGTAACTGTGAGGGCTTACAGTGTTGTGGCAACACCAATATGTAAGGGGCAAATTTCAGCAGCGTATATACGGCAGGCCCCTACTTTCAAACATCCAACTTACAAACGACTCCTACTTGCAAACGGAAGGAGACAACAGGAAGTGAGAGGAAATCTACCCCTAGGAAGGGAAATTCTCTCCTGTAAGAGTTAATATGGGAAAAAGGTGTCTCCTCTCTACTGATGCTTTATCACCAATCCTTGTTTCAATAAAAAACCCACTTTCCAAAAACATTTGTCATTGGGACGGAAAGTGAGGTGAAATGTTCTGAACAGGGGCACAGACAGCAAAACAAATGTTACAGGGGTGATAACCCTTCCCTATGTTTTCCAAAAAGCTTAAAAATAGATTTTTTGGCTGGAGCTACACTTAAACAATGTACCTGTTCAAAATTACTAACAGATTCTACATAAGAACAAACCTACAGTCCCTGTCTTGTATGCACCGCCTGTATACGGCTGTTCAGAGTATATAGGGCCTTTTTTATTTTGTGTGCGGGGTTCCCCTTAATATCCATACAAGACCCAAAGGGGCTGGTAATGGGCTGGGGTAGGGGGGGGGGGGTGATGGGGTAGCTATGCCATTTTTCTCAAAGATTTTCATCCATATTACCGGGACCAGACATTACATTAAAGCCGCAAGCAGTTTTAAATGGCTTTTTTTTTCCTTTAGAAATGTCATTTTGTGCAGGGACAGTTCTAAACAAGGGAAACACGTGGCACTTCACAGGCATACTTTAGACACCCCCCAGGTACGATATTTAAAGGAATATTTGACTTTTTTTTTCACTTTATGCATCATTAAAATGACTGCTCCCGAAAAACGGCCGTTTTTAAAACTTCTTTTTGCATTGATACATGTCCCCTGGTGCAGAACCCGGGTTCCCAAACCCTTTTTAGGACAATAACATGCATATTAGTCGTTATAATTAGCACTTTAGATTTCGAACGTTCGCATCCATTGTATTTAATAGGGTTCTAACGTTCGTGCAAACTTTCGGTACGTTCGCAGGTTCTGGTGCGAAACGAACCCGGGGGTGTTCGGCTCATCCCTAGCAGCGGCTCGGTGGGGATCATCATAGATTCGAGCCATGTCTTCGAAGAAGGTGGTCAAGGATGCTAATGAGGCAAACTTCCTTTCCAATAGACGGTGAGCCCATGATTGGGGCTCACCCTGCAACAAGGAGATAACAAATCCCACTTTAGTAGTCTCCAGAAGGAAGGTGCGGGGTTGTAGAATAAAGTACAGTTCGCAGGCCGTGCAAAAAGTCCTGAACTGGCTGCGGTCCCCGAAAAATCTTTCAGGGATAGGGACTCTGGGTTCTGGCATCACGACTGCGGAAGCAGCACTGGAACTAGCAGATGGAGATAGAGTCCGGAACTGTTCCTTCAGCTGAGTATAGTCTATCTGTAAGTCCTTTACAGCTCGTGTTAGGCCGGCCAGGTGTTGACATAGTTCATCCACAGGAGAAGCTCCCCGCTCAGGCTCAGACATGGCTGCCTTGTACTGTTACGTACCTGGTGGGATGAGCCTGATTAGCAGAGGGAGGCTTCTCTTACTCCTCTGATTTGGGGCCCCTGATAGAGCAAACAGGTGGCGCAGAAGTGCAGAGTCGCACGAGGGCCGGTAGTCGTGCTATCTGCTGGGCTTCCAGTTGAATGGCGTGCCAGATGACAGTGGATGACAGAATGCAGGAGATGCAGGTCAACAGTATCAGAACTCCACAGACTGGAAGGCAGAGGCAGGAACAGTGTCAGGCAAGCCGGGTCATACACAGGACAGTCAGATGAGGTACAGGTTCAGAGGCTGGAGAATAGTCTAGGTTCAGGCCGGGGTCGATGCAGGCAGAGAGCAGGAGTAGTCAGAGCAGGCCGGGTAAGTAACAGGGATCAGATGCAGGTTGCAGGAAACAGGAGTCTCACGGGAACGCTGTAGACAAGGCAGCACCGGGTCTGTGCACTGATCCGGTTTAAATAGGCACTTCATGGATCACATGGTGCGCCATGCACGTTGATGCGCCAATGCGCCGATGCGCCGTGCACGCTGATGCGCCGTGCACGCCGATGCGCCGATGCGCATGCGCTAACCTACGTTAGCACGCGCCAACGCAGCTTTCTTGACACAAGTTCGGGGAGCAGGAGTTAATCTGCGGAGAACATTCCTTCCTCTAGCCAGCCTTTCCTGACAGATATGGTTAAACACCTGCAGTATTCTGAAATACAGTGAATGATGAAAAGAATATTGGCCGGCAAAGTTGGGGCCCATGAAAAAAACACATTTGTTAGTCTCTTACCAGCCCCAGGGTGTCCTCTTCTGGACCTCCAGACACAGGCTCTGATTCAGTAAAAGTCCAGTTCAAGTCAGGCAGGGATATAAGTTGCTGATGATCTTTCTTTCAGTCCTGCTGAGTTAGCCCTTCTTTTCCTTCTTTACAAGTGGTAGGAGTCCTCTCTAGTACAGTCTGATCTCACCAGACATCCAAATCCCACCCTCCCAGGTACAGGTTCTCAATCTTTTTGCATTCAAGAGTTTGGTGCTCTGTCAGAAAGCGCACCAAACCCTCAGGATATAATAGAAATCTATGGCTAAGCTAAAGCTGTGGGTATACTGCGCTGCACCTGCACCAGTGTGAAAGCAGGCTAATAGGTGCCCTATTATACCCAGTTACAATGACCTGAATGACCTCTCTCCTCATTGACTGGGAGCCATTGGCTCCCACTGCTGTCAATCACAGTTAGTGAGCCAATGAATAGAGAGCAGGGAGTGCGGCCGAGCCACGGCTCTATGCGTCTTATGAACACATAGAATGGGGATAAGGAACGAGCATGCACCAGTGCTCCCATAGCAAGTGGCTTGTTATTGGGGGCACAGGTGAAGGGGGAGGAGCCAGAAGCGCCGGTGGGGGGACCCAAAAAGAAGAGGATTGAAGTTGCTCAGAGCAGGTAAGTATAATATGTTTGTTTTTTTATACAGTATCTCACGAAAGGGAGTACACCCCTCACATTTTTGTAAATATTTTATTATATCATTTCATGTGACAACACTGAAGAAATTACACTTTGTTACAATGTAAAGTAGTGAGCGTACAGCTTGTATAACAGTGTAAATTTGCTGTCCCCTCAAAATAACTCAACACACAGCTATTAATGTAGTGAAGAAAATCCAGATATACCTTTATTGGTATAAAAGACAGTCCGTACAGTAGAAGAAGTGCAGGAACAGCTGTACTAACGCATTTCACACAGGGCCGTCGGAACAGGACAGGCAAAACAAGCAATTGCTTGGGGCCCCGAGCTGGCCTAGGGCCCCAGCCTGCTGCCTGTCACTGTCCTCGATTTTCGCCCGGAGCCGATCCGCGGATTGCAGCCTTAGGAAAGGCCGCGGCTTCGGCCTAGCTCCGGAGCGGCGGCCATCTTGGTACACCCGGCGGTGACAGGCCGCCGCTATTGCTTATGGGAGTTGTAGTCCACAACGACGGCTACGTGCTGATGCTTCCTGCTCCTGGGGGGAGGAGTCAGTGTCAGTCACAGTCACTCAGGAGGGCAGCGCAGGCGTGATACAACTCCCATTGCGGTCGGATCAACTTTTGCCCGCCAGACAGTGCCTCTGGAAAAGGTAAGTCAGTGAATGACTTTTTAATGGCGTGATAAAGTCTCTAATAGTTCCACAAATAAAAAAGTAAATACGTTTTCTTGAAAAGTAGTAAAGAATCTGTCTTTCTTTGGCTCCACAAGCATGTACTTGTACTGTTGTACATGATTATTCTGTTCTTCTGTCCAGTAATTCAGCCAGGCCAGGATCAGGATCCCTGAATATTAGTGCGCGGCTGCAAACAACTTCCTGGTCACAGCAGCCTGCTTCTCCATCCCAATCCCTACTATTGGAGAAATGTCCAGTAACAGGGTTTTTTAATTTTTTTTATTTAAATAAAAAAATTAAAAAAACCCTGATACTGGCCTTTTCTCCAATAGTGGGGATTGGGATGGAGAAGCAGGCTGCTGTGACCAGGAAGTTGTTTACAGGAGAAAAGCGCACGAATATTCAGGGATCCTAATCCTGGCCTGGATTACTGGACAGAACAGAAATCATGTACAAGTACATGCTTGTGGAGCCATAGAAAGACTGACAGATTCTTTACTACTTTTCAAGAAAACGTATTTACTATTTTATTTGTGGAACTATTAGAGACTTCATCGCTCCATAATTATTTTTGAATATTTTTATTATTTTAACAGTGGACATTACAGGGGGAGATGTGGACAGTACAGGGGGGAGATCTGGATATTACAGTGGGGGAGATGTGGACATTACAGGGGGAGATGATGTGGACATTACAGTGGGGGAGATGATGTGGATATTACAGTGCGGAGTCCCCCTGTCCATCCCATGGTCCCCCTGTCCATCCCACTGTCCATAAACAGTCCTAAGCAGCATCTTAATGTTAATGTGAGTGTGTATGTGTTTTAAGTATGTTGGATTATTTGCAACAGCAGTATTTGCACTGTAAACCTTTTTTATTTATATAAAGTGTGGGTGAGCTTAAACTGTATCGCTATGCTGTGGTTCCTGTAGGCTTTGCGTGAGTGCACGGGGGGGGGGGGGGGGGGGGTTGGGGGGGCCTCCATGTCCATTTTGCTTGGGGCCCCCAAATTCCTTCAAACGGCCCTGATTTCACACCCTTACTGGTGCTTAGTGATTGCATTGGAGTGCGGTTATCTGGATTTTCTTCACTACATGACCATTTCATGCAGAGCCAGCACTCTTTCTTCATCCAGGGGAGGTTAGTGTTGAGATTACCATCTGGAGCGGTATATTATTCCTACTCAGCCATTAATGTCTAAACCGCTGGCAACAAAAGTGAGTACACCCCTAAGTGAAAATGTCCACATTTGGCCCAAAGTGTCAATATCTTGTGTGGCCACCATTATTTTCCAGCACTGCCTTAACCCTCTTGGGCATGGAGTTCACCATAGCTTCACAGGTTGCCACTGGAGTCCTCTTCTACTCCTCCATGATGACATCACAGAGCTGGTGGATGTTAGAGACCTTGCGCTCCTTCACCTTCCATTTGAGGATGTCACACAGATGCTCAATAGGGTTTATGTCTGGAGACATGCTTGGCCAGTCCATCACATTTACCCTCAGCTTCTTTAGCAATGCAGTGATCATCTTGGAGGTGTGTTTGGGGTCGTTATCATGTTGAAATATTTATTGCCCTGCGACCCAATCTCTGAAGGGAGGGGATCATGCTCTGCTTCAATATGTCACAGTACATGTTGGCATTCATGGTTCCCTCAATGAACTGTAGCTCCCCAGTGCCGGCAGCACTCATGCAGCCCCAGACCATGACACTCCCACCACCATGCAAGACACACTTGCCTTTGTACTCCTCACCTGGTTGCTGCCACACACGCTTGACACCATCTGAACCAAATAAGTTTATCTTGGTCTCATCAGACCACAGGACATGGTTCCAGTAATCCACATCCTTAGTCTGCTTGTTTTCAGCAAACTGTTTGCGGGCTTTCTTGTGCAGCATCTTTAGAAGAGGCTTCCTTCTGGGACGACAGCTATGCAGACCAATTTGATGCAGTGTGCGGTGTATGGTCTGAGCACTGACAGGCTCACTCCCCACCCCTTCAACCTCTGCAGCAATGCTGGCAGCACTCATACGTCTATTTTCCCAAAGACAACCTCTGGATTTGATGCTGAGCACGTGCACTCAACTTCTTTGGTCGACCATGGCGAGGCCTGTTCTGAGTGGAACCTGTCATGTTAAACCTCTGTATGGTCTTAGCCACCATGCTGCAGCTCAGTTTTAGGGTCTTGGCAATCTTCTTATAGCCTAGGCTATCTTTATGTAGAGTAACAATTTTTTTTTCAGATCCTCAGAGAGTTCTTTGCAATGAGGTGCCATGTTAAACTTCCAGTGACCAGTATGAGAGAGTGAGAGTGATAATACCAAATTTAACACACCTGCTCCCCATTCACACCTGAGACCTGTAACGCTAACAAGATACATGACACCGGGGAGGGAAAATGGCTAATTGGGCCCAATTTGGACATTTTCACTTAGGGGTGTACTCACTTTTGTTGGCAGTGGTTTAGACATTAATGGCTGTGTTGAGTTGTTTTGAGGGGACAGCAAATTTACAAGCTGTACACTCACTACTTTACATTGTAGCAAAGTATCATTTCTTCAGTGTTGTCACATCAAAAGATATAATAAAATATTTACAAAAATGTGAAGGGTGTACTCACTTTTGTGAGATACTGTATATGAAAAAAAAAGATATATAATCACTTTAACACAGAAAAGTATATCGGATGCTAGATTCACTTTTTCAGCACTTTAGTAAAGTCAGTAAAATTAAAGCATTGTTTTTCTTTATTGTGAACGATTCAATAAAAAAAAAGTATATTTAACTTTTTTCCATCTCTCTTCTGTCTGGTCAAATGATGCACTGGATCATGAACACACTGGGGGTTATGTGTTCATGCTGCTCTAGAGTTACAGGGAGTAGATTGAATTACAAGAGATGTCATTCAACCCTGAGGAGGACTACATCCTGCTTTGCAGTGCTACACAACAGTTGTGCCTAGTTACTTAATATGAAAACACGGGTCAGTTCACTCTATAAATAATGCACTCCTAAATCTCAACAGTTGTTAAGCAACAATAAAGAGATATTGTAATGTCTGGTGGGAAATCTACAAATCTCAACATTTAAAGGTGACTATACAGTATATTCTAACTGTACAACCTGGTTCAGATCTACCAATAACTATGCAGTAAGTAAGACTGCCTAAATGGTTAGAAGGATACAAAGGGTTCTTTAGGTTTGTGCTTATATTGTTTTGGTAAAGGCAAATGAGACCATACAAATATTGTACACATTCTATATGGCAAGCTTTTTACAATACCAATGTAGCGGGTATATACTTTTCTATCATGTTTAAAACTGGTGAAGATACCGGTGATGCATAGTTCCCTGCGGCCCAGTAGGTGGCGTTGTCACTTTGGGCCGGGGTTGAACCATCACTGCAGTGCCGTACCCTTTCTGGCCTCTCGCGGCACCTGTACGGCGGGGCGGGGAACCCGCCGTGCTTGCTGGGAGAGGGTATAAAGGCGCCGGCCATCTTTGTCACAGGGTCGAGTCCCAGGCACCTTCAGCCTGAGGGCTGTGGTTCGTGGTAGGTGTCCAGGCGGCCTAGGCCTGGACGCCCGGAGCTCGTGTTCCATCCCAGGCACCTTCAGCAGGGGTGAGGTACTCGGTTGGAGGTCTGGGGCCCAGTTTCCTTCGCTGGGCCCTGTGAGGGAAGGATTTCCTAGGGGACCCCGGGAGTGGGGCACCCGAGTCCAGATGCGTAATGGACCGGAGGAGGTACTCACCCGAAGATCTGGTGCAGCAGATTGCCGGTGCCGGGTGAGCCTCAGGAGACCGCCCGGAGGGGTATCTTTCCAAAAAGGGGCCAGGTCAAAAGAGGAAGGTAGTTCACGTTCTATGACCGGTGGCAGCGGTCCAACTATTCAACCCAGGCCTGTGGCAGAGGCCTCAACAGTACACCCGGTCGGTGGCAGCGACCAAAACTCACGGTCAGTGGCAGTGACAGTGCGCCAGGCCTATTCGCTATTAGAGGAATAGGAGAGTTCATTGTGCCTGGGCCTACTCGTATCCACACCCCCTGTCTGTTCGTTGAGGGTGTCCAACTGATTGTGTTTCATCCGGACATTGGAAAAATAAAGGAGTGTTGGACTTTTATTGGTGTGGGGCTCATTTACTGGCAGACACTGTTCCACAGAAGAAGCGAAGGCTCCAAACACCGAACACCGACCCGAAGGTAAAGAAACTTTGCTCACACCACACAAACATCTGCGGTGAAAGCTTGGCGTGGTGACCCCGCACTCTCTCCTTCAGAGTAACCCCTAGACAACAACGAGAACGCAGCCAGAGAGAGAGTGGAGGCCGCTACACCAACAATATGGAATATATATATATATATATATATATATATATATATATATATGTAGCGGGTATTTGAATTTAGGGGAGGCATCTGGGTGGTAGTGTAACCCAAATGCACTGATTGTTAGGGAATCTGAGACCCTTTTATGGTTCTTGGAGGACTCTGGTGGTGTGAGGTTCCCTGCGGCCTGCAGGTGGCGCTGTCGCCCTGGGCCAGAGCTGAACACTCACCGCAAGACTGCATCCCTTTTTGTCCTTTCCTGGCGCTGGTACAGAGGGGCGGGGAACCTGCTGTGACGCAAAGGGAGAGGAGATAAAGGGGAGCGGACGCCCTGACCTGGGGGTTCAGAGTCGGAGGACCCAGCCGCGCCCAGGCACCTTCAGCCTGGGTGCTGGCGTTCCGGAGTTCCGGGCCCAGGTGCCCTTGACCTGGCCGGAGCGGGAGATGGAGTCCATTCCAGGCACCTTTAGCCTGGGGTGAGGTACTAATGCGGAGGCCTGGGACTCAGTACCTTCGACTGAGTTCCGCGAGGGTGGAGGAATCCGAGGGGGCCCTACTGCCTTGGGTGCCCGTGTCTGAGATCGAGGAGGGCGGTGAGCAGAACTTCTCAGGAAAGTCTGGCGCAGCATTTGCCGGTGATGGAGAGGCCTCCGGTAACTCTCTTGGACGGATGTCTTCCCTCTGACAGGGGCTGTGATAGCGAAGGTAATTCATGCTCTTGTTCTATATAGTCGGTGGCAGTGACTATACATCATAACCATTGGTGACACCACAGTGGTTAGCTCTACTTAAAGAATTGTTCCTTGACCTACTCCCCACAAATATGAAGTGTTCTATGGGTCTCAACCTGTCTGTGCTGTATGAGTATTTATTGCTGGAAGAGAATAAATACGAGTTGGACCTTTTCAGTGTGTGGAACTCTGGTTACTAGGAGCAAAGAGAGTCAGTTCAAAGAAAGGATTTGACTCTGGGACACACACACAAAACCCGATAGTTCTGGCTTTCACCTCCAGTCTCTCTGGAGGACATGGGCCGTGGTGTATCGCATCCCTCCCCCCAGTACTAAACCCCTAGACAAGACCAACAAGCCGAGAATGAGAAGGGGTGAGAGGGGTGAGGTCACTATATATATATATATATATATATATATATATATATATATATAGTCATATAATATAATTAATAAGCTAGTAGAGCAGAAAGAAGGAGGCTTGGTTGCCTTTAAAAAAAAAAAAAGACTTGTCACTGTTCAGTTTAAACTGTAGATGAAGTTTAAAGGACCTGTCAGCACATACTACACTTTAGGAATTTGTAGCTTTTATTAACTTCCTCACTGTCATCCGATTCTCTTAGCAGAGATATACATGAAGAAAACATAGTTCCCAAATCTACATTACTTCCTGCAGGAACAAAGAGCTCACATCCAGGCACCCTTCTTAGACTGTGCCTTGTCCTTCTCACTAATATACCACATTAATTGTCACTTTTTTAAGCTAAATATACTGTTTTTATTTTACTCCATTTTTTATTTTTAAGTAGTTGTTTTATGTCTGTTTATATATATGGATGTAGCCAGGAGCTGGATATGTACATATTCCTGCAATCAGGAGACACTTGTGGCATTGCTGCAGGGGGAGCTGTTTTCCCTCTAGTGTTGAGTGTGATGCTGACCTGTTACCTTCTTATTCAGAGACAAGGCAGAGCAAAGCATCTTGGGATATGTAGTCCATACGAATGGGATTTACCCTCTGGCTGAATCATGTGGAATTACACTACCAACTGGCTGATGGGGAAGAACAGACCACTGGGAGAGGCTATAAGAGGTGTGAATGGAGACCTAGCACGCTCTCTTGGGACCTGGCATGGATCTGTATGCAGGGATTTTATGATAGTGTGAGCTGTAGCTGAGTCGCGGCCTACACTAGCAGAATTATCCAGTAGATATCTGGAGGGACATCTGTGGACAGCTCCCCTTCGCTGTCCGGCGGCAGCCTGGAGGCCGTTATTATCCCAGTCATCCAGCAACTTTATCAAAGTATGTGGCACAGATATATATGCAAACCATGCTATGAGAAAAGATAAAACATGAATTTAATAAAACTACCAAAAAGTATTTTCTAGAACCAGTCCAAACATAGTCCGCAATGGGCAACAACCCTGCAAATCCCCCAACCTGGAGACATGCATTAATCCCAGAAATCCCCCAGTCCAATAATGTAACAAAAAGAAAAGGGAAGAATTCATCATTAAGTAAAACATTGGTACCGCTCCTAACAGAACATGTAGGGGTGAAAACAAAATCAATTATTAGCATTCCCAGTTGGAGATACTGTAATAGATCGGTTCTGGCCCAATACCAGAATCTATTCACTATTCTGCGGCTGGTCCGAATTTATGTTAAAATGAGGGCATATATGCCTTAAGGATTGCACACTAAAATCAGACTCATCAGTATAGCTTCCTTCTCATGTGTGGCTCAAGAGAACACACCTTTATTCAGTTGAAGCTTATATAGACAGAGTGACATACGCAATCGTCATCACAAACGTATAGATATGATTGGCTGATTCCATATATGGTGCTTCTCTTGTGACGTCAATTTCTTCCTCGTGTCTTCACATTCAAGGACATGGGGGGCCATATTGCTTTACAAGGTGGGTTGGGCCAGATGGAGTAAGTTGAAAGACTGCACAGGACATCTGTTTCTCATTTATCTATTTTGTCATTTTATGTAAGGGGAAATACTACTGTTGTAATAAGATTTACCAAAACACACAATATACTCTTGATAATACTCTTGATTATATTCTTAGCTAGCATACATTAACTTTCTAGTTCCCAATATGAACATCAATAAGCTTCTTATTGTACAAATATATCCGGTGTGTCCCTGTGTCTTGTTCCTTGCAAACACATTCTCAGGAGGATGCTAATTACTCAAAATTCCTGAGGGTTGGGCAGTCGACCATGTCAGCAGCTAAATATAAGAGTCATTTAACCTACACTAAATTTCTAAACCCATATTTGAGTGGATAACAGAGAGATAACATACATATAATATAGTCATTTTATAAACTCCATCACAATACCAGAGTGTAAGTATATTTCAGGAGTTCCAAGGACACCTGGTCAAACTAGGGCCAGAAACTTGGTAGTCTGTTGCATACAAATCCAGGGTCTTCTTGCAGGAATAAACAGTATAAACCAAAGACTGCAGAGGATCTCTTAAGTTTGCACAGTAGCCATTGGAAATGGAAGAACCTTAATGCAGCTGAAAAGAAATAACCAGGCAAGGCACTATGTGAGGGCCTCATGGTCGTGGGTCCTATGGTGAGGGCTAGCTGAGCCCAGCCAACATCTAGTTAAAACTAAATATAACAATCAAACCTGAGATAGAGCATTATACAGTCCCCATCCACGACACACAGCTTGGCTGGGAACAGGATGCTGTACTTGATGCCTTTGGCCCTCATGGTAGCCTTGACCATCGAACGATCAACGCAGCTTTTGGGTCTCCATGGTATAGTCCAGGAACAGTAACAGTCTGCCATTGTGGTATTTGCGTTCCCCTGCAGCCTGGGAGGCCCTCAGGATCAAAATCCTGATCCCTAAACTTGAGGAGCTGAAGGATCATCGTGCGGGGAGGGGACCCTGTAAAGCCCAGCTGTGGCAGCACTCAATGCGCCCTATCCACAGTAAAGTATGGTGAGAGCTGGGCGGAGGGCAACATAGATTGCAGTAGATCTTCCACAAACACAGAAGTGTTTTTACCCTCTACACCCTCTACCAGGCCCACGATGAGCAAGTTGTTTCTTCTGTTGTGATTTTCTGCATCTTCTGCATGATATTCCAAGGCCCTCATTTTAGCCTGCAGGGTGCGGATAGCCGTAGTATTTTTTTGGACCTTATCCTCCACGTAGCTGATTCTCTGTTCAGCTGTGGTGAGTCGGGACCAGATTTTGTCCAGGTCTTGTCTGATAAGTCTGGTATCCAGCTGCGTCGCCTCAATCTTGTTGGTAAGCGCTGCCTGACACATGGTAATGGCTGCCATATACTCCGGTATGCCAGGTAGGGAAGGAGCAGCAGCCTCAGCCACTGGATCCGTTTGGGTAGCCATGTTAGTGCGGCGCTTTGGGCTTCCCACCCCACGTGGCTCCGGACTAGGAGGATCAGGTGTACACGGGGGAAAGTGAAGCTTCTTACTATCCCTCGTGGCCAAAAGATTTGTGAGGCATAGGACCCCCAGCCAGAGGGTGTAGGGTAAGTAATTACTGGTTAGGAGAATAAATCAGATCAATCTCTAGCAGAACTCCGGGAAGTACGTCTGCTTACTCTGCTATCTTGGACATGCCCAAACAGGCAGTACTTTAGTATTCTGTCTGCCTTTAGTGTTCTGTCAGCAGTCAGGTCTTTTACCCAGCAGTGGGCTTCCACAACAGAGAGAGCACTGAGCATAAAACTTGGAACACACCACACCGAGTGCTGATCGGGAGCCGGTCGGCTGCTGGTTTTCCAGCATGCACGTCCGACAGAAGTCAGACAGCTTCTGTCAGATTGGCTGCCGTACACATGGGCCGAATGTTGGCCGTTTTTTTATTGAACCGGTCATTGTCGCCCGACATTCGGCCCGTGAGTACTAGGCTTAAATCAGCTCACACATAAAGGGTCTGTGCACAGCTAAGACTAACTAATGAGAAACCAAGGTGACACATATACATTGTCCACAATCCTGTCTCACAAAACATATACATACAGTCATAGCCAAAAATATTGGCACCCCTGTATTTATGTCAGATAATGCACCACTTTACCCAGAAAATTGTTGCAATTACAAATGTTTAGGCATTCTCATGTTTATTTATTTTGTTTGTATTGGTTTGACACAAAAAGTGGAGAAACAAAAAGCCAAATCTGACACATTCCAGGCAATACTCCAAAAATGCACTGAACAAAATTATTGGCACCTTCTCAAAATTGTAAGAAATATATGCATTCCAGTTTGTGATGCTCCTGTAATTTGTAATTAAACTCACCTGTAACAATTAACAGGTGCTGACAATATAGAAATCACATCGGCAACCAGTTACAATGGTGAAAAATTGACTCAGCCTTTCTGTTGTGTGTCTCTGTGTGCCACACACGGCATTGAGAAGAGAAAGAGCAGCAAAGAATTGTCTGAGGTTTTGAGAACAAAAATTGTGGAAAAGCATGGACAATCTCAAGGTTACAAGTCCCTCAGATCAGATTCAGAGATTTTCGTGTTCCTGTGTCCACTGTGCGCAACATTGTCATGAAGACGGGACAGTATCCAAATATTAATGTACAAGTACCAACAATCACAGGGGATCGTTTATAAAAAATTGATTATGGGGACTGGAGCTCTGCTTTAAGTGCTCATCAGGTTCACTTAGACATGGGATTATCTTCATTCAACCCAGTCAACATCTTGCACTATACATTTGATTCAATGGGTTTGAAATGTAAAAACATTAAGCATAAAACTGATCTTTGAGGCCTAACAATACAACTGAGTCAGTATGAAAAACAAAACATTGAAAAAAAGTGTAGACTATGGTACAAACCAATCTAGTACAAGTTCAAGCACTGATTAGCGTGTAAAGACCAACTACAGAGCCACCCAGTAAGTACTAGTTACAGCAAATATCAATTATTCATACAGTAGAGTAGTGTTCTTTTTGCTATTGTGGCTCCCTTGACAAACATGTACATTCATTTTTATTTCATTAAAAAAAGAAAACAAACAAAAAAAAAAACACTGATGTAATAAAGTCTTGTGACAATGAAGTGTTTTCAACAATGTTGTACTGATTTTTCAGGCCCAACACCCACTTGCCTACTTAATAAAGTAGTGCAAAGTGTACTGCAACCCTAATGATGTATGGTAACCAATCAGATTTCTGATAAAAGCTAAATTCTGGCCAATTTAATGGTGTTACAACACACTGCACGCTGTCACTGCATACTGAAGTAACCTGTTAAAGAAAAAAATCTTATTATCTGCTTTATGTAAAAAGGTAGTACATACTGTGCGTGTCTGGTGGTAGGCTGATTTTCACCCCCAAAAATATGACTGCCTATTTTCTACCCAGGAGCTTTGATGCAAAACCTAAACCACTACCTAAGTACTAAGTTTTAAGCTTTATGGCGCGTACACGCGAACGGACATTCCGACAAGAAAACCGTGGATTTTTTTCCGACGGATGTTGGCTCAAACTTGTCTTGCATACACACGGTCACACAAATGTTGTCGGAAATTGCGAACGTCAAGAACGCGGTGACGTACAACACGTATGACGAGCCGAGAAAAATGAAGTTCAATAGCCAGTGCGGCTCTTCTGCTTGATTCCGAGCATGCGTGGAATTTTGTGCGTCGGAATTGTGTACACACGCTCGGAATTTCCGACAACAAGTTTTGTTGTCGGAAAATTTGAGAACCAGCTCTCAAATTTTTGTTGTCAGAAATTCCGACAGCAAATGTCCGATGGAGCCTACACACGGTCGGAATTTCCGACAACAAGCTCCCATCGAACATTTGTTGTACGTGTGTACGCGGCCTTATAAAAAAATGACTTGTTGGTACCCCTTCCCTTTAGGGATCTAATGTTTGTTTAATCTAGGTGGGATACTAACCCTAATCCACTGTCCTGCTGGCTTCCTCCTCACTCAAATTTCAAGGCATTTCAGGAGCAAAGAAATGCACTGTATAACAGAGGAATAAGGTAAGTATTCATATGCATTATGCAACCCCTAAACAAAACAAGCATTAAACAATGAAAATTTGGGGGCACGGCTGTAGATAGGAGCCTACAGGCAGCCTGTCTGTACCAGGCCACCCTGCTGACCCATTAGGGATCAGGGCTGCCTTTGAGCAGCATCATATGGGACCCCAGCTCCATAATTTCTAAAATCGGCCCAAGGGAGCTTGCTAGAAACATCCAAGGAGAATTAGAGACCCTTGCGGAGGGTACTGGGGTGGGGTCCACCTATTCAATTCTCCCTGCATAGAGGAATTGTGTGCGTGTATGTCTTTGTATGTGTGTGATGTTTGTTTGTGTGTGTGATTTATATTTGTGATGTATGTGTGATGCATGTTTGTAATTTATGTGTGGCATGCTATGTGTTAGTTTGTGTGTGTTGTGTGTTTGTCATGTGTATGTGTGGTGTGTGATGCTTGTATGTGTTTGTTGGCCCGCCTGCCTGATTACATCTTTTGCTTCTATTCTCCTCCTGGAAAGCTGGGACCCCAGCTGATATCAAGATCCCTATGTGTAGGATACCACCCCTTCCTTGATTTATGGATTCCTCTGTTGGCTTTTACCTGTTTGGGCCCTAAAAGGGCTCATCACATCATGGGGAATACTGTGTTACATACACCTGAGCCTTGCACTCTGTGTGTTACCCAGTTTCCTGACCCATTTTCTTTGCACATTACATACACCTGACCCCTTTATCTGTGTGTTTTCTAACCCTGACCCCTCTTGTTTGTACATTACACTCACCTGACCTCTGCACTCTGTATGTTATACAGTCCTGACCCATTTTCTTTGCACATTACACACACCTGCCCTCTTTATCTGTGTGTTATCCAATCTTGACCCCTCTTGTTTGTACATTACATACACCTGACCTCTGCACTCAGTACACTGCATACACCTCAGCTAGTGATGAGCCGAACACCCCCGGGTTCGGTTCGCACCAGAACCCGCGAACGGACCGAAAGTTCGTACGAACATTAGAACCCTATTAAATACAATGGATGCGAACGTTCGAATTCTAAAGTGCTAATTATAACGACTATTATGCATGTTATTGTCCTAAAAAGGGTTTGGGAACCCGGGTTCTGCACCAGGGGACATGTATCAATGCAAAAAGAAGTTTTAAAAACGGTCGTTTTTCGGGAGCAGTCATTTTAATGATGCATAAAGTGAAAAAAAAAAAGTCAAATATTCCTTTAAATATCGTACCTGGGGGGTGTCTAAAGTATGCCTGTGAAGTGCCACGTGTTTCCCGTGTTTAGAACTGTCCCTGCACAAAATGACACTTCTAAAGGAAAAAAAAGCCATTTAAAACTGCTTGCGGCTTTAATGTAATGTCTGGTCCCGGTAATATGGATGAAAATCTTTAAGAAAAATGGCATAGCTACCCCATGACCCCCCCCCCCCCCCACCCCAGCCCATTACCAGCCCCTTTGGGTCTTGTATGGATATTAAGGGGAACCCCGCACATAAAATAAAAAAGGCCCTATATACTCTGAACAGCCGTATACAGGCGGTGCATACAAGACAGGGACTGTAGGTTTGTTCTTATGTAGAATCTGTTAGTAATTTTGAACAGGTACATTGTTTAAGTGTAGCTCCAGCCCAAAAATCTATTTTTAAACTTTTTGGAAAACATAGGTAAGGGTTATCACCCCTGTAACATTTGTTTTGCTGTCTGTGCCCCTGTTCAGAACATTTCACCTCACTTTCCGTCCCAATGACAACTGTTTTTGAAATGTGGTGTTTTTCTTGAAACAAGGATTGGTGATAAAGCATCAGTACAGAGGAGACACCTTTCTCCCATATTAATTCTTACAGGAGAGAATTTTCCTTCCTAGGGGTAGATTTCCTCTCACTTCCTGTTGTCTTCTTGCGTTTGCAAGTAGGAGTCGTTTGTAAGTTGGATGTTTGAAAGTAGGGACCTGCCGTATATACTCTGCAGAAATAGGCCCCTTAGTTGTTGGTGTTGGCACAACACTGTAAGCACTCACAGTTACTCTTGGTTGGTGCTGGAACGCCCTGCTGTCAACTATTATATCAGGAATTGTAATTACATATAATTGTTGAACAGTGGTAGTAAAAATTGGGCCTTTGATGGTGGTGCTGGTGCCACAACACTGTAAGCCCTGACAGTTACTCTTGGTGTGTGCAGCAATGGGCCCTGCTGTGAATTATTAGATCAAGAATTGTAATTGCATGCCCCTGTTGAACAGGGGCTGAAAAATTGGGCCTTTCGTGGTGGTGGTGGTGGTGGTGGTGTTGCCACAACACTGTAAGCCCTCAGAGTTACTCTTGGTGGGTGCAGGAATGGGCCCTGCTGTGAATTATTAGATCAAGAATTGTAATTACATGCCCCTTTTGAACAGGGGCTGAAAAATTGGGCCTTTCGTGGTGGTGGTGGTGGTGGCGTTGCCACAACACTGTAAGCCCTCAGAGTTACTCTTGGTGGGTGCAGCAATGGGCCCTGCTGTGAATTATTAGATCAAGAATTGTAATTACATGCCCCTGTTGAACAGGGGCTGAAAAATTGGGCCTTAGGCACTGGTGGCACAACACTGCAACCCCTCACAGATACTGTACTTGGAGCACAGCAATGAGCCCTGTTGCAAAGTATTGCTTCAAAAATTGTAATTGCACGCCCCTGTTAAACAGGGGCTGAAAAATTGGGCGTTAGGCACTGGTGGCGGCACCCATAAACAAAAATTATCTTCCAAGCTATCATCATCAATCGTATCATTGAGGACTCGGAGGAGGAGGATAGCCAGTCAACATAACAGCACAGGCACTCAGCATCAGCATCAGTCTTGAAGGGATGTGACATGTTAAAATCAATTAGTCTGTTATATCAGCATCAGGTGTGTGGTAGCTGGTGGTGATCCAAGACTGGTTCATCTTGATGAAAGTCAGTCGATCAACCGAGTCGGTGGACAGGCGCACCCTGTGATCCGTGACAAATCCTCCAGCAGCACTGAATGTGCGTTCCGAAAGAACGCTGGATGCAGGACAGGCCAGTAGCTCAATTGCATACTGTGCAAGCTCTGGCCAGTGATCCATCCTCAAGACCCAGTAAGCCAGAGGATTTTCAGTGGGGAAGGTGTCCAAGTCTGACCTTGCCCCTAGATATTCCTGCACCATGTTTATCAGACGCTGGCGATGGTTGCTGGAACCGATCATACTTTGGGGCTGCGGACTAAAGAATTGTCTGAACGCATCGGTCAGACGGCCACCTTCCCCACCGCTCCTTCTTTGACTGGCCGAAGCCTCAGCAACTCGTTGTCCAGGACCAGGAGTTTGTAACCTCCCAGTCTCTGGGAACGCGTTGCACAGACCTTTCTGCAAGGCCTCCCGGAGTTGTCTCATCCTCTGCTCCCTCTGCGACGGTAACATAAGGTCCGCAACCTTACCCTTGTACCGTGGATCAAGGAGAGTGGCCAGCCAGTAATGGTCCCTCTCCTTGATCCGAAGAATACGAGGATCCTTCCGCAGACTTTGCAGGATCAGGGAGGCCATGCAGCGTAGGTTAGCTGAGGCATTCGGTCCAGAGTCCTCTGGGTCACTAAGGACGACATGATCCGCAGCCACCTCCTCCCAGCCACGTACAAGTCCACTGGTTTCTTGGGACTGTAACTCATCCCTAAAAGACTGCTGCTGATGATGCTGAGTGCCAGCCTCCACCTCCATGCTGACACAATCCTCCTCCTCCTCTTCCTCTTCCTCCTCCTCTTCCTGTGCGATGGGTGGGACAGAAGGAACACTGTCTGGGTAAAGGGGGCCTTGAGAGGCAAGGAAGTCCTCCTCTTCCTGCCTCTGTTCTGCCTCAAGTGCCCTGTCCATTATTCCATGCAGCGTGTGCTCCAACAGGTGGACAAGAGGTACAGTGTCACTGATGCATGCACTGTCACTGCTCACCATCCTCGTGGCCTCCTCAAATGGTGCCAGGACAGTGCATGCATCCCTGATCATGCCCCACTGGCGTGGAGAAAAAAAAACAAGCTCCCCTGACCCTGTCCTGGTGCCGTAGTCGCACAGGTACTCATTGATGGCCCTCTGCTGCGTGTGCAGCCGCTGCAGCATGGCCAACGTTGAGTTCCACCTGGTGGGCATGTCACATATAAGGCGGTTCTTGGGCAGGTTCAACTCCTTTTGCAGCTCAGCCAGGCGAGCACTGGCATTATAAGATCTGCGGAAATGCACACAGACTTTCCTGGCCTGCCTCAGGACATCCTGTAAGCCCGGGTACCTGCCCAAGAACCGCTGCACCACCAGGTTAAGGACGTGAGCCACACAGGGCACATGGGTCAGTTGTCCCTGTCGGAGGGCGGAGAGGAGGTTGGTGCCATTGTCGCAAACCACCATTCCTGGCTTAAGCTGGCGTGGCGTCAACCACCTCTCGGCCTGGCCCTGCAGAGCAGACAGGACCTCTGCCCCAGTGTGGCTTCTGTCCCCCAAACACACCAGCACAAGCACGGCATGGCATCTTTTTGCCTGCGTACTTGCGTAGCCCCTTGAACGGCTACGGAGCACCGCTGGTTCAGAGGACAAAGCACAGGAAGAGGCCATGGAGGAAGAAGAAGAGGAGGGGGTGGAGGAGAGAGGTGTGTCACAACCACTAGTAGCATTTTGTAGGCGTGGCGGTGGAACAACCTCCAACACTACTGCACCTTGTCCTGCATCCTTCCCAGCTGCCAAAAGAGTGACCCAATGGGCCGTGAAAGAAAGGTAACGTCCCTGTCCATGCCTGCTGGACCATGAGTCAGCGGTAATATGCACCTTACCGCTGACCGCCCTGTCCAGCGAGGCCAAGACATTGCCTTCCACATGCTGGTAGAGAGCCGGAATAGCCTTCCGTGAGAAAAAGTGGCGTTTGGGAACCTGCCACTGAGGAACCGCACATTGCACAAACTCACGGAAGGGGGCCGAGTCTACCAACTGAAAAGGCAGCAGTTGAAGCGCTAGCAATTTAGCCAAGCTAGCATTCAACCGCTGGGCATATGGATGGCTGGGAGTGAACTTCTTTCGACGGTCCAGCAGCTGGGGCAGGGAAATTTGCCTGCTAGAATCGGACGTCGGTGTACTGCTAGCAGAGTGGCCGCAAGTACTTGGCTGTGACACACCTAATTCTACACCTTCATTCCTCTCAGTGCATGTTTCAGAGAGGACTGAAGTTATAGTGGGGTTGGAGATCCCAGCTGATGCGGTGCAAGGAGAGGTCCGCTTTGTTCTTTGGTGTGGGTCTTTGAGGTAGGCTTGCCAACGAGCTGCATGGCAGGTCAACATATGTCTGGTCAGGCATGTGGTACCCAAGCGGCTGATGTTTTGGCCACGCGATATACGCTTGAGACATATGTTGCAAACAGCAGCTGTGCGATCTGATGCACTAGCCTCAAAAAAGGCCCACACCAAAGAACTTTTTGAATGATGGGCAGAGGCAGCGCCCTGCACAGGCGGAGCTCTGCGGTGTGATTCCGTCGGTGTACTGCCCTTACGCTGGCCACCAAAGGGCATCCTGCCTCGTTGGAGATGTGCCTCCTCCTCATCCTCCTCCTCTCTCCTATTAGGCACCCACGTGGAGTCAGTGACCTCATCATCCCCTCCCTCCTCATCACTGGAGCCAATCTGGCAGTATGCTGCAGCTGCTGGAACATGACTGCCAGATTGGTGTCCTTCTTGAGCATCCCCTCTGTCTGCTCTCACGCTACTGCCTTCCTGTAGCTGGGTTTCATCATCAGACCCTTCGAAACGCTGGGCATCCTCCTGGAGCATGTACCCAACACTGTGCTCAAACAGTTCGGGGGACTCCTCAGGAGGAGGACATGGTGGGTCTAGGGAAGGAGTGACTGATGATGAGTCTGACATTGATACCAGGGAAGAGGACACTTTGGCAGCTGCTTTGCCAGTACCCTGAGCCTGGGTGAGAGAGGATGAGGAGGAGGAGGAGGGCTTGGTCATCCACTCTACCAAGTCTTCGGCATGATGTGGCTCAACATGTCCAGCTGCCGAAAAGAAGGACAAGCGTGTCCCATGGCCATGTGCTGATGACAATGCACCGCGTCCACGACCAGCACTGTTGCCCTCAGACACAGAGCCTGCTTGCCCTCTTTTATTGCCTCCTGACTGTCTGCCTCTCCTTGTTTGCCTTCCAGACATTCTAATGGATGGCCTGCAGGGAGATGGGAAAAAAGCAATAAGGGCTACCTTCAGGTGTCCTTCTCTGTCCCTTTACTTAAGGATTTCTAAATATGGTTGAGGATGATTGCTTTCGCACAGAATAGCACAATGACAATTTCCCTGACTGTCCAAAAAACAAGGATTTCAAAGATGGTTGATGAGGAATGCTTTAGCACAGTATAGCACAAGGAGAATTTCCCTCACTGTCCTTCCCTGTCCCTAGAAACAAGGATTAGCACAGTAAAACACACTGACACTCTCGCTACCTAAAGTTTTCTGTCCCTAGAAAAAATGTTTTTTTAAAGATGGTTGATGATCAATGCTTTAGCACAGTATAGCACAAGGAGAATTTCCCTCACTGTCCTTCCCTGTCCCTAGAAACAAGGATTAGCACAGTAAAACACACTGACACTCTCGCTACCTAAAGTTTTCTGTCCCTAGAAAAAATGTTTTTTTAAAGATGGTTGATGATCAATGCTTTAGCACAGTATAGCACAAGGAGAATTTCCCTCACTGTCCTTCCCTGTCCCTAGAAACAAGGATTAGCACAGTAAAACACACTGACACTCTCGCTACCTATAGTTTTCTGTCCCTAGAAAAAATGTTTTTTAAAGATGGTTGATGATCAATGCTTTAGCACAGTATAGCACAAGGAAAATTTCCCTCACTGTCCTTCCCTGTCCCTACAAAGAAGGATTAGCACAGTAAAACACACTGACACTCTCCCTACCTAAAGTTTTCTGTCCCTAGAAAAAATGTTTTTTTAAAGATGGTTGATGATCAATGCTTTAGCACAGTATAGCACAAGGAGAATTTCCCTCACTGTCCTTCCCTGTCCCTAGAAACAAGGATTAGCACAGTAAAACACACTGACACTCTCGCTACCTATAGTTTTCTGTCCCTAGAAAAATTTTTTTTTAAAGATGGTTGATGATCAATGCTTTAGCACAGTATAGCACAAGGAGAATTTCCCTCAATGTCCTTCCCTGTCCCTAGAAACAAGGATTAGCACAGTAAAACACACTGACACTCTCGCTACCTATAGTTTTCTGTCCCTAGAAAAAATGTTTTTTTAAAGATGGTTGATGATCAATGCTTTAGCACAGTATAGCACAAGGAGAATTTCCCTCACTGTCCTTCCCTGTCCCTAGAAACAAGGATTAGCACAGTAAAACACACTGACACTCTCCCTACCTATAGTTTTCTGTCCCTAGAAAAAAATGTTTTTTTAAAGATGGTTGATGATCAATGCTTTAGCACAGTATAGCACAAGGAGAATTTCCCTCACTGTCCTTCCCTGTCCCTAGAAACAAGGATTAGCACAGTAAAACACACTGACACTCTCCCTACCTATCCTTCTCTTTCCCTAAACTAAAGGAATCCAGGTTAAGCAAGAAAAAAAAATGTCACTGTCCCTGCCTATGCTTCTCTTTCCCTGCTCCGGAACACACTACACTAGGCCGCCGTGCTGGCGGCCTTTTATAGTGTGGGGCGTGTACTAAACACCCTCAGCAATAATTGGCCACAGGCATCCTGCCTGTGGCCAATCATTGCTCTCCTCGCTGCCGGCGCTGTGATTGGCCAAGCATGCGGGGTCACAGTGCATGCTTGGCCAATCACAGCGCCTGGATGACACTGCGATGGCGTAGTGCATTGTGGGCCGCGAATTAGGCGCGAACGGCCCAAATCGTTCGTTGTTCGGCGAACGATCGAACAGCCGATGTTCGAGTCGAACGTATGTTCGACTCGAACACCGAGCTCATCCCTAACCTCAGCCTTGCACTCTGGATAGCTGTAGGTGAGAAGGAGGGTCTGGGCATACTTCACAGGGCCAAGTTATTTAGATGAAATTTTGTTGAACATGTGTGGCATGCCCAATGTCCATAAATGGTTAAACAATGTTATCTATAAGTGGACGTTGTGAGTGTTTATTCACTGATAATTTGAACAGAAAGGTTGTCTCATTGATAAAATTTCCAGATGTAGAAAATACATAACTAAATAATTAAAGTATTGCTATTTAACACTCCTGACAAGTAGCCTGGTTCAATGGTTTTTGGTACCATCACATTATGCTTCATTATTTTGCATGAATTCTGTTCTTTTTAGCTCAAAAGAAACCTGCCCTAAAAATATATAGAAACTACTCCTGAAAATGCTAGCTGCTTGGCTGTCACGGTCATGAATTGCCCGGTCTAACCTTCTCTGTCATGCTCATCGGTTTGTCTTTATAATTGGCATGCATGTTACGGGTCAGTGATCCATAAACTACTAAGGTCGAAGGCAGCCAGGAAAATAGTACTTTTAGACAGAGGTTCTCAATGGCAGCATCCATATTTATTTCAGATCTTTTTTTTTTTAATTCCTAATTAAAATAGAACCCAAAGTTAAATTCCAACGTTGAGTTTTTGCCATGCTTTACAAATTTTATTTATGTTTGGGTTGTACATTGTGCCTTATTATTCCCTTCTGTGTTTAAACAATGTTCTTCCTGCTTTATATTGTTTTACTACTTTAGATTTCAGTTTGGTCATTTTAGTTTGTAGGAAGCGCATGTTAACTGATCTAACATTGCTCTTGGTGCTGCTTCCAAAAATACGACAAGGTGTCACTAGTTTACATCTGCGCCCATTCAGACAGAATTATTTCCACCAGGGAAAAGCGTTCAAATTCTGAGGTCAGACATTTGCCATACAAATGTTCCTTGCTTCACTTACCTATTCTGTACAGAATTTGCAAATTTTGATTACGTCACTCCCAACCTGACAAGCTGGAAAATGAAAAATACTTGTATTGCAAACAAGGAAGTTTTCATTCTCTTTCTGTTTCACTGATACTATTTGTAGTACTTGGATACACAGAAAAAAAGTACACTGTTTAAATAAAAGGGAATGTGCTATTGAAGTTGCATTCCTCCGTATGCACTTTCTATACTGGATGACATTTTAGGTTCCTGTTTATTTTGTCACAAATTCTTTTATGTCTCAAACAAAATATACTTCTTAGGCTACAGTAAAAAAAATTAAACACTAACGTTTCATGAAAACCAGCTACACAGGAAAACAGGAATTAAAAAAAGAAAAAGAACAAATACTTGAGCCTGCTCAGTCAGCTATACTATTTGCATTAGAAGATCCTTTTATTGAATTAATACATTTTGTAGTGTATTGTAATGTGTGGAATGCTCACCTCTTTGTCAGGCATGACACTGTACCTGAAAAGGAGGATTGAGTATTCTCGAAAACTTGCACAGTAATGTGCGTATATATTCAGTTAGTCAGTTGAAAGCATTGTCTATATTTTCACTATAGCAACTATCTATAGCTAACCTACTATACATTACAGTTTGCATTAGTTAGCCTTGCATACAGGTTTTTTGCTGACTTTGTCTGAGTGTAAGTACCCCCCAGCGATCAGAGGTAGGTGTTGTAGTACATTAGGATAGGGCAGGGGTGCACAACCTGTGGCCCGTGGACCACATGTGGCCCTTGGAGAACTCTGATGTGGTCCTCCTCGGCTGCTTCCCCCTGCGTCTCCTCCTCCTCGGCGGCTTCCCCCTGCGCCTCCTCCTCGGCGGCCAATGCGGTCGCTTCCCCTCTGGGCCAATTGGGTCTTAAGACCCACTTACTGATTGACTGGGAGGAGAAGCAGGAAGACAATAGCGAATATTAATTTGCTATTGTCACAACTGGGTGGGCTTGGGGCGCAGTGCTCTGTGCCCCGAACCCACCCTTTTTTAAGTCAATATGAGCCTTCAACCGCATTGGCATCCATGCGTCTGGCGCTTGGCATGTAGATTAGGGGCTGGGCGCATAGATTAGGGTCCGGCGCCCCCAATGGAGCGGCTGCCACTGGTTATTAGGCTGCTTTTACACTGATCCGCAGGTGCAGTGCAGTGCACCTGCGGCTTTCCTGTAGGTAAGCTGCACTAAGCCATAGACTTCTATTATATTCTGCAGGCATGGGCCTAGCATAAGGGGTTGCAGGGGTCACAATCGCAACCCCGCCCCTAGCTCCAGGGGGCCCCTCCTGCCTCCCTGTCATATTATCATATCTTCCACAAAGTCCATCTCCGATCTGCCCTAGGGCCTCACAGCCTAGCTCCAGTATTCGGCTTTCACTTTGCCTTCCACAGTCCACACCCCTCCATTCTCATTGGCTGGGGAGAAGCTGTAAACCATTTCCTGAATGGAGAGGAGCACGGGGTGAGAGCAGCCCAGGATGGGAAAGTGTCTGTGTTGTGTGAGGCAAGAGGAGGAGAGTGCTGTCCTGTAGCCACAATGGAACCGATGTCACTGGTGAGGTAAGACACTGCTCAGTGTCTCCTTGTCACCAGCTGGGATTCTCTGTACCCCCCCACCCGGGGATGTCCGCTTACCCCACTTCCCTGATAACTGGGGAAAAGACACACACCTCTGGGAGGTGACCTTCCCCAAACACCTGCCAATACTGACAGAGAACCTTCAGAAATTGCTAAAGCAAATCCCTTAACACCTCCTGAGGGGCTGCGGGTTCCAGATTTAGTGTCACATGGCTTTGCCCCCCAGATCTAAGTTGCATCCCCCCAAAGTCCCTTGACTACCCCCTCCACCCTGGATGCTATGCCCGGCTGCTGAGCTCCTTTCCCATTACAGCACTCTATACTGTTCCTCCTCCGCAGGGCTGAAATCACATTCCTTTACAACACAGCCAGTCAGCCACGATCTGCACAGGGTGTATCTGCCTACTGCAACTACACTGCCGTTCTGACCAGAGAATTTCACAGGTCAGAACGGCAACATAAAAGCGAGATACACCCTGTGAAGGCTGACAGACTGTGTGTAAAGGAATGTGATTTCTGCCCTGTGTAGTGTGGGGGGAGAAGCTGTATACAGTGCTGGGATGGGAAAAGAGCTCTGCCAAGTGACCTGCCAGGGGTCCCTGCCCTCTGATTCTCCAGCGGAGATCCCTGTCCTCTGATGTAAGGAGGAACTCTGGGAACTCAAAACTTTTAAGCCACTTTGAGCATTTTGGCGTGCGGTGGGTGTATCTGTATGCACGGTAGAAGTGGTGGGTGGTAGTGGGGGGGGGGGGCAGGTCAACTTTTGCATCGGGGCCCACAAGCTTCAAGCTACGCCTCTGTCTGCAGGTTTGGTGTGCTTTCAGACCCTGGGGATCAGCCCCTGGGTCTGACCCTATGTAGCAGCCGAGGACCGATTACAGTTTCCTGGTCACCTAGGGGATGCATTGTAGACCTTTCAGATCACCCCATTACCAGAACACACTATCACCTTGATACTACCGCTCCTGTCCCAAGATGGCTGCTTGCTACAACTCCATCCTATCTTTGGTACTATTTGCAGTACTATGGCCTAATAAGACCCACTTCCATAACTCTGTGTAGCGCAGAACCAGAACTGATTGTTTGACCCCAGATTCAATTTCCCGATGGGCACATTGCAGCCAAGCACACAGTATTTCCCAATCTCGTCAGATAACAGACTGTGCATGTCTTTTTTTTAGTGTTTTTTTTTTTATAGACCTTAGATTGGATGAGGGTAAGCCTAGGGACACTCCAATGAACTTCAAACTGGTGAAGCACACCCCCTAAGGAGCCGAAAATTAACTGGGATCCCCAGCCTTCACAGCCAGGCACATCGAATTTCCACAGGCACTCAGAGTCAGAGAAAAACTTAGTTTTTTTTAATTTTATTGAGGGATATAAACTTGGATAGGGATGAGAAATTACGGGATGCCCACTTGACTTCAAAACAACTTCAGGGGCAACTCTTCCTATATACAGTCCTATGCTCCATTTCTTCCTCCAACACTCACTTGCTTGCAGAAACTCAGCTGTGTCACCTTGCTGCAATTTGATAGCAAAGGCCCATTACAGGCAGGGACTCACAGCCACTATACTTAAAGATAGGGTGACACAGTTCACACTTAACCAGCACTTCCTCTCTGTGGTCACTGATCCCAGCACCACCTCTTTAGGCACTGCTAACCCACCTGGCTGCAGCTGCCCCTTTCACTACCCCTCCAGGCTAACTTTTCCCCACAATCCTCCAGACTGACATTTTCTCCACAGTTCTCCAGACTGACACTCACCACCCCCCATCCTCTCATTTGTTTCTGTGCCTCCAGGAAGGGTTTCCTCTATTTGTTGTAGGGGGAACCTTCCAGCACCCAAGCCCCAGACCCTAGGTCACCCCCCCCCCAGACTAGTGGGCACCCTCAAGGGCCACCGACAGCCTCCTTGGGAATTCATCTTCATCTTCCACCTAACTAACCCTACTGACATGACTCATACCAATTTATGAGGTGAGCTGCCCTATTCCAGACCCTTTTAGCTGACCCTTTTCTTCATAAATATGCATGGCAGCCCCTCCTAGCCTCCACCCACTACATCTAGAACCTTCTCCAATGTTCCAGAAAGCAGGGGGAGGCACCAGAAGAGCTGTCAGATAAGTCATTCAGCCTCCCAGAGTCACTAAATCCTGTCCCAGATTCAACCCAGGCCTGGTTCTCAGCCAAGCCAATTTACTAGCACACTAGCTAATACTTCAGGATGAAGGCACCCCCTTTGAAGTGTAGACAAACTGGTACCAAACAGGTCTACACCCAGACTACCACAGCATACTTCCTAAATTAAGCAAGAGAGGGCTGCTGCGATTCTCTATAGTCCTCTCTCTGGAGTTAGATACTCCTACACTTATCTGGTATTGCAATCTAATGCAAAGTCCATAATGGTGATTCCCAGCCCTTAGGAGGTAGGGCCCATAAAGGGGAAAAAATGTCCAGTCTAGCATGTACATGTCCTCATCCCAAGCAGCAGGGGGTAGAGAGAACTATACCAAGCCAAGAGTGGAGGATAATTACACCGCACATGAAAACCATACCTGTTTAGTTAACCCTTCTTACATGGTTGGGGAGATTTGTATTCACTTTCTGTCCCAGAGGTAAAACATGAAGTTTGAAGAAATCTCTCAAAAGCCAAGAGAAATCCCCTGTTAGACAGTGTCACAAGAGCAGGTGTGCCCAATGGAAGATTTTCCTTCACCTCCTCTTCTGTTCCTGTAACAATTAGGATTTCCGGTCAATTTCTGTATCAGAGACAATGGATCTGAGGACAAGTAGAAAGGGTGAATCTCCACTGCGGAGACACAGACAGCAATGAAAACCTGACTGAGGATTCAACACTACCTGAAAAAAGATCTGGTCTTCTAAAAAAAAAAATTGCAAACAGGTATGGACAAAAGCCATTAATTTCAATGCTGCAAATTGTGAGGTGAAGCAGATATATATTAATGGACACGTGTAGTGCTCCATTAGTACTGCCTCTGGTAAACTTATATGACAATATCCTGAGCAGTAATCCGAAACACTGAGGTATTTTGCATAAGCCAGCTTGCTAGCTATTAGACTTGTGCACAACGGAAAAATTCGTTCCGTTTCGGTTCGTTTCTTTCCGGTCCTGTTGATTCGTAATCATTCGTAATTTTGCTAGACGGGATTTTTCGTGTTCGGACTCATTCGTATTTTTGCAAGCGACATTTTTCGTTGAATTTTTTGTTGCTTTATAATTCGTACTTTCGGTAGAGTACGTTGTTTTTCGTTGATTCTGGACACAACTCCTACTTTCGTAACTTTTTTTGGGTTCGTTGATTCGTAATTTTCCGTGTCTCTCTCACAACGACGCTGCCTATTATGCCTAATGTGCTTCGAATGGATTTGTACTTTTCTAAATACATAGCGGTTATTTGTAACGATTCGAAATCTCGTATTTTACTTTCGTTTTTTACATGCGGCTATAGGCTCCGCCCCTGTACACCATTTTGAGAGGGTTCAGCACGGTGAGGGAGAAGCAGAGAGCAGAGCAGAGTGAGTGTTATTGTGCTTCGAATGGATTTGAAATCTCGTATTTTACTTTCGTTTTTTCATGCGGCTATAGCCTCCGCCCCTGTACACCATTTTGAGAGGGAGTTCAGCATGGTGAGGGAGAAGCAGAGAGCAGAGTGAGTGTTATTGTGCTTCAAATGGATTCGTACATTCGTAACTTTTTTCATAACGAATTATGCCGAAGACCTTCGGGCATTCGCTATTTTGCGGTATAATTTATTTCGGATTCGGTTTTATTCGTAATTGCTCTGTTCGGAAATTCGAATGCTTCCGAATGTCCGAAAGTTGCTAAATTCGGACGAATTTTGATTCGTTACGAAACGAATTGCACAAGCCTACTAGCTATATCATTAACCTGAAACGTTTGACAGTGCTCCTGATTTACAACTTCCTTTAGGTATCTGAGGCCCTAGCAATCCATAGTTCACCTGTGCCAGTTTTTTTTAGCTATGCCCATTGAATTTTTTGTGGGCTCGTCAGCTTTGACAATTACACCTCATTTTTTCCATCCTATCAAGCTCTCTTGTAGGTCATTCTTTTAGTGATACTGAGAAGAGTGTGTTATTTGGTGCAACCTGTGTAATCCTTCTGGATTGTGTAGAAAATTATAGTACTTCAAAAAAGTAATTCTTGTGCCAGCACTTTGGATGTTGGATGAATGAATTTTCTAAGTTTTAATGTGACACTAAACTCTGGTCAAAAAAAAGTATGAATTTTTCTTGTCAATTTTGTTTATTAAGTTTTAAGAGTTGTTACAGATATATCCATATTTGACAGTCATAGTTACAATAAATAGTAGCATGTATAGAAAACAGAGAATTAATGTCTGTATCTAGATTGAGTTCCAATAATAAAACAAGAAGGCTTAAGCTAATCTACGATAAGAAATAACTGGTGTTACATAAATTAAAAATATGTTTGATGTAAATTCTAATAGATTACAAGACAGATATAAACAATTTATAAAAATGGTGTATGAATGGACACCGTTATTAAGATGAAAAATAATACAAATTTCAATGTATATATGTCATTGAATTAACATATATTGGGATGGAGAGAAAAAAAAAAGCGTGAAAACAGATATTTACTACATATCTAATAAGTACATATTAATTCTATGGAACTCAATAACTTATTGTATAACAAACAAAAAATAAGGAGTGTGAATTGAAGTACTTTGCTACTAAATTTATAATCATCAATGGATATCAAAAGAAAAGACAGGTTAAGAGAAGGGAATAGAATAGAAAGAGAAATAAAGGTAAGAAAAATAAAGATAGGAAAAATAGAAGGAAAAAGAAGTCCCCGAGGTTTTTTATAATGCTAGTCATACATATGGGTATACCAGGTATATATTTGTATCTGTGTTAACAAGGTCTTAATAAAGTGGTGTCAAATTTGGGGGAGAGGAAATGAGCCACCCAAGGATTCCAAATTTTCTAAAAATGTTCGATATTATCATTGGATATGGCTTCTGTTTTGGAGTGAGTCATAGCTTGATTAATTCTATTTATGGTTTCAGAAATCGTTAATGTATTTGTTTTCCAAGCTTTGGCGATTGTCTGCTTTGCAGCTGTGGTGATTTGTAGTAAAAGGTTAAATTGAGTATGCAAAATATTGTCCGGTTTCAGGTTTAGGAGCGCAATTAGAGGATCTGATTTAATCGATTTATTGAATAAAGTTCAAAGCATTAGAAAAATCTCTTTCCAAATCTGTTTTGTAACCGGACATTCCCAAAATATGTGTATATGGGATCCTAATTCACCACAGCCACGAAAGCAGAGCGGAGAGAATTGGGGGCAATATTTTGCAATTCTAACAGGGACCAGGTACCAATGCATAAGTACTTTATAGTTAGTCTCTAGGGCTGTAATATTTTGTGAAGATGATTTTGTTGCAGTCCAAATTTTATCCCAAGTAGGTGCCTCCAAACGAAGTCCAAGGTCTCTCTCCCATTTCATCATATATGATGGTGTATCTGCGTTAGGCAAAGTAACAAGAGAATTATATAATAATGATATGAGACCTTTTGAGTGAGGGTCTCGTTTACAAATTTGTTCAAAGTGTGTAAATTCGTCCAAGTTACTCTTGCCCTGTATATATGGTGTGAATTTTTTTTTGATCTGTAAATATCGAAAGAGTTCTGAGTTGGGAAGTTGGTGGTTATCACAAAGTTCAGGGAATGATTTAAAAGAGGTAGGTGTTAATAGGTCACAAAGTTGAGTTAGATTAGAGGAAATCCATTGTTTAAAACATTTTGGGAATGTACTAGCTGGATAGAAAAGTGGTTTTCTAAGAAATGACAAGAGGGGAGCATGTGGAGATTGTAGACCAGATGATATTTTAAATTTATCCCAAATAGATATTGTGTGTTTGGTGATCTTGTTTTTAATAGTTTTATGATCAGATGGATTAGTCCATATTAGATTTGTTATAGCGAAAGGGTCATAATCAATTGATTCTAGTGCTACCCAATACAGAATCTCGCTTTTCGCGTGGTATTTAGGAATAAGTGCTAATTGAGCTGCATGGCAGTAAGTAGCAAGGTTAGGAGATCCTAATCCACCTTTTAGTTTGGGGAGGAATAGTGTTTGTTTGGGTAGGCAAGATTTCCGGGAGCCCCAGATAAACGCTAAGGTTTTCCGCTGGAGGTTCCTAAGAAAGTATGCCGGTACTGGAATGGGTAACACACGAAACAGATATAAAATCTTAGGTAGTATAGTCATTTTAATGACATTTATTTTGCCAATCCATGAGATTGGCAAAGATGACTATTGTTTAAGATAGTTTGTGATTTGTCGCAGCAATGGGGGAAAGTTAGCCGAGAAGAGTTCAGATAGATTAGGAGTTAGATGGATTCCTAGGTAAGTCAGACTAGATGTAGACCAAGAAAAAGGGAGGGATGTTTGCATTTGTTGTAGGATGTGAGGAGGTAAGGAGATATTTAAGACTGTGGATTTTTGAGGGTTAATTTTAAGTCCAGAAATGCGGGCAAAATGTTCTAGCTTGTTTATAAGGTTGGGGGCTGAAATATGAGGGGAGGACATAAAAATTTAAATATCGTCAGCAAATAGACACAACTTGTGTTGATGGCCAGCCAAGTCTAATCCTTTGATTGAGGGATCCGAACATATTGCCTGAGCAAGGGGTTCAATAAGTAGGGCAAATAAAAGTGGGGACAAAGTGCAACCTTGACGTGTTCCTCTATTTATGTCAAACTGATTTGATTTGTATTCAGCATATTTGATATATGCTTTAGGATTATTGTATAGTGAGGAAACCCAATTAAGAAAATGTGGCCCGAAGCCCCATCGTTGTAGAGTGAAATCCAAGTAAGGCCATGACACTGTGTAGAAAGCTTTCTTAATATCTAACGGCAGAAGACACATGAGTATTTGTCGTGCTTTAGCTGCTTGAATCGGTAGCGTTGCCCTACGTACATTATCTGCTGCTTGGCGGAAAAGCATAAACCCTACTTGATCTTTATTTATTAATGAGCCTATAATATTTTTTAAACGGGTCACTAGTATCTTAGCTAGTAATTTTATATCAAGATTAAGTAAAGAAATGGGTCTATAATTAGTACAGGATGTTTCGTCGGACTGGGGTTTAGGTATCATTGTGATTATGGCTGTTAGGGTTTCAGAGCGAAAAGATTGACAATTAAGAAGCAAATTAAAAAGGTCTGACAGCATTGGTGGGAGAAGATGGGAGATTTTTTTTGTAATATAGAGTGGAAAAAACATCCAGGCCTGGTCTTTTATTCTGCTTAAGGGATTTGATAGCTAGTTCAACTTCTGTGGAAGTAATAGGCCTTTCAAGATTTTCCTGTTGATTTGAAGGGATAGTTGGGAGTTAAATTTGTGAGAAAAATGTTTCTGCAGAGGGATGGTCAAATGATTCTTCTGTATTGTACATAGATTTAAGATGTTTGTGAAAGGTTTGTAGGATCTTTTCTGGATTGCTAGTATAAGTGTTATGGGTCATTTTTAGTCCGATCGGTTTAAATGGGCTGTTTAATTTTTTAAGAGCTCGAGCCAAAAGAGTGCCAGGCTTATTAGCTTTCATATAGAATTTATGTTTGAAGTTACGTAAAGTTTTGTCTGCTGAGTCAGATAGAAAAAGGTCAAGATTTAGTATAGCTTCGTCTAGACGAGATTTAGTTGCAGGGGTTGGATTAGTTTCAAAGTTTGCGTGACATGTATTAAAGTTTGTTTCTAATTTTAGTTGTAGTTTCTGCTTTTCTCCTTTAAGATATGATGCTTGGCGTAAACATGCTCCACGTAGAACGGGTTTGTGAGCTTCCCATAAAGTTAATGGAGATATGTCAGGAGTTTTATTGTTTTTCAGATATTCTTTTATGGCTATTTCTAAATCAATAGAGTGTGATGGATGAGATAAGGTTGAGTCATTGATACACCATGTGGGGTCATGTTTTTGGGTAGGAGGGAGGCGAAGGAAGAAATTATTGTAGAATGGTCAGTCCATGTAAAGGGTAAGACAGATGATGTAAGCAATTCCGGGGACATACTTATTGAAATTAGAAAGTGGTCGATACGGGAAAAGGATTTGTGTGGATGGGAATAGAAGGAGTATTGACGTTTGGTGGGGTTGATTTCTCGCTATGAATCTAGTAGGGAGTGTCTCTGTCATGCCCCATACACACGATCGTTTTTCATGCCGTTAAAAATTCCATTTTTAAAAATGGTCATTAAAACCGATCGTGTGTATGCTCCAGAGCATTTTTAACAACGTGAAAAATGGGCATTAAAAATTTCGAACATGCTCTATTTTTTCACGTCGTTTTTCATGTCGTTTTTTTTAACGACGTGAAAAACGATAGTGTGTATGCTTTTACGAGGTGAAAAAAACGCGCATGCTCAGAATCAAGTATGAGACGGGAGCACTCGTTCTGGTAAAACTAGCGTTCGTAATGGAGATAGCACATTCGTCACGCTGTAACGGACTGAAAAGCACGAGGCTGAAAAGCGCGAATCGTCGCTCAACAAACTTTACTAACATGAAGGGTGGTGCCATCCGAACGGAACTTCCCCTTTATAGTGCCGTCGTACGTGTTGTACGTCACTGCGCTTTGCTTGAACGTTTTTTAAAATGATCGTGTGTACGCAAGACAGGCTTGAGAGGAAACATGAAAAAAAACGACGAGAAAAACGTCGGTTTAAAAAATGGCATGAAAAACGATCGTGTGTATGCCACATAAGAGTTTTTGAAACATTCGAGATTGAGGGTTAGATGCGAGAGGAGTAGGTGATTTATCTATATAAGGGTAAATAACTTGGTTCGAATCTCCACAGATCAAAAGTGTGCCCATTTTATGCGAATCAACAACTTGAAACAAGTGAGAGAGAAATGACGCTGGATTTCTATTAGGCGCATAGTAGGATACCACTGTGATCGGGATATCACACAGATGCCCTGTAAGGATAAGATAATGACCTTCAGGGTCTTTGATCTCAGTCTGGAGAGAAAAAGGTGTAGATCTATGAAATGCAATTAGTACTCCCCTTTGCTTAGTTTTAGCTGAAGCAGTAATAACTTGAGGATACAATGTACCAAAATATTTACCGGTAGGTGTCGAATTTCCAGTAAAGTGGGTTTCCTGGAGGCACACTATGTGTGCTTTAGAGCAGGGGTCTCCAAACTTTCTAAACAAAGGGCCAGTTTAATATACTCCAGACTTTAGGAGGGCCGAACTGTGGTCATCAGGAGTAAAAATTATCCTGGCATCAGTGGGAGTAAACAATGCATCTTTGATATTAGGGGTGAAATAGCGTCCTATTGCTGGTGTCAGTGGGATTAATAGTGCCCCATTGTTGGTGTCAGTTTGAGGAATGGAGCCATATCTTTGGTGTCAATAGGAGGATTAGCGCCCTATCGTTGGGGTTAATGGAAGAAATAATGCCCCATTATTGGTATCAGAGGTAGGAATAGTGTCTTGTATCAGTAAAAGGAAAAGTTCCCCAAGGGCCAGATAAAGGCAAGCAAAGGGCCGAATTCGGCCCTAGGACTGCAGTTTGGAGACTGCTTTAGAGGAAGACAAAGATCGAAAGACTTTAGTTCGTTTTTGTGGAACATTTAGACCTTAAACATTTAAGGTAAGAACATTTAAGGGAGCCATTATACTAATGTAGCACACAAATCCTTTTCCCCCTCTTACCTTCTCAAACAGGGGGATAAGACACACCATGCCACATGCCGTGTCCTCTAGATTATAAAGGTGTTACATACTTGGGTCCTGCAGAAAGTTGCTTCCTTCTTCTGGTTCTCCCCTCTATGTTTATAGAGGCGAGTCTTTATCTTTCCCAAATGAGGTCAATGTCCACACAACACATCAACTCCAACGTGAGTTTATTTTATCTTGCTTTCAGGAACCAGAGAGTGGAAGTGAGAAAAGGTTAGCAGATAGAAGTGGATTCAGGCACACTCTTGGCTTCGTCGCCACTCGGTCCCGAGTGGGTACAGCTCACCCGGATAGTCACTCAATAGCACTAGCAGCCGGCGTGATGCTGGAACAATGACTCAGTCCCCTCCAAGGACAAAGTCAAGGAGATCCCTCCTGAACTTTCAACACTCCGCAGAGGCAGTCTGCGAAGCGAGGAATCCTTCCCTCCGACAGGTCACCAGGCCTTTCCCGAGTCAGCAATACTTTATTACTCGCCCTCTTGTTATGGGATCGATCCTCCCCTGGTTTCCTCTGTGTCAGAGCGGTTTCCCTCATGCGGGTTCCCTGGGACTCCTCTTCGGTTTGTAGACCCAGTCAAAGGTACTGGGCCTACCTGGAACTCTGTAGCCTCGGGCTGAAGGTGCCCGAGACACCTCGATCAAGATGGGGCGCACCCCCCTCTGAGGGGTAACTCCCTCCGGGCATGGGCCCCGGGGATTGGAATGGAAATCCTGTGTAATGGCGTCTGCCCCTTATATATCCTCTCCCGGCATGCACAGCAGGCCAGAACCGCCCACCAATGGCAGCTGAGAGAGGACATCCAATACCTACTCCATCACCTGTGGTTCAACCCTGGGTACAGGTGACAGCACCACCTATACGCCCAAAGGGGAACTGCACGCCAGGTGACACAGCAGTAAGACAGAGTCCAAACAATTAAGAGACCCGAGCCAACTATTGCTCTGGTCACCCCTAAATTTGGGGAAAACGGGGTTAAATTTGGGGACCCCGCTACACTAATTTACAGAGATTTTTGCTCAGTAAACTAGTCATAAAGTGTAGGATAAAGTTAAACCCGGGGAGGAGAAAAAAAGAAAGGAAAAACAGGGATAGAGTATTGAAAAGGGAAAAAAAGAGGAGAATCATTATGAGATAGATAACTTACTATAACATTCATGCCCTGTACACACGATAGGAATTTCCTATGGGCTAAAATTTGATGGAATTTTCTGTCAGAATTCCGTTCAAGCTGTCTTCCATCAGTCTTGCATATACACTGTCAGACTAAATTCCAACCGTCCAAAACGCGGTGATGTAAAACACTACGATGAGCCGAGAAAAATTAAGTTCAATGCTTCCGAGCATGCGTCGACTTGATTCTGAGCATGCGTGTTTTTTTCTCCGTCGGAATTTCCCATAGGATTTTTTTCCATCAGAAAAAAATAAAACATGTTCTATTTCCAAACTTCGGCGGAAAAAAATCCTATGGGGCCCACACACGATAGGAATTTCTGATGAAAAAATGCCATCAAACTTTTTTCATCAGAAATTCCTATTGTGTGTACAAGGCATTAGATGATAAAAGGATAAAACACTGGCTTTCCGGGCGGGCAAAAAATGCAAGCCCAGAAGCACAAAATCTATCCGAGGAGGCCCCTCACACAAAAAAAAGTGGAGGAGAGTCCTGGGACAGAAAAAATGGAGGGAGCAGTGACAAATTCTCGAGTCCCCCACGGCCTAAAAAATATATCTAAAAGACAAAAATTTTGTATATCACCCGAATATGGCAAAAATTCACACAAAATAGCCATTGTAAAATATAGAGGAAAAAAATAAATAAATAATAATAATTAGCATATATTCAACAATATAGCAAATAAAATGGCTATGGTCAAGTAATTAGTTGTAATATTTACAGTATGAATTTAAATTAAACATTTTGTTGAATTATACTGGTTACCTCTGGCTTGTCAGTTGTGGGTAAGGCAGTAACGTCTCTAATAGTTAGGATGATAAGTATACAGTATAAAAAAAAAATTTGATTAACACTTAGACAAAAACAAAATTTACAACTATTCAGTAAATAAGCATTTAAACAGACTAATATAATAATATAGTATAATCCATTATAATATAAGACCAGTGGCGGTGCGTCCATAGAGGGCGCCGGAGCGCCGCCCCCTCTCGCTCCCGCACCGCCACTAAAAGACAATACACAGATTCATGCATTGCATGAATCTGTGTATTGTCACCGCTGCCGCGCTGCCCACTATTCATATGGCCGGCCTCCTGGTGAGCGCCGGCCATATGAATTAGAGCAGGGGCCGGCGGTGGGTGTGACTTGGAAGTGTCTATCAGAGCCAGCGGCTCTGATAGGCTTTCCGAATACAGCTCTCACGCTGTATTCGGCTTCCAAAAACTCCTCCCAGGTACGCACGGGGGTGCGTTCCTGGAAAAAGACTGTGTGGAGGTTTCAGCCAATCAGGTTCACCGGATCTGGTTACCGGTAACCTGATTGGCTGAAGCGACATCGAGGGCGGGAGAACACATCGAGGACGGCGCGGACCGAGGAAGGTAAGTGCAGGGCTGGGGGGGGGGGACAGGCTGCATTTGGGGGACAAACTGGCTGAATATGGGGCACAAACTGGCTGAATATGGGGGACAAACTGGCTGCATTTGGGGGGAACTGGCTGAATATGGGGGACAAACTGGCTGAATATGGGGGGAACTGGCTGAATATGGGGGACAAACTGGCTGAATATGGGGGGAACTGGCTGAATATGGGGGACAAACTGGCTGAATATGGGGGGAACTGGCTGAATATGGGGGACAAACTGGCTGAATATGTGGGGAACTGGCTGTATATGGGGGACAAACTGGCTGAATATGGGGGGAACTGGCTGAATATGGGGGACACGCTGGCTGCATTTGGGGGGAACTGGCTGTATATGGGGGACACGCTGGCTGCATTTGGGGGGAACTGGCTGTATATGGGGCACAAACTGGCTGCATTTGGGGGGAACTGGCTGTATATGGGGGACACGCTGGCTGCATTTGGGGGGAACTGGCTGTATATGGGGGACAAACTGGCTGCATTTGGGGGAACTGGCTGTATATGGGGGACAAACTGGCTGCATTTGGGGGGAACTGGCTGTATATGGGGGACATGCTGGCTGCATTTGGAGGGAACTGGCTGTATATGGGGGAGAAACTGGCTGCATTTGGGGGGAACTGGCTGTATATGGGGGCCACGCTGGCTGCATTTGGGGGGAACTGGCTGTATATGGGGGAGAAACTGGCTGCATTTGGGGGAACTGGCTGTATATGGGGGACAAACTGGCTGCATTTGGGGGGGAACTGGCTGTATATGGGGGACACGCTGGCTGCATTTGGGGGAACTGGCTGTATATGGGGGACAAACTGGCTGCATTTGGGGGGAACTGGCTGTATATGGGGGGGAACTGGCTGCATTTGGGGGGAACTGGCTGTATATGGGGACAAACTGGCTGTATATTGGGGGCACACTGGCTATATATATGGGGACACACTGGCTGTATATGGGGGCACACTGGCTATATATATGGGGACAAACTGGCTGTATATGGGGGCACACTGGCTATATATATATATGGGGGCACACTGTCTGTATATGGGGGCACACTGGCTGTATATAGGGGCACACTGGCTGTATATATATGGGGGCACACTGGCTGTATATGGAAACAAACTGGCTGTATTTGAGGGGGCAAACTGGTGGCGTTTGGGCACAGTGGCTGCGTTTAATGGGCACAGTGGCGGCAATTGTTTTTTTTTTTTCAGTTTGTTTGCGCCCCCCAAAAATTTTGAACACCAGCCGCGACTGTATAAGACCCTCAGTTTTAGTATTGAAGGAAATAGGAGAGTGGGGAAGGCAGGGGGGGTAGAGTAAAATGGGTGGGAGGGAGGGAAATGGGGATGTGAGACAAGGGCAAGGGATGGACAGGGGTTTAAAGATAATTGGATAATTGAAGGTTTCAATTATCGTAGTCTAGAGAGGGTCAAAAATGAAAAAATAAGAATGAAAAGTAAGAATTTATATATATAAAAAAAGGGGGGGGGGGGGAGGGAAGAAAAAGTCTAAAATTAGATCTTTGAATTGCATTGGTAAAGAATCTATAGGATATGAAGTGAGAATAGTTATTTAATAACTAGAGAATGGAAGCAAGACCATTCTAATGTAAAAAAAAGCTGTAATGTAAAAAGAAGAATGAAAAATAGTCTTCAGTCCATTGAGTCTGGAGGATCCAGGTCTGGGGAATTGAAGCGACTCCTCTTGGTTGAGTTTTGCTTGTTTCTGTAATTTCTTACTTTGGAGGTATTTTGTGGAGAACTGGATGCTGTTCGTCGCTGAGGACTAGGTGGTGGCCCATCACATATGTGGAGTCTTTGCAGAGTATTCAGTAGTTCATCAGAGGATCTGCATGTATGCTTGTTGCCTTGATATGTGAACCGAATAGAAAATGTGAAACCCCATTGATAAGGAATCTGATGTAGTTGTAATTTCTGTAATAAAGGTTTCATTGCATGTCTCTTAGCAACAGTTATTGGGGATAGATCAGCAAAGATCTGGTATGAGTGACCTTGGAAACTGAGGTTTTCCTTACCCCTTGCAGCAATCATAATTTGTTCTTTGGTGCGAAAAAAGTGAAATTTTGCAATTATGTCGCGAGGAGGACCATCTAGTTTGCGTGGTGCAAGGGCTCTATGTCTTCTGTCCATTTCCAATCTCTCAATTGGAATTGACGGTGTTAATTCTTGAATAAGTGCTGTAATAGTAGGTGAAAGATCAATATTGGACTCAGGAATACCTTGTATGCGGAGGTTTGAGCGTCTTGCCCTATTCTCAAAATCTTCCAAACGTGTTTGCAGCAAAAGATTTTCTTCCTTGAGAGATTCTAATTCATTTTCGTGAGTAAATACATTATTCTCAAAGTCATCCATTTTGTCTTCTAAGTCAGCAGTGCGCTGACCTAAGTCACAAATTTCTTTGGTTAATTTTTCAGTAATATGATCAGAGGTCTGCTTTAAGGCTTTCTGCAGCATCTTCTCAAACTGTTTAATAACATTTGGGTGTAGTGAGTCTGAATGTTGTTGCTGAGAAGTAGCTCCATATTCAGAGTCTGTGTTATGTATTTCATGAGGTAACTGCTGATGCTTCCTGTCAGCGTGAGGTGTGCCTGTGTGAAGAGAGTTATGCCCTGTACACACGATCGGATTTCCGATGGAATAAAATCCGATGGAATTTTCCGTCGGAATTCCGATGAAGCTGACTTCCATCAGTCTTGCCTACACACCATCAGACAAAATTCCGACCGTCCAAACCGCCGTGACGTACAACACTATAAATGGGAAGTTCAAATCCAATGGCGCCACCCTTTGGGCTGCTTTTGCTGATTTCATGTTACCGCGTGTTAGTAAAAGTTTGGTGTTAGCCGATTCGCACTTTTCAGTCTCCGTGCTTTTCAGTCCGTTACAGCATGACAAATGTGCTATCTCCATTACGAACGCTAGTTTTACCAGAACGAGCGCTTCCATCTTCTTGTACTGAGATGAGAGGAGGAGAATAGTTCTCCAGTACTCATCCCGGTATATTAAAACGGCAATGCTCTGTGATAAGCGGTGATCATCATGATCTCCGCTTATCATGGTTTATTAAACGTACACCATAGTCTGAGCATGTGTGAATTTTTCTCCGATGGAGTTCCACACAGACGATCGGAATTCCCTATCGTTTTTTTTAAAAACATGTTCTATTTTTTTACACCGATGGGAAAAAGTCAGATGGGGCCCACACACGATCGTTTTTTCAGATGAAAAAAGTCCATCGGACTTTTTTCATCGGAAAAAACGATCGCGTGTATAGGACATTAGACTGTGCCATCTTACAGGCGTCTCTGAGGAGATTATCTTTGAGGGATTTTGCTCTGGCTCTCCCGCGGGAGGTTCCCAAAACCATACTAGGATAATCTCCAGGCACTGAGGAAGGTGTAGGTAGGCTTTTCATATTATTTACCATTCCATTAGGCATAAAACGGCTGTGGAGTCGGGAATAGCGGAGCTTCAGTGGGACATGTCTGCCTCAGCCGGCTCCGCGCATTCTCTCCCAAGTATGCATTTTTACCTCAAAAGGTACCATCAGCCTGCTGTGATCTGACTTCATGTTAGAGAGTGGCTTTGTTCCCTTTGGTCTCACTGTATGAAGGAGAGTAGCCACCCTATCTTGCTTGCTCCTGAAAAGGACTATGGTATTTGTAGTGTGCATAGAGCAGTGCACATTACCATAACTAACGTGCACTGCTCATTCCAAACAAACAGAGGTGGGGGGTATAGGAGTGGTTCAGGAGCTAATGGAGGACATTACTGGGAGGCAGAAAAACACTGTAATAAACAATTTCATGAAAAAAAGATTACAGGGCCATTAAGTAGTACATTTATATGCACTGGCATCCATAGAACTTTTTTCAGGGGGGGGGGCATAATTTTAAGGTCACCCATGCTCCGCCCCTTTCTGACAATGTCATTAACACGGTCAGAGACTGCGGACATAGTACAGATACACCCAGATACATTACACCCCCAAACACACAGATACATTACACCCCCATACACCCAGATACATTACACCCCCAAACACACAGATACACCCAGATACATTACACCCCCATACACACAGATAAATTACACCCCCAAACACACAGATACACACAGATGCATGACACCCCCATACACACAGATACACCCAGATACATTACACCCCCATACACACAGATACATTACACCCCTCATACACACAGATACATTACACCCCCCATACACACAGTTTACACTTGGATACATTACACCCCCATACATTACACACACAATCATTAATATGGAGAACTCCCCTCCAATCAATTTGCAACCTTCAGATGACAGAGAGAATTAAATGGATTACTAACCCCAGAAAAGGCAGATGGAAGGCTCCAACAACAGGTGCACATGCCAAGCAGCTCAGATGAGACTGGGGCCCCATGCGGTGGGTGTTCTTGGAGCCCCTATCTAGAAGGAAGCGATGGGCCTCTCACACATGTCCAGGCAGAGAACACACATCCGGCAGTCCAAGCCGAGGAGAAGAGATGGGGAGATAAATCATCAGTGATCTGGTCGGAATGAGCATTAGCAGACGCTGTCCAGGCAGCAGGTGAAAGGTAACAGGCAAGCTGCGAGAGAGCTTTGTATTTTCTGCCTCTGGCTGCGCTGCCTTGTGTATGTGACTCCTTGCCCTGGGACATGCAGTGCAGCGCCCCCGACTGATTGTCTGCACTTGCCTATAGGTTAGGGTGAGAAAAATTGACTAAAACTACAGCTAGGGTTGGGACTTTAAATGAGGCAATATCTAATATGTACCTCCATCCCTGAGTATGTTGAAATGGGAAACTACATTTTGGGACTTTTAGATGAAACACACTGCTAACTGATGAACCAACTATAGTAAACATTGTTTATTAATAGCAAATAAGGCATGACATACACATAATAAACATGGATAAAACATGGTATTAATAAATCACATAAAGTAAAGTCTAGACAATGCAAGATGGTACCTAATTGTCTCAGCATAACATACATGGTAATGTATGATAATCATAGGTCTCGCTAAATAAAATCTAGACAATACATGGTTGTAACATGTTGGCTCTAAAATAACATACATGATAATGGGCATTGGGCATGGAAGCCAAATTTGCAACGGTAACATATAAAAAAGGTAACAATGGTAGTTGGTCCATAAAAAGTGTTATATATCAGATAGTAAGACATGTACTGTGCCATATCATCATAAAGAGAGCTCTACGCGTTTTGTGGTATACATAACCACTCGTCAGGAGCAGATACACAGTGCAGGGGTATCTATAATAGAATATAATTCACTTTTTATGGACCAACTACCATTGTTACCTTTTTTATATGGTACCGTTGCAAATTTGGCTTCCATGCCCAAGGCCCATTATCATGTATGTTATTTTAGAGCCAACATGTTACAACCATGTATTGTCTAGATTTTATTTAGCGAGACCTATGATTATCATACATTACCATGTATGTTATGCTGAGACAATTAGGTACCATCTTGCATTGTCTAGACTTTACTTTATGTGATTTATTAATACCATGTTTTATCCTTGTTTATTATGTGTATGTCATGCCTTATTTGCTATTAATAAACAATGTTTACTATAGTTGGTTCATCAGTTAGCAGTGTGTTTCATCTAAAAGTCCCAAAATGTAGTTTCCTATAAGTTAGGGTGACCAGACATCCCCGGTTTCCGGGGACAGTCCCCGGATTAAGGACATTGTCCCCGGACCAAGTCTGTCCCCGGTTTTGTCCCCGGATTGGATTTGATCAGGGGCTGGGGCCATTTCAAAGACAGTCAGTGCAGAATAAAAAAAAAAATCTGAATTACACCCCCCACCCCCGCGTGCTCCGCCTCTCCTACTAGCTTATCTGTGCCCTTTTCTGATTATCATGTGCTGCGGAGGGAATATTTTTTTAAATTTTGGGTGCATGCCCATTCAGCTCCGCTCGCATGTTCTTCTGCCTTGGCTCAAGTCCCGGCCAGCCGCCTGCCTGTTTATCTCCTTGCCTTCCCTGGCGGAGTGATCTTCCTCCGCTCCCCACCCAGTAGTAGGCAGGGCCCAGAGAGTAAGACTTGACAGGCTGTGAGCCGGGCGGCGGTGGCGACGGGCAGAGAGTCGCTGATTGCCGCCATTAATAGTAAAAAAAAAATATGTCCCCAGATTTCATTGAAAAAATCTGGTCACCTTACTATAGGTAGCACAAGCCATGCCAGGGGGGGGCACTTGACCCCCCTTGCCCCTACCTGTGGACGCCCATGTTTGTATGGGTTATTTTTGGAGAATAGGGATATCGTAGTGTTACTTTAAAACTAGATGGGTGCCAGCATGGTGTTTACAGTTCAAAATGTCAACTCCTGTTTACTGCTATAGTAGGTACATATCAAAAAGCCTTCACATCTATATGCACTTTACAATATGCCAAAAGTTTTTGTATAGTGGAAATTAATGGCTTTATAAATGCTTTTTGTTGAAATACATTGAAAAGAACCACATTTTACTTGTGCACCTAAATTTGTTTTGCTTTGCATTTTTCTCTTTTGCTATTTTATTACAAGTTTTATCATATTGATTCTTCTTGCATTCATAACCAAAAGCATGTTAGCTTACTAACGAACCATTTCAATTGAAATGTCATTTAGATAAACACTGTATTCAATATCAATATCCTGCGCATCTCTGCATGCTTGCCTCATGGGTTTTTGCAATATGATGGGATGGTAGCCAAGATAGCCTGCATACCTTTATAGAATCCCTGAACAACAACGATAGGGGCATTGTACTGAACTATGAAGCTAGCTTGGAAGAGATCCATTTTCTTGATTTGAAGATCTCAATCAAGGGGGAATGTTTGTCACCTCCACCTTTTTCAAATCCACGGAGAGAAATTCTTTAATTCCCCTAGATAGCTGCCATAATTTTCATGGCTGAAGTCAGTTCCCAAAAGTCAGAATATGCGGCTAAGACGTAATTGCACTGAAAATGAAGAATATAAAGCATAGGTGGAGATCTTGACTAAGAGATTTGTTGAAAAAGGATATTCGTTTGAGCTACTTAATAGCTTAGCCTCTTCTGCCAGGAGATAGAAAGAAGTTCACTGTTGGTGGAAAAGTCAAAATCAGCTAATTATACTAGCAACTGACCTTCTCTGCCATTCATTACTTCATATTCTATGTAGCGCCAATCGGTCAAGCATTTGATCCGCAAACACTGGCATATACTAGAATAAAAGCGAGTGACCAGCTGGAGCCCATAATTAGACATACCCATGCCTCCATCCCTGGTAATTTATGAAAGAGAAAAAAAAATGAGGTTGTGGGACTTTAAATGAGGCATGGATATGGATAGGTAGGGGTCTAGGACATCGAAAATTAATATTTTGTCACAATCCCTTGAGAGAAGTCTCTGTGGCCATAAGCAATTGCTGGGTGATTGATCCAATAAATGAAAATCAATAGGCAGATATGAAAATAATAAATTGTAATGTATCATATTGAATAATACAAAGATCATGCATACAGAGGCATAATACAAATATTGTTGATCACATTTTACATATTTGATATTCACAATGAATGGACATGATTAAAACAGCAAAACCAATCAGAAATGGACATACAGATGAAGTGAACATGATTATCCTAAAAAATGGGTACAAAATAGCAATTAATAAAATTCATGATTGGGCAGACTTGGCTTGGCATCCCTGAGTATAGACTCGACGCGTTTCTTGGCGTTTCTTGGCGTTTAAAGCCAGTCATCAGGAGTGGGGTGCGTAGATTTCAACTACAGGAAAAATAAATGAGATGAGTAGGTCAATGGAGTCTCAGGAATGAATCATGCTTTCAAGGAGAGAGCAAGGTTAAAGATTGGCACAGCTTGGAGGATGGGCTAGACTCCCGCAGAGGTCTCTGTACCTTGGGCGGGTGCCAGATCCATCCCCCTACATGGCTAATGCGATGTTTGCATGACGTTGGCTGGGACACGCCCCAGGCGGCTGGTATTTAGGCCAGGTGAATATCGGCAGCTCACCCCACATTTTCCAATCTGAGGCGGAAGCTCCACGTTGGTTTTTATCCACACTACAGGTTTGAAGTGGCTCCCCAACCAGGACCCACACACTATCCCAGCACTCATACACATAGACCATTTTCATTCACCAACACACACTCTTTTTCCCATTCCTTCTTCCTACATTGACCACAGTAAATTTTCCACACTTGGTCTTCATTTATCTCCAACCGGTTAAACACTTACACATAGCCCCAGCCCCATTTTTGGTTTAGTTTTCATTTACACCTTCCCTGTGGGCACTACATGTAGTTTATGTTGTTATTCCCCATTACATTCCATGTGTGGTTTTATTCAGTTTCTTACACACTCCCCCCCTTTTTTTCTTCCACCAGAACCCATTGGTGCCCCCACTGTGCCCACCCCATGTTTTGGCATTGGGCTGTGGCTGTCCAAGTTTCTCCAGGGCTGATGCCTTTTCGCCACCCTTCTTTGGCTCTCCTTGTCAGCTGAAGAGTCCTTGGATCATGGGGGATCTGTCCCTGCCTCAACACCGGGGGAGACAGTTCATCCAGGGCCATCATCCCACTCCCATTTGGGGGCCACTGGTCAACCTATCTGGGCTTTGCCATTGGTAATGTATCAATCTTTAACCTTGCTCTCTCCTTGAAAGCATGATTAATTCCTGAGACTCCATTGACCTACTCATCTAATTTATTTTTCCTGTAGTTGATATCTACGCACCCCACTCCTGATGACTGGCTTTAAACGCCAAGAAACGCGTCGAGTCTATACTCAGGGATGCCAAGCCAAGTCTGCCCAATCATGAATTTTATTAATTGCTATTTTGTACCCATTTTTTAGAATAATTATGTTCACTTCATCTGTATGTCCATTTCTGATTGGTTTTGCTGTTTTAATCATGTCCATTCATTGTGAATATCAAATATGTAAAATGTGATCAACAATATTTGTATTATGCCTCTGTATGCATGATCTTTGTATTATTCAATATGATACATTACAATTTATTATTTTCATATCTGCCTATTGATTTTCATTTATTGGATCAATCACCCAGCAATTCCTGATGGCCACAGAGACTTCCCTCAAGGGATTGTGACAAATTATTCATTTTCGATATCCTAGACCCCTACCTATCCATATCCATTCCTCATTTAAAGTCCCACAACCCCATTTTTTTCCTCTTTCACTGGCATATACTACTCAATGATAAGGTCCTTGGACCTGCTTTGCCTGTTAGACCTCAGGTAGTCTATTTGGGAGTTCCCTCTCTTAAAGATAGGATTGCCCCAAATGTTTTCAATCCACCAGAGAAGACTCCTTTCTCCAGAACCTCACTGGTTATTACCAGTGTAGTAGATATCAACTGTGCGCTATTAATGGGTGCAAAAATAGGAGGACAAATACTTTTGTTTTCGACCAGTACTTCTCAGACTTTGTATATTAAACCATTTATTACAAGCTCTACAACTGGCGTTGGCTATATTATTCAGTGCTCATGCAGCCTCCAGTATGTAGGGTTCACCAAGCGGGCCTTGCAAGTTAGGCTGAATGAGCACAAAGGCAACATTTGGAAGGGCTTTAAGAACTATTCAGTCTTCAGACATTATGCAACTACACACAATAGAGATCCCTCTAATACGATTTTTTTGGGCATCGACAAATACACTCCACATTGGAGAGGAAGTTTATTAATTAAGGAAATCTCCAAATTGGAGATAAAATTGATTTACAAAGTCAGGTCCTTCATCCCATGTGATCTAAATGTAGATGTTGATGTGAATGCCTTTATAGATAATTCATTCAAAATATAGATTGAGTCTCTCTGACATCACTTCCTGTCTAAAAAGTGATGTCAGGTACAGACAGAAAGTTCCGGGTGAGGGGTGAGTCCAGGGGAAGTAGAGAGGAGACGTTCCTTGAAGTGGCAGCAGAGGAGAATGGCAACATCAGAAAGATCTTTCAGTTGAGTATAGGAGCTGATCAGTTTGAGGATTCAAACCATAGCTTGATTATATGGGGATCTGATTGGCAACATCGAGACGATCTCCCAGTTAAGTGTGAGAGCTGATCGGTTTAAGGATTTAAACCAAAGCCTGATTACATGGGGATCTGGTGAGTGTTTGGTGTGAAAGGAGCGGGCTCCATGAGGTGTGGTGAAGGTAGAATCGGTCCTGGATCTTTATCTCACCGAACCCATTGACTCACAGACTGTGTTATTTCACAATGGTGGACTATATAAGTACATCAGGATATATGGACACTTATTCTGTATACAGAAACCTGCCTCTGTTATCTGTGCAACAAATGTCAGACTCTTGTAACAGTTGGTAAGGCTCCATTTACATTTGGTATTTCGGGAGCTCGGGCAGAATCACTGCGATTCTGGTCACGATCTCAACTCGCACTGCAATTGCAAAATGCATGTTTGGGTGCCATTTATTTCAAATGGTTGTGGCAAACTGCGACGCATGAAGCTTGTCGCCCAAACGAAGCTCCTGCTTCGCACTGCAGTTTAGATGCCATTAAAAATGAATGGTACCTGAACACGTGTTTTGCAATTGCAGTGCAATTTGAGATCATGGGCAGAATCACAGCGATTCTGCCTGAGATTCCAAAATGCCAAATGTGAATGGGGCCTAAGGTGTATATGAATCTTTTGCAGAATTCTCCAATATACATCATTTTGTCTGTGACACAAAACTCCAACATGGAAGAGGTCTTATTTGCCTCCACTATTCTTATCACTGGTATGAAGATGTTTCTTAATAAATTTGTTACAGCATAGTACCAGATTGTAAATGCATCACACATAAGAACTACCAAAATTTGCACAATGTATTAGAAATAGCAAGAAAAGTGTTGCATGGCTTCCAAGAATTTGGCGCAGAACTTTCCAATATGGCAATAAAGCCAGAAAAGTGTTGCAAATGCTTTTTTGAATTTGCCCTTTTGTCTTCTGCCCTAAAAGTTGTATCTGAATTTTTTTGGGAAATCACATGATAAATGTTTTATAGGTAATAAACCTTGAGAGGCTGAGCTCCTTAGCCAACTTGTCTTCCCACATGTTTTAAGGGACCTTGCCTTTAGAAAGCAAAAGTTCTGTAAAAAGACCTTTGATGATTAGATAAAAGGTTACAATGCTGTAGTCAATGCTGGGTAGCTTTATATTTCACAATAACATACATACCAACAACCAGTGGCGGCTGGTGAAGTTTTAGGATGGGGGCGCAAGACCCTGCCCCTCCACGTTTGACCCCTCCCACTTCTCATAAGCCACACCCCTTATAGAATCCACCCACTTCATCCCCTGTATTCCACTTGCTTCCACTCATAGTGTCAGGAGTATACAACTCAGCATCACAGGACAGAGTATATAGCCCCAGCATCACAGGACAGAGTATATAGCCCATCATGAAGTTGGCCCATCAGAATGCTTTTCATTTAGGCTCCGTTTCCACTTGTGCAACTTGTCCTGCGACTTGGGACTTTAAAGTTGCATGACAAGTCGTATCCCATGATTTCCAATGAGAACCGTTCATATCTCTGCGACTTCAAGTCACAGCGACTTCAAAGTAGTCCCTGCACTACTTTGGTCCCACTTTGATGCAACTTGAGGTCCATAGACCTCCAGAATACACAGGCATTGCTTTAAGTCGCATCAAAATTGTGGCAGAATTGTGCAACTTTCAGGCTGCGTTAGCCTGAAAGTTGCAGGATTCTGCCGCAATTTTTTGCCGCTATTTTGCAGCGACTTGAAGCAATGCCTATGTATTCTGGAGGTCATAGGACCCTCATCCGGGAATTCTCCTCCCTCCCCCCTCCAGATAAAGAAGACCCCCAGCTAGGAGGACTGCAAGAGGTGATAAGAGGGGACCCCCATCCAGGAAGATAGGAAGTCCCCTCCCTCCCCCACCAGTTAAAGACCCCCAGCTGGGAGGACTGAAGGGGGGTTGATAAGAGGGGACCTCCCTCCAGTTAAATAAGACCCTCAGCTAGGAGGAATGAATGGGGTGATAAGGGGGACCCCCATTCAGAAACATAAACTCCCCTTCATCCCCCTCCAGTAAAAAAAAAAAAACACCAGCTGGGAGGACTGCAGAGGGGTGATAAGAGGGGACCTTGCTCGCCCCCCATCTAGTAGAAAGAAACCACTGGGTAGGAACACCGCAGACAGCTTCCCCCCTCCTCCCTCTTAGGTGAATAGTGTGTAGTGACTGAGTGAAGACATCCAGAGACCCGTACAAAGCAGCTTGGGTCACAGTGCAGAGAGGGAGGGGGGGTGACTCACAGTAGCAGAGGAAGAAATCCCCGTACAGCTCCGATGTCTGTGATGGAGCTCTGGTGGGCTGAATGTCACTGCTGCTTTTACTCCTCGCTCTGTCCTCCACGCTGCTGAAACTTGCTTGCAGTGGTGTCGGCGGGGGATAGGTGGTGTCAAGGACGGATGGCACAGGCTTCATTAGTAACAGGATTCGCAAGCAGACTGGCTGGCAGTGGCGGGGGATGGGGACGGGCTGTGCGTTCCACGGAGATGCCGAGTGCCGATGTCACTTCCTGTAATCCCCTGGTGCATATAGAACAGGAAGTGACATCGGAACTATAACAGAAAGCACAGCCCATGTCCTAGGGCGGTGAAAAAAGTCAATCCACCCGGCCATACTACAGTCCATTGCGCCGGAAGCTGTGGCGCAATCAACTGCGCCACAAAGGCAGTTTTTGGCTGCAAATGAAGCACTTTGTCTGCAATCTGGTGATTCATAGACGTGGCGCTTCCCATACTGCACTGCGCCCGGTTCCCAGACACAGTGCACATAAGGCCTTTTTTTTCAATTTTTTTTTTCTTAAAGGGACAATTTTAAATAATTTTTTTTGGACTGCCTGGGGGGGGGGGGAGAGGGGGGTGCCACTGCCAACAACCCTCTGTAACTAAAGGCAAAACTTTCTTTTTCATTGTGGATAGGGAAAGTGAGGGTTATAACCTCCGTCAGGTTATTTATTTGTTTATTTTTGCCATCTGTGTCCCATTGGGGATATTTCTCTTCACTTTCTGCCCCATAGCCAAAATTGGAAGAGAGAGATAAATCCTCCAAAGCAGTGGTCATCAACCCTGTCCTCAGGGCCCACTAACAGGCCAGGTTTGCAAGATAACTGAAATACATCACAGGTGATATAATTTGCTGCTCAGTGATTGCAGTATTTTAGTCTGCATCTCCCCAAGGTAATACATAAAACCTGACCTGTTAGTGGCGCTGAGGACAGGGTTGATGACCACTGCTCCAAAGTGAGGGGATCCCAGGGTGTCACCAGGGTCACCAGAAATAGCGCCCCCATTGGAAGGTTTTCCCCAAATTTCGGATTTTCTTTTACTTGCTTTTTGATGATAATGGTAAAAAGGACACTTAGTGATGATGAATCTCCATAACGAGGGCACAGACAGCAATAACAGCTGACAGGTGTTCTAATACCTCTGCACTCTATCCAAAACTGAAAAAAGCGTTTTGCCTTTAGTTACACTTTAAGGATTATAGTCTATTGTTCAGTAAAGATCTCCAGCTTCTAGCACCATGTAATGTGCTTTTATGCTATTTTACTTCCTTGACACCTGATGGCAGGACACAGGAGATATGCTTGCTGCATCCAAATTGTATATAACAGAACTGGCAGAAATCCAGGAACACTAAGCAACAACTATAAACATCAATATTTAATATGCCCGTTTCTAGTGCCACCCCTGGTGTACACAGCATTATGTTGCAACTACCCTGCTGCTGTAATCACCATGTCAGATGTCAAAAGTCGGATGGTAAGGACAAGGATCTTACTTTGATCCGACTTCAATGATATTCAATGGGCTGAAGTAGGATCAAAGTCGGACCAAAGTAGTACAGGGAGCATTTTCAAAGTCGGACCGACTTGTGTCGGACCAGTTAAGACGGCTTTCATAGGGAAACATTGATTTTCACACGTCATGCGACATGAGCTCCCAATGTCGGAGCGTTTGTCGTACCAGTGTGAACCCAGCCTTAACATGTAATCTAAAAAAAAATGTACGCATCGCCTATGGAGATTTTTAAGTACTGAAGTTTGGCGCCATTCAACGAGTGTGCGCAGTTTTAAAGTGTGACGTGTTAGGTATCTATTTCATCACATTATACAAAAAATCGGTTTATATTTAGTGGGTTTTTTTATTCATGAAACAGTGTTTTCCCCAAAAAAACAGCCTGGTCACGTGATCTATGCTCCACGTCCCATCCGGTATCCCTGGTTAGAGGAAGCAGCCGCTGGAACGCACGCAGCCACGGAGGTGGATCAGCTTGTGTTTACATTCTTAGTCTGCAGCCCCAGTGTCGGGATGGGCACATTTTAATGTAAGCGGCCATTTGGCCAACGTTCTTTTACTTGAGTTTTTTATCTTAATAAATGGGTTGCACTATGAAAGTTGTTTGTTTTATATTACATGTCCTATACTTGACCATCGGAGGAGAGAGGTTATTACATTTCGTCCAGTCTATCGTATGTGTGCAGGCACAATCCTGCATAAGCGAGTGTGACCATCTTTTTAATTAAAGAGGTCCACACATTTTGGTAAGCACATCAGTGCACTTTGGGTGAAGGAATGAGAATGCACGTGTTTTGAAGGAATCATCTGGTGCAGCAAGGCTTCTGTCATTGGGGACTTTTTTCTGCTAGTTGGTGACTCTTCATCTTGGATCTGAAACATCACTTTTGTTTCTTGGGACTTTTCTTCAGAACAAGTTGACATTCCTTTGACTGTATATTTGATTAATATTTGTTCGCTACCACACATAGGTTTATTTGTCACTATTCACTGTAACTTGATTGTTAGTTGTGATTTAATGAAATTTTTTTAATGATATTTTTCACCATTATCACTATTAATATCACTATCAACTATTTAATCTATCTCAGCGCCCTCTATTACTTGCACATTAATTAGATAGAAGATATACACTACATCATTAGGGGAGCAGCTTAGTATTGTGTTAATTACTTATTACTTTATTATTAATTATTTTAGCGCAGAATTTTGTTATATATTTTTTTCCCCAAAAAAGCATTTGAAAAATTGCTGCACAAATACTGTGTAACATAAAAAGTTGCAATGACCACCATTTTATTTCCTAGGGTGTCTGCTAAAACAATATTTCCTGACAGACTCCATGGCAGACTACGTGTGGGTTAACCCCGCCTCCTCTCCACAGCTATAGGACCCCTTACCCATAAATTTGAGCTCACCTCCACAGACAGGTGTTCCTTTTTTATCCTCCTCACATGGACCTTCATCATGCAATTCAGGTGCAGTCCAGGATGTCTGTCGGATCAGGTACGAGTTGTGCGGTGCACCCAGGGCCCAGCTATGAGCGGGTGAGTGGTTTTGGGCTGATGGATACCCCTATGGTGGAAGGGATGTGGCCCCAGTGTACCATGACGGACGGTGGATCTCAGCTGGCAAGGTCTGAAGACTTTTTCTATTTCCATGGCAGATAGTGTTTGTTTGTTTGTTTGTTTGTATGTCTTTCTCTGCTGTTTTTTCTCTGTCATACAGCGCCGCTAAGCTTAGTATATGTGTGGAACGCTTTTGCGTTCCAGGATGCCATTCCCTTCCTGATCCCAGCCTGTTGATCATCTGTGCATGCGCAGAGCCACGGTGAAACCGAGGCTTGGTTTTTGCGCATGCGCAGTATGGCGGAGGGGTCAGGGGCCGCGCAGGCGCAGTAGGTTCAGTCCCTCCGATGCATGCGCACAGCGGGACCGGCCATGACGTCATTCCGGCGGGTGATTTAAACCGCTGAGGAGCCCTATACAGGTGGGATAACCTGTGGGCATATAGCAGCAGCCTCCCGGAGTCTCAATACTACCAGGACGGGGTAAGCACTTCTTGGCAATGTAATGCATGTAATGCTTGTAATGCTTAGTGTCTCTTAAAGGGACAGTTTAAAAAGAAAAAAAAAAAAAAAAAAAACTTTTTTTTTTTTTTCTGCGCTGTTCTTGCATTGATTTGCTTATCCTTAGTCTAGGTAGTGGAGTTACGCATCATTGTGTGTCTTCCTCGTCATGGACTCATCTGCACCGCCGTGTGGCCAGCCCCCCCGCACAAGGTCTGTGCGGAGTGGGTAGGGGGTTGGTGTATTTGGTGTCATTTTTTTCTGGTGGTTGCTAACGGTTACAACCTGCCCACCTTCCTCCCCCTCCCTTTGTCTGTATTATCTCTTACAGCCCGGCTACATCAGTTCATCGGTCACAGGATAGGGACCTTGCCAGGCTGCACCATCATCATCACCATCATCATCACCATCACCAATCATCCTCCAGGTCCAGACGTGACACTCCGTCTGGGACCCACTATCATAGGGGACGCTCACATTCCCCCTCTAAATATAGGAGATGTTCCCATTCCTCCTCAAGTCACCGCTACCACCACCGTGATAATCGCTCTGATCACAGAGCCTGTTGGGGATGTAAAACTAGAATCCCAGAGGGCAAATCGCTGTGTGACCCATGCTATGCCCGAGCGGTCGGTGAGAAAGAGACCGAAAAATCAAAATCTTGAGTCTCTTATTAAACGTGTGGTACAGCAGTCTATGATGGAAATAGATGCCCCCCCACACGAGGAGCCAGTCCACCACCTTGTCTGGCTCCTTGGCTGACGAGGCCCAGGAGGATTCCGGCCAATTCCAGCCCCATGATTCCTCCCATTATTCCTCGCAAGACGAGATGGAGGGAGATGATTCTGTGATTCCTCCCATGATTCCTCGCAAGACGAGATGGAGGGAGATGATTCTGTGATTCCTCCCATGATTCCTCGCAAGACGAGATAGAGGGAGATGATTCTGTAGTGGGATTCGACTACGCTTTAGTCTCTCCACTGATCAAGGCAGTGATGGAAACCTTAAAGTTGGAAGATACCACTACCCCCCCCCCCCCCCCCCCCAGAGAAACAAAGGAACTGTTTAAGAAACTGGGGAAAGAATGTTCCAATTTCACACCGAGCTGAAAGGAGTGTTTAAGGAAGAATGGAGCAAGGGGGATAAGAAGGTTTGGAAAATGCTCCCCTCGTGGATGCAGCAGTAATGCGCCTAGCGAAGCATGTCACCCTCCTGCTAGATGACACTGTATCTTTTAAAGATGGTCTGGATTGAAAGATTGACCAAGACATTAAGAGAATATATAACTTGAACGGTATGGCTTGCAAACCAGCCCTAGCCCTTGCAGTCACCTCCAAAGCAATGGAGGCCTGGGTGGAAAATGTTGACTCCGTTCTGAAAGGTGTCTCGGAGGAATTGGCACAAAGTTCAGCAGTGCAAGAACTTAAACTGGCTATCGCCTTTTTGGGAGAAGCTTCAATTGATCTCATCCGCTTGATGGCTAGATCCTTGCTATCTTCGGTCACAGCCAAACGAGCACTATGGTTGCGCCCCTGGCTTGTTGATCCTGCCTCAAAGCAGGCATGGTGCAAAATTCCTTCTGAAGGAACTTCCTTGTTTGGAAACAAACTGTATAATGCCATTTCAAAGGCTACAGGCGGAAAGTCGGGATTCCTCCCTCAGGACAAACGTCCGTTTAACCAAAGAAAACCTCAGCAGAGACGCAGTACAGAGCGTTCAAGAGAGGCATGCTCCTATAGGCCCGGACGGGATTTTAGGAGAAGCTGGAACTGGAATAGGCAGATATCTTTCCAAAAAATCTGGCAAGAAACAGACGCCCGGTGGGCGCGAGCCAACCAAGTCCTTTTGAGATTGGGCCTGCCCAAGCGGTCAGGTAGGGGCTCGCCTACGTCTCTGCCGGCACGTCTGGGTGACCTTGATCTCAGATTATTGGACCATCAAAACGGTCTCAACAGGTCACGCATGGTCCTTCACCAAAGTCCCTCCATGCAGACCAATGCAATCTTCACTGCCTCAATCAGAAGAAAAACAACAAGTTCTTCTTTCATATGTGAATGCCCTGAAAGATCAAGGAGCAGTGGTGCCCGTCCCAAAGGACGAGGAATTCCAGGGGTATACTTCCCCCTCTTCCTAGTACAAAAGAAGAAAGGCTCTTGGCGTCCAGTTATAGATCTCACTTTCCTGAACAGGTACATAAAGCACGAGAAATTCAAGATGGAAGCACTCTCAACCATCCAAAAAGTTGTTCAACCAGGTGACTGGTTGATCTCAATAGATGTTAAGGACGCGTATTTTCATGTTCCCGTGGCAGAAGAATTCTACAAATACCTTCGATTTCAGGTCGAACGAGAGCACTTACAATTTATTTGTCTTCCATTTGGACTAACGACCTCTCCAAGGGTCTTTTCCAAGGTACTGTCGGTAATTGTGTCTCTTATCAGAATACAGGGTGTGCGTCTGTATCATTACCTGGACGAGCTGCTACTACTGTCCCAAGACAAGCAGCAGCTGCTGATCCACAAAGATCAAGTGATCTCTACATTGATAGAGTTCAGATGGCTCCTAAACCGAGAGAAAAGTCAGCCAGACCCGACCCTACGCCTAACCTACCTAGGAGCTCAATTTGACACAGTAGAGAATACCATCTCTCTTTCGGAAGAAAAATCCCGGTCATTCGGGTAAGAATATCTTTAGCCCTAGACTACTCTAAACCTAAGGGCGTCACAGTGCCGGAAGATAATCGGCACGATGGTGGCCACGTTCCCCATGGTCAAATGGGCAATGTGGAGGCTTCGGCCTTTTCAATCAGGATTCCTTCAGCAATGGAAGACAGACGATCGCAATCAGCTGATCAGGACTACTCAGTCAATGAGGAACAGTCTTCTCTGGTGGCTTCAACACAAAAACTTGTTAACATGCCACTCCCTTGCTCCCATCCAATGGATGACTGTTTCATCCGATGCCAGCAATGCGGGCTGGGGAGCACATTGTGGAGCAGAACTGGCTCAGGGCAAATGGGATGCCCATCTCCACATTCCAGGGTCAAACGTTCTGGAATTGCGTGCGGCATGGTGCGCCCTTCGCGCTTTCTCCCACCTTCTGAAAGGGAAGTCGGTCCTACTGAAAATGGACAATACCACCGCTGTGGCATATGTGAAGAGACAAGGGGGCACTCGGAGCTCTGCCCTTCTCCAAGAGGTCGAGCCCATTATGACCTGGGCTCAGAGGAATCTACTCAACTTAACAGCAGTCTTCATTCCAGGGAAACAGAACATTCAAGCAGACTTCCTGTCACGCAGCAACCTAGACAACAACGAATGGTCACTGCATACTGTGACAGCAGGAAGGTAAAGTCACCTGGTTGCATCCAGGGGGGTAGATATATTTCGCCCAGATTCAGGCTTTACGCCGACTTATACAACTAGGTGGAGAGTTGTATAAGCCCAGCTGAGGCTAGTAGGCTCATGGATGACTCATACCTCTAGGGAGAGTGCTGGGCGTCGTGCAGACAGGGAGTTGATGAGACCAGCTGAAGCTTGTCAGCTCATTTAGGCCTCTATAAGAACTCCCAGCTTCATTAGATGTTAGCTCATGCCTGGAACCAGACCTGTGTGGACTGTCTAGGGAGAGTGAACCCCTGTGCGGTGAGACAAAGCCTGTGTGGCTATTTGCTTGGACATTTAAAACCAGGGACTTAGGGACTAGGACAGCACTAGGCTGATCCCAGTTGTTAGTTAGGAAACCTGTATGTTTAGTCAGAGGTCAACTTGACCAGGATTTATTTTGTTTATGTTTCTTTTGCTTTGCTGTGTTTTGTCACTGTAAATAGAAAATAAACCGCACCTTTTTGATTTTGAAAACCACAACCTCCGTTTGCTGGGCCTGTTTTGTGTGGGGAGCCCATCCCGGGGGTCACACACACCCGCTGCCGAGCTAACCCCCTCACAGTTGGTGGAGAACCAGTGGCAGTTTTTTTTTTAAGCCAGCATGGAGGAGATACTGAAGCAGCTGGCTCTAGCAAATGCCAATCAACAGCAGACAAATGCAGGTTTGCAAAAGAGCCTTGCAGCTCATCAACAGAGCCTTGCAGCTCAACAACAGAACTTCGCAGCCCAGCAGCAAGCTCATCAACAGAGCCTTGCAGCCCAGCAGCAGACAAACGCAACTTTGCAACAGAGTCTGGAGGCTCAGCAACGAGCCCAGCAGCAATCTGAGGCCCGCTTCATAGACCTGTTGCAGAAGCAAGAGCAGAGACTACAACAACAGATGGAAGCAGTAATGCAGCAACGTCCGCAGACCAGTGAGGAAAGCCGTCCCACTAATACCGCGTCCTTTGGGGTGAGTCGTTTATTGACAAAAATGACTGGAGAGGATGATCCAGAGGTATTTTTGACCACATTTGAAAGGACCGCTGAAAGAGAAAAGTGGCCTGAGGAGCAGTAGGCTGGACTGGTGGCTCCTCTGTTAACTGGTGAATCGCAGAAAGCTTACTATGACCTAGAGCCTAACCAAGCAAAAGACTATGTGATGCTAAAAGCTGAAATATTGGCAAGGCTGGGTGTCACCCAGGCTGTCCGGGCTCAGCGTGTGCATAACTGGACTTTCCAGCTTGGAAAACCCCCCAGGTCTCAAATGTATGATCTCATTCACCTGAGCAGAAAGTGGCTACAGCCAGAGACTTTGTCCGCACCAAAGATTGTGGAACGTGTTGTAATGGATCGGTTTTTGAGAGCTCTTCCTACTGCCATCCAAAAGTGGGTAAGCCATGGAGACCCAGAGACGGCCGATGGTCTTGTGGATCGTGTGGAGAAATACTTGGCTACAGAGAACCTGACGGCCTCTTCCAGAGACACTCGGACTTTCCACCCTAAGACCAGACCATCCCCAGGGGCGGATAAGAGGATTCCAAGGGGTGAGGGTGGAGAGAGTGAGAGGGTGGGAGCTCTACCCCAAGTTTGGCGAGAACAGCCTGGGAAATCAGCGGCTCAAGAGGCGGCAAGAAGGATCGTTTGCTACCGCTGCCGGCAAGCGGGACATATTGCAGCCAATTGCCCGGTTGTGGAGGAACCCATGCAGTGTGACTTTCTGACGGGCAGACGTCAGTCGCTGTGTGCGACAGTCGCATGCACTGCCATTCGAGGAACTGAGAAACATTTATGCAAAATGTGTGTTAATGGTAGAAATGTTGTGGTATTGCTGGATTCAGGTAGCCTTGTGACCCTGATAAAGGCTGAGTTAGTTAAAACAGAGGTCTCTGGGAATAGCAAGGTAGCTGTTATTTGTGTGCATGGGGACACCCGAGAGTATCCAGTGACTACAGTGTGTTTCGAGACCCCCAAAGGTACCCTCTCTCATCCAGTGGGCTTAGTATCTCAGTTACCGCATGACGCCATTGTGGGAAGGGATTTTCCGAAGTTCTGGGAACTGTGGGATGATCCTGAGCCCCTCACTGGTGCCCCTATGTACCAGGAATGTGATAGCCAGAACTCCCCTGAGAGTGGTGAGGACTCTCCGGAATTTCCCTTATCAGTATTGGCAGGGGAGACTCAAGAAACTGGAGAGGAGCCCACCTCCTCAGACGAAAACCTACCGTCTGTGGAGTTTTCTGATCTTGAGGTTCACAGGGAAAACTTTGCCACAGAACAGTTGAAAGACCCCGCCCTAATAAAGGCACGGGAAAACGTAGTGAAAATAGATGGCGAGTTAGTGAACCCAGATAATACCTGCACTTACCCATACTTCAGCGTAGAGAAGGACCTACTGTATCGGGTGGCAAAAAGGGCAGAAGAAACCGTTGAGCAGCTTGTGGTGCCCAAACCTTACAGGAAGTTGGTGTTGGAGTTGGCCCATGGGCACATTCTTGGAGGTCATCTGGGGACAGAGAAAACCCGAGAGAGGGTATTACAGAGATTCTATTGGCCGGGGGTGATGAAGGACGTAGAAAATTATTGTTCCTCCTGCCCTGTGTGTCAGAGGTCGGCCCCGATGCCACATTTCCGTAGCCCGCTGGTCCCTCTACCCATCATTGAGGTCCCGTTTGAGAGGATCGCCATGGATTTGGTAGGTCCTATAATCAAGTCCGCTAGGGGGCACCAGTACATATTAGTTATAATGGACTATGCCACCCGTTATCCAGAAGCGATCCCTCTCCGAAATACCTCGGCCAAAACCATAGCCAAAGAGCTATCTCTTGTGTTTAGCCGGGTGGGTATTTGTAAAGAACTGCTTACGGACCAAGGTACACCCTTTATGTCCCGGGTTATGAAGGAGCTGTGTAAATTATTCAAAGTGACGCAATTACGTACATCTGTGTATCACCCCCAAACCGATGGGCTGGTTGAAAGATTCAACAAAACCCTAAAACAAATGTTGAAGAAAGTGGTGGATAGAGATGGAAAGGATTGGGACTGTCTACTTCCTTATCTGATGTTTGCTATTAGGGAGGTGCCCCAATCCTCTACGGGATTCTCCCCCTTTGAGTTACTGTATGGGAGACACCCAAGAGGGCTGTTGGATATTGCCAAGGAAACTTGGGAAAGTGAGAGTTCTCCCCACAGGAGTGTGATTGAGCATGTCGCCCTGATGCAAGACCGAATTGCACAGGTAATGCCCATCGTGAAGGAACATTTGGCCCAAGCGCAGTTAGCACAGCAGAGAGTGTACAACCGTGGAGCCAAGACCCGTACCTTTTCCCCGGGGGATAGGATACTGGTACTTGTCCCTACGGTTGAAAGTAAATTCCTTGCCAAATGGCAAGGCCCCTACGAGATAATGGAAAAAGTGAGCGAAGTGAATTACAAGGTCAGACAACCAGGAAGGCGAAAGCCCGAACAGATCTATCACGTTAATCTGTTGAAAGCCTGGAGGGATAGAGAGTCCCTAGTCGCAGACACTTGGTCACCAGCTCAAACTGGTTGCGTGATTCCTGAGGTTGGAATAGCAGCCACCTTGTCACAACCCCAACAACAGGAGGTTAAGGAGTTTGTGCTTCGCAACAAGGAGGTATTCTCTGAGCTGCCGGGACAAACATCTGGGGTAGAGCATGACATCATTACCCCGCCCGGTGAAATGGTGAAGTTAAAACCCTATCGGATCCCAGAGGCCCGACGGGAGGCAATACGGGAGGAAGTACAGAAAATGCTGAACTTAGGGGTGATAGAGGAGTCCCAAAGTGATTGGTCTAGTCCCATCGTGTTGGTGCCTAAACCGGATGGGAGCTGGCGATTTTGTAACGATTTTCGTCAGTTGAACAAAGTTACAAAATTTGACACCTACCCCATGCCACGTATAGATGAGTTGATCGACCGGCTGGGAACAGCCCGATACATGACGACTCTTGACCTCACAAAAGGGTATTGGCAAATCCCCCTGGCCAAGTCGGCCAAAGAGAAAACCGCATTTGTAACCCCAGACGGGGCGTTCCAATATAAAAGAATGCCGTTCGGGTTACAGAATGCGCCGGCCACATTCCAGCGGAAAATGGACCAGATGCTGAGGCCCCATCGGAAGTATGCTGCGGCTTACCTGGATGACGTAATTGTCCATAGCACAGATTGGGCCTCACATCTGCCAAAAGTGCAAGCAGTCCTGGACTCTGTTCGGGAAGCGGGGTTTACGGCTAACCCCAAGAAGTGTACCATTGGGCAGGAGGAGGCCAAATATCTTGGGTACACCATTGGGAGGGGAGTAATAAAACCCCAACTTAACAAAGTCGAGGCCATCCAGAGTTGGCCACGTCCCAACAGCAAGAAGCAGGTACGAGCCTTTCTGGGAATCGCTGGGTATTATCGGCGATTCATTCCCCACTTTGCTTCTAAGGCTGTGCCCCTAACCAACCTGACGAAGGGGAAAGGGTCGGTCATGATTAAATGGACCCCCGAGGCTGAGGCAGCATTCCAATTCTTGAAACAAGCCTTATGTAGCCAGCCAGTGTTGTACTCACCCGACTTCTCTAAAGACTTTGTCGTACAAAGTGATGCGTCAGATGTGGGGTTAGGAGCAGTATTGTCCCAGGTCTGGAACGGGGAAGAGCACCCAGTCATTTACCTCAGCAGGAAGTTGAAGTCCCATGAGGTAAATTACGCCACCGTTGAAAAGGAGTGTTTAGCGGTGAAGTGGGCTCTAGATTCCCTTCGGTACTACCTGCTAGGTAGGCACTTTGACATGGTTACGGATCACGCTCCGTTAAAGTGGATGGCTCAAAACAAGGAAACAAATAGAAGAGTGAATAGGTGGTTCCTGGCCCTCCAGGAATTCAACTTCACAGTAAAGCATCGCCCTGGCGTTCAAATGGGGAATGTGGATGCTTTGTCTCGAGTACATGAATGCCTGATTGCTGGTGTTCCAACCCCGAGGTTAAAACAAGAGGGGGGGGGGGTATGTGACAGCAGGAAGGTAAAGTCACCTGGTTGCATCCAGGGGGGTAGATATATTTCGCCCAGATTCAGGCTTTACGCCGGCTTATACAACTAGGTGGAGAGTTGTATAAGCCCAGCTGAGGCTAGTAGGCTCATGGATGACTCATACCTCTAGGGAGAGTGCTGGGCGTCGTGCAGACAGGGAGTTGATGAGACCAGCTGAAGCTTGTCAGCTCATTTAGGCCTCTATAAGAACTCCCAGCTTCATTAGATGTTAGCTCATGCCTGGAACCAGACCTGTGTGGACTGTCTAGGGAGAGTGAACCCCTGTGCGGTGAGACAAAGCCTGTGTGGCTATTTGCTTGGACATTTAAAACCAGGGACTTAGGGACTAGGACAGCACTAGGCTGATCCCAGTTGTTAGTTAGGAAACCTGTATGTTTAGTCAGAGGTCAACTTGACCAGGATTTATTTTGTTTATGTTTCTTTTGCTTTGCTGTGTTTTGTCACTGTAAATAGAAAATAAACCGCACCTTTTTGATTTTGAAAACCACAACCTCCGTTTGCTGGGCCTGTTTTGTGTGGGGAGCCCATCCCGGGGGTCACACACACCCGCTGCTGAGCTAACCCCCTCACAATACACAGACATTCAAGTGGATCCTATCGTTGGGAATCGATCCAGAAGTGGATCTGTTTGCATCCCCCTGCAATCACAAAGTAGACAGATACTACACTTGAGGTCGGTGCAGTCAAGCCTTCGGAGTAGATGCATTAACAAGCCAATGGAAATTCAACAAGGCATATGCCTTCCCTCCACCTCCGATCATGCATAAATTCCTGCAGCGGCTCCAGTTGGAGAAAGGCGAAGTGATAACAATAGCACCATACTGGCCGAACAGGCCATGGTTTCCTCTCCTGAATCTGATGAGCTTCAGGGACCCGCTAGAGTCTCTTGGGTGTGCTTTAGGGGTAATCTCTACCCTTATGAGCTCCAGAAAGCCTAACATGAACAAAACCTACAACAGAATCTGGACCAGGTTTGTCAGCTTCATGACTTCTGCTTGAAAATCTTTCAGAAATCCTGGAGTTCAAGACGTTTTGAGTTTTCTACAATCAGGCTTGGATCTTCCTTTGTACTCTGAGGGAACTGATTGACAAGTTTCAGCCTTATCGGCATTTTCAGGAACATCATGGGCAACTCATCCCCTGGTTCAACAATCCTTTCAGGGGGCTTCGAGAATCAGGCCTCAGAGGAAACCTAGATTCCCCAAATGGGATCTTCTGCTCGTCCTTGATGCTCTTTCAGCACTCAAAAACAAGGATCTTTCTATTAAGGACTTATCAATCAAACTGGCCTTTCTAGTGGCCATTACTTCAGCCAAAAGGGTTTCAGAAATAAGCTTCCTGGGTTGTCAAGAACCCTTTTTGACTTTCTTCCCGGACCGAGTGGTCCTTATTCCCATGCTTGGGTCTAAACCAAAAGTCAAGTCAGTTTTTCACGAGAATCAGGAAATAGTCCTTCCTACTTTCAATTCTCCAGAATCAGCAGATGTTCATCCCTTGGATGTAGGTGAGACTCTGAAAGAATATTTGCGAGTCACTTTATCTTTTAGAAGCTTGAACTACCTGTTCTTGTTACACACTGGTAGCAACAAAGGAAAGAGGGCTTCCTCCAGAACAATAGCAGCCTGGATCGTCCAATCTATTCAACAGGCTTACAGGGCAAAGGGCTTGGCTCCTCCAGAGGCGTGACGGCTCATTCCACCAGAGGCATGGCAGCCTCATGGGCAGCAGCTCGACACGTGGCTCCTGAAGTGATATGCAGGGCAGCCTTGTGGTCTTCTATTCATACATTTATGTCTCATTATTGTATTGAGCCTGCTTCCCTTTCCTCTGTTAATTTTGGTCGAAAAATCCTGTCAGTTGACGGGAAAGATTAAAATATTTTTTTTGAGCAAGCATACCCTCCCGTGTGGATTGGCTAGTTATTTCCCACACGTAGTCTGCCATGGAGTCTGTCAGGAAAACGGAAAATTTATTACCAAATACTTACCGTAATTTTCCTTTCCTGATAGACTCCATGGCAGACGGAGTTCCCACCCATGAATTAAAAATATGAGAGTTGAAATTTGAGTCGGCTAGTTACGGAACACCTGTCTGTGGAGGTGAGCTCAAATTTATGGGTAAGGGGTCCTATAGCTGTGGAGAGGAGGCAGGGTTAACCCACACGTAGTCTGCCATGGAGTCTATCAGGAAAGGAAAATTACGGTAAGTATTTGGTAATAAATTTTCCGTTATATAATGTTTGGGGATTCTGGGTAATTTTCTAGCAAAATAAATGATGATTATTACATGTAGGAGAGAAGTGTCAGAATTGGCCTGGGTGGCAAGGGGTTAATTACCAATAGTAATATACAAATAATTATTATATATTGTTTTTAAGGTAATTTACAATATTTTCAAAAACTGTACTCAAGCAGGTGGCTTACCGGACAAATTACTGAAGTTTGAAGTTAAAACTTCAAACCATTAATTTCACAGTAAATAGATAAATAATAAATGATTATCTTATAACATATAGCATAATAATATATGATTTAGCTTGATTATAACAGTACCTTTTCAACAGTTAGCCAGCTATAGATGGGGGCGGTGGACATGTTTTTGTTTTCACCTATGGTGCTTGTATTGGTCCAGCAGTGCACCAACACCTTTGCTGCCATTAGGCTACGCTGGGTGTTTGGTGTGCTCCTGTACCTTTAAGGAGGGGTGGCTCCCCTTCAGTCCACCTGCCCTCATCTAACCATCAGAATGCATGTGCCTCCATTGTGGGGACACTCAATGTTAGTGTAGGACCACAGACTCCAGGGGGCCTTGGCGTGGCTCTGTGGCTCACGCATGTGTTTGCAAATGCGTGCGGACAAACCCCTGTTTTTAACGCATACTGTTAGACAGGTTAATTGGTTGTCAGCGAGCTGGTCGGTAAGTAGGCTTGGTTTTTCCCTGGGCATTCCCCAGGCCATGTTGTTATCTGCTGTAGCCTTCCAATGCTACTTACCGTGATAGCCAGCTATAGATGGGGGCGGTGGACATGTTTTTGTTTTCACCTATGGTGCTTGTATTGGTCCAGCAGTGCACCAACACCTTTGCTGCCATTGTGCTACGCTGGGTGTTTGGTGTGCTCCTGTACCTTTAAGGAGGGGTGGCTCCCCTTCAGTCCACCTGCCCTCATCTAACCATCAGAATGCATGTGCCTCCATTGTGGGGACACTCAATGTTTGTGTAGGACCACAGACTCCAGGGGGCCTTGGCGTGGCTCTGTGGCTCACGCATGCGTTTGCAAATGCGTGCGGACAAACCCCTGTTTTTAACGCATACTGTTAGACAGGTTAATTGGTTGTCAGCGAGCTGGTCGGTAAGTAGGCTTGGTTTTTCCCTGGGCATTCCCCAGGCCATGTTGTTATCTGCTGTAGCCTTCCAATGCTACTTACCGTGATAGCCAGCTATAGATGGGGGCGGTGGACATGTTTTTGTTTTCACCTATGGTGCTTGTATTGGTCCAGCAGTGCACCAACACCTTTGCTGCCATTGTGCTACGCTGGGTGTTTGGTGTGCTCCTGTACCTTTAACCACTTAAGCCCCGGACCATTTGGTAGCTAAAGGACCAGAGGTGAATTCAGAATTTTGCACTGCGCTGCTTTAACTGTAAATTGTGCGGACATGCAATGTTGTACCCAAACAGAATTTGCGTCCTTTTCTTCCCACAAATAGAGCTTTCTTTTAATGGTATTTGATTGCCTCTGTGATTTTTATTTTTTGCGATATAAACGGAAAAAGACCGAAAATTTTGAAAAAAAATGATATTTTCTAATTTTTGTTATAAGAAAAATCGAATAAACTCAATTTTAGTCATACATTTAGGCCAAAATGTATTCAGCCACATGTCTTTAGTAAAAAAATGTCAATAAGCGTATATTTATCGGTTTGCGCAAAAGTTATAGCGTTTACAAACTAGGGTACATTTTCTGGAATTTACACAGCTTTAAATTTATGACTGCCTATCTCATTTCTTGAGGTGCTAAAATGGCAGGGCAGTACAAAACCCCCCCAAATGACCCCATTTTAGAAAGTAGACACCCCAAGGAAATTGCTGAGAGGCATGTTGAGCCCATTGAAAAAATTTTTTTGTCCCAAGTGATTGAATAATGACAAAAAAAAAAAAAAAATTACAAAAAGTTGTCACTAAATGATATATTGCTCACACATGCCATGGTTATATGTGGAATTGCACCCCGAAATACATTCTGCTGCTTCTCCTGAGTACGGGGATACCACATGTGTGGGACTTTTTAGGAGCCTAGCCACGTACGGGACCCCGGAAACCAAGCACCGCCTTCAGGATTTCTAAGGGTGTAAATTTTTGATTTCACTCCTCACTACCTATCACAGTTTTGAAGGCCATAAAATGCCAAAATAGCACAAACCCCCCCAAATGACCCCATTTTAGAAAGTAGACACCCCAAGGAAATTGCTGAGAGGCCTGTTGAGCCCATTGAATATTTTTTTTTTGTCCCAAGTGATTGAATAATGACAAAAAAAAAAAATTACAAAAAGTTGTCACTAAATGATATATTGCTCACACATGCCATGGTTATATGTGAAATTGCACCCCAAAATAAATTTTGCTGCTTCTCCTGAGTACGGGGATACCACATGTGTGGGACTTTTTAGGAGCCTAGCCGCGTACGGGACCCCGAAAACCAATCACCGCCTTCAGGATTTCTAGGCACAAATTTTTGATTTGACTCCTCACTACCTATCACAGTTTCGAAGGCCATAAAATGCCAAAATAGCACAAAACCCCCCCAAATGACCCCATTTTGGAAAGTAGACACCCCAAGCTGTTTGCTGAGAGGCATGGTGAGTATTTTACAGCTCTCATTTGTTTTTGAAAATGAAGAAAGAACATTTTTTTTTTTCTTTTTTTTTTTCAATTTTCAAAACTTTGTGACAAAAAGCGAGATCTGCAAAATACTCACAATACCTCTCAGCAAATAGCTTGGGGTGTCTACTTTCCAAAATGGGGTCATTTGGGGGGGTTTTTGGGGGGGTTTGTGCCATCTGGGCATTCCATGGCCTCCGAAACTGTGATAGGCAGTGAGAAGTGAAATCAAAAATTTACACCCTTTAGAAAGCCTGAAGGCGGTGATTGGTTTTTGGGGTCCCGTACGCGGCTAGGCTCCCAAAAAGTCTCACACATGTGGTATCCCCGTACTCAGGAGAAGCAACAGAATGTATTTTGGGGTGTAATTCCACATATGCCCATGGCATGTTTGAGCAATATATCATTTAGTGACAACTTTGTGCAAAAAAAAAATAAAAAATTGTCTTTTTTCCGCAACTTGTGTCAACATATAAAATATTCCATGGACTCGACATGCCTCTCAGTATATAGCTTGGGGTGTCTACTTTCCAAAATGGGGTCATTTGGGGGGGTTTTGAACTGTTCTGGCATTTTATACACAACATTAGGAAGCTTACATCCACTCTTCTAACCACTTGAAGACAAAGCCCTTTTTGACACTTTTTGTTTGCAAGAAAATTATGTTGAACCCCCAAACATTATATATATTTTTAAAGCAAAGGCCCTACAAAATAAAATGGTGGGTGTTGCATTTTTTTTTCTACACAATATTTGCGCAGCGATTTTTCAAATGCATTTTTTGGGGAAAAAATACACTTTTTTTAATTTTAATGCACTAAAACACACTATATTGCCCAAATGTTTGATGAAATAAAAAAGATGATCTTAGGCCGAGTACATAGATACCAAACACGACATGCTTTAAAATTTCGCACAAACGCGCATTGGCGACAAACTACATACATTTTTAAAAGCCTTTAAAAGCCTTTACAGGTTACCCCGTTAGATTTACAGAGGAGGTCTACTGCTAAAATTACTGCTCTCGATCTGACCTTTGTGGTGATACCTCACATGCATGGTGCAATTGCTGTTTACATATGACGCCAGACCGACGCTTGCGTTCGCCATTGGGCAAGAGCAGGGCAGGACAGGGGTGCTTTTTTTTTATTATTCATTTTGCTTTTTTATTTTATTTTTAAACTGTTGCTTCCATATTTTTTTTTTTTTATCATTTTTATTGTTATCTCAGGTAATGTAAATATCCCCTATGATAGCTATAGGTAATGACAGGTACTCTTTTTTGAAAAAACTGGGGTCTATTGGACCCTAGATCTTTCCTCTGCCCTCAAAGCATCTGACCACACCAAGATCGGTGTGATAAAATGCTTTCCCAATTTCCCAATGGCGCTTTTTATATCCGGGGGGGGTCATTCCCTCCCACTGCTTGTAAAAGCAGTCCAGAGGCTAATTAGCCACTAGGATTGCTTTTACATGAAAGCCGGCTGCTGGCTGAAAAGAATGATACCAAGATGATACCTAAACCCGCAGGCATCATTCTGGTATAAACATTCAAAGTCCAGCAACATACCAGTACGTTGCTGGTCCTTGTTGGACATGTATTGTAATCTTTTTTTTCATGCAGCCTGTTGGCTGAACGAAAAAAAAGATTGATCAGTGGGTATACCCACCATTAGAATACCGCCCTTCATCCACCCACTTCTAATGATGGGCATACATGCACCATTTATATATGCCGAAGCATGGGGGCATCTTCCCGCAAAAGTTATGCCGCGTACACATGGTCAGACTTTTCCACGGGCAAGCCTCCATCGGAATTTCGACTGTATGTACGCGGCATTAGGAGCAAAATCGCTCCTCCGCCCCTGCTGCCCCAATGCTTCGGCATATATGCTTTTTTTTTTTTAACTGTGGTGGTGAAATCACCTCCTACAGCACTGGAGTCGCAGGGATCAGGCCTGTCTCTGCGAACGCTGCAGTTATGTGTGTTGTGTTTTGCAAGTGACAGTGATCGATCGATACTGCACTTGGGTGGCCTGGGCTGGACGGAGGGGCAAAACGCAGGTGCTAGCAGGTAGCTGGGCTGATTCCGCTAACACTGCGTTTTTGGGAACCCTAAACTGCTGGGGACGCTAGTATAGATCTGATCAGATCAGATATTGATCTGTTCAGATACTATACCACTAAGGGGGGTGTATGCTTCACGCGTGGGTGTTAGCGTTACTGGCACTAACCTGACGCTGCCTGGGGTGTGACGCAGACCCTCTCTGACGCTAAAACCTAATTGATATCACCCGCCGGGCGATCAGGGGGTTAAACCTTTATTGGGTTATATACGGCGGGTGCCCTGACACTATAAAAAGCAAACTAACTAACCAGCGTCACCCGTAACACTTATATGGTGATTACTGGTGAAAGGGTTAACTAGGGGCAATTAGGGGGTTAAAACCTTTATTAGGTAATATATGGGGGTACCTGACGCTATATAAAAACCTGACGGCGAACCTAAAAAAAAATTACTGGCTACCGATCTGCATCACCGACACTAAGACAACGATCATAAAAACGATCGCTTAGCGACAGTGGTGATAGGGGGTGAAAGGGTTACCTGGGGGGGCGATCAGGGGGTTAAACCTTTATTAGATAATATATGGGGGTACCTGACGCTATAAAAACCTGCGGCGAACCTAAAAAAAATTACTGGCTACCGATCTGCATCACCGACGCTAAGACAGCGATCAGAAAAATGATCGCTTAGCGACAGTGGTGATAGGGGGTGAAAGGGTTACCTGGGGGGCGATCAAGGGGGTTAAACCTTTATTAGGTAATATATTGGGGTACCTGACGCTATAAAAACCTGCGGCGAACCTAAAAAAAATTACTGGCTACCGATCTGCATCACTGACGCTAAGACAGCGATCAGAAAAATTATCGCTTAGTGACAGTGGTGATAGGGGGTGAAAGGGTTACCTGGGGGGCGATCAAGGGGGTTAAACCTTTATTAGGATATATATGGGGGTACCCGACGCTATAAAAACCTGCGGCGAACCTAAAAAAAATTACTGGCTACCGATCAGCATCACCGACGCTAAGACATCGATCAGAAAAATGATCGCTTAGTGACGGCGGTGCTAGGGGGTGAAAGGGTTACCTGGGGGGTGATCAAGGGGGTTAAACCTTTATTAGGTAATATATGGGGGTACCCGACGCTATAAAAACCTGCGGCGAACCTAAAAAAAATTACTGGCTACCGATCAGCATCGCCGACGCTAAAACATCGATCAGAAAAATTATCGCTTAGTGACCGTGGCGATAGGGGGTGAAAGGGTTACCTGGGGGGCGATCAAGGGGGTTAAACCTTTATTAGGTAATATATGGGGGTACCCGACGCTATAAAAACCTGCGGCGAACCTAAAAAAAATTACTGGCTACCGATCAGCATCACCGACGCTAAGACATCGATCAGAAAAATGATCGCTTAGCGACGGCGGTACTAGGGGGTGAAAGGGTTATCTGGGGGGTGATCAGGGGGTTAAACCTTTATTAGGGGGGGTTAGGGGGCTACACTGGACCTAAAACTAAATGTACTGACACTTTTACAGTCACAAATGTCACTGATTGCAGTGATCACTAAATAAATGGTCACTGCAATCAGTGACACTGTGACTGGGGGCTGGGGGGTGATCTGGGGGGTGATCTGGGGGGGTCTGGGGGGCCTGCGGGGGCGATTTATGTACCTATGTGTCCTGGTGTCAGTGTAGTGTTGCGTGCACTAACCTGCATCTTCTCCTGTACGGCGCTCGGTATATGTGAGCGCCGCAGGAGAGATGACATCACTTCCTCCAGCCTGTGTAAACAAGCACACAGGCAGGGGAAGCTCTCATTCGCCGGGAGCGATCGAGAGGGGGTGTCCGGAATCGAACGGCCGTCCCCTCATGCCGGATCGCTCCCGAAGGTAAAACGACCGCTCACTGTAAAGAAGGGGGGTCCGATCGGACCCCCCAACTATACAAAGGCAATCACGTACATATACGTGATTCTGCCTGTCGGTGCCATTCTGCCGACGTATATTTACAGTGGGCGGTCGTTAAGTGGTTAAGGAGGGGTGGCTCCCCTTCAGTCCACCTGCCCTCATCTAACCATCAGAATGCATGTGCCTCCATTGTGGGGACACTCAATGTTAGTGTAGGACCACAGACTCCAGGGGGCCTTGGTGTGGCTCTGTGGCTCACGCATGCGTTTGCAAATGCGTGCGGACAAACCCCTGTTTTTAACGCATACTGTTAGACAGGTTAATTGGTTGTCAGCGAGCTGGTCGGTAAGTAGGCTTGGTTTTTCCCTGGGCGTTCCCCAGGCCATGTTGTTATCTGCTGTAGCCTTCCAATGCTACTTACCGTGATAGCCAGCTATAGATGCGGGCGGTGGACATGTTTTTGTTTTCACCTATGGTGCTTGTATTGGTCCAGCAGTGCACCAACACCTTTGCTGCCATTGTGCTACGCTGGGTGTTTGGTGTGCTCCTGTACCTTTAAGGAGGGGTGGCTCCCCTTCAGTCCACCTGCCCTCATCTAACCATCAGAATGCATGTGCCTCCATTGTGGGGACACTCAATGTTAGTGTAGGACCACAGACTCCAGGGGGCCTTGGCGTGGCTCTGTGGCTCACGCATGCGTTTGCAAATGCGTGCGGACAAACCCCTGTTTTTAACGCATACTGTTAGACAGGTTAATTGGTTGTCAGCGAGCTGGTCGGTAAGTAGGCTTGGTTTTTCCCTGGGCATTCCCCAGGCCATGTTGTTATCTGCTGTAGCCTTCCAATGCTACTTACCGTGATAGCCAGCTATAGATGGGGGCGGTGGACATGTTTTTGTTTTCACCTATGGTGCTTGTATTGGTCCAGCAGTGCACCAACACCTTTGCTGCCATTGTGCTACGCTGGGTGTTTGGTGTGCTCCTGTACCTTTAAGGAGGGGTGGCTCCCCTTCAGTCCACCTGCCCTCATCTAACCATCAGAATACATGTGCCTCCATTGTGGGGACACTCAATGTTAGTGTAGGACCACAGACTCCAGGGGGCCTTGGCGTGGCTCTGTGGCTCACGCATGCGTTTGCAAATGCGTGCGGACAAACCCCTGTTTTTAACGCATACTGTTAGACAGGTTAATTGGTTGTCAGCGAGCTGGTCGGTAAGTAGGCTTGGTTTTTCCCTGGGCATTCCCCAGGCCATGTTGTTATCTGCTGTAGCCTTCCAATGCTACTTACCGTGATAGCCAGCTATAGATGGGGGCGGTGGACATGTTTTTGTTTTCACCTATGGTGCTTGTATTGGTCCAGCAGTGCACCAACACCTTTGCTGCCATTGTGCTACGCTGGGTGTTTGGTGTGCTCCTGTACCTTTAAGGAGGGGTGGCTCCCCTTCAGTCCACCTGCCCTCATCTAACCATCAGAATGCATGTGCCTCCATTGTGGGGACACTCAATGTTAGTGTAGGACCACAGACTCCAGGGGGCCTTGGCGTGGCTCTGTGGCTCACGCATGCGTTTGCAAATGCGTGCGGACAAACCCCTGTTTTTAACACATACTGTTAGACAGGTTAATTGGTTGTCAGTGAGCTGGTCGGTAAGTAGGCTTGGTTTTTCCCTGGGCATTCCCCAGGCCATGTTGTTACCTTTTCAACAGTAACAGATAAAATCTTAAATCGTAAATCTTATACCCATAAACTCATGTTTTTTTCCTTGTAGTTAAGAGGGCTGGGCTGGAAGGGAGCATTTGTCTTTTAGACACATGCCCCTTCTATGACACTGCAGTGAGATGCGTGCCTCCACTACAGAATTTTTAATGGACAGCTGGGGCTAATGATATTTTACCATTGGTCTAAGACTCTAAGCTGTCCATTGAGCTCAGTGCCTCTGACTGGAAGTAAAGAGAGGCACCGTGAGCTCATCTTCTCAGTCTGCTGCAAACAGAGTGTGCCAGCTTGTATTTAAACTGTAGCTTCTGTATGTAGCTTCTGACAGGCTGTGCAAGGAGCCCCATATCTCCGGGAACCATAGGTCGTAGGAGCCCCACATTTTTTACCAGTGATGGGGTAGGATTTAGGCTACCAGTGGTGGGTTAGTGGTGGGGTCTCTGTGACCTCAGGTCGCCGAGCTACGACCCCCGAAGCACAATTTTTTTTTATTGTTCATAGCTTTGTCTCACCTGCCTCCCCTGACTGCACGTCCTTGGGCCCGTGTGAATGGGGCATTACTTTGGTCCAGCTTAGACCAATGTAAGTATGCATACCTCACACCTGACAGACTGCTATGGAAGGTGACATTCACTGTAGTAATTGGCACTACTACAGTGAAAAAAGCAATTTTCCAGGTCCTCTGCTGACTGGATGCCCTTCTGCACACTGATCACAGGGAGTCCCTCACTCAGCACTGCCACCAACAGAACACACTATATTTTTTTCAACGAGTACAAGGCATTCTCTGATTGGCCAAGGTGGAGCTTATGATGTCACCGCCCTTCCTTTTCACCTCACCCAATCAGAGTAGGCCTTGTATTCATTGGAAAAGTAACAGGCATTCTGTGAATGGCAACAGTGTGGGCAGGGTGTAATGGGGAAGCCATTTCTCACAGGACCCTGTAGTAGTGCCGAATACAGTGAATGTCATTTTCCATGACGGACCTTCAACTGTGAGCTATGCATACTTTCATTCAATCAAGCTGGACCAATGTAAGTACGCAGTAAATATCATACCTGGAGTCAGTTTTAATTATTACTGCATTATGACTACCTTTAAGTGTGTGTTTCACCTTTGTTGAGAAAAAAAACATTCCCCTCTGGGTGATCTATGTACGTTGCAAGGACTTTAACAAACTTTGTTGCAGAGTCCTAACTTTTGTTATTCTGAAGAAATAATGTAGCTGTTTGTCTGTGTCTATATGCAAAGTGAATCTGTATGGGAGTGACTTTATAATTATCAATCAGCTGCTACACTTGCAGGGCTCTAATTAGGAAAATTGCAGTGCCCGCATCCCTTTAGCCATAGTATCTCACCAAAAATTACATTATTGTTGCAGGATAGGCCCAAAATCTGACTTGTATCCTAGTGCAGACTTCTGGGAAAATCAGTGAGCCAATCACACAAGTAATAAATTACATTTCTCAGGGGCGTTCTGTATACCATCTGTGTACAGCAGTGGTATCCAACCTTTTTGGCACCGGGGATCGGCTGCGTGGACGAAAATTGTGCCAAGGCCCGGGGCGGGGGTTGGGGTTGACACGCGGGGGGTAATCGATTTTTTGTGGGCAATTTGTCAGCGCATTATTTCTATTATTACATTGTAGTAATAAATGAAATAGTTCAACTCGCCATAATGCAGAATCCGTGGAGCCCTTAGCGTGTCGCATGCCACCAGATGCCGAATGTCACTTGCCACATCACCTGCCACTAGGGATGAGCTCGGTGTTCGAGTCGAACATACGTTCGACTCGAACATCGGCTGTTCGATCGTTCGCCGAACAACGAACGATTTGGGCCGTTCGCGCCTAATTCGCGGCCCACAATGCACTACGCCATCGCAGTGTCATCCAGGCGCTGTGATTGGCCAAGCATGCACTGTGACCCCGCATGCTTGGCCAATCACAGCGCCAGCAGCGAGGAGAGCAATGATTGGCCACAGGCAGGATGCCTGTGGCCAATTATTGCTGAGGGTGTTTAGTACACCCCCACACTATAAAAGGCCGCCAGCACGGCGGCCTAGTGTAGTGTGTATCGGAGCAGGGAAAGAGAAGCATAGGCAGGGACAGTGACATTTTTTTTTTCTTGCTTAACCTGGATTCCTTTAGTTTAGGGAAAGAGAAGGATAGGTAGGGAGAGTGTCAGTCTGTTTTACTGTGCTAAACCTTGTTTCTAGGGACAGGGAAGGACAGTGAGGGAAATTCTCATTGTGCTATACTGTGCTAAAGCATTCCTCATCAACCATCTTTAAAAAAAAAAAAATATAGGGACAGAAAACTATATGTAGGGAGAGTGTCAGTGTGTTTTACTGTGCTAAACCTTGTTTGTAGGGACAGGGAAGGACAGTGAGGGAAATTCTCATTGTGCTATACTGTGCTAAAGCATTCCTCATCAACCATCTTTAAAAAAACATTTTTTATAGGGACAGAAAACTATAGGTAGGGAGAGTGTCAGTGTGTTTTACTGTGCTAAACCTTGTTTGTAGGGACAGGGAAGGACAGTGAGGCCTCGTACACACGGCCGAGATTCTCGTTGAGAAAAACATGTCGTTTTTTTCGACGAGATTCTTGGACAAGAAACTTGTCCCGGCCGAGTGTACACACGCTCGTTTCAAAGAACCCGCGGTTCTTTGAAAGGAGTGTACGCGGTGACGTCATCGACTACGTCGAGCATGCGCTCGTCACATTCGATGCCGTCGCCGCCATCTTGGTATACCCTACGTATGCCTAGGAAGCTACCGCGCATGCGTCGAATTCATTTCGAACATGCGCGGGCTTCCGGGAGGACAGGTAAGTGTACACACACTCACTTTTCTCGTCGAGAAACATGCCGAGGAGAATCTCGACGAGAAAATAGAGAGCAGGTTCTCTATTTTCTCGTCGAGGTTTCTTGTCGGTTTTCTCGACGAGAAACACGCTAGCAGCGTACACACGACCGATTTACTCGGCAAGACCTCTCTGCCAGCAAGTTTCTTGCTGGTTCTTGCCGAGAAAATCGGTCGTGTGTACGAGGCCTGAGGGAAATTCTCATTGTGCTATACTGTGCTAAAGCATTCCTCATCAACCATCTTTAAAAAAAAAAAAATTATAGGGACAGAAAACTATAGGTAGGGAGAGTGTCAGTGTGTTTTACTGTGCTAAACCTTGTTTGTAGGGACAGGGAAGGACAGTGAGGGAAATTCTCATTGTGCTATACTGTGCTAAAGCATTCCTCATCAACCATCTTTAAAAAAATAAAAATTATAGGGACAGAAAACTATAGGTAGGGAGAGTGTCAGTGTGTTTTACTGTGCTAAACCTTGTTTGTAGGGACAGGGAAGGACAGTGAGGGAAATTCTCATTGTGCTATACTGTGCTAAAGCATTCCTCATCAACCATCTTTAAAAAAAAATAATTATAGGGACAGAAAACTATAGGTAGGGAGAGTGTCAGTGTGTTTTACTGTGCTAAACCTTGTTTGTAGGGACAGGGAAGGACAGTGAGGGAAATTCTCATTGTGCTATACTGTGCTAAAGCATTCCTCATCAACCATCTTTAAAAAAACATTTTTTATAGGGACAGAAAACTATAGGTAGGGAGAGTGTCAGTGTGTTTTACTGTGCTAAACCTTGTTTGTAGGGACAGGGAAGGACAGTGAGGGAAATTCTCATTGTGCTATACTGTGCTAAAGCATTCCTCATCAACCATCTTTAAAAAAACATTTTTTATAGGGACAGAAAACTATAGGTAGGGAGAGTGTCAGTGTGTTTTACTGTGCTAAACCTTGTTTGTAGGGACAGGGAAGGACAGTGAGGGAAATTCTCATTGTGCTATACTGTGCTAAAGCATTCCTCATCAACCATCTTTAAAAAAAAATTTTTTATAGGGACAGAAAACTATAGGTAGGGAGAGTGTCAGTGTGTTTTACTGTGCTAAACCTTGTTTGTAGGGACAGGGAAGGACAGTGAGGGAAATTCTCATTGTGCTATACTGTGCTAAAGCATTCCTCATCAACCATCTTTAAAAAAAAATTTTTTATAGGGACAGAAAACTATAGGTAGGGAGAGTGTCAGTGTGTTTTACTGTGCTAAACCTTGTTTGTAGGGACAGGGAAGGACAGTGAGGGAAATTCTCATTGTGCTATACTGTGCTAAAGCATTCCTCATCAACCATCTTTAAAAAAAAAAAAATTATAGGAACAGAAAACTATAGGTAGGGAGAGTGTCAGTGTGTTTTACTGTGCTAAACCTTGTTTGTAGGGACAGGGAAGGACAGTGAGGGAAATTCTCATTGTGCTATACTGTGCTAAAGCATTCCTCATCAACCATCTTTAAAAAAAAAAAATTATAGGGTCAGAAAACTATAGGTAGGGAGAGTGTCAGTGTGTTTTACTGTGCTAAACCTTGTTTGTAGGGACAGGGAAGGACAGTGAGGGAAATTCTCATTGTGCTATACTGTGCTAAAGCATTCCTCATCAACCATCTTTGAAATCCTTGTTTTTTGGACAGTCAGGGAAATTGTCATTGTGCTATTCTGTGCGAAAGCAATCATCCTCAACCATATTTAGAAATCCTTAAGTAAAGGGACAGAGAAGGACACCTGAAGGTAGCCCTTATTGCTTTTTTTCCCATCTCCCTGCAGGCCATCCATTAGAATGTCTGGAAGGCAAACAAGGAGAGGCAGACCCTCCTGCTATCTGCCTGTACCTGACCATCGGCCTGTTTTCTGACTTCGGTATTGCCTGATCCTTTTGTGCCTCGCTGCCTGCCAGTTTACCCGACCCCGGCTTGTCTGACGATCCTGCCTGACCTTGGCTCTTGTTCACCTGCTGCTGCCTAGTGGTTCCAGTTTACCTGCTGTGCCTCCCGGTCCGGGTCATCTGCTGAGTTCCTGGTTCCTGTCTGCTCATCTGCTGGTTCCTGTCTGCTCATCTGCTGGTTCCTGTCTGCTCATCTGCTGGTTCCTGTTCACCTGCTGCTGCCTAGTGGTTCCAGTTTACCTGCTGTGCCTCCCGGTCCGGGTCATCTGCTGAGTTCCTGGTTCCTGTCTGCTCATCTGCTGGTTCCTGTCTGCTCATCTGCTGGTTCCTGTCTGCTCATCTGCTGGTTCCTGTTCACCTGCTGCTGCCTAGTGGTTCCAGTTTACCTGCTGTGCCTCCCGGTCCGGGTCATCTGCTGAGTTCCTGGTTCCTGTCTGCTCATCTGCTGGTTCCTGTCTGCTCATCTGCTGGTTCCTGTTCACCTGCTGCTGCCCAGTGGTTCCAGTCTACCTGCTGTGCCTCCCGGTCCGGGTCATCTTCTGAGTTCCTGGTTCCTGTCTACTCACCTGCTGTAGTTCCTGGTTCCTGTCCACTCACCTGCTGTAGTTCCTGGTTCCTGCCTCCTCACCTGCTGGTTCCTGATCACCTGCGGTAGTTCTTGATCCTGCCAGGCACTCGTACCCCTTCCACCTCCGTGCTTCCTGTTATACCACCAGGGGCCGCCGGTGGGAGCCGTAAGGGAGGCCTCCCTCTGCTAACCGGGCTTGTCACTGTCAGGTACGTGACAGTAGCAGACAGCCATGTCTGAGCCCGAGCAGGGAGCCTCACCTATGGAGGAACTATGCCGACACCTGGCGGGACTGACCGAGGCCGTTAAGAGCCTCCAGCAAGGCTACACTCACCTGGAAGGACAAGTGCGGGCCCTCACCAACCCCGATGGAGCTCAAGGGGGTCCACGTGCCTCCACTTCTTCCGCCGGGGCAGGAGCTGCGCCCACGGTGGTCATGCTTCCCCCTGAACCCAGGGTCCCTACACCCGAAAGATTCTCCGGGGACCGGAGCAAGTTCAGGGCTTTCCGGAACTCTTGTGAGTTGTACTTTGCCTTACAGCCCCGCACCTTTTCCTTAGAAGCTACCAAGGTGGGCTTTGTAATTTCGCTGCTTTCCGGAGACCCACAGAACTGGGCCCACCGCCTGCTAGAATGCAAAGATGCGTCCTTGGACAGCCTTACACTTTTTTTTGACGCCATTGCCCAATTGTACGAGGACCCTCAGCTCTCGGTCACTGCAGAGAACGCCCTGCGGACCCTTCAGCAGGGACGCAGAGCAGCGGAAGATTATGTAGCTGAATTCAGGCGCTGGAGCGCAGACACCAGCTGGAATGACGCTGCCCTCCGTCACCAGTTTCGCATAGGCCTTTCTGACCCATTGAAGGATGAACTGGCTAGGGTAGGAATACCAGAAAATTTGAACCTACTGATCGATCTGACAATTCAGATCGACCGACGCCTGAGGGAACGGAGGGTTGAGAGGGCCACGGCTTCACCCGGCCGACCTGGATGCTTCCTCGGGTCCCCAGTCATCCGCACCCAGCTTCTGCAGCACCCTTGACCCCCTCGTACGATGCTCCTGAACCCATGCAGCTTGGGGTCCTCCGCCCTTCCCTTACTCCGGAGGAACGCCAACGCCGACGCGCGCACAACCTGTGCCTGTACTGCGGGGAGCCCGGTCACTTCGTTAGGAACTGTCCCCTGAAGTTCCGTAAGTGCTTGTCAGTATTCCCTGCTGTGATCAACCCTCAGACTAAATCCCCCTCTCACTTTGCTCTTTCTATCTCCCTGCAGCTCCCAGGAAGGACCCTGCAAGTCGTCGCAATTATTGACTCTGGGGCTTGTAGTTGCTTCATGGACTCAACTTTTGCCCGTACTCAACTTATTCCTCTACTTCCCAAGACCCATGGACTACGGGTTCACCTGGCTGATGGGTCCCTTATCAAGTCGGGGCCCGTGGTCGAAGAGACGGCTCCCCTACCTGTCACTGTCTTCTCCTCTACCGGGGTGCACCGAGAATATCTACGGCTGGATATTATCTCTTCTCCACTGTTCCCCATAATTCTCGGTATGCCCTGGCTACAAGCCCATAATCCTACCATTAACTGGGTCACGGGGGTGATCACGTTTCCTTCCTCCTACTGCCAACGGTCCTGTGGCTCACACAAACCCCCTGGGCCTGCCACCTTAATGTGTACCGACACTGAGGCCGGAATACGTCAGGCCATCCCTGACGCTTACCTGGACTTTCTCGATGTGTTTAGTAAACAGGGGGCAGAGACACTACCACCCCACCGAGCCTACGACTGCCCCATTGATCTACTTCCCAGAGCAGCTATTCCTTTCGGTAGGATTTTCCCTTTAACGGAGGTGGAACAGGGGGCCCTGAAGGACTACATCGATGAGAACCTTTTAAAGGGGTTCATTCACCCCTCTACGTCGCCAGCAGGCGCAGGCATTTTCTTTGTAGAAAAGAAGGACCATACCCTCAGGCCATGTGTGGACTACCGTGAACTAAATAAGGTCACCATTAAAAATCGTTATCCTCTTCCTCTGGTACCAGAGTTGTTCCAAAGATTGGGAGCTGCCGTTATTTTCACTAAGCTTGACCTCCGGGGAGCCTATAACCTGGTCCGAATCAAGGAGGGCGATGAGTGGAAAACCGCCTTCCGCTCCCGGTTCGGACATTTCGAATATTTAGTGATGCCCTTCGGGCTGTGCAATGCCCCTGCCACCTTCCAGTATTTAATTAATGATGTTCTTCGGGACTTTTTAGATCTCTTTGTGATTGCTTATTTAGATGACATACTAATCTTCTCTTCCTCCCTTGACTCTCATCGCAGGCATGTCAGAAGTGTGTTAGACCGGCTTCGGCAGCATAAACTATATGCGAAGGCTGAGAAATGCGAGTTTGAGCGGGCGAGCATAGCATTTCTGGGATTAATCATCTCTGGCGAAGGCATCAGGATGGACCCACAGAAGATCACCGCAATCTTGGCCAGTGGATAAGAAGGGAATCCAACGGTTCGTTGGATTCGCCAACTTTTATCGTAAATTCATCCGGGGGTTCTCCGCCATCATTGCACCCATTACTCAGCTAACCAAGCAAGGTACCCGCTTCCACTGGTCCCCTGAGGCCCAAAAGGCCTTTGAGGATCTCAAAGGGCTCTTCACCTCTGCATCCATCTTAAAACACCCAGATTCCTCCCTACCATTTGTACTTGAGGTAGATGCTTCTGAGGTTGCAGTAGGGGCAATAGGGGCAATATTGTCACAGAGGCAAGGAACCAAGGCTTTGCTTCATCCGGTGGCTTTCTTGTCTCGCAAATTATCTGCGGCAGAAAAGAACTATGACGTGGGAGACCGGGAACTCTTGGCGATTAAGTCCGCCCTGGAAGAATGGAGGTACTTACTTGAAGGTGCTGCTCACCCGATCTTAGTATTCACCGACCATAAGAACTTAGAGTACCTGAAAACTGCAAAAAGACTAAAACCACGACAAGCCAGATGGGCCCTGTTTTTTTCCCGGTTCTCCTTCCATGTGACATACCGCCCCGGTGCCAAGAACACTAAACCTGACGCCTTGTCCCGAATGTTTCATGGATCCAAAGAACTCTCCTCACCCGATACAATCCTCGCTTCTGGGAATTTTCTCCTACTTCAGGAGGACCTACTCTCCCGGATCAGACAAGCCACCACTAGACAGGAACCCTCTCCTGAACTGGATCTGCAAACCAAGGATGGATTACTCTGGCACCAAGACAGGATATTCATACCAGAAGAACTAAAGATAACCGTGCTAGAGCTCTGCCACGATCATGCCCTTGCTGGGCACTTTGGCGTGGCTAAGACCACTGAGTTGGTACAACGTACCTTCTGGTGGCCTCGACTACGCGAGGATTGCAGGAGGTTCGTGGAGTCCTGTACTACATGTATCCGGAATAAAGGGTCCAGATCCAAAGCCTGGGGACTACTGAAGCCCTTACCCGTTCCAGAGAGACCGTGGAAAATGCTTTCTATCGACTTCATAGTTGAACTCCCCCCAGCTGAGAATCACACCACCATCTTTGTGATTGTGGACCGTCTGTCCAAGATGGCACATTTTGTTCCTATGAGAGGGACCCCCTCGGCCCCGGAAACTGCACAAATGTTCATTAAAGAAGTCGTCAGGCTCCACGGGGTACCTGCTAATATAGTCTCCGATCGGGGGGTACAATTTACCTCCCGGTTCTGGAGGTCCCTCTGCAAGACTCTGGGAATAGAGCTATCATTCTCTTCGGCTTACCACCCTCAAACCAACGGACAGACTGAGAGAACAAATCAGACCCTCGAGCAATATTTGCGTTGTTTCTCCTCCTTTGCTCAGAATGACTGGCTCTCCCTGCTTCCGCTAGCGGAGTTCTCCTACAATAACTCCATCCACTCCGCAACTAACCAGACCCCATTTTTTGCGAACTTTGGGTTTCACCCCACATTTCTGCCCAACTCTCTCCCTGAGTGCTCAGTGCCCGCAGTTCTGGAAAAAGTGAATTTCTTCTCCTCTAACAACCAGCTTCTACGCGAAGCCATGGCAAGAACTCAGGAGTATAACAAGACGGTCTACGACAGGAGGAGACGGGGTGAATTAGCGCTGGCACCGGGCGACCAAGTATGGCTTTCCACCATCAATCTAAGATTGGCTTGCCCGTCCAAGAAATTAGGCCCCAAGTTTCTAGGGCCTTTTCCTATCAAAAGGAAAATCAACGAGGTGGCCTACGAGCTGGAGCTCCCCGACTCCCTGAGGGTCCACCCTGTTTTTCATGTTTCTCTATTGAAACCGTCAGTCTCCAACCCATTCCCAGGTCGGACCCCGACTCGCCCTGATCCCGTCATCATAGACGGGGAACAGGAATTCGAGGTAGAAGCTATTTTAGACGCACGAAGAAGAAATAGCCAGAGTCAATTTTTAATAAAATGGAAGGGTTACGGACCAGAGGAGAACTCCTGGGAACCCGAAGAGAACATTCACGCCAAAGACCTGATACAAGCCTTCAGGAGGTCTCACCCCGAGAAGTTTGCTCCTAGGGGCATCCGGAGGCTGCCCCTTGGGGGGGGCAATGTCATGGAAACCCTGTCAGGAACAGACGCCCTGGACTTCCTGGTTCCCGCCCCCGCAGGTGACGCCCGAAGGGCTATTTAAACTCCTCACTTGCAGACAGTCCCTGCTGTCTGCTCTACAGCGTTTATCCCAAGTGACCTGATCTGCCTTGTTTACCTGTATCTGACCCGGCTTCCTGTGACCCTCCTGCTATCTGCCTGTACCTGACCATCGGCCTGTTTTCTGACTTCGGTATTGCCTGATCCTTTTGTGCCTCGCTGCCTGCCAGTTTACCCGACCCCGGCTTGTCTGACGATCCTGCCTGACCTTGGCTCTTGTTCACCTGCTGCTGCCTAGTGGTTCCAGTTTACCTGCTGTGCCTCCCGGTCCGGGTCATCTGCTGAGTTCCTGGTTCCTGTCTGCTCATCTGCTGGTTCCTGTCTGCTCATCTGCTGGTTCCTGTTCACCTGCTGCTGCCTAGTGGTTCCAGTTTACCTGCTGTGCCTCCCGGTCCGGGTCATCTGCTGAGTTCCTGGTTCCTTTCTGCTCATCTGCTGGTTCCTGTCTGCTCATCTGCTGGTTCCTGTCTGCTCATCTGCTGGTTCCTGTTCACCTGCTGCTGCCTAGTGGTTCCAGTTTACCTGCTGTGCCTCCCGGTCCGGGTCATCTGCTGAGTTCCTGGTTCCTGTCTGCTCATCTGCTGGTTCCTGTCTGCTCATCTGCTGGTTCCTGTCTGCTCATCTGCTGGTTCCTGTTCACCTGCTGCTGCCCAGTGGTTCCAGTCTACCTGCTGTGCCTCCTGGTCCGGGTCATCTTCTGAGTTCCTGGTTCCTGTCTACTCACCTGCTGTAGTTCCTGGTTCCTGTCCACTCACCTGCTGTAGTTCCTGGTTCCTGCCTCCTCACCTGCTGGTTCCTGATCACCTGCGGTAGTTCTTGATCCTGCCAGGCACTCGTACCCCTTCCACCTCCGTGCTTCCTGTTATACCACCAGGGGCCGCCGGTGGGAGCCGTAAGGGAGGCCTCCCTCTGCTAACCGGGCTCGTCACCGTCAGGTACGTGACAGCCATGCCGTGTTTGCGCTGGTGTGTTTGGGGGACAGAAGCCACACTGGGGCAGAGGTCCTGTCTGCTCTGCAGGGCCAGGCCGAGAGGTGGTTGACGCCACGCCAGCTTAAGCCAGGAATGGTGGTTTGCGACAATGGCACCAACCTCCTCTCCGCCCTCCGACAGGGACAACTGACCCATGTGCCCTGTGTGGCTCACGTCCTTAACCTGGTGGTGCAGCGGTTCTTGGGCAGGTACCCGGGCTTACAGGATGTCCTGAGGCAGGCCAGGAAAGTCTGTGTGCATTTCCGCAGATCTTATAATGCCAGTGCTCGCCTGGCTGAGCTGCAAAAGGAGTTGAACCTGCCCAAGAACCGCCTTATATGTGACATGCCCACCAGGTGGAACTCAACGTTGGCCATGCTGCAGCGGCTGCACACGCAGCAGAGGGCCATCAATGAGTACCTGTGCGACTACGGCACCAGGACAGGGTCAGGGGAGCTTGGTTTTTTTCTCCACGCCAGTGGGGCATGATCAGGGATGCATGCACTGTCCTGGCACCATTTGAGGAGGCCACGAGGATGGTGAGCTGTGACAGTGCATGCATCAGTGACACTGTACCTCTTGTCCACCTGTTGGAGCACACGCTGCGTGGAATAATGGACAGGGCACTTGAGGCAGAACAGAGGCAGGAAGAGGAGGACTTCCTTGCCTCTCAAGGCCCCCTTTACCCAGACAGTGTTCCTTCTGTCCCACCCATCGCACAGGAAGAGGAGGAGGAGGAGGAGGAGGAGGAGGATTGTGTCAGCATGGAGGTGGAGCCTGGCACTCAGCAGCATCAACAGCAGCAGTCTTTTAGGGATGATTTACAGTCCCAAGAAACCCGTGGACTTGTACGTGGCTGGGAGGAGGTGGCTGCGGATCATGTCGTCCTTAGTGACCCAGAGGACTCCGGACCGAATGCCTCAGCTAACCTACGCTGCATGGCCTCCCTGATCCTGCAAAGTCTGCGGAAGGATCCTCGTATTCTTCGGATCAAGGAGAGGGACCATTACTGGCTGGCCACTCTCCTTGATCCACGGTACAAGGGTAAGGTTGCGGACCTTATGTTACCGTCGCAGAGGGAGCAGAGGATGAGACAACTCCGGGAGGCCTTGCAGAAAGGTCTGTGCAACGCGTTCCCAGAGACTGGGAGGTTACAAACTCCTGGTCCTGGACAACGAGTTGCTGAGGCTTCGGCCAGTCAAAGAAGGAGCGGTGGGGAAGGTGGCCGTCTGACCGATGCGTTCAGACAATTCTTTAGTCCGCAGCCCCAAAGTATGATCGGTTCCAGCAACCATCGCCAGCGTCTGATAAACATGGTGCAGGAATATCTAGGGGCAAGGTCAGACTTGGACACCTTCCCCACCGAAAATCCTCTGGCTTACTGGGTCTTGAGGATGGATCACTGGCCAGAGCTTGCACAGTATGCAATTGAGCTACTGGCCTGTCCTGCATCCAGCGTTCTTTCGGAACGCACATTCAGTGCTGCTGGAGGATTTGTCACGGATCACAGGGTGCGCCTGTCCACCGACTCGGTTGATCGACTGACTTTCATCAAGATGAACCAGTCTTGGATCACCACCAGCTACCACACACCTGATGCTGATATAACAGACTAATTGATTTTAACATGTCACATCCCTTCAAGACTGATGCTGAGTGCCTGTGCTGTTATGTTGACTGGCTATCCTCCTCCTCCGAGTCCTCAATGATACGATTGATGATAGCTTGGAAGATCATTTTTGTTTATGGGTGCCGCCACCAGTGCCTAACGCCCAATTTTTCAGCCCCTGTTTAACAGGGGCGTGTAATTACAATTTTTGAAGCAATACTTTGCAACAGGGCTCATTGCTGTGCTCCAAGTACAGTATCTGTGAGGGGTTGAAGTGTTGTGCCACCAGTGCCTAAGGCCCAATTTTTCAGCCCCTGTTCAAAAGGGGCATGTAATTACAATTCTTGATCTAATAATTCACAGCAGGGCCCATTCCTGCACCCACCAAGAGTAACTCTGAGGGCTTACAGTGTTGTGGCAACACCACCACCACCACCACCACCACGAAAGGCCCAATTTTTCAGCCCCTGTTCAACAGGGGCATGCAATTACAATTCTTGATCTAATAATTCACAGCAGGGCCCATTGCTGCACCCACCAAGAGTAACTGTCAGGGCTTACAGTGTTGTGGCACCAGCACCACCATCAAAGGCCCAATTTTTACTACCACTGTTCAACAATTATATGTAATTACAATTCCTGATATAATAGTTGACAGCAGGGCGTTCCAGCACCAACCAAGAGTAACTGTGAGTGCTTACAGTGTTGTGCCAACACCAACAACTAAGGGGCCTATTTCTGCAGAGTATATACGGCAGGTCCCTACTTTCAAACATCCAACTTACAAACGACTCCTACTTGCAAACGCAAGAAGACAACAGGAAGTGAGAGGAAATCTACCCCTAGGAAGGAAAATTCTCTCCTGTAAGAATTAATATGGGAGAAAGGTGTCTCCTCTGTACTGATGCTTTATCACCAATCCTTGTTTCAAGAAAAACACCACATTTCAAAAACAGTTGTCATTGGGACGGAAAGTGAGGTGAAATGTTCTGAACAGGGGCACAGACAGCAAAACAAATGTTACAGGGGTGATAACCCTTACCTATGTTTTCCAAAAAGTTTAAAAATAGATTTTTGGGCTGGAGCTACACTTAAACAATGTACCTGTTCAAAATTACAAACAGATTCTACATAAGAACAAACCTACAGTCCCTGTCTTGTATGCACCGCCTGTATACGGCTGTTCAGAGTATATAGGGCCTTTTTTATTTTATGTGCGGGGTTCCCCTTAATATCCATACAAGACCCAAAGGGGCTGGTAATGGGCTGGGGTGGGGGGGGGGGGGGTCATGGGGTAGCTATGCCATTTTTCTTAAAGATTTTCATCCATATTACCGGGACCAGACATTACATTAAAGCCGCAAGCAGTTTTAAATGGCTTTTTTTTCCTTTAGAAGTGTCATTTTGTGCAGGGACAGTTCTAAACACGGGAAACACGTGGCACTTCACAGGCATACTTTAGACACCCCCCAGGTACGATATTTAAAGGAATATTTGACTTTTTTTTTTTCACTTTATGCATCATTAAAATGACTGCTCCCGAAAAACGAACGTTTTTAAAACTTCTTTTTGCATTGATACATGTCCCCTGGTGCAGAACCCGGGTTCCCAAACCCTTTTTAGGACAATAACATGCATAATAGTCGTTATAATTAGCACTTTAGAATTCGAACGTTCGCATCCATTGTATTTAATAGGGTTCTAATGTTCGTACGAACTTTCGGTCCGTTCGCGGGTTCTGGTGCGAACCGAACCCGGGGGTGTTCGGCTCATCGCTACCTGCCACGTTGCCTGTCACCAGATGCGGAATGTCACTTCCCACATTACCTGCCATGTTGCCTGTCACCAGATGCAGAATGTCACTTGCCACATCACCTGCCACGCTGCCTGTCACCAGATGTGAATTGTCAATTGCCACGTCACCTGCCATGTGGCCTGCCACCAGATGCGGAATGTCACTTGCCACGTCACCTGCCATGTTGCCTGTCACCAGATGCGGAATCTCACTTGCCACATCACCTGCCACGATGCCTGCCACAAGATGCGGAATGTCACTTGCCACATCACCTGCCACGTTGCCTGTCACCAGATGCAGAATGTCACTTGCCACGTCACCTGCCACGTTGCCTTTTACCAGATGCGGAATGCAATTTGCCACGCTGCCTGCCACAAGATGCGGAATGTCACTTGCCATGTTGCCTGTCACCAGATGCGGAATGTCACTTGCCACATCACCTCTCACCAGATGCGAATTGTCACTGCATTGGTGGCAGCACTAGTCCATGTGGTGGGTGCCGAGCGAAGGCAGAAGAGCAGTGATGCGGGGGGCGGTGAGAGATGATGTCATCTCTCTGCTCCCCGCGCACATCCGACATTGAGGCTGAAAGGGTGGAAGAACAGCGATGCGGGGGGGGGGGTCGGTGGGAGATGATGTCATCTCTCTGCTCCCCACGCACCTCCGACATTGACACTGAAAGGGCAGAAGAGCAGCAATGCGGGGGGCGGAGAGAGATGATGTCATCTCTGCTTGCATGCCTGCTCGCTCGCTTATCTCTTCCACCCTGAGCTAATATCCCCGCCGCCCGGCTCTCTCATACCGGCCGCCGGCTCTCTCATGCCACCCACCCACACCCGTGGCCAGTCTGTAGTAAGGCCACGGCCCGGTAGTGGGCCGCGGCCCGGGGGTTGACGACCCCTGGTGTACAGAATGCCTCCAGTTTGCCATATTGTATTGCATTTTTCAGAAATTTACAGCACTGCAGATTGAAAAGGAAAGGTCATTTTTAATGACATTTAATTGCAATATGACTTGTGCCACAATTGAATATATATATATATATTTTTTTCTCTTTACTATTTTTTTCTAAATGAAGCTGCCAACAAAGGAATATAAATACTTATCTTTCCCGCTGCCTGCCCCACTGAACACTGCTCTTGTAAGGAGAAGTGATCCCTTGAAGTCTTTCTCAAAAAGCAACCATGCTGGGAGTGCCAATATCCTGGTCCCCGGCTGCGCTCAGTGGTTCTTCCTGCTGCCTTTCCTGTTAGTACAGAACACAACACTGACATGGAGGCTAGTGGGGGGAACCACTAAGCATGGTTGGAAACAAGGTGATCAACATTTGTGGAAGTGTCGCTTTCTGAAGAAGACTTTGGGTGATGATATCTTCTAAACGGAGTGGTGTTCTGCACTGCAGGCTCAAGGAGCAAAAAAGGTAAGTATTTCTCTCTGATTTTGCAAGGAAAAATTTTGGCAGCAGGGTTACAATAATTGTATAACTAACTAGCTAGTCTTCATAACAAGTCATCAATATTTTATCATGAATTACTCTGTCTTTAACCTATACCCCACTTACTTTGTACCTTTTGTGGTTGATATCTAAATCTTGAACAAATATTTAAAAAAATCTTAGTACGCTAAAACTGTAAACAATGGTGAACTCCAATAAAAGACTGTGATAAGGGCTGTTTTATTACACAGTTCACATCATTTTGAATTTCAGAGAAGATATACAGAAAATCATGCTAAAAAGAGGCTTAAGTTGAGATAACTGACAAAGACTTTATGGAAAGGTCAGACATACAGCTATATAGAACTCATCCCGCCTCAAGCATGCATTTTATTTTCATTGTTGAGTTGCAGGTGCCATATTAGTTCTGTGTCACAGTCTGAAATAATGTAAAACCTCTTGTCCCTCTCCTGGTTTTGACCTTGGCATGTCCACGGATCTGTTCTTGTCTCCTGTCCTGTGTATGACCTTGGCTTGCCTGACCACATCTCTGATCTTCTGCCGACTGACCTCCAGCTCTCTGACCTTTGCTACAATCCCTGACTACGCCTCCTGTCTTGTCATGTCTGCTGTGATCCACCCAAGGTACCCTCTTGCTGTTACTACCTGCAGTCCTTACCCGTTGCTCCAGCCTGCAAGACTTACCTGCTGCAACCTGCTTCCTGCTCTGTGCAGTCTGCACAACCACCAGTTCTCCTGAGTCCTGCTGCTCCATCATCTGGTATCTATCTGCAGGGAGTCACCACACCAGCATCTCTCACCTGTGGCACAGCCGGCCCATCATTGCTTCTTTGTGCTTAGTGTTACCTGTTTCAACTTTCAGGGACACCGAGCACTCAGCCGCAATGAGAGCCCTTTCAGAATTTCAGCTTTAGGACCAGGTATGTTACAGACTCCCTACCGCAACCTTTAAGATAAAAAGTTTATTGAGCATAATGAAAAAAAGAGACATACAAATACAAAGTGCAACAGGCACTATCCATAAGGTGGATGTACTGACATATTCATATTGAATGTAAAACATTGAAGGTCAGAGTAACATAGAATACCTGTTTTTTATATAACAGAATATATTACACACATGGGGGAACATCGAACAGCCCAGTGCATGTCAACATAACCAGGAGTGTCTTCAGGGGGGGGGGGGGCATTGGAAAAAGGGACATGAGGATAAGTATACACAATGAACTGTGGAGGAATTTTCCAATTTTAGGTGAGGATTCATTCCTCAACAGTGCAGGTGGAGGGGCCTTCCAACCACCTGTCCTAGATTTTGTGGAATTTATTCGGGCAGCCCCTGTGCAAGTACAGTACTTTATTATAGGAGAGGGTAACATTGATGGCCCTAATCCACTGTTGGATAGTTGGGGGCGACTCTTTAATCCAGGTCCTGGCTATTTGCCTTCTAGCTAGGAACAGAGATTCTTGTAAAAAGATATTTAGGTGTTTGTCCTCCTCAGAGATGGTGAGGAGGCCCAGTAGACACATAGAGTCAGGGGGGGAACCCATACTGTCATGGAGGAATTTGACCACCTGTGACCAGTATCCTTGAAGAGAGGGACAGGGCCATAGTAGGTGATAAAATGTGCCCCTAGGATCTCCACACCTGGGACATGCTGGGCTGTGCTCCGGCCTATATTTGTTAAATAGGACCTATGGAGGATGTAGAGATGAGTGAGACAGTCAGACAACTTAGGGGACACTGATTTGCAAATGGCTAGCACCTCTTCCTAGTCCTCACCCGGCATGTCTCCCAAATCCGTCTCTCACCGGGATTTCAATCAATAGTGTCAGCACAGTGGTGTAATGGTTAGCACTTTCACCTGGCAGCAAAAGGGTCGCTGGTTCGAATCCCAGCCACAACACCATCTGCCTGGAGTTTTCATGTTCTCTCTGTGTCTGTGTGGGTTTCCTCTGGGTACTCCGGTTTCCTCACACACTCCAAAAGACCGGCTGGTAGGCACTAAGCGCCTTGAGGCGATTTAGTTCACATTTGTAGTGCTATACAAGTCATTCATTCATACATAAGCTAGGGCAGTGACAACGGATAATCTAAGGTGGTTGTAAAACTGCAGTGGTCATTTTTTAACAAAGTGAAAGGTTTGCAGCACAGGCAGCAGGACAGATGAGTGGTTAAGCAGAAGTAAAGTACCTCTTGGAAAAATTGCTAGGGTTTTTTTTCAATCATCTGGGAGGCTTGTCTGGAGATGGTTTGAACATCAATCATCATCCAAGGAAATGGAGGGGAGAAAATTCAGTTCCCAGAGGGGGAGCGTACTGGCTGCTGGCAAAACCTGCCAGCTCCAGGTGGATGCCAAGGCTGGATGGTGGTCAGCAGGATGGATAGAAAGGCAACCTGTGTGATGTAAATGGCCCAGAGGGAACAACAAAGCTGAGCAGGGTCCATATTCTCAGCGTGCCTATGCGCCTTCTGTGATGTCACTGCTGTGCCAGAGATGAAGGGGAAAGGTGTCCTGAAGTCAGTTGTGTAAGCATCCACTGTTCTGTTGCCGTGACTTAGGTGTTTCACGAGCATGCGCTTTGTCAAAGTCCAACTTTTCCCCTTCATCTCCGGCACAGCAATGACGTCACAGAAGGCGCATAGGCGCACAGAGAATATCAACCTTGCTCAGCTTGGTTGTTCTCTCTGGGGCCGTTTACATCACACAGGTTGCCTTTCTATCCATCCTGCTGACCACCATCCAGCCGTGGCATCCACCTGGAGCTGGCAGGTTTTGCCACCAGTCAGTACGCTCCCCCTCTGGGAACGGAATTTTCTCCCCTCCATTTCCTTGGATGGTGATTGATGTTCAAACCATCTCCAGACAAGCCTCCCGGATGATTGTTTCCCCCCCCCCCCCCTATCCACTCTGAGGTCACTGGTAACGTTCACATCCATTTATTTTAAACTTCGACAGTTCAACCATTTTTTTTTACTTTATGGAATAAATAGCATTGTTTATGCGCACAGTACTACGTTGGAATTTATTTGATCATTCTTTCAGAGCGCTGCATTTTGTGTTTTTTCTGTTGGTTTATAAAGCCTATGTCTTTGAGTGCTCTTTATTTAGGTCTGCTGAAGTATTTCTTCTAAAGATTAAGGAAAGCTATATTCATTTCAGCAGTGCAAAGAGCAATGATGGTGTATGCAGCGCAGCATATGGCATATAATCAGCTTTCAGTTTTCTGTACTCAGATTAGTTAAGTGCAATAGTAGTTTTCAAAAGAAAGATTGTGCAGAAGTGGGATTATTGCATTTTGTTTCTGCTCTCTGGTTAAAGGCTAAGAATCTATAACTGCTATTCCTCTGTCAGCTTTACTGATTTTTCAGGATCAGAAAATGAATGTTTGGCTCCCCCTAGCTGCAAAATGCAAAAGTATATTTTACAAACAAGTGAACCTCAGGTGTACATAAAAGTAGAACCGTAGCAGGCTATGAACTCATATAAATATTTACATATTCTTAACAAGCAGTAAATAAGATCTAAGGGCCTGTTCACACTGCAGTGCGTGTGAATCACATCCGAACTCTGACATCGCAGCAGTGTGAACCGGCCCTAAAGCTGAAGGTGGTTCCAAAGTTAAAACATTTTTTTTTACTTTAATGCATTCCCCGCATTAAGGTAAAAAACGTTATATCACTTGCTGTGTGCTCGCTTACCTGACACCACTCTTGATCCAGCGCTGTCACCACCAGCAGCCCTACTCTCCTCTATTCCTACATTCACTGGCTTGACTGAGACGAGTGGGAGAAATTGGTTCCTGCTGCTGTCTGTCAAATCCTGTGAGGATGGAGCGGGGGAGGGGGGGGCAAGCCGCACTGTGTGTGTCTATGGATGCACATAGCCTGACTTGGGAGCACACCCCTCATGTGTGCCCCCCCATAGCTCACAGTTTGTTATGGGGGCACATGTAGAAGAGCAGGAGCGGACATTGCTAGGGGGGACCCCATTGCAGAGATCAGGTGAGAGCCCATTCACACAGGGGCGGCACGACTTGTCCCGCGACTCTGCCGGGCGATCTGAAGACGACTTCAAAGGTGACTTGCAAAATGACTTCTGTATTGAAGTCAATGGAAGTCACCTTGAAGTCGTCTTGAAGTAGTACAGGAACCTTTTTCTAAGTCGGAGCGACTTGAGTCGCTCCTATTAGAACGGTTCCATTGTACAGAACGGGGCGCGACTTGTCAGGCGGCTGAGTCGCCTGACGAGTCGCCCCTGTGTGAATGGGGTCTAAGTATAACATGTTTATTATTTTGATTTAAAAATGTGTCTTTACAACCGCTTGAAGTCCAGGTAGAATCAAAAGATACAAGTTAATTTAGCTTTATATATTAAAGTGTATGTCAGGGCAAAAAATAAAATAAAAAATTGCTATACATCTTTGCAATACATGCACATTTCCCCATGATTTATCCCTTCGAAGACCCTGCAAGTACATAAAAATACCCGTTTATCTGCAGGAAATAAACTCGGCTCCTAAGTCCTGAGTGGCATCAGCCCCGCTAAGTTGTCTTTTACTACTGAAACTACTGAATCATGACCCCTTTTCTCATCTCCAAAAAATAAGCACGAATTTATAGACATGTGCAATTCGTTTAGTTCCAAATTATTTTTTTAACGAATTTAGACAAATTTGTTAATTCGGCCCGATGGTATATTACCCTTGACAAGGCACACAATTATTAAAGCGAGACATCATAACTATGCTGGAGGGGGTGTGTAGAACTTGGGACTATGGCCCATATATGGTGGACATGCCCCAAAATTAAAAAATACTGGGGAGAGATTAGGCAAATAATCACAGAGATAACGAACATAGAAGTCCCAGACGATCTGTGGGGATGTCTGTTCCATGGGGTTAGAATACCAACTAAGCAATACACTAGAACTTTTCTACCCCAGCTCTTAAATGCTGCCAAAAGCCTAATAGCTAGACATTGTCAAGAACCGAAAAGACATGCAGTAAAGAACTGGTGTAAAAAAAATAAAAAATTATAGCCTAGAGTACCTGAGGTTTAGCGATGAGGCGGGAATGAAGAGAGGTGGAAGGAATGGTATAAAGATTCTTTAAGATTTGCAGAATGGATGGGAGCATTACCATAAAAACTTAATACAATAAAAAAAAAAAAAAGGGGGTTAAGAGCAGAAAATAAAAAGTAATGGAGGGAGAAGTGATTAAAAGTCTGGGATAGATCCGGTGCGAGAAAGGAAGAGGGTTACGATTCACGGAGGAGGGGGTGGGATGGGGGGTTGGGGGGAGATAGGAAAAGGTGGGGGGGGGGGGTGGGTGATCTAGATTTGTATTTTGAATTTTATATGTGATGTGGTGATGAGAGGGGTTTCTCGTCTAATGTAATGTTTTATGAAGAAAATTAATAAAGAAATTAAAAAAAAAAAATGAAATATCCGAATTTCAGGATTTTCAAATTTCCGAATTTTTACGAATATTCGTAAATTCGAAAATTCGACATTTTGTAAATTCATAAATTCAAAAATTAGGAAATTCAGAAACTCGAAATTCTAAAATCCCAAAATTCTAAATTTAGAAAATTCGAAAATCCAAAAGTTCAAAATGTCAAAAATTCGGAAATTAAAAAATTCGGAAAATTTGGAAATTTTTAAATCTGAAAATTCGGAAATTTGGAAATCCAAAAAATAATAATGAAAATCCGAAAATTCAAAAGAACGAAAATCCGAAAATTCAAAAACCCCAAAATTTTTAAATCTAAAATAATAACTAACTAATAATAACTTAACTATTACTAACTATTAAATTATAGGTATTGGAATTTACTTTCAAATTTGGCTTAGGGCCAGTTCACACCATAGAAACGCAATCCGGATGCGTTCCAGGTGCTTTTTTGCATGCACGTTTTTGACGCGTTTTTGATGCGTTCCAGTGTGTTTCTGGTACGTTTTTAATGCAGTCCAGTGCTTTTTTTCACCCCTCTTTTTTATTAACCTTAGATAAGGACAAGTGTGTTCCAGTGCGTTTTTGGTGCATTTAGGTGCGTGCCGGTGCGTTCCAGTGCGTTTTTGATGCGTTTTACAGCGTTCCAGTACAGTCCAGTGCAGGTAAAATGCAGCATGTTCTAAGTTTTTTTCTGGAACTGGAACGCATTGGAACTGCAAGCACTGGTGTGAACTATGCCATTGAAAACAATATAACCTACTTTCCATGCATTTTTGATGCAGAAAAAAAAACGCACTGGACTGCATGTGGTGGGAACTGGCCCTTAGTGAACGTAACGAACACGAATTTATCCGAAGTTACGAATTATCCGTAATAACGAATGCCATATCTAAACGGATGGAACGTAACGAATTAATAATAATAATAAATAACAATAATAATATTAAAAACTGATTATTATTATTTATTATTATTTCATTCCATTCCATTTGTTTCGAAGCGGCAATCTTTATCTCGGAACTTTTATTTGTAACTTCAGATAAATTCGTATTCGCTGCGTTCACTAACAGCCAAATTTGAAAGGAAATTTCAATACCTATAATTTGATAGTAAGTTATTATTACCGGTAGTTAGTTAGTTATTATTTAGATTTTTGGGATTTTCGTTCTTTCTAATTTTCAGATTTTCCTTTCCTATTTTCGGATTTTAGAATTTTTGGATTTTCCAATTTCTGAATTTTCCAATTTCCGAATTTTCAAATTTTGGAATTTCCAAATTCCGAATTTTCAAATTTCTGAATTTCCAAATTTTCAAATTTCCAAATATCCGAATTTTCAAAATTTCAAATTTCCAAATTTTTGAATTTTTTAATTTCTGAATTCTGAATTTCCAAATTTTACGAATTTTCGAAAAAAGACAAAAAGCGAATTAAAACGAAAATGAACACATTTTTTGGACAGTGCACATGTCTACTAATTTAGAATCTAGGAAGGCGAATCAGGCCCCTTAAAGGGGTAGCAAAAATAAAATATGTGATATAATGCAACTTACCAATCCTTAAATGTGGTGCATTATGTTTTCTTTTTTAGACTTTTTTTTTTCTTTTGGTGATCAGGCCATATCATGGCGTCGGGTGTGATGACCTCACTGGTGGGTCGAGCTTGAGAAAGGAGCGTGCCTTGTGTCCAATTGACCAGTGCGCATGCTCAGAAACATCGCCGCGACCCACCAGTTACGTCATCACGCCCGACGGCGCATTCCAGCCCTCACCATCGACAATGAGCTGAATCCAAGCCTTGTTTTCACCTCTCTGGCTACAGAGATCCTGCCGGTCAGGATACCCCTCCCCAGGCTCAGATAGCTGTGCGAGCGCTGTTGCCCTGGGATGGACGCCACGCCAGTGTGGATGGACATGTGCCTTACCTTCCTAACGTCTATGAAAGTGTATAATGCACCTGTATTATATTAAAATGTTAGAGTTCTAACTTAGAGGTGCCTGTTTCTCTTCCATGTGTCCATTGATGCCTGCCAACATAAAAAGAAGGATGAGGAGGATCTGTTCCTCATCCATCTGGTGGATCGGATGACAGTTGGAATGAAACAGACAAGCGACCTGTTTCCAACCAACAGCTCAAAAAGGACAGCGGGCTGTGTCCATGTCCGCTCTGCATCAGTGGATCTGTCATTCTGCTCAGCTGGGATAAGTGGAGTGGCATTTGAAGTGAGAAAAATCACCCAACAAAATGTATATTTATAAAATATGCTAAATGCAAATAAATAAATCATAACTGGTGCTTCAAATCATATGCCATATACCCATACACCCATACATATCATCAATTGCAATAATACATAATGTACCACGTGAATTAAATAAATAAACAAATTCTATTTGACATTAGTATAAAAATAAGAAACACAAAAACAAACCTCCAAATTTGAACAAAGCAATATATTGCAAACAAATGACAGTGTACATAAATTACATCTTCTAATATCCTTGTGTAATATGAGAAGTCATAAATATACCGGTACACTGGTGCCAAAACCATTGTGACCTCCTTCTTCCCCAGTGGGCACACAGTCACCATCTTAGATAGACCTTTGTGTCAAAAGAAGCATGTCCCCTTTAATACCACGACAGGACTAACTTTATAGACACATTCAGCTCACTAGATGCAGAGATCTCCCAGTATGATGATGAACTCAATAAAGAAAAAAGGACACCATAGTGCTCTCCATAAGATCCAACAGCTTTATTATAAAGATAAAAAAAATTACACTCACTTGTTTTAAAACAATCAGGCTCATCTAGTAACTGCAAGAAAACATCTCAATCTCTCAAGGACTGGTTCAGTGCAAATTCTCACCACCCACAGAGCGTGATTCCCTGCAGGCAGTCCTAGACAGCACCTCCCACTTGCACAATCTTCTTGTCCTGCCCAACTAGTTTCGTCAATCTTAAACCACAGTGCCCTGGTTTTCTGCACTCACCGACATTGCAGCAACATGCTTTTCTGCACTCACAAATATTGCAACAAAGCACTTTTCTGCACTCTCGAACATTGCGACAATGCATTTTCAGCACCTGCCAACATTGCAACAACATGCAGTTTTGCACTTGCCAACACCGCAAAGATGTGCACCTCTGTATTAACTAACACTATGCATCCATGCATTTATGCACTAGCCAAGAAAACAGCCACGCGCATGTTTGCACTTGCTGATACAACAGCAGCGCATACTTCTGCACTCATTGACACTGCATCGACAAGACCTTTTGCACTCACCAAAACCGTAATGATAAGCTGTTTTGCACTTTACCACACTGATATGCACATTTGCATTTGCTGGTATCACACTTCTGCACTAACCAACACTGCAATGACGCACACTTTTGCACACAACAGTGCACACAACACACGTTTGTCTGTATTCATCCCGTTCAACAAACAGGCACACTTTTGCTAGTCTATCTATACTTTATATAAAATACCATTCTCATAATATAGAAGAGCAGCCAGGGAAAACGGTGGCAGTCACATTACATTTACTCCTACATTACACTAGTTTTAGGCAATAATTCACTATTAGACATGTGCAATTCGTTTAGTTACGAATTCGTTATTCGTCAAAATTAGTTATATTCATTAATTCGTAAACATACAAATGAACGAATGGTTTACTAAAATTACCAACGAATTATCGAAAAGAACGAATATGCAAAACAACGAAAATACGAAATTATTAAATTAGAAACAGCGAAAATACGAAAGAGTGAAAAAACGAAAACATAGAAACAACGAAAATACCGAACAAAGATTCAAAATAACGAAAATCAAAATGAACAAAAACTCTAAATTACGAATATTCGGAAAACGAAATCAAAACAACGAAAATAGCGAACAAAGATTCAAAATATCAAAATGAACGAAAAAAAACAAAAAACAAAATTACAAATATTCGGAAAACGGAAATCAAAACAACGAATTCGTTAGTTCTGAAATATTTCTGGACGTTGGCCAATAAGCTTGTCCCTTCCCCTGAAGAGGTTGTCCCTTCCCCCAATGAGCTTGTTTCTTATTCCCTTGTGTGTTTTTCTGTGTTAGACTGCAGTGCATTTCATCCAGAGTCCAGATAGGGTGTGGTTGGGTAGGTGGCACTGTTTTGGTGGATTTGTGAGTTGAGTTGTGACTTGTGAGAGAGAAATTCTTTGTTTCTTAAGCATACTGTCATGGATATGCAGTAGTGTTTGTCTGTCAGCTTACCTTCCTTCCCATGTGTTCATCTTAGAGGCCTGAGCCCTTTCACCTGGCTTCCTTTATAATCTCCTCCCAGCCAGACTCCACCCCAGGCCCTATCACAGAACACTATATTAACCTGTGCACTGCAAGCCTGCTTTGCTGATCAACGTGTTTGTTAGGCATTGTGTGTTTGGGTTCCTGCCTGCCGTGTGCTACGTCTGTCTCTCTGTTACATATTTGGCTTGTCCCCGACTATCCCTGTCTGCTCGTGACCCTTGACCTTCGGCTCGTTCTTTCGTTATCCTTGTCTGCTTGTGGCCCCTGACCTTCAGCTTGTTATTCGGTTCTCTCATATCTTGTGCTGCTGCTTCCCCTCTTTTCCCCTTATCCTACGGGGCGTGAGCTAGGAAACTCCAGGGGCCGCGGCCTGGTCCCAGCCTGCAGCATAACATCCTCACCACTAGAGGCCCTGGAGAAGACCTGCTGGGTCTTAGACTCCGCGCCCTGGGGAATCTTGGCTCTAGCTTCCGTTAGGATCCCGGTTGTGCTCCTCTGGTCCCGCTTTCCACAACCACCCAGTTTCCTATCTGCAGCAGTCAGCCATAGGGTTCACTACCTTGCGGTGCACTCCTGTCCCCCTACGGTGTGCATCTGTCACCTGGCCACAGGTGACCTTGACAGTTTGATCAGCCATGAACCCGGCTGACATCCCGTTACCCGTGGATGATCCGTTGCAGGGCATAGTTTGCAGACTTGAAACCCAGGAATCGAATCAGACTCAGGTGATGCGATTCCTCCAGGATCTGGCTTCTCGCTTTGAGCAGCTTCAGGCCTCCTTGGGAACCCTGAATCCGCAACCTCAAATACAACCAGCGGCTGCACCTATTGCACCAGTCGCAGCCACACACTCACTACAACTGCCAGCTCCGTCCCGTTTCTCTGGGGACTCCAAGGCTTGCAGGGGGTTCCTTAGCCAATGCACAATTCATTTTGAGCTCCAGCCCCAAAACTTCCTGTCTGATCGGGCTAAGGTAGCCTATATCATTTCCCTCCTCTCTGGTGAAGCTTTAGCCTGGGCAGCCCCTCTGTGGGAACTGAATGATCCAGTGGTTTCTAGCCTGTCTGGCTTCTTGAAACTTTTTCGGAATATCTTCGAAGAACCGGCTCGTGTCTCTTCAGCGGCCAGCGCCCTTTTACGTCTCCGCCAACAGTCTGCTTCTGTGAGACAGTATGCCCTTCATTTCCGCATACTGTCGGCTGAGTTGAGCTGGAACAATGAGGCCTTAGTCGCAATCTTTTTGCATGGCCTGTCTGATAGAGTGAAGGATGAATTAGCAGGAAGAACCATCCCCACTGATCTGGCCGGCGTTATCTCCTTGTGTAACCAGATCGATATTCGCTTTCAGGAGAGGACCTTAGAAAAGCAACGCCAGCACTCCATGGTTCTTAGTCAGCCTGAGCTCCCCTCTCTTCGACCCGTAGAGCATCTCCTACCAGCTGAGGAACCCATGCAGCTGGGTCGGACCAGGCTATCCCCCGGGGAACGTGCTAGGCGCAGAACTCTTGGTCTGTGTCTTTACTGTGGGGGCAAAGGTCATTTTCGTGACACTTGCTCTCTTTGTCCAGAAAAACGTTCGGGTCCACTTCATCTGGAAAGTGGAGTATTGGACCCAGAAATATCACCTTCCCCTTCTCGTCTTCTGCTTTCTGTGTTCCTTCATGTTGGTGCTTCTTCTCATTCGGTCTCAGCATATCTGGATTCCGGAGCCGCTGGTAATTTTATGGACTGGGAAATCGCATCGTCCATGAGACTTACTCTTTTGCCCCTCACCACACCATTGGTGGTCTTGGCGATTGATGGTACTGTTCTCCCAGGGGGACCTATCCGCTTCCAGACCCTCCCTGTTAAGATGTCGGTAGGGACACTCCACCAGGAGTGGATATCCTTCCTTATCTTACCCAAGGCCTCAACGCCTATAATTTTGGGTCTCCCATGGTTACAGCTCCATTCTCCTCATGTGGACTGGACTACTGGACAGATCCTGGCTTGGGGTCCCTCCTGTTCCTCGTCCTGCCTACCCAAGGTTGCCCCCTGTGAATCTGAGCCGGTCATTCATTCCAGGTTGCATAACCATTTACATTTCTCTGTCCCTAACCACCCTTGGACGCACAGCCAGGCTAGCTTGTCTACAAGTCCTGCAGTCGCTACGTCTTGCGATGCGATTCAGGTAGTCGCTACACCTGACTCAGCTATTCACTCTGCCTCTGTATTAGTTATGCCAGTCCAGCCCATGCCCAGTGAGCCTCCTACTTTTTCTTGTTCGGGACATTCTGCTTGTCCTTCAGCTATTCAGTTTGACTCCGGCGACATGTCACCTTCTAACCAACCTGACTTCAGGGTTCCACTGACATCTGCCCAGTCTGATGGTCCTGTGCAAGATGACCAGTTCCCCTTTAAGGGTCTAGGGGACCCTCCTCAGATTCCTGTTGATCCTCTCATGCCCTTGCTTATTCCTAGAGAGCCTTTGGTCCTCAATAGATCTTCTTGTCATCTCCCTACCTCGTTTTCGGTCTCTGAGGATAATCTTAAGTATGAGGTTAGACAAGTTCTGGATTCTCGGCTCTGCAGAGGCATTCTTCAGTACCTTGTGCATTGGAGAGGTTTTGGTCCTGAGGAGGCGTCTTGGATCGCTGCATCTGATGTCGCTGCACCTCATCTGTTGAGAAGGTTTCATCAGAGATTTCCCTTTAAGCCTGGGCCCAGGCGGGGGAGGGCCCATAAGAGGGAGGGTACTGTCATGGATATGCAGTAGTGTTTGTCTGTCAGCTTACCTTCCTTCCCATGTGTTCATCTTAGAGGCCTGAGCCCTTTCACCTGGCTTCCTTTATAATCTCCTCCCAGCCAGACTCCACCCCAGGCCCTATCACAGAACACTATATTAACCTGTGCACTGCAAGCCTGCTTTGCTGATCAACGTGTTTGTTAGGCATTGTGTGTTTGGGTTCCTGCCTGCCGTGTGCTACGTCTGTCTCTCTGTTACATATTTGGCTTGTCCCCGACTATCCCTGTCTGCTCGTGACCCTTGACCTTCGGCTCGTTCTTTCGTTATCCTTGTCTGCTTGTGGCCCCTGACCTTCAGCTTGTTATTCGGTTCTCTCATATCTTGTGCTGCTGCTTCCCCTCTTTTCCCCTTATCCTACGGGGCGTGAGCTAGGAAACTCCAGGGGCCGCGACCTGGTCCCAGCCTGCAGCATAACATCCTCACCACTAGAGGCCCTGGAGAAGACCTGCTGGGTCTTAGACTCCGCGCCCTGGGGAATCTTGGCTCTAGCTTCCATTAGGATCCCGGTTGTGCTCCTCTGGTCCCGCTTTCCACAACCACCCAGTTTCCTATCCGCAGCAGTCAGCCATAGGGTTCACTACCTTGCGGTGCACTCCTGTCCCCCTACGGTGTGCATCTGTCACCTGGCCACAGGTGACCTTGACACATACTCTGTCTAGAATCTAGTTTCTATATTACAAATTATGCCCCGATTACGAATCTACGAAAACAATGATACGAAAGTACGAATAAATGAGCCGGTCAATCTCACAAAAGTACGAATTACAAAATTACGACAAGTAGTGTTTCGAATAAACGGAACATGTATTCTAACGAAAGTACAAATGTAATTAAATCTACAAGAGTACAATTTTCCAATCAACGGAAATTCGACACGGAAATACGAATCATTGCAAATCAACGAAGATATAGTTCTTACGAAAATACAAAAGTGGCCGAATATAAAATATAACGAAAAATACAAATTTCGAATCAACGAAAATTAGACTAACGGAAAAACGAATCAACGGAAAAATAACCCTTACGGAAATACGAAAGAGTCCGAATACGATAACCCACGTCTTACGAAATTATGAATCGTTACGAATCAACGGAAACGCACAGAAACGAAACCAAACTAAACAAATTTTTATGTTGTGCACATGTCTATTCACTATAATACTAAAATCAATTAGCGCAACCACAATATACACACAAATCCTGTGCTCAAATATATGAAATAAAAATAATAATAATAATGCTGCCCGCTGACACTAATTAAGTGAAACCACAACACCTATCAATACCATAAATAAATAAAATAAAAAGTGCAGCGCAATAATTCACAGGTGGCGATACTCATCTAAGAGACAATACTGTTACCTTTTTAAAGGTTTTGCGATTCATAGAACTTATTTATCAAATCACCCATGTAGATTTTGCTGTATAAAATAAGTACAAGGACATCAGTACAATTCAGGAAACATGTAATACGAAGTGTGATGTTGCAAGTTAAATCATTCACATTAACACACACTGAGAATTAGATCACTGTTGATAAAAAGATCCAATGTTTTTGCTGCAAGATTTTTTATCAGCAATTACTATGAAAGATACATTACAATATGACAAATGAAAAAAAATATTAGAGAGCCTCTGCTTGTCTTCATGATAATGGGAAGTGACAGGAGTTCAAACAGATGTCACCTAACCATCTGTAGAGGATCTTATGAGCAGTGGGCATCAATAAGCTGTTTATAGCCACTGCCTGGGGTCCACTACCACTAATACCAAACCGGAGAAGAAGAAGATGGTCTTTGTAAATCACTTCCTTTTAATCCATTGGATTATAAAAGAGTAAATCTGTGCATAAGTAGTTTAGGGTGAATGCCACCTTCCTTACATTAGTCTGGAACTTTAGAGGCAAAAACAGAGAAAATTAATTCTTGTGTCCAATTATCTCTTTTAGTGTCACATGATTAGGAAAGAATATGGTATTACTGTAAATTAGGATCAGTCAATGAAATATGGTTCTTTAAAAACATAATTATTTAAAATCTCCAGGATAGCTATTATTACTGCAGTAAAAACCTGGCAGAGTTTCTCTCTTTCTCACTCTACACAAAACGTAAAAAAGGATAAAAAAGGTTTTGGTTTGATTTCAACATCTCTTAAAATAAATATCAAGGCTTTGATTGCTAACCTTATAATGTATAATCGTATATTGGACCTCTGATGCCCTCCTGCTGCTAGTACAAGTGGCCAGGAAAGGAAGCTCCATTTTCTGTATGCTCACTTGGCATCTGTGCCATGATTTGGACAGCTCTAAACCTGGAACTCAAAGCAGCACTTCTGGGTTTAATTTTAGCAGGAATAGAAGTTCCCAATCTTCTCCCTAGGTCAACCCAAATGCCTCCATGGGCAAGATTACAAGAAAACAAACTGACAGCGACAATTATAGGTTTGATTTCATCCTTCCACTACCCCATCTTAAAGTGTCACTAAACCCACTTCATACAAAATAATCAATAAATGGTGTATTACCTGCTGTTCATACTCAGTCAGTCACTATGAGATTCGTTTTTTGTATTCTACAAAAAAAAACTGGTTGATCCTGCTGTTCTCTATTTCCACCTTCTATCCCAAACTAGGGATTTTGCATCTGTGGTGGCAGCTCTGCACATAATCAGTTTTCAGTGAGTTTCTATGCTGAGCATTTCCTCTCTTTTACATCTTAGCAGCCCATGTAGCTATACAGTCACACATGAGGGTGTATACACAGTGGTAAATGACAGCCCACTCCCTCCCTCCTCCTCCATGCCCAATAATCAGCTAAACGCAAAGGGGGCGGAATATTAAATGTAGATTAATGGAGACTTCTTCTCCCTGTTATTCCACGACACAGGCAGGAGGGGCGTGACACAGTGTGTGACTGGACTGGCAGAAATCCGCTCACACCATGTTATTGCCAAAAAATAACAGATTTGATTTCAAATATATATTTGTATAACAATTTAAAACAGTTTATTGATATTAATTATTTATTTTTACTCCAAAGGCTGATTTCTTTTTACATGACCAGCAGTAGAGAACTAGAAGCTCCTCCTCCTGCTTATGTTTCCCTGCAGACAGGCTGGGAATGATCTGGGTTATGTGACAGCTGTATATTGATTAGGAAAAAGGTACTTTAATTTTATTTTTATTAACCACTTAACGACCGCTCACTGTATATATACGTCGGCACAATGGCACCGACAGGCACAATCACGTAGAGCATACGTGATTGCCTTTGTACAGTTGGGGGGTCCGATCGGACCCCCCTTCTGTACAGTGAGCAGTCGGAATTCGTCTGGGAGCGTTCCGAGATGGGGGGGCGGCCGTTCGATTCCGACCACCCCCCCCGCGATCACTCCCGGCGAATAGAAATGCCCCCTCTGTCTGTGTACTGTTTACACAGATAGAGAAAGCAGGAGGAAGTGATGTCATCTCCTGTGCGGCGCTCACATATACCGAGCGTCGTACAAGAGAAGACACACAGGTCAGTGCACTAACACTACACTAATACCAGCACACATAGGCACATAAATCGCCCCCCCAGATCACCCCCCAGATCACCCCCAGCCCCCAGTCACAGTGTCACTGATTGCAGTGACCATTTATTTACTGATCACTGCAATCAGTGACATTTGTGACTGTAAAAGTGTCACTACATTTAGTTTTAGGTCCAGTGTAGCCCCCTAACCCCCCCTAATAAAGGTTTAACCCCTTGATCACCCCCCAGATAACCCTTTCACCCCCTAGCACCGCCGTCGCTTGGCGATCATTTTTCTGATCGCTGTCTTGGTGTCGGTGATGCAGATCGGTACCCAGTAATTTTTTTTAGGTTCGCCGCAGGTTTTTATAGCGTCGGGTACCCCCATAAATTATCTAATAAAGGTTTAACCCCCTTGATCGCCCCCCAGGTAACCCTTTCACCCCCTATCACCACTGTCACTAAGCGATCGTTTTTCTGATCGATGTCTTAGCGTCGGTGATGCTGATCGGTAGCCAGTATTTTTTTTTTAGGTTCGCCGCAGGTTTTTATAGCGTCGGGTACCCCCATAAATTATCTAATAAAGGTTTAACCCCTTGATCGCCCCCAGGTAACCCTTTCACCCCCTATCACCACTGTCACTAAGCAATTGTTTTTCTGATCGCTGTCTTGGCGTCGGTGATGCAGATCGGTACCCAGTAATTTTTTTAGGTTCGCCGCAGGTTTTTATAGCGTCGGGTACCCCCATAAATTATCTAATAAAGGTTTAACCCCCTTGATCGCCCCCCAGGTAACCCTTTCACCCCCTATCACCACTGTCACTAAGCGATCGTTTTTCTGATCGATGTCTTAGCGTCGGTGATGCTGATCGGTAGCCAGTATTTTTTTTTTAGGTTCGCCGCAGGTTTTTATAGCGTCGGGTACCCCCATAAATTATCTAATAAAGGTTTAACCCCTTGATCGCCCCCAGGTAACCCTTTCACCCCCTATCACCACTGTCACTAAGCAATTGTTTTTCTGATCGCTGTCTTGGCGTCGGTGATGCAGATCGGTACCCAGTAATTTTTTTAGGTTCGCCGCAGGTTTTTATAGCGTCGGGTACCCCCATAAATTATCTAATAAAGGTTTAACCCCCTTGATCGCCCCCCAGGTAACCCTTTCACCCCCTATCACCACTGTCACTAAGCGATCGTTTTTCTGATCGATGTCTTAGCGTCGGTGATGCTGATCGGTAGCCAGTATTTTTTTTTTAGGTTCGCCGCAGGTTTTTATAGCGTCGGGTACCCCCATAAATTATCTAATAAAGGTTTAACCCCCTTGATCGCCCCCCAGGTAACCCTTTCACCCCCTATCACCACTGTCGCTAAGCGATCATTTTTCTGATCGATGTCTTAGCGTCGGTGATGCAGATCGGTAGCCAGTAATTTTTTTTAGGTTCGCCGCAGGTTTTTATAGCGTCAGGTACCCCCATATATTATCTAATAAAGGTTTTAACCCCCTAATTGCCCCATGTTAACCCTTTCACCAGTGATCACCATATAAGTGTTACGGGTGACGCTGGTTAGTTAGTTTGCTTTTTATAGTGTCAGGGCACCCGCCGTATATAACCCAATAAAGGTTTAACCCCCTGATCGCCCGGCGGGTGATATCAATTAGGTTTTAGCGTCAGAGAGGGTCTGCGTCACACCCCAGGCAGCGTCAGGTTAGTGCCAGTAACGCTAACACCCACGCGTGAAGCATACACCCCCCTTAGTGGTATAGTATCTGAACAGATCAATATCTGATCTGATCAGATCTATACTAGCGTCCCCAGCAGTTTAGGGTTCCCAAAAACGCAGTGTTAGCGGGATCAGCCCAGATACCTGCTAGCACCTGCGTTTTGCCCCTCCGTCCAGCCCAGGTCACCGAAGTGCAGTATCGATCGATCACTGTCACTTACAAAACACAACACACATAACTGCAGCGTTCGCAGAGACAGGCCTGATCCCTGCGAATCCAGTGCTGTAGGAGGGGCTTTCACCACCACAGTTAAAAAAAAAAAGAAGCAAATATGCCGAAGCATTGGGGCAGCAGGGGCGGAGGAGCGATTTTGCTCCTAATGCCACGTACATACGGTCGAAATTCCGACGGAGGCTTGCCCGTGGAAAAGTCCGACCATGTGTGTGCGGCATAACTTTTTTGCGGGAGGATGCCCCCATGCTTCGGCATATATAAATGGTGCATGTATGCCCATCATTAGAAGTGGGTGGATGAAGGGCGGTATTCTAATGGTGGGCATACCCACCGATCAATCTCTTTTTTCGTTCAGCCACCTGGCTGCATGAAAAAAAAAGATTACAATACATGTCCAACAAGGACCAGCAACGTACTGGTATGTTGCTGGACTTTGAATGGTTATACCAGATTGATGCCTGCGGGTTTAGGTATCATCTTGGTATCATTCTTTTCAGCCAGCGGCCGGCTTTAATGTAAAAGCAACCCTAGTGGCTAATTAGCCTCTGGACTGCTTTTACAAGCAGTGGGAGGGAATGTCCCCCCCCCCGGATATAAAAAGCGCCATTGGGAAATTGGGAAAGCATTTTATCACACCGATCTTGGTGTGGTCAGATGCTTTGAGGGCAGAGGAAAGATCTAGGGTCTAGACCCCAGTTTTTTCAAAAAAAAAAGAGTACCTGTCTCTACCTATTACTATCATAGGGGATATTTACATTCCCTGAGATAACAATAAAAATGATAAAAAAAAAAAAAAAACATGGAAGGAACAATTTAAAAATAAAATAAAAAAGCAAAATTAATAATAAAAAAAAAAAAAAAAAAAAAAAAAGCACCCCTGTCCTGCCCTGCTCTTGCCCAATGGCGAACGCAAGCGTCGGTCTGGCGTCATATGTAAACAGCAATTGCACCATGCATGTGAGGTATCACCGCGAAGGTCAGATCGAGGGCAGTAATTTTAGCAGTAGACCTCCTCTGTAAATCTAACGGGGTAACCTGTAAAGGCTTTTAAAGGCTTTTAAAAATGTATGTAGTTTGTCGCCAATGCGCGTTTGTGCGAAATTTTAAAGCATGTCGTGTTTGGTATCTATGTACTCGGCCTAAGATCATCTTTTTTATTTCATCAAACATTTGGGCAATATAGTGTGTTTTAGTGCATTAAAATAAAAAAAAGTGTATTTTTTCCCCAAAAAATGCGTTTGAAAAATCGCTGCGCAAATACTGTGTAGAAAAAAAAAATGCAACACCCACCATTTTATTCTGTAGGGCCTTTGCTTTCAAAATATATATAATGTTTGGGGGTTCAACATAATTTTCCTGCAAAAACAAATATGTTTTCATGTAAACAAAAAGTGTCAGAAAGGGCTTTGTCTTCAAGTGGTTAGAAGAGTGGATGTAAGCTTCCTAATGTTGTGTATAAAATGCCAGAACAGTTCAAAACCCCCCCAAATGACCCCATTTTGGAAAGTAGACACCCCAAGCTATATACTGAGAGGCATGTCGAGTCCATGGAATATTTTATATGTTGACACAAGTTGCGGAAAAAAGAATTTTATTTTTTTTGCACAAAGTTGTCACTAAATGATATATTGCTCAAACATGCCATGGGCATATGTGGAATTACACCCCAAAATACATTCTGTTGCTTCTCCTGAGTACGGGGATACCACATGTGTGAGACTTTTTGGGAGCATAGCCGCGTACGGGACCCCAAAAACCAATCACCACCTTCAGGCTTTCTAAGGGTGTAAATTTTTGATTTCACTTCTCACTGCCTATCACAGTTTCGGAGGCCATGGAATGCCCAGATGGCACAAAACCCCCCCAAATGACCCCATTTTGGAAAGTAGACACCCCAAGCTATTTGCTGAGAGGTATTGTGAGTATTTTGCAGATCTCGCTTTTTGTCACAAAGTTTTGAAAATTGAAAAAAAAAAAAAGAAAAAAAAAAAAATTCTTTCTTCATTTTCAAAAACAAATGAGAGCTGTAAAATACTCACCATGCCTCTCAGCAAACAGCTTGGGGTGTCTACTTTCCAAAATGGGGCCATTTGGGGGGGTTTTGTGCTATTTTGGCATTTTATGGCCTTCGAAACTGTGATAGGTAGTGAGGAGTGAAATCAAAAATTTGTGCCTAGAAATCCTGAAGGCGGTGATTGGTTTTCGGGGTCCCGTACGCGGCTAGGCTCCTAAAAAGTCCCACACATGTGGTATCCCCGTACTCAGGAGAAGCAGCAAAATGTATTTTGGGGTGCAATTCCACATATAACCATGGCATGTGTGAGCAATATATCATTTAGTGACAACTTTTTGTAATTTTTTTTTTTTTTTTGTCATTATTCAATCACTTGGGACAAAAAAAAAATATTCAATGGGCTCAACATGCCTCTCAGCAATTTCCTTGGGGTGTCTACTTTCCAAAATGGGGTCATTTGGGGGGGTTTTGTACTGCCCTGCCATTTTAGCACCTCAAGAAATGAGATAGGCAGTCATAAATTTAAAGCTGTGTAAATTCCAGAAAATGTACCCTAGTTTGTAAACGCTATAACTTTTGCGCAAACCGATAAATATACACTTATTGACGTTTTTTTTACTAAAGACATGTGGCTGAATACATTTTGGCCTAAATGTATGACTAAAATTGAGTTTATTCGATTTTTCTTATAACAAAAAGTAGAAAATATCATTTTTTTTCAAAATTTTCGGTCTTTTTCCGTTTATATCGCAAAAAATAAAAATCGCAGAGGCAATCAAATACCATTAAAATAAAGCTCTATTTGTGGGAAGAAAAGGACGCAAATTTTGTTTGGGTACAACATTGCATGTCCGCACAATTTACAGTTAAAGCAGCGCAGTGCAAAATTCTGAATTCACCTCTGGTCCTCTAGCTACCAAATGGTCCGGGGCTTAAGTGGTTAAAATAATTACAGTGCCATCATCCAAATACAGAAATAGAAGGGACAATGTAAGTTAAACAGTGTGTGTTTAGTATCAGTATAACAGAGCTAAGTAACATAGTGGTAACCACTCAAAGTAATTACAGATAACAACTTACAGGCCCCTGACAGCAGTCTGCAGTTTCCATCACGGAGATAAGAGCAATCTCTTGAGGATGCATCAGCTGCAAACTTTAAACATATATTAATATCTTTACTGCATAAGGTATTGTGCAGGGAACTGGTAATATGGAGTTTCTGGGCAGGAAGGGGTTAAAGCAGACTGTGACATTCTATCTATTTGTCTTGTAATACGGACTACCATAAATTGAAGAAGTGTACAGAAATATATTCTGATCTTAGGATCAGCCTCGATCCAATGGCAAGATGTGGGGGTACATTCAAAACCAGAGGTGGCCCATCCATTAAGGGCGCACGGGCTCCGTTCCCTCTCTCCAGCCACCCCCTCTATGAAAAATGGATAGATTCATGCATAGCATGATTCTATCCATGGCCACCGCCGCCACCCCCTATTCAAGCGTCCGGCCCCTTTTCGGACGCCGGGCACCTGAATTACAGCAGCGGGGGTGTATTTTTGAAGCACCTGATTAGAGCCATAGGCTTCAAAAAAGGTGGACTCTGAGCGCAAAGCATTGCGCTCGGAGTCCACCCAGGTGTGCTAGAACAGCGAATGAATGAATAAATTAATGAATATTCATTTTTATAACACTGAACCGCCTCTCCGCCAATCAGGAAGCACGGGTCTGTTACCCATCACCTCATTGGCTGAAAGGACAGGCGCTGCTATTGGACGCCTATCAGGAGGAGGGGAGGAGACGCATGGAGGACACAGCTCGCCGCTCTTTGAACCACCGCAAGGTCCCACAACTCGCCGCCGTCACCCGCTGCCTGACCTGCCATCAAGTTAGGATAAGTGCGGGTGAGTCAACGAGCGAGCGGGTGGGGGCACAGTGGCAACTTTTGATGGGCACAGTGGCAGCATTTGATGGGGCACAGTGGCTGTAATTGATGGCACAGTGGAAGAATTTGATGGGCACAGTGGCAGCATTTGATGGGGCAAAGTGGCAGCATTTGATAGGGCACAGTGGCAGCATTTGATGGATAGGGCACAGCGGCAGCATTTGATGGGCACTGTGGAAGCATTTGGTGGTCACAGTGGCAGCATTTGATGGGCGCAGTGGTGGCATTTGAACAGTGGCAGCATTTGATGGCACAGTGGCAGCATTTGGTGGCACAGTGGCAGCATTTGATGGATACAGTGGCAGCATTTGATGGCACAGTGGTAGCATTTGATGGGGCACAGTGGTTGCATTTGATGGGCAAAGTGGCTACATTTGATGGGCACAGTGGCTGCATTTGATGGGCGCAGTTTCTGCAATTGATGGCACAGTGGCTGCATTTGATGGGCACAGTGGCTGCTATTGATGGCACAGTGGCTGCATTTGATGTATTTTTTTCAGTATTTTTCAGAATTTTTCAGTTTGTTTGCCCCCCCCCCCCCAAATTTTTGAGCACCAACTGCCACTGTTCAAATCGTTATAATTTAATAGACTGTGTAACCTTTTGAAAAATCCACGTGTAGGTTGATCAATCCTTTCTTCTTCTCAATGAAAAGAAGGAAGGAAGGTGTTAATCATGTGTGCAGAAGGCAGTAACCATGCATATACTACGTCAATTTATTGGATGTAATACATAAGCCACAGCAAGGGGGGCTCAGCACTAGATATGAAAATCAAATGTCTTTATTTATATTTTCCTCCAAGTTTAAATGCAGACTAATGTAGCACTACCCCCGAAGGAGCTGCTGGTTTAGATTTTGGGTCTTGCACGTGTAGCAATATCCCCGTAGCGGGCCGCTGGTTTAATTTTGGGCCTTGCACGTTACCTCACTGTTCCGTATGCTCGTCTCAGGGGTTCTCCTTGAAGAGTTGTCTAGAAGGGTTTATTTGATCAAAAGTTTTAACAGAGTGGATGAAAGGATGGGGAGGACTCAGGTACCTTAGTTGCGAATCATAAGAGTTTTTTCTAGGTCCAGAGGAACAACTGTCTCCACACTGGACTCGGCAAACAACGGATAGGCCCAATCTCACTGGCCTAGCAGCCGATGTACAGCTCGATCACGTATAGTCTCTGCCACAGACTTGGTGCAAATAGAACAGTCTCTGCCACAGACTTGGTGCAAATAGAACAGTCTTTGCCACAGACTTGGTGCAAATAGAACAGTCTTTGCCACAGACTTGGTGCAAATAGAACAGTCTTTGCCACAGACTTGGTGCAAATAGAACAGTCTTTGCCACAGACTTGGAGTAACCTTTACTTGAGTTACCTTCTGAACGAAGAATACAGCTCCCAGTGTTAGAATCTTTCAGCCGTTCCGGCAGCACTGTGAGGTAGATCACGATCCGGATGCATCCTCCAATTGAGTCCTCAATTGCTCGGTCCCTTCCAGTAGGTAAGGCAACACAGGATCATCCCTGGATCAGTAGGCCCCAGCAACTCCTGGGCCTACTTGTCAGTAACGGAACCTCAGGCCAACGTGGCCTTGAGGCGGAAACTGCCAACACTTCCCTGAGGCCATGAGGGCCTTCAGGTTGGGACCGAAGACACGGCCCCAAAATCTCTTTTTGCCCTAATGGCACCTGTCACTAAAATACCCCCTCCCAGCATGCACAGCAGGTTCACCACGGCCCCTGGGCTGCTTGCTAGGAAAGAGGTACCCAATACGTCCAGCTTGTAGCCTTTCCAATCCTGACCAGCTGTGGCAGCGACACCTACTGTCAGGAGGGAAATCACACAACCAACTGAACTGAAACAGAGTGCAATTTATAACACAATCCCTCTGAGCCAAATTATTGCTCAGACAACTATAATTTAACATATAGCACGCCCTCATTGGGAGCAGGGCGCTACACACGTTACCTCGGTACTCATTGTCTAGGGGAATAAAGTCTGTGAGAAACTCCAATGTCCACACAAGATGTAAAACCTTTTTGCTGTTAGGTTTTATTTTTTTGTTCAAAACTTGGGAAGAAAGGAGAAGGATGAAGGAGTAAGGTTCAGGTACGCTGTACAGATCACTGGGGAAAAACTTCTCAACCCCAAAGTCATTCACCACTCCCCCTCGAGGGAGTATTGCTCACCCGGATAGACCCCTCTCACCTGGCTTAGCAGCCGGAATGATGCATGGACAATGATCAGGAACAGTCTCTGCCACAGACTGGTTGTGAACAAAAAATGGATAGTCCGGAATCCTCTGGCACAGGACTCAACGCCCGAACTCCCAGCCAAACAGTTAAAGAGCCTTTAGGCCAACCCGGCGGACTGTAAGGTAACTTGAGCGGTAGATCCCTCCTTAATAACCCGAGACATTAGCCTTTCGCTTGGTCTCCTCCAGGGCAGGTCCTTCTCTGGTTTCCTCCGTTAAGTAGCTGCGGCCTCGGACCAACATGATCCCGGGGCCGAAATCACACAGCATATTCCTCGCGCCAGGAGGGCCAAGAGGCGAAGACCCCAAAAAATTGCGTCTGCCCCTTAAGTACCCCTTCCCGGCATGCCCAGCAGGGACACCACTCCCACTCGGCTGTTTCCCGGAAAGGACCCTTAATCCACCATGACTTGCCCATATTCCAACACTGGCCTGTGGTGGTATCGCCACCTACAGGCAACAGTGGGAAATCCTGTCAGGCACAGCCACAGCTAAACAGAGGCTAATTTAACACAATCATTTAAGTCTGAGCCCAACTATCGGCTCAGACACCCACTAAATTGAAAATAGCGCCCAGTCATTTGGAGCAGGGCTCTACACTAAAGCCCCGTACACACGGTCAGACTTTTGCCCAACAAACTTCGTTTTGAGCAAGTTGGACCAACAATCCGACCGTGTGTACGCTCCATCGGACAAACTTTTTTCGTTTGGTTTTGGATTTTATCGGACAAAAGTTGGGTCTGCAAACGGACAAACTTTTGCCCAACAAAAGTCTGATGGAGCAAAGTCCGACCTTGTGTACAGATAACCATCGGACTTTAGTCCGATGGACAAAACAACTAATGTTAAAATCAACCAACAATAGCAGAAGTTGACCAAAGGGTGGCAGTAAAGAGCAGAAAAGAGCAGAGAAAACACGCGATGTTGTAAGAAGTTTTAAGAAAGTTTGCAGAAAAGTCCGAGCGTGTGTATGCTATGGGTGTTCCCAACCAACTCCGTTCGGACAAAAAAACACGGAAAAGTCAGATGGAAGTCGGACCGTGTGTACGAGGCTTAAGATATCCAGAAAAAGTGACAGTGAGACAGGTTGGGACAAACAATTACAGCCAGAGGTGCTTGAGAACAAAGGAATAAAATGTGAATGTTGAAAGCACCCCTAGCTGTTTTTTCCAACCCTTATCACTATCGTTTTTTCTGACCAGCTCTGTCTGCATTTAAATATAAACAAATATGAATAAAAGCATGTAAAAATACTTTATGCAGTCATTACACATCCATTGTGGATAGAGTAGGGAAGGCTTAAAAAAAGCTCTGTTTTTTTGCTGTCCATGCCCCACTGGGGAGATTTCCCTTAACTTCATTGAGATCCTACAGGAAGTGAGAGGAAACCTCTCTAAAGTGAAGGGAATTCCCCACTAAAGCTGGTCATACATTAGTAAATTTATGAATGAACATTCCTAGTAATATTCTTACCAACATTCGTATGAAAATTTTCAGTACATTCGATGACTTGACAAATGTAATTTCAAAGTACTTCAAATTTTGTTTGCTTTTAACCACTTGCCACCCATCCACAGTACATTTAATGCAGGCGGGAGGCAGCTGCAGGCTAAGCGTCATACTGGTATGTAGCTCAGCACACGTGAACCCCCCTGAATCCCATGACTGTTGTGTCTACTGGACACAGGGGATCAACGTCAATCATAGCAATCACACGATTACAGGTAAGCAAAGCAATCATGAATGGCTTCCACAGCACCCTGTACCTTGTGATTATCTGTAGCCAATCACAGCATCACAATAGTAAGCAAGCTGTCATGAATAAAAGCCATTCATGACAGTTAAAACTATTGTTTATAACAGTGATCATCACTGTTATAAGGAAAAACAGAGCCCAGAGTAGTATTGTGTCACTATGGTGATTAGATTTTTTTTTTTTTTATAAATGTAATATAAAAATGTTTACAGGTCACCAGTCAGTATCTCTGGACACCAGCACACTAGTCATATGATGATGATGCTGTACTGCACTGATGACAGTAGGTAAAAACAAAGAAAGAATGTAAAAAAAAAAAACACAAATTTTATTTAATATCTTAATTTTCCAAAACATTGTGACAAAAAAGTACAACTTCAAAAAAGGCCCCATGCCTCTTACTAAATACCTTGGACTTTCTACTCTCCAAAAAGGGGTCATTTTAAAAGTATATGTACTGTCCTGGCATTTTAGGGCCTTAAGAATTTAGATCTGCCAGTACAGTGCCTTGAATAAGTATCCATACCCCTTGAAATTGTTCACATTTTGTCATGTCACAACCAAAAATTTTAATTTTTTTCATTGGGATGTTATGGAATAGACCAACACAAAGTGGCACATAATTGTGAAGTGGAAGGAAAATGATAAATGGTTTTCAATTTGTTTTTACAAATAATATCTGAAAAGTGTGGCGTGCATTTGTATTCAGCCCCCTTTACTCTGATACCCCTAACAAAAATGTAGTGGAACCAATTGCCTTCAGAAGTCACCTAATTAGTAAATAGAGTCCACCTGTGTGTATTTTAATCTCAGTATAATCTCAGTATAATCTCAGTGTGTATATTAATCTCAGTGTGAAGCCCTCAGAGGTTTGTACTTTGTTAGAGAACCTTAGTAAACACACAGCATCATGAAGGCCAAGGGACACACCAGACAGGTCAGGGATAAAGTTGTGGAGAAGTTTAAAGCAGGTTTAGGTTATAAAAAAATATCCCAAACTTTGAACATTTAACGGAGCACTGTTCAATCCATCATCCGAAAATGGAAAGAGTATGGCACAATTGCAAACTTACCAAGACATGGCTGTCCACCTAAACTGAGAGGCCGGGCAAGGAGAACATTAATCAGAGAAGCAGCCAAGAGGCCCATGGTAACTTTGGAGGAACTGCACAGCTCAGGTGGGAGAATCTGTCCACAGGGCAACTATTAGTCGTGCACTCCACAAATCTGGCTTTTATGGAAGAGTGGCAAGAAGAAAGCCATTGTTGAAAGAAAGCCATAAGAAGTCCCATTTGCATTTTGCGAGAAGCCATGTGGGGGACACAGCAAACATGTGGAAGAAGGGGCTCTGGTCAGATGAGATCAAAATTGAACTTTTTGGTCTTAAAGCAAAACGCTATGTGTGGCGGAAAACTAACACTGCACATCACCCTGAACACACCATTCCCACTGTGAAACATGGTGGTGGCAGCATCATGTTGTGGGGATTCTTTTCTTCAGCAGGGACAGGGAAGCTGGTCAGAGTTGATGTGAAGATGGATGAAGCTAAATACAGGGCAATCTTAGAAGAAAACCTGTTATGCCTTGTTCACACGATCTGAATTTCCGATGAAACAAGTCAGATGGACTTGTTTAATCGGAAATTCCGATCGTGTGTCGGCCCCATCGGACTTTTTACCATAAAAAAATAGAACATGTTTTAAGATTTTCTGATGGAAAAAAAAACTATAGGAAATTCCGATCGTCTGTGTGGAACTCCACCGGAGAAAAATCCACGCATGCTCAGACTAAATTAGGAGACGGGAGCGCTCGTTCTGGTAAAACTAGCGTTCGTAATGGAGATAGCACATTCGTCATGCTGAAAATTATTGCATCGTTAAATGTAGTGCATTATTTTCTTCTTTCTAATGCTAGAACAAATTTTGATTTTCGCTGCAGATATTCACACCGAGTTCTGACAAACTTATTTCTTTGTTTCTTGTGATCTCATGAATCTTCTTATTTTTTTTTAAAGCCAGGTCTCCAAAATATCTTAATATTTATTTTAAGCGCGAATCGGCTAACACCAAACTTTTACTAACACGCGGTAACACAAAATCAGCAAAAGCAGCCCAAAAGGTGGCGCTGTTGGATTTGAACTTCCCCTTTATAGTGACGTTGTATGTGTTGTATGTCACCGCGTTTTGGACGGTTGGAATTTGGTCTGATGGTGTGTATGCAAGACAGCTTTGAAAGGAATTCCGACGAAAAATTCCATCGGATTTTAGCCCATCGGAATTCCGATCGTGTGTACAGGGCATTAGAGTCTGCAAAAGACTTGAGACTGGGCAGAGGTTCACTTTTCAGCAGGACAACATCCCTAAACATACAGCCAGAGCTACAATGGAATGCTTTAGATCAAAGCATATTCATGTGTTAGAATGGCCCAGTCAAATTTCAGACCTAAATCCAATTGAGAATCTGTGGCGAGACTTGAAAATTGCTGTTCACAGACACTCTCCATCCAATCGGAGAGAGCTTGAGCTATTTTGCAAAGAAAAATGGACAAAAATTTTACTCTCTAGATGTGCAAAGCTGGTAGAAATATACCCAAAAGGACTTGCAGCTGTAATTGCAGCCAAAGGTGGTTCTACAAAGTATTAACTCAAGGGGGCTGAATTCAAATGCACGCCACGCTTTTCAGATATTTGTAAAAAAATTCGTAAGCCATTTATCATTTTCCTTCTTCACATTTATGTGCCACTTTGTGTTGGTCTATTACATAAAATCCCAATAAAATTAATTTACGTTTTTGTTGTAACATGACAAAATGTGGAAAATTTCATGGGGTTTGAAGACTGTTTCAAGGCCACTGTACATTTGTATTGATCAATTTTCAAATACATAAACCATAGTAGACTTTTTAACTTTCACATATACTAAATATTGTACACCAATTTGGATTATTTTTTATGTAGCAGACATTTTGGTCTAAATGTATGAGGAAAGGTTATTTGTTTGCAAAAATATTTAACTAAAATAAAGAACATTTTTTTTTCAACATTTTTGGTCTGTTTTTCACTTACCGTATATAATAATTAAAAAAAACAAAAAAACAGTGGTGATCAAATACCATCAGAAGTAAGTGCTATTTGTGTGGAAACAATTTAATACATTTTATTTGCGCACAGTGTTGCATGAACGAGCAATTGCCAGCTAAAGTAGCACAGTGCTGAATCGCAAAAAATAGCCATGAAGGGGGTAAAACCTTTTGGAGGGGGTTAACATTCAATTTTGGAATGAATAGAACTGCCAGAGTAAAAAACACACATTCAATATTTGAAATTCGCTCAGGAAAAAATTTCCATTCTGCTTCTTTGAATTTTGTTATCACTATCGCAAAGAATGAGGATTTGATCCAACTAATAATTAGAAAAACGAATAGACTATCTTAAAACAAAATTCCAAACAAAATTATACTAGTGTATGGCCAGGTTTAGCCAGTTTTAATGGAACATGTGTCCTCGCTGGAAAATTTCCCCTCACCTCTTGTTCTGGTGACAACTGTAACATTTTAGATTTCCCGTCACTTTTTGTCTTATTGGCAATGATCGCCAGGACAGCCAGAGAGGGTGAAATTACCCAGTGGGTTCAAGACATCAATAAAACCACATGCACTTCTCAGAATACATTTGTTTTTGCAATAGCGATCCTAAAGCAACAAGTGTGATTGCAATCTTCCAACAGCTTAATGATCAGTGTATGTGCAGCCACCTCCTATTATTTCATTATTTCTCATAGTTAATTAAACTAGTACCAAAGTCTAAGCATTTTTTTTACCTTAACCACTTCCTTACTGGGCACATAACCCCCTTCCTGCCCAGGCGAAATTTCAGCTTTCAGCACTGTCACGCTTTGAATGACAATTGCGCAGTCGTGCGACGTGGCTCCCAAACAAAATTGACGTCCTTTTTTTCCCACAAATAGAGCTTTCTTTTGGTGGTATTTGATCACCTCTGTGGTTTTTATTTTTTGCGCTATAAACAAAAAAAGAGCGACAATTTTGAAAAAAACACAATATTTATAGCTGTAGCTGCTGACTTTTACTATTAGGCTACTTACCTATCTAAGCATCCAGCGGTGTCCTCATCTGAGCCGATTCTTGAATCGGCTCTCGGGTGGTGTCGCCGCCATCTTGGCTAAGGAAAACCGGCATTGAAGCCTTGCGGCTTCACAGCAGGTTTCCTAATGTGCAATGCGCAAATCGTGCTGCACTTTCTCAATGGGCCGGCTGCAGGAGGGACGGAGGAGGGGGCCGAACTTCTGGCTCACTTCGCCATGGCGAAATGAGCCGGAAATCGGAGCAAGTACCTGTCAAAACCAGGTACCCACTCCCCCCAAAAGATGCCAAATGTAGCAGCGGAGGGGGAGAGAAGGCAGACAAGCATTGCGCTCGCAGTCCACCCAGGTGTGTTAGAAAAGCAAATGAATATTCGCTATTCTAACACTGAACCACCTCTCAGCCAATCAGGAGGTGTGGGTCTAATACCGGTCACCTGATTGACTGAAGGCAGAGGCGATCCTATTGGCTGCATAGCAGAACAGGAAGAAGGGAGGACACAGGAGCCATCGCTTGACTCGCGCTACCCGTCCCACAGCTCGCCGCCTTCACCCACTGCCTGACCCCCCACCACGATGGAGTAAGTGCCGGGCAGACAGTGGGGGGGCACAGTTGGCTGCATGATGGGCACAGTTGGCTGCATTTGCTGGGCACAGTGGCTGCATATGATAGGGACAGTTGGCTGCACTAGCTGGGCACAGTTGGCTGCATATGATGGGCAGAGTGACTGCATATGATGGGCAAAGTTGGCTACATATGATGGGCAGTGTGGCTGCATATGATGGGCACAGTTGGTTGAATATGATAGGCACAGTTGGCTGCATTTGCTGGGCACAGTTGGTTGCATATGATGGGCAGAGTGGCAGCATATGACAGGCACAGTTGGCTGCATTTGCTGGGCACAGTTGGCTGCATATGATGGGCAGAGTGGCTGTATATGATGGCAGAGTGGCTGCATATGATGGGCACAGTTGGCTGCATATGCTGGGCAGAGTGGCTGCATATGATGGGCACAGTTGGCTGCATATGATGGGCAGAGTGGCTGCATATGATGGGCACAGTTGGCTGCATATGATGGGCACAGTTGGCTGCATTTGCTGGGCATAGTTTGCTGCATTTGCTGGGCATAGTTGGCTGCATATGATGGGCACAGTGGCTGCATGTGATGGGCACAGTGGCTGCATTTGATGGCACAGTGGCTGCATTTTATGTTTTTGTTTCAGTATTTTTCAGTTCGTTTGTGCCCCCCCCCAAGAATTTTGAGCACCAGCCGCCACTGCCCCAAATGCTCACCTACTGTCCCTTGTCACCGCTGCCGGGTCCTCCATGATCTGTGCCATTCGCTGAACTTCCAGATTGTAGAGGAGATAGTGAGGGTAGAGAAGCAAATAGCTCCTGCAGCTGGCTGAGAGGAAGGAGCAGGGGCATGGCTTGCTTGGCACACAGCCACAGCCAGGAGTGCACATGCATGGGTGTCTCCTTAGCAGCCGGCTTGCTACAGCAGCCATCCGCAAACAGTGATTTGGGGACTAGCTATAAAACAGAAGGCATAAAAGAAAAAAGGGCATATTTTAAAGGAAGCAGACTATACAAGTCTAGAATTCTTTACCTGAAACAAAACATTAGGATAACACAGAGCTGTGCCACCTAAGCTCTCTCTATCAACAGGAAACAGCAGAATGTCCAGACACATATGATCTTTACCAAATGTGAATTGACTTTGAACTTCTTTGTGGCAAACCCTTCTTACAGGGTGAGATTGACTTCAAGTATTTTTTCAGAATAGTTGTATTAAGTAATACACATTGTTCCCAATAGGTGGTGCACAATTGCCTCTTTTCAAATAACCCAGGACCTGATCAATGGTTCACGCAAGATACATCTATAAACCAATGATAGATGGGTTGAGTATGCTTGTAGAACTATGGAATAATATAGTTTTCTCTAAGGGGATTATTTATTAGTGCAGTCAGGATAAATATGTCATACTGCATTTGTTATGAACCAACCAGCCAGGGTATATTAAAAAAAAAAAATTGTCTGCTGTACATGATTGGCTGTATGGGCTAGCATAAAATTGACTTTTTAAATTGCCAAAATAGGCAATTAAAAAAGCAGGTCTGCTGAACATATAGTACATCATTTTCAGGGACCATCTAGGCAAAATAAGCACAGGCCTGGTCCCAACTCCTAAGGTGGCAACAAATCTAAGGCGTGGTAGCCTGCCCTAATATTTTAATTTTAAAGTGGTTGTAAACCCTTACATATACCCAGTGAAGTGACTGGCTTCAGGTGATACACAGATGAAACAAATCCTCCTACATAAGCTGTACCTTTTTATCTGCAGCCCTGTCTTCTCTACATCCATTCAAAGTGCTCAATTTTAAAGCTGGTCTGAGAGTTCAGAAAAAAGGGCAAGGAGAGCTGAAGTTACACTCTGTGGAGCTTAGTGAGGTGAGCTCTAAGAGCTTATTGGATGGAAGGGACGTACCCCCTTTCACTCTGAACACAGGAACAGAGCTGAGGCTGTCAATCAGTAGGAGGTCACCATTTGTGCTTTTATATGAACATGCAACCATGAACCAACATACATATATTTATCAATATTTGATTTGCAGTAATTTAAAGTGACAGGGAGTGGTATCTAAATATTTTTGATCATTCTGATATTGAAACTGTCTTTGTTTTCTCATCCTCTGACCAGTAGAGGGCAGTGCTTCCCCAATGATGGGAACTTCTGCAAAATAAATTAGATAAAACTTTCTTTTTACAGGGGCAATGAATAATAGAGGTTATTAAGTGTAGAACACAGTAATATTTTTTTTTTTTTATTTTTTTTGCAGAAAGGCACCGAGAAGGACATTGATAAAGAAAACCACTGCCAAAATTAGATGCACGTATATGGTAAAGCAGATTTCTTCAAAGTATGTGTGACACTTTTTTTTGTGTATTTGTGATCCCCATACCTGTAATCCTGGGCAGCCAAATAAAAGAGTTCTCTAAAGATCACTGTAGATGAGACAGAATTTCACTGAATTCATATGGACAATTAGGGCTCTCGTACCCAAATACAGACACACACAGCCATTCATGTTTATGTGGACGGCAGTACACAGTACCCTGAATGTTGGAAATGTGCTAAAATTGCAAGAGGCCTTAAAGTATATCTAAACCCATAGCTCCCAACTGTCCCTGATTTTGAGGGACTGTCCCTGATTTGGAACAATGTCCCTCTTTCCCTCATTCCTCCTCATTTGTTCCTCATTTTGGTCTGATCTATATAGATGTATATAAAATGCTGTTTTTATCTTTCAAAAAGTGTTTTTCAGCGCTAAACCTTTCATCTGATTTCTAAATTGCTGCATTTGTAAATTTCACAAGCCAATATTAAGGAATAGTAGTGGTAAAAAAACACTTGTGGGCTTAACCAATCTTGTTTTTTTTTGGTACAATTCTCCTTTAAAGGGGGAGTGGCAAGGGGTGTGTCCTATGCCTGCATACTTTTGCTGGTAGGTGTCCCTCATTCCCATCTCAAAAAGTTGGGAAGAATGTCTAAACCCAGAAGCAAAAATTTAATTGAGTGCACTCACCATTTCTTGACCCTGACCCTGTCAGATTGTTAGTATCCTTGTGACTTCATGTGGTCTAAACTGATTTCACACAATGTTATTTCAAGCTGTTTTCTGTGAACTACAAGGAGGGGTTTGTAGTCCAAATCAAGAGAGCAACCTACTGTGAAAACACTGCTGTCTCCATGGGTGTTACTAGTTACTAGTGCAAGGGGGAGTACTAGGGGATCGGGGGGGGGGGGGGGGCGATCTGTACTGCGGAGATTTGAGAGGTGGAAGAGAGAGATCAGTACTGGGGATAGTTGGGAGGACAGAGATCTGTACTGGAGGCGATTTGTGTGGGGTGATTGTACTGGGAGGAGGGAGTAATTGTTGGTTGTACCCTGTACACTGGCATGTGTGTTTTACACACTTCTGACCCCTAAGGCCTCATGCCCACTGGCGTTTTTACAGCTGCGTTTTTGAGCGTTTTTTACAGCTTAAAAACGCCTGTCCATGTTATTGTAAATATTTTTTTTTTTTTTTGAAAAAAAAAAAAAAACGTCGGAGCTAAAAACGCGACCGCGCGTTAGTGCGCGTTTTTTGCGCGTTAGTGCGCGTTAGTGCGCGTTTTTTTGCGCGTTAGTGTGCGTTTTTGCGCGTTTTTTGACGCTCGCGTTTTTTCCTGCCTAGTTCTGACGCTGAGGAACGCACTGGCCCTGGGTTTTTTTTACAGCTTACAAACGCCTATGCTCTTTACAGCTCAAAAACGCCTAGGTGGGCATGAAGCTATAGACTAACATGGACAGGCGTTTTTAAGCTGTAAAAAACGCTCAAAAACGCGGCTGAAAAAACGCCCGTGGGCATGAGGCCTTAAAGTCTGACTTCTGTGCTATGTTACATACTCCTGAAGTCTGCATTCTGTGCATAATGTACATTTGACCCCTGTGCTTTGTGACTTATGTACTTCTGACCTCTGCGCTTCATGTGTTTGTAGTTCTGACCCCTGCACTCTGTGTGTTATATACTCCTGACCCCTGCACTCTGTGTTATGTACTCCTGACCCCTGCACTCTGTGTGTTATGTACTCCTGACCCCTGCACTCTGTGTGTTATGTACTCCTGACCCCTGCACTCTGTGTGGTATGTACTCCTGACCCCTGCACTCTGTGTTATGTACTCCTGACCCCTGCACTCTGTGTGGTATGTACTCCTGACCCCTGCACTCTGTGTGGTATGTACTCCTTGTGTGGTATGTACTCCTGACCCCTGCACTCTGTGTGGTATGTACTCCTGACCCCTGCACTCTGTGTTATGTACTCCTGACCCCTGCACTCTGTGTGGTATGTACTCCTGACCCCTGCACTCTGTGTTATGTACTCCTGACCCCTGCACTATGTGTTATGTACTCCTGACCCCTGCACTCTGTGTGGTATGTACTCCTGACCCCTGCACTCTGTGTGTTATGTACTCCTGACCCCTGCACTCTGTGTGGTATGTACTCCTGACCCCTGCACTCTGTGTGGTATGTACTCCTGACCCCTGCACTCTGTGTGTTATGTACTCCTGACCTCTGTACTCTTTGTGGTATGTACTCCTTGTGTGGTATGTACTCCTGACCCCTGCACTCTGTGTGGTATGTACTCCTGACCCCTGCACTCTGTGTTATGTACTCCTGACCCCTGCACTCTGTGTGGTATGTACTCCTGACCCCTGCACTCTGTGTTATGTACTCCTGACCCCTGCACTATGTGTTATGTACTCCTGACCCCTGCACTCTGTGTGGTATGTACTCCTGACCCCTGCACTCTGTGTGTTATGTACTCCTGACCCCTGCACTCTGTGTGGTATGTACTCCTGACCCCTGCACTCTGTGTGTTATGTACTCCTGACCCCTGCACTCTGTGTGGTATGTACTCCTGACCCCTGCACTCTGTGTTATGTACTCCTGACCCCTGCACTCTGTGTGGTATGTACTCCTGACCCCTGCACTCTGTGTGGTATGTACTCCTTGTGTGGTATGTACTCCTGACCCCTGCACTCTGTGTGGTATGTACTCCTGACCCCTGCACTCTGTGTTATGTACTCCTGACCCCTGCACTCTGTGTGGTATGTACTCCTGACCCCTGCACTCTGTGTTATGTACTCCTGACCCCTGCACTATGTGTTATGTACTCCTGACCCCTGCACTCTGTGTGGTATGTACTCCTGACCCCTGCACTCTGTGTGTTATGTACTCCTGACCCCTGCACTCTGTGTGGTATGTACTCCTGACCCCTGCACTCTGTGTGGTATGTACTCCTGACCCCTGCACTCTGTGTGTTATGTACTCCTGACCTCTGTACTCTTTGTGTTATGTACTCCTGACCCCTGCACTCTGTGTTATGTACTCCTGACCCCTGCACTCTGTGTGGTATGTACTCCTGACCCCTGCACTCTGTGTGTTATGTACTCCTGACCCCTACACGCTGTGTGTTATGTACTCCTGACCTCTGTACTCTTTGTGTTATGTACTCCTGACCCCTGCACTCTGTGTTATGTACTCCTGACCCCTGCACTCTGTGTGGTATGTACTCCTGACCCCTGCACTCTGTGTGTTATGTACTCCTGACCCCTACACGCTGTGTGTTATGTACTCCTGACCTCTGTACTCTTTGTGTTATGTACTCCTGACCCCTGCACTCTGTGTTATGTACTCCTGACCCCTGCACTCTGTGTGGTATGTACTCCTGACCCCTGCACTCTGTGTGTTATGTACTCCTGACCCCTACATGCTGTGTCTGACTCCTGTACTCTTTGTGTTATGTACTCCTGACCCCTGCACTCTATGTGTTATGTACGTCTGACTCCTGTACTCTGGGTTGCACACTCCTGACCCTTGTGCTCTGTGCATTATGTACATTTGACCCCTGTGCTTAGTGACTTATGTACTTCTGACCTCTGCGCTTCATGTGTTGTGTAGTTCTGACCCCTGCGATCCGTGTGTTATGTACTCGTGACCTCTGTACTCTTTGTGTTTTGCACTCCTGACCCCTGCACTCTGTGTGTTATGTGCTCCTGACCCCTGCAATCTGTGTGTTATGTGCTCCTGACCCCTGCACCCTGTGTGTTATGTACTCCTGACCCCTGTACTCTTTGTTTTTTGCACTCTTGACCCATGCACTCTGTGCGTTATGCACTCCAGCCCTCTGTGTTTTTTTGTGTTAATGTACTCCTGCTCTCTGTGAGTCATACACTCCTGATTCCTGTACTATGTTACATACTCCTGAAGTCTGCACTCTGTGCCAGTGGCGGAACTACCGCCATAGCGACACACGCGGCCGCTATGGGGCCCGCAACCGAGAGGGGCCTGTGGGGAGGAGGAGGAATGCATACTGCCGGCGGTGCACGGTCCCCCAGCCAGGGGAAGTGAGGAGAGGAAGAGCCAGCGGGTGCCCTGTAATTGGCTGAACGGGCCATGTGCGGGGCGGGCCGAGCGGCAGACATGGGGGGTCTGTGAATAGCCCTGCGGAGCTGGTGCTGGTCACGTGTGGAGGCGGGGGCGGGTGTGGACTGTGGATTTGATAATCGCGCCTGCTTGCTCCCGGAGACGGAGTCCTGCTTCACAATGTGTTTATCCTGAGGTCTCATCTGCTCTGTCAGCTTACCCCCATCCTCTGTGTCACCCCCCCTCCTCTGTGTCACCACCCCTCCTCCTCTGTGTCACCCTCCCATCCTCTGTGTCCCCCCTCCTCCTCTGTGTCCCCCCATCCTCTGTGTCACCCCCCCTCCTCCTCTGTGTCACCCCCCCTCCTCCTCTGTGTCACCCCCCTCCTCCTCTGTCACCCCCCCCATCCTCTGTGTCACCCCCTCCTCCTCTTTGTCACCCCCCCATCCTCTGTGTCACCCCCCATCCTCCTCTGTGTCACCCCCCCCTCCTCCTCTGTGTCACTCCCCCTCCTCCTCTGTGTCACCCCCCATCCTCTGTGTCACCCCCCATCCTCTGTGTTACCCCCCATCCTCTGTCACCCTCCCCCATCCTCTGTGTCACCCCCCCTCCTCCTCTGTGTCACCCCCCCTCCTCCTCTGTGTCACCCCCCCTCCTCCTCTGTGTCACCCCCCTCCTCTGTGTCACCCCCCTCCTCCTCTGTGTCACCCCCCTCCTCCTCTGTGTCACCCCCCATCCTCTGTGTCACCCCCCTCCTCCTCTGTGTCACCCCCCCTCCTCTGTGTCAGTTCCCCCTCCTCTGTGTAAGCCCCCCTTTCCCTCTGTCTCTCTCTCTCACTCTCTTTCTCTCAGCCTCTCGCTCACCCCCTCTCTCGCACCCACCACTCTTTCTCTAATCCCCCCTCTCTCACCCCCACTCTCTCATCCCCACCTCGCTCACCCCACCCCCACTCTCTCTCATCCCCACCCCTCTCACCCCCACCATCTCACCCACCCTCTCTCTCTCTCTCACCCCCTCACCGCCGCCTCTCTCTCCTGCCTCCTTCCCCCTTTCTTTCACCCCCTCACCTCCTCCTCTCTCACCCCCCCCTCACCGCCGCCTCTCTCTCACCTCCTCCTCTTACCTTCCCCTTTTTCACCTCCCTCCCCCACCTCTTTTCCTCCTCAGGGGGTGGGGGCCCAATGAGGATGGCTGTATGGGGCCCCAATAATTGCAAACAGCAGCCCTTTGAGTGAGCGCATGTCCCGGATCCTGTGTCTTGCCGACACTTCTCCCCAAGGCTCCCCACCAATGGAAGGAAGGAAAACAGCACTACAGTAGAGGAGCTCCACCCCCAAACTCCAGCTCCCACACTTCCTGGCTTGAAGCGGCTCTCGGTAAGGCAGTCTAATGGGGGTCTTTCGGGGCAGGGGACACTGATGGGGGGGGTTCCCTGATCTAATCGAGGGGGGACCGATATAAGGGAGGGGAGTCTGTGGGGAGGGAGGTGGACAGTGTCAGTAGGGCAGTGGATGGTACCAGTAGTTACCATCCACGCTTACCGTGACACATTATTGCTCTCCTCCAGGTCTTTAAAATCCTTTAGTGTATACCACAAAAAATTTGCCATGCGCCGCTTAAGTGTTCGGGTTTGGCTTGAGGAAAAGGTGGCAACCCTACCTGCGTTCCCGGGGCTCACCGTTACATAGCCCTACCTCTTGGCCCGGCGCCTTTGATAGACAGAACGCTGGTCCAATGCGGGACATGTGACGTCATCAAAGGCGTCGGGCCAAGAGGTGGGGCTATGTGACGGTGAGCCCCGAGAACGCAGGACATTCAAATGAAAGCTATTACAGCTCTCTGCTTGTACGCACAGTGCGCCTCTTCCTCTCCTCACTTCCCCTGGCTGGGGGACCGTGCGGGTGGTGCTCGCCCCCCCACTCTGAGGCAGCCCCATGCTCGCCAATAGCCATTTGAGGGCTGCAATATGCATTCCTCATCCTCCCCGGTAGTTCCGCCACTGGCTCGCCTCTTCCACTGCACAGGTGAGGCTACATTGTGCACGGGTCATGCTGCATTGTGCACAGGTGAGGCTGTATTGGGCACGGGTCACGCTGCATTGGGCACGGGTGAGGCTGCATTGGGCACGGGTGAGGCTGCATTGGGCACAGGTGAGGCTGCATTGGGCACAGGTGAGGCTGCATTGGGCACGGGTGAGGCTGCATTGGGCACGGGTCATGCTGCATTGGGCACAGGTGAGGCTGTATTGGGCACGGGTCATGCTGCATTGGGCACGGGTCACGCTGCATTGGGCACAGGTGAGGCTGCATTGGGCATGGGTCACGCTATATTGGGCATGGGTGAGGCTGCATTGGGCACGGGTGAGGCTGCATTGGGCACGGGTGAGGCTGCATTGGGCACAGGTGAGGCTGCATTGGGCACAGGTGAGGCTGTATTGGGCATGGGCAGGCCACGCTGCGTTGGGCACAGGCCACGCTGCGTTGGGCACAGGCCACACTGCATTGGGCACAGGTGAGGCTGCATTGGGCACTGGACATGCTGCATTGGGCACAGGCCACACTGCATTGGGCACAGGTGACGCTGCATTGGGCACTGGACACGCTGCATTGGGCACAGGCCACACTGCATTGGGCACAGGTGAGGCAGTATTGGGCACGGGCAGACCACGCTGCATTGGGCACAGGTGAGGATTATTGAAGCGCTAACACCAGGTGTTTGGAGTATCTTTATCTGTTGATTAAACTTTCTGGAATACATATATTGCTATTGTGGTGTAGGATCTGGGTTCTTTCTTTCTTTCACGCCCTTTAAACCACGACCACTATTTAATTTAAGTCCGACATTTTTTTGTGGGGGGGGGGGGGGCCCATACAACATTTTGCTATGGGGCCCTGTGATTTCTAGTTACGCCCCTGCTCTGTGCATAATGTACTCCCAGGCCTGGTTCTGACCACAGCACTCTGTGCGTTACAGAATCCTACAATATATATGCTATACTGTACATTACATACAGTACTTCTGACCAAACTGTTTATTGTCTCAACAGTTGTTGGTTGATAAGCACTTACTGGCTTATTTAATTAAGCTCTTATTTATGGTAGGCTCAGACAAAGTGTTAGCTCTCTGTATATTTTCAGTGTGAACAAAAGAATATGTGATGGAAGAGTTTTTTTTCTCTTTTTTAAATGATTGTGCTGAAGAATATTCATGTCTGTGAGATTATCGCTTGCGGCACAGCAGTTAAAGCATATTTTATGAGTACAAAGAAGCTTAGGTTTTATATAATTATGGCCCTCCCACTGGTAATGAAATTTGGCCATGCCCTCTGTTTTCCATATTGCACTACGTGCCACATTATAACACTCCTTGCAGTGCCCGAAGGTGCCCCAATGCCTTTTACAATCTTTCCTAGCAACAGCCCTGGCTGTCACACGAAGATAGGAAGTATGCTAATTGCAGGATCACTTGGTGAAAAGCAGTGGCTGCTGGGGATTTTTTGTTTGGGGGGTGGCAAACAACTGAACACCCCCCCCCCTGGAAATATTCATTCGCTGTTGCAACACACATGGGTGGGCTCCGCACGCATCCTCTGCGCTCCGAGTCCACCCTAAGCCTATTAGAGCCTCTGGTTCTAATCAGGTGCTGAAAAAAAAAACTGCCCGCTGTAATTCATGCGCCCGGTGCCCGGTGCGCTGGAAGATGCCGGACGCATGAATAGGGGCGGCTGCGGCGACCATGGATAGATTCATGCTTTTGCATATAGGGGGTGGGGAGGAGAGAGGGGGCAGCACCCGGGTGCCCCTAATGAACCGGCCTCCCCCGGTGAAAAGGGAAAATAAGCTGAAAAGAGTAATGCAGCCACCACATTTAAGGACTGATAAACTGCAGTATATTACATTTTGGTTTTGGGATTTAGACATGCTTTAAGAAGTAATCAAAGACAGGTTTTATTTTGTCACGGTAGGGTTGATTTACTAACACTGGAGAGTGCAAAATTTGGTGCAGCTCTGCATAGAAACCAATTAGATTCCATTTTTTTTTTTTTTTTGTCAAAGCTTAAAGTGTTACTAAACCCAAAACAGTAAAATCAGTCTGTATATGCGGTAAAGCATGCTTGTTATACTCACTGTGGAACCTAAGGGGTTAATCCTCTGCACTGTGTAAAAAAGACTGTTTGATCCTGTGTTCTCTGATCCTCTCCTTCTTCCACTGTCCCCAATATATTTTTCTGTTAATACAGAGCCATAGGACAAGCTACACATGCTCAGTTTGGTGTGCATTGCTAGAGATTTTTTCTTTTTTCTTGGAATTGGGAGTGCTGATTGGCCCTGTGCTGATCACATGCACTCGGCCAATCAGCACTGTCCAGATAGAGGGTCCGGATAGGACAGTTAGTGCACAATCAAAACTCCTTCTACAAGCTTTAACCAGACATTAATAGAAGTCACAAGACTGCTATTTACTGCTGATGAGAAAAGACATTTAGCAGTTTATATTTACTAAAATAATTGCATGTTCTGTGTACTGTGGGAGATCAGATATAGTGAATGCAGGATTCTGGGTTTAGCAACACTTTAAAGCGGTGTTCCAGCCGAATTTTGACTTTTTAGATAAAAATGCCCCTTTAATACCCATGCTTAGATTATTACAGTAAAGCTATGCTGTATACTAAAAACCGTTTAGTATTTTTGCAGCATTGTTTTCTTACTTTTTGAAGTCCCAGCAGACCGCATCCATCTCTTGTGTGGGCATCTGAAGCCGGAGAGTATCTCTTCCTGTATTCCATGCATGCTGGATACTAGGGTTGCACCGATACCCCTTTTTTTAAGACCGAGTACACGTAATGATACTTTTTTTTCAAGTTCTCGCCGATACCGTTTAGCGATTCTTTTTTTTTTAATGTCATGTGAGAGTGGCAATAATATGCAGCACTGATGACGCGTGGACTGTGTCAGTCGTTTTTTTTTTTTTTTTTACAATTTTATTTTTTATCAACCCTGTTGGGGGGGCTTTGTAGAGATAAAATGGGTCTAACAGACCCCTCATATCTCCCCTTTGAGACACAGATTCCCCAGTCCCTTTCTCTGCAGCCTCAGCTACACTGAAGATTAATGGAGAGGAGACAGAGACTCCTCTCCATTCATAAACTGAGACATCGTAAATACAGTTTACAATGCTCAGTTATGGACAGAGTCAGTAACTCTGTGCATTCAGAAAAGGAAGGAGCCGGATTTACCGGTTCCTTCCTCCGCTCTTCATCCTGACAGGGGGGGGGGGAGCACAGGGGGAGACCGGAGTAGCACAGAGGAGAACACAGAGGGGGACTGGAAGATGAGCACAGAGGGAGACCGGAGCATCAAGGAGGAGAACACCGAGGGGGACTGGAGGAGGAGCACAGAGGGGGACTGGAGGGGTACACAGAGGGGGATGGGAGCAGCACAGCATGGAGGAGGACACAGAGGGGGACCAGAGGAGGAGCACAGAGGGGGACTGGAGGTGTACAAAGAGGGGGCTTGGAGGAAGAGCACAGAGGGGGATTGGAGCAGCATGGAGGAGGACACGGAGGTGTACAAAGAGGGGGCTTGGAGGAAGAGCACAGAGGGGGACCGGAGCAGCATGGAGGAGGACATGGAGGTGTACAAAGAGGGGGCTTGGAGGAAGAGCACAGAGGGGGACCGGAGCAGCATGGAGGAGGACATGGAGGTGTACAAAGAGGGGGCTTGGAGGAAGAGCACAGAGGGGGACCGGAGCAGCACGGAGGAGGACACAGAGGAGGACCGGAGGAGGAGCACAGAGGGGGACCAGAGGGGCACACAGAGTGGGACCGCAGGAAGAGCACAGAGGGAGACTGGAGCAGCATGGAGGAGGAAACAGAGGGAGACTGGAGGAGGAGCACAGAGGGGTACACAGAGGGGGACCGGAGCAGCACAGAGAAGGACACAGAGGGGGACCGATGGAGGAGAACAGAGGGGGACCAGAGGGGTACACAGAGGGGGACCAGAGCAGCATGGAAAAGGACACAGAGGGGGACCGGAGGAGGATACAGGGATCAGCCAGGGGTGATCGGTGCAGCGGTGGGGGGAGCTACAAGCACCAATCTAGATTTCAACAAAGCAGCTTAAAGCCATGGGGGGAGGGGGGAGGAGGAGAATCGGCTGTCAGTCGCTTTATTGAAAGCTATACAGGGAGATCGGTGCTTGTAACTCCCCCCACTGCCACACCGATCACCCCTGATTGCCCAGGTATCGGGTCAAGCATTGGAGCATTTGTACGAGTACAATTGCTCATGCAAATGCTCAGTATCAGCACTAATATCGATACTAGTATCGGTATTGGTGCAACCCTACTGGATACCCAGCATGCATCTGCCGATCTTACGCATGCGCAGTGCGGCGCGAGCATTATAGTAGCTTGCTATGACCGGGCAATGCCTATTGCCTCCTGGGATTGATGACACACATATCCCAGGAGACAATGCAAAACCAAAAATGACGCACGGAGCCGTGGCCACAAAGGAGGAAGTGGAAAAAGGAATATTTTAACCACCTCAATACAAGGCACTTTCACCCCCTTCCTGCCCAGGCCATTTTTCAGCTTTCAGCACTGTCACACTTTGAATGACAATTGCGCGGTCATGCAAAAATGTTCCCAAATTAAATTTTTATAATTTTTTCCCCACAAATAGAGCTTTCTTTTGGTGGTATTTGATCACCTCTGCGGTTTTTATTTCTTGCGCTATAAAGAAAAGAAGAGGGACAAGTTTGAAAAAACACAATATTTTTTACTTTTTAGTATAATAAATATCCAATTTTAAAAAATTTTTAAAACAAATTTTTTCCTCAGTTTAGGCCGATATGTATTCTTCTACATATTTTTGGTAAAAAAAAAATAGCAATAAGCGTATATTGTTTGGTTTGCGCAAACGTTATAGCGGCTACAAAACAGGGGATAGATTTATAGCATTTTTTTTTTTTTTTTTTTACTAGTAATGGCGGCGATCTGCGATTTTTATCGTGACTGCGATATTGTGGCGGACACATCGGACACTTTTGACACATTTTTGGGACCATTCACATTTATACAGCGATCCGTGCTATAAAAATGCATCGATTACTGTATAAATATGACTGTCAGGGAAGGGGTTAACACTAGGGGGCGATCAAGGGGTTAAATGTGTTCCCTAGGGAGTGATTCTAACTGTGGGGGGAGGGGACTGACTGGGGGAGGTGACCGATTGGTGTCCCTATGTACAAGGGACACACCATCGGTCTCCTCTCCCTGACAGGACGTGGATCTGTGTGTTTACACACACAGATCCACGGTCCTGCTCAGTTACTGACATCGTGGCCGCCGGGCATGCGCATCGGGTCCCCAGTGACGCGGCACGCGCGCCCCCTAGTGGCTCGGGAAGGCGTTCACGTCATATGACGTCCGCCCAGAACGAGAGCCTCATCGTCGCGCCATCATATGATGGCGGACGGTAGGCTAGTGGTTAAAGAAAAAATATATGCCAATTCATTAGTGTACACATTAGTGCAGGATGGTGAGGAGTACAAAATGTGGGTGGAACTCCGCTTTAATTGAACAAGCTGAAGTTAGAAGCTGATTGGCTACCATGCACAGCTGCTCCAGATTTTGCACTCTCCAGTTTTAGTAAATCAATCCCTGTGTTTTTGAGCAGGAATTTATTAATGGAGCTGCAAGCTTGAAAAAAATCTCTCATAATCTGTCTCACTAATCCTGTTTAGGTCCCTATGATGTGCCATAGAATTGATAAATCTCCTATAAAGTATTTATATTTTATATATTTGTGAATAAAACTGCTATACAGTACTACATATTAATAAATACACATGTCCAAAAGTAAAATGTACATGATCAATGATTACTGTTTTGTGGTGAACCTATGAGAAATGTAGTCTTTGTGTTGTTAATAATTCCTCTCCTTAAGGGCACTTTCACAGTGAGGCGCTGGGGCGTTGGCGGTAAAGCGCCGCTAAAATAACGCTTTACCGTTTTAGCTGTGCTTTTCGTCCGCTAGCGGGGTGCTTTTAACCCTCGCTAGCGGCCGGAAAAGGGTTAAAAGCGCCGGCAAAGTGCCTCTGCAGCGGCGCTTTGTCGGCACTTCAGCGGCGCTGCCCATTGATTTCAATGGGCAGGGGCCCTTTAGTAGCGATGTATACACTGCTTCTAAAGCGCCTCAAAGAAGCTGCTTGCAGGACTTTTTTTGACGTCCTGCCAACTCACCGCTTCAGTGTGAAAGCACTCAGGCTTTCACACTGGAGTGACAGGAGAGGCGCTTTACAGGCGCGATTTTTAGCGCTATCGCACCTGTAAAGCGCCTCAGTGTGAAAGTAGCCTTAAAGCTGACTAAAGCTGATTATACACCATACGACCTGGTTCTCCTTTAGATATACCGTATATACTCGAGTAGAAGCCGACCCGAGTATAAGCCGAGGTACCTAATGTTACCACAAAAACCTGGGAAAGCTTACTGACTCGAATATAAGCCGAGGGTCAACAATGCCCATTTGCACGCCTCACTGTGCCCATTGCAACTTCACTAAGCCCATTGCCACCTTACTGTTCCCATCCTCACTGTTCCCATCCTCACTGTTCCCATCCTCACATGTGCCCCTAGAATTAAAATTGAACATTGTAAATTGTAAATTGTACCTGAAGGCTGCGGCGTCCATCGTTTAAAACTCGCGGTCTCTTCCTGGTCTCTTCTGTGATAGGCGTGACTCTGTCTGCTGAGAATTGCCTATCACAAACGTTCTCTCATCCTCACCCATCCTAGCAGACACTGTGTTCAGTTTCCGCCAATCACGGACGTCTGCTGGGAAACCTGAGGATGAGAGAACGTTCGTGATAGGCGATTCTCAGCAGACACAGTTCCGCCTATCACGGAAGGGACCAGGAAGAGACCGCGAGTTTTAAACGATGGACGCCGCAGCCTTCAGGTACAGTTTACAATGTAAAATTTCACTGACTCGAGAATAAGCCGAGGGGGGGGGGGACTTTCAGCCCAAAAAAAGGGCTGAAAATCTCGGCTTATACTCGAGTATATACGGTACCATTAAAGTGGTTGTAAACCCTATTTTTTTACTTCTACCTATAGGTAAGCCTAGAATAAGGCTTACCTATAGGTAGGGATGAGCTTCGTGTTCGAGTCGAACATACGTTCGACTCGAACATCGGCTGTTCGATCGTTCGACGAAGATCGAACGATTTGGGCCGTTCGCGCCAAATTCGAGTGACGCGAACGGCCCACAATGCACTACGCCATCGCAGTGTCATCCAGGCGCTGTGATTGGCCAAGCATGCACTGTGACCCCGCATGCTTGGCCAATCACAGCGCCGGCAGCGAGGAGAGCAATGATTGGCCACAGGCAGGATGCCTGTGGCCAATTATTGCTGAGGGAGTTTAGTACACGCCCCACACTATGAAAGGCCGCCAGCGCGGCGGCCTTGTGTAGTGTGTTCCGGAGCAGGGAAAGAGAAGCATAGGCAGGGACAGTGTCATTTTTTTCCTTTACTAATCCTGTGTTTAGGGACAGAGAAGGATAGGTAGGGAGAGTGTCAGTGTGTCATTCTGTGCTAAACCTTGTTTGTAGGGACAGAGAAGGGCAGTGAGGGAAAGTGTCAGTGTGCTATTCTGTGCTAAACCTTGTTTGTAGGGACAGAGAAGGACAGTGAGGGAAAGTGTCAGTGTGCTATTCTGTGCTAAACCTTGTTTGTAGGGGCAGAGAAGGACAGTGAGGGAAACTGTCAGTGTGCTATTCTGTTCTAAACCAATCTTGCTGAACCGTATTTGAAATCCTTGAGTTTAGGGACAGAGAAGGACACTCGTGGAAACTATCAGTGTGCTATTCTGTGCTAAATCTTGTTTGTAGGGACAGAGAAGGACAGTGAGGGAAACTATCAGTGTGCTATTCTGTGCTAAACCAATCTTGCTGAACCATATTTGAAATCCTTGAGTTTAGGGACAGAGAAGGACACTCGGGGAAACTATCAGTGTGCTATTCTGTGCTAAATCTTGTTTGTAGGGACAGAGAAGGACAGTGAGGGAAAGTGTCAGTGTGCTATTCTGTGCTAAACCTTGTTTGTAGGGACAGAGAAGGACAGTGAGGGAAACTGTCAGTGTGCTATTCTGTTCTAAACCAATCTTGCTGAACCGTATTTGAAATCCTTGAGTTTAGGGACAGAGAAGGACACTCGTGGAAACTATCAGTGTGCTATTCTGTGCTAAATCTTGTTTGTAGGGACAGAGAAGGACAGTGAGGGAAACTATCAGTGTGCTATTCTGTGCTAAACCAATCTTGCTGAACCATATTTGAAATCCTTGAGTTTAGGGACAGAGAAGGACACTCGGGGAAACTATCAGTGTGCTATTCTGTGCTAAATCTTGTTTGTAGGGACAGAGAAGGACAGTGAGGGAAACTATCAGTGTGCTATTCTGTGCTAAACCAATCTTGCTGAACCATATTTGAAATCCTTGAGTTTAGGGACAGAGAAGGACACTCGTGGAAACTATCAGTGTGCTATTCTGTGCTAAATCTTGTTTGTAGGGACAGAGAAGGACAGTGAGGGAAAGTGTCAGTGTGCTATTCTGTGCTAAACCAATCTTGCTGAACCATATTTGAAATCCTTGAGTTTAGGGACAGAGATGGACACTCGTGGAAACTATCAGTGTGCTATTCTGTGCTAAATCTTGTTTGTAGGGACAGAGAAGGACAGTGAGGGAAACTATCAGTGTGCTATTCTGTGCTAAACCAATCTTGCTGAACCATATTTGAAATCCTTGAGTTTAGGGACAGAGAAGGACACTCGTGGAAACTATCAGTGTGCTATTCTGTGCTAAATCTTGTTTGTAGGGACAGAGAAGGACAATGAGGGAAACTATCAGTGTGCTATTCTGTGCTAAACCAATCTTGCTGAACCATATTTGAAATCCTTGAGTTTAGGGACAGAGAAGGACACTCGGGGAAACTATCAGTGTGCTATTCTGTGCTAAACCAATCTTGCTGAACCATATTTGAAATCCTTGAGTTTAGGGACAGAGAAGGACACTCGGGGAAACTGTCAGTGTGCTATTCTGTGCTAAACCAATCTTGCTGAACCATATTTGAAATCCTTGAGTTTAGGGGCAGAGAAGGACACTCGGGGAAACTATCAGTGTGCTATTCTGTGCTAAACCTTGTTTGTAGGGACAGAGAAGGACAGTGAGGGAAACTGTCAGTGTGCTATTCTGTGCTAAACCAATCTTGCTGAAGCATATTGCAAATCCTTGTGTTTAGGGACAGAGAAGGATAGGCAGGGGACAGTGTCAGTGTCTTTGTTGCTAAGCCTCCTGCACAGTATACACCTGAAGGTAGCCCTTATTGCTGTTTTTCCCATCTCCCTGCAGGCCATCCATTAAAATGTCTGGAAGGCAAACAAGGAGAGGCAGACAGTCAGGAGGCAAAAAAAGAGGGCAAGCAGGCTCTGTGTCTGGGGGCAACAGTGCTGGTCGTGGACGTGGTGCATTGTCATCAGCACATGGCCATGGGACACGCTTGTCCTTCTTTTCGGCAGCTGGACATGTTGAGCCACATCATGCCGAAGACTTGGTAGAGTGGATGACCAAGCCCACCTCATCCTCCTCATCCTCTCTCACCCAGGCTCAGGGTACTGGCAAAGCAGCTGCCAAAGCGTCCTCTTCTCTGGTATCAATGTCATCATTAGTCACTCCTTCCCTAGACCCACCATGTCCTCCTCCTGAGGAGTCCCCCGAACTGTTTGAGCACAGTGTTGGGTACATGCTCCAGGAGGATGCCCAGCGTTTCGAAGGATCTGATGATGATACCCAGCTAGAGGAAGGCAGTAGCGTGAGAGCAGAGAGAGGGGATGCTCAAGAAGGACACCAATCTGGCAGTCATGCTCCAGCAGCTGCAGCATACTGCCAGATTGGCTCCAGTGATGAGGAGGGAGGGGATGATGAGGTCACTGACTCCACGTGGGTGCCTAATAGGAGAGAGGAGGAGGAGGAGGATGAGGAGGAGGCACATCTCCAACGAGGCAGGATGCCCTTGGGTGGCCAGCGTATGGGCAGCACACCGACGGAATCACACCGCAGAGCTCCGCCTGTGCAGGGCGCTGCCTCTGCCCGTCATTCAAAAAGTTCTTTGGTGTGGGCCTTTTTTGAGGCGAGTGCATCAGATCGCACAGCTGCTGTTTGCAACATATGTCTCAAGCGTATATCGCGTGGCCAAAACATCAGCCGCTTGGGCACCACATGCTTGATCAGACATATGTTGACCTGCCATGCAGCTCGTTGGCAAGCCTACCTTAAAGACCCACACCAAAGAACAAAGCGGACCTCTCCTTGCACCGCATCACCTGGGATCTCCAACCCCACTATACCTTCAGTCCTCTCTGAAACCTGCACTGAGAGGAATGAAGGTGTAGAATTAGGTGTGTCACAGCCAAGTACTTGCGGCCACTCTGCTAGCAGTACACCGACGTCCGATTCTAGCAGGCAAATTTCCCTGCCCCAGCTGCTGGACTGTCGAAAGAAGTTCACTCCCAGCCATCCACATGCCCAGCGGTTGAATGCTAGCTTGACTAAATTGCTAGTGCTTCAACTGCTGCCTTTTCAGTTGGTAGACTCGGCCCCCTTCCGTGAGTTTGTGCAATGTGCGGTTCCTTAGTGGCAGGTTCCCAAACGCCACTTTTTCTCACGGAAGGCGATTCCGGCTCTCTACAGGCATGTGGAAGGCAATGTCTTGGCCTCGCTGGACAGGGCGGTCAGCGGTAAGGTGCATATTACCGCTGACTCATGGTCCAGCAGGCATGGACAGGGACGTTACCTTTCTTTCACGGCCCATTGGGTCACTCTTTTGGCAGCTGGGAAGGATGCAGGACAAGGTGCAGTAGTGTTGGAGGTTGTTCCACCGCCACGCCTCCAAAATGCTACTACTGGTTGTGACACACCTCTCTCCTCCACCCCCTCCTCTTCTTCCTCCATGGCCTCTTCCTGTGGTTTGTCCTCGGAACCAGCGGTGCTCCGTAGGCGTTCAAGGGGCTACGCAAGTACGCAGGCAAAAAGATGCCATGCCGTGCTTGCGCTGGTGTGTTTGGGGGACAGGAGCCACACTGGGGCAGAGGTCCTGTCTGCTCTGCAGGGGCAGGCCGAGAGGTGTTTGACGCCACGCCAGCTTAAGCCAGGAATGGTGGTTTGCGACAATGGCACCAACCTCCTCTCCGCCCTCCGACAGGGACAACTGACCCATGTGCCCTGTATGGCTCACGTCCTTAACCTGGTGGTGCAGCGGTTCTTGGGCAGGTACCCGGGCTTACAGGATGTCCTGAGGCAGGCCAGGAAAGTCTGTGTGCATTTCCGCAGATCTTATAATGCCAGTGCTCGCCTGGCTGAGCTGCAAAAGGAGTTGAACCTGCCCAAGAACCGCCTTATATGTGACATGCCCACCAGGTGGAACTCAACGTTGGCCATGCTGCAGCGGCTGCACACGCAGCAGAGGGCCATCAATGAGTACCTGTGCGACTACGGCACCAGGACAGGGTCAGGGGAGGTCGGGTTTTTTTCACCACGCCAGTGGGGCATGATCAGGGATGCATGCACTGTCCTGGCACCATTTGAGGAGGCCACGAGGATGGTGAGCAGTGACAGTGCATGCATCAGTGACACTGTACCTCTTGTCCACCTGTTGGAGCACACGCTGCGTGGAATAATGGACAGGGCACTTGAGGCAGAACAGAGGCAGGAAGAGGAGGACTTCCTTGCCTCTCAAGGCCCCCTTTACCCAGACAGTGTTCCTTCTGTCCCACCCATCGCACAGGAAGAGGAGGAGGAGGAGGATTGTGTCAGCATGGAGGTGGAGGCTGGCACTCAGCATCATCAGCAGCAGTCTTTTAGGGATGATTTACAGTCCCAAGAAACCAGTGGACTTGTACGTGGCTGGGAGGAGGTGGCTGCGGATCATGTCGTCCTTAGTGACCCAGAGGACTCCGGACTGAATGCCTCAGCTAACCTTCGCTGCATGGCCTCCCTGATCCTGCAAAGTCTGCGGAAGGATCCTCGTATTCTTCGGATCAAGGAGAGGGACCATTACTGGCTGGCCACTCTCCTTGATCCACGGTACAAGGGTAAGGTTGTGGACCTTATGTTACCGTCGCAGAGGGAGCAGAGGATGAGACAACTCCGGGAGGCCTTGCAGAAAGGTCTGTGCAACGCGTTCCCAGAGACTGGGAGGTTACAAACTCCTGGTCCTGGACAACGAGTTGCTGAGGCTTCGGGCAGTCAAAGAAGGAGCGGTGGGGAAGGTGGCCGTCTGACCGATGCGTTCAGACAATTCTTTAGTCCGCAGCCCCAAAGTATGATCGGTTCCAGCAACCATCGCCAGCTCTGATATACATGGTGCAGGAATACCTAGGGGCAAGGTCAGACTTGGACACCTTCCCCACCGAAAATCCTCTGGCTTACTGGGTCTTGAGGATGGATCACTGGCCAGAGCTTGCACAGTATGCAATTGAGCTACTGGCCTGTCCTGCATCCAGCGTTCTTTCAGAACGCACATTCAGTGCTGCTGGAGGATTTGTCACGGATCACAGGGTGCGCCTGTCCACCGACTCGGTTGATCGACTGACTTTCATCAAGATGAACCAGTCTTGGATCACCACCAGCTACCACACACCTGATGCTGATATAACAGACTAATTGATTTTAAAATGTCACATCCCTTCAAGACTGATGCTGATGCTGAGTGCCTGTGCTGTTATGTTGACTGGCTATCCTCCTCCTCCTCCTCAATGATCCGATTAATGATGATAGCTTGGAAGATCATTTTGGTTTATGGGTGCCGCCACCAGTGGCTAAGGCCCAATTTTTCAGCCCCTGATTAACAGGGGCGTGTAATTACAATTTTTGATGCAATACTTTGCAACAGGCCTCATTGCTGTGCTCCAAGTACAGTATCTGTGAGGGGTTGCAGTGTTGTGCCACCAGTGCCTAAGGCCCAATTTTTCAGCCCCTGTTCAACAGGGGCATGCAATTATAATTATTGATCTAATAATTCACAGCAGGGCCCATTGCTGCGCCCACCAAGAGTAACTGTCAGGCCTTACAGTGTTGTGTCAACACCACCACCACCACCACCACCACCAAAGGCCCAATTTTTCAGCCCCTGTTCAACAGGGGCATGCAATTATAATTATTGATCTAATAATTCACAGCAGGGCCCATTGCTGCGCCCACCAAGAGTAACTGTCAGGCCTTACAGTGTTGTGGCACCAGCACCACCATCAAAGGCCCAATTTTTACTACCACTGTTCAACAATTATATTATTACAATTCCTGATATAATAGTTGACAGCAGGGCGTTCCAGCACCCACCAAGAGTAACTGTGAGTGCTTACAGTGTTGTGCCAACACCAACACCTAAGGGGCCAATTTCTGCAGAGTATATACGGCAGGTCCCTACTTTCAAACATCCAACTTACAAACGACTACTACTTGCAAACGGAAGAAGACAACAGGAAGTGAGAGGAAATCTACCCCTTGGAAGGAAAATTCTCTCCTGTAAGAATTAATATGGGAGAAAGGTGTCTCCTCTGTACTGATGCTTTATCACCAATCCTTGTTTCAATAAAAACACCACATTTCAAAAACAGTTGTCATTGGGACGCAAAGTGAGGTGAAATGTTCTGAACAGGGGCACAGACAGCAAAACAAATGTTACAGGGGTGATAACCCTTCCCTATGTTTTCCAAAAAGCTTAAAAATAGGTATTTGGGCTGGAGCTACACTTAAACAATGTAGCTGTTCAAAATTACAAACAGATTCTACATAAGAACAAACCTACAGTCCCTGTCTTGTATGCACCGCCTGTATACGGCTGTTCAGAGTATATAGGGCTTTTTTCTTTTGTGTGCGGGGTTCCCCTTAATATCCATACAAGACCCAAAGGGGCTGGTAATGGGCTGGGGTAGGGGGGGGGGTGATGGGGTAGCTATGCCATTTTTCTTAAAGATTTTCATCCATATTACCGGGACCAGACATTACATTAAAACCGCAAGCAGTTTTAAATGGCTTTTTTTTCCTTTAGAAATGTAATTTTGTGCAGGGACAGTTCTAAACACGGGAAACACGTGGCACTTCACGGGCATACTTTAGACACCCCCCAGGTACAATATTTAAAGGAATATTTGACTTTTTTTTTTTCACTTTATGCATCATTAAAATGCTCCCGAAAAACGTCCGTTTTTAAAACTTCTTTTTGCATTGATACATGTCCCCTGGTGCAGAACCCGGGTTCCCAAACTCTGTTTAGGACAATAACATGGATAATAGTCGTTATAATTAGCACTTTAGAATTCGAACGTTCGCATCCATTGTATTTAATAGGGTTCTAATGTTCGTGCGAACTTTCGGTCCGTTCGCGGGTTCTGGTGCGAACCGAACCCGGGGGTGTTCGGCTCATCACTACCTATAGGTAGTGGAAATATCTCCTAAACGTGCGCCGTTTAGGAGATATTTCACTTGTAGTCCGCAGATAATTAAAACGGCGCATGCGCTGAGAAGAAACTAAACTCTGTGCCGTTTTTTCCCTAGCGTGTGTCGTTACCGTGCGGATGCACCGAGTGACGTCATCGCGGCTCCGGCCAATCACAGCGCCGGAACCGCGATACCCGGAGGTAACCTGAGGGGGAGACAAGGACGGCTTCAGGGGCTTCGATCTAAGGCAAGTAATTCATAATGAGCTAGTATGCTAGTCATATTAGCTCATTATGCCTTTACCTTGCAGGGTTTTTTTTTTTTTAAGAGGGTTTACTTCCTCTTTAACTATGTAGTATAAAGGCTTGCCTGTTTTGATACTAATTAACAGTATTGTTTAGGTTTGTTTTCATATTTAGTTTAGGTAAAGCTAAAGGAGATTGTATAGACATTGTAGATTGTATAATGTATGGACAGTTTAAGGTTTAAGATAATCTCATGTTTATGGATGCCTATAAACGGCTCCTGCCAAGAGTTTTTGGAGAAAATAACTAAACTGTGGACTGGTGTAATTACTATTACTAAGGTGACCAGATTTTTAAAATGAAATCCAGGGACATATTTTTTTTTTTTGCTAGTAATGGCGGCAATCAGCGACTCTCTGCTCATCGCCACCCGCCTCACAGCCTGTCAAGTCTTACTCTACGGGCCCCGGCTACTACTGGGTGGGGTGCGGAGGAAGATCACTCTGCCAGGGAAGGCAAGGCGATAACAGACAGGCGGCTGGCCGGGACTTGAGCCAAGGCAGAAGAACATGCGAGCGGAGCTGAATGGACATGCACACGAAACTGAAGAAATATTCCTTCCGCTCCGACCAGCACATGATCATCATAAAGGGACAGATAATGGAATAAATACACCCCCTGGGCTAGTAGGAGTGGCGTAGCAGGAGGGGGGGGGGTGTAATTCTGTTGTTTTTTTTTTATTCTGCACTGACTGTCTTTGAAATTGCCCCAGCCCCTGTTCAAATCCAATCCGGGGACAAAACCGGGGACAGACTTGGTCTGGGGACAGTGTCCTCAATCCGGGGACTGTCCCCTGAAACCGGGGATGTCTGGTCACCCTGACTATTACTCACAATTACTGAACATTCTACACCCTACACTTTACATAGAGCAAGGCAATCATTCATGTTTATGCAGGATGCTGACCATCTACCTGTAAATCTGACCAGATAATGCTGCAGATGTTCTTGCTAGTTGATATCTATCGCCAGCTTCTTTCAAAACTTCCTATATACATCCTTTTTATTGCCTTTCATTAAACATTTTTTTTTTCTATTTTGTTTATTCTTTGTGCCAAGTTTATCCCTATACAGGAATTGTGTATACAAAAGGGAAAGAAAAGCCTAGCCTGGGGGAGCACCTGGGACTTAAGAAAATAGCCTTGGCGTTTGTGAATGGTGGAAAGGTTACTGGATTAGCAGCCTAGAAAAACTCATGGGATGATTCCACTACAGTCTTGTAGGGTCATCCGATGAATCCATCCTTTTACACACCCAGGAAATAAAAAGACAATAGAGGAGGAAGGATTGTAATGAAACACAGCCAAAAGCAGATTGTTGGGAGGAGAGGAGCACTAAGGTTCACAGCAAGTGGGATTTGTCCTTCGGGGCCTCCTGAAAAGATTTGACATCTCCAGCACAGCCAGGAGCAGTAAATGGTTTATGTAAGAAACCACTCCATGTCCTATTATCATGATGAAGTGTGAACTACTCTTTTTACTTGTAATAAACCATCATGCTGGGATAATCCTGACTAGCAAGTTAAGGGACAATTGTCTCCTAATTTATAAAGCTGTCAGTAAATGAAGGCTCCCAAACAATTTATCTCTAGTGGCTTTTACAGTTTATAATTTTCATAGTCTAATTCAGGCTTTCCCAATCTTTTTAACCCTGAGGAACCCTTGAAATTATTTTAAGGTCTCATGCCGCGTACACGCGACCATTTTTCTTGTCGGGAAAAATGTAATTTTTTCTCTTTGGCGAGAAAAATGACCGTGTGTGGGCTTTTCATCATTTTTCCCGACGAGAAAAACGGCAAGAATCACGACGAGAAAAATTAGAACATGCTCTAATTTTTCTCGTCGTGATTCACGGCATTTTTTTTCGCTGCAGTTTTCCTATAGGGAAACACTGCCAGGGAGCCTACACACGGTTGTTTTTCTCGACCAAGAGAAAAAATGTAATGAAAACCGGCTGTGTGTAGGGGACCAAGCCGTTCCTCGTTTTTCATGTCGAATTTCTCTGCGGTGTTTTCACTGTCGAGAAAATCGATCGTGTGTACACGGCATTAGGGAACCCCTGCTAAAAATGATTACACCTACAGCTCACATTAGGGTAGCATGACAAGTAAATTGTACAAAGTTTTAAATAAAATAATAAAGAACATGGCATACCTAGAGCATTTGACACCTAGGCCATATCATTTTAAATATCTACCTGCAGTATTAAAAAAAAAAAAAAACAATTTCAGAAATGAAATTAAATGAATAACAACAACAAAAAAAAAGGAATATGGGTAGTGAAAATTGTGGTGTTTCCTAACATCAGTGGTCAGCGTAAATGTAACCCCCTTAAAGCGGAAGTAAACCCATCGATTTAACAGTTTCAAAAAGCAGTTACATTCCCGGCATGCCGGAAATGCCAACTGTCACATTGGTTGTGCTCTCAACCAAACTGTCAAACCATCCAATGGCTGGTGTCATAACTGATCACATGTGCAGCATCATGGTAGTTGAAGATTAAACAGAGGCCAAGATGGCAGCTTCCTTGCCTGAAAATGATAGGAGGGTTTACTTCCACTTTAAATGGTTGTTCAGTGCAACATTGTCCCCCTTGCACTGGTGGTCATTTTAGGTGGGAGATCAACTGCTCAGTGTCCAAGGAACCCTTATGCCGCGTACACACGGACGTTTTTTATGTCATTGAAAAAAAAACGACGTTTTTCTCGACGTGATTCTTCTCAAGCCTGCCTTGCCTCAACACTATCGTGAAAAAAAATGCTCGAACAAAGCGCAGTGACGTACAACACGTTCGACAACATGTACGACGGCACTATAAAGGGGAAGTTCCATTCGGATGGCGCCACCCTTTGGGCTGCTTTTGCTGATCCTCGTGTTAGTAAAGTTTGGTGAGAGACGATTCGCGCTTTTCAGCCTCGTGCTCTTCAGTCTGTTACAGCGTGACGAATGTGCTATTTTTCATTCAGAACGCTAGTTTTACCAGAACAAGCGCTCCTGTCTCATAACTTGCTTCTGAGCATGCGCGTTTTTTTCCGTCATTAAAGTGTACACACGGCCGTTTTTCACGACGAGAAAAACGACGACGTGAAAAACTACGAGAAAAAATAGAGCATGTTCTAAATTTTTAATGGCCATTTTTCACGTTGAGAAAAATGCTCTGGAGCCCACACACGATCGTTTTTAATGACCAATTAAAAAAATTGCATTTTTTTTTTCGTCATGAAAAACGGTCGTGTGTACGCGGCATTAGGAACCTCAGAAGAAACCCTGGCTGAGAAAGGCTGTATATATAAATCATTTCAGAACTGTTTCCATCTTTATTGTGACCTATAAACTGTACAACTCAGTTGAACAACAAACTAAATTCTTGTAGGTGGCGGGAAGTAAAAATAAAAAAATAAAATAATATGGTTGCATAAGTGTGCACACCCTTAAAGTGGTTGTAAACCCATATAAAAATTTTTTTCTTTTTAGCCCACCTGCAAGACAAAGCTATAATGAGCTAGTATGACTAGCATACTAGCTCATTATGTACCACTTACCTTAGATCAGGGCCCCCGAAGCCGTCCGTGTCCCTCTCTCCAGCCGCAGCCATCGCTGCGGCGATAGCCGGAATGTTACTTCCGGGTATCGCTGCTCCAGCCAATCACAGCGCCGCTCCGGCGCTGTGATTGGCCGGAGCGGCGAAGACGTGACTCCGCGCATGCGCGCGGTAGCCGTCAAATTCGGCTAAGCCCAAGCGTTGCGTTGCCGAATTTGTGAATGGGATTAACCCCATGGATGCGTCATTATCTACGGCGCACATGCGCCGTAGACAGCGGCGCCTGTGATTTTAGTAAATATCTCCTAAACCTCCTGTAGGTTTAGGAGATATTTCTTGCACCTACAGGTAAGCCTTAATCTAGGCTTACCTGTAGGTGCAAGTTGCAAAAGTGGGTTTACAACCACTTTAAACTAATACTTTGTTGAAATACCTTTTGATTTTATTACAGCACTCAGTCTTTTTGTGTATGAGTCTATCAGCATGGCACATCTTGACTTAGCAATATTTGCCCACTCTGCTTTGCAAAAACACTCCAAATCTGCCAGATTGTGAGGGCATCTCCTGTGCACAGCCCTCCTCAGATCACCCTACAGATTTTCAATCTGATACAGGTCTGGGCTCTGGCTGGGTCATTCCAAAACGTTAGGCTTCTTCTGGTGAAGCCATTCCTTTATTAATTTGGATGTATGCTTTGGGTCATTGTCATGCTGAAAGATGAAGTTCCACTTCATGTTCAGGTTTTGTGGCCAATATGGACTGGTATTTGGAACAGTTCATAAATCCCTCTACCTTGACTAAGGCCCCTGTTTCAACTGAAGAAAAACAGCCCCAAAGCATGATGCTGCCACCAACATGCTTCACAGTGGGTATGGTGTTCTTTTGGTGATGTGCAGTGTTGTTTTTTCGCCAAACATTTCTTTTGGTTTAAAAAGTTCAACCTTGGTTTCATCCGACCATAAAACATTTTCTCACATGCTTTTGGGAGACTTCAGATGTGATTTTGCAAAATTTATCCGGGCTTGGATGTTTTTCTTCGTAAGAAAAGGCTTCCGTCTTGACACTCAAAATTGCGGCAAAATCGCGGCTGCGAAATTGCGGTAAAATTGTGCGACTTTGAAGTCGCACTAGTGTGAAAGGGGCCTACAGGTGATTGTTGTCACATGTACCACACAGCCAGTACTTGCCAGATATTCCTGCAGCTCCTTTAATGTTGCTGTAGGCCTCTTAGTAGCCTCCCGACCAGTTTTCTTCTTGTCTTTTCATCAATTTTGGAGGGACGTCCAGTTCTTGGTAATGTCACTGTTGTACCATATTTTCTCCACTTAAAGTGGTTGTAAACCCCTATAAAAATATATATATTTTTTAAACCACCTGTAAGAGAAAGGCATAATGAGCTAATATGACTAGCATAATAGCTCATTATGCATCACTTACCTTAGATCGGGGCCCCCAAACCCGTCCTCGTCTCCCTCTTCAGCCGCAGCCATCGCTGCGGCGATAGCCGTAAAGTTACTGTGATTGGCCGGAGCGGCGACGACGTGACTCCACGCATGCGCGCGGGAGCCGTCAAATGCTGGGACTTAGCCGGTTTTGTGAATGGGATTAACCGCATGCGCCGTAGACACGGAGCAATGTCATTTTTAGCAAATATCTCCTAAACCGTGTAGGTTTAGGAGATATTTCTTGCACCTACAGGTAAGCCCTTATCTAGGCTTACCTGTAAGTGCAAGTTGCAAAAGGGGGTTTATAACCACTTTAATGATGACTGTCTTCACGGTGTTCCATGGTATATCTAATGCTTTGGAAATTATTTTGTACCCTTCTCCTGACTGATAACTTTTAACAAGGAGATCCCTCTGATGCTTTGGGAACTCTCTAGGGACCTTGGCATTTGCGGTAGGATGCGACCAAGAAAATGTCAGGAAAGACCTACTAGAACAGCTGATCTTTGGTGTTAACCAGAGGCACCTTAAATGATCGAAGGTGTGTACTGACAGGTGTGTACTGAGTTTAAATGTGATCTCTTAATTCTGAACACAGCCACATCCCCAGTTATAAGAGGGTGTGCACACTCATGCAACCACATTATTTTAGTTTTTTATTCCCCCCCCCCCCCCCCTAAAAGATTGCACATGTTTGCACGCACAGTTGCTGCAGAGTGGCTGCCCAGGTACTAACCGTCTAATACTAAACCTTTTATTTTACTACAGTCGTACCAACTATTGCTATTTGGCATTGAAGTTATATAAATAAAATAGAAAAAAATAAAAATATACATATATATATATATATATAAAATATATATTACCAAAAGTATTGGGACACATGCTATTACACGCATGTGAACTTTAATAGCATCTCAATTTTAGTCTGTGGGGTTCAATATTGCGTTGGCCCACCCTTCGCAGCCATAACAGCTTCAACTCTTCTAAGAAGGCTGTCCACAAGGTTTAGGAGTGTGTCTATGGGAATGTTTGACCATTCTTCCAGAAGCACATTTGTGAGGTCAGGCACTGATGTTGGACAACAAGGCCTGGCTCGCAGTCTCTGCTCTAATTCATCCCAAAGATGTTTTATTGGGTTGAGGTCAGGACTCTGTGCAGGTCAGTCAAGTTCCTCCACCCCAAACTCGCTCATCCATGTCTTTATGGACATTAACTGGCCTGAACAGAGTCCTAACCTCAACCAGATAGAACACCTTTGGGATGAATTAGAGAAGAGACTGCGAGCCAGGCCCTTCTTGTCCAACATTAGGGCCTGACCTCACAAATGCGCTTCCTGAAGAATGGTCAAACATTTCCTTAGACACACTCCTAAACCTTGTGGACAGCCTTCCCAGAAGAGTTGAAGCTGTTATAGCTGTAAAGGGTGGGCCAACTCAATATTGAACCCTAGGGACTAAGACTGGGATGTCATTAAAGCTCACGTGCGTGCAATAGCATGTGTCCCAATACTTTTGGTAATATATTTTTTATTTATATATATATGTATATATTTATATATATATATATATTTTTTTTTTCTATTTTATTTATATAATTTTAATGCCAAATAATAGCAATAGTTGGTACGACTGTAGTAAAGTAAAAGGTTGAGTATTAGACGGTTAGTATTTGGGCAGCCACTCTGCAGCAACTGCATTGTGAGTAAGATGTGCATTTACTAAATGATGTCTAATGCAATTAACTGGGTAAACCTTACAAGCATGCATCCACAACTGCTTTGACTTTGTATCTGGAAACCTTTGTGGTGATGTTAGTGTGCCTGACCATTTAAAGTGTTTCTAGTTTGCTTCTGTAGCGGGTATTTGAATTTAGGGGAGGCATCTGGGTGGTAGTGTAACCCAGATGCACTGATTGCTAGGGAATCTGAGACCCTTTTATGGTTCTTGGAGGACTCTGGTGGTGTGAGGTTCCCTGCGGCCTATAGGTGGCATTGTTGCCGGGGTTGAACTCACACCGCAAGACTGTGCCTTTTTGTCCTCCCCTGGCGCTGGTACAGCGGGGCGGGGAACCCGCTGTGACGCAAAGGGAGAGGAGATAAAAGGGGCGGACGCCCTTACCACGGGGTTCAGAGTGCAGAGTCGGAGGACGTAGCCCCACTGAGGCACCTTCCGCCTGGGTGCTGCCGTTCCGGAGTTCCGGGCCCAGGTGCCCTTGACCTGGCCGGAGTGGAGATGGAGTCCATCTCAGGCACCTTTAGCCTGGGGTGAGGTACTATGGCGGATGCCTGGGGCTCAGTACTTTCGACTGAGTTCCGCGAGGATGGAGGAATCCGAGGGGGCCCTAACTCCTTGGGTGCCCGTGTCTGAGTTCGTGGGGTCTGGTGAGCAGAACTTCTCTGAAGAGTCCGGCGCAGCATTGCTGGTGACAGAGAGGCCTCCGGTATCTCCCTTGGACGGATATCCTTCCCCTGACAGGGGTCGTGCTAGCGAAGGTAATTCACGTTCTATTTCACATAGTCAGTGGCAGTGACTATTCGCCACTGGTGATACCACAGTGGTTAGCTTTATCTGGAAGGATTGTGCCTTGGCCTACTCCCACTGAACTGTTGCAAAGGTCCCAACTTGACTGTGCTGTATGTTTATTCGCTGAAAGAATAAAACTGTGTTGGACCCATTCACTGTGTGGAATTCTGGTTACTAGGAGCAAAGGAGTCAAGGACGAAGGACAGGACTGGACTCTAGGACACCTACACAAAGCCCGATCTTTCTGGCCGTCACTTCGTCACTATGGAGGACATGGGCCGTGGTGTATCTTATCCCTCCCCCCGGTACTAACACCCCTAGACAGAGAAAAGACAAGCCGAACATGAGAAGGGGTGAGAGGGGTGAGAGGGGTGAGGTTGCTACACTTCTATTATATGCAGTGGTTATCATGACTAGGTACCATAGGGGGCTAATGTGAAAATAATTTGTTTTTGCTGCCTAAAGCAACCTATGAGAATGTTTTCATTTTCAAACTTGAATTGTAGAAGTGACAGACAGAAATTTGGTTAGTTTAGGCAATAGGAAAGTTTTCCTTTTGCACTTTTTTATAGATATTGTAAGCCCATTTGTGTCTGGGCAGACATGCAAAGTTTACGTATTTTTTTTAAAGCGTTATTCTCTGGAAATCAGGTGTATTGCTGGCTTTCCATGCTTGTTTATGGTAAAGAATTTCAGTCTAAGCTTTGGCCAGCAGGGGACTCCAACCTGCTTCTTATTCAGGCAGCTAAGTCTACTCAACTTTTTTTTCCCCCAAGTCTTATTTCCTTTTTGTTCTTGATTACACCTGCCATATTTACTGTAAAACAATAGGACGGAACTTAATATAAATGATAAATTGGTACTGATACCAATTGACGCCTGTTTACTTAGCAAAGAATACGTATCTATTTTGCATACATGTGTGTCCTTGCCTTTGAATACAGAGGTGTAAGTCTTAAACAGGTTTGAGACTGAATACCAAAAAAGCTGCTTAACACACAGTTGAAATGCTTATGTTTTTGGACTGTTCTATCTGAAAAAATATTTGTCATTTTGTCCAGCCAGTTTTGAGATCCAAGCACCTCTACCAAAAATCATAGTTAAAGTGGGAGTAAACCCTCCTATTATTTTCAGGCAAGGAAGCTGCCATCTTGGCCTCTGTTTAATCTTCAACTGCCATGATGCTGCACATGTGATCAGTTATGACACCAGCCATTGGATGGCTTGACAGTTTGGTTGAGAGCACAACCAATGTGACAGTTGGCATTCCCGGCATGCCGGGAATGTAACTGCTTTTTGAAACTGTTAAATCAATGGGTTTACTTCCGCTTTAAATCAGTGATCTCATATTTCATCACTGCAGCTAAGCAATATGGCATGACTTCTAGCTTACCCAGCCTACTGCTTGGACCAGGAGCAGCACACTGATAAAGCCTGCTATCCTTCTGGATAAGGTCTTCTCTATTTGTAGCGCCACCCCCGTAAGGGCCACTGGTGGATGTGGTTGTCTCCCACCCTGCACAGCCAGGCACACAAATCTTCAGTCACTCAGAGACAAGAAGCAGTCCTTGCAGCTTTGTTTTTTTTATTAGAGGAATTGAACTTTGATGGGGAAGGGTGCATATGGTATGCCCATTTGATCAATGAAACTCTGTAGGGACTTGAACTCTATACACTCCAGTATATACATTCTCTCCTTTTCCACCTCCAGCACACACTTGCTTGCAGACTATTACTCCCAGGACCAGCTAGCACAGGTTTCAGACCCAGCACAATCTCACCTGAGTCTGGTTGAATGCCCTTCACAGGCACTGACCATGGGCCCTTATAGTGTAGCAGAAGAGAAGTCCTTGGTGCTAGCTAACCTATATGTGGCTACTACTCCCAGTATCACCTCTTCAGGCACTGCCAGCTTTCCTGGCTGCAGCTTCACCTTTATAATACCCGGCTCTGCATTCATCCCAGACTTCTCCATCACAGTCCTCCCATGCGTGCCTCCCAGTCCCTCTGACTGTGTGTCACTCAGCAGCCCTCTTGGCTGTTCCTGTTCCTCCTGGAAACTTGCCTGGCAGTGTTCTCCCGCTGTCCTCTCCTTGCTCCCAGTGCCTCCTGGCCAGAAAACCTCTGTGGGCTTTGAGAAGGTCCCGTCCGTACCCGAGCCCAGGCCCAAGATCACCCCCCCCCAGACTGGGGAGCTTCCTCAAAGGCCACAATAGCCTAAAACTCCATCTCCAGCTTCCAGCCGAAACCCTCCTCCCCAGCTGGGCTGACCCAGAGTATTTGAGGGGCACTGCCCCTTGCCAACCCAAGTTGGGGATTGGTCAGGGCCCTTAGAATACTCCAGGCAGCTCCACCTTACTTCCCCTCCCATTTTTTTAGAAAGTTCCAGTACATTTTAGAAATAGAGAGGAGGTCTCAGTGATGCTGCCTGTGAGTCATCCAGCTCTCCCTGGATCTCTGCCCAACCCAGGAAAAACACAGACTGACTTGGCTGCTAGCCAAGCCTGCACAAATTTACCTACACTTAAACACACCAAAAAAAAACAACACTTCTAGCACTAGAGGGTGCTACATATTTTAAAGTGTGTTTCCACTTTTGCAGCTGAATCGGGATAACACCTTCTTTATATTTGTTACATGTCCCCATTCACATAGCATAACTTTGAAAAAGATTTGAAAAATGCAGCTTACCTTTTCAAATGCTCTAATTTGGACCCTCCAGCAAGAACGGGTTCTTGGTATTTCTCTTTGTTTACGAGGGGGGTTGGCAGCTGTGTTTGCCATAACAAACCCTGTTTGTAGTGTGCAAGTAGATCTTCGTTATCAATTGTAACTAGATTTGAACACTGTCTGTCCCAGCAAAAGGTAAATGTGTAGAAGCTGTGCTTCTTGCATTGTATGTTAATGAAGACAGACTTGGGGCAGACTCAACGTTGTTCAAAAAACCTTGCAGTAGGCAATGATACCTCCTCCTGAGAACATCTAAAAGGTAAGAAATATAATCAAACAAAATAGGCATGCTGTGTGAATTGGAACACATAACAAACATACAGTGGGGCTTATAAAATTTTAACTGCAAAAGTATATATACACTTTAATCATGTTCAACAACTGAGACTGACACAATAGTGAAATGCAGTACAGCCTTGTTGGCTCAGAATGCAGACCTTCCCCCTGACCAATGTAGTAAAGATATCCCCCATTTTACCCATAAAAGATATACCCACCTTAATTTACCCACAATAATCCCCCACATCCCGTTTTTCTTACCCCACTTAAATGAAAATGACCACACAAGAGTTTGGAGTTATACATGGCCATAGCAGCCTTTTTATTACCCAATTAATTAAATCATTAAATAATTAATTAATTTCCAAATTACTTTTGTAACGACAACTGTTTTAAACACACACACACAGCCTGTTGGTCTTTGACGGCACCCCGAACTTAACCTTTTCCACCACTACACTGCGGGACAACCTTTTTACCATACCAGGCCTCCAGCCGTATCACCAGCTCGGAGACAACCCCCTTTTCCCACAGTGCAACCATAACCGTATTCCAGCCAGACACCGTTCCACTGGAATACCCCAGAGGGGCCCATACCACAGATGAGCCCCCCACCACTTCCATCACATATGTCATCTGCCACCATCAAAGACCAAGGACACCGCCGTTACACCGCTGCTATGATGACCCAAATCCAGCAAACCTGAAAGAGAAGAAAACAAACAAACAACACAATATATGCAAAACACAAGGAGGGTGGGTGGGAAAAACTGCCTGAACTACATGAACTGTTCCCTGCAGTCCCCTCCTCCTCCTTATATATCGCTCCTCCCTTTCCACCAACTTTCTCATCCTGTCACCTCCCCTTCACATCTCCTCTATCTTAACCCTTTAATGGCTCACTTTACACTTAGTCATGCCCGGCCCTCCGTTATCTTTCTCTTTGTTTTTCTCCACTCCGGGCCTCCCTTTCCAGTCCTACTGTGTAGGACATTACAGAAAGCTGATATCATGACAGATTCAGGTACTTATAGCAGTTATGTATATTATTGTTTTTTTGTAAATACATACCTAAATTTTAATCGTGCTTGATTTCAAAACTTTTTATGCAATTTTTTCAGATTTGTATCCCTGGAAGTGTGCCTTTTTTTTAAAAATTAGCTGGCTGCACCATAAACACTACTTTAGTGGTTGTAAACTTCAGACATGAAATATGAACAAAGCATATCCCTCCATTGTGAGTACTTGTCTCAATTAAGATCACTAAGTGTAATTTCTGTCTGCTGCTTCATTCCTCTACTATCAGCATAAATAATATCTGCCAAGTTTTAAAGACACCAAGAGAAAAATGGTGACAGGAGAGCGACCTCCAGCTGATTGACAGCCTCAGCTCCGTTCCAGTGTGCTGTGTAATGGGGTGTGTCTCTTCCTTCCAATCAGCTCTCAGAGCTCTCCTCACTGAGCTCTGCAGAGTATAATTTCAGCTCTCCGCCCCCTTTTTTTCTAAAGTCTCACAGAAACTTAAAAAAAATGGACTTTGAACAGATGTAGAGAAGAGAATTCTGCAGATAAAGAGGAACAACTTGCTTCATACCGGGTAAGGGCACGGACATTAACCTCCGACGGCTCTTTCTGAACCTCTCTGTCACCCATGCCAACAGCGGAAGTAGGGCCATAGCCTCCCTCGATGCCGAGAAGGCATTCGACTCGGTAGAGTGGGAATTCCTGTGGAAGGTGCTGGACAGGTTCGGATTTGGTCCCCATTTCCTTCACTGGCTTAAGAGGTTATATAGCTCCCCCAGGGCTAGAATACGCACTAATGACAGGTTGTCTGACTCCTTTCCATTGCAAAGGGGTACAAGGCAGGTGTGTCCACTTTCTCCCTCCCTGTTCACCCTGGCCTTGGAGCCATTGGTGATACTTGTCAGGGAATCTACCCTGGTCAAGGGACTGAGGGTGGGGTCACTGGAGGAGAAGCTCTCCTTGTATGCTGATGATGCCCTGCTCTACCTGCAGGATGCAGGGGGTTCTCTTGCGGCATTCCTGGACCTGTTTAATGAGTTTGGCCACTATTCGGGTGTGCGTATTAACTGTAACAAGTCTGTTCTTTTCCCCCTTGACCCCCCCCCCACACGGGCTGGTACTCTGGATACTCCGATGGTCTGGGTGGAGCAGTTTAAGTATTTGGGCATCCAGGTCAGGAGAGATCCGGCTAGCTACTCTGATCTTAATATCCTCCATATTCTTACGCACCTTAAGAAGAAATGTGCAAAATGGTTTACGCTGCCCCTGAATCTTATGGGAAGAATTAACCTCCTAAAGAAGATTTTCCTCCCGAAGTTTCTCTGTGTTTTCCACAACTGTCCGACCTGGCTGCCCAACTTGTTTTTTAAAGAGGTAGAGAAATGTATGGGTAGCTTCATATGGGAGGGAGCACTACCTAGAATAGCGAAGTCTACCCTGATCCTCCCTGTGCGGTGTGGAGGCCTGGCACTCCCGGATCTGAAGGTCTACTTCTGGGCTGCGGTGCTGGTTACCGTCCGGTGGTGGTTCCTGCGTTCCAGAGCGAATGCTGCGGTCTGTCTTGAGGCAGCAATTCTGGGCTCCCTTTAGGACTTGGGGAACTTGATTTATCGGGGACCCCGAGAGTTCGCTCTCCCAGGATGGAGAGTCTTTGGGAGAAGTGGAGGGCGGACATACCTGACTTGGACAGGGAGGACTGGGATGACTGTCTTGGAGAAAGCACACAGACACTAATTTCCTCTAGGGACAGATTGATACAGGTCAAGTTCTTAAACAGGGTCTATTTTACTCCCCAGAGGCTGCATAGCATATACCCAGAGAGGTCTGCCAATTGTACTCGCTGTGGTGGGGAGGAAGGTACATACCTGCACATGTTCTGGAGCTGTCCTCGAGTGGCTCGGTTCTGGATTCGGGTAGTTGAGCTTATAAATCTCTGCCTCTAGCTGGCTCTCCCGCTCACCCCTGAGTTATTGCTCTTGACCATTCACGATGATGACCAAAGGCCTAGATACACTAAAATCCTTATAAGTTTTTTGCTATTCTATGCTAGAGGAGAGATTATACTCAAATGGAATTCTCGATCCCCTCCCTCCGCAGGTTCCTGGGAATGATCCGTTACCTCGGCTCTTCCTATGTACAAACTGACTTACATAAATAGGAATTGCCCTGAAAAGTACGAGAGAGTCTGGCTTCCCTGGACCGCATGATAGTGAAAGGTTCCTCTTTTCACACGACCTTGGACAGGGGTGCCGAGGGCTCTCTCGAGTCAATCCTAATGTACCCCTCCCGAGGGGCCTTTGGTTCTGTGTGTTATGTTAGCCCTTTACCAAATTGTACCTACGACTCTCAACTAGAGTTGCCACCTTATCCCTTTAAACCCGAACACATATGAATTGCACATGTTCTGAGGCTAATTAAAGGCAGATAAGGCAACAAGTGAGTTTAATTACCACCTTAATCAGCCACAGAATCTGTGTAAATCATATGTGTTCGGGTTTAAAGGGATGAGGTGGCAACTCTACTCTCAACTATTGTAAGACATGTATCTTTGCTTGTTTACATGTTGCACTTCATTGAATGTAACATGCCTATTTTTTCTTTTAAAAAAGAACATCCTGTTCACGTTAAAAAAAAAACAGGCACAACTTATGTATCACCTGAGGCCAGTCACTTCACTGGGTATATGTAAGTGTTTACAACCACCTTAAGTCTACATTTACAATGATATTATACCCATGTGGACATGCTTTAAGATGAGTAAGTAGTGTATGTTATTATAAAACTTCATTCAGTGTGGCACAATGTTCAGATCTCTGCCTCTTTGTCATGTGGGTGGGATAAAAGAAGGAACAGAGTGTAAGTGCTCCTTTGCCAATCAACAACCTTGACCTGGCACCGCATGATGTGAAAGAGAGTTATCTGGGACAGAAAGCTGTGAGAGTTCACAACTTCCTGATGGGGATTTTGGGGCATGTGCAGACAGAGTGGCAACGGTGAAATCTGGGGTTTCCGGCAATATTGCTGCTACTCCACATAGGGGACCTTGTGTGGCTAATAGGGCCACCAAGTAATTAGAAATGTACAACAGGCTTATAACAGAAGTGAACAGCAAACACAGTCATTCGTAGCATTTTGCATAATTATATATGCATAAATAATAAACATGTTATACTTTGAATGAAAATACACAAGGTTATATATATTGGTGTGGCGCTCATATACTACAGTGCAAATCCCTCAGAGGGTTGAATGGTGAATAAAAAAACGAAATACCTACAAAATTAAACTAAACGTGCACCTTTCTCCTGCTGGAATTTCAAAAACAATCTGTGTATCAATACAAATGAGCTGTGTTCAATTTAAAATGATGCATACAGCAATGTACTACAATACACCTCCCCTGACTATCTCAAGATGATAAATGATGTAGCATAAAATAATTATTTTTGCAAGGTAACATTCTGCTTAAAAACTGCCACTAATCAAGTTTTCAAGAACTGTATGTGAAGAAAAAAAAAAATACAATTTCTTTCTCTGCTGCAGTTTTACTTTCATTTACAGTTCTTCTCCCCATCCCCACCCTGTGATTGAAAAGAGGAGGAGTAGCAGCACACTGATTAGCAGCACACTGATTAGCTCATCCTTCTGTCACTCTGATTTCTTTTGCTATCAGCCTGCTACTTGCACTGCAATACATTTGATTGGCTACTTGTGCTGCTCCTCCCTTACCGCTCTCTGAGCTCTGTTGCACAGAGACTGAAAGAGGTCAAATTCATATACTTACACTGCTTGCATTATGAAAAAATACATTTCAGGATTTATTATTGAATACAGAGCTGCATTCATTTTGGGTCTTTTATATCTGCCTGGAGTTTAAATCACACATCCTGCTAAAGCTATATTTCAGTACAGCACGCACAATTTCTTCCTCCTCACTATTGCTTTTAATGACAAATCCAAGTCTAACATAAAAATGTAATTATCAACTTGGTTGAAACTGATCCTGGTGAAAAATAAAGTAAGAGAAAATTATTGCAACATGACAGTGTGAAATTCCTAGCAGCACAATACTTAACCTTTTAGACCTCATGTGATTCTCTTTCATCTGACTCTTAATTATCTAAATTATTCTTTACTTTTCATTTGAGAGATACAGTATTACTGCATTTTGGAAGCAGTATGGGCTTGACGGCGATAGTATTGTAGGTTTTGGGGACAAAGGGCCTCAGGCCCATAGATTTATTACCTTATAGAGATTTTAGTTTTTTATGACACCCACCCTAAGGCAAGCCCAGCAGGGAATAGGGGAATTAGGAGGAGACAGGCACAGAAAGTGATGACTGCTTTCTACCTGCACTGCGGTTACTTGCTCTTCCAGTAAATGCCTGGAATGACAATAGATGACTTAAGGCTTATCGTTACTTTTCTGACACATCATCTTGAGCTGCCGACTGTAGTGAATCATACAGGCATTACACGAAAGAGATTGCTGTGGGTCCCAGCTAGAGCCAAGTGGGAATCTAACTGAAGCAGAAGAAAGTGTCCTCTGTTGCTGCCAGTGGACCCCTATGGTGTTCACCAAAATAGAGCCACTAACCTGAAATAGTAATCAGGTGACGTCGTTCACACATGGTGGACGTGTCCTAGACTAATTTGTTCCTGGTCCCACGTATTTGGCCTTCTATTCACTTTATTCCACCTCCCCATACAAAGAGAAGCCAAGTTTACCCTCCTACATTGCCCAATTCCGGGCCTGTTTGCCTACCAGTGGAAGCCTGCTTACTATCTATTTTTGTCAGCCAAAAGAATGATTGCCCAAGCTTGGAAGAAACCATCTGTCCCCTTCCAGGAGATAAGTGGTTGCATGACCGCATTGATGCCTAATGAACAGATGTCCCCAACAATACTCATGCTAATTTCCAGAAAGTTTGAGAACCATGGCTATCTTTTGCCTCTCCTACTCTCCCCCCAGCCAGTTTGGGTCGGACTATGATGGACGGCCTCGATGTTCCCGAGCCCTTACCTCTCCCCTCTCTAAGCCTCTTAACCGGGCCCCTTTTCCTCTCTAGCTTTTTCCCTGGCTCCCTACTCATCATGTGCGCATTCTCTCTTTCCTTAGCGCCACCTTTCTGTCTACCTTCCTCCTGGTTTCTGATCTCTTCTTTTTAGATCTGTATAGGCTATAAATTACACCATTGTATGGATAATGTTGGGCCCAGTGGATATCCTGTTGTTGTAGGGATCTTCCCTAAGTCCCCTTGGCCCTCATGGTGTTATGAATAGGCCTATCTCCTGTTGTAACATCAGTTCCCGTTTTCATACTTTCATATCTTTGTAGGTTAAATCTTGTTACCACTGTCAATGCTAGCACCTGCGTGGGAAGAACAATAGCATGTTAACTACTTGTTAAACTGTATAAAAATTATTGAAACAGAAATAGTGATCAGGTATCCTATCAGCATAAGAAGGTTATATAATCTACCTTCTAGGTGCTTTTCTATTTTCTATAGCACCTAAGCTAGATATTCAGATGAAACCCCTCTCCCACTATTACATAGTCCCCAACATGTAGGATGGAAGTAGGGTGCAGAGAACGGTGAAGTAAAAAGACAGGTGGAACACTACTCCTAATACTCCATATGTTCCCACACATAGGATGGAAGTAGGATGGAGTAAAGCATATAGAGTTAATTTGTACTCTATTTTTGGTGTATCCACGCCAACATGTGGGATGGAAGTAGGGTGGAGTAGCACAAATTCAGGTGGAACCCTACTACTGCTCTACACCTACATGTATGATGGAAGAAGGGTACAAAGTGACAGAATAGTAGAGTGGAGTAAAAATAGGGATCTGGTGAAACTCTACATGTGTAAGGTTGGAGTAAATCAAGTAGAGTTCAGTTAAAACCCTACTCCATTTATCACTTGCCCCCACATGTAGGATTAAAGTAGCGTTGAGTAGTGGAAATAAAATTTAGATGGAGCCCTACTCTGGTATTCTGTAACCTGAATAGTACTTCTTTGTTTATTACTTTGCATATATATAAAAATGGTTCTGCATTTTTTACACTACTGTAAGAGACATATTCCATAAGCCAGTGTAAAGAGCAGTGGCAATGTGCAAAGTTCAGTAGTCAATAGCAACCAATTGGAAATTATCTCATGAGATAATGTAACTGAAGTTGACTTTAATCTGGTTGGTTCCTAAGGGTTTCTGCCCTTTGTACAAACTCATTGCTCTCTACTGCAACAAATAGATCTGTTCAATGGCATGTGCAAAGGCCCCATGTGCCCACTGTTTTCATCAATCTTATCTTATATCTTGTTGCTGTTAGAGGGTGCTTGAGAATTTATTCTCATCATGCCTCTTGTCAGGCACATCCTTGAAAACAGACAGCAGATACTAATAGAGGAAGTCCTAATCTCTGGACTTTTCAAATCGAACAAATGACTGACCAGGGTCTCTGAGTTAAACAGACAAATACGTTTTAGGCTAAGTACACATCACGTGGCCAGATGAAACATGTCATTTGGGTACTTGTCTTTCTCCAAGGCTTCAACAAAATGGTGGACACTTGCACACAGATACCAACTTCGTGTTGCATGAATGTGAATCAAATGGGTAAAAGATGGCTTCAGCTCCTGTTCTCTATCTGTAGAAAAGTCCTCAAATGCATTTCGCCCTCTTCAGGGCTTACTCATAGAGGCCACTTCAGTTCAACAACAGGGAGTCAATGTCTGTGTGCAGGCGGCTGCCATTTTGTTGAAGTCCACTGCAGCTTGACAAGCAGATCCTGTCTGCCTTTCACCACATGTTGATCCAAATTATACAGGTTTGGGGGCCGTTTGAGTGGTACTTTTTTCATTTTTTCTCCAAGGCTTGCCATGCTGTGCCAAGCAGGAAGGGATAAAATACAGTAATGAGGTCTAAAGTATTAATGTGGAGATTTTTATGAGATGTACCGTATTTATCGGCGTATAACACGCACAGGTGTATAACACGCACCCTAACTTTAAAATGGAAGTTTCAGGAAAAAAACTTTCCACAGCCCCCTGCGTATAACACGCAGGCACAGTTTACCCTCTATTTTTAGGGTAAAAAAGTGAGTGTTATACGCCAATAAATACAGTAAGTCTTGCTTGGTCTTGCTTGAACACGTGTCTGTGTTAATTAGCCTGTATTTTTAATATATAGGCTTTGTGCAGATATTGGAATATACAAAGAATACCTCTGCGCTACCAGTGTAAGAATAAACAATATAAGTAAAGTGGGGACAGGTTGCTGCAATGCCTAATGTGTTCCCACATTAAAGAAAATGGTGTAGTGTGAATGGAGTTGTGCAGCCTCAAAATAAGTCGATAAAAAAACATAACTCACAGATACGTTTGCACAAAATACTCAAAGTCCACAATCCAAACACAGCTGTGCTGGATATGCAAAGTGATATAGTCCACTATAAATAATATAAAAAAAAAATGGCAAGCAAAATTTTCAATTGTGATTTATATCATTATCCGCTTCCTTGATGTAAATAAATCCTCATGCAAAACCATAAAATGAGCTTCCACCTCCGTGCACCACCTCAGTGTTCACAGAACTCTCACGTTATTGCATGATCAAAGAAGATCAAATAAGTCTTATAGTAAAACTTGGTAGATGTTATGGCCATCCTCATCCCACAGATGTCCCGCTATATCAACCTTAGTACACGTATTTAGAATTGGAGTGCTGGTCCACCTGATAAAGTCACGTGACGTGACGTAACGTGTAGGGTATCCTGGACTGCAAGTGAAGTGAAGGATCATTACTTGCTGAGTATACTAATTGTTTCAAATGCTGTTTTAACACTTGCTAAATGTAAGGGTTATTTTAATCCAATAAATTAGTGTTACTTAATACTACACAATGCGAGGCACTCTTTGCTTTATTTTTTTTTCAGATTTCAAAAAGTTTTTATTTGAGAAAGTACACATGGCATGTTTAGAATATACATACACATAAAGAAAAAAAGTAGTACACAAAATATGCAATGAAATCGAAAAGTACTTGCAACAGATACACGTTGAAGAAGGTTTGTATTCCCCAGGGGTGCATAAAGGAAACACCCCCCCAGGGTCAATAGGCTGTCATAATGTATTGTACTTCCGGGAAAAAATCCTGTAGTAAGAAAACCATCAAATTAATGCTAGAATTGAGAGACAACTACCCAATTTTCCAGAGAATTGAAAAAAAAAAGGAAAAACAAGTGAGAGAGAGCGAGAAGGGGGGAAAAAAGAGGGGGGGGGTTAAACTTAGGTTACCAAGAAACGTGGAGGGACCTTCAACCATTAGGTGTCACTTCAACGAAAGCCTTCCCCACCCTCAGAATAAATGAACATGTTCCATAGTGTCCAGGTGTGCGTGTAGGTCTCTCGTTTCTGCCTAGAGGTCAAAATCAAGTCCTCCATCCTGTTTAGTTCCTCAACCTTCCTCAGCCACAACCCAACACTCTTTGCTTTATCCTAACATGCTAATGAGTGGAAATATTGGTGCCTTAAAGGGACCAGCACTCCAATTCTGAACACGTGTGTTAAGCTGTTGGTGTATCTTTTTAGAAAATTACCGAATATTCCACCTTTATTATCTCTTCCATAAAGATCAGAATTGCATCCTATAATCAGCAATGTATTGCTGAAACTTCGTGACAGTTATCTCATCACTAATTGCTTTTTCCTTTCGTTGCACAGAGCTCTAGTACATGTTTCCTGCTCTCCTGCAAATTAATTGATGTTTTCATTAGGCTTAGTAAATCTAAAGTTGGCACAATCTGAAATGACATTTAAAAGGTGGTAATAAAAAAAAAAAACGCTTTTCTCTTGACAATCTGCTTGTAATCGCTGAGCCGGGATTGCCTGTTCCGGATCACCAGGGCAATTAAGCCAATCTCCAGTGACAGAACCAAGCTGACAAGTTTGAAGCTGCTCCGTGGAGATCTTTAAAGTTAAGCAGCGGGAAGGTGTGAAGGGGAGAATGAGTGAGGGATTTAAGCCATTAAACTCCCAATACATTAGGTGTTAAACAAACAGTCATCCTTTTTCAGGTGAGTGGTACTACATACACATCACTCTAAGATAACATCGCAGAACAGGTCACAGCCCAAAACACAGCTTCTCCCATTACAATGACTTCTGGCCAAACTCCCCTCAGGTGTTACAGGATTTCAAACAGGATCCTTTACACTTAATGGCCGCAAATGGCTAAAGAGTGAGCATTGCTAACATAGAAGAATGCAAACACAGTCTCAGCCTTCCCCGTCATTTTTTTTTTTTTTTGAGTAAACTAAAGACAAAGAGAACATTAGCAGGCAGCCATTTGTAACTGATATGACAGGATCTCCTCATCTCATCACAACAAACTGTTTAATGGCGTAGGCAGGTCCCTCACATGGGGGATAATTGTGACAAGTTAATATACAAAAGCCTCTCAGCACCAAAGTAGTCATTATGCATTGGCAGATTTTACATAGATATAATTTAATGGCCTCCATTGTGTAAGAGAAGTTCATTGTTAGGATTTACATACACTAACTTTCCTAGGGTCTGGTCACATCTCATATGCTGACTCCAGTGGTTATTTATTAACTACGTACTATGCAGGTAATGCTTTTGAGTTTTATTTGTGTTGTCTGTCTGTATTTGTGTTCTGCAGTCTATGTATACAGCATTTCACATTGATAAACCAACTGGCATGAAAGTGTTGAGCTCATCAGACACAGTCAAAGACTTTGTTGTTGCCCTGGCCCACAGCGATGCTCTTTTTGGAGGGATGTTTCCTCATACTGGACAAGATCCTTCTGTCTTGCTTTCTGTACCAACCTTTTGAGATTGGTACAAATTTGGGCGCTGCTAGGATTCCAGGACACCCCATGGTAGGGCTTGTAGCTTAGCATTACTAGAAAAGTGGGTGAGGTTGCACCTTGGCCCCATGTCATCTAGTCCCTCCAGTCCCTTTTTCTGTACTGTCTCCCCTTTTATTTTTCTCTTTTCACTTTTGTGACACTATTGTTACACTCTTTTAGATTTGAGTCATTAGCGCTTTCGCCTTTCTGTGATTGGCTCCAAGCCGGAGAAATTGAGGTGGGGGGTAAAACGTATGCCACTAATTTTACCATACCTTATACTGATGCTCCCATAATTCTGCTATAATGAAATAAGATGATACATGAAAATGCCTTTCACTGGTTTTAAAAATCAGATCTAATGCCGTGTACACACGATCGGAAATTCCGACAAGAAAAGTTCAATGTGAGCTGTGTGTAGGCTCCATCTGACTTTTTCTGTCGGAATTTCCGCCAACAAAAGATTGAGAGCAGGTTCTCTATTTTTCCGACGGAATAGGTTCCTATAGAAAATTCCGATCGTCTGTATGCAATTCCGACGCGCAAAAAAAACACGCATGCTCAGAATCAAGCCGAGGAGCCGAACTGCCTATTGAACTTCATTGATCTCAGCTCGTCGTACGTCTTGTACGTCACCGCGTTCTCGACCTTCGGAATTTACGACAAGATTTGTGTGACCGTGTGTATGCAACACAAGTTTGAGCCAACATTCCGTCGGAAAAAAATACACGTTTTTCTTTTCGGAATTTCCGATCGTTATATTAGTCTAAGACAAATATAAACTTTTTTCCAAATTTTTTTTTTTACCTCAAACAGTCATAATTGTAATTTACATATATGATGACAGGACTCATGTAAAACAAAAAATTCATTATCAATGCATGAAAACAAGTATTAGCATAATTCAAAAAAGATAAACTATATTCCATTCAAATGTATATCATTTCATTGGTAATCATTAGCCACTAATCTAAAACGCAAAAAGAAATGACACAGGTATATAAAGACGTCTGGAAATAAGTTAAAACAACGTCAAATTCTCTCATTTAGCAAAATAATAGACAAGTGTACTGCCAAAAAATTTGTTTGTTTTCATTTTCGTTTCATTCGTTATGATCGAAATTTGTTATTTCGAAAAAATTAGAAAATTCGGAAATTCGAAATCCAAAAATTCAAAAATTTGGAAATTCGGAGATCAGAAAATTAGAAAATTAGAGAATTCGGAAATTCAAAAGAACGAAAATCCAAAAGTAAGAATGAAAATCCGAAAATTCTAAAATACAAAAATTAGAAAATCCGAAATAGCTAACTCACTAACTAACTAATAATAACTAGCTATTAAATTATAGGTATTGGAATTTCCTTTTAAATTTGTCTGTTAGTGAACGTAACAAATACAAATTTATCCGAAGTTAGGAATTATCCAAAATAGCGAATGCCGCATCTGAACGAATGGAACGTAACGAATTAATAATAATAATAAAACGTTTTTATTATTATTATTTTTTCATTATTAATTTGTTACTTTCCATTTGTTTAGATGCAGCATTCGTTATTTCCGATAATTCTTAACTTCAGATAAATTCGTAATCGTTACGTTAACTAACAGCCAAATTTGAAAGGAAATTCCAATAACTATAATTTAATAGTTAGTAATAGTTATTGTTAGTTAGTTATTATTTCAGATTTTCCGGTTTTCTAATTATCGGATTCCCGAATTTCCAAATTTCCGAATCTTGGATTTTCGAATTTTGGAGAAACTTGTTAAAGCGGAGCTCCACCCTAAAGTGGAACTAATGCTCATCGGATTCCTCCCCCCCCTCCGGTGCCACAATTGGCACCTTTCAGGGGGGAGGGAGGTGCAGATACCTATCTAAGACAGGTATTTGCACCCACTTCCGGGCATAGATTCTGCGGGGACCTGCGGGCAGTACGTCAGTTCCTGTCCCCCTCCCGTTGTGTTCTGGGAAACACACGGCTCCCAGAACACAGCGGGGAACAGTGAGGATGGTGCAGTGCGACTCGCTCATGCGCAGTATGGAATTGGGCAGTGAATCCGCAATGCTTCACTTCCTGATTCCCTCACCGATGATGGCGGTGGGGGCAGCCAAGAGACGAGCGATTGCTCGTCTTCTGCTGCCTACGTCGCTGGACTCCAGGACAGGTAAGTGTCCATTTGTTAAAAGTCAGCAGCTGCAGTATTTTTAGCTGCTGGGTTTTAATATTTTTTTACGGCGGAGCTCCGCTTTAACCACTTCCCGCCTATAGCAGAGTGACGTCCGGGCGGTGGTTCAGTAATCCTGACTGGGCGTCATATGACGGCCAGCAGGATAACAGCCGCCGCGCGCCTGTGTGGGCGCGCATCGCTGTGATCGTTGGTGGGGTGTGTCAGTCTGACACACCGCTACACCGATCTCGGTAAAGAGCCTCCGATGGAGGCTCTTTACCACGTGACCAGCCGTGTCCAATCTCGTCTGATCGTGATGTATACAGGAAGAGCCGTTGATCGGCTTTTTCTCACTCGTTTCTGACAGACGCGAGTAGAGGAGAGCCGATCGCCTGTTCCCCTGACAGGGGGGGTCTGTGCTGATTGTTTATCAGCACAGCACCCCCTCGGATGCCCGCCCAGGACCTCCAGGATGCCGCCAGGACCACCAGGGATAGCCATCACACTGGACCACCAGGTATGCCACCCTAGACCACCAGGGAAATGCCAATCAGTGCCCAGGCAGCTGCCAAATAGTGCCAACCCCCAATGCCTGCCAGTGCCATCAGTGATGCCATCAGTGCCAACTATCAGTGCCGCATATCAGTGCCACGTATTAGTGCCCAGCAGTGCCACCTATCAGTGCCCAGCAGTGGCGCCTATCAGTGCCACTCATAAGTACCCATCAGTGCAGCCTTTCAGTGCTTATCAGTGTCGCCTATCGGTGCCCATCAGTGCCCACCATGAGTGCCCATCAGTACCGCTTATCAATGCCCATCAGTGCTGCATGTCTGTGCCACCCATCAGTGCCGCCTACCAGTGCCCATCAGTGACGCCTATCAGTGCCCATTGTCAGTGCCCGTCAGTGCCACCTCATTGGTCCCACCTCATCGGTGCTGCCTTATCAGTGCCCATCAGTAAAGGAGAAACTTACTTATTTATAAAAATGTATAACTTAAAACAAAAGAAAAACTTATTTTTTTCAAAATTTCTGTCTTTTTTTATTGGTTTAGCAAAAAATAAAAACCGCAGAGGTGATCAAATACCACCAAAAGAAAGCTCTATTTGTAGGAACAAAATGATAAAAATTCTGTTTGGGTACAGTGTAGCATGACCGCGCAAATGTCATTTAAACAGCTACAGCACTGAAAGCTGAAAATTGGCTTGGGCAGGAAGGGGGTGTAAGTGCCTGGTATTGAAGTGGTTAAACGTATTTTCGTTAATTAGAAAATTTCCGAATTTCCGAATTTGTCGAATTTAGTTGAAAAACGAATTTGGAACGAAACTAATAGCACATGTCTACAAAATAATCTACCCAACATAATCCTAAAGAGCTGAGGTTGTAAAGTGTAGTTTCTGGTGGTGGAAGGAAGCATGAACTAGACATGGCTAATGTTTTTCAAATATTTAGTATGGTTGTCATCATTTAAATTACAGCACAAATTAGACTCAGGGCACGAGTAGAAGTCCCACACCATATGTCCTGGCTGGCAGGGTCTAGTAACACTCCTCTGTAATTTACTTAAAGTGATAACAAACCCAAAACCCAAATGTAATACTGTATATTGCAGCTTTTCAATCCTAAAATGTAGTAGCTGCATTCGTTTTCATTTTTGGGGCTTTTCTTCCCTCTGTTTTCACCTGCTGATCTGGCCAGTAATACAGCTCCTGTATTGAATGAATGAATGAATGAGCACATGGACACCTTTAGACAGCAGCATTGTTAATCTGGGGGGAGGGAGTATTAGTGAATTTTCACATAATGAGCGAGTACATCACACCAGTACTAAATCACCCTAGCTGGTACATAAATTCCAGGGTGTGTAGCACAAAAATCACAGTGGTGTATCTGATATCCTCTACACGTTTTGCGTACTGTGCTGGTTCTTCAGGTCTGTCAGGTCCGCTTTAAAATAAATTTGATGTATGGGGGAGAAGTGGTGCAAAAAAAAATTATCCGCCCAAAGTGTCAGATATACTAGGTATGCCATTGGCATGAAGTACTAATACCACCACCTGCCTGTATTGGAGATGAACAAAAGCAGACATGTTTGAAGTGCTGGTAAAAACCATGGCTCCCTTCGTAGATACAATGGAGGAGAGAGCATAACCACCCAGGGACAGAAAGTGTATTATATGCAAGACTAGGAGAAAATAAAGAAAAAAGCCTGAAAAATAAAACTAACACAGGCACTTCATCAATATATGAAGTTGTTGCCTTTGGGTTATGATACGCATTCCTGCAGGAAAAAATATATATGATTTTCTGAATTGAAATGCACATCTGGTTTTAACTCCTTTCATTACCAATGAAGTTCAGGTCTACACAGTACAGTACATCTTAGCATGTTTTAAAAATAGAGGACAAGCTGCATTTTATATACAAGTAAGACCACAAATTATTATGTTGTGCAGAAATGTTTGTAGTAAATTAGTTAGGTATTTACATGCATCATATAGAAACAGTGAGATAGATTTGATTTGTTGAGGTTTTGTAGCAATCATATTATACAGGGAGATTGAATGAAGAATCTTAATCATTATCATCAGATGTTTAGAAATATTCTTCTAATTCCTCCATTGCTCTGTGCCAATATAGAGAAGCTGGTACCGTTTTACAATGACTTTGAAAACCAATGGACTCTGGATTAAGACATGGGTACCTCAGACAGTTACCCTAGTGTGGCAGGAAGTCTAAATCCAGACATGTTCATCTATGTTTACCTGGCTGGATGTGCGTAGAGCTATCCATTGTTCTTTACAGAACTTTCTTTTCTTTCAGTTTATCAATAAAATCATAAAACAAACAAGCATGATTGCCAAATACTTCTTCCTGCAATTATTATGTGGAGCTGTGCTAAGGAATGAGCTTATAGGCATAGTATAGTGCTCCATATTACCCTTTACAAAAAATCTCACAAGGATCTCACAAATACACAAGGATTATTTGCAGAGCTCAAAAAAGTTGTGAACGTATGCTCAAGGCAAATCACAGTTAATAATTCAATTCCTCTCAACAAGCCTTGCAGTATTGCATACCTCCCACCTTAAAACAATTATCTATTAGAGCATTCACAGCCGGATTAACAGATGTTTAGTTATAACCTAAACCAGAGTTTTATTTACTTTTAGAACATTCTCCAAACAAAGTACAACACTGATTGGATACGTAAAAAAACATTAAAGTGGTAGTAAAAGCTAATGTTAAAATTCTCAATAGTTGGAATTAGGATCCGGACAGATTGGCAATGATGTACCCAAATACTTCTCCCTTTTGTTTTAGAGGGTGTAATCTCGTGGGCTCCATGTTCCATACGGGGTGGTCCTGTCCTCGCGTCAGAACTTTTTGGAACAAGGTCTTCCATCTCTTGAGAAAAAAGTTACTTAGCACCCCAAAATAGCGCTCTTGAGTCATAAGGTTGACAAAGTTTCAACACACACACAAGCCTTGATCTTTTTCATGCTCCTAGGGGCCAAGATCATGCTCGCTGGGGCATGGAAGAAATTATTGATCTAATTTTTAGCAACTAAGTGGAAAATCTCCTGGATTATAACTCAAGAACAAATAGTGGCTAAACTCCAAGATAAAACTCAGTCCTGTGAGACAATGTTGGAACCCTGGGCAACCAACATCAAAATACCCCTCTTTCCAGGGCTCACATCTTCTTTATAGGATCTTCCTGGCATCTTGACCTTTCCCCTTTCTTCTCTTATTTCTCCTCTCACAATATGGGATATCTCAACATCCCCTTCCTCCCTTTGTTCTTTTCTCTTTTTTTCCTCTCAGCAGTTTAGTTCTATGGGGGGGGGGGAGTCTTCACTCCTCATGTGACTGTTAATTAGAGATATATCAGAGATTAGAAGGATACACACTTTATCCAGAACAAGGGTTTAACCAATATGCTCCCCAGGGTCCATGGGTCAATTTACAGAAGGCTCTCCTTGACCTAGCCCGGCTCATTGACTCTGGATTGGACGAGTTTGAGAGGACACAACCCTGGCCTCCATGCTAAATTGAAGGTACTCCCACGTCCACAGATTGTTCCCACAGGGGTGGTGTGGTTCCCTTTCTTTGAGCGCACAGGGACTTGGTTGTCTACCTAATCAGACTTTGTCCATTCCCTGACTCTTGCAGGCCCTGGGCAATGGAGGGAGCACCAACTCTCTTTCTAGAGGAGCGTTATTTGTCTTAGATATCTCTTCATATATGAACCTTGTCTGCTCATAAATACGTGTTTACAAAGTCCTTTACCTAATATTTATTGTTTATACAATTGTTTATCTCCACTTTTGGGCCCTGCGGGACGATTAATCAGTTGTTCACATTTTTCTCATATGATAAAACTCAATAAACATATTGAAAAATAAAGTGGTAGTAAAGTCCATCATGCTGTTTTATATCTATAGGTAAGCCTAAAAAAAGGCTTACCTGTAGGTACAGTAAATATCTCCTAAACGTGCACCCTTTAGGAGATATTTCACTGGAGCATGCGTACTATGCTCTGAATGGACGGTGCATGCACAGGAGTGACATCATTGTGGCTCAGCAATTCAAGCAGCCAAACGCCAAGAACCCAGAAGGAAGACAGGGTGAAGATAGAAGTGCCTGATTCAGTGACAGCACGCCGCTGGATGGCTTACTTTTCAGGAAAGTCTGTCATAATGTTGCATGTTCCCTGTGTGACATATATAGACCAAAATGACATAGTGGCTCCCAGACACAGGTGGAGCATTGGATGTACCATCTTGATGTTATTACTTGGCTTAGATCCAAGTTTGGACCCAGGAACAGCTCTGCTAACTACATGCCATGCATCTAATGTGTGTAATTTAGCCAGATAAGTAGGGTCCTTTCACGTGGACGTTCCATCTGTCAAATGATCATCCATTTACATCCACATCTGTTCAGGCCGTTTTTTTAATGGAACAAGTATCTATTTGTTTTTTTAGTTAAAAAAAACAGAAGCAGACCTAAATGGACATAAACGGACAAAAGGTACATTTTTGCATTGGTTGTTAGAGCCGTATAACCACCTGTCTGTTTTTTCCTGAATGATTAGTGCCACCGGCTATAGCCTGCAACACAAATCGTTGTGTTCTGCCGGCAGGGAAGGCTCCCCGAGCTCCCCAGTGACTGAACATGATAGCGCTGTGGGAGGAATTCACCCATCAACACTGTTTTGGCTGTGTTGATGGGGGAATCAAGCAATTTTTTTTCTTTCCACCCGTGGTGGAAGGAAAGAAAATTGCAGAATCTATGGCCTGCCATACTGAAGGGTTAAGCTGCCTGTGAACCGCATCAAGACAGCTGGTGATTATACTAACTGGACAGACTGAATCTAAGGAGGTGTGTCAATGCATAAAGTGGTATTTGAAACAGAACTCTCTGCAATGATGGTATTTTAATTTGGACAACATCAGTATTTAAAGAGTTAATCCTTTGGGAACTGCAGATTGCACAATATAATTCCCGAAGTAGAGATTATATGCAATGACATGTTTAAGGAAATACTAGGTGTTGCGTTTGCTCCATGGTCATTCCAATTGTTCAGTTATATATATTTTACAGACACAATTATATATTAATAGTTCCCGCTGGCTAATCTGTGGTACCCTCCTTACGTACAACTGTTTGATGTACAGATTACACTGATTTTTAGGGTATTGCACACAGCTGTGTAAAGTTCAGTATATTTGTGCTGTGTTCAAATCTGTAAAATCGAAATTGAAAAATCTGTGTCCAAAGTCAGTACTTTACATGTGTACACATATACTGTAAATACATGTAAACTCATGTACACGTGTGCCCACGTACATGAGAAAATTTAAATCTTGGTATTAAAGGGGGAGGAAGCACAGATTCCCAGATTGAAAGAAACAGAAGCAAGGAGATGCTTGTCTTCCAGTCCTCAACTACAGCTTTTTCCCCAGCAAGTGACATTACCAACTCTCATTATAAATCTCATGAGACTAGAAAGAAGTCAACGCCAGTAGCACCTCTTATACAGCATAAATACTGGTAAAAGGAAGTGCATTGCTTTTTTTTTCTGTCCACTCATCCTCCTCCAGCTCCCCCACATCTGCTACCCATCTGGTTTTCAGCCCACAAGCCAAATCTGACGCTGCAGGTAGCAAAAGGTTGGAGTAACAAATAGAAGTAATTTTTGGGGTTTCTACTCCCTGGAGAACATCCACTAAGTATAACGAGGTTAGATCGGGGGTAGAACTTCCAAATTGGGATTGTAGCGTGTGTCGGAGCTGGAGGAAAGCGAAAGAACATGGAGTTGGGTAGATCAAAAGCACATTTGAGATCCTGAAACGATTTGACTCCAGTACTGTACAATACCTGATGAAGATATATAACCCCTCCGCTAATCCAGAGGTTCGACATCAGGCAGGGTGAGCAGTTCTGTGAGGTCGGAATTATCCCATAGTGGCGTGTGAGCGTGAATGGGGGAGGCTTTCAGCCTACGCATTGCCATCGCCCAAATCTTGCAGTGGTGGTAAACCAGTCCCCTACGTGCTCCCATTTTGGTTAAATTACGTGTGTCGCTAAGTAGGATCTGAAAGGGGTGTGCAACCTGAGTAGGGGGTCCAAAGCATGCTAGAGTGAGATACCTAAGTTTGTCTTCCTTATCGAAATAAAAAACATGGGACAATTGAGCAGCCAGGTAGTAAACATTAAGATCAGGGAAGGCAGTTCCACCTAAATCTGGGAGATTTTTCAGGACTCGCCATGATAGCTTGTGATGGGAGTTACCCCAGACAAAGGAGTTAAGGATAGAGTCCATAGTTTTAAATACACAAAGTGGCAAATAAGTTGAAGAGTGACAGAAAATATATAGAAGTTTGGGCAAGAGGATCATCTCTACCAGATTTATGCGGCCCATGACCCCAAGGGTAAGACGCGCCCAGGTCTGATTTTTAGTTTTAAGTAGCGTGTAAAGGGGTTCTACATTCAGTCTAGTGTATTCTTCCGGGGACCAGGTGACTTGGATTCCTAGGTATTTAATTTGGCTTGCTCGTATCAATGGGATGTGGGCTTGGTCAACATTTGGGGGGCCCAAGTCTAGGGGGAGAATCTGGGACTTATCCCAGTTAATTTGTAGGCCAGAGAATGCCCCAAAACATTCAATAGGATTCAGAGCTGCTGATAGAGAGGGACCCACGTCCTCTAGATACAACAACATGTCGCCAGCAAAAGAGGCTAATTGTTTCCACCAGGGGTCCCGACCTAAGGCCTCTAATGTCGGGGTGTTCTCTGATGGCTATTGCCAATAGTTCCACCGCCAAGGCGTATAGCAGCAGGGACAGTGGACATCCCTGACTCGTACCTCTACTCAGGGGAAAGGGGTCAGAGATCCTACCATTCACTTGAATTCTGGCTGCTGGGGATTGGTACAACAGTTTAATCCATGCAATGAAGTTAGGGCCAAATCCATGTCTGTGAAGGCACTCCCATAGATATTCCCATTCGACTGAATCAAACTCCTTAGTGGCATCTAGGCTGACCACCACCCGGGAGCCAACCGAATCGTCGGTAGCCTGTAGTTTCAAATACAGACGTCTTAAGTTAAAAGCAGTATTCTTGCTGGGCATGAAGCCTATTTGATCGGGATGGACTAAGTCAAGGACCACATTGTTTAACCGGATCGCTAATATTTTAGCTAGGATTTTGATATCAAGCTGTAACAATGAGATAGGGCAATATGATTCAGGAAAAGAGGGGTCCTTACCGGATTTAGATATCAAAACTATCAAGGCTTCTCACATGGAAACGGGGAGAGTAGAGGAGTTAAAGATATGTTTAAATAGTTCTTGGAGTTTTGGCACTAATATTTCTCTAAACTGAGAGTAAAATTCTAATGGTAGTCCATCTGTACCGGGGGCTTTGGCTGTGGCTAAGTGTACAAGGGCTTCATCAATGTCATCAATGGTGATGGGGGTTTCCAATTGGTTTATTTATGCCTGGGACAATTAGGGGAAGCGTATAGGTTGCAGAAATTAGGCTAATTTGTCTTGAGTGTATTGGGCAGTGGAGGAATAAAGGGCAGCAAAAAAGGCATGGAACTCCTTGGCCACCAGATCTGGGTTAGTGATCCGGTGACCAGAGGAGTCATAAGGGACACCACCACTGGAGGCTTGCGGTCCAGGTGCACAAGATAAGCTAGCAGTTTGCCTGCTCGCTCCCCATGTTTAAAGATCCGCTGCTTGCAAAAAAGATTTTCTGTTTAGCTTTTTCAAAGTGTAAAATATTAATGAGGTGACACTGTACCTTCACTGATGAGGCAGTGTTTGGAGAGGAGTTTAATTGAAAGGCATGCTCTAGGGACTCTAGATGAGCTTCAGCTTGTTTTAGAGCTAATTTAAAGGACATTTTGTACCTGAAGATATGAGTCGATAGCAACATCTTAGCGTGTAACTTGAAAAACTCCCACACCATTTCGCAGGAGCCGAATCTCTATTGGTATTAAAGAAAAAGGTCCACTCTTCTTGCATGGAGTCTATGTCAGGGAGAGTGGATAGCCAGAAGGGATTTAGCCTCCACGCTTGGGAGGAGGGGGAATCTGCAAGTCAGGTGTCATCCAATAAGGAAAATGATCCGGTAGTATGCGAGCTGCGAATCCCACCTCCACCAAACAAGGAGGAAGACACAAAGATATAGGCATTGCTATTTTTAGGAGGTATTTAAGACAAAATATCCATCTTCCATGGTATGGTAGGAACACGTAACTTTTCTATATGTTCTCTGTAACATAGCAAAATTAAATTTTTCTAAAATCAGGTCCAGTTTAAAGTGATTAATACAAAAATAATAAGATAGAAGTATATATTGTGCTAATCAGATTTTGTGTTTGTGTCCTTCTGTACTGCAAATTAAAAATTCTATGCAAGGATGAATTCATATGCATTAAATCACTGTATAAGGTGATGTAAGGTATGTTCTAATAAATTACCATCCTTTAGTAAATATTGCACACAATTCCTTTACAGCTAAATTGAAATATTTCCATTCCACATAGGTGTTTAATGTGAAGCTGTTAATATAGAAATATAAGAGTTGTCCTCAAAGGTAAATTGTCCAGTTTTGTTCTGACTTAGATAGCTAGGGGCCTTAACGGCCTGAAACAAGCATGTAATCACAATGCACTTCTCTATTCATGTTCTCTGTCGGGGTCCCCCCAGATCTGTTCTTGGACCACTCCTATTCTACACCTCCTCCCCGGGTTAGCTGATAGCCTCCCATTGCTTCCAATACCAACTCTACGCCGATGACACCCAAATCTATCTCTCTACCCCTCAGCTTACTCCATCAGACTCCTCACGTATCATTAATTTACTAACAGACATATCAGCCTGGATGTCACACCATTTCCTCAAACTCAATCTATTCAAAACTGAGCTCATAATTTTGGTTCCCCTGATCTGTCTGTCAAGATCAGTGGCACAACTATGAGCCCGTCCTCACATGCCAATGTTCTAGGAGTAATCCTGGACTCTGAACTCTCCTTTCGGCCCCACGTCCAATCTCTGTCCAAATCTTGTCACCTCAACCTCCATAACATCTCCAAAATATGCCCCTTTCTAGTTCACTCTCTGGTCATCTCTCGCCTCAATTACTGCAACACTCTTCTCATTGGCTTACCTTTACTTAGGTTATCCCCCTTCAGTCTATTATGAATGCTGCTGCCAGACTCATCCACCTCACTAACCGCTCAGTGTCTGCTACTCCTCTTTGCCCATCCCTCGATTGGCTCCCACTCACCCAATGAATTAAATTCTAAATACTAATAAATAACTTACAAAGCCACCCACAACTTGGCCCCCAGCTACATCACTAACCTAGTCTCAATATACCAATCTACTCCGTCTCTTTGTTCCTCCCAAGGCCTCCTGCTCTCTAACTCCCTCGCCACCTCCTCCTATGCTCGCCTCCAGGACTTTTCTCAAGCCTCTCCCTTCCTATGAAACTCCCTACCCCAATCTGTCCGATTATCTCCTACTCTGTTTGCTTTTGGACAATCCCTGAAGACCCTTCTCTTCAGAGAAGCCTATTCTGCCCACACCTAACATCCCCCACAGCTATAACCTTTTGTATCACTTGACCCTCCCTCCTAGATTGTAAGCTCTAATGAGCAGGGCCTTCTAATTCCTCCTGTATTAAATTGTTTTGTAACTGTACTGACTGCCCTCATGTTGTAAAGTGCTTCACAAACTGTTGGTGCTATATAAATCCTGTATAATAATATTTTAAAAAATAAAATAATGTACACATTTAACAACTCAGAGTTGAGTGGCCCCAGACAGTCTTGACAAACCTCTTTCAAGGAAAGTAGCAGACTAATAATAATGAGGTCCAATCCCTTATTCTTCTTTTGCCAGGGAAGAGATAAGTGCATGGGGTTCAGGGTCATAGTATACAGGAAGGCATGAGTGTAAAAAAAAAAAACATTAGTATTAAAAAAAGTTCTTTCAGTATCCAAATGATTTTCTAACACAGAATTGTCTAATGCATATGGGGCACACGGGCCGAATGTTGGTCTATCCAAAAACTAGCAGCCTACCAACTCCCAATCAGCGCTCTCAGCCAATGGCAGAGACTACTGATTGGAGTACTCAGATTGGGGGGCCACCCCCCTGTCAGAACACAACAGCTCATTGGGGGAGATCACTGAACTAACCTTGCATGGTTAGTAAAGCGACTCCGACCAGAACTGTCAGTTTTTTTTCCGTGCAACCCAGCACAAAAACTGTTATGCCGCGTACAGACGATCGGACATTCCGACAACAAAACTGTGGATTTTTTTCTGACGGATGTTGTCTCAAACTTGTCTTGCATACACATGGTCACACAAATGTTGTCGGAAATTGCGAACGTCAAGAACGCGGTGACGTACAACACGTACGACGAGCCGAGAAAAATGAAGTTCAATAGCCAGTGCGGCTCTTCTGCTTGATTTCGAGCATGCGTGGAATTTTGTGCGTCGGAATTGTGTACACACGCTCAGAATTTCTGACAAAAAGTTTTGTTGACGGAAAATTTGAGAACCAGCTCTCAAATTTTTGTTGTCAGAAATTCCGACAGCAAATGTCCGATGGAGCCTACACACGGTCGGAATTTCCGACAACAAGCTCCCATCGAACATTTGTTGTCGGAAATTCCGACCGTGTGATAGCGGCATAAGTGTGTACTTGGCTTACGGATAATGATTGGCAGACAGGACAACAAAGGATTGATCACAACAACAAGGCAACTTTTTAGCTTCATGACTGTCATGCACATAGGCTGTATTCTACAATATGCTACAGATGAAAATTTTAAATGGTTATAAAGCCTCAGGGTTTTTTTATCTTAATGCATTCTATGCATTAAAGTGGTTGTAAATGCTGAAAGTAAAAAACCTTCTGTGTGCTGCTTCCCCCACAGTCCCCCCTTAAAACTCACCCACGCCCACTCTCTATACAGTGATGTGCATGGGACCGATTTATCTGAAGAGGTCTGAAAATAGCAATAGACATCCCACCCATCACCCGATACTGCTAAAAAAAAAAATCGGTATTGGGTACTGCTAAAACCAATGTTTTAGATATTGCTAGAAATTGAATTTTCTAGTTAATTCTTAGGAACAGTAAGGACAACATGTATATTATTTTGCGCAAATCTTCATAATGGCTACCACTGTTATCATATGTGTGTGTAAATGTTAGGGTACATGTGCGTCAGTATGTTTGGAGTGGGTGTTTAGCTTCTGTTTAGATCTACAGTGCCTTGAAAAAGTATTCACACCCTTTGAAATTTTACACTTTTTGTCATGTTACAATCAAAAGCGTAAATGTATTTTATTGGGATTTTATGTGATAGACCAACACAAAGTGGAACATAATTGTGAAGTGTAAAGAAAATGATAAATGGTTTTCAAAATGTTTTACAAATAAATATCTGAAAAGTGTGGCGTGCATTTGTATTCAGCCCCCCTGAGTCAATACTTTGTAGAACCACCTTTCGCTGCAAGTCTTTTTGGGTATGTCCCTACCAGCTTTGCACATTTAGAGAGTGAAATTTTTGCCCATTCTTCTTTGCAAAATAGCTCAAGCTCTGTCAGATTGGATGGAGAGCATCTGTGAGCAGCAATTTTCAAGTCTCGCCACAGATACTCAATTGGATTTAGGTCTGGGCTTTGACTGGGCCATTCTAACACATGAATATGCTTTGATCTAAACCATTCCATGGTAGTTCTGTTTAGGGTTGTTGTTATTCTGGAAGGTGAACCTCTGCTCCAGTCTCAAGTCTTTTGCAGACTTTAACAGGTTTTCTTCTAAGATTGCCCTGTATTTAGCTCCATCCATCTTCCTATCAACTCTGACAAGCTTCCCTGTCCCTGCTGAAGAAAAGCATTTCCACAATATGATGGTGCCACCACCATGTTTCACAGTGGGGATGGTGTGTTCAGGGTGATGTGCATTGTTAGTTATCCGCCACACAGAGCGTTTTGCTTTTTAGACCAAAAAGTTCAATTTTGGTCTCATCTGACCAGAGCACCTCGTCCCACATGTTTACTGTGTCCCCCACATGGCTTCTCACAAACGGCAAATGGGATTTCTTATGGCTTTCTTTTAACAATGACTTTCTTCTTGCCACTCTTCCATAAAGGCCAGATTTGGGGAGTGCATGACTTATAGTTGTCCGGTAGACTGATTCTCCCACCTGAGCTGTAGATTTCTGCAGCTCCTTCAGAGTTGCCATGGGCCTCTTGGCTGCTTCTCTGATTAATGCTCTTCTTGCCTGGCCTGTCAGTTTAGGTGGACGGCCATGTCTTGGAAGGTTTACAGTTGTGCCATACTCTTTACATTTTTGAGTTAATTGATTAACCACTTCCTGCCCGGCGTATAGTCATATGACGTCCGCAGGAACCTTTTGTCCCTCCGGGCGAACGTCATATGACGTCCTGGGCTTCGCGGCTGTCTAGGGGGCGCGCACGCACGCCGCATTGCTCGTGCACGTGCCCGTCGGCCGTGATGTCCGCTGGGCACCCGCGATTGCCCGCAATCACGGCAGGACCAGGGATCTGTGTGTGTAAACACACAGATCCATGTCCTGTCTGAGGTGAGGAGACTGATGTGTGTTCTCAGTACAGAGGAACACAGATCGGTCTCCTTCCCTTGTGAGTCCCCTCCCACTACAGTTAGAATCCCTCCCAGGGAACATATTTAACCCCTTCAGCGCCCCCTTCCCTGCCAGTCACATTTACACAGTATTTATTTGTAAAAATATTTGAAAACCATTTATTATTTTCCTTCCACTTCACAATTATGTGCCACTTTGTGTTGGTCTATCACAGGCTTTTTCAACCTTTTAACCCTAGAGGAACCCCAAAAATTATTTTCATGTCTCGAGGAACCCTTACTAAAACCAAATCATCAGGGCTCAATAGGAACAATGCTCCTTATATTGGTGGTCAATAGGAAGAATGTCCCCCTTAAAGTGGTGTTCAGAATGCCACCCTTAAAGACAGCTAAAGAGATATTTGGTGTCATGCTGCTGGCTTTGCCAAGTGGTGCTGAACCTTGAACTCCGTAGGCATCATCAAATAGTCCTTAATTTAGGTCAAATAGGTGGTTCATCAGCCACAGCTCTCAAGGAACCCATAGCAACCTCTGGAGGAACCCCAGGGTTCCACGGAACCCTGGTTGAGAATAACTGGTCTATCATATAAAATCCCAATAAAATACATTAACGTTTTTTGATGCAACATGACAAAATGTGGAAAATTTCAAGGGGTATGAATACTTTTTCAAGGCACTTTATTGGGATACAGATACAGCAATATGGCTGAAAACACGTCAACAGTTCCTAAATGCCTGTTAAGCAATCTCACACACTAAAGATAGCACCAGCTCTGTCAAAATATATACCACATGTGCAGGATGGTTAATCACGTTGGTTGTTTTCACGTGAGCTATTACAAAATCACATTCAACACTCTTTAACAGGCGTCTAAAGTCTATGAACGTACCCTTAAATAGATGTATCCTCCTACCCCTTCTTCCCACCCCGGCTTTGTACTCACCCATTGTCAAATGATATATCAGACCTAAAGATGTCCTGAATCAGACGGTCTTCCTTTAATCTTTTTGAAGATAAAAGATGCATTGAGAAAAAATGTATATTCTGAAAAACACATCTGATTGTAAGAACCAATAAGTAAACGAAACTCAGGAGTAAAACCAGCCTCATGCAGAATGTATGGTTCCAGAGGTCTCAGTAGACAATTCAGTAGCAATCGTGTTATCTGAAGCAAATAGTCAGAACATAATCCCTCATCATTACAAAGGGAAAAGAACAATATAGTCACAATGCAGTAAGATAAGTTGCAACCAGAATGGGCAAGCTTCTGATGATCTGAAAATAGTTGTCACAGTACATCTACTTACGTATGTAAAGTGCTAAAAATCGAATGCTACATTGCTTTATAATTCAAAGCGCCGTGTTCAAACTCAGTGTTGCTCAAATGAAATACGTTATTTCTATCCATGCGCCTTTAAAGATAATGTTACTTTTGCAAACTTTTCCCTCACCTTTTTTATCAATCTTGTACCCCTCCATTTACAGATCTCAAGTGAGTCAGAGGCCTCCCTCAAATGTCACAGCCTACGGTGGTTTTGGCAGTTTTATGGTCATCTTCTGGAGCCAGTGGGCTGTAGCTTACTAAATGTGCATTACTTTTTCCTAAGGGCACCAACATACCAGGTTTTTCTCTTAGGTCACAGTGGGTGAAGAAGAATTGCATATTTTATGATTAGGGCCTGTTTTACCAACTGTCCCCCCAAATCACTTTTAAAAGACCCTGAAGAATATGAATAGGGGTAGTGTATTGACATATATACGGTCTTATTTTGGTAACTGTACGGGTATATTCCAATGCAAAAAGCAAGGCTGCCTCATTTGCCAATTTATCAACCATGGCCAGTTATTCTTCACAGATACTGTAGAACAGGAAATGTCTATAACATCAAGCAGTTTATTACCTACTCCTCCGAATATGTAATCTACATCCCGCAATGTCTGTGCAACCTCTTATATGTGGGGCGTACGAACACACACTATGTAAGAGAATAGGCGAACATTGTAGATTTATAAAAGAGGTCTCTGATAAGCACAGTGTACCTCTCCACTTCACCGTTTTTCATAAAAAGGACATTGTAGCCCTTAAGGTTCTAGCCATTGAATGTATGTCCCAGAGGTCCCTGACTGACACAAGATTTTCCTTGTTGTGTAAAAAGAAAATCTTTTGGATTTACAAATTGGGGACGATATTGCCCAATGACCTGAAGGAGGAGCTGGAGGTGCTTAGTGTTGTATGAATGCCCCTGACTATATGAGTTCTCCCTGTGGTCCTTAATTACTAATTTTTCTCTCCATCTTTTTATTTTCCAATACTTTTTATTGAGTATTTCAAAGGAAGTACAAAAAGCCAACATTTGCACACAGGATAAATAGTAAACTTTGGCTGCATACCGGAGTGCAAAACATACAAAAGAAAAAATACCATGTTTACCAATAAGTACAATTTTACTGAAACCCAATGCGGGAAACATAAATGTTAGCCAATAAGGTTATGGAAACATCAACATAATATTACGCCACCCCTCCATTGATGTCATCAATATAGGGAGGGTATTGAGGTGAGACAGCAATATTGCCAAAGTATTCCTTCCCAAACTCTATATTATTTGTGGGTGAAGGGCAGAGTAAGAGAGACTGCTAATGCCTACATTTGTCACATATTCCACATTACATCATTACCATTGGCATGAGGGCCATATAGAGGAATCATTAAGAGAAAAGGGAAGAAAGAAACCTTAAAAAAGAAAAAAGTAAAGAAAGAAATAAAGAAGCTCACCCTGTCCAGTCAAAATGTATGCTGCCTTACATGTCTTATGAGGCATCCAACAGGTATTTAAAGCACAGTTCCAGCGACAATTGAAATTTTTTCTTTTTTAAACAATTCTTTAGTTTCTATAACTTCAATTTAACACTCACTTGTTTTATCAAGTATATCCCCCGATGCCCGGTTTCGTATATAAAAAAATAAGTTATAATATATCTTCCTGGCCGTTTTCATCTTGCTTGTGGGCATGTGAAGCCCACAAGCATACAGTTCCGTGATACGGTGATGCTGAGCTACCAGCATGCACCGCCCGTTCCTGCGCATGCGCAGTATGTACGGCGCACAGCACCGTAAACTTCCGACGTTGCCATCACTATGGGCGTCGTCATCGGAAGTGCCTGCTCCATTGTGATGGCAACGAAGATAAACCTTCAACACGTGACTGGTGTCATCGCGTCACTTCTCACTTCCGATTTCGGAATATCGCGAGAACTAGCAGCAGCCATCCACACTGACTCCTGGGAATAATGACACATAGCTCCCGAGAAACGCCATACGCCATGACGGCCATACCCGTGGGTGGCATAGACCGGATACGCCATAAAAATAGGGCTATACAGGTAACCCTTAGGAAAAAAAAAATATTTTTTTTGCCATTTGACAATATATGTACTAGGAGAATACTATTAAGGTCAACTTCAAAAATTGTGTGGAATTCCGCTTTAATCCAGGGATCCCAGATTTTTTCAAAGAAGGCAAGCTTATCATGCAAAATTGTCAAAAGGAGTTAGTTAACCATAATCCATTATAACTTGGTCTTCAACAGGTCGAATGGAATCGTGGGGGATTTCCATGAATTGGCAATGGAAATTCTGTCTGCTACAAAAATAATTGCTATGAGTCTCCTCATGTGCTCTCCATCTTTTTTCATTCCACATTCATTTTTGTATTATAAGGTAATAGTTTTGTAGGTATTTGGTAGCATATAATTCCAATTTAATAGTTTGTTTATATAATCTTGTTTTAGGTTGGATTTCCAGTTTCAAATTGTGATTTTAGATCATCTGGTCAACCACAGGTCAATAGTGTTATTATATTTTCAGTTATTTGAAATTTCGAATTACATTCATTCTTTAGAATGATTGGGTACCAATGATATTATAAAAAAATTATTTCTTTCCATTGGCCCCATTATGATAGTTAATTTATTTCTTTATTATTTTTTCTTTATTATTTTGCTATGAATTTATTTATGTGATTCGTATATTTTTTTTGTCATCCTCCATGGGTATTTATATCCATTTTATCCCACACCATGTTTTTATTTATTATTTATTTACTTGTATGAAGTAAGTATATATATATATATATATACACCGTATATACTCGAGTATAAGCCGACCCGAATATAAGCCGAGGCACCTAATTTTACCACAAAAACCTGGGAAAACGTATTGACTCGAGTATAAGCATAATATAACTGAGTACTAACAGTTCTTGGTAAAGTTGATCCAGGGTAAATCCGATTGCCTCTCGGGGGGTCAGGAAGGAATTTTTTCCCCTGCTGTAGCAAATTGGATCATGCTCTGCTGGGGTTTTTTGCCTTCCTCTGGATCAACTGTGGGTATAGAATTGGGAGTGCACGATATTTTTTTTATTTTATTTTAGTTATTTTTTTTATGGTTGAACTGGATGGACTTTGTCTTTTTTCAACCTGACTAACTATGTAACTATATAAGCCTAGGGTGTCCATCTGCATGCCTCACTGTGCCTCACTGTGTCCATGTGCATGCCTCACTGTGTCCATGCCTCGCGGTGCCCATGCCCCACTGTGCCCATGCCCCACTGTGTCCATGCCTCACTGTGCCCATGCCCCACTGTGTCCATGCCTCACTGTGTCCATACCTCACTGTGTCCATACCTCACTGTGTCCATGCCTCACTGTGTCCATGACTAGACTGACATTTAACATGGTAGTCTATGGAAGGGGTGCCTGGCTTTGAAAAATCTGTGCTCCCTGGCCGTAGGTCCCCCAGACGAAAAACTTTGCACACTTATAGAGGAGAAATGAGGCTACATGTGTGCCAAGTTTTGGGTTTAGGGGACCTATGACCGGCCGGTACCGGTTCCCCAAATTACCGTTTAACATGGGAGTCTATGGAAGGGGTGCCCGGGTTTGAAAAATCGGCGCTCCCCGGCCGTAGGTCCCCCGGACATAAAACTTTGCACACTTGTAGAGGAAAAGTGGGGCTACATGTGTGCCAAGTTACCGGGTCCCCAAAGTTCGGGAGATTAGACGCAAAAAGGTGACTCGAGTATAAGCCGAGGGGGGCATTTTCAGCACAAAAAAATGTACTGAAAAACTCGGCTTATACTCGAGTATATACGGTGTATATATATATATATATATATATATACACATACTAGGCTGATCACAGAACAGGGGAAAGGGCCAATCACACGTCACCAATGACAGCTGATCAAGGAAGTAAACAGGTCCCAATCTGTGCCTGCCAGTCCTGCTAATCAGTGCCAACCAGTGCCAACCAGTGCCCACCTATTAGTGGCCATTAGTGCTGCCAATCAGTGCCCATCAGTGCCTCATCATCAGTGTCACCTATCAGTGTTGCCCATCAGTGCTGTCTATCAGAGCCCATCAGTGTCACCTATCAGTGTCCATCAGTGCCACATATCAGTGCAGCCTCATCAGTGCCTCCTCATGAGTGCCCACCAGTGCCACCTTATCAGTGCCCACCAGTGCCGCTTCATCAGTGCCAATCAGTGCAGTTTCATCAGATCCCATTGGGGCCACCTATTAGTGCCGCCTCATCAGTGCCTATCAGTGCAGCCTCATCAGTGCACATCAGTGAAGGAGAAAAATTACCTGTTTACAAAAATATTATAACAAACTATAAAAAAATCACCCTTTTTTGTTTTTTTATCAAAAAATAAAAAACACAGTGGTGATTAAATACCAAAATAAAGCTCTATTTGTGTGAAAAAATTATAAAAATTTAGTTTGGGTACAGTGTTGCATGACCGCACAATTGTCATTCAAAGTGCAACAGCACTGAAAACTGAAATTGGCCTGTGCAGGAAGGGGGTATAAGTGCCCAGTAAGCAAGTGGTTAAAGATATTTTTAAAATGTTCATGTTTTATAATTGCTTTTAATCACTGTTATGTAAGGAGTATTTAGGGTGCATGCCGGTACGCTTAAAGTGGAAGTAAATCCATCCATAAAACAGTTTCATTTCCGGCACGTGCCGGAAATGTAACACTGCCATTGGTTGTGCTCTCAACCAAACTGTCAAACCATCCAATGGCTGGTGTCTAAACTGGTCACATGTGCAGCATCATGGCATTTGTAGATTAAACAGAGGCAAGGATGGCAGCTTCCTTGGCTGAAAACGATAGGGGGGTTTACTTACACTTTAAGAATTTTATCAGCCTTGGCACATCCCCTATTTATTTGTTCAATGCTGGCCCAGTCGCGTGACTTGACAAATGAGCTACGCCCTGAAATGCGTTGTTGTGGAGTCTCTTTGTGTAAAATCCTGCTTGCAATCCAGCTTGCATTGTTCCTATGCCCTTGTTCCGGTCATTGGCGGTCTCCATAGGATAGACCCGGCAATCGAGCTGAGTCTTACAGCAAAGTCTTATGCTGCTGTGTCCCCATGTGCATCATCTGTGTGGTCTTTGGCCGGTTATTTATAATAACGGCTGCACCTATACAACATCAGTGGCCTAAATTTCACCTGGGAGCAGCCTCTTGCAATCCCTGTTCAGCAGGGCTGGAGTGTGAAAGAAAGTAGCTGTACAAGAAGTCAATAAGTTCATATGCTGAAAATAGGGATGCTGATAGGAAGGGAAAGCAGTGTGACAATGAGATGAGCTCACCACTGCTTCTCCTTTTACTGTCCAGTTAAAGGCTGGGGTGGGTTCAGGATGAGCTGGGCTCAGATGAAGAGGGTTTAATAATGCCTGCCATCAGATTGAGGATATGTAGTGGAAGAAAAAAGTACTGTGGGAGAAATCTCTGATAAATATTGCACCAAAAACTAGTATTGTTGTTTTATCTTTTAATGGGCTGTATTCATTTTTATCTTGTTATTTTTGTCTAGAGTTCTGCCTTAACTGCTTATTAAAAATGCTTTATCCTGTGAAGATAGGGATATGGAAGCTATATAGAGGTATTGTGTAATAAAGTGGTGCGCTGTCCCCTTACATGCAAATAACCAAAGTGAACCAAGTCATGCTAAATAGTGTATATGATTCTGTGTTATTTTCAGACCCTGTTTTATGTCTATTAGGGTATGTGAACTCTAATGACTTGGATCATGAACAAGTAGTGTGCTATTGTGAGACTTTTTTGTACATTTTTTTATTGTCGCTCTTTGTGGCACACAAATTGATAGCTTCTCGTTGGGTTTCGCCCACACCTTCTACCCTTACCCTAGGTTCACATCTATGTGTTTCTGCAGGCCGCATTTGTGTGGGCACAGCAGCACATTCATTTCAATGGTCTGCTGTGCCTGCATTTCCCGTGGCAAAATGCGCATGCACCTTTTTCAAAACGCAGACCGAAGGAAAATCACATGGTAATTTTGACCATGCACTTTCCCTGCAGTTCCTGCACCTGCACACGTGCGTGTTTTCTCACAGCAGTGTGTTTTTATTGCGGGTGGTTGTGGGTGTGGGAATCACTTTGATTCCCACACCCGCAGCCACATGCATAGATGTGGACTAAGTATTACAGATTGGATATGACAAATGGATAAACATTAAGGCTACTTTCACACTGAGGCGTTTTTCAGGCGCTAAAGGGCTAAAAATAGCACCTGTAAAGCGCCTGAAAAAGGCCTTCCCTGCAGCCCCAGTGTGAAAGCCCGAGTGCTTTCCCACTGGAGCAGTGCACTTGCAGGACGTTAAAAAAAGTCCTGCAGGCATCATCTTTCAGACGGGGCGGGTATACACCGCTCCTCCACCGCCCCTGGCATTGAAATCAATGGGCAGCACCGCTGAAGCGCCTCGGCAGTGGCACTTTGCGGGCGCTTTTAACCCTTTATTTGGCAGCTAGCGGGGGTTACAAGCGCCCCACTAGCGGCCGAAAAGCACCGCTAAAACAGCGGTAAAGCTCTGCTAAAACTAGCGGCGCTTTACCCCCCCCCCCCCCCCCCCGCCCCAGTGTTAAAGTAGCCATAATGTTTGAAAAATATACATATATTCAACGTAATGCTTCTCATCAATTTGAAAAAATATGGAAAAAATGGATGAATGCACCACATTCTATCCTTGTCTTATAATAGAGTTTAGGTATGTATTATGTTTTTAGTAGGCTAGGATGGCTGGCCTGTTATAGAGCTTCATTATACTATTGATTTAAAATATTCGTGTACTATAAATGTTATTTTTTAATATTTTTGAGATATCTGATGGTATTGAAACATATGTACTGATGTTATTTATTTTTTGGTGCGCTTATTGCCCTGTGAGGCAATTTTCTTTTTTGGTTTTGTTGTATTTGTTATTAAAAATAGCAGCTTTCATGTATCTCCAAGTACGGGTTACCTTTAAGGTTCCATTAAAAAAAAGGACAATCAAGCCACCAAGGTACTGTGCGTGTACAGCCTATTCTCCATGGCCCTAATGAGGAAGCTGTCAACCTCTATCTTGAAAGTAGATTTTACTCCTGAACTCACTCATGCCTAGTGCTACACAGCCTGACCATCTTAGAAGAGGACCAGATGCTACCCAGAGAGTGGTCATTTACTTATCTTAGGTAAGTAAAAAGGAAAAAAAGTGACCTGGGTGTTGAGGGGAATGTTAGGCACATTTATCCACTAATGTTTCAACGAACACTATACAAACATACACACTTGAATTGGAAAACATTATAAATATAATCCTACAAGCCAGGCTTTATACAAACTCCTGAATACCTAGTTTACTAGATTTACAAGAATGAGTGAACATATACAGTGGGGCAAAAAAGTATTTAGTCAGCCACCAATTGTGCAAGTTCTCCCACTTAAAAAGATGAGAGAGGCCTGTAATTGTCATCATAGGTATACCTCAACTATGAGAGACAAAATGTGGAAACAAATCCAGACAATCACATTGTCTGATTTGGAAAGAATTTATTTGCAAATCATGGTGGAAAATAAGTATTTGGTCATCTACAAACAAGCAATATTTCTGGCTCTCACAGACCTGTATCTTCTTCTTTAAGAGGCTCCTCTGTCCTCCCCTCATTACCTGTATTAATGGCACCTGTTTGAACTTGTTATCAGTATAAAAGACACCTGTCCACAACCTCAAACAGTCACACTCCAAACTCCACTATGGTGAAGACCAAAAAGCTGTCGAAGGACACCAGAAACAAAATTGTAGACCTGCACCAGGCTGGGAAGACTGAATCTGCAAAAGGCAAGCAGCTTGGTGTGAAGAAATCAACTGTGGGAGCAATAATTAGAAAATGGAAGACATACAAGACCACTGATAATCTCCCTCGATCTGGGGCTCCACGCAAGATCTCACCCCGTAGGGTCAAAATGATCACAAGAACGGTGAGCAAAAATCCCAGAACCACACGGGGGGACCTAGTGAATGACCTGCAGAGAGCTGGGACCAACGTAACAAAGGCTACCATCAGTAACACACTACGCCGCCAGGGACTCAGATCCTGCAGTGCCAGATGTGTCCCCCTGCTTAAGCCAGTACATGTCCGGGCCCGTCTGAGGTTTGCTAGAGAGCATTTTGATGATCCAGAAGAGGATTGGGAGAATGTCATATGGTCAGATGAAACCAAAGTAGAACTGTTTGGTAGAAACACAACTCGTCGTGTTTGGAGGAGAGAGAATGCTGAGTTGCAACCAAAGAACACCATACCTACTGTGAAGCATGGGGGTGGCAACATCATGCTTTGGGGCTGTTTCTCTGCAAAGGGAACAGGACGACTGATCCGTGTACATGAAAGAATGAATGGGGCCATGTATCGTGAGATTTTGAGTGTAAACCTACTCCCATCAGCAAGGGCATTGAAGATGAAACATGGCTGGATCTTTCAGCATGACAATGATCCCAAACACACCGCCCGGGCAACGAAGGAGTGGCTTCGTAAGAAGCATTTCAAGGTCCTGGAGTGGCCTAGCCAGTCTTCAGATCTCAACCCCATAGAAAACCTTTGGAGGGAGTTGAAAGTCCGTGTTGCCCAGCGACAGCCCCATAACATCACTGCCCTAGAGGAGATCTGCATGGAGGAATGGGCCAACATACCAGCAACAGTGTGTGACAACCTTGTGAAGACTTACAGAAAACGTTTGATCTCTGTCATTGCCAACAAAGGATATATAACAAAGTATTGAGATGAACTTTTGATATTGACAAAATAATTATTTTCCATCATAATTTGCAAATAAATTATTTCCAAATCAGACAATGTGATTGTCTGGATTTGTTTCCACATTTTGTCTCTCATAGTTGAGGTATACCTATGATGACAATTACAGGCCTCTCTCATCTTTTTAAGTGGGAGAACTTGCACAATTGGTGGCTGACTAAATACTTTTTTGCCTCCACTGTAAGAGCTCTCAGTAGAGGTGCTCATTTGTCATCATAAATAAATCTGGATTTCAGTCTCCACTGAGCGTTCTGTAGTGTGGTTATAACACAGCTATGGTATCTATGAGCTATCAGAAGCCACAGCTTGTGCACACAAATCCATAGTGTGCAAAATAAATGTTACACTCTCAAAAATGGTATAGACTTGGGAAAATTGGTACACACAGAAGCTCTAGGTAAGTTCCATTTCTGAGGGCAGGTTTCCCAAAAAAATGACCTATTATTCCCATCACAGTTTGATTTAATTTCACAATCCAGATATTTTAGTGGTCACCATTCAGATGACTCAGATTTAGGTGCTTTGTGTGTTAAATGAGGATTAGTGAATGCTGATAGCGATTATTGATCAGATTTACACAAGACCTTTATTGTTCTGCACGTGTTGGAGATAAAGGCTTTGTATAAATATCATTCATGATCAGTAGACTGAGTCAGCCTAACAGTCCTTCTCAAGAGTCACCTTGTATCACAATGGAAAGACTTTACCCAGCTCAGGAGACCCTGGGATCTACAATGATCCTAACTAACAAGACCACAGTAAGTACACTTTAATTGTCTAAATCACTTAAAATAAAAGGCTAATCACATAAAGAAACTATTATTAACATGTAAGGATATTTATCTTTAACCTGCTATAGATTAAAAGAGCGTGAAAAATTTTAATTTTTGCTAAAATCTATTGGTGACCCAATAATTTCAAGCCAGACTTGCATCTTATCTAGGATGTCAAGCTATAAGGTTAAGCTTTAGGGTGATAAAGACTCCCATGGATGATTAATATCTTCTTGGATTTGGATATTAAACACACAAGATGGAAAGTCCATTTGCATGAAAACTGCAAGTAAATGCAGGCACCACATAATCTCTCTTGTTGTCCCTGAGAAAGATTTCATAATTTGATTTGGTGCTAATATACAGAGCTACCCAACAGTTTTATTGTACATCACCAAATATATCTACTTGTATATGGATGAAGAAGATGTGCAAACAAACATAATCAGTCATAAGCTCCACTGTTCATAGTAAGAGATTATCTCTTATTGAAGGCCTAAATGTTTTAATTACAGTATTTTAGTTCTGTTTATTGCAACTTTGGGTACACTGTTATCTTTTTGGTGCACTTATTGTCTTTTTTTTCTACTGTTTTGGAGGTTGCTGCATTTTTTTTTTAGTTACGCACTTCTGATTAGCAAAGTACTGTAGCTGTTTATTGTAAACAATTTGGACCAGTATTTAGCGTAAATAGTATTTCTTTGAGTGTAAGATCCTTTAAAGACAGGATTTGTGCCCAATATATGTGCAATTACTACAAGGCTTTCTACAGAGGTTTTGGCATTTAAAAGTTTTTGCATGGTTTTTGTTTAATTCTTACATAATCTTGAATTTGAAGAACATTTTTCTGTTGTGATTTTATATATTTTGTTAGTTCACTTTTATGGCAACTTTTAAATTTTATTTTGTGTTCATGGATTTTCATCCACGAGCGTGTTGAGAGCATATGATGAGGGAAATAATGTTAATCTTATGAGAAAATGTACCCCAGCCAATCAACTGTTCCTCCAGGGATGTCAGGGATACCCATTGACAACAATTATTACCTGGTCTAGAAAGAAGATGGTATTGAATTACTAAACTCAAATAAGCTATTAACTTTGCAATGGAATTTCCTCTTTTTTTTTGTGAATGTGGTGTATTGCCACTTTGCAAAGATTTACCATTTTGCTAATAATACTTTCAATAAAAAATAAAAATACCCTATTTATGGCTGCACATGGAGGATGATGGAAGTCAACAGAGCTGTACCTCATTCACAAGGTTGAAAGAAAATGATCTTGCAACCTATTTGCCTTTAGTAAATCAACCTCTATAGATACCATTTAGAATTGTTGGCTATACATACAGTGTCATAATCAAGCTATTAAAAATGAATAATGAAATATATAATTACAGGTGATACAAATAGATTTATATATTGTTAATGCTTGGTGTTTTATACATTTATAGGAAATGACTATGTTCGAATGTGTATCGCTGCAAAAAGGTGTGATTTTTAGGCCTGGTTGCACTGAATCAATTTGCATATTATCATCAAAGTAGATATCTTTGTTTTAAAAAAAACTTTCCAGATCATTTGCATTCCAACCAGTATGTTAGCAGCAAATCACATAATTTGCACCCTGTCTTTCTCCCTATGGCAATATTCACACAGGTGAGTTCGCCATCCAGTTCCATTACCACAACAAGAATTAGGGGGATATGGAGATGATGATATTCACAAAAAGGAAAGGTAGCAAGAGGAACACGGGAACGGTAGTCACAACAACTGATAAGCTCCTGTGCTTTGCTGTAAGAATATTGCTGCTGTGAAAATAATGAAATTATCATCACTTGATCAAATGATACCAGCTGAGCTATTTTTATTGTTAGAGAAATGATTGCTACCTTTAGCCATTTTGTAAGAGGGGGCATATGTATACATTTATATATACATAAATACATATATACATGTACGGTATACATTTTATCTGATCATTGATTTTTATTAAATGTTTTCTGCTGAAGGGGATAAGCACAATAGAGATGGCCAGTCCAGACATTTTTGGACAAATATGGTGATAATTAGACTTGTGCACAACGGAAAAATTCGTTCCGTTTCGGTTCGTTTCTTTCCGGTCCTGTTGATTCGTAATCATTCGTAATTTTGCTAGACGGGATTTTTCGTGTTCGGACTCATTCGTATTTTTGCAAGCGACATTTTTCGTTGAATTTTTTGTTGCTTTATAATTCGTACTTTCGGTAGAGTACGTTGTTTTTCGTTGATTCTGGACACAACTCCTACTTTCGTAACTTTTTTTGGGTTCGTTGATTCGTAATTTTCCGTGTCTCTCTCACAACGACGCTGCCTATTATGCCTAATGTGCTTCGAATGGATTTGTACTTTTCTAAATACATAGCGGTTATTTGTAACGATTCGAAATCTCGTATTTTACTTTCGTTTTTTACATGCGGCTATAGGCTCCGCCCCTGTACACCATTTTGAGAGGGTTCAGCACGGTGAGGGAGAAGCAGAGAGCAGAGCAGAGTGTTATTGTGCTTCGAATGGATTCGAAATCTCGTATTTTACTTTCGTTTTTTACATGCGGCTATAACCTCCGCCCCTGTACACCATTTTGAGAGGGAGTTCAGCACGGTGTGGGAGAAGCAGAGAGCAGAGCAGAGTGAGTGTTATTGTGCTTCGTATGGATTCGTACATTCGTAACTTTTTCATAACGAATTATGCCGAAGACATTCGGGCATTCGCTATTTGCGGTATAATTTATTTCGGATTCGGTCTTATTCGTAATTGCTTTGTTCGGAAATTCGAATGCTTCCGAATGTCCGAAAGTTGCTAAATTCGGACGAATTTCAATTCGTTACGAAACGAATTGCACAAGCCTAGTGATAATCTCATGCCTTCAACACAAGTAGACACTTTCAGTCGATCATTCATAGAGAAAGTAAATGAACAGGTTGTCTGATTGCAATTAGTGCAGCAATTTCTATCTCCTTCCTCAACCCATCTCTATAGGCATAAACATATTCATTTTTGCCCATTTTGTCCCAAAAGATCATATTCTGAGGACTCTAGCAGCTGTTAGAATCACATCACATACCACATACTCGATGTGGATTTTGTACAAGCTGGAAACTAATGGACATTTGCAATGTACTTGCCCTCAACATAAGTGATTTTTCCGCTTAAAGTTCACCCAAATACTAAAATCTCAAAATCTACTGGCATCCACAACCTAAGACTAACCTGTCTAGCCCTGTAAAGAAGAAATTTTCTGAAGCTGATCAGGTCCGGTACCACGCTGAGCTATCATCGATGGCTTCTCTGTGTAAGCGGGTGCAGAGGAGGCTGCCGATAACGAAAGCACCATAGTTACTTTATGGGTGACGTCACTTCCCATTCATTTCCCAGCCGTTGTCGTCTGTCTCTTCTGCAGACCTTCCGCTGCTGGAGACCGGACCGGATCAGCTCCAGAAAAGGTATGTATAGCGATTTCTTCTTTACAGGGCTAGATAGGTTATTCTTAGATTGTGGATGCAAGTAGATTTAGAGATTTTAGTATTAGGGCGAACTTCCACTTTAAACTATCACAGCCATTTGCTAAAGCCTTCATTTTATAACCTAAAGACTGTCACATCCTTATTTATTCTTTTCATGGACACCTGTTGTTTTCATAGGTGTCGTTAAGGTGGGGCTATTGAGGCTGGAGCCCTGAAAGTGTGGGCTCAATAGCCCCGAGTGTCTAAGCGGGTCCAGCTTTTTGTGTAAAGAGAAAGGGAGAAAGGATAGACAGCAGCGGCAGCAGCCACATTCTACCATCTGTGTAATATGGCCGTTGCGGCGCCGCCCACTACATGATTTTCGGCGGAGTGATATGCCCCCTTCTCCCTCCAGAGTCACGCTGCTGTGTTTATGCCTAAGAGCAGCAGCCAGCGGGAAAATAGAACGGCCGTGATGGCTGGGACAGAAGAGAAATTAAAGGTATTAAGGTGCTTCTGGTGTCTCAGTGTCTCTCTCTCTCTCTTCTCTCTCCTCTCTCTCCTCTCTCTCACTCTCTCTCCTTCCCCCACCAAATAATGATTTTCTTGCTTTTCATGGGCACAGTGGCTGCATTTGATGGGCACAGTGGCTGCATTTGATGGGCACGGTGGCTTCATTTGACGGGCACAGTGGCTTCATTTGATAGGCACAGTGGCCTCAATTGATGGGCACAGTGGCTGCATTTGACGGGCACATTGGCTTCATTTGATGGGCACAGTGGCTTCATTTGACGGGCACAATGGCTTAATTTGATGGGCACAGTGGCTTTATTTGACGGGCACAGTGGCTGCATATGATGGGCACAGTGGCTTCATTTGACAGGCACAGTGGCTGCATTTGATGGGGCACAGTGGCTGCATTTGATGGGACACAGTGGCTGCATATGACAGGCACAATGGCTTCATTTGACGGGCACAGTGACTGCATTTGACAGGCACAATGGCTGCATTTGACAAGCACAGTGGCTGCATTTGATGGGGCACAGTGGCTGCATATGATGGGCACAGTGGCTTCATTTGACGAGCACAGTGGCTTCATTTGATGGGGCACAGTGGCTGCATTAGATAGGGCACAGCGGCTGCATTTGACGGGCACAGTGGCTTCATTTGACAGTAGGTCAGTGTATGTCAGGTAGATCAGTGTATGTGTCAGGTAGGTCAGTGTGTCAGGTAGGTCAGTGTATGTCAGGTAGGCCAGTGTATGTGTCAGGTAGGTCAGTGTATGTCAGGTAGGTCAGTGTGTGTCAGGTAGGTAAGTGTGCATCAGGTAGGTCAGTGCGCGTCAGGTAGGTAACACCCCCCCGGTGCCGGACTCGGACTTCGGGCTGAAGCCCCTGGTCTTTTGCCACCTAGCAATGCCCCTGGTTGTTTTTATTGAAGTAATAGTTTAAATGACCTTCACTTTATGTTCTTGTAAGGTCATTATCTAGTCATATATTATTTTGTTTAATTAGAACACCTGCATAATCTGGCCTTCATATGGCCATATCTGAAAATCAATCATCACAGTTGTTATGAGTGGCCTTCAGTTGGAAGGCAAAACTGTTGTTTAAAAAATGATGTTAAATATGTACATCTCATTGGCTATGTAACATGTTACGTAATATCAGCTCATGTCTTTGGATCGCAATAAGTGTAAAAAAACAGCCGACATAGAATCCGAATGATCGCTTGCTTTCATTGTTCTCCCACATGTGGTAAATAAACCTTTGCTTTGCATAGCAAGAAGTCTTAACTCTTTTATCAGGGGGTATGCCCAGCCCAGACAGGCTGCATTCACACTTGAGCTGAATGTCTTTGGTTGTTTTGAAGGCTTTTTTTTTTTTTAGATTGTTTGTACATACATTTTAGTGCACATCTGAGGCTTGTGTTGTTTTTACATTATTTTTAGCCAATAGTTAGTTACCAGGGAAAATTGCACTATATGTGTGTTTTCTTGCATTTTTCACACTTGTTTATGTGTGTTTTTTTTTTTCAGGCGCTCTTATTGAAATATATTTGGGCCAAAAATTCTCAAAAGAAGCTCATGTATTTTTCAAGCTACAAGCTTCGCACCTCAAGCGATACTATGCTTAGGTGTGAACAGGTACAAATCGTTAGAGCGAGAGCAATAATTCTAGCACTAGACCTCCTCTGTAACTCAAAACTGGTAACCTGTAGAGAGAGAGATTTTTAGGGGTCAAAGTTTGTCACCATTCCACCATCGGAGGCAATTTTGAAGCGTGACATGTTGGGTATCAATTTACTCGGTGTAACATTATCTTTCACAATATAAAAAAAAAGTTTGGCTAACTTTGTTTTATTTTTTAATTCAAAAAAGTGTATTTTTTCCCCAAAAAGTGCGCTTGTAAGACCGCTGCGCATATATGGTGTGACATAAAGTATTGCAATGACCACCATTTTATTCTCTAGGGTGTCTAAAAAAATATATAATGTTTGGGGGTTCTAAGTAATTTTCTAGCAAAAAAAAAAATATTTTAACTTGTAAACACCAAATCTGAAAAATAGGCCCAGCCCTTAAGTAGTTAAAGTGATTGAAAAGGCTTGTTTAAAAAATAAATACAAATTAATAAGAAACATGTTATACTTACCTCCTCTTTGCAGTTGGTTTTGTACAGAGCACCCCGGATCCTCCTCTTCTCGGGTCCCTCTTTGCTGCTCCTAGCCCCTCCCTCCTTTGAGTGCACCTCAATCAGCAGCTTGCTACAGAGGGCACCTAAGCCAAGTCCAAACTCCGTATATCCATTCAGACACAGAGCCTTGACCTGGCCCCGCCCCCTCTCTCCCCTGATTGGCTGAATGACTTTGATTGACAGCTGCGGGAGCAAATGGCGCCGCTGCTCTGTCTTAGCCAATCAGGAGGAGTGTCCTGGATGGCTGAAGGGATCATGGACATCGCTGGAGAGAGAAGGAGTTTAGGTAGGTAATAAGGGGGGTTCTGGGGGGGCTGCCACACACAGAAGGTTTTTTATCTTAATGCATAGAATGCATTAAGATTAAAAACATTCTTCCTTTACAACTCCTTTAATATCAATTTCTTCTTGTACACTGAAGAATGCAAAATGTATTTTTCTTTCAGCAGATATCCAACAAACTACTAACACTAGCAAGTCCAAAGCCAAGAAGGGCATGGATCTGCAGACATGTGAAGGTCACAATGCCATCCATTGGTGAGTAAAAAAGTGCAATAATGGTGAGTTAAAGTGGTTGTAAAGCCACTGTATTATAAACATATCGCCCTCTCTGTAAGCTACCATTATGTGTCCTAGTGTCAGTGCTGGAAAAAAATAAAATGCCGATCACGCGACTCCTTGGCTCTCTCCTCTCCCAGGCTGACAGCTATAGCAGGAGGGGCAGAGAACTCCCATTGACGTCAGCCGGGGAGGAGGAGAGAGCCGAGCAGTCACGTGTGCGCTGGGAGATGCTCTGATATAAGGTATTGTGACAGCAGGAAGGTAAAGTCACCTGGTTGCATCCAGGGGGGTAGATATATTTCGCCCAGATTCAGGCTTTACGCCGACTTATACAACTAGGTGGAGAGTTGTATAAGGCTAGTGGGCTCATGGATGACTCATACCTCTAGGGAGAGTGTGGGGCGTCGTGCAGACAGAGATGAGGAGACCAGCTGAACCTTGTCAGCTCATTTAGGCCTCTATAAGAACTCCCAGCTTCATTAGATGTTAGCTCATGCCTGGAACCAGACCTGTGTGGACTGTCTAGGGAGAGTGAACCCCTGTGCGGTGAGGCAAAGCCTGTGTGGCTATTTGTTTGGACTTTTACTAAACCAGGGACTTAGGGACTAGGACAGCACTAGGCTGATCCCAGTTGTTAGTTAGGAAACCTGTATGTTTAGTCAGAGGTCAACTTGACCAGGATTTATTTTGGTTATGTTTCTTTTGCTTTGCTGTGTTTTGTCACTGTAAATAGAAAATAAACCGCACCTTTTTTGATTTTGAAAACCACAACCTCCGTTTGCTGGGCCTGTTTTGTGTGGGGAGCCCATCCCGGGGGTCACACACACCCGCTGCCGAGCTAACCCCCTCACAGTTGGTGGAGAACCAGTGGCAGTTTTTTTTAAGCCAGCATGGAGGAGATACTGAAGCAGCTGGCTCTAGCAAATGCCAATCAACAGCAGACAAATGCAGGTTTGCAAAGGAGCCTTGCAGCCCAGCAGCAGACAAACGCAACTTTGCAACAGAGTCTGGAGGCTCAGCAACGAGCCCAGCAGCAATCTGAGGCCCGCTTCATAGACCTGTTGCAGAAGCAAGAGCAGAGACTACAACAACAGATGGAAGCAGTAATGCAGCAACGTCCGCAGACCAGTGAGGAAAGCCGTCCCACTAATACCGCGTCCTTTGGGGTGAGTCGTTTATTGACAAAAATGACTGGAGAGGATGATCCAGAGGTATTTTTGACCACATTTGAAAGGACCGCTGAAAGAGAAAAGTGGCCTGAGGAGCAGTGGGCTGGACTGGTGGCTCCTCTGTTAACTGGTGAATCGCAGAAAGCTTACTATGACCTAGAGCCTAACCAAGCAAAAGACTATGTGATGCTAAAAGCTGAAATATTGGCAAGGCTGGGTGTCACCCAGGCTGTCCGGGCTCAGCGTGTGCATAACTGGACTTTCCAGCTTGGAAAACCCCCCAGGTCTCAAATGTATGATCTCATTCACCTGAGCAGAAAGTGGCTACAGCCAGAGACTTTGTCCGCACCAAAGATTGTGGAACGTGTTGTAATGGATCGGTTTTTGAGAGCTCTTCCTACTGCCATCCAAAAGTGGGTAAGCCATGGAGACCCAGAGACGGCCGATGGTCTTGTGGATCGTGTGGAGAAATACTTGGCTACAGAGAACCTGACGGCCTCTTCCAGAGACACTCGGACTTTCCACCCTAAGACCAGACCATCCCCAGGGGCGGATAAGAGGATTCCAAGGGGTGAGGGTGGAGAGAGTGAGAGGGTGGGAGCTCTACCCCAAGTTTGGCGAGAACAGCCTGGGAAATCAGCGGCTCAAGAGGCGGCAAGAAGGATCGTTTGCTACCGCTGCCGGCAAGCGGGACATATTGCAGCCAATTGCCCGGTTGTGGAGGAACCCATGCAGTGTGACTTTCTGACGGGCAGACGTCAGTCGCTGTGTGCGACAGTCGCATGCACTGCCATTCGAGGAACTGAGAAACATTTATGCAAAATGTGTGTTAATGGTAGAAATGTTGTGGTATTGCTGGATTCAGGTAGCCTTGTGACCCTGATAAAGGCTGAGTTAGTTAAAACAGAGGTCTCTGGGAATAGCAAGGTAGCTGTTATTTGTGTGCATGGGGACACCCGAGAGTATCCAGTGACTACAGTGTGTTTCGAGACCCCCAAAGGTACCCTCTCTCATCCAGTGGGCTTAGTATCTCAGTTACCGCATGACGCCATTGTGGGAAGGGATTTTCCGAAGTTCTGGGAACTGTGGGATGATCCTGAGCCCCTCACTGGTGCCCCTATGTACCAGGAATGTGATAGCCAGAACTCCCCTGAGAGTGGTGAGGACTCTCCGGAATTTCCCTTATCAGTATTGGCAGGGGAGACTCAAGAAACTGGAGAGGAGCCCACCTCCTCAGACGAAAACCTACCGTCTGTGGAGTTTTCTGATCTTGAGGTTCACAGGGAAAACTTTGCCACAGAACAGTTGAAAGACCCCGCCCTAATAAAGGCACGGGAAAATGTAGTGAAAATAGATGGTGAGTTAGTGAACCCAGATAATACCTGCACTTACCCATACTTCAGCGTAGAGAAGGACCTACTGTATCGGGTGGCAAAAAGGGCAGAAGAAACCGTTGAGCAGCTTGTGGTGCCCAAACCTTACAGGAAGTTGGTGTTGGAGTTGGCCCATGGGCACATTCTTGGAGGTCATCTGGGGACAGAGAAAACCCGAGAGAGGGTATTACAGAGATTCTATTGGCCGGGGGTGATGAAGGACGTAGAAAATTATTGTTCCTCCTGCCCTGTGTGTCAGAGGTTGGCCCCGATGCCACATTTCCGTAGCCCGCTGGTCCCTCTACCCATCATTGAGGTCCCGTTTGAGAGGATCGCCATGGATTTGGTAGGTCCTATAATCAAGTCCGCTAGGGGGCACCAGTACATATTAGTTATAATGGACTATGCCACCCGTTATCCAGAAGCGATCCCTCTCCGAAATACCTCGGCCAAAACCATAGCCAAAGAGCTATCTCTTGTTTTTAGCCGGGTGGGTATTTGTAAAGAACTGCTTACGGACCAAGGTACACCCTTTATGTCCCGGGTTATGAAAGAGCTGTGTAAATTGTTCAAAGTGACGCAATTGCGTACGTCTGTGTATCACCCCCAAACCGATGGGCTGGTTGAAAGATTCAACAAAACCCTAAAACAAATGTTGAAGAAAGTGGTGGATAGAGATGGAAAGGATTGGGACTGTTTACTTCCTTATTTGATGTTTGCTATTAGGGAGGTGCCCCAATCCTCTACGGGATTCTCCCCCTTTGAGTTACTGTATGGGAGACACCCAAGAGGGCTGTTGGATATTGCCAAGGAAACTTGGGAAAGTGAGAGTTCTCCCCACAGGAGTGTGATTGAGCATGTCGCCCTGATGCAAGATCGAATTGCACAGGTAATGCCCATCGTGAAGGAACATTTGGCCCAAGCGCAGTTGGCACAGCAGAGAGTGTACAACCGTGGAGCCAAGACCCGTACCTTTTCCCCGGGGGATAGGATATTGGTACTTGTCCCTACGGTTGAAAGTAAATTCCTTGCCAAATGGCAAGGCCCCTACGAGATAATGGAAAAAGTGAGCGAAGTGAATTACAAGGTCAGACAACCAGGAAGGCGAAAGCCCGAACAGATCTATCACGTTAATCTGTTGAAAGCCTGGAGGGATAGAGAGTCCCTAGTCGCAGACACTTGGTCACCAGCTCAAACTGGTTGCGTGATTCCTGAGGTTGGAATAGCAGCCACCTTGTCACCACCCCAACAACAGGAGGTTAAGGAGTTTGTGCTTCGCAACAAGGAGGTATTCTCTGAGCTGCCGGGACAAACATCTGGGGTAGAGCATGACATCATTACCCCGCCCGGTGAAAGGGTGAAGTTAAAACCCTATCGGATCCCAGAGGCTCGACGGGAGGCAATACGGGAGGAAGTACAGAAAATGCTGAACTTAGGGGTGATAGAGGAGTCCCAAAGTGATTGGTCTAGTCCCATCGTGTTGGTGCCTAAACCGGATGGGAGCTGGCGATTTTGTAACGATTTTCGTCAGTTGAACAAAGTTACAAAATTTGACACCTACCCCATGCCACGTATAGATGAGTTGATCGACCGGCTGGGAACAGCCCGATACATGACGACTCTTGACCTCACAAAAGGGTATTGGCAAATCCCCCTGGCCAAGTCGGCCAAAGAGAAAACCGCATTTGTAACCCCAGACGGGGCGTTCCAATATAAAAGAATGCCGTTCGGGTTACAGAATGCGCCGGCCACATTCCAGCGGAAAATGGACCAGATGCTGAGGCCCCATCGGAAGTATGCTGCGGCTTACCTGGATGACGTAATTGTCCATAGCACAGATTGGGCCTCACATCTGCCAAAAGTGCAAGCAGTCCTGGACTCTGTTCGGGAAGCGGGGTTTACGGCTAACCCCAAGAAGTGTACCATTGGGCAGGAGGAGGCCAAATATCTTGGGTACACCATTGGGAGGGGAGTAATAAAACCCCAACTCAACAAAGTCGAGGCCATCCAGAGTTCGCCACGTCCCAACAGCAAGAAGCAGGTACGAGCCTTTCTGGGAATCGCTGGGTATTATCGGCGATTCATTCCCCACTTTGCTTCTAAGGCTGTGCCCCTAACCAACCTGACGAAGGGGAAAGGGTCGGTCATGATTAAATGGACCCCCGAGGCTGAGGCAGCATTCCAATTCTTGAAACAAGCCTTATGTAGCCAGCCAGTGTTGTACTCACCCGACTTCTCTAAAGACTTTGTCGTACAAAGTGATGCGTCAGATGTGGGGTTAGGAGCAGTATTGTCCCAGGTCTGGAACGGGGAAGAGCACCCAGTCATTTACCTCAGCAGGAAGTTGAAGTCCCATGAGGTAAATTACGCCACCGTTGAAAAGGAGTGTTTAGCGGTGAAGTGGGCTCTAGATTCCCTTCGGTACTACCTGCTAGGTAGGCACTTTGACATGGTTACGGATCACGCTCCGTTAAAGTGGATGGCTCAAAACAAGGAAACAAATAGAAGAGTGAATAGGTGGTTCCTGGCCCTCCAGGAATTCAACTTCACAGTAAAGCATCGCCCTGGCGTTCAAATGGGGAATGTGGATGCTTTGTCTCGAGTACATGAATGCCTGATTGCTGGTGTTCCAACCCCGAGGTTAAAACAAGAGGGGGGGGTATGTGACAGCAGGAAGGTAAAGTCACCTGGTTGCATCCAGGGGGGTAGATATATTTCGCCCAGATTCAGGCTTTACGCCGACTTATACAACTAGGTGGAGAGTTGTATAAGGCTAGTGGGCTCATGGATGACTCATACCTCTAGGGAGAGTGTGGGGCGTCGTGCAGACAGAGATGAGGAGACCAGCTGAACCTTGTCAGCTCATTTAGGCCTCTATAAGAACTCCCAGCTTCATTAGATGTTAGCTCATGCCTGGAACCAGACCTGTGTGGACTGTCTAGGGAGAGTGAACCCCTGTGCGGTGAGGCAAAGCCTGTGTGGCTATTTGTTTGGACTTTTACTAAACCAGGGACTTAGGGACTAGGACAGCACTAGGCTGATCCCAGTTGTTAGTTAGGAAACCTGTATGTTTAGTCAGAGGTCAACTTGACCAGGATTTATTTTGGTTATGTTTCTTTTGCTTTGCTGTGTTTTGTCACTGTAAATAGAAAATAAACCGCACCTTTTTTGATTTTGAAAACCACAACCTCCGTTTGCTGGGCCTGTTTTGTGTGGGGAGCCCATCCCGGGGGTCACACACACCCGCTGCCGAGCTAACCCCCTCACAGTATAATCTGCATTATTTCTTTTCAGCACAGACACTAGGACATATAATGGTAGCTAACAGAGGGGATGGTATGTTTATAATACAGAAATTATAGCAGCATGAAGGGAAGGGACACAGACTAGCTGACAGACTAGGGATTAGGGGTGGGGGAAGAGGATGGGGGAGAGAGCTGCAGATAGCTGCGGCTGATGGAGGCACGTAAACTGACCTTGGTGTCAAGGCTCAGCAATCATGATAAACCGTGGTCTGTTTACAGGGGGAAGGGCAGAACTAGGCAGGATCAGCCAGGTATTTTAGGTGATAGAAGGGGCCAAATTACACAGTACAAGCACTGTGCTGTTATGCATACTTTAAGGGAGCAGGATCATTTTTTGGGGGTGGGGGGTTACTAACACTTTAAGTTTGTCCCTTATTAGGTAAAACAGTTTTTCAAACATGCATTTAGTTTTTTACCTGTAATTCCACTTTAATTATTTAGTTAAAGTCTTGTTGTGTAGACAGGCCGATGTTTTTTGCAATCTATTCTGGTATTAATAGTTGGAAACATGCAATGTTTAAATCTAAGATCACACTGCTGCAAATCAATTTTGATCCAATTTTTGGTGCAGTTATGTAGTTGAACTGGGATGTGGTGTGCATTTTCTTTAGTAGTGCAGGAAACTTTTCCAAAATCGTTATGTGCGATCATATGAGCAGGCATCATTGAAAACTCTGTGATTTTCATTGCCACTCAATTCTATGCGACTCAAGTTACATCTGAAATCACATTAGTGTGAATGGAACCTTAACCACTTAAGGACCGCCTCACGCAGATATACGCCGGCACGTGGGTGGCGCGCGCACTCCTGCCGGCGCGATCGCGACCCGGTCCTGAGCTCCGTGATTGCGCATGCGGGATACCCGCGGACCCGATTGCCGCCGGTGTCCCACGATCGGGTCATAGAGCTCAAGAACTGAAAGAGGTGAGTGTAAACAAACCTTTCCCCGTTTTTCTCTGTGGCATGTCAGTGATCGTCTGTTCCCTGTCATCGGAACAGAGGACCAGTGACGTGTAACATGTAGCCACGCCCCCCTACAGTAAGAATCACTTCTTAGGGTACACTTAACTCCTACAGTGCCACCTAGTGGTTAACCCCTTCACTGCCAGTAATCATTTTCACAGTATAGCACTGAACGCTGTGAAAATGACAATGGTCCCGAAAATGTGTCAAAAGTGTCCGATGTGTCTGCCATAATGTCACAGTCACAAAAAAAATCGCTGATCGCCGCCATAACTAGTAAAAAAAAATTTTTTTATAAAAATGCCATAAAACTACCCCCTATTTTGTAGACGCTATAACTTTTGCGCAAACCAATCAAAAAACGCTGATTGCGATTTTGTTACCAAAAATATGTAGAAGAATACGTATCGGCCTAAACTGAGAAAAAAAAAAGTTTTTTTATATATTTTTGGGGGATATTTATTATAGCAAAAAGTAAAAAATATTTAATTTTTTTCAAAATTGTCGCATTATTTTTGTTTATAGCGCAACAAATAAAAACCGCAGAGGTGATCAAATACCACCAAAAGAAAGCTCTATTTATGGGAAAAAAAGGACGTCAATTTTGTTTGGAAGTCACTTCACACGACCGCGCAATTGTCAGTTAAAGCGACGCAGTGCCGAATCGCAAAAAGGGGCCTGGTCCTTTAGCTGTATATTGGTCCGGGGCTTGAGTGGTTAAAGAACCCACAAACACTAGATAATTGTTTCCCAAGACATGTGATAAGATCAGGTACATCCACAGCAAATACCTGTTTTAGGTATTGTTCCTAAGGCCCCTTTCACACGGAGGGTCCGTTCAGGTCCGCCTGTCAGTTTTTTAGGCGGACCTGGACGGACGCTCCATGTAGCCCTATGGAGCCACGGATGTCAGCGGTGACATGTCCGCTGACATCCGCTCCGCCAAAGTGTGACGGAGGAAAACCCTATTTTTCCTTCCGTCGGCGGAGCGGATCGGATGAACACGGACAGACTGTCCGTGTTCATCCGATCTCCCCATAGGGGAGAGCGGCGCTCTGACAGGGCGGTCCCTGCACAGTGTGTGGGGACCGCCCAGTCATCCACCGGCTCAGCGGGGATCAACTGAGCGATCCCGGCTGAGCAAGCGGAGCTTCACGGGGCGGATCATGACTGTTCCCCCCCGTGTGAAAGAGCCCTAAATATTACCAACCAAGTCATTGTGGCCAAGCAAACAGTCACCTGCATCTCTTTTAAGATAACTAGCTTGGATGCTTAACCAATTGGATCTACTTTCAGCAGTAGTTCTATTAAATTGAAGACGAGCCCAAACACTTGAGTAGTAGAAAAAATGTGTACCGTTTTGATTTTTGAAACAGACCACAAAGACAACTTCTGGTAAAGCCGATGACACCTGTGAGGTAGACCTGTTACAACAAAAATATGGGTATTGCTGATGCATTACTGAGCACTTGTTCTTCAAGCTGCCAGGCTGTTGTGCTGATTCACTGGCTTTAATATTTCAATTCCCAAGCATGCAAATCAAAAAGTCAAAGAAAAAGTCAGAGGACCTTATCTGCATTCAGGTAAACACAAATATAAAACTCCTTAAGCCTGATACACATTATAGTTTTTTTTCTGTTCAACCCAGCGTGTAGAACAAAAACAACTGTCAGCTCCGGTCGAAGCCGCTGTACTAAGTATGCAAAGTAAGTACAGTGATCTCCCCCACTGAGCTGTTGTGTTCTGACTAGTGATGAGCCGAACACCCCCGGGTTCGGTTCGCACCAGAACCCGCGAACGGACCGGAAGTTCGAACGAACATTAGAACCCTATTAAATACAATGGATGCGAACGTTCGAATTCTAAAGTGCTAATTATAACAACTATTATGCATGTTATTGTCCTAAAAAGGGTTTGGGAACCCGGGTTCTGCACCAGGGGACATGTATCAATGCAAAAAGAAGTTTTAAAAACGGTCGTTTTTCGGGAGCAGTCATTTTAATGATGCATAAAGTGAAAAAAAAAAGTCAAATATTCCTTTAAATATCGTACCTGGGGGGTGTCTAAAGTATGCCTGTGAAGTGCCACGTGTTTCCCGTGTTTAGAACTGTCCCTGCACAAAATGACACTTCTAAAGGAAAAAAAAGCCATTTAAAACTGCTTGCGGCTTTAATGTAATGTCTGGTCCCGGTAATATGGATGAAATTCTTTAAGAAAAATGGCATAGCTACCCCATGACCCCCCCCCCCCCTACCCCAGCCCATTACCAGCCCCTTTGGGTCTTGTATGGATATTAAGGGGAACCCCGCACATAAAATAAAAAAGGCCCTATATACTCTGAACAGCCGTATACAGGCGGTGCATACAAGACAGGGACTGTAGGTTTGTTCTTATGTAGAATCTGTTTGTAATTTTGAACAGGTACATTGTTGAAGTGTAGCTCCAGCCCAAAAATCTATTTTTAAACTTTTTGGAAAACATAGGTAAGGGTTATCACCCCTGTAACATTTGTTTTGCTGTCTGTGCCCCTGTTCAGAACATTTCACCTCACTTTCCGTCCCAATGACAACTGTTTTTGAAATGTGGTGTTTTTCTTGAAACAAGGATTGCTGATAAAGCATCAGTACAGAGGAGACACCTTTCTCCCATATTTATTCTTACAGGAGAGAATTTTCCTTCCTAGTGGTAGATTTCCTCTCACTTCCTGTTGTCTTCTTGCGTTTGCAAGTAGGAGTCGTTTGTAAGTTGGATGTTTGAAAGTAGGGACCTGCCGTATATACTCTGCAGAAATAGGCCCCTTAGTTGTTGGTGTTGGCACAACACTGTAAGCACTCACAGTTACTCTTGGTTGGTGCTGGAACGCCCTGCTGTCAACTATTATATCAGGAATTTTAATTACATATAATTGTTGAACAGTGGTAGTAAAAATTGGGCCTTTGATGGTGGTGCTGGTGCCACAACACTGTAAGCCCTGACAGTTACTCTTGGTGGGTGCAGCAATGGGCCCTGCTGTGAATTATTAGATCAAGAATTGTAATTACATGCCCCTGTTGAACAGGGGCTGAAAAATTGGGCCTTAGGCACTGGTGGCACAACACTGCAACCCCTCACAGATACTGTACTTGGAGCACAGCAATGAGCCCTGTTGCAAAGTATTGCTTCAAAAATTGTAATGACACGCCCCTGTTAAACAGGGGCTGAAAAATTGGGCCTTAGGCACTGGTGGCACAACACTGCAACTCCTCACAGATACTGTACTTGGAGCACAGCAATGAGCCCTGTTGCAAAGTATTGCTTCAAAAATTGTAATTACACGCCCCTGTTAAACAGGGGCTGAAAAATTGGGCGTTAGGCACTGGTGGCGGCACCCATAAACAAAAATGATCTTCCAAGCTATCATCATCAATCGTATCATTGAGGACTCGGAGGAGGAGGATAGCCAGTCAACATAACAGCACAGGCACTCAGCATCAGCATCAGTCTTGAAGGGATGTGACATTTTAAAATCAATTAGTCTGTTATATCAGCATCAGGTGTGTGGTAGCTGGTGGTGATCCAAGACTGGTTCATCTTGATGAAAGTCAGTCGATCAACCGAGTCGGTGGACAGGCGCACCCTGTGATCCGTGACAAATCCTCCAGCAGCACTGAATGTGCGTTCCGAAAGAACGCTGGATGCAGGACAGGCCAGTAGCTCAATTGCATACTGTGCAAGCTCTGGCCAGTGATCCATCCTCAAGACCCAGTAAGCCAGAGGATTTTCGGTGGGGAAGGTGTCCAAGTCTGACCTTGCCCCTAGATATTCCTGCACCATGTTTATCAGACGCTGGCGATGGTTGCTGGAACCAATCATACTTTGGGGCTGCGGACTAAAGAATTGTCTGAACGCATCGGTCAGACGGCCACCTTCCCCACCGCTCCTTCTTTGACTGGCCGAAGCCTCAGCAACTCGTTGTCCAGGACCAGGAGTTTGCAACCTCCCAGTCTCTGGGAACGCGTTGCACAGACCTTTCTGCAAGGCCTCCCGGAGTTGTCTCATCCTCTGCTCCCTCTGCGACGGTAACATAAGGTCCGCAACCTTACCCTTGTACCGTGGATCAAGGAGAGTGGCCAGCCAGTAATGGTCCCTCTCCTTGATCCGAAGAATACGAGGATCCTTCCGCAGACTTTGCAGGATCAGGGAGGCCATGCAGCGTAGGTTTGCTGAGGCATTCGCTCCGGAGTCCTCTGGGTCACTAAGGACGACATGATCCGCAGCCACCTCCTCCCAGCCACGTACAAGTCCACTGGTTTCTTGGGACTGTAAATCATCCCTAAAAGACTGCTGCTGATGATGCTGAGTGCCAGCCTCCACCTCCATGCTGACACAATCCTCCTCCTCCTCCTCCTCCTCCTCCTCCTCTTCCTGTGCGATGGGTGGGACAGAAGGAACACTGTCTGGGTAAAGGGGGCCTTGAGAGGCAAGGAAGTCCTCCTCTTCCTGCCTCTGTTCTGCCTCAAGTGCCCTGTCCATTATTCCACGCAGCGTGTGCTCCAACAGGTGGACAAGAGGTACAGTGTCACTGATGCATGCACTGTCACTGCTCACCATCCTCGTGGCCTCCTCAAATGGTGCCAGGACAGTGCATGCATCCCTGATCATGCCCCACTGGCGTGGAGAAAAAAAACCAAGCTCCCCTGACCCTGTCCTGGTGCCGTAGTCGCACAGGTACTCATTGATGGCCCTCTGCTGCGTGTGCAGCCGCTGCAGCATGGCCAACGTTGAGTTCCACCTGGTGGGCATGTCACATATAAGGCGGTTCTTGGGCAGGTTCAACTCCTTTTGCAGCTCAGCCAGGCGAGCACTGGCATTATAAGATCTGCGGAAATGCACACAGACTTTCCTGGCCTGCCTCAGGACATCCTGTAAGCCCGGGTACCTGCCCAAGAACCGCTGCACCACCAGGTTAAGGACGTGAGCCACACAGGGCACATGGGTCAGTTGTCCCTGTCGGAGGGCGGAGAGGAGGTTGGTGCCATTGTCGCAAACCACCATTCCTGGCTTAAGCTGGCGTGGCGTCAACCACCTCTCGGCCTGGCCCTGCAGAGCAGACAGGACCTCTGCCCCAGTGTGGCTTCTGTCCCCCAAACACACCAGCGCAAGCACGGCATGGCATCTTTTTGCCTGCGTACTTGCGTAGCCCCGTGAACGGCTACGGAGCACCGCTGGTTCATAGGACAAACCACAGGAAGAGGCCATGGAGGAAGAAGAAGAGGAGGGGGTGGAGGAGAGAGGTGTGTCACAACCAGTAGTAGCATTTTGGAGGCGTGGCGGTGGGACAACCTCCAACACTACTGCACCTTGTCCTGAATCCTTCCCAGCTGCCAAAAGAGTGACCCAATGGGCCGTGAAAGAAAGGTAACGTCCCTGTCCATGCCTGCTGGACCATGAGTCAGCGGTAATATGCACCTTACCGCTGACCGCCCTGTCCAGCGAGGCCAAGACATTGCCTTCCACATGCCGGTAGAGAGCCGGAATAGCCTTCCGTGAGAAAAAGTGGCGTTTGGGAACCTGCCACTGAGGAACCGCACATTGCACAAACTCACGGAAGGGGGCCGAGTCTACCAACTGAAAAGGCAGCAGTTGAAGCGCTAGCAATTTAGCCAAGCTAGCATTCAACCGCTGGGCATGTGGATGGCTGGGAGTGAACTTCTTTCGACGGTCCAGCAGCTGGGGCAGGGAAATTTGCCTGCTAGAATCGGACGTCGGTGTACTGCTAGCAGAGTGGGCGCAAGTACTTGGCTGTGACACACCTAATTCTACACCTTCATTCCTCTCAGTGCATGTTTCAGAGAGGACTGAAGTTATAGTGGGGTTGGAGATCCCAGCTGATGCGGTGCAAGGAGAGGTCCGCTTTGTTCTTTGGTGTGGGTCTTTGAGGTAGGCTTGCCAACGAGCTGCATGGCAGGTCAACATATGTCTGGTCAGGCATGTGGTACCCAAGCGGCTGATGTTTTGGCCACGCGATATACGCTTGAGACATATGTTGCAAACAGCAGCTGTGCGATCTGATGCACTAGCCTCAAAAAAGGCCCACACCAAAGAACTTTTTGAATGACGGGCAGAGGCAGCGCCCTGCACAGGCGGAGCTCTGCGGTGTGATTCCGTCGGTGTACTGCCCTTACGCTGGCCACCAAAGGGCATCCTGCCTCGTTGGAGATGTGCCTCCTCCTCATCCTCCTCCTCCTCCTCTCTCCTATTAGGCACCCACGTGGAGTCATTGACCTCATCATCCCCTCCCTCCTCATCACTGGAGCCAATCTGGCAGTATGCTGCAGCTGCTGGAACATGACTGCCAGATTGGTGTCCTTCTTGAGCATCCCCTCTGTCTGCTCTCACGCTACTGCCTTCCTCTAGCTGGGTTTCATCATCAGACCCTTCGAAACGCTGGGCATCCTCCTGGAGCATGTACCCAACACTGTGCTGAAACAGTTCGGGGGACTCCTCAGGAGGAGGACATGGTGGGTCTAGGGAAGGAGTGACTGATGATTTGTCTGACATTGATACCAGGGAAGACGACGCTTTGGCAGCTGCTTTTCCAGTACCCTGAGCCTGGGTGAGAGAGGATGAGGAGGAGGAGGAGGGCTTGGTCATCCACTCTACCAAGTCTTCGGCATGATGTGGCTCAACATGTCCAGCTGCCGAAAAGAAGGACAAGCGTGTCCCATGGCCATGTGCTGATGACAATGCACCGCGTCCACGACCAGCACTGTTGCCCCCAGACACAGAGCCTGCTTGCCCTCTTTTATTGCCTCCTGACTGTCTGCCTCTCCTTGTTTGCCTTCCAGACATTCTAATAGATGGCCTGCAGGGAGATGGGAAAAAAGCAATAAGGGCTACCTTCAGGTGTCCTTCTCTGTCCCTGGAAACAAGGACTTGCAGAGTGAAAGAAAAAAAACACTCTCCCTACCTACAGTTTTCTGTCCCTAGAAAAAATGTTTTTTTTAATCACAATATAGCACAAGGAAAATTAACTCACTGTCCTTACAGGTCCCTGGAAACAAGGACTTGCAGAGTGAAAGAAAAAAAACACTCTCCCTACCTACAGTTTTCTGTCCCTAGAAAAAAATGTTTTTTTTAATCACAATATAGCAAAAGGACAATTCACTCACTGTCCTTCCAGGTCCCTGGAAACAAGGACTTGCAGAGTGAAAGAAACTGACACTGTCCCTACCTAGAGTTTTCTGTCCCTGGAATAAATGTTTTTTTCAGCACAATATAGCACAAGGACAATTAACTCACTGTCCTTACAGGTCCCTGGAAACAAGGACTTGCAGAGTGAAAGAAAAAAAATACTCTCCCTACCTACAGTTTTCTGTCCCTAGAAAAAAATGTTTTTTTTAATCACAATATAGCAAAAGGACAATTCACTCACTGTCCTTCCAGGTCCCTGGAAACAAGGACTTGCAGAGTGAAAGAAACTGACACTGTCCCTACCTAGAGTTTTCTGTCCCTAGAATAAATGTTTTTTTTAATCACAATATAGCAAAAGGACAATTCACTCACTGTCCTTCCAGGTCCCTGGAAACAAGGACTTGCAGAGTGAAAGAAACTGACACTGTCCCTACCTAGAGTTTTCTGTCCCTAGAATAAATGTTTTTTTTAATCACAATATAGCAAAAGGACAATTCACTCACTGTCCTTCCAGGTCCCTGGAAACAAGGACTTGCAGAGTGAAAGAAACTGACACTGTCCCTACCTAGAGTTTTCTGTCCCTAGAATAAATGTTTTTTTTAATCACAATATAGCAAAAGGACAATTCACTCACTGTCCTTCCAGGTCCCTGGAAACAAGGACTTGCAGAGTGAAAGAAACTGACACTGTCCCTACCTAGAGTTTTCTGTCCCTAGAATAAATGTTTTTTTTAATCACAATATAGCAAAAGGACAATTCACTCACTGTCCTTCCAGGTCCCTGGAAACAAGGACTTGCAGAGTGAAAGAAACTGACACTGTCCCTACCTAGAGTTTTCTGTCCCTAGAATAAATGTTTTTTTTAATCACAATATAGCAAAAGGACAATTCACTCACTGTCCTTCCAGGTCCCTGGAAACAAGGACTTGCAGAGTGAAAGAAACTGACACTGTCCCTACCTAGAGTTTTCTGTCCCTAGAATAAATGTTTTTTTTAATCACAATATAGCAAAAGGACAATTCACTCACTGTCCTTCCAGGTCCCTGGAAACAAGGACTTGCAGAGTGAAAGAAACTGACACTGTCCCTACCTAGAGTTTTCTGTCCCTGGAATAAATGTTTTTTTCAGCACAATATAGCACAAGGACAATTAACTCACTGTCCTTACAGGTCCCTGGAAACAAGGACTTGCAGAGTGAAAGAAAAAAAATACTCTCCCTACCTACAGTTTTCTGTCCCTAGAAAAAAATGTTTTTTTTAATCACAATATAGCAAAAGGACAATTCACTCACTGTCCTTCCAGGTCCCTGGAAACAAGGACTTGCAGAGTGAAAGAAACTGACACTGTCCCTACCTAGAGTTTTCTGTCCCTAGAATAAATGTTTTTTTTAATCACAATATAGCAAAAGGACAATTCACTCACTGTCCTTCCAGGTCCCTGGAAACAAGGACTTGCAGAGTGAAAGAAACTGACACTGTCCCTACCTAGAGTTTTCTGTCCCTAGAATAAATGTTTTTTTTAATCACAATATAGCAAAAGGACAATTCACTCACTGTCCTTCCAGGTCCCTGGAAACAAGGACTTGCAGAGTGAAAGAAACTGACACTGTCCCTACCTAGAGTTTTCTGTCCCTAGAATAAATGTTTTTTTTAATCACAATATAGCAAAAGGACAATTCACTCACTGTCCTTCCAGGTCCCTGGAAACAAGGACTTGCAGAGTGAAAGAAACTGACACTGTCCCTACCTAGAGTTTTCTGTCCCTAGAATAAATGTTTTTTTTAATCACAATATAGCAAAAGGACAATTCACTCACTGTCCTTCCAGGTCCCTGGAAACAAGGACTTGCAGAGTGAAAGAAACTGACACTGTCCCTACCTAGAGTTTTCTGTCCCTAGAATAAATGTTTTTTTTAATCACAATATAGCAAAAGGACAATTCACTCACTGTCCTTCCAGGTCCCTGGAAACAAGGACTTGCAGAGTGAAAGAAACTGACACTGTCCCTACCTAGAGTTTTCTGTCCCTAGAATAAATGTTTTTTTTAATCACAATATAGCACAAGGAAAATTAACTCACTGTCCTTACAGGTCCCTGGAAACAAGGACTTGCAGAGTGAAAGAAAAAAAACACTCTCCCTACCTACAGTTTTCTGTCCCTAGAAAAAAATGTTTTTTTTAATCACAATATAGCAAAAGGACAATTCACTCACTGTCCTTCCAGGTCCCTGGAAACAAGGACTTGCAGAGTGAAAGAAACTGACACTGTCCCTACCTAGAGTTTTCTGTCCCTGGAATAAATGTTTTTTTCAGCACAATATAGCACAAGGACAATTAACTCACTGTCCTTACAGGTCCCTGGAAACAAGGACTTGCAGAGTGAAAGAAAAAAAATACTCTCCCTACCTACAGTTTTCTGTCCCTAGAAAAAAATGTTTTTTTTAATCACAATATAGCAAAAGGACAATTCACTCACTGTCCTTCCAGGTCCCTGGAAACAAGGACTTGCAGAGTGAAAGAAACTGACACTGTCCCTACCTAGAGTTTTCTGTCCCTAGAATAAATGTTTTTTTTAATCACAATATAGCAAAAGGACAATTCACTCACTGTCCTTCCAGGTCCCTGGAAACAAGGACTTGCAGAGTGAAAGAAACTGACACTGTCCCTACCTAGAGTTTTCTGTCCCTAGAATAAATGTTTTTTTTAATCACAATATAGCAAAAGGACAATTCACTCACTGTCCTTCCAGGTCCCTGGAAACAAGGACTTGCAGAGTGAAAGAAACTGACACTGTCCCTACCTAGAGTTTTCTGTCCCTAGAATAAATGTTTTTTTTAATCACAATATAGCAAAAGGACAATTCACTCACTGTCCTTCCAGGTCCCTGGAAACAAGGACTTGCAGAGTGAAAGAAACTGACACTGTCCCTACCTAGAGTTTTCTGTCCCTAGAATAAATGTTTTTTTTAATCACAATATAGCAAAAGGACAATTCACTCACTGTCCTTCCAGGTCCCTGGAAACAAGGACTTGCAGAGTGAAAGAAACTGACACTGTCCCTACCTAGAGTTTTCTGTCCCTGGAATAAATGTTTTTTTCAGCACAATATAGCACAAGGACAATTAACTCACTGTCCTTACAGGTCCCTGGAAACAAGGACTTGCAGAGTGAAAGAAAAAAAATACTCTCCCTACCTACAGTTTTCTGTCCCTAGAAAAAAATGTTTTTTTTAATCACAATATAGCAAAAGGACAATTCACTCACTGTCCTTCCAGGTCCCTGGAAACAAGGACTTGCAGAGTGAAAGAAACTGACACTGTCCCTACCTAGAGTTTTCTGTCCCTAGAATAAATGTTTTTTTTAATCACAATATAGCAAAAGGACAATTCACTCACTGTCCTTCCAGGTCCCTGGAAACAAGGACTTGCAGAGTGAAAGAAACTGACACTGTCCCTACCTAGAGTTTTCTGTCCCTAGAATAAATGTTTTTTTTAATCACAATATAGCAAAAGGACAATTCACTCACTGTCCTTCCAGGTCCCTGGAAACAAGGACTTGCAGAGTGAAAGAAACTGACACTGTCCCTACCTAGAGTTTTCTGTCCCTAGAATAAATGTTTTTTTTAATCACAATATAGCAAAAGGACAATTCACTCACTGTCCTTCCAGGTCCCTGGAAACAAGGACTTGCAGAGTGAAAGAAACTGACACTGTCCCTACCTAGAGTTTTCTGTCCCTAGAATAAATGTTTTTTTTAATCACAATATAGCAAAAGGACAATTCACTCACTGTCCTTCCAGGTCCCTGGAAACAAGGACTTGCAGAGTGAAAGAAACTGACACTGTCCCTACCTAGAGTTTTCTGTCCCTAGAATAAATGTTTTTTTTAATCACAATATAGCAAAAGGACAATTCACTCACTGTCCTTCCAGGTCCCTGGAAACAAGGACTTGCAGAGTGAAAGAAACTGACACTGTCCCTACCTAGAGTTTTCTGTCCCTAGAATAAATGTTTTTTTTAATCACAATATAGCAAAAGGACAATTCACTCACTGTCCTTCCAGGTCCCTGGAAACAAGGACTTGCAGAGTGAAAGAAACTGACACTGTCCCTACCTAGAGTTTTCTGTCCCTAGAATAAATGTTTTTTTTAATCACAATATAGCAAAAGGACAATTCACTCACTGTCCTTCCAGGTCCCTGGAAACAAGGACTTGCAGAGTGAAAGAAACTGACACTGTCCCTACCTAGAGTTTTCTGTCCCTAGAATAAATGTTTTTTTTTAAGCACACTATAGCAGAAGCACAAAACACACTGACACTCTCCCTACCTATCCTTCTCTTTCCCTAAACTAAAGGAATCCAGGTTAAGCAAGAAAGAAATAACAGTCACTGTCCCTGCCTATGCTACTCTATCCCTGCTCCGGAACACACTACACTAGGCCGCCGTGCTGGCGGCCTTTTATAGTGTGGGGCGTGTACTAAACACCCTCAGCAATAATTGGCCACAGGCATCCTGCCTGTGGCCAATCATTGCTCTCCTCGCTGCCGGCGCTGTGATTGGCCAAGCATGCGGGGTCACAGTGCATGCTTGGCCAATCACAGCGCCTGGATGACACTGCGATGGCGTAGTGCATTGTGGGCCGTTCGCGTCACTCGAATTTGGCGCGAACGGCCCAAATCGTTCGATCTTCGTCGAACGATCGAACAGCCAATGTTCGAGTCGAACGTATGTTCGACTCGAACACGAAGCTCATCCCTAGTTCTGACAGAACACTCCGATCAGCGCTCTCCACCATTAAATTGGGAGTCGGTCGGCTGCTAGTTTTCCAGCATGCTAGTCCAACAGAAGATAGCGAAATGGCCGGCTTCTGTCGGACAGACCGACACGGCCCAAATGTCAGATGTTTTTTTTTTTTAACCAGCAAATGTCTCCCTACATTCGGCCCATGTGTTCCCAACTTTAGTATCAAACAAACATCCTTGTGTATCCAGAAGTCCACAATTTTTTAGTTGCACTGGAAAGGGGGATGAGGAGAAATCCTCAGGTGGGGGACATCTGTTCAATAAGGTTGCCACCTGGCCAGCAAAAATGGTACTTGTCGCCAGAGTTTTTAAGAATGAAGAGACCAAAGGGCTAGCCTTTTTTCTTCATGAAAAGGTGGCAACCCCACTGTTTCTTACCCATGTCAACTCCCTAAGAATGGATTTCTGCTCACTTTGAATAGATTACTTTCACTTCCTGTCCCAGATACAAACAGGAAATAAGAGGAAACTTCTCCAAAGTGAGACACTGGCATTAAAGAGTGTCTATAGCCCAAACTTTTATTAAGTTTTGAATAGAGTAGAGAAGAGTTTGAAACCCTGTGAATAAGGGTTAGGACCCCTGTGAATTTTGTTTTTATTGGTCGGTGTCCTGTCAGGTAGACTTCTTTTCACATTTGTTCCTGGAGCTGCAAATCTCCCCTTTTAGACAATTGTCAGCGGAACAAGGTAAAGCGGAGACACGGTTGAAACATTTAACCATTTCTGGACCGCCCACCACATATACACTGTGACAGGGCGGCCCGGCTGCGTGAAACATCGTACCTGTAAGTTGTCCGTGCGACCTGGTCTGGGCGACCTGCTCTCGCTGTCATTAGACACAGTGGGAGCCAATCAGCAGGTCCGGCGGCCATGAAGGCTGCCGCTACCCCCCCTGGATCGCTCTGGGGAATGACAGAACGGCAGTTTGCTGATGTAAACAAAGCAGACCGTCCTTCTGTCAGACAGGAACAGAGAGATTTGTGCTTCCTGCTAATCAGGGAACCCTGATTGGTCCTCCCAGCTGGGGGCACCATCCTGCAGTATAACAGCCTACATCTTGTCAGTATTTACAGCAACTCTCTCCTGGGGCACTGAAGGGCCCCTTTTAATGTGGATCTGTAGAAAATTGATGGGGAAAACTACCCAATCAATTCCTCAGATCCACCACACAACAAAATTGTAACAGTTTCACAGGAAAGGCAGAAGACTTGAGATATATATATATATATATATACATATATACTGTATATATACACAGGGCTTTTTTTCAGCAGGAACGTGGGGGAACGCAGTTCCGGCACCTCCAGCACTCAATGTATTTAAAGACAAGGGGTGCAGGGGTGTACTGGAAAGTCCATTGATGGTGGCTGTTGGGGGATCTTTTGTTGAGGATAGGGTCTATTGTTGTTGGGAGATCTTATGTTGTTTGGACAGATCTACAGTTGAGGGGTCTATTGTTGCTGGCTGCTGCAGTGTCTATTAATGCTGGCTGTTGGGAGGTCTATTGTTGCTGGTGGGGGCCTATTGCTCCTGGGGTAGATCTGTTGTTGTATTTTGTTGCAGGGGGTTTATTGTCACTGGGGGGATTTGTTGTTACTGGGGGGGGGGCTATTGCTCCTGGGGAATATATTGTTGCTTGGGGGGCTATTGTTGCTGGCTGCAGGGGATCTATTTTGCTTTTTATATTATCCTTAACAAATTCCATACAGCTTACTTGGCAGCAAAAAATTATGCTTAGATCTGTTTTCTCTCTAAAAAAAGGGGGGTACTGGGAGGTGGGTAAGGGGTGGAACCAAGGGACAGTGCTCGGAGTTGAGTAGGGGGCGGAGACAAAGGGTGACCTGGAAGAGGGGAGTACATGCACCTATTCTCTGAGAAAAAAAGCCCTGTATATATATATATATATATATATATATATATATATATATATATATGAAGAAGAACAGGTATTTTCCCGTGGGATTTTTTAGCAGCAAACAATATGAAACAGAATGTTTTAAGTAAAAAATATTTTATTCAATGGTTTGGATTTAAAAATCGATTGTACAATTATTTCTATGAACTCCGGTATGTATGAGGGCCAAATACATGTATACAAGGATAAACAGTATGGTACACGTATGGTACAGTATAAAAGAAAGATAAAGCGTATATATACACATGTACAGAACAGAGAGGATACCCCGATGCATTTCGACCTAATTGCAGGTCTTCCTCGGGGGGGTTGTCCCTTTGGCACTGTCCCAGGAGCTTTGCCCGTGGGGGAATTGGAGAGACCAAGAAGAGTCAGGATTTTAAATCTCCGGTTTGGGCCCATCCATGGAATCAAGAGGGTAATTATGTAACAAAGTTTGCATTTCTCCCAGTTATTTTTCTCCCATACGATGATAAATTACTACTATTAAGCAATCACTACAAACATTTGTATTTACTGACCCATTGAAAACTGCTGGGAGATATTTTGCAACGTACTATGTAATTAATATACTTATTTATCTATATCCTTCAGAATGTATGAACAACCCCCCCCCCGAGGAAGACCTGCAATTAGGTCGAAATGCATCGGGGTATCCTCTCTGTTCTGTACATGTGTATATATACGCTTTATCTTTCTTTTATACTGTACCATACGTGTACCATACTGTTTATCCTTGTATACATGTATTTGGCCCTCATACATACCGGAGTTCATAGAAATAATTGTACAATCGATTTTTAAATCCAAACCATTGAATAAAATATTTTTTACTTAAAACATTCTGTTTCATATTGTTTGCTGCTAAAAAATCCCACGGGAAAATACCTGTTCTTCTCCATATCGATTTCGGGATGTGCAGCCCTCTCACACATGCCTTAGTGTCTATTTCAAGCTAATATATATATATATATATATATATTCTGCTAACAACTGTAAGATTTGGGTTTCCCATCACTTTTTTCCCAGGTGACAATGATGATCAGAACAAACAGAGAGAGTGAAAACAAAACATAACAAAAAAAAAACACAACTGACTGGTTCTGTTCCTCTTCTACTGTATCCTAAACTAAAGAAAAGGTTTTGGCTATACATACACTTTAAAAACCCTTTGAGAAGGTTTAACACTTTGCCATTCGATCCTAAACAAATAAAAAGTTTTTGTTATACATACACTTTAAAGCAGAACTCCAGGGAGATGTATAAACTATATCTGCAGTAGTGTGGATCACCCCCACACTGAAAGTGTTAACTGCTTGTTTTAGTCTATGGTAACATTAAAAATAACTTTTACTTAATTTATCCCTCACTCCTGCAGGGTCCTCCTCTCCGTGTGACCATTCCCCCAAGTAGGGTGACCCCACATTTCCAAACTACCATTCAGGGACACCCTCCCTTCCCAAAAATCAGCTTGTGCTGTAACGAATCACAGCACAGTGATTGGACACAAGAGGTGGGATTTATGATTTCTCCAATCACAAGCAGGGGGCGGGATTGTGCTCCTCCAGGCATTCCCGGCCAGGACAAGTACTGTCAGTGAGTAAAGCAGTGATGTGGCAGCCTTTTTTGGGGGCATCAGATTGACCCGGGGGATGGCTGTGTCAGTTTCATTCTGGGACACTGTATTGTCCTAGAATGAATGTGCCCGGGACAGACCTGCAAAATGCGGGACTGTCCCGGGCAATCCGGGACACGTGGTCACCCTACCCCCAAGTCCTTTATCTTTTGTGCTCTATCCTCCGCACTCTGGCATCATCAGGTACGATGCAAGGCCAGCAGTCCTGAATTGTAAGTGAAGATGCCAGAGGCCCATCTACAATACAGAACATCAGAGGGAAAAGGCCACTGGGGGAACAAGGGACTTACCCTTTATTTGTCCTGGTGAGGCATGTTACTGAAACAAAAAGTCATGGGAAATCTAAAATGTTAGAAATGTCACTGTAACAGGAGGTGAGGAAAAATCTATGAATGGGAATACCTGTTCTGGAGGCAACGATCTCACATGTAGCAATTCTACGTACTTCCGGTTGCATCTCCTGGACTGGAAGTGAATGGAAATTTCCCAAACAGGACAGCAGCAGATACGCTGAGCCTTCCATTCAAGTATTCTTTTGGTGTACCTTGAACAATTATGGACACACATTTGTCTGTTTCTGTCTATATTTTATACTAATGTACTGTTAATGCTGTTGTTGCAGGCATAATTTGGTATCTTCCTTTGAGCTGGCTGGTGCACAGCTATCTAGGAATGACCTGTATAAAAGAGATGGATCTTATTAGGCCCAGCCATTTGACTTCAGGTATGTTGTTCCCATAATGGTATTTACACATTGACACAAATTGATGCATCTTGACAGATGCTTCTTAGGACTCCATGTCCTACAATGCACTGACACAGGCTCTACCTCCACTGTAAATACAAGTAGTACAACATATGCAGATAAGCGCAATAGCAGAGCATCTCAGCAGGCACAATTTGCACTAACAGGAGTGCTTGTACATGATATTGAAATCCATGGGCTAACTGAGACTGCAGTCTGGTACTTCATAGTTTCTAGCTGTAATCTTGGTTCCAAAACGTGATTTTATTTTTAGTATGAATAACAAAGACAAGCAGATTTTATATGTTTGGAAACTACCAACCTCTGTACCAGTATTTCTCAGTCACGGCATCCTTTAAAAGTGTCCAAAATTTAGAGGTACCCCAGGTGAATTCTACCTTTGTTTAGGAAAAATTGGGCCTTCATTTGGTGATCTGATATTGGATATTTTTTTTATTTTCAAACGAAAACTGCCCCCAGTATATACACTATATTGCCAAAAGTATTGGGACTTTACTAACATCCCAGTCTTAGTCCGTAGGGTTCAATATTAAGTTGGCTCACCCTTTGCAGCTATAACAGCTTCCACTCTTCTGTGAAGGCTGTCCACAAGGTTTAGGAGTGTGCATAGGCGTGCGCAGCCCAAAACTCAAACACACATGCATACATTTTTTCTAAAGCATTTATTATTTTTTAAAACTAAAGACTGAAAATTATTGCGCCCGCAATCAGCAGGGTGCGGATGAAGTGTCAGGCTCCTGCAGACACTGCCTACAGTTCTGTTGCCCGTACCTCTGTATGGCTATCATTGCAGAGCTGTAGGCAGTGTGAATGAACTACAGGTGTGCTGATCAGTGTGCCGGCTGCAGTGTTGGATTGAACTTGTAGTTTATACATTCACAGATTCCTATGACTTAGGCTGCTTTCACACTGGGGCGGGGTCGGCAGTAAAGCACCGCTATTTTTAGCGGCGCTTTACCGTCATTTTTGCAGAGGTATTCGGCCGATAGCAGGGCGCTTTTAACCCCCGCTAGTGGACGAAAAAGGGTTAAAAACCACCCGCAAAGCACCGCATGGGGCGGTTTAGGAGCGGTGTATACAGCGCTACCAAACCGCCCCAAAGATGCTGCTTGCGGGACTTTTTCTAACGTCCTGCATGCGCACCGCCCCAGTGTGAAAGCACTCAGGCTCTCACTGAGGAGGCAATTTTCAGGCGGTTTACAGGCGCCTGAAAAATACCCCAGTGTGAAAGGGGTCTTAAGTTACTGGCTGTGGTCACACTCCATTAGACATGTGCAAAAGGAAAAAATTTGTTTAGTTTCGTTTTAATTCGTTAATTAATTAATTTTGTTTAGTTAGATTCGTTAAATTCGTTTTTGGATTTCGTTACGTTTTCGACCGAATTCGTAAAATCGTTCGCATTCGAAAATATTTAGACCGGATTTGAAAATATTTCGACCGGATTCAAAATTATTTCAACATGATTCTAAATCATTTCAACCGCATTCAAAACTATTTCAACCAGATTCGAAAATATTTCTACTGAATTCGACAAAATTACAACCGGATTCGATCGTCTTTCAACCGGATTCGATAATATTTCAACAGAATTCGACAAAATTACAACCGGATTCGATCGTCTTTCAACGGATTCGATAATATTTCAATCGGATTTGAAAATATTTCAACAGAATTCGACAAAATTACAACCGGATTTGATAATATTTCAACCGGATTTGAAATAATTACAACCAAATAGAAAAGACCATGTTCCGAAATTCGAATTTTGTATAGAATGAATTCAAATTCCAATTCCCTAGTCTATTTCTAGTCTATTTTCTATTTCTTTTCTAATCTTTTCTAATTGGAATTTGAATTCATTCTATACGAAATTTTCGAATTTGGTTGAAATATTTTCGAATGCGACCGACTTTTCCAATTAGAAAAGATTAGAATAGAAATAGAAAATAGACTAGAAAAAAAATAGAACAGAATAGAATAAAATATAATATATATATTGTATTTTATTCTATTCTGTTCTATTGTTTTTCTATTCGATTCTTTCCAATATTTTCGATTCTATTCTAATTGTTTTCAAATTCGATTCCAATTTTTTTCGAATTCGATTCAAATTTCGTCCGTGGTTTTTCAATTCGAAACGTTCGGATTCGGTTGAATTCGTTAGCATTTGTAATTCGTTAATTCGGATGCATCCGAACGTCCGAATAATGAAAATTCGTCCGAATTTCGATTCGGAACGAAACAAAATGCACATGCCTACCCATCATACCATACAGGGTTAATGTCACTGTATGGTATGTGATGACGTCAAGGCTTTGGGGTGAAGGAAGACAGATTAGAATCAGGTAAGTGAAAGAGGTTACTCCCCTCCCCCTCCCACCACACACTGCAAGGCTAGTCTTTTTTACTGTCCTGGATTTGGGCTGTATTATTATGCTAAGATTTTTTGATCGGTTAGGAATTTCTGGGACTTCTAAAGTGCTACATAGATGTATTCCACACACACACACACACACACTATATTTTATTTAAAAATAATGATTTTAACAGGATATAATGTGTATATGGAATACATTTATGTAACACCTCAGAAGTCCCAGGAATTCCTAACCTGTTCAAGAATGTTACTTTCTCTTTCAGTAAACTTGCCCTGCAAAGTGCAGGGCAGGTTTACAGCACAGAATTGTATAGTGGAAAAGGCAGAGAAGGTCAGTACTCACAGGTAAAAGGCTGAGATCTTCAGTCATCCCCAGGGAGAGCTGTGCTGTGTGCTGGACAGGAGGAAAGTGATCGGGGGTGCACTGTGATGATCTCTTCCTGCTCCGCCCACCTGTACTGGAGCTGTGAAAGCCCTGACTCAGCCAGACAGGAACCTGAGGAGAGAGACAGTTTACCCCCAAATGCTGCATCAGAGAGGAGTTCGGCAAGCTGTCTTCTGAAAACACAGGCATAGGATGGTGGGTAACTCCTGTGAGGACTGCAGCCACAGCTGGGAATTAAGCAGTCAGGAATTATCCGATGCTCTCTGAAGTTCACATGCTTCATCTCTGACAGTGGGCGGCGGAATGATATTTAGCTGACAGGGATGCTGTAGCCGGAACTACAGAGTCAGCATCGAAAATGCGGCTGACTGCCTGATTACTCCGCAGCCAGTGGCTGCAGTTCCCACAGGAGTTACACATCCTCCATGACAAATAGTCCCACTTGCAGCTACCAGTGTCAATTAGCATACGTGAGGGAAAAAGAGTTCTCACACATTTTGGCAGCAAAAAAACCCTTGGGTGTGTTGGGTGTGCCTGGGAATTAGGGTGTACCCAGGCAAACCCCGCACGGAAGTTTGTCTATGGAAATGTTTGACCATCCTTCCAGAAGCACATTTGTGGGGTCAAGCACTGATGTTGAACGAGAAGGCCTGGCTCGCAGTCTCTGCTCAAATTTATCCCAAAGGTGTTCTATCGGGTTAAGCTCAGGACTCTATGAAGGCCAGTCTAGTTCCTCCACCCCAAACGTGCTCATCCATATCTTTATGGACCTTGCTTTGTGCACTGGTCCAAATCATTTGATGGAGGGGGGATTATGGTGTGGGGTTGTTTTTCAGGCGTTGAACTTGGCCCCATATGTAATGTTGAAGTAATTAGTTATGGATGACTGGTGTTTTGGCACCATGACATGCATAGACAAACATTCTGTAATTTCTTTATAAAAGCTGAACTCACATTTGTATGATTACTACACTCCCTTCAGCTGTGGTCCAATTTACACTGTTTTATCTGTATGTATATTCTCAAGTAAACTTGAACAAGCAAAGATGCAATCAGATCGTTGATGTCTTTCATTTCAAAGGCATATGTAAAAGTTCCAGTGAAGGGAACTCTTAAGGTGTCAGCATTAGGGATGAGCCCAGGCATGTTTGCAACTAGCACGTGCAGAGCCCGCCAGAAAGTCAGCACTGCACAGCGCTAATCACAGGCAGTGAGACATTCCTCGATCTCTGCAGCCACGCATTGGGAAAATGTCCCACTGCCTGCGATTAGCGCTGTGCAGTGCCGACTTCCTAGCATGCTCTGCACGTGCTAGTTGCGAACACGCCTGAGCTCATTCTTAGTCAGCATACCAAGACATTTTGAGCAATTTCATGCTCCCAACTTTGTGGGAACAGTTTGGGTATGGCCCCTTCCTGCTCCAATATGACTGCATACCAGTGCACAAAGCAAGGTCCCATAGACACACCCCTAAACCTTGTGGACAGCCTTCCCAGAAGAGTTGAAGCTGTTATTTCTGCAAAGTGTGGGCCAACTCAAAATTGAACCCTACCGACTAAGATTGGGATGCCATTAATGTTCATGTGCGTGTAAAAGCAGACGTCCTAATACTTTTGGCAATATAGTGTGTGTATATATATATATATATATATATATATATATATATATATATGTATATATATATCTGTATAATAATAATAATATATATACGTAGCGACCTCACCTCTCACTCCCTCTTTCTCTTCTCGGTCAATGGCTCTCGTCTAGGGGACCAGGGAGGAGAGTGTGGCGCACCACCAGCTCGTATCCTCTTGTATGCAGAGATGTGAGCTATAACTTTTTTTACCTTCGGGCCTGTGTCCCCGTCCAGAGCCAAAACTTCCCTCGAGGATGACTCCCACCCTCCACGCAGGTGGAGGCAGGACCCTTTAGCTCCCAGAAAGTCAAGTTCCACACCACTGAAAGTCCAACACTTATTTTTTCTTCAGAGTAATAAATAGTCCTTTGAGAGCGACTGGTCAGACACAGAACAGTTCAGAACAAAGTGGGAAGGAGGTCCAGGCACAATCCTATCAATGAAACTAAACTGTTAGGATTTCACAACAGTTATGGCGCACAGTCGCTGCCACCGACCGTGAGGTTGGTCCCTGCCACGGACTAGGTGAAATAAGGTCCCTGCCACAGACCATGATTGTTGGGTCTCTGCCACCGACCTGATTCACGTTGGGTCCCTGCCACAGACCATGAAAACGTGGACTACCTTCAAAAAGTTGCGACCCCTGTCAGGGAGAAGACATCCATCCGGACGGTCACCAGAGGCCCCACCGTCACCAAATTGCTGCAATGGGTCTTCGGAAAGGATAACCTCTCTGGTCCCCCTCGTACTAGATTCGGGTTCCCTCACTCGTTGGACCCCTAGGATTCCTCGATCCCTCGCGGGACCCAGTCAACCCAGTCGAAGGTACTGGGCCCCAGGCCTTCTCAAGCAGTACCTCCCCCCAGGCCGAAGGTGCCTGGGATGGCATTCAATCCCCTACACCCAGGCCAAGGGCACCTGGGCGTGGGCGAACCGGAACAGCAGCCCCAGGCTGAAGGTGCCTGGGACTGGGACCCCGTGTGTAAGATGGCCGCCCCCTTTATACCCCCTCCCAGCAGGCACGTACCACCGCCGAGAGGGGACACAAAAAGGCACAACCCTACAACGATGGTTCAACCCCAGTCTATGGCGACAGTGCCACCAATAGACTGCAGGGAACTAGGCACCATTGATCTCCTCCAAAGAAAAATATAGTCCATAGACCCTAGAAATAGTGCATGTGAGCCTGATTACACTCAGACACCTGCCCCCTAAATGTAACACCCCGCTACATATATTTATTTTTATTTAACTGTATATATTTATGCCAATACCATAACCCATCACCAAAAAAACAAAACAAAATACAAATACAAAAATAAATTCTACTACTCCTAATGTGTATTAGGAGGATACTACATGTGTATACCTACCTGAGACCAGGAGTTGCTGGTGACAGCTTGGTCTGTGTGCTAGGAGTGCATGATCGAGCATGCTCTCAGCACAAACACATATTCGGCGCCACAGAAAAAATTCCACTTCTTTGACGCTGCATATATGTGTTATGCTATAAACAGGGATGATGTCAGTTGACAGTTGATGTACAAAGACAGCACTCCTAATGAAAAAGTCTGCTTTATACACTTCAAATATTGTTATGAATATTAATTTTAAAAGGCTGACTAAAATGCTACCTCCAACTAGAATGCTAAATCTTAACCTATCCCTGAAATGTAACCCCTAGCACTCAACCCAAGTCTCCCCCAAACTATTATCTTTAAACCAACATAAACATAACCTTTAAATCATTACCACGTAACCTTCTCCAACACTAAAACATAATCCTAGTCAAAGGATAAAACCTACTAACCTTTAAACTGCACTCCAGGCAGATATAAAGAAACACCAAACCAATGCAATTACGTATTTTGTAAAAAAAATCAATCACATTTTTAAAAGCAACTTAAATTTGTCTTGATTTAATGTTTTTAGAGTAAATTGAAAACTAATGAATATATGCAGTGATAAGCGTACTACTGTTCAGTGGAGCACTACAGACGTTGACATTTTGTCTATAACAATGTGTCAATAACTAACTTGAGTTTTCTGTGTAAAGTTGTACAGGTTTTAATAGCCCTGTCGGTAGCAGTGTTGGTTATCTTCACGGTCTCTGCTGTTCTGAGAGTTGGCCAGTCTTCAGATGATCTTTCCCCTGGTGATACCTCAGTGAAGCAATTCCTGCAAGCTACAAGAAGCCAGATATATCCCCTTCAAGCTCTGGCAGCTTTTATCCTAATCAATAGCTACCTGCTCCTGCAGATCAGCCAGGTTGCATATGACTCCTCAGGTGAAGCATCAAACAATGGTAAGAAGTCACACGTTATACCACAGCTGGCTAATTATAAAGCCAAAGTGCATTTTTAAAGTAAAAACCTCCAAAAGACTTTCAGTTGTTCACATTATCAAAAAAGTAAATAGTACAGATATCAGATGCAACCTTAATTGTCATTGCTCCAGTCTGGTAGTATGCAGCCTCTACAGCAATGCCCTTACTCCAATGTCTGACCCAGTATTCAGGTGTAATAAAATAACTTTTAGTCAAGTCCAGGTCTCATCTGTGTTCTGTATAGTTATTCATTTGATGAGGAGTTGTGGGTAACTTTTGAAGGTGTTTACTTTGATAACACACAAGGCAGCAGGTTTTCTTTAATCCCCAGCACTCCACTTCCCAACCATTCAGTTCAGCTACATTACAGTAAACCTATTGCTTTGCCATGTAAGGGTGAAACACAGATCACTTTAAGATGTGAAGAAGAGGAACATTGGGTGTATTGACCAAAGTTAGAAGATCGCCTTCATGTTCTACCTTGTACAAATTGAAAATAAGAGAGAGAGAGAGTCAACCACTGATGTAGGATAAGAAGAGGATGGCATATTGTCTTAGAGCTGAAAACCACAGTTGACTTCAGTAATCATTTTAGGATGGAAGTGGAAAAACTATGCACATGGAGGCATATACGCTTTTGTGTCATGACATACATTCCTCTAAGGGTCAATGTACTGGGTAATGTAGAAACATGTAACGTAAAGCTCCCCATACACACTAAGATATCTCTCATTCAACACCCTCATCAATATGCTAATGAAATGATTTTTCTTTAGGCAGATGTTTTATATACAGGCACTCATTAATGGCCCGTACACACGATCCGAATAGCGGACGAAAACGATCGTCCGAGGAAGAATCGTACGATTTTCGGATAGTGTGTACACTACTTTCGAGAGCCGATCACGACAGTTCATCCGATATTATTTGATCGGACAAGCACGAAAATTTTCCCCGTACGATACCAGATCCTACGATTTTCATTTAGTCAGTATAGTTGTCGTCCGAAAATACACTACAAATACATTACAACACATGACATCACTTCCGATTTTTTTTTCTGTCGTACGAGAATTTTCATGACTTTAGTAACCTATTCAATTTCTACTTGCGACTATTAACTGAGAAAAGTCGTACGATCTGTCGTACAATATTCGGATCGTGTGTACGGGGCATAAGTGCTGTTCACTGCTGCTTTTCTATAAATATTTATATATATTTTTTAAATAAATATAATGGCAATGGATTCATGGATTCCCAGAGCAATTAAAGCTTGCAAAGGGTTGGGCGAGGGGTCAACCACTACTCTAATTCACTTATGTTGTATGTATTTTGGCTTGTGCTATTGAGAGTTGTAAAAAATGCTTCTTAAGACAGGAGAAACTGGAAGATATGTAAAAGGACAGGACATAACAAATAACATATAAAAAACAATTAACAAAAAAGACAGAAATAATGTACAACCCGTTATACTTTTTGTTCTCCAGAAACAGTGGCTAAGGAAAAAAACAAACTTGAAGGAAACAGTTCAGACACTGCGCTACCATTACCGTCTCTACCATCTGAGAAGCTACTGGCATTTTGTGGAAATTTTGCCATTCCTTTGATCATCTACGCAATACAAGAGTCAGAACTATTATGGCAAAAAGAGAGACTCTGGGGATTTCTCTATTCTTTCATTTTACTGTTGTCACCATTGAAGTACTTGTGTTCTTCTCTTACTTTTTATGTTATCACTGTAACAGCCCACAAGTCCCCACAGAATCTTTTATTTCAAGGTGTTTCTAAATGGCTTCCATCTTTGTATATCACATCAGCACTTTCTCTTTTCTTCTTTTCACTTGCTTTGAAGATCTACATAGAACAAGGCTTGATGAGCCCAGTATCAAGCTCTGTTGCAAGTAATTTAACTTTACGAAGGAAAATTTATCGTTATCCCTCTCCATTGGGGGTAATTTTAACGTCAGTGCTTATTTTAGGCTGTGAAATCCCCTATGTTTTGCACTTGATTAACTTTATTTTAAATGGGAACAGTGATATCTTGATTGTTTGTTTACTGGCATTCAGCACTGCCTTCTGCTTAGTACCGGTCAGTACATCACTGGTAGTAGGGTTCAAGAGGAACTGTCACACTACTAAATCTTGGAAGAAGAAGAAACGGCTAGACAGTGGAGTCTGCCTGGCCAATTCCTTTATTTACCAAGTCAGGTCAGAAGCAGACAAAGCAGAATGTTAAGTGGGAGAAATAATCCTCCTGAATTTGAAAATGACATTGATCAAAATTCTGAACCTCGCTAGCAAAGCTTGGACTGTAGCTGGTGAATACAATTTTTTAGTGTTCCTGCTGTAATGAGTATGTCACTTAGGCGAGAGAAAACTGTAATCAAGACAGACGTTCTTACTGGTTTATAATATGCATAAAGACAATTGATAATCTTCAGCTTATGGGAGCAGACTATTACACTACACACTGTTGACACGTTACAAGCCGATCGATGGGCAAAGGTACATTTAATTAAGTGGCCATTGGCAGTCCAGAGGGGGTAATTGCTGGACCTCCTTACTTATTATTTTTTCAATGGAAGACCCTTTCCCAGCAATTCCATATGGAAACATCAGTTTTTTTCACCTGAGATATTTTTTACATAGGTTTATATTGACACGAGTATTTTAACGTAACACAAGCCTGTGCTCTGCTCATGCAGGAAAAAGCAATAGGATTGCTTCAATACCCAGTTGCCAGAAGTGAAGAAAATACTTTGTACTTCCAGGTATTGAGGAGCATGTAGTTCAGCTGCCTTGCTCTTATGTGACTACACTGGTGTGATTGGCCCAGTACTGTAACTTGGGGCAAATAAAAAGTTCAAAGAGACCAAAAAGGCTCAGTAGTAGTGGTAGTGGTACCACTGGTGATGGGGGAAGTGAATGAAAGGTAGGTACGCGTTGCTCAGGAGGAAGGATTAAATAAATCCGTTGCTTTGCCTTGCACGTGCAAAGCACATATTTTCTTTACACTAATGTTTTCAATTGGTGTTCAATATAAATTTTTAGCATTCTATAACATTACATACAGATATTATACACCTCTTATGTATATTGCATACACTGTTCCTATGTAGGGAATACACTGTTCCAATGTAGGAGATTTTCTCAAAATCAATACTGGCACACACATTTATATTTAAAAAAGTGAATGAATACGGTAACTTGTATTTGAATTAGTCTTAAAAATGGTCAGACCAAATATGCTGATAACTTTTTCCCTAGACACGTCTTAGTTTGTACATGATATTTGTAAGCAGAGGCGGCTCTCTAATTAGGCAAATTAGGCGGTTGCCTAAGGCCTCGCACTCACAGGGGCCTCGCGACCACCTAATTTGCCTGTGATCAATACTAATGTCGGCGCCATCGGATCTCTCTATCACCCCTCTCTCTTTCTCACCCCCCCTCTTGCATTGGCTGAATATGTCTGATGGGTGAGGAGGGTGCCCTGGAAGTGGTGCTGATCACCTGTGTGCTAGATACGTGCATTTTCTGCAGCCATTTTTCTTGCTTGAATTATTTTTCCCATTATGGGCGTGAGTGGGGCCTCATGTCTAAGTTTTGCCTAAGGCCTCACAAAGTCTAGAGCTGCCTCTGTTTGTAAGCAATGTTTATTATAGTTTCTTTAACATTATTGCACTTTATATTGTCAGCATTTTCTACTCACTCAATAAATGTTAAATACTAAAATAAATCAACACATGAATTAATAATGTAGTAAATACTATCTGTTTTCCCGACACCTAAATTATGTAGCAGAATAAATTATGACGTTTACTTTAAAAGGTGTATTCAGTGGGTGGTCATTTTGGAGTTTTCGATGTACAAAATAAATCATTTACAAACTGCACAATAATGTTTTTATAAGGTTTCTGTATTTTTTCTAGCTGAAGCCTCAGGGTTGAGCCTACAAGCATGTTTTGTCATGCAATGCTTATGTAAACAAATTGTCTGCATTTCTGCTGAATATTATATTTGCTATAGAGTTATAATGTTACTTGAAGGGTCAGTCCATCCTTCTAACCAGTTTTGCACAGATGCTGGTTGAATCACTTACATCTCTATCTCACTTTTAAATGGTAAGCTCTCACCAGCAGGGCCTTCGCAACCTTGTCTTGAATTGTATTGCAACTGTACTGTCTCCCTTTATATTGTAACTTGGTGCGTAAACTTTTGGCGCTATATACAGTGGGGAAAATAATTATTTGATCCCCTGCAGATTTTGTAAGTTTGGCCATTTACAAAGAAATTAAAGGTCTATACTTTTTTATCATAGATGTATTTTAAATGATACACAGAATATCAACCAAAAACCCAGAGAAAAACACATACAACAAATGCTATAAAATAAGTTGCAGTTCAGTGAGTAAAATAAGTATTTGATCCCATAGCAAAACATGACTTAGTACTTGTTGGAGAGTCCCTTATTGGCAGGCACAGAGGTAAGACGTTTCTTTTAGTTGGTGACCAGGTTTGCACACATCTCTGGAGGGATGTTGGTCCACTCCTCTTTACACATCTTCTCTAAAACCTTAAGGTTTTTTGTCTGTCTCTTTGAAACTCAAAGTTTCAGCTCCCTCCATAAATTTTCTATAGGCTTAAGGTCTGCAGACTGGCTAGGCCACTTCATGACCTTTATATAAAATAAGCTGCGCTGCAAATAAATGTGAAAAAATTACATATAAATATAAATAAATGTGCATAAATCATGAACCAATTACATGTCAAAAAACCTGGACAAATGTCCAGAACAATGGAACAAATACACTGGACCCAAATGAATGGAGATGAATCACATACAACAAGGATAAGTCCCTTTACTGGTGCTCAAATCAACTGTAAATGTCAATCCCAGAAATGTGAGCTCCCACACCACAGGGTCGCAGGACACAGTTCCAAAGCACACACATCATCAGTGAAAATATCTGCGGTGACTTCAAATCAATAAACACCAAAAGTAAGAGTGATGATTTAGAGTAGAAAAGAATCCTCCACCTGTGACATCAATGCCGCTTACCGGATATAAAGATCTCCTTTTAAGGAGATCAAAACCGCTTGTGGCTAATCACCCCAGCCTTGGGTCTCTGTATAAAGCAGTAAAACCCTCCTAGATCCTCTGCACCAGGAATCCTCACAATGTTCCGTAATTATCGGTTCCCCATGCAGGTAAGAAAAACTCTCATAGTGTAAAACTGTATTCAACAGATTTATTAAAACCATAGATGTACACTTACATTTAAGTAGAAAGTTAAAAGCAACTTCAAAATTTTTCGAGCCGGCCGGTTCTCGATATCCGCCCATTCCTTCCGGGACTTAGCGTTTGTTTGCGGTGACGTCAGCACGCCGCTCTTCCCTAATGACTCCATGACCTTAATGTGCTACTTCTTGAGCCACAACTTTATTGCCTTGGCGGTATGTTTTGGGTCATTGTCATGCTAGTAGACCCTTCCATGTCCCATCTTCAGTGTTCAGGCTGAGGGAAGAAGGTTCTCATCCAAGATTTTACAATTCGGCCGCTAGTGGTGCGGTTTTACCCCCGCTAGCGGCTGAAAAATGGTTAAAAACCACGCAAAGGGCCTCTGCAGAGACGCTTTGCCGGCAGTATAGCCGCAGTGTCCCATTGCTTTCAATAAGCAGGAGCGGTGGAGGAGCGGTAAACACACCGCTCTTTCACCACTCCAAAGATGCTGCTAGCAGGACTTTTTTTACCGCTGGCTTTCACACTAGAGAAACAGCAGCCGCTGTTTCAGGTCGGTTTGCAGACGCCATTTTTAGTGCAATAGCGCCTGCACACTGCCCCAGTGTGAAAGGGGTCTAAGGATTTAGAGAAGATCTGTAAAGAAGAGTGGACCAAAATCCACCCTGAGATGTGTGCAAACCTGGTCACCAACTATAAGGCCTCATGCCCACGGGCGTTTTTTCAGCCGCGTTTTTGAGCGTTTTTTACAGCTTAAAAACGCCTGTCCATGTTAGTCTATAGCTTCATGCCCACCTAGGCGTTTTTGAGCTGTAAAGAGCATAGGCGTTTGTAAGCTGTAAAAAAAACCCAGGGCCAGTGCGTTCCTCAGCGTCAGAACTAGGCAGGAAAAAACGCGAGCGTCAAAAAACGCGCAAAAAACGCGCACTAACGCGCAAAAAACGCGCACTAACGCGCGGTCGCGTTTTAAGCTCCGACGTTTTTTTTTGTTTTTTTTTTTTTTTTTTTCAAAAAAAAAAAAAAAAAAATATTTACAATAACATGGACAGGCGTTTTTAAGCTGTAAAAAACGCTCAAAAACGCAGCTGTAAAAACGCCAGTGGGCATGAGGCCTAAGAATCGTATTTACCTCTGTGCTTGCCAACAAGGATTTCTAGACTCCTGGGAGTTCCCAGACCTGGCCATCATATGCAGATCTTTCACTTTCTTTGTTGAATTGTTCAGGTACTTTATATGAAAAATGCAGTGTTAGAATTGAGGCTTCCTTGATTTACACTGAGGTCCCACTGCTGGAGTCTTTGAGAGAAGTGAAAAGACATTCCGACAGTTGATTGGTTAGTCAGCTTGCTTGAAATTAATTAATAACTTATGCTGGAACATTTAGGTTAATATAGTTAGTATAAAAGTACCTTAGATAGCAAACTACACTTTAAAAAAATGCTAATGTCCCACATATGTAAGTATACTAAAATCAACAGCATAAAAAATGTCTGTTTACAGACACACACCTAGTTTACATATCCCGGCAAAAATAAGATAATCATACACTTTACAAGGATGAATTCAGGGCCATTTTACAGTTTACAATTTACAAGGATAATTATATTACAAAAGTATTGGCACGCCTGCCTTTACATGCACATGAAATTTAATGGCATCCCAGTCTTAGTCCGCAGGGTTCAATATTGAGTTGGCCCACCCTTTGCAACTATAACAGCTTCAACTCTTCTGGGAAGGCTGTCCACAAGGTTTAGGAGTGTGTATATGGGAATGTTTGACCATTCATCCAGAAACGCATTTGTGAGGTCAGGCACTGATGTGGACGAGAAGGCCTGGCTCGCAGTCTCCGTTTTTATTCATCCCAGAGGTGTTCTATCTATATATATTTACAGTATATATACTATGTGTGTGTGTGTATATATATATATATATATATATACACCCTGTTCCAAATTATTATGCCAACGATATTTTTCTCATTTACCTAAATAATTGATGTAAACAACATTCAGCCTAATTTTCATGTTATCAACTTTTAAGAGTACAATTCAAATTTTATTGAACAAACCTCCTAATGATAACAGTTTTTTTTTTTTCAAACAAAAAAACTTACAATGCACTGTTCCAAATTATTACGCACAGTAAGTTTCAAAACACTTTATAGGTTGTAAAGAACTGAAAATTGTCATTTGTTGTGTTTGCCGCATATTTACTGAAATCAAAAGCTATTTCAATCAAACTTTGAACAACATTTTGACTTATTAAACAATTTAACAGGTCACGTTACATTTTAACATAGAAACCCTTATTTGATAGCAGTTTCACAAGTCTTGCATCCATTGAACTTGTGAGTTTTTGGACAGTTTCTGCTTGAATTTGTTTGCAAGATGTCAGAATAGCCTCCCAGAGCTGCTGTTTGGATGTAAACTGCCTCCCATCCTCATAGATCTTTTGCTTGAGGATGCTCCAAAGGTTCTCAATAGGACTGAGGTCAGGGGAGGATGGAGGCCACACCATGACTTTCTCTCCTTTTATCCCCATAGCAGCCGTTGATGCAGAGGTATTCTTTGCAGCATGAGATGGTGCATTGTCATGCATGAAGATGATTTTATTATGGAAAGCATAGTTCTTCCTTCTGTACCAGGGAAGGAAGTGGTCAGTCAGGAACTCCACATTAGGGATGAGTTGACCACCCCCTGGTTCGGTTCGCACTAGAACCTGCGAACGGACCGAAAGTTTGCGCAAACTTTAGAACCCTATTAAATACAATGGACGCAAATGTTTGAAATCAAAAGTGCTAAAATGCTAGTTATTGTCCTAAAAGGGGTTTGGAGAGCCGGGTCCTGCCCCAGGGGACATGTATCAATGCAAAAATACGTTTTAAAAAGGGCCGTTTTTTCGGGAGCAGTGATTTTAACCACTTAACGACCGCTCACTGTATATATACGTCGGCAGAATGGCACCGACAGGCACAATCAGGTAGAGTGTACGTGATTGCCTTTGTACAGTTGGGGGGTCCAATCGGATCCCCCTTCTGTACAGTGAGCGGTGGCTAAGTGTCCGGGAGCGTTCCGGGATGAGGGGGCAGCCATTCATTTCTGGCCACCCCCTCGCGATCGCTCCCGGCGAATGGAAATGCCCCCTCTGTCTGTGTCAGACAGAGGGAGCAGGAGGAAGTGATGTCATCTCTGGTGCGGCGCTCACATATACCGAGCGCCGTACAAGAGAAGATATCAGGTCAGTGCACACAACACTACACTGACACCAGGACACATAGGGACATAAATCGCCCCCCAGGCCCCCCCAGACACCCCAGATCACCCCCCCAGATCACCCCCCAGTCACAGTGTCACTGATTGCAGTGACCATTTATTTAGTGATCACTGCAATCAGTGACATTTGTGACTGTAAAAGTGTCACCAAAGTTTAGTCTTAGGTCCAGTGTAGCCCCCTAACCCCCCCTAATAAAGGTTTAACCCCCTGATCACCCCCCAGATAACCCTTTCACCCCCTATCACCACTGTCGCTTAGCGATCATTTTTCTGATCGCTGTCTTAGCGTCAGTGATGCCGATCGGCAGCCAGTAATTTTTTTTAGGTTCGCCGCAGGTTTTTATAGCGTCAGGTACCCCAATATATTATCTAATAAAGGTTTAACCCCCTTGATCGCCCCCCAGGTAACCCTTTCACCCCCTATCACCACTATCACTAAGCAATCGTTTTTCTAAACGCTGTCTTAGTGTCTGTGATGCAGATCGGTAGCCGGTAATTTTTTTTAGGTTCGCCGCAGGTTTTTATAGCGTCAGGTACCCCAATATATTATCTAATAAAGGTTTAACCCCCTTGATCGCCCCCCAGGTAACCCTTTCACCCCCTATCACCATTGTCGCTAAGCAATTGTTTTTCTAAACGCTGTCTTAGTGTCGGTGATGCAGATCGTAGCCAGTAATTTTTTTTAGGTTCGCCGCATGTTTTTATAGCGTCAGGTACCCCAATATATTATCTAATAAAGGTTTAACCCCCTTGATCGCCCCCCAGGTAACCCTTTCACCCCCTATCACCACTGTCACTAAGCGATCGTTTTTCTAAACGCTGTCTTAGTGTCTGTGATGCAGATCGGTAGCCGGTAATTTTTTTTAGGTTCGCCGCAGGTTTTTATAGTGTCAGGTACCCCAATATATTATCTAATAAAGGTTTAACCCCCTTGATCGCCCCCCAGGTAACCCTTTCACCCCCTATCACCACTGTCGCTAAGCAATTGTTTTTCTAAACGCTGTCTTAGTGTCGGTGATGCAGATCGTAGCCAGTATTTTTTTTTAGGTTCGCCGCATGTTTTTATAGCGTCAGGTACCCCAATATATTATCTAATAAAGGTTTAACCCCCTTGATCGCCCCCCCAGGTAACCCTTTCACCCCCATCACCACTGTCGCTAAGCAATCGTTTTTCTAAACGCTGTCTTAGTGTCGGTGATGCAGATCGGTAGCTGGTAATTTTTTTTAGGTTCGCCGCAGGTTTTTATAGCGTCAGGTACCCCCATATGTTATCTAATAAAGGTTTTAACCCCCTGATTGCCCCTAGTTAACCCTTTCACCAGTGATCACCATATAAGTGTTACGGGTGACGCTGGTTAGTTAGTTTGCTTTTTATAGTGTCAGGGCACCCGCCGTGTATATAACCCAATAAAGGTTTAACCCCCTGATCGCCCGGCGGGTGATATCAATTAGGTTTTAGCGTCAGAGAGGGTCTGAGTCACACCCCAGGCAGCGTCAGGTTAGTGCCAGTAACGCTAACACCCACGCGTGAAGTATAAGTGGTATAGTATCTGAACAGATCAATATCTGATCTGATCAGATCTATACTAGCGTCCCCAGCAGTTTAGGGTTCCCAAAAACGCAGTGTTAGCGGGATCAGCCCAGATACCTGCTAGCACCTGCGTTTTGCCCCTCCGTCCAGCCCAGGCCACCCAAGTGCAGTATCGATCGATCACTGTCACTTACAAAACAAAAACACACATAACTGCAGCGTTCGCAGAGACAGGCCTGATCCCTGCGACTCCAGTGCTGTAGGAGGTGATTTCACCACCACAGTTAAAAAAAAAAAGCAAATATGCCGAAGCATTGGGGCAGCAGGAGCGGAGGAGCGATTTTGCTCCTAATGCCGCGTACATACGGTCGAAATTCCGACGGAGGCTTGCCCGTGGAAAAGTCCGACCATGTGTGTGCGGCATAACTTTTTTGCGGGAGGATGCCCCCATGCTTCGGCATATATAAATGGTGCGTGTATGCCCATCATTGGAAGTGGGTGGATGAAGGGCGGTATTCTAATGGTGGGCATACCCACCGATCAATCTCTTTTTTTCGTTCAGCCAACAGGCTGCATGAAAAAAAAATTACAATACATGTCCAACAAGGACCAGCAACGTACTGGTATGTTGCTGGACTTTGAATGTTTATACCAGAATGATGCCTGCGGGTTTAGGTATCATCTTGGTATCATTCTTTTCAGCCTGCGGCCGGCTTTCATGTAAAAGCAATCCTAGTGGCTAATTAGCCTCTGGACTGCTTTTACAAGCAGTGGGAGGGAATGCCCCCCCCCCCCGGATATAAAAAGCGCCATTGGGAAATTGGGAAAGCATTTTATCACACCGATCTTGGTGTGGTCAGATGCTTTGAGGGCAGAGGAAAAATCTAGGGTCTAGAGATAACAATAAAAATGATAAAAAAAAAAATACTTGGAAGGAACAATTTAAAAATAAAATAAAAAAGCAAAATTAATAATAAAAAAAAAAAAAAAAAAAAAGCACCCCTGTCCTGCCCTGCTCTTGCCCAATGGCGAACGCAAGCGTCGGTCTGGCGTCATATGTAAACAGCAATTGCACCATGCATGTGAGGTATCACCGCGAAGGTCAGATCGAGGGCAATCATTTTAGCAGTAGACCTCCTCTGTAAATCTACTGGGGTAACCTGTAAAGGCTTTTAAAGGCTTTTAAAAATGTATGTAGTTTGTCGCCAATGCGCGTTTGTGCGAAATTTTAAAGCATGTCGTGTTTGGTATCTATGTACTCGGCCTAAGATCATCTTTTTTATTTCATCAAACATTTGGGCAATATAGTGTGTTTTAGTGCATTAAAATTAAAAAAAGTGTATTTTTTAACCCAAAAAATGCGTTTGAAAAATCGCTGCGCAAATACTGTGTAGAAAAAAAAATGCAACACCCACCATTTTAATCTGTAGGGCCTTTGCTTTAAAAATATATATAATGTTTGGGGGTTCAACATAATTTTCTTGCAAAAAAAAAAATGTTTTCATGTAAACAAAAAGTGTCAAAAAGGGCTTTGTCTTCAAGTAGTTAGAAGAGTGGATGTAAGCTTCCTAATGTTGTGTATAAAATGCCAGAACAGTTCAAAACCCCCCCAAATGACCCCATTTTGGAAAGTAGACACCCCAAGCTATATACTGAAAGGCATGTCGAGTCCATGGAATATTTTATATGTTGACACAAGTTGCGGAAAAAACGACAATTATTTTATTTTTTTGCACAAAGTTGTCACTAAATGATATATTGCTCAAACATGCCATGGGCATATGTGGAATTACACCCCAAAATACATTCTGTTGCTTCTCCTGAGTACGGGGATACCACATGTGTGAGACTTTTTGGGAGCCTAGCCATGTACGGGACCCCAAAAACCAAGCACCGCCTTCAGGCTTTCTAAGGGTGTAAATTTTTGATTTCACTTCTCACTGCCTATCACAGTTTCGGAGGCCATGGAATGCCCAGATAGCACAAAACCCCCCAAATGACCCCATTTTGGAAAGTAGACACCCCAAGCTATTTGCTGAGAGGTATTGTGAGTATTTTGCAGATCTCGCTTTTTGTCACAAAGTTTTGAAAATTGAAAAAAAAAAAATATATATATATATATTTTCTTTCTTCATTTTCAAAAACAAATGAGAGCTGTAAAATACTCGCCATTCCTCTCAGCAAATAGCTTGGGGTGTCTATATTCCAAAATGGGGTCATTTGGGGGGGTTTTGTGCGATTTTGGCATTTTATGGCCTTCGAAACTGTGATAGGTAGTGAGGAGTGAAATCAAAAATTTGTGCCTAGAAATCCTGAAGGCGGTGCTTGGTTTTCGGGGTCCCGTACGCGGCTAGGCTCCTAAAAAGTCCCAAAAATACAAACAATATTCGCGCTGCTAACACATATGAGCAGCTACAATACCTGTGGAAAAAAGGCAACAACAAACAATATACAAAAAATGCAGCGCTATGTGTATGACAATGTGAAAAACCAAGTGCTCCAAAATTAACTGAATCACAGAAAAAATAATAAATAAAAATCCAAATATATTAATGAATAAAAAGTCCAATTATATATAGAACTCCAAATAGATGTGATGAAACATATATTCAAATCAATTCCAAAAGGTGCAAGTGAATCTTCCAAAGTAAATATGTGACTTGTAACATAACCACCACCACGTGAAGGGGAGGCTTACCGGATGTAGTGGACCCAATACACATACGTGTATGGGGTCAAACAGGCTGAATATGTATACGTCCGTGCATATGGAGCCAGATAAACACTGCGCACCCTTATATCCAAGGTCCAAGCTCAGGAGGGGATACCAGAAATTCAAGCCAATAGGGAATTTGACTCACATAAAGTTCCAGATGCCGAGTGCTGGGCTCAAACATCCAATTCTCATGATGCAAGTCTGACTTGGTTTTTCACATTGTCATACACATAGCGCTGCATTTTTTGTATATCCTAAAAAGTCCCACACATGTGGTATCCCCGTACTCAGGAGAAGCAGAAAAATGTATTTTGGGGTGTAATTCCACATATAACCATGGCATGTGTGAGCAATATATCATTTAGTGACAACTTTTTGTAATTTTTTATTTTTATTTTTGTCATTATTCAATCACTTGGGACAAAAAAATTATATTCAATGGGCTCAACAGGCCTCTCAGCAATTTCCTTGGGGTGTCTACTTTCTAAAATGGGGTCATTTGGGGGGGTTTTGTGCTATTTTGGCATTTTATGGCCTTCGAAACTGTGATAGGTAGTGAGGAGTGAAATCAAAAATTTGCGCCCTTAGAAATCCTGAAGGCGGTGCTTGGTTTCCGGGGTCCCGTACGCAGCTAGGCTCCCAAAAAGTCCCACACATGTGGTATCCCCGTACTCAGGAGAAGCAGCAAAATGTATTTTGGGGTGAAATTCCACATATAACCATGGCATGTGTGAGCAATATATCATTTAGTGACAACTTTTTGTAATTTTTTTTTTTTTTTTAGTCATTATTCAATCACTTGGGACAAAAAAATAAAAAATTCAATGGGCTCAACATGCCTCTCAGCAATTTCCTTGGGGTGTCTACTTTCCAAAATGGGGTCATTTGGGGGGGTTTTGTACTGCCCTGTCATTTTAGCACCTCAAGAAATGAGATAGGCAGTCATAAATTTAAAGCTGTGTAAATTTCAGAAAATGTACCCTAGTTTGTAAACTCTATAACTTTTGCGCAAACCAATAAATATACGCTTATTGACATTTTTTTTACTTAAAACATGTGGCTGAATACATTTTGGCCTAAATGTATGACTACAATTGAGTTTATTCGATTTTTCTTATAACAAAAAGTAGAAAATATCATTTTTTTTCAAAATGTTCGGTCTTTTTCCGTTTATATCGCAAAAAATAAAAATCGCAGAGGCAATCAAATACCATTAAAAGAAAGCTCTATTTGTGGGAAGAAAAGGACGCAAATTTCGTTTGGGTACAACATTGCATGTCCGCACAATTTACAGTTAAAGCAGCGCAGTGCAAAATTCTGAATTCACCTCTGGTCCTCTAGCTACCAAATGGTCCGGGGCTTAAGTGGTTAATGATGCATAAAGTGAAAAAAAAAAGTGAAATATTCCTTTAAATATCGTACCTGGGGGGTGTCTAAAGTATGCCTGTGAAGTGGCACGTGTTTCCCGTGTTTAGAACTATCCCTGCACAAAATGGCATTTCTAAAGGAAAAAAAGTCATTTAAAACTGCTTGCTGCTTTAATGTAATGTCTGGTCCCGGCAATATGGATGAAAATCATTGAGAATAATTGCATGGGTACCCCCCACCCCCCTTACTCTTGGTGGATGCAGGAATGGACCCAGCTGTGAAATATTATATTAAGAATTGTAATTACATGACATTGTTGAACAGTGGTAGGAAAAACTGGGCCTTTGGTGGTGGTGGTGGTGCTGGTGCCACAACACTGTAAGTCCTCACAGTTACTCTTGGTGGGCGCAGGAATGGACCCAGCTGTGAAATATTAGATTAAGAATTGTAATTACATGACATTGTTGAACAGTGATAGGAAAAATTGGGCCTTTGGTGGTGGTGGTGGTCTGGTGCCACAACACTGTAAGTCCTCACAGTTACTCTTGGTGGGCGCAGGAATGGGCCCAGCTGTGAAATATTAGATCAAGAATTGTAATCACATGCCCCTGTTGAACAGGGGCAGAAAAATTGGGCCTTTGGTGGTGGTGGTGGTGTTGCCACAACACTGTAAGCCCTCACAGTTACTCTTGGTGGGCGCAGGAATGGGCCCTGCTGTTAATTATTAGATCAAGAATTGTAATTACATGCCCCTGTTGAACAGGGGCATAAAAATTGTGCCTTAGGCACTGGTGCCACAACACTGCAACCCCTCACAGATACTGTACTTGGAGCACAGCAATGAGCCCTGTTGCAAAGTATTGCATCAAAAATTGTAATTACACGCCCCTGTTAAACAGGAGCAGAAAAATTGGGCCTTAGGCACTGGTGCTGGTGCCACAACACTGCAACCTCTCACAGATAATGTACTTGGAGCGCAGAAATGAGCCCTGCTGCAAAGTATTGGAACAAAAATTGTATTTAAACGCCCCTGTTAAACAGGGGCTGAAAAATTGGGCCTTAGCCACTGGTGGCGGTACCCAGAACCAAAAATGTTCTTTCAAGCTATCAGCATGATCATTGAGGACGAAGAGGATAGTCACTCAGCATAACAGGATAGTCACTCAGCATCAGCATAGGCAGTCTTGAAGGGATCTGACATTTCCCAAATTTTTTTTCGCTTACATCAGCATCAGGTGCTTGGTAGCTGGTGGTGATCCAAGACTGATTCATTTTTATGAAGGTCAGTCGATCGACCGAGTCGGTGGACAGGCGCAACCTGTGATTGGTTACAAAGCCTCCAGCAGCACTGAATGTGCGTTCCGAAAGAACGCTGGATGCAGGACAGGCCAGTACCTCAATTGCATACTGTGCAAGCTCTGGCCAGTGATCCATCCTCAAGACCCAGTAACCCAGAGGATTTTCGGTGGGAAAGGTGGTCCAAGTCTGATATTGCCCCTAGGTATTCCTGCACCATATAAACCAGACGCTGGCGATGGTTGCTGGAAGCGATCATACCTTGGGGCTGCGTACTAAAAAATTGTCTGAACGCATCGGTCAGAAGGCCACCTTCTCCACCGCTCCTTCTTTGACTGGCCGGAGCCTCAGCAACATGGAATTTGTAACCTCCCAGTCTCTGGGAACGCGTTGCACAGACCTTTCTGCAAGACCTTCCGAAGATGCTTCATCCTCTGCTCCCTCTGCGACAGGCAGATAAGGTCCGCAATCTTACCCTTGTAACGTGGATGAAGGAGGGTTGCCAGCCAGTAATGATCCCTCTCCTTGATCGCACGAATACGAGGATACTTCCGCAGGCTTTGCAGGATCAGGGAGGCCATGCAGCATAGGTTTGCTGAGGCATTCGGTGCAGAGTCTTCTGGGTCACTGAGGACGACATGATCTGCAGCCACCTCCTCCCAGCCACGTACAAGTCCATGGGTGTCTTTGGACTGTAATTGATCCCTTGAAGTCTGCTGCTGATGCTGAGTGCTAGGCTCCACCTCCATGCTGACACAATAATCCTCCTAATCCTCCTCGTCCTCTTCCTGTGTGAAAGCCGGGCCAGCAGGAACACTGTCTGGATAAAGGGGGCCTTGAGAAGTAAGGAAGTCCTCCTCTTCCTGCCTCTGTTTTGCCTCAAGTGCCCTGTCCATTATTCCACGCAGCGTGTGCTCCAACAGTTGGACAAGAGGGACAGTGTCACTGATGCATGCACTGTCACTGCTCACCATCCTCGTGGCCTCCTCAAATGGTGCCAGGACAGTGCATGCATTCCTGATCATGGCCCACTGGCATGGGGAAAAAATCCAAGCTCCCCTGACACTGTCCTGGTGCCATATTGCAACAGATACTCATTGATGGCCATCTTCTGTGTGTGCAGCCGCTGCAGCATGGCCAACGTAGAGTTCCACCTGGTGGGCATAGATTAGGCGGTTCTTGGGCAGGTTGTAATCCTTTTGCAGGTCAGCCAGCCGAGCACTGGCATTATATGACTGGCGGATATGCCCACAGAGTTTCCTGGCCTGCTTCAGGACCTCCTGTAAGCCCAGGTACCTGCCCAAGAACCGCTGCACCACCATGTAAGAACGTGAGCCAAACAGTTCACATGGGTCAGTTGTCCCTGTCAGAGGGCGGAGAGGAGGTTGGTGCCATTGTCGGAAACCACCTTTCCTGGCTTAAGCTGGCGTGGCGTCAACCACCTCTGAGCCTGCCCCTGCAGAGCTGACAGAATTTCTGCCCCAGTGTGGCTCCTGTCACCCAAGCACACCAGCTCAAGCACCGCATGGCATCTTTTTGCCTGCGGACTTGCGTAGCCCCTTGAACGCCTACGGAGCACCGCTGGTTCCGAGGACAAACCACAGGTAGAGGCCATGGAAGAAGAAGAGGAGGGGATGGAGGAGAGAGGTGTGTCAGAATCACCAGTAGTAACATTTTGGAGGCGTGGTGGCGGAACAACCTCCAACACTACTGCACCTTGTCCTGCATCCTTCCCAGCTGCCAGCAAAGACACCCAATGCGCCGTGAAAGATAGGTAACGTCCCTGTCCGTGCCTGCTGGACCATGAGTCAGCGGTAATATGCACCTTACCGCTGACCGCTCTGTCCAGCGAGGCCAAGACATTGCCTTCCACATGCCAGTAGAGAGCCGAAATCGCCTTCCGTGAGAAAAAGTGGCGTTTGGAAACCTGTCACTGAGGAACCGCACATTGCACAAACTCACGGAAGGGGGCCGAGTCTACCAACTGAAAAGGCAGCAGTTGAACTGCTAGCATTTTAGCCAAGCTAGCATTCAACCGCTGGGCATGTGGATGGCTGGGAGCGAACTTCTTTCGGCGGTGCAGCACCTGGGACAGGGAAATTTGCCTGGTACCGATAGCAGATTGTCCGCAAGTACTTGGCTGTGACACACCTAATTCTACACCTTCATTCCTCTCAGTGCAGGTTTCAGAGAGAACTGAAGGTATAGTGGGGTTGGAGATCCCAGCTGATGAGGAGCAAGGAGAGGTGCGCTTTGTTCTTTGGTGTGGGTCTTTTAGGTAAGCTTGCCAACGAACTGCATGGCAGGTCGACATATGTCTGGTCAAGCACGTGGTGCCCAAGCGGCTGATGCTTTGGCCACTCGAGATATGCTTTAGACATATGTTGCAAATGGCAACGGTGCGATCTGCTGCACACGTCTGAAAAAAGGCCCACACCAAAGAACTTTTGGAATAATGCGCAGAGACAGCAGCGCCCTGCACATGCGGAGCTCTGCGGTGTGATGCAGTTGGTGTGCTGCCCTTAAGCTGGCCCCTGGAGGGCATCCTGCCTCGTTGGAGCTGTGCCTCCTCCTCCTCTCTCCTATCAGGCACCCACGTGGAGTCGGTGACCTCACCATCCCCTCCCTCCTCATCACTAGAGCAAATCTGGCAGTATGCTGCAGCTGGGGGAACATGACTGCCAGATAGCTGTCCTTGTTGGGCACCCCCTCTCTCTGGGCTCACGTTACTACCCCCTCTCTCTGGGCTCACGTTACTGCCTTCCTCCAGCTGGGTTCCATCATGAGAAAAAACCTTTCAAGTCAATCCTCAGATCGTATTGGCCAGGTGGGTCTAAGATTTTCTGTACAACATGATAACCAAAATTTGGAGCTCTCCGATGGATGAATTTTGGTTTCTCTGGCAGGTTGCTTCCTAAATGTCTATCCCTTCCTAAAATGTACCAGTACTTGGAGAAAATATTTTCAATCTCCTTATATTGAAAATGGAAGCTGGAAATACATCCCCACTGGTGTTTATCATTCTTGATGACATCCTCCTTTTTTAAACACAGTTCCCTTGTAACATTAGCTATTTCAGTAATGGTACTCATAATTTGTTCCTCTCTATAGCCCTTCTGTACAAATTTATCCCCAAGGACCTTGGCCTGTACAAGATAATCCTCTCTTGTAGTACAGTTACGTCGGACCCTTAACATTTGTCCTTTGGGAATATTTCTAATCCACGAGTGATGGTGTCCACTCCCTATGGATAAGTAACTATTCCTATCAGTGGGTTTGAAGTATACCTTTGTACTAAATTTCCCCTCATTCTTCATGATAGTCAAATCCAGAAAATTTACACTCTCCTCACTGATAATGAAATCCAAAACTATATTGTTGGTGTTGTTATTAAGATGTTCTACAAATTCTATTGCAGATTCCCTCGACCCCTCCCATATAAATAGGAGGTCGTAGATGAATCTGCGATACAGCCTGAGTTCTGGTCTTGGTTGGTTGAAGACATGCCTGTCCTCCCACTCTGCCATGAACAGGTTGGCGAGGCTGGGAGCAAATTTCGCTCCCATCGCAACGCCAACCTGCTGGGAGAAGAATTGACCACTAAACCAGAAATAATTATGGGCCATGCAGAAATCTAAAACTTTGCCCAAAAAACATTTCTGGATAAAAGGAATGTCCTCACGTTTACTCAAGGCCCAGTTCAACGCCAACAGCGCATCATCGTGCTGTATAATGGTGTATAATGAGCATACATCCGCGGTTACTAGATAGGTCGTACCAGCCGGATTCGGCTTCACCTCATCCAGCAATCGCAGAAGATCTGAGGTATCTTTGAGATATGCCTTAGTGACTTTGACACTCCTCGGTTGAAGGAATTTATCAAGATATTCTCCCAGTCTCGCAGTGATCGACCCTATCCCATTCACAATAGGACGGGCTGGTGGTATTTCAGCATTCTTGTGAATTTTAGGCAGGGTGTAATAGACAGATGAACCCAGAATGTGTTTTCTCTTCCAATCAGGAGATGACTGAATGCGAGGAGGATATAACAGGGGTTTTAAAATCATTGGATATACTTTTGGAAAAACAGGTCAAAACCTGGTGGGACATCTTCACATTTGAACATTATTTAAAGGAGAATCTCATCTTCAGGAGTCTGAGAGGGGAAGTGTCCCCCTAGGATGGCCTCACAGAATCCAAGTATATGGACGAATGGTTGGAGTTTTTTAATAAAGCTGGGAGAGAACTCCAGGGGTTGGTTTTGAAAAGAAAACGGATCAAACTAAGTACATTGAACGAAAATATCAATTTATTACAGGATAAACTTATACCCTTTGGGGACTCTAACCAAGTGAAAGATTTTAATGTTAATATGCAGAAAAAATTGGAAAAAGTCGACAGGGACACACAAAAAAAGAAAGTAAAAAAATATAATAGGGACTCGAATGATTTTAAAAGTAACAACATTTACCTTTGGCAAAATGCTAATAATAACAATGCAGCTAGCATCGAAAATATAGGAGAGAAGGAAGTAACTCCAGAGTTAAGTACAGGAAGGGCAAGCTCAACTTAACCTGAGAAAGCCCAGACCAGTAAGGGAAAAGTGAGTATCCCGAAGGTTAACACCAATAACACCCCAAAGAACAATAGGAATAATGGGGCCCGTGAGCATGTGGGAAACCACTATGAAAATAGTCAACATGGTGGACCTCCCATGACAGTAAGGTATACACAACAAAATAGGGGTGATGATCATTCTTTTTATTCGCAACCTGAATACCAACAGTGGAACCAATACCCACCTAACCAATATGGAGATCAGAGATATCAAATCCCGACACAAAATAGATATCAAGCTTTAGAGTATGATGAATATAGGGGAGGTGGCCAGCCCTCTTTTTTAGATCAACGGGGGGGAGGGGAATGGCACCTTTACGGGGGAACCCCTACCCCATGAACAATGGTGGGGGGAGGAACCCAGTACCCTTTTTTCTGAACAGAGATGCGGGACCATATTGAAGGGAAGGCGAGGGTGTAGGGCAGGGAAACAAATTCAATCCCAAAAAAAGAAGAAGGAACAATTAAACACAGGTATATATAATTTAAGTCAGGTAGAATTAAACCAGGATGAAAAGAATATTTTGAATCTTGGTTTAAAATGTGCACCTAGGAAGAGAATGAATAAATTTGATGTGTATATTGACACACACAAGTTTATTCGCACACTGAATATGAAAAAATACTTCTTAAGCTACCCTAGTGACACATCTAGGCGGGTAGTGAGAGAACCAGTTAATATAGACAGTGGTTTACGTAATAAATCTATCTTTAATCCCCAGAACTCTAGCAATCATTATATAGAGGTGTTTAAAAATCTGGTGTTAAAGGACATAGAGGAACTCCCCCTAAAAAAACGGATTAACCCCGAATACATCCGAGAAGGTATCAAGTCCTTGGAGGATAGAAAGGAGATTATAATCCGTCCTGCGGATAAGGGGGGAGGTGTGGTTGTGATGGATAAATTGTTCTATCTCAACCAACTAACGGAAATGCTAAGTGATCAGGTCACATATAAAAAATTACCAGCTGATCCTACAGAAATGTATAAAGATCAACTCAATTTATTGGTTGAATGGGGCTATAGGAATAATGCATTGAACCCCAAGGAAAATAGATATCTGAACCCCACTTCTTGCAGAATACCGGTGATATACACCCTGCCTAAAATTCACAAGAATGCTGAAATACCACCAGCCCGTCCTATTGTGAATGGGATAGGGTCGATCACTGCGAGACTGGGAGAATATCTTGATAAATTCCTTCAACCGAGGAGTGTCAAAGTCACAAAGGCATATCTCAAAGATACCTCAGATCTTCTGCGATTGCTGGATGAGGTGAAGCCGAATCCGGCTGGTACGACCTATCTAGTAACCGCGGATGTATGCTCATTATACACCATTATACAGCACGATGATGCGCTGTTGGCATTGAACTGGGCCTTGAGTAAACGTGAGGACATTCCTTTTATCCAGAAATGTTTTTTGGGCAAAGTTTTAGATTTCTGCATGGCCCATAATTATTTCTGGTTTAGTGGTCAATTCTTCTCCCAGCAGGTTGGCGTTGCGATGGGAGCGAAATTCGCTCTCAGCCTCGCCAACCTGTTCATGGCAGAGTGGGAGGACAGGCATGTCTTCAACCAACCAAGACCAGAACTCAGGCTGTATCGCAGATTCATCTACGACCTCCTATTTATATGGGAGGGGTCGAGGGAATCTGCGATAGAATTTGTAGAACATCTTAATAACAACACCAACAATATAGTTTTGGATTTCATTATCAGTGAGGAGAGTGTAAATTTTCTGGATTTGACTATCATGAAGAATGAGGGGAAATTTAGTACAAAAGTATACTTCAAACCTCATTGATAGGAATAGTTACTTATCCATAGGGAGTGGACACCATCCCTCGTGGATTAGAAATATTCCCAAAGGACAAATGTTAAGGGTCCGACGAAACTGTACTACAAGAGAGGATTATCTTGTACAGGCCAAGGTCCTTGGGGATAAATTTGTACAGAAGGGCTACAGAGAGGAACAAATTATGAATACCATTACTGAAATAGCTAATGTTCCAAGGGAACTGTGTTTAAAAAAGAAGGAGGATGTCATCAAGAATGATAAACACCAGTGGGGATTTATTTCCAGCTTCCATTTTCAATATAAGTAGATTGAAAATATTTTCTCCAAGTACTGGTACATTTTAGGAAGGGATAGACATTTAGGAAGCAACCTGTCAGAGAAACCCAAATTCATCTATCGGAGAGCTCCAAATTTTGGTGATCATGTTGTACAGAAAATCTTAGACCCACCTGGCCAATACGATCTGAGGATTGACTTGAAAGGTTTTTTCTCATGTCGCAAATGTATTTGCTGCAGGACGGTCAAAGTAAGTAATAGAGGTACTACGAGTATTTCCAATCTGGATCATGAAAGATTTGAGATAGATCAATTTATTATGTGTAATTCTTCCTACGTTGTATATTTACTATGGTGCCCTTGCGGGTTGCACTATGTGGGAAGAACAAAGCGTCTTTTGAAAGTCAGAATATCTGAACATCTGGCAAATATCAGAAAGGGTTTTAAATACCATAGTGTCTCCCTGCACTTTAAAGAAAAGCATAATCAGGATCCTTCTGTTCTCCAATTTTGTGGCATTGATTGTACCTTTCCCAAGTGGAGAGGGTCCAATCGGGTAAGGAATTTGTCACAAAGAGAAACAAAATGGATATTTCTTCTCAAAAGCTTGCACCCGAGAGGGTTAAACATTGAGTTTGACCTGAACTGCTTTATCAATAACTTCTAATTAGTAATATTCATTACATGAAATAAGATAATTCGGGCTAGCGTTGGTTGACAGAGATGTGATTAATGTTCGACTCCTAATGGGAGATATGTGCACTGTTGTCTGACTTCAAAATGATCCGCATATTATAGTGTTGTGTTTTTGATTTTATTATGTTAGTTAATTTTATGTATATGTAAATATATATGGTTTTAATTCATATGGTGAAAGATGTACTCCAACCTATTAAATAATCAGTCCAAAGAATAATGGTTTTAATAAATCTATATGTTTTAATATATCTGTATGTTTCCCTGCTTGGTGCAGGGTGACACTAACACAGATTTTTTATGTATTTGATTATAGTGTTTTATTTACATATTAAATGTCAAAGTTTGATATTTACTGCACCTATTATGCTCCAGGTAATATAGAGCCCCAATGACTAATATGGACGGAGTCATATCCGATGATTTGCGGTCATGGGGACACGGATAACCTGCGGGCGGAGTGGGGGTTAAATTGTCTAATTATCTTTGTAGACTATATAAGAGAAGCTGTAAAGCCATCCAGCCAATCCCAATGATAAAGTCCTATTGACGAAACATGTCTGGGCGTGGTCAGCACGGCAATCACCTGTGACTCCTGACTTACCATGCCACCGGCTGTTGCAGTTTGAGAGAGAGCGAGTGATCGGAGAGGAGGGTGAGACCATACGAACAGCTTATTTGGGTCCGCCGTGACCGTAATTCACCGCATAATCTCTTGAGGCTGCTACTTGATACACTTGTTCCCGTGTGTTGTGTCTGATATGCTGTTTTATTATTTGAAGTGATGTAAGTGCAATGGTTGAAGGGCTTTGTTGGTTTGAAATAAATTAGCTTTGATATACTTCATTATTAGAGGCACTTTTTTCATTTTCATGTGGAACGTATGATTGAGTGAACACCATTGGAACGAGCTTATCAACCCTGGTGGGTTCACTTTTGCTGTTTTGCCGAAACACGAGAGTGTAAGGCATATATTTTTGGTGAGTTTATTTCTTATGGAAGAGGAATCACAAAAGGTGCGGGGAAAGTCACAGTTTTAAAGAAGATTTACTCATTCACTTGGATTTTTTTTTCACGTGGACTAGAACTGTTTTCTTTCTCTTTTTTTTCTATTTATTATTAATATTTTTTATGTAATTTTCCTATATGGAATATTCACTTTATTACACATGGACACTTTGAAAATTATTTGTCGCTGTTATTAGTGTTTGTTTACACTTTTTTTGTGTTTGCATGATATTTGATATTTGTATCACTTATTATCATACATTTTGCTTGTAGTTGAGTTTATATTTAGTATAAACATAGCGCCACTATTTAATTATATTTAAATATCACCAATACACACCTTTTTACTTTCAAGTGGCAGCTTCAGGGTTATTGAATCCTAGTGCGCAGTGGTGGTTTGAGAAAAAGAACTTGAGAATTGGGAGGGCGCAAAGGAAAAAGTTTTTTTCTTCTTACCTGCTGGTAAATATACACACCTCATTGGAGTAATTTGTGATCTTGTCCGTCTGCTGTTGTCATCCAACCATCCCGGAGCTGCAATACATGCCTGAGATGTATATCCCATATGGGAAGGTATCTGTGACCCTCTATAACCAAAGGGTCCACTTTGGGAGGTGAGCGGCCATTCTTATCTGGTGGAGGTCTCTCACTGTGTTCACATCGTCATCTGCATGTTTCCGATTCTATAAATCACTCTAGAAGATCACTGGGATTGTCTTTTGATTTATGGACTTGTTCAGCGCTGCACTGCCTTTTTATATAAGTGAGCGGATCGGATGGTGGAGTGTGTCGGAGAAATGAGTGACAAAAATGTCCCATGACAGAGGCATGAATCGGTGCACCGCAGGCGCGACTGACAACAACCGGCTCTGGAGCATGTACTGAAATGACGCCAACAACAAGTGGGGCACGCTTAAGACGAGCCTGCACACGAGAATGCAAGTGGATTCGAATCAGATGCGTGATAGTGAAACGAGTGACAGAAACTTCCCATGACAGAGACACAAATCGGTGCGGCGCTGTGCGACTAACAAGTGAACTCTGGAGCATGTACGGAAATGGGGCCAACGACTGGGGCACGCTTGAGACAAAGTTGCACCTAAGGATGCGCGTGGATTCAAATCAGATGTGTTACAGTGGGACGAGTGACAAAAATGTCCCATGACAGAGGCATGAATCGGTACGCCACAGGTGCGACTGACGACGACCAGACTCTGGAGCATGTTCTGAGATGAGGCCAGCAATTGGGGCACGCTTGGCGAACCTGCACATGAAAATGCGCGTGGATTAAAATCAGATGCGTGGCAGTGAAATGAGTGACAGAAATTGTCCATGACAGAGGCATGAATCGGTGCACCGCAGGTGCGACTGACAACGACCGGGCTCTGGATCATGTTCTGAAATGAGGCCAGCAATTGGGGCACGCTTGGCAAACCTGCACATGAAAATGCGCATGGATTCAAATCAGATGCGTGGCGGTGACACGAGTGACAGAAATTTTCCATGACAGAGGCATGAATCGGTGCAGCGGTGCGCGACTAACCGCAAGCAAACTCTGGAGCATGTACTGAAATGAGGCCAACAACTGGGGCACGCTTGGGACAAATCTGCACATAACAATGCGCATAGATTCAACTCAGATGTGTGATGGTGACATGAATGATGGAATTCTCCCATGATCTAGGCACGAGTCGGTGCGCCGCATGTGCGGCTGACAACGAGCGGACTCTGGAGCATGTACTGAAATGAGGCCAGCAACTGGGGCCCGCCGGGATTCGTATCAGAGTGGATTCGTATCAGAGTGATGCAGAGGAAATCACTATTGATGCGGGACGAATCAGTAGCTATGTGCAGGGTTTCATAAGGAGAGAGAAGGGTGTGCGAGATGTGACAAATAAAATTACTATCAGTGGAATGAGATGACAAAACTAGCAGGGACGAACCGGTGAGTCGATGATGCGACTAGATTCAACCGGAGGGTAATACTAAGTGAGATAACTGTAATGATAGACAGTGCTTTCTAAGTGACATGGGCCTACTACTTGGCGTGAAACGACAAGGTACGAGAAGAAAAGAAAAAAAAAAAAAAAGCACAAAACTAAACTGATAAAAACAGCTCTGCGTTTGTGTTCACGATTTGCACGACAAGACGGTGGTCTTGCACAAGGCTGAAATAAGGCTGCATATGGGGACTTGACTAATGACTCGCAAGTTCCACAGTGGGGTTTTGATGACATGGTTTATCTGGCAAACAGTGTGTGAAGCAAAGAAACTGTACGAATCCTACCTGCGACAGTTTGAAAACTTGATCTACGAAAGGCATGGTGGGTGTCCAAGACATCCAAAGAGTGTGGTGTTACGCCGTGCATGACGCACAAAAAATTACTTTGGTTTGGTAACCGAGTGAGAGAAAAACGTGTACAAACTATACGTAAGTTCCGCTGTGGGAACTAAAACACACGGCATGAGGGCAAACAACAAATGGCAACGGTGGAAAGTATGCAATGTATGTGACCCGAATTAGTTCGTAAATATACGAAAGGAATCCGATACGAATCGGTAGTGAGGAGTATTGAATTAATGTAATACGAATTGGTTGTATAGTGTATGCCGCCCCTTACTCTAAAACTGAAGAGCAAACAATCACCCCTCCCCCCAGGCTAACCCAGTGCAGAGAAGGCACCAGGTGGGACTAATTAGATTCTCCCTTTCTTTTCTTTTTTTTTTTTTTTCAAATGGAAGAGACGGCAACCTTATGGACAATAAATCTTTATGTCCAGTGAAACCTATGGCCAGTGATATCGGACAAGGACCGACAGCGGCTCGGAGGTTTTGATTTATAAATGAATCGTATGTTTGGGACAGACAACAACTCAAAAGCAGACTTTTAAGAAAGGAATGCAGGACAGGAAGCATTACTAATTGCAAGATTGCACATGACGTGAAAAGATTCTAAAAGTACCTGCGATAGTGAGCGGGAACCGCCGACGAAGACCACGAACGAAGAAGCCGAAATGCCCTGCGATCGAAACGCCAGGACTCACAAACATGAGGTGAGCTGGTAAGAATCGGCCCCAGTGACGTGTAGTATCCCTCACAGGAAACTGCCGAAGACTGCAGGTTAGTGGGCTGGTTAAATAGCCCCCCGGGCTCCTCCCATAAATTCAGGCCAACATACTGGCCTTCTTACATATTCTTTCCTTTGGTATTTACAATATGTACATTGTACTCCTAGCTATAAGTCCCTATAGCTACAAACAATTACACATATACATAGGACCAGAGCATCTCCCCCTCAGGAGAAATCCTCTGTCTGCAGGATCTATTGCTCCAGATGTAGATAGATAGATAGCCGTCCCATCCTGAAGAGTCCTACAAAACAGACAAACATCCTATCCTACCCTACCACTACCTGTACACTTTACAGAGTTTCTGACAGTTTATCGTTCAAAAACTCATCATAGTAAATACAGACCATTTACTTACTAGAACAATTTACATACATTGGGAAATTTGAGGTATCAGTGTACCGAAATATTCAACACTCAACCCATAAAGCTCTTTAGTAATACATTGTAGGAAATAACAGTGCAACCATCGCACCACCACCACCTCACAATCAAATATTTTGTAAGCATTTCCTTGATTCATTTAAACTTTTTTGTTCAAAAATATGGCTACTTTTTATACACAGAGCTGATTATTTTGCCTTCTGTATCACTTTTATATATGTAGCGATACCCCCAACTAAAAAAACAAATGGAGATCAGGTGCCACACAGGCTCCACAGTGGAGTGGAAGGCTCTTTGGAACTGCGCAAGGCCCAGGCTTCAGGCCTTGCACCAGCAGCAAGTCCGCACAGGGGATCCTCTTGCTAGAAGGGCGGTGTCCCAAAGAGGCCGAGCTTAGCCTCCCCTTCACCTTTATAGCCCACCCCATGAGTCTCTGCGGGTGCTGAATGGGGTTCTGGGTATCGTAGTCCTGAGGCCTTAAAGGAGACCCCTGCTACATATATATTTGAAAATTTCAATACGTTCCTTTGTCTGAGTCTTGGTATTGATAGTTTTCATTCTGTATATGATGTGCACAAGAATGCCCATATTCTAAAATGGAAACAAAGATAAAAGGTCTGCAGTCACCAGTGATGCACCTCCATCCCTATATACATATACAGAAAAAGAGTCACCCTTGGGATTTTGAATGAGGTGGTCACAGTTTGCCACTGAGTAACAAAAGTAGTAGCAGTATAAATGTTTATTAAAATTGATGTACATACATGAATAATATAGCATATTAGCTCAGCCAATGGATTTGCACATGATAAAGGGAATAATTAAAATTGATACAAACGTTATACAATGCAGTATATACAAATGCACGCATCAGAAAACCCGACGTACGTTTCGCAAGATAATTGCTCGCTCATCAGGGGTGGATGCGGATGGGATGTATCTAAATAGACAAAAAGATGTGTCACAGTGGTAAATGTAAGAACAATGGTAGAATGGGCCAGAGCAAAACGGCCCAATACTTACAAATGAACTAAACCAGAGTCTCCATCGCTGAACCCCCAAGTGGACGGCAGCAGCCAGAGTATGGCACGGGAGCTGAGGGAGAAGGCAGACACGGATACCAGGGGGGACGCCAGGCGGCAGACATGGCATGGGTGAAGGTGAATGGTCCTATATGTCTCAGTATGTGACTTGATAGATATCAGCTGTAAACATAGATGTATATGTCTCAATGATTTGCCAAAATTAGTAAGATAAACGTCAAGTTATATAGTATAATAATATTTTTGTATGAGAGCATGTATGCTCTAACATAAGTATTTCATAGATTTATGTCCAATCAAAGGCGAAACACCCGAAAAAGTTGGCACCACATCCGAGAAAAATATTTTATTCAAGAAATAGGGGAGGGGAGGGGAAGAAAAGGGATTTTAACGGTGCAAACAGTGGAGTAATGATGACAAGGAGATTGTTATTCATAAAAAAATATACAATTTATTTAGAATATTCATAAAAAATGATCCTGGATAGTCAATATAAAGGCACAATGGAAATACCAAGGTGGCTAAAATACAATTACAGGGTGGTCACAGTGTACAGGTCATTTGCAAGCCGAGAACGGAGAGTTATCGCATCAACTCGACATGTTTCGCTTATGTAGTTTCTTCAAGGGTAGTGCAAAAACGCTCAATGCTAACATTAACAACTGTATGAACAGAAAAAGCAAAAACAGAAAAATATTACATTTTGATTTATTAACATTTCTATAATTTTGTTATATGAATGAATGAATGAATGAATGTTATATCACAGCATTGATATCAGAACATTTGAAAATAGGTCAAACACCATGCCTTGATCCAAAAATTGAACTCACCCCACTGTGAATTTCAGGCAGATAGAACCACCGACATGAATTAGACATGTGCACTGCCCAAAAATTTGTTAGTTTTCGTTTCATTCGTTTTTTGTTTGTTTTTTTCGTTTTTCGGATCATTCGTTATGATCACAATTCGTAAATTCGTACATTCGTAAATTTATACATTCGTAATTTGTACATGGGCTAGCACAAAGGTATTTTGAATAAAAAAGACCACACAAAAAATATAATCCAACACATACAGTATTTATTTTACTTGGATATTTATATGGCCACGGTGTTATCCATAGGGGGTTAACATAAATCCTTTAAATAAAAATTAAATAAGCCATCATGGCCAAATTATAGTATCAAAAATTTAACTGGTGTCCATCCAGTCCAAGCTGGACGACTACTCCCCCGTTTGGACAACAACATGACTTCTAAAAATAGGGAGGGAGGGCGGGCGCCGCTGCCTGGTCCGGAACGGTCTGAGGTAAACTGCTCCCCGCTCTTCTGATAGCTTCACCCGTGTGGGCTAGTCAGAGCTGAACTGGCCAATCAGCTGCTCGCCCCTGTCCACCAATCCCATGGCTGTTGCTGCCCAGGGATTTTGCCTCAAGCTCAAACAACCTGTGGGTATAAAACAAAGCAGGAGAACTGCAATCCTTTCCCCTTTGAGCTAACCCATGGTGGTCCAGCTTAATGCTGTGACCTTTCATGGGCTAGCACAAAGGTATTTTGAATAAAAAAGACCACACAAAAAATATAATCCAACACATATTTATTTTACTTGGATATTTATATGGCCACGGTGTTATCCATAGGGGGTTAACATAAATCCTTTAAATAAAAATTAAATAAGCCATCATGGCCAAATTATATTATCAAAAATTTAACTGGTGTCCATCCAGTCCAAGCTGGATGACTACTCCCCACCGGCCGGAGCCAGTAACATAGGTACTGGCTGCGGCCCCCCCACCACCGTGGCTGATACAATCAAATCTTGCAGACCCATATTGAAAATGTCCAGGCCTATAAAAGATAAGTGGACCATATCCTTCCTGAACAAACCTGGGACAAAACCTTCCAATTCCGAATGGCGAAAGGAAAGACCGCCAGATGAAATTAGAAAACTATGAATTGTTCTATTAAGTCTCCTCCGTATCCTATCCAAATAAAACAGGCCACCCTGAGGAGACCACAAAAGCCTCGGGATCATTTCCGAAATTGTCAAGGTCGTGGATGGGAACATAAGTTTTATGAAACAAAGATCCCTCTTCATTTCACATAATAAATCCCATGTACCCATCTTCCCGATATCATTCCCTCCCGCATGAATGACCAAAATTTGGGGGGGAGGCCAAATGCTGGCCAAATAGGATAATTGCTCCTTAAGATTCATCCAATGCAAACCCCTGACACCTGACCAAAAAACCTTAAAAGACTTAGAGTCCAGACCTAAATTGGAGGAGTAAGTTCTGGATTCAGCATGTTTGGCCGCCCAAAACACGTAGGAGTGGCCCACTATCCAAACAATTGTCTTGAGGTGATCTGAAAAGAAAAATTACAAAATTAGAAGCTCAGGACGAACATACAACTTATATCTGTTACTACCCCAATGGCCTATACGTTTTAATTTTTCTTCTGAAAGACCCAATGAATCAGCTGTAGTGGCCGCCCCAATCCGAAATGAATGGGAAGAAAAGCGGAAACCAGAGAGGTTGAGGCGTTTTAAACAGGCAGCCAAAACAGCTGAGAATTGGAACCTAGTCAACGACGATAAGTCCTCGTGAACAAAAAAGGAATCAAAAGAAACAGGTCTAACTGACATATACATAGAAACTTGACGGACAGGACATATAGCCTCATTCGATGAGCTGGCTAAAGAGAACCATTGACCTTTACCAACCGGGGAAGATTTGGACCTACAAATGAAAAAATGAAGGAAACCTCCTTCTATTACAACATGAGAAAACCTAAGAAAAGATAAACAACGTTTATTTGCAGCCGTAAATTCACCAATCCTAAGGGCTCCAAAGAAAGCTACTGAGAATGCCGCTCTAAAAAGTAAGGACTCAAAATCAGATGAACAAACCTCCTGAAGAATTCTACGGAGATCCGCCAACAAGGAAACTGAAATTGGACGCCTATTGTCCTGAGAAAACCTAGAGTTCCTGAATCCCTTAAGGACTTGAGTAACTTGAAAGAATGAGGTAAGAGCAGGCAGACCTGCAAATTTTAGAAAGAATGAGACCCCGGCTAAAATTTTGCTAATAGAAGCAGGGCTAAGGTTTGACTGGATAAGGAAAGATAAGAACGCTAAAGCTACATAAGAGGTGACGTTCAAAGGATCCAAACTCAAAACTTGACAGAAAGAACACCATCTAGACCATGAAAGCTTATAATCCAACCACGTCTTTTTTGACACTGAATTCCTGAGGTTACAGAGTATCAGTCCCAGATTAAGCCCCAGAGGAAATCTGGGCAAGGTGTCCCGAAACTTCTTGAACTGTGAACGAGACAAAGCATCAGCAATGTTATTATGTATACCCGGTATGTGTTCTGTTTTCAGCCAAATGTTAAAACGCATACAATGTAAAACCAGAAAACGCAATAATTTAATCACAGGTTCCGACTTAGAAGATAAAGTGTTGACAGCAAAAAGTACACCCTTGTTGTCAGTGTGCAGCAGGATCCTACGATTCATAAAGTCCTCCTTCCAAATTACAACTGAAACTAGGACCGGGAATAGTTCCAAAAGGACCAAGTTCTGCAGGATGTCCTTCTGAAGCCATTCCTTGTGCCATTTACCAGCACACCAGTGGCCCTTCAAAAAGGCCCCGAAGCCTACGGACCCAGATGCATCAGTAAAGAATTCCAACTGGGTGCTGTCAGCAAACTCCTGTTGCCATATCGTGGAACCATTAAAATGACCCAAAAAGGAATCCCAAATTTTTAGGTCCTCCCTGATCCCCTTGGAGATACGAATGTGAGCGAATGGGTTTTTTATACCCCCGATAGCAAGGGAAAATCTGCGTGAAAAAACCCTAGCCATAGGAATAATTCTAGCTGCAAAAGCAAAAAGTCCCAAAAGAGATTGGGCTTCTTTCAGCAGAACCTTTTTCTTGGATAGAAAAACTGAGATCAAAGATCTCATCTTCTGGAGTTTTTGCTCCGGCAACCTGAATTCCATGTGTTCAGAATCAATCATAATGCCCAAAAATTCGAGGGAGGTAGAGGGAAAAAACTTTTTTTCGGATGCCAGAGGCACACCGAAGTGCTTGCAAACATCAACGAATGCCTGCAAAGTTTCCAGGCATTCCGCTGACTCAGCCGGACCGATAAATAAAAAATCATCCAAATAATGAAGAATTGCCCCATGGGGTGATAGTTCGGACAAAACCCAATGTAAAAAAGTGGAGAATGCTTCAAAATAAAAGCAAGATAATGAAAACCCCATGGGCATACATTTGTCAAAATAGAATTGACCCATAAATTGAAAACCCAAGGAGTTGAAACCTTGTGGGTGGACTGGGAGTAAGCGAAAAGCTGATTTAATGTCAGCTTTGGCTAACAAAGAACCTTGGCCGGACCGCCTTAACAAGACTAACGCCTCATCAAAAGACGAGTAGCACACCGGGGCTAAAACATCGGAGACCTCATCATTCAATGAAAATTTTGGAGGATAAGAAAGATGGTGTATCATCCTATAACAGCCCGGCTCCTTTTTAGGAACTATTCCCAATGGTGAAAGGCGAAAATCCCGAAATGGCGGAACGGAAAAGGGGCCAGCAATCCTACCATCTGATAGTTCCTTAGATATTTTTTCCTGGACCACCTCCGCGTGTTTATAAGCGGATATCAAATTCTGTACCCGGGTACAACCCGAGCCTTTAAAAGAAGGGACCAAAAAAACCTTCTTGGAATCCATCAATTAACAGAGCCGCCATCCTGCGATCTGGATAGCGCTCTAGCCATGGGCGCATTTTTGACAGATTCACTGGAGTCTGAGCTTTTACCAGGAGTGTCCCTGAGCAATGACTGGAAAGAGGTTGCATTTGATTTGCGAAAGCACCTACTAGCCGCGTGCGCCCCATTACAGTGGGAGCATTCATGTCTATATCTACAATTTGTCAGGAATTTGCACTGACCTTCATTGAAGGCAAAGCAGAAACCTCTGCGAAATGCATTTTGAGTGCTGGGTTGCAGTCTAGGGGTGAACTGCGGCTTAGTTGGTAACATTAGATTCAACCACAAACCCACGTCCTTAGAACCCCAGTGTAATGAGGAATGGACTGCCAATTTTTTACGAAAATTCTCGTCGTATGTGAACCAAGCAGAACCTCCAAAGTGGCAAAATGCTTCAGCAACTATGTCCAAGTGTTGAAACAAACCTGAGCATTTACCAGGGAAGCGTTCCCCCATAACTGCTGCATAGATGCAAAAGGCTTGCAACCAGTTCTGGAAGGTTCTAGGGATAGCTCTTCTCCTATCTTCCTCCGACCTATCACCAGCCTGCCTATCAGATTTGAATAAGAATTCTTTGGATGCCGGTAACAATGATAGTATATCAAGGAATTCTCCCCTCCAAATCTTGTCTTTAACTGATTTGGGTAAATGAAAACCCATTGGTGATATCTCACATGGGAGGGGCTCTTTAAAAGAAGATTCACTCACCATGCCCGCAGAGGGTCTAAGGAGCTGTGAGGGGTTAATAGACAATTGAGGGGTAACAACCCTAGAGCGGGTAGACATTTGTTCTTGATCCTGAACGATAGGAACATTAACATCTTGCCAAATGTCACCAACATCATTCATAAAATGCTTATTAGCCATGCTTTTATTAGCTTCATTAGAAGTGTTAAAACACATAATTTCAGCACCAGCCTTCTGTGCCCTCTGACATTCATCCAATGCATTACACCGCAGCTGAATGCCTTGCTCAGCACCAATAACTTGTGCCCCTAAAATTTCACTGGAATTTACAGTGTGTTTTGCATCAGCCACCTGTGCCCCTTGCAAACTTGCAATATTATCTTCATCATTAACATGTGCCCCTTTAAACTGTAGTAAAACATTAGGCAAAGAATCAATTAACACTGAAAATTTAGAACTGGGAGAAATGACAGACATCTCACCATCATGGACCACCTCTTTGTGCTCACTCGCCTCCTCAGGTATAGGGTGAGTAGCGCTGCACTCCCGCGGACAAGAAGCACTCTGTGACAGGATATTGACTGCTCTCTCCTGACCTGTCAGCTGAGGAGAAGCCGCTGTCCTCTGACGCTTCTTCTTCCTAGCAGGCTGCTGTCTTGTTCCACCCCCGCCCGCAGACGAGCCTTCTTCTGTTTCAGGGGGAATATGGACAGGTGGAGCTGGACCGCTCTCCTCCTCCAGGCACCGCACTAACCATTCCTCACCGCCTCTGCTCTCCGCCCTCTCCAACAGCTGACACAAGAGGGCCTCACGGCTGCTGGGAGAACGGCGCTTCATAGTGCAGGAGCTCTGCGCCGCTGCCTGGTCCGGAACGGTCTGAGGTAAACTGCTCCCCGCTCTTCTGATATCTTCACCCGCGCGGGCTAATCAGAGCTGAACTGGCCAATCAGCTGCTCGCCCCTGTCCACCAATCCCATGGCTGTTGCTGCCCAGGGATTTTGCCTCAAGCTCAAACAACCTGTGGGGATAAAACAAAGCAGGAGAACTGCAATCCTTTCCCCTTTGAGCTAACCCATGGTGGTCCAGCTTAATGCTGTGACCTTTCATTCGTAAATATATACATTCGTAAATTCATACATTCGTAAATTTGTAAATTCGTACATTCGGAAATTTGGAAATTCGGAAATTCGAAATTTCAAAATCCGAAAATTCGAAAATCTGAAAAAATAACTATTAAATTATAGGTATTGTAATTTCCTTTCAAATTTGTCTGTTAGCGAACGTAACGAATACAAATTTATCCAAAGTTACGCATAACCTGAAATAACAAATGGCACATCTAAACAAATGGAACGGAACAAATTAATAATAAATAATAATAATAATGATAAAACGTTTTTATAATTATTATTGTTATTTATTATTATTATTAATTCATTCCGTTCCATTCGTTTAGATACGGCATTCATTATTTCGGAAAACAATTCGTAACTTCGTTAAGTTCACTAACAGCCAAATTTGAAAGGAAATTCCAATACCTATAATTTAATAGTTAGTAATAGTTAAGTTATTATTAGTTAATTATTATTTCAAATTTACGAATTTACAAATTTACGAATTTACAAATTTACAAATGTACGAATTTAAGCATTTACGAACGCACGAATTTACAAATGTGTGAATGTACAAATTTACGAATTAACGAATTTGTCGAAATTTGTTAAAAAAGGAATTCGGAACAAAACGAATTGCACATGTCTAGACATGATCCCTGGATCAGGCACGGGTCCCCCAAGGGGGTTGAAGACTGTCCCTAATGGTCACAGAGGACAAAATATGGGACTGCTGAGTGGTAGACAAGGAGAAAAGGAGAAAGAATAAATAGGATGGTATGGAATAAAGAAAAATGTCATTATACTAAATAGAGAACACCAATATTGTGTTTCTTCCAAACAACTCAACGTTGCTTTCATCTGTCCACAGAATATTTTGCCAGTACGGCTGTGGAACACCCAGGTGCTCTTGTGCAAACTGTAAACGTGCAGCAATGTTTTTTTTGGACAGCAGTGGCTTCCTCTGTGGTATCCTCCCATGAAATCCATTCTTGCTTAGTGTTTTACGTATCGTAGATTCGCTGACAGGGATGTTAGCATATGCCAGAGACTTTTGTAAGTCTTTAGCTGACACTCTAGGATTCTTCTTCACCTAATTAAACAGTCTGCGCTGTGCTCTTGCAGTCATCTTTACAGGACGCCCACTCCTAGGGAGAGTAGCAGCAGTGCTGAACTTTCTCCATTTATAGACAATTTGTCTTACCGTGGACTGATGAACAGCAAGGCTTTTGGAGATACTTTTATAACCCTTTTCAGCTTTGTGCAAGTCAACAATTCTTAATCGTAGGTCTTCTGAGAGCTCTTTTGTGCGAGGCAACATTCACATCAGGCAATGCTTCTTGTGAAAAGCAAACCCTGAACTGGTGTGTGTTTTTTATAGGGCAGGGCAGCTGTAACCAACACCTCCAATCTCATCTCATTGATTGGATTCCAGTTGGCTGACACCTCACTCCAATTAGCTCTTGGAGATCTCATTAGTCTAGGGGTTCACATACTTTTTCAACCTGCCTTTGTGTCCTTTGCTGTCTCCTCTGGCGGTTGGCGGTTTGTGTCTGGCTTGGGAGCTGCAATATGCTAAGGGAGATTTCTGTCTCCTGCTGTCCCCCCCCCTCGTCCATTGGATTTTGTGGGGGGGCTATGCTCCTACACCCATTGGGAGACATCCGCGGTTGCGCTGTCACCCAGTGGCAGTGCAGTTTGTCATCTTGGATGGATGGGAGTCCACTGCGCATGCGTACTCCCATTGGCAGCTGACGCCCTGGCCTCGGCACACCAATCCATTCTCGCATGGCGTTGGGGGCGGGGCAGACCGGACCCCTTCGGGGATATAAGTCAGGGGTGAGACATGGCTGAGATCACTTCCTTCACTCACCAAAACTATGCACACCACAGAGATTTCCACTGCTGTTCAGCTGCTAATACATCAAGGTAAATACACTTTCCCCACCCCAGCACTCATCTGCATTCCCTGCACTTTTTTGTTTCATTTAAAACGGCTTTTTACACAACTTGTTTCCTTTTTTAACACTATAGGGGTTGATTTCCCAGACAAACACATTTTTTCAAGATTTACTTTCTTATCCATGGTCTCTATGTCTGCTCCATTATTGGATCAGGTCAGTCCACATATGCTTTTATACAAATAATTGTACAACTTTTGTCTACTTTGCTTAATTAGTAAGGCTTGATATACATATGTAGCGGGGTATCAATTTCACCCACAGACTACAGTTCCCAGCACGCTTTGAGGCACCCAGGGTGCATTTCCCCGCGCAAGGACTGCTGGGGTGGACTTTAAAAGGGAGAGGCGGGCCCCAGTTCTTTCTCTTTGGACACCGCCCTCCCAGCAAGAGGATCCCTGTGCTGACTTGCTGTGCGTGCAAGGCCTGAAGCCTGGGCCTTGTACTTTCTTCCAGAGAGCCCTCCGCTCCACCGAGGAGCCTGTGGAGCGTCCGATCCTGCTGTGAAGTGCCATCATCAGGAGGACCGAGGACCTGGGCATCGTGGGCACTGTGAAGTGACTCACAGTAGCGGAGGTACCGGACAGGAATCGGTCCGGTCGAGTGAGAGAGCACCAGATCGGAACCGCATCTTGTTACCTTTGTTGCCTATTGACTCTATTCAGGCCCATCAGTGATTACAGTTACATTCTGGGGAGACTGTCTGCTGAACTGAGTTTACAAGTCTCTCCAGCTTTACAAAGTTAGCGGTCATCGCTACCCCATTGGATTACAGTTTTATTCTTTATGTGCACCACCGTGTTTTGCTAGCGAAGATTTCTTCAACAAACTATACCCCAAGTTATAGTCAGGCCTGACTGGGTAGTATAGGACATTGCTGGGCGCCATATTTGCTCACGAGGGAGGATAGCTGCAGCTGGGTTTATTAAACTGTCATTGCATTGCTGAATGTTATATCTTTTTATGAGTATACTTATATTGCAGGGATCTGCATGAGACACTGTATACTGTTTACCCTTATTACTTTTACCAATAGTAAAGAACTTATAGTTAAGTATATTGGTTGTCAGTGTTAATTACTGTGCTGTGTTATAAAGGGGTTTGTGCCATACAATTAGAGAGTGCAATTATATCATCCCTTTTTCCTAACTGTGCCACGAGAGGTTGGAGCTTATTGCCGGGGGTTGACAGCGGTGTACTACAAGGCCCAAAAAAACAAACAGGCAGCCCTCTTAACTGGGGGAATCCTATATGTGGGGGCTCATCCGGGATCCTTGTATATTGCACGCTGCAATCAAGCCAGTCAGAAGTACCAGCATGGACCCGCAGGCAGTGACACAATGGTGCGCAGAGGAGGCTGTGGATCCAGTCCGGGCGGTAGCTATTGAACTCCCGGGAGGGATCCAGCAAAAAGAAGAGGTAAAGCAGCTAATAATGTCAATATCCCCAAGATGGAAAGCATGGGCGGTGGATGTAAAGTCAGATACCTCGGGGGCATATGCACTAGTAGAATGGACAAGAGGAATCCCAGAAGAGTTCAAAGGACAGAGTGTAAAGGACATAGATGACAGAACGTATCGCTTAGTGCATACTGGGGCTGTGAAGAGAGAGTCTCCACGAACCTCCCCACCATTATCTCCGTCACTCTTCTCCAAAATGGGAGGCAGTAGCGACACGAGAGCTCCGGAATCACCCCTGACCGCCATAGGGCCGGAACTGCTGACTGCTTTGGGAGACTTTGTTACCAAGTGACAGAAAACCAGCACGGAAGCCGGGTACCGGAAACTCCGGGTGTTTTCAGGAACACAACCTGTGCCACCCGGGGAGGAAGACTTCGACACCTGGATTGAGCAGGCGATGCAGGCAGTAGAAGGTTGGGAAGTTCCAGAAGCGCAGAAGAAGCAGCGCATCAATGAAAGCTTGAAGGGTAGTGCTCCCTTTTTCCTAACTGTGCCACGAGAGGTTGGAGCCTATTGCCGGGGGTTGAAAGCGGTGCACTACAAGGCCCAAAAAAACAAACAGGCAGCCCTCTTAACTGGGGGTATCGCTATACATAGTTATGTTAGAGCATACATGCTCTCGTACAAAAATATTATTATACTATATAACTCGATGGATGTTTATCTTACTAAATTTGGCAAATTATTGAGCCATATACATCTATGTTTACAGCTGATATCTATTAAGTCACATACTGAGACAATTAGGACCATTCACCTTCACCCATGCCATGTCTGCCGCCTGGCGTCCCCCCTGGGGGTATCCGTGTCTGCTTTCTCCCCCTCAGCTCCCGTGCCATACTCTGGCTGCTGCCGTCCACTTGGGGGTTCAGCGATGGAGACTCTGGTTTAGTTCATTGGTAAGTATTGGGCCGTTTTGCTCTGACCCATGCTGCTATTGTTCTTACATTTACCACTGTGACACATCTTTTTGTCTATTTAGATACATCCCATCCGCATCCACCCCTGATGAGCGAGCAATGATCTTGCGAAACGCGCGTCGGGTTTTCTGATGCGTGCATTTGTATATACTGCATTGTATAACGTTTGTATCAATTTTAATTATTCCCTTTATCATGTGCAAATCCATTGGCTGAGCTAATGTGCTATATTATGTACATCAATTTTAATAAACATTTATACTGCTACTACTTTTGTTACTCAGTGGCAAACTGTGACCACCTCATTCAAAGTCCCAAGGGCGACTCTTTTTCTGTATATTCTAAAATGGGAAAGACTTTGTTCCTTTCCCCTTCTTCAGGTGTATATACTCATATACTGTATATGTACATTGTCACTGTGTGAATATTGCTCCCTCCATTATGAAAGTAAGAATGGTAAAACAGTATGGTGGATATAGGAGGAACTGTATTCAGGCACAAGGCTGTTCAGGTAACGCTTTTGCCTCTACTGGATGTCTAGGTGTCTTTTAACAAGCTTATAGACGTTTTTGAGGATGCCAGCAACTTCCAGAATAAGTTGGGTTACCATTGCCATCTCCAAGTACAGTTAAAATGTACACAGATCTCCAGTCTATGTTTGTAATAATATTTTAACAACCCAGTCCCACGCTAAGGGGGTGGTGATTCTTGAAAGAATGTCTGTTTAATAAGGAATTGGAAAAAGTCCTCAATTAGCCAATATTTGTAAAAATATTTTTAATGACCACTGTCTATCAGTAGCCAAACAACGAATGCCCAGTATGAAATCACTCAGTTCTATGACTAGTTTAAGAAAAGGCTACACCATCCCAGCAGAATGTGACAGTTTGTTTTCTGTCAGTACCACAAACTGAAGAGCAACTTCAAAGTCAACCAGCATCTGAACAGCTTTAGGGCACAAGAGGAATGGTGTACAAGGGTGTTTCATTATGGGATAAGATGGGACATGTCTCTGACCTAAAACACGCAGACTGAGTAATGTCTTTCTTATAAGAAAGCACAAGCAGCTACTTAGTTTGGAATCTGTACAACAAATATGTGACTTGGGATCTTATATTGAATCTATTAGGTATAGGATGTAATTTACTACTTCCAGAATTTCACTTAATGACTAGTCTATGAACATTGTGTGAATGTGTCATTTTTTTACTTGAATTATATTGTATCATTTTTTTTAACTATAATAAAGGAGAAGAAAAAAAAACTTTATATCAAGGCCCACACCAAGGAGCAACTACAAGATACAGGCTTAAGGGTGAGGTCTCGCCACACAATAAATCAAAGTCCTTTTCTCTCTTTTTTTTAAAACATTTTTATCTCTTATGCCGCGTACACACGGCCGTTTTTCTCATCGAGAAAAATTTCATTTTTCCCATTCGACGAGAAAAACGATAGTCTGTGGGCATTAAAAACGACGAGAAAAATTAGAACATGTTCTAATTTTTCTCGTCGTTTTTTTCGACATGTTTTCCGTGGCAGTGTTTCCCATAGGGAAACACTGCCGCGGAGCCCACAGACGGTCGTTTTTCTCGACAAGAGAAAAAACGACGTGAAAACGACGTGAAAAACGACCGTGTGTGGGGAACAAGCCGTTCCCTCATTTTTAATGACATTATTCACGGCAGTTTTTTAACCGCCGTGAATAATGATCGTGTGTACGCGGCATTACAGCTGAAAAAAGACATAAATGAATGCAGCTCTATAGTCATTAATCCATTAATAAATGTATTTTTAATTAAGCAGTGTAAGTACCGTATATACTTGTGTATAAGCCAACCCAAATATAAGCCGAGGCACCTGATTTTACCACAAAAAACTGGGAAAACGTATTGACTCGAGTATAAGCCTAGGGTATCCATATGCATGCCTCACTGTGCCTCACTGTGCCTCACTATGTCCATGTGCCTGCCTCACTGTGCCTCACTGTGCCCATGCCTCACTGTGCCTTACTGTGCCCATGCCTCACTGTGTCCATGCCTCACTGTGTCCACGTCTCACTGTGTCCACGTCTCACTGTGTCCACACCTCACTGTGTCCATGCCTCACTGTGCCCATGCCTTACTGTGCCCATGGGGTCCAGGGGACCTAGGGCCGGCCGGTACCGGGTCCCCAAAATCACCGGAGAAATTACCGTTTAACATGGGAGGCTATGGAAGGGGAGCCCGGCTTTGAAAAATCGGTGCTTCCCGGCCTTAGGTCCCCCGGACAACAAACTTTGCACACTTGTAGAGGAAGAGTGGGGCTATTTGTGTGCCGAGTTTGGGGACCAATCCAGGGGACCTACGGCTGGCCGGGATCAGGCGCACAAAACTGAAGATGGACACAGACTTGAGTATAAGCCGAGGGGGGCATTTTCAGCACAAAAAAATGTGCTGAAAAACTTGGCTTATACTCGAGTATATACGGTACTTCAATTTGGCCTGGCATGCGCCTCTTGTAGTCAACAGCTTAGACCAAAAGAAGGAGAAGCAGCGGAAGGAGCAAATTTGAAGTACTGCAGTACCTATGTGCTAACAAGTAACATGCTGGTAGGAGAAGGGTTCAGTCTTCTGCTTCTCATTTCTCTGCCCAGTATACTTTTCTGAAGTACTGAAAAAAATTAGGTGTAAAAGGATTAAAAGAAAAACTCTCATGCAGTTGTCATTTGTCAACAAATGTTGCTTCTAATTTAAAAAATCTGGTCATATCCAAAAGATAAGATAAAAGCATTTAACTAAAAATAGAATTTAATACAATAATGTTACTTGACGTAATTGTAGCCGTATTAGTGCAATTGTGACAGAGAAAATTAAGTACTGTCCGTGATACTTTTTTTATTTGCACTAACATAGAATTTTTCAGGACAAGCTTTCGGGGTATGTCCCCTTCTTCAAGGTCCAAGCAGTACTGATTCACAATTTTTTTAGCAGAATGTTAAAACAAAGCAAGAAAAAAATCTCAGAGGGAAAGGAAAAAAAACACATACAAATCAATGGTAATAAAGATAGCAGCAGAGTTAGTGAGATAAGACAGAGGGAGAGCTATAGACTTGAGGGGGGAGATGCTAGTCACAGAGGGGGTCATAAAACCTTAGTATAATGGGTAAGGAAACCAATGTCTAAATTTAGGCCATTCGTTTTTGTGTCAAAAAGAATTATCATTCTTAGTTCAAATGTTTTCCTTTCCTGGATAGTTCTGAAATTCCCTTTAAGAACTAAAACATTGAGGTCTTCTATAGTGTGGTCCGGTTGTGAGAAGTGATGTCCCACAGGTGTGCAGAAACTGTCTTCTTTATGTTCTTTGATGGTATGTCTGTGAAAATTCATCCTCGCTTGCAACTTCTGTCCTGTTTCACCAACATAAGATCCTTTGCCACACCTGTTGCATTGGATGAGGTACACAACATTACTGGAGGTACAGTTGTAAGATCCCATGATAGTGAAGGTCCCATTTGTGTGTGTGACACTTTTGGATGGATTGATCTGGTTGCACAGTTTGCAGCGTTTTTTATTGCAGGGTTTGCTTCCATTATTTGTGACTTCATAATCAGAGTGAAGTTTCCTGCTGATTAGTTTGTGTCTGAGGTTGGGTGGTTGTCTGAAAGCCAATAATGGGGGTTGTTGGAATATTTCTTTCAGAGTTTCATCCTCTGTTATACAATAATGTTAATATTTATTCATTATTAGTTACTTTAACCTCCTTAATGACCAGAGCACTTTTTACAAATTGGCACTGCGCTGCTTTAACTGGTAATTACGTGGTCATTGGAAAGGGAATTGGTCCATTTGATCCTTGCAGAATCGAAGAAAGCGTTCTTGCTAACTTTCAAATCTAGTTCCTCAACTTACATGCAAGAAAATAACTATAAAATAATAACTAAAAGGGTTAGATGCCCGGCGAGGTTACATAGAATTTCTCAGATTTACCCTGAGGAGTGCTGGCGCTGCGGAAGAGATGTAGGTACAATGATTCATATATGGTAGACTTGCCCCCGGATCAAAGCATTTTGGGAGTCTGTATTTCAAATTTGCTCCTCCGTCACTGGCATATCTTACCAGAAATCTCCAGAAATAGCTTTACTATCCATATACCCGGGCTCCATGCGAGAGGTTAAAAAAAGACTACTTCCCGACCTAATCTCTGCAGCGCGAATACTCATACCAAGACATTGGAGTACACAAGTTGCTCCCACTAATAAAGAGTGGGTAGCTGAACTGAATCAATTAAAGAGAATGGAGGAAATAAGTAAGTATACATGGATGCTACCATAAGTTTATGGATTTGTGGTCACCCTGGATTGAATTCTCAAGCTCAGACATGCTGAGATCCTACCTTTGAAAAGTTACTGCATATGGGTGGGGCGTGGACCTGGGTTGGTTGGTTAGCTTGGTGGTTGGGAGGGGGCTTCCCAGAGTTCTGTGCTGTTTGTTTGTGTATGTTTATTTTATTTATTTATTTATGTATTTATTTATTTATTTATTTTTATTTATTTTTCTCTTATGTTTTTTTTATTTATTTTTTGGGGGCAGGTATCTGCCCACGAGGAACACTCGATAGCACAAAGTAGTCATTATGGAAGAACAGGTAAAAATATACATTTATATTGATCTAATTTCTAGCTTTTTTAAATAGTTCTATACGACTGATATAAGCTCTGTTCTAATAATAATATAAGGATATATGGGAATATGCTGTCCCATGTGCTGTGAGTGGAACTTTTGCAAAATACCTAATAAAATGTAATTATTTAAAAAAAAATTGCGTGGTCATGCAATGCTGTGTCCTTTTTTACCCACAAATAGAGCTTTCTTTTGGTGGTATTTGATCACCTCTGGGATTTTGACTTTTTGTGATATATTTTTTTGAAAGAAATTATATTTTATACTTTTTGTTAGAAAAAAAATCCAATAAACTCAATTTTAGTCATACATTTAGGCCAAAATGTATTCAGCCACATATCTTAGGTAAAAAAATGTCAATTAGCGTATATTTATTGGTTTGCGCAAAAGTTATAGCATCTACAAACTATGGTACATATACTGGAATTTACGCAGCTTTTAGTTTATGACTGTTTATCACAAGTGACTGAAAAAATGACAAAAAATATATACATAAATATTTTATATTTTGCCACAAGTTTTGGAAAAAGTACACATTTTTTATTTATTTTTTCACAAAGTCGGCTGATTTCACTTCCTCACTACCTATCACAGTTTCGGAGGCCATGAAATGTCAAGATAGCACAAACCCCCCCCCCCAAATGACCCCATTTTGGAAAGTAGACACCCCAAGCTATTTGCTGAGAGGCATGAGAGGCATGTTTTTTTTGTTTTTTTTTAAATAACAAATATGTCATGCTTACCTCCACTGTGCAGTTCGTTTTGCACAGAGTGGCCCCCGATTGTCCTCTTCTGGGGTCCCACGGTGGCTCTCGCGGCTCCTCCCCGCATTAGATAACCTCCTCTGGGAAGCTCTCTCACGAGGGGGTTACCTTGCGGGCGAGCTCCCGTGTCATACACTCAGCATCCATAGACGCAGAGTGTATGACTCGGCCACGCCCCCGCCCACGGTGGCCGCGTCATTGGATTTGATGGACAGCAGAGGGAGCCAATGGCTGCGCTGCTATCAATTTATCCAATGAAGAGCCGAGAAGCTGTGGAGAAAGCGACGCTGGATCGTGCCCATGGAAATTCAGGGCTCAGGTAAGTAAAACGGGGGACCGGGGGGGCCAGACACTGCAAGGTGTTTTTTCACCTTAATGCATAGGATGCATTAAGGTGAAAAAACACCAAGGTTTACAACCCCTTTAAGTATTTTGCAGATCTCTCTTTTTGTCACAAAGTTTTTCCTTTTCTTTCTTTATTTTCCAAAACAAATAAGAGCCGAAAAATACTTACCATGCCTCTTAGCAAATACCGTGGGGAGGTACTTTCTGAAAAGGGGTTATTTGGGGGGTTTTGTGCTATCGTGCCATTTCATGGACTCCGAAACTGTGATAGGTATGTATCGTGAGAGCAAACCCTGTTGCTGTCAAAATAAATAAATCAGTGCTGCAGCTGAATGGTGTACCTGCAAAGCAAACAAAAGTTAACAATAAATCACAGTAACAGTATTGTAAAACAGTGGGACATACCTGCAAGGCAAACACAATAAAACACAGTAACAATAAAATATTGCATTATAGCATAAATCACAGTAACAGTACAGTAAAACAGTAGGACATACCTGACAGTGAGGACTCCCCGCTCTCATCTGTCATGCTCAGCATCCTGTAGGCCTCTTCACTAGTGTACCTTTCGTTTGACATTTTGGCCAATACATTTATAGGTAACTAGTGCGACTCACAGGTAAAAAAGCACCTGGTTGTCAGAGGACTGTTTGTACTGCTACAAAAAAATTAACTGATAGCGCTAGCAGGGATCAGGCCTGACTCTGCTAAATGCTGCGTTTTTGTGTGATGTGTTTTGGAAGTGACAGAGACCTTCTGATGCTACACATGGGTGGGCTGGGGGGAGGGGCTAAACGCAGGTGCTGGCAGGTGTCTGGGCTGATCCTGCTAACGCCACATTTTTGGGAAAACTATACTACTGGGGACGCTAGTATAGGTCTGATCAGATCAGAGATATTGATCCGTCCAGACACTATTCTAGTAAGGGAGGTGTATGGTGTGTGCGTGTGTGTTAGTGCTACTGGCAATAAAAGGGTTAAAATGTGACACTGTCTGGGATTGTCGCTAACTCACGCTAACACCTACAGTGAGGCAAAACAGTATTTGATCCCCTGCTGATTTTGTACATTTGCCCACTGACAAAGAAATGATCAGTCTATACCTTTATTGGTAGGTTTATTTGAACAGTGAGAGCCAATAAAAGAACAGATTAATCCAGAAAAACGCATTTCAAAAAAGTTATAAATTGATTTGCATTTTAATGAGTGAAATAAATATTTGACCCCTTCGCAAAACATGACTTAGTTCTTGGCGGCAAATCCCTTGTTGGCAATCACAGAGGTCAAACGTTTCTAGTAGTTGGCCACCAGGTTTGCACACATTTCAGAAGGGATTTTGTCCCACTCCTCTTTGCAGATCCCCTCATTAGGTCATTAAGGTTTCGAGGCTGACATTTGGTAACTTGAACCTTCAGCTCCCTCCACATATTTTCTGTGGGATTAAGGTTTGGAGACTGGCTAGACCACTCCAGGACTTTAATGTGCTTCTTCTTGAGACACTCCTTTGTTGCCTTGACCAGAGGTGGCTCTAGGCTTTGTGAGGCCTTAGGCAAAACTTGACATGGGGCCCCACTCGCACCAATAATGGTAAAAATAATTCAAGAAAAAGAGCCTCTCCCCACAACCCTGGCCGGTGGTTGTGGGGGTCTGCGGGCAAGGGGCTTATCGGAATCTGGAAGCCCCCTTTAACAAGGCGCCCCCCATATCCTGCTGTTTAATAACTAAGTGGAGGGGGCCACTGAGCACAGCAGCGTTAAGGTCCCCTGTCCCTCAAAACTGGGGTAATCCATTGGGTAAGTTAGGTGGCCGCGAGTCCCCTCTGTGTGCGAGACCTTAGGCGACCGCCTAATTTGCATAATTAAAGAGCCGCCTCTGGCCTTGACCATGTGTTTTGGGTTTTTGTAATGCTGGAATACCCATCCACGACCCATTTTCAATGCCCTGGCTGAGGGAAGGCGGTTCTCACCCAAGATTTGACAGTACATGGCCCCATCCATCGTCCCTTTGATGTGGTGAAGTTTTCCTGTCCCCTTAGCAGAAAAACCCCTCCATATCAGTGGCGGCTGGTGAAGTTTTAGAAAGGGGGGGCGCCAGACCCCACACATCCTTTTTTAACCCATTCCACTTCTCATGAGCCCCACCCCTTATAGAATCCACCCACTCCATCCCTTGTATTCCACCTGCTTCCACCCATAGTGTCTGGAGTATACAGATCAGCATCACAGGACAGAGTATACAGCCCCAGAATCGCAGACAGAGTATACAGCCCCAGAATCACAGGGCAGAGTATATAGCTCAGCATCACAGGACAGAGTAAATAGCTCAGCCTCACAGATCAGGGTATACAGCTCAGCCTCACAGATCAGGGTATATAGATCAGCATCACACGACAGAGTATACAGCTGAGCCTCACAGATCATGTTATAAAGCTCACCCTCACAGATCATGGTATATAGCGCAGCCTCACAGATCAGGTTATACAGCGCAGCCTCACAGTTTATGGTATATAGTGCTGCCTTACAGATCAGGTTATACAGCGCAGCCTCACAGATCATGGTATATATATAGCGCATCCTCACAGATCATGGTATATAGCGCAGCATCACAGATCATGGTATATAGCACAGCCTCACAGACCATGGTATATACTGCAGCCTAACAGATCATGGTTAGTGTTGAACGAACCCGAACTGGAAAGTTCGGGTCCGTACCGAACTTTAGCTTTTTCCCGAACCCGGACTTTGCGCAAAAGTTCGGGTTCGGGTTCGGCAATCTAATTACGCATTTAGAAATGCTTCAGGGGCCAGCCAATCGCCTTTTGATTAGCTGGTGTGCCCTTAGAGGCCATCATAGCCATGCCTACTAATGGCATGGCTGTGATTGGTCAGTGCAACATGTGACCCAGCTTCTATATAAGCTAGAGGCACACATCACACACGTCACTCTGCTTCAGAATAGATAGGGAGAGGATCTTGGCTGCTGCTGTTGCTAATAGGGAGAGATTGTAAAATACATGAGGTAGTCCTGATTCTGCAATCTGAGGGAAAAGATAGAGAGACAGTGTAGTGTAGGGCCAGGTTCCTGTTGGTGCTTTCAGGGAGAGAGAATATTATATAGGAGTCCAGATTCAGAGATTAAAATCAGCGATCTGCATAGGTTTACCTGTTTGTGTTGCAGTGCAGTATTTTTACACTGCCATGAGCCCAGTGTCAGAGAAAATCTAACTTTTAGGGGAAAAAAAAGGCACTTTATTGTGCTCTTTTCCAAAAGACCCATAGGGCAAAAAAAAAAAAAAAAAAAGATTTGCATTTTATTTTGGTCGTGCAAAAAAAGACCCGTTTAGGGCAAAAAAAATAAAAAATAAAATTTGCACTTTAATGTACGCTTGCAAAAAGAGCCATTCAGGGCCACAAAAAATAGTTTGCAGTGTGTTATACATATGTGGAGGTGTGTGAAATAAACAATTTCTATATAGTTTTCTCCTACTGTGCTATACTAAAAAAACAACATTTTTTTTTAATAGCATTTTCTGCAGTTCTGTAGCTGTGCGATTCAGCGGTTACGTACTGTGGGTGTGTTCTGCTCTTCCAAAAAACGCCGTTTAGGGGCACAAAAAATAGTTTGCAGTGTGTTATACATATTTGGAGGTGTGTGAAATAAACAATTTCTATATAGTTTTCTCCTACTGTGCTATACTAAAAAAACAACATTTTTTTTGAATAGCATTTTCTGCAGTTCTGTAGCTGTGCGATTCAGCGGTTACGTACTGTGGGTGTGTTCTGCTCTTCCAAAAAACGCCGTTTAGGGGCACAAAAAATAGTTTGCAGTGTGTTATACATATTTGGAGGTGTGTGAAATAAACAATTTCTAAATAGTTTTCTTCTACTGTGCTATACTAAAAAAACAAAAATTTTTTTGAATAGCATTTTCTGCAGTTCTGTAGCTGTGCGATTCAGCGGTTACGTACTGTGGGTGTGTTCTGCTCTTCCAAAAACACCCATTTAGGGCAACATCCTAAATTTGGAAAATATGAGGAGAAGGTCAAAGGGACTTGGTGGCCCCGGTCGTGGTGCTGCTGGTGGAGCTCCTGTTGCAGGGAGAGGACGTGGTGGATCTGTGCCAGATACACGCACAAGTGAAACACCTTCCTCAGGTGCGAGTAGGCGACCGAGCCTGCGGCGGTATTTTGTCGCGCCTAATGAGGCTGTACGAATGTTTAGGCCAGGACAAGTACAGGCGATAGTAGATTGGGTTGCTGACAGTGCCTCGGGTTCCTGCACATTGTCTCCCACCCACTCTTCTGATGAAAGATCAGAGTTGGCACCTGAAACCCATGTCCATCAGTCTTTCACCTCACCCCCTTGCAAATCAGCCAAGCAGTCTGAGCCCCAAATCATGCAGCAGTCTCTTCTGCTTTTCGATGACTCTGTTAGCAGGGTTTCCCAGGGCCATCCACCTAGCCCTGCCCCAGAAGTGGAAGAGATTGAGTGCACCGAAGCCCAACCACTTATGTTTCATGATGAGTACATGGGAGGACCATCGCAGTACGTCTCGGATGATGACGAAACACAGGTGCCAACTGCTGCTGCTTTCGCAATTGTGCAGACAGACAAGGAGGGCAGGGGTGAAGACTGGGTGGAAGATGATGTGGAGGACGATGAGGTCCTCGACCCCACATGGAATGAACGTTATGCAGGTGACCAGTGTAGTTTGGAGGAAGAGGCGGTGGTCGCACAGAGCCACCAGCACAGCAGAAGAGGGAGCAGGGTGCAAAAGCGGAGCGTCCGTCCCCTAGACAGTATGTCTGCTACTGCCCAACGCAGCAAGGGACCGAGCACACCAAAGCCAGGTCCAAGGAGTTCCCTAGCGTGGCAGTTCTTCACACAATGTGCTGATGACAAGACACGAGTGGTTTGCAGGCTGTGCAATCAGAGGCTGAAGCGAGGCATAAACGTTCTCAACCTGAGCACAACCTGCATGACCAGGCATCTAAGTGCTAAGCACGAGCTGCAGTGGAGTAGACACCTCAAAAACCAAGAAAGGCCTCTGGCTCCTCCTGCTTCCTCTTCTGCTGCAGTCTCGGCCTCTTCATCCACCTCTGTAGTGACAGTGGCACCTGCCACCCCGCAAACAGAGGATCTGCCAGCAACACTACCACCTGGGTCACCAACCATCTCCACAATGTCCCATGGAAGCGTTCAGCTCTCTATCTCCCAAACATTGGAGCGGAAGAGGAAGTACCCCCCTAGCCACCCGCGATCCCTGGCCCTGAATGCCAGCATTTCAAAACTCCTGGCCTTTGAAATGCTGTCATTCCGTATGGTGGAGACGTAGAGTTTTAAAAGCCTGATGGCATTGGCTGTCCCACAGTACGTCGTGCCCAGCCGCCACTATTTTTCCAGGCGAGCCACCCCTTCCCTGCACAACCAAGTGGGGGACAAAATCAGGTGTGCACTGCGCAACGCCATCTGTGGCAAGGTCCACCTAACTACGGATGCGTGGACCAGTAAGCACAGTCAGGGACGTTATATCTCCCTAACAGCACACTGGGTAAATGCAGTGGCGGCTGGGCCTGAGGCAGATAGCAGTTTGGCGCATGTCCTTCCACCACCGAGGATTGCAGGGTGCTTCAGTTTGCCTCCTGTTGCTAACTCCTCCTACTCCGCTTCCTCATCCTCTACCGCCTCCTCATCCGGTCAGCGTAACACCTTCACCACCAACTTCAGCACAGCCAGGGGTAAACGACAGCAGGCAGTTTTAAAACTTTCCTGTTTGGGGGAAAAAACCCACACCGCGCAGGAGTTGTGGAGGGACATGGAACAACAGACCAATGAGTGGTTGCTGTCAGTGAGCCTCAAGCCCGGCCTGGTGGTGTGCGATAATGGGCGAAATCTCGTAGCAGCTCTGGGCCTAGCCGGTTTGACGCACATCCCTTGCCTGGCGCATGTGCTGAACTTAGTGGTCCAGAGGTTCCTTAAAAATTACCCCAATATGCCAGAGCTGCTGCAGAAAGTGCGGGCTGTGTGTGCGCACTTTTGGCGTTCTCACCCTGCTGCTGCTCGCCTGTCAGCGCTGCAGCGTAACTTCGAACTTCCCGCTCACCGCCTCATATGTGACGTGCCCACAAGGTGGAACTCCACCTTGCACATGCTGGCCAGACTGTGCGAGCAGCAGCAGGCGATAGTGGAGTTTCAGCTGCAGCAATCACGCGTGAGTCGCTCTGCAGAACAGCACCACTTCACCACCAATAACTGGGCCTCCATGCGAGACCTGTGTGCCTTGTTGCGCTGTTTCGAGTACTCCACCAACATGTCCAGTGCCAATGACGCCGTTCTTAGCGTTACTATCCCAGTTCTATGCCTCCTTGAAAAAACGCTTCGGGCGATGATGGAAGAGGATGTGGCACAGGAGGATGAGGAGGAGGAGGAGGAAGCGGGATCATTTCAAAGGCTTTCAGGGCAGTCTTTCACAAGTGGCTACGAGGGTGGGTTCCTGCACCAACAAACGCCAGGTACACAATTGTCCGGCAGAAAGGGCACAGTTCTGGAGGATGACGAGGTGGAGGAGGAGATGGAGGAGGAGGAGGAACCATTTTCACAGCAGGGTGGCACCCAGACCAGCTCGTGGCCATCACTGGTGCGTGGCTGGGGGGATACAGAGGACACAGACGATACACCTCCCACAGAGGACAGCTTTTCTTTGCCTCTGGGCAGCCTGGCACACATGAGCGATTACATGCTGCAGTGTTTCCACAATGACCGCCGAGTTACCCACATTTTAACTGGTGCTGATTACTGGGTGGCCACCCTGCTGGATCCCCGTTACAAGGACAACGTACCGTCCTTAATTCCCTCACTGGAGCGGGATCGTAAGATGCGCGAGTACAAGCGCACGCTGGTAGACGCGCTGCTGGTGGCATTCCCACCTGACAGCGGGCGTACGGTGGAAGCACAAGCCGAAGGCAGAGGAGGAGGAAGAGGTCGCCAACGCAGCCGGGGCACCGGCAGCACCTCAGAAGGCAGGGTTAGCATGGCTGAAATGTGGAAAAGCTTTGTCAGCACGCCACAACAACCAGCACCACCAGCTGAGATGGAACGTCTTAGCAGGAGGCAGCATTTCACCAACATGGTTGAGCAGTATGTGTCCACAGGCCTACACGTACTGGATGACGGGTCTGCCCCCTTTAACTTCTGGGTCTCCAAATTGGGCACATGGCCTGAGCTTGCCCTTTATGCCTTGGAGGTGCTGGCCTGCCCTGCAGCCAGTGTATTATCTGAACGTGTATTTAGCACATTAAAATGAACCAGGCATGGATTCCACAGGACTTGTCCGTACCTTGTGCAGAATAGACATGTATACCGGTGTTGTGACAAAAACTGTCCGGCCATCGGATTGTGTCCGGCACATACTGCGAAGGCGCAGCGCTTGTGCAGTACAGAGGACAAGGAGATTCACAAAATCTCCGAAGATGAACGGCGCCTGCGCTGGTTCAAGCCCCACCATCCAAGTGGACATACGGTAGCACATAGTAACAGGGCCCCTCACGGGCTCGGTTCGATCGCCACGCTTCGGGCACGGCCTCACTTGGCTCGGCTTGAACCACGGATGGTGTGGCCTTCACCTGAACTCACCACGCAGGCGCCGTTCGTCTTGGGAGATTTTCGAAATCCCCTTGTCCTACATACTGAGAAAGCGCAGTACAGGGTGGACACTATTTGACGGGGGACAGAATTCGACACATCACCGGCCTTACCCAGCCATTGTTGTATTTTTGAACCAGTGTTGGCTACCTCGTCCTCCTCCACCGCCGCTTCCACCTACACAGCCACATCCACCGCCACCTCAACCTCCTACTCCATATGGACCTCGTCCTCCTAGGTCAAGATTATAATTTTATTTTTTTGTAGCGCACAGATCCTTTCCCCCTTACCTGCCTTTATGTTGTTGGCTCCTCGCAGGAGGGAGAAAGGCACACCGCACTACCAGCCCGTACCCTCCTATATAAAGAGGTTGAGCGGTGTACTTGACGGGCCGTGTCCACAGCCGGAGTCAAAACTCCTCCAGAGGATTATTCTCACCTCTACTGTAGGTAGAGGCAAGTCCTTTAATTCCCAGTAAAGTCAATGTCCACACCAGCTGAAATTACAACTCTTATTCTCTCATGGCAAAATAAACTCTACTCGGATAGAAAAGGTTAGAGCAAAGAAACAGGACAGCTTAAGGTGTGGAGGAGGTCCAGGCACAAACGTAGCACATTCACTTCACTGCTTAGGTTTCTCAAACAGTTTTAGGTGCACGGTCTCTGCCACAGACCTTGAGGTTGTTCTCTGCCACAGACCGGGTGTACAAGGCCCCTGCCACGGACCTGGAGAACTTTGGTCTCTGCCACAGACCAGGGTGTATAAGGCCCCTGCCATGGGCCGGGTGAATAAGGCCTCTGATACAGTCAAGATGACCTTGAGCTTCTCCTTCTACGAACCTAGCCCATATCAAGGGGAAGACATCTCTCCAGGGAGTCAACAGACCCTTCTTTCACCGTGACTCCCGCATCGGTCCATCAGAATGATCCTCCCTTCCCTGGAACATGGTCCCCTACACGAGGCGGCACCCTAAGACTCCTCGACCCTTAGCGGACTCCAGACGAAGGCTCTGGACTCCAGGCTTTACTCCCGCACCTAGGCCTCCATACCCAGGGCAGCAGGAACTCCAGGATAGTACCTCACCCCGGGCTAAAGGTACCCGAGATGGAACAGGAACACATGCACCCAGGCCGAAGGCACCTGGGCGTGGACCCCACTGGACATCAGCCCCCAGGCCAAAGGTCTGCCCCTTTTATATGCTCTCCCGGCATGCACAGCAGGTTCCCCGCCCCGCTGTACTACTGCCAAGAGGGGACACAAAAGGCACAGCACTGTATCGACGGTTCAACGCTAGCCTACCATGGCAGCGCCACCTGTAGGCCGCAGGGAACTGCACACCAATACTGTCCCTCGAGGACAAAATGGTCCATGAATCCTACAGAATTAGGGTGTTTGAGCCTATTTACCACTCAAACACTTCCCTTAAATTTAGCACCCCGCTACATTTTTATTTCAAAGTATTTTATTTTCCCACTAGCTTATCCATTAAATTGAATAATTTATTCCAGAAAGGGCGTATTCTGGGGCATTCCCACCATATGTGTGGCATCGTGCCGTTGAGTTTCTGAGGTTCTTAATGACTTCCCGTACCTCTTCTGCTGAAAAGGGGGCCTCCAGCATATTTTTTTATTTTTTTTATGTTATTTTAAGTTATTTCCCTATCCACATTTGTTTGCAGAGCACTTGCCATGCTCTTAACAACATTTTGCTGCCATTTGCAGCCCTCTAGCCCTTTCCATTACTTTTTTAGAGCCTTTTTAGTCCTTAGAAGTTCGGGTCCCCATTGACTTCAATGGGGTTCGGGTTCGGGTCCGGGTTCGGGTTAAAGTTCGGTCCCGAACCCGAACTTTTTTCCGAAGTTCGGCCGAACCCGTCGAACCCGAACATCCAGGTGTCCGCTCAACTCTAATCATGGTATATAGTGCAGCCTCACAGATCATGGTATATAGCGCAGCCTCACAGATCATGGTATATAGCTCAGCCTCACAGATCATGGTATATAGCGCAGCCTCACAGATCATGGTATATAGCGCAGCCTCATAGATAAAGGCATATAGCGCAGCCTCACAGATCGTGCTATATAGCAGCAAACCCGACCATGACACCATCTGCCTGGAGTTTGCATGTTCTCCCTGAGCCTGCGTGGGTTTCCTACAGGTACTCTGGTTTCCTCCCACACGCTAAAGACATGCTGGTAAGGTAATTGGCTCCTGTCCAAATTGGCCCTAGTATATGTATGAATGTGTGTTAGGGACCTTAGATTGTAAGCTCCTTGAGGGTAGGGACTAATGTAAATGTACAATGTATATGTAAAGCGCTGCGTAAATTGACGGCGCTATATAAGTATCTGAAATAAATAAATATAGCGCAGCCTCACAGACCATGGTATATAGCGCAGCCTCACAGATCATGGTATATAGCCCAGCCTCACAGATCATGGTATATAGCTCAACCTCACAGATCATGGTATATAGCTCAGCCTCACAGATCATTGTATATAGCTCAGCATCACAGATCATGGTATATAGCGCAGCCGTGCATCCGTATTTAAATTCCTCAATACTGCCACTAAAGCACCCAAAGCTGAGATCACTTACCGCAGTGCCAACATTCCTTTTTTTATAATCAAAATTTTTTATTTTATTATAAGCTTCAACATTTTACATTTCCATTCAACATTGTACGTTTACATAAGGACAGGATGTTGAACACAAAGTATCGGCTTATGCTGACGACCTATTATTCTATCTTTCAACACCACAGACATCCTTAACAGCTCTTATGCAGGAAGTGGACAGATATGGGCACCTATCTAACTTTAAAATTAATTTTGAAAAATCAATACTTTTACCCAGCCATGTACCTCAAGAGATGGCAAAGACGCTGAGGAGGGTGTATCCCTTTGTATGGAAGAAGGACTCCTTGTTCTACTTGGGGTACATATTACTGCAGATCAAAAAACATTATATGACCTTAATTATGCATCCCTAATGGCCAGGATAGTGGGGGACTTAAAGAAAAGGACAGGACAATACTTAACATAGTTTGGAAGAGTAAGTGCCATTAAAATGTGCATATTGCCTAGAATTATCTATATACTACACACAGTCCCGATTAAAGTACCAGAAACCTTTTTTAAACAGATACAGAAGGCTTTTGTAGCATTCGTGTGGAATAATAAACGACCAAGGTTAGCATATGACATCCTGCGCAGAAGTAAGGCAGAGGGAGGAATGGGGCTGCCAGATATATCAGTGTATTATAAGGCAATGTCGCTGGTTCGAATTTTGAACTGGCGCCATGATTCCTCTAATAAAATGTGGGTCCCACTAGAAAAAATAATAGCAGGGAGGAATCTTGCAGGGGCCCCTTGGATCCCGAGTACGTCGAGAGGACTTTCGAAATGGACATCTCCCCTGACTTGGAACTCCTTGTTAATATGGGATAAGTTGAATAAAACAGGAGAGTATTCCCCCCAGGTATCCCCCCTAGCCCCATTGGAGGGATTCCCATGGTTCCCCCCGGGGGAGGGGGGGGATTCCTGGGGGCATGGGGTCGGGATGGAGATACCACGTGTGGTAAATTCGCCCCGCGGGGAACCCTAGCAACCTATTCGGAGCTGGTTACAGCCCTAGGGAATATACCCACATCAGGCTGGAGGTATTATCAAATGGCAGGTTTCTTTAACAAGATGAAACCTCTATTGAGATCATTAAACTCAATCACGGTGTTTGAGGGCCAGTGTGTGCGGTTGGGGGATGCGAGGCACCTGCTGTCTCAGATGTATAGACTGATATTAGGCGCCCAAAAGAGTACAGTCCCATATTTTATTAGAGAGTGGGAAAGAGAATTAAATAAAGAACTGTCAGAGGAACAAATGAAAAAAATGATTAAATCAACTTACTCTACATCTATAAGTTCATACGTTCAAGAGATGGCCTATAAATTTATGACAAGGTGGTACAGGACACCAGTAAGACTAAATCAGATGTACCCAGAGGCAGATGCCCGGTGTTGGAGAGGATGTGAGCAGAGGGGTACATTTCTCCACCTGTGGTGGGAATGCCCCATGATTAAAACATTTTGGGTATCAATCGCACCATGGATTGAGAGGTTGACCCCTAGACCTATGGAGTTTACTCCTCTATGCTTCCTATTCCATGGAACACCCGGCTCCATTAAAGCTTACAGGAAGAGTATCACACCACACCTATTGAACGCAGCCAAATTATTGATCCCTAGATTTTGGAAACAGGCCGCTTGTCCAACACTAGAGGACTGGAAAAAGGAGGTTAACCGGATAATGGAAGCCGAAAGGTGGACTCAAGTATTGAAGGACCACAAAGGGGAATTTGAGAAGACTTGGGCAGGCTGGATACAGTGTGCACCTGAAATGGGCTGAAGATAGGAGATGTGGAGGGGGAAAGCAGGGGGCATAGTGGATCCATAAGGACCCCAGCATAGTAGCTTATGGATTAAGCTATAGAAGTATAAATAACCGAATCATGAACCTTGACCAGGACTGATATATGTTTTTTTTTTTTTTCTTTTTTTGGTTTTTCTCTTTCTCCCCTCCCTCTCTCTCTCTCATCGACCTCCCTAACAAATTCTGACTGCATTGATGGTGTGGAGTGAGATGTCTGCCCAGACTGGAAGAGAGAGAGAGGGAGTTAAGTCGTGCTGGGGTGGAGAGGGGAGGGATGGGAGGGGGGGTGGAGGATAAGGAGTAGGGTATACACAGGAGAAGAGGGACTGGAAGTAATATTAGGTTAGAGATTGTATATGATCACTGCGAAGACATCACAATTTTACATCTTATTCCCATGGGGAATATGGGTCTGTCACTTAAAATTGGGGGAAGATTAGGTTGGGAGGATCACCTGAACGTAAACACGAGCGAAGATATCACAAGGTACAATCATTTACATTTAAACACCATGGTCACTAGTGGCCTCTTGAGAGGCCCGAGTAGAGGGGAATTAATAAATAAACACGTGCTTTTTTCTCTTTTTTTTTTTCTTTTTTCTTTTGTTTCTCTCTAAAGCTTGATTGTTCCTTCTCAAGTTGGGGAATTAGGCCATGGGGGCAGCTATACACAACAATGGGTAATCAATACCTAACCACGAGGCACAAATAAATACACATACCGTATTTATCGGCGTATAACACGCACCGGCGTATAACACGCACCCCAAGTTTAGGAGGAAATTTTAGGGAAAAAAACTTTTAGCAGGGAAGTTTAAGGAAAAATAACTTACATTTAAATGCAGCCTTGTCAGTGTCCATTGCAGCCTTGTCAGTGTCCATTGCAGCCTTGTCACAGTGCAGCCTTGTCAGTGTCCATTGCAGCCTTGTCACAGTGCAGCCTTGTCATTGTCCATTGCAGCCTTGTCACAGTGCAGCCTTGTCAGTGTCCATTGCAGCCTTGCCCCAGAGTCCATTTCAGCCTTGCCCCAGAGTCGCCGTGCAGCCTTGCCCCAGAGTCGCCGTGCAGCCTTGCCCCCAGTGTCGCCGTGCAGCCTTGCCCCCAGTGTCGCCGTGCAGCCTTGCCCCCAGTGTCGCCGTGCATCATTTTAAAATTGGCGCCGAGACTGTGCGAACGCCGGGGATGCAGGGGACGCAGGGACTGGGCGGAGCCGCCGCCGAGATACACATAGCCGAGTGTACTCGGCTATACTCGGCTTTTCTCGGCTCCACTCACAGTCACGCCGAGTCCCGCCCTATGATGGACATAACACAGGTCCAATGGCGGGACTGGGCGTGACTGTGAGCGGAGCCGAGAAAAGCCGAGTATAGCCGAGTACATTCGGCTATGTGTATCTCGCTCCGCTCCGCTCACAGTCAGCGGAGACAGCTCAGGGATGACAGTATCGGCGTATAACACGCACCCACGATTTTCCCCTGATTTTCAGGGGAAAAAAGTGCGTGTTATACGCCGATAAATACGGTATATATATATTTTTTTTCTAAAGTTTGATTGTCCTTTTTCAAGCTAGGGAATCAGGCCATGGGGGCCGCTATACACAACAATGGGTAATTAATACCTAACCGCGAGGCACAAATAAATACACATATATTTATTTTAATTTTTTTTTTTTTCCTCCCCTGCATTTTTATTTTTTTCCCCCACATAAAAAGAATAGACACCATGGCCATTAGTGGCCTCTTTGTAAGTAGGAGGGGGAACTGCGCACGGGACAAATAAGGACACAGTAGGATAACACACGACATAAGTAGAAAGAAAGGAGTGAGTTGGGACATAGCAGACTTACTCCACCGCAGCCTGGGATGGCGCTGAGGGAGGGGGGGGGGAGAGGGAATTATATACCTTCTTTTTTTTTTTCTCTCTCTCTTGGGGGGGAGGGGGGAAATTATTTCGATAAGATAATTTTGTACTTAGCTCTGTCTTGCAATGCTCATTTGTCCTTATGTAAACGTACAATGTTGAATGGAAGTGCCAGCATTCCAATTCGGGATTCTACGCATAGCTAGGACAGTGCGTTCCATCCACGGAGCTGCCGACACCACTTCTGCACAGACAAACCGGAAGTGACACCCACGCTCCATGGGAAAGCACCACCCCTGTCTAGGGCGGTGCAGTGTCAATCAAATACAAGGCAAGCCTAACACTATGGGAGGAAGTAATCAGGTGCACTGCATTGTGCCACAAGGAAGGGCAAAACAAGGCAAATGAAGCGTCTCGTCTGCAATCACGTGATTGCATAGACATCACGCTTCCCATAGTGCACTGTGTCCGGCGCCCGCGCCTGAACACAGTGCACTTAAAAGACCTTTTTTTATCTTTTTATTTTTTATGACTAGGGGGGCGGCGTCTGTGCACCCCTATGGAAGGGCCACCACTGCTCCAAAGCATAATGTTTCCACCTCCATGTTTGATGGTGGGGATGGTGTTCTTGAGGTCATAGGCAGTATTCCTCCTCCTCCAAGCACGGCAAGTCGAATTGATGCCAAAGGGCTTGATTTTGGTCTCATCTGACCACAACAATTTCACCCAGTTCTCCTCTGAATCATTCAGATGTTCATTCTTCAGATGGGCCTGTACATGTGCTTTCTTATGCAAGGGGACCTTGCGGCCGCTGCAGGATTTCAGTCCTTCAAGGCATAGTGTGTTTACCAATTGTTTTCTTGGTAACTATGGTCCCAGCTGCCTTGAGATCATTGACAAGATTCTCCCATGTAGTTCTGGGCTGATTCCTCACCATTCTCATGATCATTGAAACTCCAGGAGGTGAGATCTTGCATGGAGCCCCAGACCGAGGGAGATTGAGCGTTATTTTGTGTTTCTTCCATTTGCGAATAATCGCACCAACTGTTATCACCCTCTCACCAAGCTGCTTGGTGATGGTCTTGTAGCCCATTCCAGCCTTGTGTATGTCTACAATCTTGTCCCTGACATCCTTGGACAGCTTTTCTGGTCTTGGCCACGGTGGAGAGATTGGAATCTGATTGATTGATTGCTTCTGTGGACAGGTATCTTTTATACAGGTAACAAGCTGAGATTAGGAGCACTCCCTTTAAGAGAGTGCTCCTAATCTCAGCTCGTTACCTGTATAGAAGACACCTGGGAGCCAGAAATCTTGCTGATTGATAGAGGATCAAATACTTATTTCACTCATTAAAATGCATGTCAATTTATAACTTTTTTGAAATGCGTTTTTCTGGATTTTTTTGTTGTTATTCTGTCTCTCACTGTTAAAATAAACCTACCATTAAAATTATAGACTGGTCATTGCTTTGACAGTGGGCGAACGTATAAAATCAGCAGGGGATCAAATACCTTTTTCCCTCGCTTTAACTGATGCTGACACTAACTAGCTAACTAGCTTCACCCGTGACACTAATACAGTGATCAGAAAAAAAATCTGTACACCATACTAATGACAGGGAGTGAAAGGGTTAACTGGGGGCTGATCAAGGGGTTAAACCTTTATAATGGGGCTATATGGGGGGTACCCTAAACCTATCTGGGCCTACCACTAACTGCCCTACCACTGTTTAGCGTCACAAGTAACACCAATACAGTGATCAGTAAAAAATATGAACACTGCACTTGGTGACACTGTGACAGGGAGTGAAAGGATTAACTGGGGGGGGGAGCGATCAGGGGGTGAAAATATGTCCCTACATGTACTGGTGTTATGCCACGTACAGACGATCGGAAATTCCGACAACAAAACCATGGATTTTTTTCCGACAGATGTTGGCTCAAACTTGTCTTGCATACACACGGTCGCACAAATGTTATCGGAAATTCCAAACGCCAAGAACGCGGTGACGTACAAGACGTACGACGAAACTATTAAAGGGAAGTTCAATACCAGTCGTGTTAGTAGAAGTTTGGTGAGAGACGATTCGCGCTTTTCAGCCACGTGCTTTTCAGTCCGTTACAGCGTGACGAATGTGCTATCTCAATTTCGAACGCTAGTTTTACCAGACCGAGCGCTTCCATCTCGTACTTGATTCAGAGCATGCGTGGAATTTTGTGCGTCGGAATTGTCCACACACGATCAGAGATTTACGAGAACGGATTTTGTTGTTGGAAAATTTGAGAACCAGCTCTCAAATTTTTGTTATCGGAAATTCCGACAGCAAATGTCCGATGGAGCCTATACACGGTCGGAATTTCCGACAAAAAGCTCCCATCGAACATTTGTTGTCGGAAATTCCGTGGCATTAGTGTAGTGTTGGTGTACTCACAGTGACATGCTTCTCTCCCGCACACTGAAACTGAAAGTGCTCCAGAAGTGGAGATTGCATCACTTCCTGTGCCTGTGTTTACATTACACAGGCATAGGAAGTTTGTCCATTGGTCAGAACCGATCAGCAGGTCCAGGCCATAAATCATTGGCCTGGACCTGTTGAGTGATTGGTTCTGAACTGAATCCGATTGCCATGGTGACGGCGGAGGCGAGTCACGTACCTGTACGTGACTTTGCACAGCCGGGCAGCCCTGCTGCAGTATATGTAGGTGGGGCGGTCTGGAACTGGTTAAGGACATTTTTTTCATGTACTGAACATACTGTACATGGGATGTTTTTCGTTTTTTATTTTTAATAAATTTGTAAAGATTTCCAACAAACTTCTTTCCAGTTATCATTATGGGGTGTTGTTTGTAGAATTTTGAGGAAAATAATGAATTTAATCCATTTTGGAATAAGACTATAACATAACAAAATGTGGAAAAAGTGAAGCACTGTAAAATGGAAGGCTCTTTAGACAAGACAACGGAAAATTATTTTTTCTCTCAAATAACATTGCCAGCTATACCTCCGACTTATCAGGACAATCTTGAAAACCCAATTACCATCAATTAAATTCTATTGGCTATTAAAGCTCTCAAACCAAATAAGCATCCAGGTCCTGATGGCTTTTCAGACACATATAAAAGTTTGCACAGATCTTGGCTCCATTATTGACTAATGCCCTTAACTCTCTTCTTGATGGACACTCTTTTCGACCTGAGACTTTAACTGCTATAATTTCAATTATCCCCAAACCCCACACTGATGATTCATCTTGGTCCAATTACAGGCCCATCTAGTTGCTTAATCGGTTTTATACCATTACACACAGCAGGGGATAACATACCACTCTATTATCACATGCCGCTAGATCACGACAAATTCCCCTCTGCTTTTTATACCCTCATATTAAAAAAACCTTTGATATGGTAGCATGGCCCTACCTACATGTCCTGCAGCATTGGGGATTCGGTCCCCACTTCCTTGGTTGGATTTCGTCACTATATAATAAGCCAAGCCCAAGAGGCTATGTCAAATATGCTGGATATAAATCAGACCCATTTGAAATATGCAGAGGCATACGACAAGGATGCCCCCTTTCCCCATTATTGTTTGCTTTACTTATCAAACCCCTTGACCAATCGATATGCTCTGATCCTTCAATTAAGGGCCTTGATCTTGCTGGTCACCAGCATAAACGTTGTCTATTTGCCGATGATATCCTAGTCTTCATGTCCTCCCCGCATATTTCAGCCCCTAACCTTATTCGAAAACTTGACTGTTTTGCTCATATTTCTGGTCTAACCATTAACCCACATACATCTACAGCATTAAACATATCTTGCTCTCTTTATGAATTACAACAAGCACAGACTTCCCTCCCTTTTTAATGGTCTTCTACTCACCTTCCTTACCTAGGTGTCACATAACTAACCTTTCCAAACTCTATGCAGCTAATTTTCCCGCAATGCTATGCCAAATTAACAAATTATTATCGCAGTGGTCTTCCCTTCCTTTATCTTGAATAGGCAAGATTAATGTTATTAAGATGGCTATACTACCTAAAATCCTTTATCTTTTTAGAGTCCTACCTATTCCAGTCCCGGCATATTGTTTAAGAATAATACAACGCAAGATGACTGCCTTTGTCTGGGGCTCTTCATAACCCCCACTACTGAAGCACTCCCTTTACCTAAACTTAGAGGCGGCCTCGGATTCCCCAATTTTACAACCTATTATCATTTGGCTCAATTAGCACAACTACCAAAATACAATGCAACCTCTGAAATCCCTATGGGCAGTGTTAGAATCTGTGGATTGTGATCCATTGTCTCTGATTAACCTTTTTATAGCTGCGTCTGTAAAATCGCTAAAAACTTACCAATCCAATTACTAAACATCTTCTTGTCCTTTGGGACAAATTTAAACTAATGTATGGCTTACAATCCCTACATGTCCCACTTAAATTATTTTTTTAAAACCCTCTCTTTTACCCTGCCTGCATCCTTTATGGTCCGCATACAAAACTTCATGAACTGACATCTCCCATCCCAATCAACTCATTCCCCATGTTATGCAAAAACCATGGACTTCCGAAATCTGAACTGTTGCATTATCTTACGAATGTATATCCAAAACGGAATTAGATTTGATAATTTATTTTGATTTGAAGATATATGTAAATGTGATCCTCATACAAAAGGATTGATTTCGACTCTCTACGTCCAACTCATTGCTAAACCTGATGCTGAACCACCTAGCTATGCAGCTAAATGGGAGGCTGACCTTGGGCATAAAGTGGTTGTAAACCCTCCCCTGGAAGTTACACCTACAGGTAAGCCTAGATTAAGGCTTACCTGTAGGTGCTTGCAATATCTCCGAGACCTACACGGTCTCGGAGATATTTGCAATTTCCCCGAGCGACACCTTCTTCTGCGCATGTGCCGTCTTGAAAGGGCACGCTGTGCCGTTTCAAGCCGGGGTCATGCTGTTAAAGGTGGCTCCCGCACGCATGCACGGGAGTGATGTCACACGACTCTGGCCAGTCACAGAGCCGGAGTTCGCGGCCCCCGGAAGAAGAGGGGTGAAGATGGACGCTCGCTGCCATGGAGGAAGACGGCGACATCGCGGGCTTCTACTGCAGGTAAGTGTCACATAATGGGCTACTGTGCGATGCCCATTATGCTTTACCTTTGCAGGGAGACATAGAGGAAGTAAACCCCATCAGGGTTTACTTGCTTTTTAAGCTGGAAACAACTGATTGGAACAAAATCTGGGATGCAACAAAATCATCCTCGCATTAGAAACATATTATAAAGTACTTACACGTTGGTACTTGGTCCCTGCCAGGATTGCGAAATATGCCCCCAGCTACCCTACGTCCTGCGTTTTTCGAGCCTGCACCGCTATTGGGTCACATTCTCATATTTGGTGGGATTGCCCGGTAGCTAAAACATTTTGGAAGGAAATATTCCATATACTTTCTATCCTATCCTAGGAATCTATCTCTCCTGATCCCTCCGTGGCACTTCTAAATTTTCCGATGGAAAAAGTCAGACGGAATTTTTTCATCAGATATTCCGACCGTGTGTATGCCCCATCTGACTTTTTCCGTCGGAAATTCCCGACGGAATTAGATAGAGAACATGTTCTCTTTTTTTCCGATGAAAAATTTTTCTATCAGAATTTCCATTCGTCTGGATGCAATTCCGACGGACTAAAAACCACGCATGCTCGGAAACAATTCGACGCATGCTCGGAAGCATAGACCTTCATTTTCTCGGCTTGTCATTGTGTTTTACGTAACCGCCTTCTTGACGGTTGGATTTTAGTGTGACCGTGTGTATGCAAGACAGCTTGAGCGGAACTCCGTCGGAAAAACCCGTCAGAGTTTATTCCGATGGAAATTCCGCTCGTGTGTACAAGGCATTACTCTTATTCTTATTTTTATCCTTATTTTTATTCTTACTTTATTCTTATTCGTGTTATTATAATTTTTACGTCTCCTTTTCCCCTCTTTCCTCCCTTTTCTTAATTTTTATCCCTTGCCTTTCTCCACGCTTTGCTCTCCCATTTCCCAAAATGTTCTCACTTTATTTTTTCCTCTTGGTCCAGGTAGCAACGATTGTACTTATACTTTCTATTTTTGTAACATTATCATTTTGAGCTCTAATATGCTTCATATACAAGATAGATCTCCCAATACACTTTTCATGTTCATGCTATGTGTGATTTTTGAAGATCGATAACCTCTTGCTTAATACTAATTTGTCTTCTTTATTATATTGGATTTCAATCTTTCCCAAACACTTTTAAGAACGAATTCTCTTAATAACCATGACTATTTTGAACTATGAGTATATATAATCCTATATTTTGTCTTGGAGCCGTCTTCACAATTGTACTTTATGATGTTACTTCTTTATTGTTGCATCTGTACCTAATTGTATAAATTGTTAAAATCTAATAAAACTAATTTGATGAGAAAAATTTAAGTGGGATGGTAAGAAATAGTTCACCCACGGTTGACATATTTTCATGCATTTTGGAATCAAATCTTCTAGGATAGCCTTGATTTTGTTATTTATAATGTTCTTGGTATTCCTATTTTTAGTTTCTGTGCTACTTAGGCCGGTCATATACGTTGCAAATTTCTTTCCTGCAACCACGGGTTGCAAGAATTTTTTTTGCTTGATTCCCCCATCAACACAGACAGTGTTGATGCTGGAATCCCTCCTGCCGAGCCACAGCCTGCCCTTACGTGGTTCAAAACGTTTATGACCTGCCTAATAGTTTTGGACTTTCAGGCTTTTGCAATTGTCTGTTTAGAGGCTGTGTTTACCTGTAATGGTAGCTTGAATTGGGTGAGATCTGGGGTTGTGTATTTAAGAGGAAAAAGGGGGGAAAGGTGGGACTTTAGATGAAACAGTGGGCTGATGGGGATAAAAAATGAGGTAAATCAAAAGATGTTGAATGCATGTATTGAATAAATACAGAGGATATACAATGAAAAAAGGGGAGAGCAGCGTGTACATAAGCACATAGCATGACCAAATTTCCATTCATAAACAGATATAAACATAAAAATACATGGCAATGAATAATGACAATCAATCAAATGAGGGTGTGTATGAACATATATGAGCTGAGCAGCACACAACATTGGTGGTAAGTAGTGAAGTAAAAACAAGTCTAAAACGAATTGATCAAAATAAAAATCCCATTAGCGCATAAAGCTGCATCATTGTAAGCCCGGCGCGGCGTTTCGTGTATGTAGAAACACTCCTCAGGGGCAGATGCAAGGGGTTTTCTGAAAATACAGAATAATAATGATCAGAGTGATAAATTGATTTCCACCAGAAAAGACAGCAGGTAAATTCTGGTTACTTACAGGGTGTGCTACATTATGATGCATGTGAAAGATAGGGCCAAGAGGCTGCCCGTCCCGGGACCTGAGGTGCCAGAAAATCAAACACATAGCGGGGCGCAAAGGCATCATCCCTAGGCAGCAGATAGCCATAATTGTTCATGAAGTAAGGTATTCCCTCAAGGTGCAGTGGAAGTATCTGAAATGAATGGGTAAATCCATCAGGAACAACCCACAATATAAAGGTAGTAGTGAAATGGAAGCTACATGAGGGATGATAGATGTTACCTTGTAAGTGTGCTGAATGGCAATGACTAGTAAAAGCTCTGGCGTCTGCATGCAGATGGCAATGGGCTGGATGACCAGGGAGACGCCTATATAGCGTCCCGCACGTGCGTGAGACTGACACCAACGTCACGCTGGCTCGATGGTGCTGGAGGCGGGGCCACAACCAGGCGGCCTAACAGCCTGCCTTGGAGTGACGCCGCACAACCCAGACATGTCGACCAAGAAGGATCATGCGCGCTAAACAGTAGCGACGCCCCAAAGGGGCATCACCCTGATGTGCGGCGCGTGACGCTGATGCGATGACAGCATCCGCACAGACTCCCCAACGACATCCCGCCCAGTGACGGGCGGAAGTGGCGGGGAGCTAAGTGGGGGCACCATGAGCGCATCACAGTCCCGGGTGGCGGGCAGGAAGTTGCCCAAACGAAATCCACAAATGTGCATCAATGCTCAAAACTCAACCCCATGTAGAGACTGGCAGGGGAACACTGCCAGTTACAGACCACTGTTTCCATCCCTGGTACAATGTGAAAAGAAACGGGGGACGCTCGATGGCGTTTTGGGACTTTGAATGAGATAACATATGAAATCTCCATCCCATATTCAATGGAAAAAGGGGGGAAAGGTGGGACTTTAGATGAAACAGTGGGCTGATGGGGATAAAAAATGAGATAAATCAAAAGATGTTGAATGCATGTATTGAATAAATACAGAGGATATACAATGAAAAAAGGGGAGAGCAGCGTGTACATAAGCACATAGCATGACCAAATTTCCTTTCATAAACAGATATAAACATAAAAATACATGACAATGAATAATGACAATCAATCAAATGAGGGCGTGTATGAACATATGTGAGCTGAGCAGCACACAACATTGGTGGTAAGTAGTGAAGTAAAAACAAGTCTAAAACTAATTGATCAAAATAAAAATCCCATTAGCGCATAAAGCTGCATCATTGTAAGCCCGACGCGGCGTTTCGTGTATGTAGAAACACTCCTCAGGGGCAGATGCAAGGGGTTTTCTGAAAATACAGAATAATAATGATCAGAGTGATAAATTGATTTCCACCAGAATCCACGAGTGTATTTAAGAGGGCTATCTGTGGATTAGTGCTGATGGTGGTGGAAAGGAGCATGAACAAAATCTGAAACACTTCTAACCAAAAGCCTTTAGCAATTGGACAAGACCACCACATATTTACATATTTACAATGGGTGCCCAGTTCTCCACATCCATGAAACAATTTAGCTGGGTAATTTGGAACATATTTGGAAATTCTGATACTTACCAATGAGCAAGAACCTCATAGTTTATTTCAAGTGTTACAATGTTTACTGAAGAGTATTTTGTCACAAACCAAATCTCTTACCGGTTGTCGGCAATAATGGTGACTCCAAGATCTGTTGCCCATTGGTTTGTATATCTAGAGGAGTGCGAATAGGCTGTGTTGATCAGTTGCAGGTATAAACATTAGATGAGTCCTACAGCATGGGGATCCTGGCTACATATTTGTTCTTACATAGGCATTTGGTCTAAGGCCGCACCAGATCAAATGTGTTGCATAAAAGTACTGTATTTATATGTGTTGAAAAATCTCTAAGCTGGGCTCTTACACCTTGAAGAAAGATTTGAGAGTAGAGGAATATGTTATAAAACTGGAAACCTAAACCTCCATTTACTTTGGGGGTCATTAGGGTAGGCTTTGGAAGTTTGGGTTTGATATGGCCCCAGATGTATTTGGATACTCGTCAGTGGGTCTTATTTGTTAATCATTGTTAGTCTCTCATTAATGGGTCCTATGCTTGGTCACATTTATTTTTCATGATGAGATTGAAATAAAAACAGCCATTGGGCCATACCTCAAAATACAAAGCCCTGTATGTACATTAGTGTAGAATGTATATCTATATCAATGACTTAATTTGTGTTGAGTCTTAAAGATTACACACTGGGGTATGTATGCAAGTGTTTGGCACAACATACAGTATCTCACAAAAGTGAGTATACCCCTCACATTTTTGTAAATATTTTATTATATCTTTCATGTGACAACACTGAAGAAATGACACTTTGCTACAATGTAAAGTAGTAATAGTACATCTTGTATAACAGTGTAAATTTGCTGTCCCCTCAAAATAACTCAACACAACCAATAATGTCTAAACCGCTGGCAACAAAAGTGAGTACACCCCTAAGTGAAAATGTCTAAATTGGGCCCAAAGTGTCAATATTTTGTGTGGCCGCCATTATTTTTCAGCACTGCCTTAACCCTCTTGGGCATAGCGTTCACCAGAGCTTCACAGGTTGCCACTGGAGTCCTCTTCCACTCCTCCATGACGACATCACGGAGCTGGTGGATGTTAGAGACCTTGCGCTCTTCCACCTTCCATTTGAGGATGCTCTACAGAAGCTCAATAGGGTTTAGGTCTGGAGACATGCTTGGCCAGTCCATCACCTTTACCCTCAGCTTCTTTAGCAAGGCAGTGGTCATCTTGGAGGTGTGTTTGTTGTCCTTATCATGTGGGAATACTGCCCTGAGGCCCAGTCTCCAAAGGGGGGGATCATGCTCTGTTTCAGTATGTCACAGGACATGTTGACATTCATGGTTCCCTCAGTGAACTGTAGTTCTCCAGTGCCGGAAACACTCATGCAGCCCCAGACCATGACACTCCCACCACCATGCTTGACTGTAGGCAAGACACACTTGTCTTTGTACTCCTTACCTGGTTGTCGCCACACATACTTTACACCATCTGAACCAAATACGTTTATCTTGGTCTCATCAGACCACAAGACATGGTTCCAGTAATCCATGTCCTTAGTCTGCTTGTCTACAACAAACTGTTTGCGGGCTTTTTTGTGCATCATCTTTAGAAGAGACTTCATTCTGGGACGACAGCCATGCAGACCTTTTTGATGCAGTGTGCAGCATATGGTCTAAGCACTGACAGGCTGACCCCCCACCCCTTCAACCTATGCAGCAATGCTGGCAGCACTCGTATGTCTATTTCCCAAAGACAACCTCTGGATATGACGCTGAGCATGTGCACTCAGCTTCTTTGGTCGACCATGGCGAAGCCTGTTCTGAGTGGAACCTGTCCTGTTGCACTGCTATATGGTCTTGGCCACCGTGCTGCAGCTCAGTTTCAGGGTCTTGGCAATGTTCTTAAAGCCTAAGCCATCTTTATGTAGAGCAACAATTCGTTTTTTTAAGATACTCAGAGAGTTCTTTGCCATGTAGTGCCATGTTGAACTTCCAGTGACAAGTATGAGAGAGAGAGAGAGAGAGCGATAACACCAAATTTAACACACCTGCTCCCCATCAAATTTGAGACCTTGGAACACTAATGTGTCACATGACACCAGGGAGGGAAAATGGCTAATTGGGCCCAATTTGGACATTTTAACTTAGGCGTGTACTCATTTTTGTTGCCAGCGGTTTAGACATTAATGGCTGTGTGTTGAGTTATTTTTAGAGGACAGAAAATTTACACTGTTATACAAGCTGTACACTCACTACTTTACATTGTAGCAAAGTGTAATTTCTTCAGTGTTGTCACATGAAAAGATATAATAAAATATTAACAAAAATGTGAGGGGTGTGCTAACTTTTGTGAGATACTGTACATATTTCAGCAGATGAAATCTATTGATGAAAAGAGTAGTGTGGGCCCAAGCTACATCATCATGTTCACATCTGCCCCCTGGCTGAATTGGGTATCTGTATGCATTTATTTTCAGAACTCTATTGTGTGCATAATATAGTGCTAACTGGACACTCTGAAAGTATGAGCTTTAAACCTTATTTTGAATAATTTAATACATTTAACAGTATTTCATATTTGGAACCCCGTTGTTTTATCACACTTTCGGTTCTGTATGATGTATATATTTCTCTGTGGAAGCAGCATGTCATAGGAAGGCTTTGCATGGTGATCTCTTGTTCTGAATTGTAGATTGGCACATTCTACTTGTAGCGCTGCCATCGTGAGGGTCGCTGGTTGCCCTGACCCTGCAAGTCCTCCGCCACCTCTGACACCCTGGTTTTATACGTTTTTCCTTCGGTAATGATTACAATGAATAAGGTACACCAGACTTGATTAAACAATTGACTTGTTTACTTAGTGAAATGGAAGCAATTGAAAAAATCAATACAAGTTTACAGTTTAGAATGGTATCTCTTATAGAAATGTTATCAATAATTAAATGGCAATCACATATACATATTAAACATTCAGCAGTGAAGACTATAATCTCTGTACACAGCAAGGCACATATAGTTGTGCTCATAAGTTTACATACCCTGGCAGAATTTATGATTTCTAGGCCCTTTTTCAGAGAATATGAATGATAACACAAAAACTATTCTTTCACTCATGGTTAGTGTTTGACTGAAGTAATTTATTATCAATCAACTGTGTTTACTCTAAATCACTATGACAACAGAAACTAGCCAAATGATCAAAAGTTTACACACCCCAGTTCTTAATACCATGTATTGCCCCCTTTAACATCAATGACAACTTGAAGTTTTTTGTGGTATTTGTGGATGAGGCTCTTTATCTTCTCAGCTGGTAAAGCTGTCCATTCCTATTGGCAAAAAGCCTCCAGTTCCTGTAAATTCTTGGGCTGTCTTGCATGAACTGCACGTTTGAGATCTCCCCAGAGTGGCTCAATGATATTGTGGTCAGGAGACTGAGATTGCCACTCCAGAACCTTCACTTTATTCTGCTGTAGCCAATGAGAGGTTGACTTGGCCTTGTGTTTTGGATGATTGTCATGTTGGAATGTACAAGTACGTCCCATGCACAGCTTCCTGGCTGATGAATGCAAATGTTACTCCAGTATTTTTTATAACATACTGCCATCTTGCCATCAATTTTGCCCAAATTTTCTGGGCCTTTGTAGCTCATACATCCCCATAACATCAGCGATCCACCTCCGTGCTTTACAGTAGGAATGGTGTACCTTTCATCATAGGCCCTGTTGACTCCTCTCCAAATGTAGAATTTATGGTTGTGGCCAAAAAGCAAACTTTTGGTCTCATCACCCCAAATGACTTTGTGCCAGAAGGTTTGAGGCTTGTCTCTGTGCTGTTTGGCATATTGTTAGTGGGATGCTTTGTGGCATTTGCGTAGTAATGGCTTTCTTCTGGTGACTCGACCATGCAACCCATCTTTCTTCAAGTGCCTCCTTATTGTGCATCTTGAAACAGCCATGCCACATGTTTTCAGAGAGTCCTGTATTTCACCTGAAGTTATTTGTGGGTTTTTATTTGCCTCCCGAACAATTTTCCTGGCAGTTGTGGCTGAAATTTTAGTTGGTCTACCTGACCGTGGTTTGGTTTCTACAGAACCCCTCATTTTCCACTTCTTGATTAGAGTTTGAACACTGCTGATTGGCATTCTCAATTCCTTGGATATCTTTTTATATCCCTTTCCTGTTTTATACAGTTCAACTACCTTTTCCCGCAGATCCTTTGACAATTCTTTTGCTTTCCCCATGACTCAGAATCCAGAAACTTCAGTGCAGCACTGGATGAAAGATGCAAGGGTCTGTCAGGAGTCCAAAAACCCATTGAACTTTTATACACACACACACACACACTAATTACAAGCAAACAGATCACAGGTGAGAATGGTTACCTTTAATAGCCATTCAAACCCCTTGTCAACTTGTGTGCATGTTATCAGGTCAAAATCACGAGGGTATGTAAACTTTTGATCAGGGTCATTTGGGTAGTTTCTCTTGTCATTATGATTTAAAAGAGTAAACAAAGTTGATTGATAATAAATGGCTTCAGCCAAACACTAACCAGGAGTGAAAGAAATGTTTTTGTGTTATCATTCATATTCTCTGAAAAATGGCCAAGAAATCATAAATTCTGCCAGGTATGTAAACTTATGAGCACAACTGTACAATGCCTATGTGAACAGGTTACAGGAGGGCAGAGGAATGGCTCTTATTGATGTCAAACCCCTCTCTTCTGTTCCTCAACATATAGATGCAGAATAGTAAATACAATGTAAATACAACCTTTGACAGTAATAAATAGGGTTGTCCCGATACCACTTTTTTAGGACCGAGTACAAGTACCGATACTTTTTTTCATGTACTCGCCGATACCGATTACCGATACTTTTTTTTTAATGTCATGTGACAGTTTTCAAACCACAATACAGACTAATGATATCCTTACATTGGTGGTCAGTGGGAAGAATGTTCCTTTACAGATAGTGAAAACATTTCAGGTGATTCCAGGGAAGAAGGCGGACCCCCGCCCAAGGTGAGCTCACATCCTGCCCTCCTGAAGAGTTAGTTAGTTCTCTTATTCATCAGAGAAAGGCAGCCCCCCCCCCACCCCCAGCTCTCCCCTCCCCCTGGGCCAGTTTCAGTGGTTAATGTCTTATTAAAAAACTCCCTCCCCTCCAGCATCGAAAAACAAACAGGCAGGAGAGTCAGGGGGAGCACATCGAGCAAAATAGTAGGGTGACCAGCAGAAAGACAGGCAAGGCAACCATTGGATCAAAACAAGGGAGGAAGGAAAAGAAGTCTGTGTGCATGTCATGTCACCCCGCTCTCAGCCCCCTCTCATCAAAAGTATCGAGGGCTTCAGGAGCATTTGACCAGCAGAAAGACAGGCAGGGCAGGCAACCATTGGATCACAAGGGCGGAAGGAAAACAAATCTGTGTGCATGTCACAATGAAATTTTACTTACCCGCCTGACGACACGCTCTGCTCTCCGCTCTGGTCTCCGACTTACTCTCCGCCCCCTCTCCGCTCTGGTCTCCGCCCCCCGCCTCGCTCTCCGCCCCATCTGCGATCTGGTCTCCGCTCTGGTCTCCGCCCTCCGTCCCGCTCTCCGCCCCCTCTGCGCTCTGGTCTCCTCTCTGGTCTCCGCCCCCCGCCTCGCTCTCCGCCCCGTCTGCGATCTGGTCTCCGCTCTGGTCTCCGCCCTCCGTCCCGCTCTCCGCCCCCTCTGCGCTCTGGTCTCCTCTCTGGTCTCCGCCCCCCGCCTCGCTCTCCGCCCCCTCTGCGCTCTGGTCTCTGCTCTGGTCTCCGCCCCCGCCCCCTCTGCGCTCTGGTCTCCGCCCCGCTCTCCGCCCCCTCTTCGCCCGCTCTCATTAAAAAAGTATCAGACAAGGCATCGGGAGCATTTGCGCGAGTACAAGTACTCGCGCAAATGCTTGGTATCGGTCCCGATACCGATACTAGTATCGGTATCGGGACAACCCTAGTAATAAACTGTATTGAAATTCAACCTGCTCTTTCAGAGAGTTCTTGGTGAATTATAGCTATATGACCTCAAAAGAAACAAATCCCTGAAGTGGGGGAGTGTCATGTTCCTGGTTCCACAGCTGCAGCCTTACCTGTTGTGCCACAGGGGGAGCTCTGAAGTTGTTGCAATGTTTTCCCAGCCTGATGCATTGCCTTGGACTCACTAGCCTCACCTGCTGCCAGCTGTGGACAATGTACAATCAAGCAGCCCATAAATAGCAGCACTTCCTGTTACTCAGTGCCCATTTGTGTGGACTAGCTCCCTGGGTGTATTGATAGCTTTGTGACTCTGATTACCGTGTATGAACTTCTGCCTGAATTCTTGACTACTCTCTAGCCTGCTGATTTTGTACTTCGCCACCAGCTCGTGTATGACCTCTGCCTGCCTGACCACTCTCTGGATTTCGATGGTGTACTGCTTTGCGTGATCTGTTGCCGACCTGACCTGCCTGTCTAAGTTTTCGCCTGAATCCTCAGCACACAAGCTCCACTTTGGACACTACCTACCACAGGTACCTTACAGTGAGGAGGCAAGAAGTAGTCCTGTATTACTGTGAGGCAATCCGTTGATCTTCAGCTAGCCCTTGAAATCAATTGCATGCAAAGAATTTCTGAATGGAAGAGCAAAGCAACCTGAATCAATTAGTTGTGAATAAACAAAGAAGCAAATCCACCTGTGTTGAACAAACTGCAACTGGAATCACAGTGATCACCGACCCAGGATGTTGCCCTCTGTAGAATTACAAGTAAAAGCGGGGTGATAGAAGGTAGAGATGTCTGTATATAGTGTCTATAATGTTTGGCCTAGGTCCTTAGCACTAAGGATGATAGATGGTACAGGAGGCAATGGTGTCTATATATAGTGTCTATAAGATTGGGCTATTGCCTGCTCACCACACTGGAACAAGAGATGATGATGATGATGGTGATGATAATGACGATGATGATGATGCCATTGGCTGTCTCTCAGGAATGTGGCTTAGAGGATGGTGTCAGGCCTCAACCGCAAGGCTTCCGAATATCTGCTGGATGGTTCTGCTGGGGTAGGCCGCGACTTGGCTGCAGCACACACCATCACAGAATCCCTGAATCCCAGATCCAAGACGGGGTCCCAAGAGATCGTGCCAGGCCTCAATCAGTTCCTCTTATAAAACAAAAAAACCCTCGCGCTAGCTAAGTAGTGGCACAGGTGAGAGGTGTAAGGGGAACGGATGGGATACTGCAGCAATCACCGGAGGGTCTGGTCCAAGTGAACAATAAAATAATAGGATTTTTATAACAGCTTACCTGTAAAATCCTTTTCTTGGAGTACATCACGGGACACAGAGCGACATAGTCATTACTAATGGGTTATATAGATACCGTCAGGTGCTGGCACTGGCAACTTCCCCTATATAAGCCCCTCCCATCCGGGAGCACCTCAGTTTTGTAGCAAAGCAATAAGTGTCCCCAAAGAGGGGCGGGAGCTCTGTGTCCCGTGATGTACTCCAAGAAAAGGATTTTACAGGTAAGCTGTTATAAAAATCCTATTTTCTTTCTCGTACATCACGGGACACAGAGCGACATAGTCATTACTAATGGGATGTCCTAAAGCAATGCCAAATGAGGGGGGGGATACACCATATATAAGCTGAGCGCTATCAGACATGAGGATCTTTTGCGGCCTGCAACACACTGCGCCCAAAGGCGACATCCTCCTGACTTCTAACGTCCACCTGGTAGAACCTAGTAAACGTGTGAACTGAAGACCATGTTGCGGCCTTACAGATTTGAGCCAGGGAGGCCTGGTGATGCACTGCCCATGAAGTTCCAACTGCTCTCGTGGAGTGCGCTCTAACTTTGAACGGAGGCGGTCTCCTTCTCAAGCCATAGGCCTGTATTATGACCTGTCGAATCCACCTGGCTAAAGTAGATTTTGACACTGCCTGACCCTTTCTGGGGCCTTCCGGCAGAATAAACAAAGTATCCATTCTGCGAATCTGAGCAGTGGCTTTTAGATAAGCTTTAACTGCTCTTACTACATCCAAAGAATGCAATAACTTTTCCTCTACCGAAGTAGGTCTGGGGAAAAAAGAAGGAAGAACCACATCTTGGTTCAAATGAAACCTCGATACCACCTTAGGAAGAAAGGCTGGCTGAGGACGTAATACTACTCTGTCCTTATGGATAACCAGATATGGCTCTTTACAGGACATAGCTGCTAATTCCGACACTCTTTTAGCCGAACAAATGGCTACTAGAAAAATCAATTTCCTGGTGAGAAGCACCAAGGAAATATGCTGTAATGGTTCAAATGGTTGTTTCTGTAAAACCGACAGAACCAAGTTTAGATCCCATGGACATATGGGAATATTAACCGGAGGACTAATACGCATCACTCCTTGTATAAAGGCTTTGACTAGTGAATGCGAAGCCAAGGGCCTTTGAAAAAATATTGACAAGGCCGAAATCTGACCCTTGATAGTACTCAAGGCAAGCTTCCTATCTACAGCCCATTGTAGGAAGTCCAGAATCCTACCTATTACGTATTTACGTGGATGCCATTTCTTGGCCTCACACCAGGCGATGTACGCCTTCCAGATTCTATAGTAGATCTGCCTGGATACCGGCTTCCTGGCATTGATCATGGTAGATACCACAGCATTAGAGAGCCCTCTTTTTTAGAATGTGGGCTTCAATAGCCAGGCCGTCAAACCTAGGGCTGGTAAGGAAGGGTGGTATATCGGTCCTTGCGAAAGCAGGTCCGGACGATGTGGGAGGGTCCAAGGACTCCCCACAGACATTTTTACAATCTCCGCGTACCATGCTCTTCGGGGCCACGCTGGAGCCACCAGAATCACTGGTTTCTTTTCTACCCTGATTCTGCGGAGTAATCGAGGTAACAATTGTGGCGGTGGGAATGCATATATCAGCTTGAACTGATCCCAAGGGAACACTAGGGCATCCGAGCCGCAAGCTAGGGGATCCCTTGTCCAAGAGACAAACCTGTCCACTTTTGTGTTGAATCTGGATGCTAGCAGATCTACATCCGGTGTTCCCCACCGCTGACATATTGTCCGGAAAACCTCGGGATGAAGGGACCATTCCCCTGGGCATAATTGTTGGCGACTTAGAAAGTCCGCCTTCCAATTCTCCACTCCTGGAATGAATACCGCAGATATGGCTGGGACATATCTTTCTGCCCATCTCAGGATGTAATTTACTTCCCTTTGGGCTGCACGACTCCTGGTGCCCCCCTGACGATTGATATATGCCACTGCTGTGGCATTGTCTGATTGAATTCTGACAGGGGACCCTTGGAGTTTGGATGTCCATGCTACTAGGGCATACCGGGCTGCTCGTATCTCTAAGAGATTGATGGGCAGGGCCTTTTCCACATCCGACCATCTGCCCTGGAGAGACCATTGCTCCAGTACTGCTCCCCAGCCTATAAGGCTGGCATCTGTAGTGACCACCTTCCAGGAAATCGGACTGAAGGATTTCCCTCTTTCCAGATTCTGGGGAACCAACCACCAGCGGAGGCTCTTGCGAACGGAAGGGGACAAGGACATTGGTAAGTCCAGAGCCTGAACTTTTTTGTTCCAGGCTGACAGTATGGCCCTTTGCAACTTCCTTGAATGAAATTGACCGTAGGGTACTGCTTTGAATGATGCCACCATTTTTCCCAGCAGCCTCATGCACAGGCGTATGGATGGCTGTTTTTTTGAACCCACTAAGTGGATCAAATCTCTCAAAGACGACCCCTTTTCTTGAGGCAAGAAAATTTTTCTCTGGTCTGAATCCAGCCTTAGCCCCAAGTATTCCAGACTTTTGACTGGTTTTAGGGCTGACTTGTCTCGGTTGATAATCCAACCGTGATATTCCAGATACTTGATTGTCTCGTGAACAACCACTTCTAGTTTTTCCACCGAGTGGTCTATCAGCAACAAGTCGTCTAGATATGCCATTATCGTTACACCTCGTGTTCTTAGATTGGCCAATAATGGGGCCAGAATTTTTGTGAACACTCTTGGTGCTGTGGCCAGACCGAAGGGTAAGGCTCTGAACTGAAAATGGCGCCCTTCTACTGCAAAGCGTAGAAATTTTTGGTGGGCTGGAAAGATGGGAATGTGCAAATAAGCATCTTTGATGTCGATCGAGGCTAACCATTCCTCCCCTTGTAGGGCAGTGGCTACCGATCGGATCGACTCCATCCGGAAAGTCCTGATATGTAGGAATTTGTTTAGCCCTTTTAGATTTAATATGGGCCTCACGTCCCCGTTTGGCTTCGGGACTGTAAAGAGGTTTGAGTAAAACCCGAACCCCCATTCTTCCAGGGGAACCTCTATAATTACTGCTTGGAGCAATAATTGTTCTAGTGCCAACAGGAGGGATCCTCTCTTCTGGGGATCCCTTGGCACGTTTGACCTTATAAAGCGGGAAGGAGGGGAGTTTTTTAACTCCAATTTGTATCCCAGATTTACTGCGGAGAGCACCCATCTGTCTCGGATCGTGTCCCGCCAGGTCTCTGTGAACAACTGAAGTCTTCCCCCCACCCGATTGGGTGGGGGCAACCCTTCATGCATTTGACTTTGGGGGAGGTTTTGTACCTCTCCTGCTCCAGGGCTTCTTGTTACCCTGCAATTGTCCCTGATTTTTACCTCCGGGATTTGCCCGAGGAGGCCGTCGGAACTGTTTCACAGCCGATGTCCTAGGGACTGGAGAAGCAGGCCTCTTAAAAGAGGGACCTCTAACTCTATTTTTAACCGGCAAAAGTGTACTTTTACCGCTGGAAATTCTCTGGATATATTTGTCCAGGTCTTCCCCGAATAAGCGTTCACCATGAAATGGGAAGCTGACCAGCAATTTTTTACAGGGAGCTTCAGCAGACCAGTTTTTGAGCCATAGAAACCTGCGCATATGTACTACAGACAGCGTAAGGCGGGAGGCCTGATGGATTGAATCCTTTATAGCGTCCACCACAAAGCATAAGGCTCTAGGTAGATCAGCTAGGGCAAGAGCCTGCTGATCTGGCAAGTCCCTTAAGACCTGTTTCAACTGATCCTTCACTGCTTGGCAGACCCCAATAGCTGCCACTGCTGGTTGTGTCACCAATCCTGCTGTAGAAAAAGCAGATTTTAATAAGGACTCCAATTTTTTATCTATTGGGTCCTTGAACATTTGGACATTATCCACCGGACATGTCAGTGATTTATTCACACAAGAGATGGCTGCGTCCACTGTAGGGACCCTCCATTTTCTGATGAACTTATCCTCCATGGGATAGACCACCGGAAATCTCTTGGGGGGAGTAAATATTTTGTCAGGATGCTCCCAATCCTGGTAAATGAGCCCTTCCAGTAAAGGATGGATCGGAAAGGAACAAACAGTCTGGGGAGCTTTTAGCGACCCCAACGAGGAGACAGAAGTGGATGATGGCTCCGCAAGTGGCATTTTAAATGCTGATCGGACCATATTAGTCAGGGACTGAACCCATAACCTTTCAGCATGTGATGCTGAGAACGGCTCTTCCACTGTTGATTCCTCTACAACCGAATCGACCTCATCCTGATCCCCTTCAGGTAGGTCGATCCCTGTATGGGACTGTTGCTCTGTTAACAGGCACTCTGAGGGAGGAGACGGAGATCGGGCGCTTTTCTCCTGTGACAGGGAAGCCGCGATCAATGCTGACAATCTCTCTTCCAGCCCTCCCAGAGCTGAGGAAAAAACCTCCTCTGTTACATACACAGGAGCAGGTGAACTGAGGACAGCCACAGTACCAGGTACTCCTGAGGGTGCTCTACGGTCACTAACCTCTGATTCTTCAGGGGAGACTGGTGCAGCCAAAGCATGCCCAAGATCCTCAGAGCCCGATGGAGACCCCCTATTCCTCCTGGAATTTCTAGTCCCGGAGTTTTTAGACGGCATATTCCTAAGCCACAAAGCTGAGGTATTCCAGCCGAAATACACCAGTTACTGACAATAGTCTAGCATAAATGCTGCTATAAGAAACAGTTGGTGTCTACTAATGTGCCTTTCTAGGGGATGCCTGTATCAACCGCTTGCTGTATGCCTTCTTTAAATGTTGCCAGCTCTGTCTCTGTACTTCATAGCCAGCTCACCACACAAAATTGTGGTTTTTAACATGCTGGGACGCCCGCACATGCGCAGAAGCGCTGCGGCGCGCACAGAGCGTCATCCCCCAGGCTCCGCCCCCTTTCCCGGCTCACCTCTATATATAGAGGCGCGTGCACGCGCACACGCGCAGCCACGTGCGCCCTCAGCGCTAATTTCGAAAATGGAAACCAGGGACAAGAGCCAGGGCCCCTTTGCCGCAGGCCGGGGGATGGACGAGCATTGCAACATGGCAGAGGAAGCAGTTTCCCATAAGAGAACTCACCATCTGCCTGGACTCGCTCTGATGAAAAGAAACTAGTCCACATGACAAGAAACATTCCACAGCGGCCTCTAGTGGACAAACACAGGTACCGCAGTCTAATATATTAAATATATATATAAAAAAAAATTCTTGACCACCATTAAAAATTATTACATTTTTTTAGTAGTTACAGGCATGCACAGAATTTTGCGGGAATACCATTAGGTAACAGACAGAAAGACAAATTAGGCTTGGGGGTCCCCCAATAGAACCAAGTTCCTGGGGGCCCCCACTTACCTGTTCCCCGCCGCAGGACTTTGTTTGGTCCACAAAAGCCCAAACTTCACCTATCACGGCAGGCATTGTAATCAAACCTTCAGGGACCGGGTTCCCAAGGATTCCACTCCCCTGGACCTGTATAGCACCCTGCACAGAAAACATCTTGGTCGTGGGTATGACCAGAGCTCTGGATCCCAGGGTCCAGCTCTCCTAAGAGAAGCATTACAGGCAAAACCTTGCTCTTCTCTGCAAGGCCCGGGTACCGACCGTTTAGCTATGAAGCTTTTTTGGTCGGATCCGGAATAGCTTACTGAGGCCCAAAAGAACCTGTACGCAAGCTCAGTGAAAAACACATGTTTCTTCTTGGCCAACACCTTAGACACTGGCAAAAAACTGAGGTGCTCCCGGATGGGAGGGGCTTATATAGGGGAGGGTACTTCCGGTTTTGGAAGTTGCCAGTGCCAGCACCTGACGGTATCTATATAACCCATTAGTAATGACTATGTCGCTCTGTGTCCCGTGATGTACGAGAAAGAAATATATATAAAACGTGATGGTGACTGCGCTGTAGTGTGTCAAATAAGATGATGGGAAGGGAGAGAAAAAATGAACTCGGAGGGGATGTGGCAAAGAAGGGTAAGGATGTGGAAGGTGTGGAAAGGAGGGGGAAGGGGAGGGGAAAAGGGAAAAAAGGGGGAGACTAAGAGACAAAGTGGGTAAGTGATGGGCTAGTACTAGGCTAACTAGCAATGATGTGCAATGTGCACAGTGACACAAATGAAAATACACTAATAAAAGACTGATCAATAATAATCAGAAAAATATATAACACAGTGAATAATGGACAAAAATGTGACATATAAAACCAATATCCAAATGATCAAGATATGCAACACATGATAAAGATTAAACCACTTAAACATATTAATAATCCACAAACAAATCCATGAATGGGAAAAGTGGGATGGATGGGATAAATGGAATCACACACTCAGTTCATAGGTGAACTATACTAGTAAAGAAAGGCAGTCCAAAATAAATCCTGGTGATGACTTCCCGATACTTCCAAAATAACTTATTGTAAATATATGGTATATGGATAAGTCATATGTGGATAAAGTCCCGTCACCAATGAAGTGCTTGGAGAAAATCCTGTGACGTCCACCCTGTGATCACACCTGGCTTACCTCCCTATTGGAAGGGGGGACGGTATACAGCAGTTCTCTGTAGTGAAGGGGGGTATCGCGTCCTTATGGCCTGGTCTTTATGGCACCGTTACTCATTGGAGTATATAAGAGAAAACAAAAACAGAGGGCACATCATCAATAGCGCAACTCTGTGAGTGCAGCAAGAGGGGTAGCTGATGCATACATTCACACACTCACTTGTGATAGAGTGAGCGTGGACCTCAATCCAAATGAGCGCCGAGCTCGTGCCAGTGGGAAAGAGTGTAGCATCTATGGTGCATCCGATGCAGCCCTCAGGTATCAGGTATCGGCAGCGGCAATCACAGAGTTGGAATGTAGAGAAAATAAAGGAAGGAGAAATAGTGTGGGTCTGAAACCGCTAAGCGTTTATTAAAACTAGAGTAAAAAACTCACATTTGGAAGTAAAAACCGGGTATTGAATCCTTACGAGCGGCGAGCTTGTCTCCTCTCGGATCTGCTGGCGGTGTGTCTGTGCTACGTCCTGACGTGTGTCGTCATATCACATGACTTCATCAGAGGCTCTCCTCTTATAGACTCTCCCAGCGATCTGTTCTTCCCCATCAGCCATTTGGTAGTTGTAGTTCCCCGATGATTCAGCAAGAGGGCAAATTCCGTCCACATGTCCCAAGATGCTCTGCTCTGCCTTGTCTCTGTATCAAAGAGGTAACAGGTCAGCGTCAAACTCAGCACTAGAGGGAAACGGCTCCCCCGCAGCAAAGCCACACAGTGTCTCCTGATTACAGGAATATATATATATATATATATATATATATATATATATATATATATATGTGTAGCGGGTACTCCTTAGTATGGTTCGGGCCTTCTAATTGTTCTGGACTCTGCTTTATTGCTGTGTGCCTATGTGGAGTTCCCTGTGGCCTGCAGGTGGGGCTGTCATGTTGGGTCAGGGTTGAACCATAGGTTACATTGGCGCTATTGGATGTCCTCTCTCGGCTACCGTGCGGTGGGTGGGTTCTGCCTGCTGTGCATGCTGGGAGAGGATATAAAAGAGGCAGACACCATTTTTACGGGAGAGACCCGGGGACCAGTACCCGGAGGAGTGTGCCCCCTAAGGAGGGGGTGCATACCCCGACTGAGGAGTCTCGGGCACCTTCGGTCCGAGACTGCAACATTCCCGGTAGGCCCAGTACCTTCAACTGGGTCTACAGGCAGAACTTTGGAGTCCCAGGATTCCCGGGTGAGGGTATCCGCTCCGACCAAGAGGAAGCCAGGGGAGGATCGATCTAATTACAGAAGATGAGTGATAGTTAGATTGCTGTCTCGGGCAAGGCCTGGTGACCTGTCGGAGGGAAGGATCCTATGCTCCACAGAACGGACACTGCGGAGTGCTGCTGCTCTTTGAGGACAGACTGAACTTGTCCTTGGAGGATTACATTTCTTGTTCGAGCTCCACACCGGCTGCTAGGACCATAGAGGAACTATCCGGGTGAGCTGTACCCACTCAGGACCGAGTGGTGATAAATCTGGGAGTTCTATGCCTGAATCTGCTCTAGTTCAACTATCATCTCTTATCTACTCTCTCTACCTATCAAGCAAAGACATAAAATAAACTCAACGTTGGAGTTTAAGTGGTTTGGACATTAACTTTATTGGAGAGGGAAAAGTACAGACTCGTCTCTACACTCTGGAGATGGGAACCAGTGGAAGGAGGTAACTCGCTGCGGGACCCAGGTACATATACACCGCCTAACCTCTAAACTAGAGGACACGGGCTTGTGGCATGGGTGCCTCTCCTTTGCCCTAGGAGGAGAGGGTGGTGCTACATATATATATATATATATATATATATATATATATATATATCCAGCTGCTCCTGGCTACATACTGTGGCAAAGCATTTCCTTAACCAAGAATATTTATAGAGTGCTGTTTGATTTCCTAATGATAGGGGTTGTCTAATGATGAACTGCTGTCCAAAAGACAGTGGCATGGGTGTTTTTGTTATTTTCAAAGGTGGATTTGAAGTCTACATTCATTCAGGGAAGGGTTTTAAATGTATGATCTATGAAAAATCTACTTTGCTGACTATTTATAATTGTTTAATGTGCATTGCAATTTGCATATGTTAATACACAGGAAGTATTAATCTAATTTTAGTGCCTGCTTGTCACATTTCATAACAGCAAATTTCACAACCAAAATGGCATGTAAGCAAAGTAAAACACGCATATAGACAGATTGTACCATCCATTGTCTCTCCATCTCTCTTTCCAGAAGCCTTAAAGTGGATGTAAACTCTTTCCTATAGCCAGTGAAGTGAACAGCCTCAGATGATAAACAGGGATGAATCTCCCTACATAAGTTTTACATGCATATCTGCTATCCTCAGCTTGCTATATTCTTTAGAATTATTTTTCCTGTTCAATATTTTTATTATTACATGAGAAATACATAGTAATCTGTGAGCTCATATATGGGAAATAATTAACAACAAAAGTGTCAAATATGAGAACAATTTTCACAATATAATTACTTATAAACTTGTATGAAATCAAGTCTTATCTTGTTTATGTCAACATAAATTAAAACAGACAATAAAAACTAAAGTAATTGGAATTGGCGTTCCAAACGAGGCTTGCCTCCGGACCACCCATCCACCCTTAGTGGGTTCAAACTGTGGATGGGTGGGGGCAAAGCTTTTAAAGCTGAACACAAAACTACCAATTTTATATTTTATATTATAAGGAACCTGAAGAGACTGAGATATTTAAGTCATAAATCAAAAATGTCTCCTATATTAGGTCAAGTAAACAAACATAAAATGGTATCATAAGGCAGGGTTTTTCAACTCCAGTCCTCAAGGCGCCCCAACAGGTCTTGTTTTCAGGATTTCTCTCAGATAAAACGGCTGTGGTAATTACTAAGGCAGTGAAACTGATCAAATCACCTGTGCAAAATAATGGAAAGCCTGAAAACACAACCTGTTGGGGCGCCTTGAGGACTGGAGTTGAGAAACACTGTCATAAGGAGTAAACAATAATATTTCTCATATTAAAGTTTTGACCACCAAATATACAGGCAAGTAAAAGTCTAAGTTAAGTGTGAGTAATAACAGATTACAGAGTACAGAGAAAGCATCGATATAAAAGAAAGGATAGAAAAGGAAGAAGAGAGGAAAAAGGTAATATTGATAAGAATGAGTAAAAAGCGGGTCATATATGACAAAGCTGGGTGTAAGATTGATAACACTCTGAGAAACCCGTCACTAATATTACCGTATATATATATATACATATATATATATATATATATTGTGACAGCAGGAAGGTAAAGTCACCTGGTTGCATCCAGGGGGGTAGATATATTTCGCCCAGATTCAGGCTTTACGCTGACTTATACAACTAGGTGGAGAGTTGTATAAGCCCAGCTAAGGCTAGTGGGCTCATGGATGACTCATACCTCTAGGGAGAGGGCTGGGCGTCGTGCAGACAGGGAGTTGATGAGACCAGCTGAAGCTTGTCAGCTCATTTAGGCCTCTATAAGAACTCCCAGCTTCATTAGATGTTAGCTCATGCCTGGAACCAGACCTGTGTGGACTGTCTAGGGAGAGTGAACCCCTGTGCGGTGAGACAAAGCCTGTGTGGCTATTTGCTTGGACATTTAAAACCAGGGACTTAGGGACTAGGACAGCACTAGGCTGATCCCAGTTGTTAGTTAGGAAACCTGTATGTTTAGTCAGAGGTCAAATTGACCAGGATTTATTTTGTTTATGTTTCTTTTGCTTTGCTGTGTTTTGTCACTGTAAATAGAAAATAAACCGCACCTTTTTGATTTTGAAAACCACAACCTCCGTCTGCTGGGCCTGTTTTTGTGTGGGGAGCCCATCCCGGGGGTCACACACACCCGCTGCCGAGCCAACCCCCTCACAGTTGGTGGAGAACCAGTGGCAGTTTTTTTTAAGCCAGCATGGAGGAGATACTGAAGCAGCTGGCTCTAGCAAATGCCAATCAACAGCAGACAAATGCAGGTTTGCAAAAGAGCCTTGCAGCTCAACAACAGAACTTCGCAGCCCAGCAGCAAGCCCAGCAGCAAGCTCACCAACAGAGTCTGGAAGCTCAGCAACAAGCCCAGCAGCAATCTGAGGCCCGCTTCATAGACCTGTTACAGAAGCAAGAGCAGAGACTACAACAAATGGAAGCAGTAATGCAGCAACGTCCGCAGACCAGTGAGGAAAGCCGTCCCACTAATACCGCGTCCTTTGAGGTGAGTCGTTTATTGACAAAAATGACTGGAGAGGATGATCCAGAGGTATTTTTGACCACATTTGAAAGGACTGCTGAAAGAGAAAAGTGGCCTGAGGAGCAGTGGGCTGGACTGGTGGCTCCTCTGTTAACTGGTGAATCGCAGAAGGCTTACTATGACCTAGAGCCTGACCAAGCAAAAGACTATGTGATGCTAAAAGCTGAGATATTGGCAAGGCTGGGTGTCACCCAGGCTGTCCGGGCTCAGCGTGTGCATAACTGGACTTTCCAGCTTGGAAAACCCCCCAGGTCTCAAATGTATGATCTCATTCACCTGAGCAGAAAGTGGCTACAGCCAGAGACTTTGTCCGCACCAAAGATTGTGGAACGTGTTGTAATGGATCGGTTTTTGAGAGCTCTTCCTACTGCCATCCAAAAGTGGGTAAGCCATGGAGACCCAGAGACGGCCGATGGTCTTGTGGATCGTGTGGAGAAATACTTGGCTACAGAGAACCTGACGGCCTCTTCCAGAGACACTCGGACTTTCCACCCTAAGACCAGACCATCCCCAGGGGCGGATAAGAGGATTCCAAGGGGTAAGGGTGGAGAGAGTGAGAGGGTGGGAGCTCTACCCCAAGTTTGGCGAGAACAGCCTGGGAAATCAGCGGCTCAAGAGGCGGCAAGAAGGATCGTTTGCTACCGCTGCCGGCAAGCGGGACATATTGCAGCCAATTGCCCGGTTGTGGAGGAACCCATGCAGTGTGACTTTCTGACGGGCAGACGTCAGTCGCTGTGTGCGACAGTCGCATGCACTGCCATTCGAGGAACTGAGAAACATTTATGCAAAATGTGTGTTAATGGTAGAAATGTTGTGGTATTGCTGGATTCAGGTAGCCTTGTGACCCTGATAAAGGCTGAGTTAGTTAAAACAGAGGTCTCTGGGAATAGCAAGGTAGCTGTTATTTGTGTGCATGGGGACACCCGAGAGTATCCAGTGACTACAGTGTGTTTCGAGACCCCCAAAGGTACCCTCTCTCATCCAGTGGGCTTAGTATCTCAGTTACCGTATGACGCCATTGTGGGAAGGGATTTTCCGAAGTTCTGGGAACTGTGGGATGATCCTGAGCCCCCCACTGGTGCCCCTATGTACCAGGAATGTGATAGCTAGAACTCCCCTGAGAGTGGTGAGGACTCTCCGGAATTTCCCTTATCAGTATTGGCAGGGGAGACTCAAGAAACTGGAGAGGAGCCCACCTCCTCAGACGAAAACCTACCGTCTGTGGAGTTTTCTGATCTTGAGGTTCACAGGGAAAACTTTGCCACAGAACAGTTGAAAGACCCCGCCCTAATAAAGGCACGGGAAAACGTAGTGAAAATAGATGGCGAGTTAGTGAACCCAGATAATACCTGCACTTACCCATACTTCAGCGTAGAGAAGGACCTACTGTATCGGGTGGCAAAAAGGGCAGAAGAAACCGTTGAGCAGCTTGTGGTGCCCAAACCTTACAGGAAGTTGGTGTTGGAGTTGGCCCATGGGCACATTCTTGGAGGTCATCTGGGGACAGAGAAAACCCGAGAGAGGGTATTACAGAGATTCTATTGGCCGGGGGTGATGAAGGACATAGAAAATTATGGGAACAGCCCAATACATGACGACTCTTGACCTCACAAAAGGGTATTGGCAAATCCCCCTGGCCAAATTGGCCAAAGAGAAAACCGCATTTGTAACCCCAGACGGGGCGTTCCAATATAAAAGAATGCCGTTCGGGTTACAGAATGCGCCGGCCACATTCCAGCGGAAAATGGACCAGATGCTGAGGCCCCATCGGAAGTATGCTGCGGCTTACCTGGATGACGTAATTGTCCATAGCACAGATTGGGCCTCACATCTGCCAAAAGTGCAAGCAGTCCTGGACTCTGTTCGGGAAGCGGGGTTTACGGCTAACCCCAAGAAGTGTACCATTGGGCAGGAGGAGGCCAAATATCTTGGGTACACCATTGGGAGGGGAGTAATAAAACCCCAACTCAACAAAGTCGAGGCCATCCAGAGTTGGCCACGTCCCAACAGCAAGAAGCAGGTACGAGCCTTTCTGGGAATCGCTGGGTATTATCGGCGATTCATTCCCCACTTTGCTTCTAAGGCTGTGCCCCTAACCAACCTAACGAAGGGGAAAGGGTCGGTCATGATTAAATGGACCCCCGAGGCTGAGGCAGCATTCCAATTCTTGAAACAAGCCTTATGTAGCCAGCCAGTGTTGTACTCACCCGACTTCTCTAAAGACTTTGTCGTACAAAGTGATGCGTCAGATGTGGGGTTAGGAGCAGTATTGTCCCAGGTCTGGAACGGGGAAGAGCACCCAGTCATTTACCTCAGCAGGAAATTGAAGTCCCATGAGGTAAATTACGCCACCGTTGAAAAGGAGTGTTTAGCGGTGAAGTGGGCTCTAGATTCCCTTCGGTACTACCTGCTAGGTAGGCACTTTGACATGGTTACGGATCACGCTCCGTTAAAGTGGATGGCTCAAAACAAGGAAACAAATAGAAGAGTGAATAGGTGGTTCCTGGCCCTCCAGGAATTCAACTTCACAGTAAAGCATCGCCCTGGCGTTCAAATGGGGAATGTGGATGCTTTGTCTCGAGTACATGAATGCCTGATTGCTGGTGTTCCAACCCCGAGGTTAAAACAAGAGGGGGGGGTATGTGACAGCAGGAAGGTAAAGTCACCTGGTTGCATCCAGGGGGGTAGATATATTTCGCCCAGATTCAGGCTTTACGCTGACTTATACAACTAGGTGGAGAGTTGTATAAGCCCAGCTAAGGCTAGTGGGCTCATGGATGACTCATACCTCTAGGGAGAGGGCTGGGCGTCGTGCAGACAGGGAGTTGATGAGACCAGCTGAAGCTTGTCAGCTCATTTAGGCCTCTATAAGAACTCCCAGCTTCATTAGATGTTAGCTCATGCCTGGAACCAGACCTGTGTGGACTGTCTAGGGAGAGTGAACCCCTGTGCGGTGAGACAAAGCCTGTGTGGCTATTTGCTTGGACATTTAAAACCAGGGACTTAGGGACTAGGACAGCACTAGGCTGATCCCAGTTGTTAGTTAGGAAACCTGTATGTTTAGTCAGAGGTCAAATTGACCAGGATTTATTTTGTTTATGTTTCTTTTGCTTTGCTGTGTTTTGTCACTGTAAATAGAAAATAAACCGCACCTTTTTGATTTTGAAAACCACAACCTCCGTCTGCTGGGCCTGTTTTTGTGTGGGGAGCCCATCCCGGGGGTCACACACACCCGCTGCCGAGCCAACCCCCTCACAATATATATATATATATGTAAAAGTAATTTAAAAAAGGAGAATAAAGAGAAAAATAGAGAAAGAAAGAAAGAAAGGGGAAAAGAAAAAAAAAGGAGAAGAAAGAAGAAGTGTCTCCCCTGATGATGGCGCGGCCCACCCCCAATCGGGTGCTCACAATCGGCAGTAACAATAAAAGGTCAAAGCTGCAACAACAATGAGTAATCAAAATCTCGGTGAAGATGGTGTTTAACCCAAGGTTTCCAAAGTTTTTGGCTGCCATTTTGGCAAATAAGAGAGTAGTTATGAGCCGAATACCCCCGGGTTCGGTTCGCACCAGAACCCGCGAATTGACCGAAAGTCCGCACGAACGTTAGAACCCTATTAAATACAATGGATGCGAACATTCGAAATCTAAAGTGCTAATTATAACGACTATTATGCATGTTATTGTCCTAAAAAGGGTTTGGGAACCCGGGTTCTGCACCAGGGGACATGTATCAATGCAAAAAGAAGTTTTAAAAATGGCCGTTTTTCGGGAGCAGTCATTTTAATGATGCATAAAGTGAAAAAAAAAAAGTCAAATATTCCTTTAAATATCGTCTAAAGTATGCCACGTGTTTCCCGTGTTTAGAACTGTCCCTGCACAAAATAAAATTTCTAAAGGAAAAAAAGCCATTTAAAACTGCTTGCGGCTTTAATGTAATGTCTGGTCCCGGTAATATGGATGAAAATCTTTAAGAAAAATGGCATAGCTACCTCATCACCCCCCCCCCCCCCCCACCCCAGCCCATTACCAGCCCCTTTGGGTCTTGTATGGATATTAAGGGGAACCCCGCACACAAAAGAAAAAAGGCCCTATATACTCTGAACAGCCGTATACAGGCGGTGCATACAAGACAGGGACTGTAGGTTTGTTCTTATGTAGAATCTGTTTGTAATTTTGAACAGGTACATTGTTTAAGTGTAGCTCCAGCCAAAAAATCTATTTTTAAGCTTTTTGGAAAACATAGGGAAGGGTTATCACCACTGTAACATTTGTTTTGCTGTCTGTGCAGTGTGCACCTGTTCAGAACAGTTCACCTCACTTTCCATCCTAATGACAAATGTTTTTTGAAAATTTGGGGGTTTTATTGAAACAAAAATTGGTGATAAAGCATCAGTGGAGAGGAGACACTTTTTTTTCCCATATAAACTCTTACAGGAGAGAATTTGCCTTCCTAGGGGTAGATTTCCTCTCACTTCCTGTTGTATCCTTCCGTTTGTAAGAAGGAGTCGTTTGTAAGTTGGATGTTTGAAAGTAGGGGCCTGCCGTATATACTCTGCTGAAATTTGCCCGTTACATGTTGGTGTTGCCACAACACTGTGAGCCCTCACAGTTACTCTTGGTGGACGCATGAATGGGCCCTGCTGTGAATTATTAGATCAAGAATTGTAATTGCATGCCCCTGTTGAACAGGGGCTGAAAAATTGGGCCTTTGGTGGTGGTGGTGGTGGTGTTGACACAACACTGTAAGTCCTCACAGTTACTCTTGGTGGGCGCAGGAATGGGCCCTGCTGTGAATTATTAGATCAAGAATTGTAATTACATGCCCCTGTTAAACAGGGGCAGAAAAATTGGGCCTTAGGCACTGGTGCCACAACACTGCAACCCCTCACAGATACTGTACTTGGAGCACAGCAATGAGCCCTGTTGCAAAGTATTGCATCAAAAATTGTAATTACACGCCCCTGTTAAACAGGGGCTGAAAAATTGGGCCTTAGGCACTGGTGCTGGTGCCACGACACTGCAACCTCTCCCAGATACTCTAGTTGGAGTGCAGGAATGAGCCCTGCTGCAAAGCATTGCATAAAAAATTGTAATAACACGCCCCTGTTAAACAGGGGCTGAAAAATTGGGCCTTAGCCACTGGTGCTGGTGCCACGACACTGCAACCTCTCCCAGATACTCTAGTTGGAGTGCAGGAATGAGCCCTGCTACAAAGCATTGCATAAAAAATTGTAATTACATGCCCCTGTTAAACAGGGGCTGAAAAATTGGGCCTTAGCCACTGGTGGCGGCACCCAGAAACAAAAATGTTCTTCCAAGCTATCATCATCAATCGGATCATTGAGGAGGAGAAGGATAGTCAGTCAACATAACAGGACAGTCTCTCAGCATCAGCATCAGTCTTGAAGGGATGTGACATTTGAAAATAAATTAGTCTGTTATATCAGCTTCAGGTGTTTGGTAGCTGGTGGTGATCCAAGACTGGTTCATCTTTATGAAGGTCAGTCGATCAACCGTGTCGGTGGACAGGCGCACCCTGTGATCCGTGACAAATCCTCCAGCAGCACTGAATGTGCGTTCTGAAAGAACGCTGGATGCAGGACAGGCCAGTAGCTCAATTGCATACTGTGTAAGCTCTGGCCAGTGATCCATCCTCAAGACCCAGTAAGCCAGAGGATTTTCGGTGGGGAAGGTGTCCAAGTCTGACCTTGCCCCTAGGTATTCCTGCACCATGTATATCAGATGCTGGCAATGGTTGCTGGAACCGATCATACCTTGGGGCTGCGGACTAAAAAATTGTCTGAACACATTGGTCAGACGGCCACCTTCCCCACCGCTCCTTCTTTGACTGACCGAAGCCTCAGCAACTCGTTGTCCAGGACCAGGAGTTTGTAACCTCCCAGTCTCTGGGAACGCGTTGCACAGACCTTTCTGCAAGGCCTCCTGGAGTTGTCTCATCCTCTGCTCCCTCTGCGATGGTAAGATAAGGTCCGCAACCTTACCCTTGTACCGTGGATCAAGGAGAGTGGCCAGCCAGTAATGGTCCCTCTCCTTGATCCGAAGAATACGAGGATCCTTCCGCAGACTTTGCAGGATCAGGGAGGCCATGCAGCGTAGGTTAGCTGAGGCATTCGGTCCGGAGTCCTCTGGGTCACTAAGGACGACATAATCCGCAGCCACCTCCTCCCAGCCACGTACAAGTCCACGGATTTCTTGGGACTGTAAATCATCCCTAAAAGACTGCTGCTGATGATGCTGAGTGCCAGGCTCCACCTCCATGCTGACACAATCCTCCTCCTCCTCCTCCTCCTCTTCCTGTGCGATGGGTGGGACAGAAGGAACACTGTCTGGGTAAAGGGGGCCTTGAGAGGCAAGGAAGTCCTCCTCTTCTTGCCTCTGTTCTGCCTCAAGTGCCCTGTCCATTATTCCACGCAGTGTATGTTCCAACAGGTGGACAAGAGGTACAGTGTCACTGATGCATGCACTGTCACTGCTCACCATTCTTGTGCCCTCCTCAAATGGTGCCAGGACAGTGCATGCATCCCTGATCATGCCCCACTGGCGTGGTGAAAAAAACCCGAGCTCCCCTGACCTTGTCCTGGTGCCGTAGTCGCACAGGTACTCATTGATGGCCCTCTGCTGCGTGTGCAGCCGCTGCAGCATGGCCAACGTTGAGTTCCACCTGGTGGGCATGTCACGTATAAGGCGGTTCTTGGGCAGGTTCAACTCCTTTTGCAGCTCAGCTAGGCAAGCACTGGCATTATAAGATCTGCGGAAATGCACACAGACTTTCCTGGCCTGCCTCAGGACATCCTGTAAGCCCGGGTACCTGCCCAAGAACCGCTGCACCACCAGGTTAAGGACGTGAGCCACACAGGGCACATGGGTCAGTTGTCCCTGTCGGAGGGCGGAGAGGAGGTTGGTGCCATTGTCGCAAACCACCATTCTTGGCTTAAGCTGGTGTGGCGTCAACCACCTCTCGGCCTGCCCCTGCAGAGCAGACAGAACCTCTGCCCCAGTGTGGCTCCTGTCCCCCAAACACACCAGCGCAAGCACGGCATGGCATCTTTTTGCCTGCGTACTTGCGTAGCCCCTTGAACGCCTATGGAGCACCGCTGGTTCCGAGGACAAAGCACAGGAAGAGGCCATGGAGGAAGAAGAAGAGGAGGGGGTGGAGGAGAGAGGTGTGTCACAACCAGTAGTAGCATTTTGGAGGCATGGCAGCTGAACAACCTCCAACACTACTGCACCTTGTCCTGCATCCTTCCCAGCTGCCAAAAGAGTGACCCAATGGGCCGTGAAAGAAAGGTAACGTCCCTGTCCATGCCTGCTGGAAAATGAGTCAGCGGTAATATGCACCTTACCGCTGACCGCCCTGTCCAGCGAGGCCAAGACATTGCCTTCCACATGCCGGTAGAGAGCCGGAATCGCCTTCCGTGAGAAAAAGTGGCGTTTGGGAACCTGCCACTGAGGAAACGCACATTGCACAAACTCACGGAAGGGGGCCGAGTCTACCAACTGAAAAGGCAGCAGTTGAAGCGCTAGCAATTTAGCCAAGCTAGCATTCAACCGGTAGGCATGTGGATGGCTGGGAGTGAACTTCTTTCGACGGTCCAGCAGCTGGGGCAGGGAAATTTGCCTGCTAGAATTGGACGTCGGTGTACTGCTAGCAGAGTGCCCGCAAGTACTTGGCTGTGACACACCTAATTCTACACCTTCATTCCTCTCAGTGCAGGTTTCAGAGAGGACTGAAGGTATAGTGGGGTTGGAGATCCCAGCTGATGCGGTGCAAGGAGAGGTCCGCTTTGTTCTTTGGTGTGGGTCTTTAAGGTAGGCTTGCCAACGAGCTGCATGGCAGGTCAACATATGTCTGGTCAAGCATGTGGTGCCCAAGCGGGTGATGTTTTGGCCACGCGATATACGCTTGAGACATATGTTGCAAACAGCAGCTGTGCGATCTGATGCACTCGACTCAAAAAAGGCCCACACCAAAGAGCTTTTTGAATAACGGGCAGAGGCAGCGCCCTGCACAGGCGGAGCTCTGCGGTGTGATTCCGTCGGTGTGCTGCCCTTACGCTGGCCCCCCGAGGGCATCCTGCCTCGTTGGAGATGTGCCTCCTCCTCATCCTCCTCTTCCTCCTCCTCTCTCCTATTAGGCACCCACGTGGAGTCAGTGACCTCATCATCCCCTCCCTCCTCATCACTGGAGCCAATCTAGCAGTATGCTGCAGCAGCTGGAACATGACTGCCAGATTGGTGTCCTTCTTGAGCATCCCCTCTCTCTGCTCTCACGCTACTGCCTTCCTCTAGCTGGGTATCATCATCAGACCCTTCGAAACGCTGGGCATCCTCCTGGAGCATGTACCCAACACTGTGCTCAAACAGTTCGGGGGAATCCTCAGGAGGACATGGTGGGTCTAGGGAAGGAGTGACTGATGATGACATTGATACCAGGGAAGAGGACGCTTTGGCAGCTGCTTTGCCAGTACCCTGAGCCTGGGTGAGAGGGGATGAGGAGGATGAGGAGGGCTTGGTCATCCACTCTACAAAGTCTTCGACATGATGCGGCTCAACACGTCCAGCTGCCGAAAAGAAGGACAAGCGTGTCCCATGGCCACGTGCTGATGGCGATGCACCGCGTCCACGACCAGCACTGTTGTCTCTAGACACAGAGCCTGCTTGCCCTCTTTTATTGGCTCCTGACTGTCTGCTTCTCCTTGTTTGCCTTCCAGACATTCTAATGTCCTGCAGGGAGATGGGAAAACCAGCAATAAGGCCTAGCTTCAGGAGTATATTTTGCAGGAATCACACTACGCCCGCTGTAAGTGCTGCAAATGCCTGTTGGTGTAACACACTAGGAAAACACAGCAATAAGGCCTAGCTTCAGGAGTATATTTTGCAGGAATCACACTACGCCTGCTGTAAGTGCTGCAAATGCCTGTTGGTGTAACACACCAGGAAAACACAGCAATACGGGCTAGCTTCAGGTGTATAATGTGCAGGAGGCACACTCCGCCCGCTGTAAGTGCTGCAAATGCCTGTTGGTGTAACACACTAGGAAAACACAGCAATAAGGCCTAGCTTCAGGAGTATATTTTGCAGGAATCACACTACGCCTGCTGTAAGTGCTGCAAATGCCTGTTGGTGTAACACACTAGGAAAACACAGCAATAAGGCCTAGCTTCAGGAGTATATTTTGCAGGAATCACACTACGCCTGCTGTAAGTGCTGCAAATGCCTGTTGGTGTAACACACCAGGAAAACACAGCAATACGGGCTAGCTTCAGGTGTATAATGTGCAGGAGGCACACTCCGCCCGCTGTAAGTGCTGCAAATGCCTGTTGGTGTAACACACTAGGAAAACACAGCAATAAGGCCTAGCTTCAGGAGTATATTTTGCAGGAATCACACTACGCCTGCTGTAAGTGCTGCAAATGCCTGTTGGTGTAACACACCAGGAAAACACAGCAATACGGGCTAGCTTCAGGTGTATAATGTGCAGGAGGCACACTCCGCCCGCTGTAAGTGCTGCAAATGCCTGTTAGTGTAACACACCAGGAAAACACAGCAATAAGGGCTAGCTTCAGGTGTATACTGTGCAGGAGGCTTAGCAACAATGACACTGACACTGTCCCCTGCCTATCCTTCTCTCTCCCTGCACGCAAGGTTTATCAAAGAATATGACACTGACACTCTCCCTGCCTATCCTTCTCTCTCCCTGCACACAAGGTTTAGTAAAGAATATGACACTGACACTGTCCCCTGCCTATCCTTCTCTCTCCCTGCACACAAGGTTTATCAAAGAATATGACACTGACACTCTCCCTGCCTATCCTTCTCTCTCCCTGCACACAAGGTTTAGCAATGAATATGACACTGACACTGTCCCCTGCCTATCCTTCTCTCTCCCTGCACACAAGGTTTAGCAAAGAATATGACACTGACACTCTTACTGCCTATTCTTCTCTCTCCCTGCACACAAGAATAGCACAAAGAATATCAACACTGTCCCTGCCTATCCTTCTCTTTCCCTGCGCCGGAACACACTACACAAGGCCGCCGCGCTGGCGGCCTTTTATAGTGTGGGGCGTGTGCTAAACCCCCTGAGCTATAATTGGCCACAGGCAACATGCCTGTGGCCAATTATGGCTCTCCTAGCTGCCGGCGCTGTGATTGGCCAAGCATGCGGGGTCACAGTGCATGCTTGGCCAATCACAGCGCCGGGATTGCACTGCGATGGCGCAGTGTATTGTGGGCCGTTCGCGTCACTCGAATTTGGCGCGAACGGCCCAAATCGTTCGATGTTTGCCGAACGATCGAACAGCCGATGTTCGAGTCGAACGTATGTTCGACTCGAACACCAAGCTCATCCCTATAAGAGAGCTTTTAACATCCTATGTTTGGCTTCAGCCACTGTTAAGGTAGGGGTTTTCCAAGCCTTGGCGATGGTTTGTTTGGCTGCAGTTGTAAGGTTAACAAGAAGTCAAAATTGAGTTTGATTGAGCGTAGCTGGTTGAAGGTTAAAAAGAGCCACTGAAGGTTTCGGAGGTATAGTGATTTCCAAGGCTTTAGAAGCCAAGGCAAAAATCTTTACCCAAAAATCCTGGGCCACTGGGCATTGCCACCATATGTGAAGATGCGTACCTGATGAGGAACATCCACAAAAACAATTTTCAGAACATGTTGGGGCAAATTTCGCTAACCTGACTGGTACTAAGTACCAGCGTGCCATAACTTTGAAGTTAGTTTCTAATGCATAACAGTTTGGAGAAGAGGTTTTGGTTGCTAACCACATTTTGGACCAGTCATCTTCATTAAACACTTGATTCAAGTCCTGAGACCATTTAGCCACATATGAGGGGACCAAATTATTAGAAATAGTGGTAAGAAGTTGATATAGTAGTGATATAGTAGTGAAATAAGTCCCCTTGATATGTGGATCACTCTTGCAGATGCGCTCAAACTGTGTCATTTGGTTGAGCAATGAACCTGAAATAATAAAAGTTTTTAATTTGCAAATAACGAAAAACTTCAGTCCTGGGAAGCCCAAACGATTCACAGAGCACTGGAAATGTATGAAGTTCAGAGGATGAAGTTAAATCATGTACCCGGATTGAATTTATCTTTGACCAAGCAGCAAAGGACTTTGGGAATTTCCAAGCAGGGTAGAAAGCTGGATTTTTGAGAAAGGAGAGGAGAGGGTTGTGTATGGATTGGAGCTTATGAGAAGTTTTAAATTTGTCCCATACGGTCAAGGAGTGTTTAGTGATGGGGTTTTTAAGATGTGCTCTATCTTTGGGGTGAAGCCACAGTAGATTAGCCACTGAAATTGGATCACTATCGACTGATTTGATTATTACTCACAAAGGGATTTCCTTAGTAGTATGATATTTAGGAAGCTGAGATAATTGAGCCGCATAATAGTATTGAGAAAAGTTAGGTACACCCAACCCTCCTTTGTTTTTAGGAAGATAGAGTGTTGCTAGGGGTATACGAGGTTTGATAGGACCCCATATAAATGACATAACTCTTCTTTGTAATAGTCTTAAAAAATAGGATGGTAATGGGACCGGAAGTATATAAAACAAGAAAACCCTCGCAATTGCTGAGTGATGAAAAATAATGTGTGGGGTTGGGAAAGATGGAGGGAGAATGAAATACTGCAGCAGTCACCGAGGGGTCTGGTCCAGATCAACAGTGAAACAATAATATCGTGATGGTGGCTGCGCTGTAGTAAATTTAAATAAGATGGAGTGGGGAAAAAGGGATAGGGGAGGGGAGGGGGGTTTGCAAAAGGAGGTGAGAATGGAGGGGGGGAGGGGAAGGGGAGATGGAGGGGTATGGGTGCGGTTGGCGGGGGATGATATGTAGATCACTAGCTGAAACTCAGCTAGATGACGATGGTGTGCAATGTGCACAGTGACACAAATGCGCATGCAATAATAATGTGTGAACAACTAGAAAAATAAAAATAATGATCAAAGTGAGGACATGTGGAAACAGTGTCTGGATAGTCCAGTGATATACAACGTGGTTGCTTAAAGTTCAAACATAAAGGGAAAAAAATAATTATGTTTTAAATCACTAAGGCATGATATAGATCAACAAACGGTGTCTGTGAATAAGATACACACACTGAGTGCATCAGTGAACTGAACCAATAAAAACTAAAAAGTCCCAGACAAGTCCTGATTGTGACTTCCAAGTATTGCAAAAAATAATAATACAAACACTATATTAACCACTTAAGCCCCGGACCATTTGGTAGCTAAAGGACCAAAGGTGATTTCAGAATTTTGCACTGCACTGCTTTAACTGTAAATTGTGCGGACATGCAATGTTGTACCCAAACGAAATTTGTGTCCTTTTCTTCCCACAAATAGAGCTTTCTTTTAATGGTATTTGATTGCCTCTGCGATTTTTATTTTTTGCAATATAAACGGAAAAAGACAGAAAATTTTGAAAAAAAATGATATTTTCTACTTTTTGTTATAAGAAAAATCGAATAAACTCAATTTTAGTCATACATTTAGGCCAAAATTTATTCAGCCACATGTCTTTAGTAAAAAAAAATGTCAATAAGCGTATATTTATTGGTTTGCGCAAAAGTTATAGCGTTTACAAACTAGGGTACATTTTCTGGAATTTACACAGCTTTCAATTTATGACTGCCTATCTCATTTCTTGAGGTGCTAAAATGGCAGGGCAGTACAAAACCCCCCCAAATGACCCCATTTTGGAAAGTAGACACCCCAAGGAAATTGCTGAGAGGCATGTTGAGCCCATTGAATATTTTTTTTTTTGTCCCAAGTGATTGAATAATGACAAAAAAAAAAAAAATTACAAAAAGTTGTCACTAAATGATATATTGCTCACACATGCCATGGTTATATGTGGAATTGCACCCCAAAATACATTTTGCTGCTTCTCCTGAGTACGGGGATACCACATGTGTGGGACTTTTTAGGAGCCTAGCCACGTACGGGACCCCGGAAACCAAGCACCGCCTTCAGGATTTCTAAGGGCGCAAATTTTTGATTTCAGTCCTCACTACCTATCACAGTTTTGAAGGCCATAAAATGGCAAAATAGCACAAAACCCCCCCAAATGACCCCATTTTAGAAAGTAGACACCCCAAGGAAATTGCTGAGAGGCCTGTTGAGCCCATTGAATATTTTTTTTTGTCCCAAGTGATTGAATAATGACAAAAAAAAGAAAATTACAAAAAGTTGTCACTAAATGATATATTGCTCACACATGCCATGGTTATATGTGGAATTGCACCCCAAAATACATTTTGCTGCTTCTCCTGAGTACGGGGATACCACATGTGTGGGACTTTTTAGGAGCCTAGCCGCGTACGGGACCCCGAAAACCAAGCACCGCCTTCAGGATTTCTAGGCACAAATTTTTGATTTGACTCCTCACTACCGATCACAGTTTCGAAGGCCATAAAATAGCACAAAACCCCCCCAAATAACCCCATTTTGGAAAGTAGACACCCCAAGCTGTTTGCTGAGAGGCATGGTGAGTATTTTACAGCTCTCATTTGTTTTTAAAAATGAAGAAAGAAATTTTTTTTTTTTCTTTTTCAATTTTCAAAACTTTGTGACAAAAAGCGAGATCTGCAAAATGCTCACAATACCTCTCAGCAAATAGCTTGGGGTGTCTACTTTCCAAAATGGGGTCATTTGGGGGGGTTTTGTGCCATCTGGGCATTCCATGGCCTCCGAAACTGTGATAGGCAGTGAGAAGTGAAATCAAAAATTTACACCCTTAGAAAGCCTGAAGGCGGTGATTGGTTTTTGGGGTCCCGTACGCGGCTAGGCTCCCAAAAAGTCTCACACATGTGGTATCCCCGTACTCAGGAGAAGCAACAGAATGTATTTTGGGGTGTAATTCCACATATGCCCATGGCATGTTTGAGCAATATATCATTTAGTGACAACTTTGTGCAAAAAAAATAAAAAATTGTATTTTTTCCGCAACTTGTGTCAACATATAAAATATTCCATGGACTCGACATGCCTCTCAGTATATAGCTTGGGGTGTCTACTTTCCAAAATGGGGTCATTTGGGGGGGTTTTGAACTGTTCTGGCATTTTATACACAACATTAGGAAGCTTACATCCACTCTTCTAACCACTTGAAGACAAAGCCTTTTTTGACACTTTTTGTTTACATGAAAACATATTTTTTTTTGCAAGAAAATTATGTTGAACCCCCAAACATTATATATATTTTTAAAGCAAAGGCCCTACAAAATAAAATGGTGGGTGTTGCATTTTTTTTTTCTACACAGTATTTGCGCAGCGATTTTTCAAACGCATTTTTTGGGGAAAAAATACACTTTTTTTAATTTTAATGCACTAAAACACACTATATTGCCCAAATGAAATAAAAAAGATGATCTTAGGCTGAGTACATAGATACCAAACACGACATTGTTTAAAATTTCGCACAAACGCGCATTGGCGACAAACTACATACATTTTTAAAAGCCTTTAAAAGCCTTTACAGGTTACCCCAGTAGATTTACAGAGGGGGTCTACTGCTAAAATTACTGCCCTCGATCTGACCTTCGCGGTGATACCTCACATGCATGGTGCAATTGCTGTTTACATATGATGCCAGACCGACGCTTGCGTTCGCCATTGGGCAAGAGCAGGGCAGGACAGGGGTGCTTTTTTTTTTTTTTTTTTTTATTATTAATTTTGCTTTTTTATTTTATTTTTAAATTGTTCCTTCCATATTTGTTTTTTTATCATTTTTATTGTTATCTCAGGGAATGTAAATATCCCCTATGATAGCAATAGGTAGTGACAGGTACTCTTTTTTTGAAAAAACTGGGGACTAGACCCTAGATCTTTCCTCTGCCCTCAAAGCATCTGACCACACCAAGATCGGTGTGATAAAATGCTTTCCCAATTTCCCAATGGCGCTTTTTATATCCGGGGGGAGACATTCCCTCCCACTGCTTGTAAAAGCAGTCCAGAGGCTAATTAGCCACTAGGATTGCTTTTACATGAAAGCCGGCCGCTGGCTGAAAAGAATGATACCAAGATGATACCTAAACCCGCAGGCATCAATCTGGTATAACCATTCAAAGTCCAGCAACATACCAGTACGTTGCTGGTCCTTGTTGGACATGTATTGTAATCTTTTTTTTTCATGCAGCCAGTTGGCTGAGCGAAAAAAGAGATTGATCGGTGGGTATGCCCACCATTAGAATACCGCCCTTCATCCACCCACTTCTAATGATGGGCATACATGCACCATTTATATATGCCGAAGCATGGGGGCATCCTCCCGCAAAAAAGTTATGCCGCACACACATGGTCGGACTTTTCCACGGGCAAGCCTCCGTCGGAATTTCGACCGTATGTACGCGGCATTAGGAGAAAAATCCCTCCTCCGCCCTTGCTGCCCCAATGCTTCGGCATATTTGCTTTTTTTTTTTAACTGTGGTGGTGAAATCACCTCCTACAGCACTGGAGTCACAGGGATCAGGCCTGTCTCTGCGAACGCTGCAGTTATGTGTGTTGTGTTTTGTAAGTGACAGTGATCGATCGATACTGCACTTGGGTGGCCTGGGCTGGACGAAGGGGCAAAACGCAGGTGCTAGCAGGTATCTGGGCTGATCCCGCTAACACTGCGTTTTTTGGAACCCTAAACTGCTGGGGACGCTAGTATAGATCTGATCAGATCAGATATTGATCTGTGCAGATACTATACCACTAAGGGAGGTGTATGCTTCACGCGTGGGTGTTAGCGTTACTGGCACTAACCTGACGCTGCCTGGGGTGTGGCGCAGACCCTCTCTGATGCTAAAACCTAATTGATATCACCCGCCGGGCGATCAGGGGGTTAAACCTTTATTGGGTTATATACGGCGGGTGCCCTGACACTATAAAAAGCAATCTAACTAACCAGCGTCACCCGTAACACTTATATGATGATCACTGGTGAAAGGGTTAACTAGGGGCAATTAGGGGGTTAAAACCTTTATTAGATAATATATGGGGGTACCTGACGCTATAAAAACCTGCTGCGAACCTAAAAAAAATTACTGGCTACCGATCTGCATTACCGACGCTAAGACAGTGATCAGAAAAATGATCGCTTAGCGACAGTGGTGATAGGGGGTGAAAGGGTTACCTGGGGGGCGATCAAGGGGGTTAAACCTTTATTAGATAATTTATGGGGGTACCTGACGCTATAAAAACCTGCGGCGAACCTAAAAAAAATTACTGGCTACCGATCTGCATCACCGACGCTAAGACAGCGATCAGAAAAATGATCGCTTAGCGACGGCGGTGCTAGGGGGTGAAAGGGTTATCTGGGGGGTGATCAAGGGGTTAAACCTTTATTAGGGAGGGGTTAGGGGGCTACACTGGACCTAAAACTAAACTGTAGTGACACCTTTACAGTCACAAATGTCACTGATTGCAGTGATCAGTAAATAAATGGTCACTGCAATCAGTGACACTGTGACTGGGGTCTGGGGGGTGATCTGGGGGGGCCTGGGGGGGCGATTTATGTGCCTATGTGTGCTGGTGTTAGTGTAGTGTTTGTGCACTAACCTTGATGTCTTCTCTTGTACGGCGCTCGGTATATGTGAGCGCCGCACAAGAGATGACATCACTTCCTCCTGCTTCCTCTGCCTGTGTGTACATTACACAGACAGAGGGGGCATTTCCATTCGCCGGGAGCGATCGCGGGGGGTGGCCGGAATCGAACGGCCGTCCCCTCATGTCGGATCGCTCCCAGACGAATTCCGACCGCTCACTGTACAGAAGGGGGGTCCGATTGGACCCCGCAACTGTACAAAGGCAATCACGTACACTGTACGTGATTGTGCCTGTCGGTGCCATTGTGCCGACGTATATATACAGTGAGCGGTCGTTAAGTGGTTAAAGGTGAATAATGAATAAAGTCATATATAAAAATAAAGTCCCGTCACCAAAAAAGTGCTTGAAAATTTTCCTGTGGCATCCACCCAGTGATCACAAACAGCTTACCTCTCTAATGAGAGGGGGCGGTATGAAGCAGATTTCTGAGGTGGAGGATGGTAAATCGTCCTTATGGCATAGTCTTTATAACACAGTTTCTATATGACTCATTGGGATGCATGTGGGAAAACATGAAAAGGGAAGAACATCAATAGCGCAACTCTGTGCGTGCAGCAGGATGAATCACTAATATGTAGAATCACACACTCACTTTGTTGTGTAGTGAGCGTGGACCTCAATCCGAACGAGCACTGCGCTCATGCCAATAGAGGAATGGATTGGCGTCTGTATTGCAATCAATGCGATCCTCAGATGTCAACAGCAGCATACACAGAGTTAAACAAAAATAAAGAAGGAAATATAGTGTGGGTCCGTAACCGCTATAGGCGTTTATTAAAGGACAGGTAAAAAAACTCACATTTGGAAATATAAAATGGGGTGTAGTCTCCTACGAGCGGCGAGCTCGTCTCCTCTCGGTTCTGCTGGCGGTGTGTCTGTGCTACGTCCTGACGCGTGTCATCATATCACATGACTTCATCAGAGGCTAACACTAGACACAGGATGTAGGGTTTAAATAGTCCTCATCATAGGGCGAACCGCGGCCATTTTGTTGTGGACTAGTATATATGTATAAGCGCGGCCATGATTGCTCTGACATTCTAGTACATCTTGCTAGTAATAATGTCCGAGTATGTTAGCCTATGCAGATTGAGGAGGAGGGGAGAGGGCTGCAGGACGGAAGGATATACAGCATAAAAAGTTTAATATTCATTCATCATGAATGACATATAAATTAAAACAGGACATTATGTCCCGGAAGAAAAAGAATAAAAATATAAAAAATTATATATGTATGGACAAATGCAAGTGGGCTATGGAGCTGATCGGCTTCACTCAAAGGGCTAAACTTAAAAAGCTCCAATTGCACGGAATTAAAATCTGTCATATATAATGAGACACAGACACACCCCAGCCGACATCCTGAGAGGGAATATATAAAATTACCAAACTACATATTAAATAGCTCGGCATGACATCATAAGAGAAATAAATGGAGAAATACATATGTAACACAGATAAGAGTCTTAGATTAGTAAGCCTGTGTATACAAAAGGATACAAACTGCCTATATAATGAGATGATGATAGACTAGTGTGAGTACTGCCTCAAAAAAACGTATAGATCCATGTTAAGTGATGGTAAAACATGGGTCATATTTGGTGAAGTGCAGCCTGCACTAGAAAGAAATGTAAAAATGATCCTGTATTAAAATCATAGCAAGAAACTGACTCATGGCAACTATGATAGAGGCACCTAAAAGATAGACATAAAACTGATGTCAATCAGTACACTGAGGTGTGAGTATGGAGAGGAGTATAACTAAATGACCCTAATAATCACTCAAGAAACAATTTAGGTCAAATTCTATATTTAGACCTTTGGGCGCAAATGTATCCATCGAAAAAATCCAATGGGATTCGGTTTGACTTAGAATTCGCACCTTGTGCCCTCCTCTCCATGGTCTTGAGTATGGTACTATACCCCAGAATTTGAGGTGAGAGGGGTCTCGGTTATGTGTTTCTGCGAAGTGCCTCGAGACACTATGTTTAACAAATCCGCGTTGTATATTTTGTACGTGTTCTTTGACACGAATCCTACACGACACGATATGCCAGTGACGTCTGACAATGCTCTCGATCTTCTTATATTGTATGTTATAATCTAGAATGACCGGCACCTTGTCAGGTTTGGAGATTTTATTCTTATTTTGCAGTAGTTTTTCTCTTGGAATATGTGTGACTTCTTCTATTTTACTTTTTATAAAATCTTCTTTGTATCCCTTTTGTACAAATCTTTCACCTAATAAATTTGCCTGAGTATGGAAATCTGTAATATCTGTACAGTTCCGTCGTAAGCGTAGCATCTGACCTTTGGGAATGTTAAAAAGCCAGTTTTGATGGTGGCAGCTTCTCATTGGGAGATAGCTATTGCGGTCTACGCTTTTGAAGAAGGTCTTAGTGGCAAAGGTGTTGTTAGTTCTTGTTATTGTAAGGTCTAAGAAAGATATACTCAGTTCCTCGATTTGCCAAGTTAGTACTATGTTTTGCTGGTTGTTGTTTAGTTTCTCAAAGAAGGTTACTAGTTGTTCACGGTCACCTTTCCATATTAGGAAGATGTCATCAATGTAGCGTTTGTAAAGTACTAGATCTTCTGGTGTTTCGAGGAAGACGCTTTCGTCTTCCCACTTTGCCATGAAAAGTCCAGCTACACTGGGGGCAAATTTAGCCCCCATGGCAAGGCCTGTCTTCTGTTGATAGTATTCTTTTCCGTACCAGAAATGGCTATGTTTGAGGCAAAAATCGAGGCATTTAACAATAAACTTCCTTTGCATACATGCCAGTTTGGTGAACTTCCTCAAACCCCATTTAGTGGCTTCGCATGCCAGGTAGTGGGGAATGATTGTGTACAGGGATGACACATCGGCTGTAGCCATCAAGATAGGTCCTGTTGTCTTATCTTCATCTAGAATCTGCAGCATCTCTTTCATATCTCGCAAGTATGCCCTGGTCTTTTGTACTGCTGGTTGCAGGAAGCGATCTATGTATTGCCCGAGTCTTGCTGTGATGGAGTCGATCCCATTTACTATGGGTCTGTATGGTGGGTTGACTCCATCTTTATGTATCTTGAGCAATGCATAGATGATCGGAGTTCTGCATGCTTCCGGTATTAGGTATCTCGCTTCCTTTTTGTCAAGAACTCCCTTTTTTAAACCCAGATGTACTAACTGTTCCAATTCTTTTTTCCACCGGAAAACCGGATTGCTGAGAAGTTTGCAATAAGTATTGTTATCTTCCAGTAGTGCACACATCTCTTTATGGTATTGTTCAACAGTCAGTATGACTATCCCTCCTCCCTTGTCTGAAGGTCTGATTACTAACTCTTTTCTCTCTGTCAGTTTTCGCATCCCTGTTTTGATGGCTCTGGGTTCTTGCAGTCTTTTGACTGTCATGCTCTTGAGTTCGTCTGTCACCATATGTTTAAAAACCTCAATGTGCTTGTTGTCTTTTAGTTTCGGGTTGAAGGTGGATTTCTCTTTAAGGTTACTGTGTGCCACCAAATTGTCTTCGCGTATTTTGGCACTGATGGGATTCTCTGATATATACTTCTTAATATTTAGTTTTCTAATATATTTCTGAATATTGATGTATGCGTGAAATTTATCTAAATTTCTGACAGGGGCATATTTAAGCCCTCTGTCCAACGTCATCAGTTCTTCTTGGGAAAGCGGTGCCTCCGCGAGGTTAAATATACCTTCTCCAATTGGTGGTTTCTTGGTGTTTTTGCCCTTACCACCTCTACAGCCTCTCTTTCTAACATTGGGTTTTGTGCTTGGTATTAGACTCTCCGAGGGGGGTGATGGTACTCTGTCCCCCTCTCTAAAAAAGATACATTATGGCCCTGTTCCTTGCGGTGTTCACGCTGTGGTCTAACGTCAACATCCCATAGATCTCTTAAGGGAGTGTCAGGAGATACGCACCTGATCAGCGAGTCCGTTGGAGCAGAGAGAGGTCACCCGTACGGATCCGACTCACGGGCCCCTGGTAGTGCAGACAGGAGGCACGGGAGTGCGGAAGGGTAAGAGAGCCTGAGAGTGGTTCAAGAGAGCGGCTCCGGATCCTGGGTTCAGAAGGGTAGCGAGCCAGGCGGGCTGCAGGCAGGTAGGTAGGCAGGCTGGTATACCGAGCAGCGTAGCGGGGCAGAAGCAGAAGGGGCGGTCAGACAGGCAGGGTTCGGCAACGTTCGGGCAATGTGGCACAGCGGGGTAGGCAGGTTCAAGGTCAAAGACAGGCCGAGGTCGGGTGCAGGCAGATAGCAAGGAAAGTCCAGTAACAAGCCGGGTGGTCAGAAGGTCGGATTCCAGGCGAACAACAGGAGCAGGATACACAGGGGACTGCAGATCAGACAGCACTGGTCTGAAGTGTTCCAGTAGTTTAAATAAGCAAACCGGCGTGCGCGGGCGCGCGCACGGCGCGCGCGTGCACGCGCCCGCAATGCGCGCACATGCACCCGCACGCACCGGCGTGCACAGGCACGCGCACCCGCGATCCAGGAAGTGTACCAGCGCAGATGGAAACATGCCAAAACCACAGCGCGCATCGGCACACGCGAACGCACACCGAAGCGACCACCGACGCGCCCGGCAAGGTACGTACACTGACAGTGCCCCCCCCTTTAGGGCAGCCTCCGGATGCCCAATTGAGCGATCTTTGTGGCGTTAGACCTCCTGAAAGCTTGCATGAGTTCCTCCGCATGTATGCCGTTTTCGGGTTCCCAAGAATTATCCTCTGGGCCGTAACCCCTCCACTTAATCAGATATTGTACCTGGTTGTGTCTCTTCCTACAGTCCAGGATTGCCTCTACCTCAAACTCCTCCTCGCCGTCAATCAGAACCGGTTCCGGTGGGCCAATGTTACGGCCAGCGAAGGGGTTAGGGACAACCGGCTTTAACAGAGTCACATGAAAGACTGGATGGACCTTCAGGGAGTTGGGTAGGTCGAGCTCATATGCTACATTGTTGATCCTCCGTTTTACCGAGAAAGGTCCCATGAACTTAGGGCCCAATTTCCTGGACGGGCAGGCCATCTTTAGGTTAATCGTGGATAACCACACCTGGTTGCCGGGCTCCAGAATGAGTTCCCCTCTCCTTTTCCTATCAAACATCCTCTTGTTGTACTCCTGGGTCTTGGACATGGTCTCCTGTAGAAGTTTGTTATTGAAGAAGAAGAAATCCATTGTTTCGGATACCGCAGGGACAGTGCATTCGGGTATGGTACTTGGCAAGAAGGAGGGATGGAATCCATAGTTGGCAAAGAATGGGGTTTGCTTAGTGGCAGAGTGCAGGGAATTGTTGTAAGCGAATTCAGCAATGGGGAGTAGGGAGGCCCAATCATCCTGGGAGAAGGAGGAAAAACAACGGAGGTACTGCTCCAATGTTTGGTTGGTCCTCTCAGTTTGGCCATTCGTCTGGGGATGATATGCCGAAGAAAAAGCCAACTTGATTTCCAGGGAATCACAAAGAGCCTTCCAAAATCTGGAGGTGAACTGGGCGCCTCGGTCTGAGACAATACTTGCCGGAACTCCATGAAGCCTCACTATTTCTCTGATAAAAACCCTTGCCGTTTCCAAGGCGGAAGGTGTACCTTTCATGGGCAAAAAATGAGCCATCTTGGACAGCCTGTCAACGACAACGAAGATTGTGGAGAACCCTTCGGACAGAGGGAGCTCCACTATAAAGTCCATCGACACCATCTTCCAGGGTCTTTCAGGGACAGGTAGAGGTTTTAGTAGACCCCAGGCCCTCATCCGGCTATTCTTGTTCCGGGAGCAGGTGTTGCATGAGTCCACGTATCTCTTGCAGTCACTACCCAGCTGCGGCCACCAGAACGTGCGCTTGATGAGCTCGGCCGTTTTCAAGGTACCAAAATGTCCGGCCAACTTGTGGTCATGGCAAAGCTCCAAAACAGCTATCCGAAGACCCTCAGGGACCAGAATCTTGCCCTCGTGCCTGATCAGACCATCTTGTGCCCTGACACAGTCCTCCGGAAGCAAGGTCAAGCCAGCAGACGCCCGCTTAATACGGGGCATAAGGTCTTCTTGGAGTAGCAGGAAGTTCCCGGCAGGGAGGATGGTGTCAACAGGTAAGTTCTCCTCAGGAGTGCTGAACATTCGGGACAGTGCGTCCGGTTTAATGTTTTTTGAGCCCGGCCTGTAGGTGATGTGGAACAAAAACCTTGAGAAAAAAAGTGCCCACCTTGCCTGCCTTGGCTTCAACCTCTTGGCTGTTCTCAGGTACTCGAGGTTCTTGTGGTCCGTGTAAACCAAAATGGGGTGTGCCGCCCCCTCGAGCAGGTAACGCCATTCTTCTAATGCGGCCTTGATAGCCAGGAGTTCCCGGTCACCCACGTCATAGTTACGTTCCGCCGTGGAAAGCTTGCGCGAGAAGAAGGCCACTGGAAAAAGTAAGGCTTTAGCCCCCTGACGCTGGGATAGCACAGCCCCCACTGCATTTTCGGACGCGTCCACTTCCAGGACGAAAGGTACTGCGGGATCAGGGTGCTTCAAGATGGAGGCAGAGACAAATAACTCCTTCAGTTTATCAAAGGCAGCTTGGGCTCTAGGGGACCAGTAGAAGCGGTCTCCTTGTTTGGTCAGTTCGGTAAGGGGGGCGACAATTGCAGAGAAACTTCTGATGAACTTCCGGTAAAAATTGGAGAATCCGATGAAGCGCTGGACCCCTTTTTTATCTGTGGGGGCAGGCCAGTCCAGGATAGCCGACACCTTCTGAGGGTCCATTTTAATGCCCTCAATTGAGATGATCAGACCGAGAAACTGGATGCTTTGCCGCTCGAACTCACACTTCTCTGGCTTGGCGTAAAGCCCATGTCGTCTAAGCCGAACAAGGACATTCCGGACATGCCTGCGATGGTCGTCTACAGAGGATGAGAATATTAAGATATCGTCCAGGTATACTATGACGAACAAGTCCAGGTAATCACGGAAGATGTCATTGACAAAATGTTGAAAGGTAGCCGGCGCGTTACACAGTCCGAACGGCATAACTAGGTACTCGTAGTGCCCGAACCGTGTGCGGAAGGCTGTCTTCCACTCATCCCCTTCTCGAATGCGGATCAGGTTGTACGCTCCTCGGAGGTCAAGCTTGGTGAATATGACCGCCGTTCCCAGCCTTTGGAACAGTTCCGGCACGAGAGGTAAGGGGTAACGGTTTTTAATGGTGATCCTGTTCAACTGCCGATAATCAATACAGGGGCGTAGGGAATGGTCCTTTTTTTCAACGAAAAAGATACCCGCACCTGCAGGTGAGGTGGACGGGCGGATGAACCCTTTCTTTAGGTTGTCGTCAATGTAGACTTTCAAGGTACCCAATTCCTGCTCAGTCAGCGGGAAGATCCTCCCAAAAGGTACTTCGGTCCCAGGCAAAAGTTCTATAGGGCAATCATATGGTCTGTGAGGAGGAAGGGTTTCTGCTCCCTTCTTACTGAACACGTCCAGAAAATCATGATAGGGCTCAGGGATGGTTTTCTGAAGGTCAGGGTCTGTGCCCAGACAGAGCAGGTGAGGGTGGTCGGAAGAGACTTGTTGCAGGCAGTGTTGCCGGCAATAATCAGAGAGGAATTTAACTCTCCCTGTAGCCCAGTCAATGTCGGGGTTATGGGCTTGCAGCCAGGGCATCCCCAGAATGACGGGGAATAGCGGAGAGGAGATGGCATCCAGACTTAGGAACTCCTGATGGTGGGTTGCCACCGAGGCCATCAAAGGGACGGTTTCCTGAGTGACGGGGCCGGATTTGATAATAGAGCCATCAGCGAGATGTACTGCAAGTCCCCGGGGCTTCGGCTGCAGGGGAATGTGATGACTGGCAGCAAATGTCAAATCAATAAAGCAGCTGCATGCCCCCGAATCAATTATGGCGGGTACTAGGATTGCGGAAGTCCTTCCGGGGAGCTGTAAAGAAATGGAAAGAGCCAAGTGAGAAGTTGGATTAGGCAACAAAGAGGCACAAGTAGAAGAGACAGGCAGGCACTTACGCATCTTAGCCGGACAGGATCTCACGTAGTGTCCCGGTTCGCCACAATACATGCACAGATTGTTACTACGCCTATGCTGGCGTTCTTCGGGAGAGAGCGATGGGCGCAGTAAGCCCAGTTGCATGGGTTCTGGGTCATCTAACGCCGGAAACGGGGGCGCCGGAGGTGCAAGACGGGCCGGGTTTGAGACCTTGGGGAGCAACCAGGTGGGTTGGGGCTGACTGGAGGTCCTCTCGGAGCGACGCTCTCTCAGGCGTCGGTCTATCTGAATTGCCAGATCTATTAACTTGTCCAGGGTTTGAGGAACTCCGACACGTGCTAGCTCGTCCTTGAGCTGATCCGACAGGCCCATCCGGAATTGGTAGCGCAAAGCAGCGTCATTCCACTCTGTGTCAGAGCTCCAACGTTTGAATTCTGCCGCGTAATCCTCGGCCGCTCTGCGACCTTGTAGGAGGGAGTGGAGAACAGATTCTGCAGTAGCCGCTTGTTGCGGATCCTCATAGAGTTGAGACATCGCGGCAAAGAACGTGGCAAGGGTCTCCAAGGAGGCATCTTTCTGCTCTAGAAGGCGGTGAGCCCAGGCCTGCGGCTCGTCGGTCAGTAGGGAGATGACGAAGCCCACTTTGGTCGCTTCCAGGGAAAAGGTGCGGGGTTGTAGGGCGAAGAAAAGCTCGCAAGCGTTGCGGAACGCTCGGTATTTGCTGCGATTGCCCGCAAACTTCTCGGGTGTAGGGACCCTGGGTTCCGGAGGAAGCATGACGACGGAGGGTGTAGCCGGATATCCCGTGGATGTGGTGCCTTGCGGGCTGGCAGGCGAGGACAGGACTTGAACTCTTTCCTCCAACCTGGTATAGCCGGCTTGGAGGTCTTTCACGGCTTGCGTCAGCCCGTTCAGGTGTCGGCATAATTCCTCCATGGGATCCCTCCCCTGCTCGGACTCGGACATGGCTGTCTGATACTGTCAGGAGATACGCACCTGATCAGCGAGTCCGTTGGAGCAGAGAGAGGTCACCCGTACGGATCCGACTCACGGGCCCCTGGTAGTGCAGACAGGAGGCACGGGAGTGCGGAAGGGTAAGAGAGCCTGAGAGTGGTTCAAGAGAGCGGCTCCGGATCCTGGGTTCAGAAGGGTAGCGAGCCAGGCGGGCTGCAGGCAGGTAGGTAGGCAGGCTGGTATACCGAGCAGCGTAGCGGGGCAGAAGCAGAAGGGGCGGTCAGACAGGCAGGGTTCGGCAACGTTCGGGCAATGTGGCACAGCGGGGTAGGCAGGTTCAAGGTCAAAGACAGGCCGAGGTCGGGTGCAGGCAGATAGCAAGGAAAGTCCAGTAACAAGCCGGGTGGTCAGAAGGTCGGATTCCAGGCGAACAACAGGAGCAGGATACACAGGGGACTGCAGATCAGACAGCACTGGTCTGAAGTGTTCCAGTAGTTTAAATAAGCAAACCGGCGTGCGCGGGCGCACATGCACCCGCACGCACCGGCGTGCACAGGCACGCGCACCCGCGATCCAGGAAGTGTACCAGCGCAGATGGAAACATGCCAAAACCACAGCGCGCATCAGCGCACGCGAACGCACACCGAAGCGACCACCGACGCGCCCGGCAAGGTACGTACACTGACAGGGAGCATAGTAGTTAGATGTATAGACTGGGCTTCTATCTCTGGGTCGTTGAGAGGTAGATGGCTGTCCTCGATCATTTCTAAACCCCCGTCCATCTCTCAATCCATAATGATGGTGGTTCCCTGGGCTTCTGTCATAATATCTGGGGCCTTCATACTCATTCCTATAGTCTCTTCATCCATAATTGGTCTGCTGATGGGCTGAGCTAGACTCTTGTTTATGGGTTTCATATGGGGGGCCCTTGTATCTTTGGATCCTTGATTGGGTTTTGGCCAATTTTTATGTGATTTTTTATTTTTCCAATGATTAGGCTTCTTCCACCCATATTGGTTGGCCCTTTCTGCTGCTGGGAGGGGGCCTTTAATTTCCCCATTATTGTGGAGTATTGTATTGCCGTTGTTTATTATCATACATTTCTCCCCTTCTAGGTGACATGTCTCTTTCTGTATGATCTCTTGTATTCTTATGAGGAATGTTATTGACAGATGGTCTAGCTATAGGTGACCAATCTGTGGGTGGCAACCGATGCTTGCCCGTTTTTTCGGGTGTCGAAAAGGCTGAAATAGGGTCAGTATGTCCCATATTATTCTGCCATTTGAAAACCAGATCATTTTTATAGTCGTTGATATCTCTTGTATATTTTTTACTTTTCTTTGTTTGGACCTCAACATCCTTCTTTTTTAAATCTTTGTTTAGCTGGGTGGTAAGGCGTGTGAACTCTGTTGAATCTTTGTGTGTCTCTAATTGTGTTTTAAGATCTGCTATGGTTTGGTCAAGTTTTCTCATTTTCTTTTGTTTGCGTTTAGGCAAAAGGTGCAATAGTTCTGCACCCTTTTCATTGAAAAACCTGAACCATTCATCAATGGATTCTTGATCAACCAATCCATCGTTGAGGGGAACATCCCACCTCAACCGCCTTGGCACAATGTTGGCTTTGATATATCTATCAAAAGTAGTCACATCCCACCACAAACTAACTTTTTTCTCTAAGCTATGTCCCAGTTTAAGCATAAGTTGTTCAACATTTGTGTCACTGATAGGGTCCTCGTTATTAAAGACTGCATCGAGGTCCACTTCTCTCTGCTCTATAAAGGTGAAAATGTCCATAGCAGCAGCAAGGGTAAATGGTGGACAAATGAAATAAAGTATATAAAACAAGAAAACCCTTGCGCTGGCTGAGTGATGAAAAATAATGTGGGGGGTTGGGAAAGATGGAGGGAGAATGAAATACTGCAGCAGTCACCGAGGGTCTGGTCCAGATCAACAGTGAAACAATAATAGTATTTCATTCTCCCTCCATCTTTCCCAACCCCCCACATTATTTTTCATCACTCAGCCAGCGCAAGGGTTTTCTTGTTTTATATACTTTATTTAATTTGTCCTTGCTGCTGCTATGAACATTTTCACCTTTATAGAGCAGAGAGAAGTGGACCTCGATGCAGTCTTTAATAACGAGGACCCTATCAGTGACACAAATGTTGAACAACTTATGCGCAAACTGGGACATAGCTTAGAGAAAAAAGTTGGTTTGTGGTGGGATGTGACTACTTTTGATAGATATATCAAAGCCAACATTGTGCCAAGGCGGTTGAGGTGGGATGTTCCCCTCAACGATGGATTGGTTGATCAAGAATCCATTGATGAATGGTTCAGGTTTTTCAATGAAAAGGGTGCAGAACTATTGCACCTTTTGCTTAAACGCAAACAAAAGAAAATGAGAAAACTTGACCAAACCATAGCAGATCTTAAAACACAATTAGAGGCACACAAAGATTCAACAGAGTTCACACGCCTTACCACCCAGCTAAACAAAGATTTAAAAAAGAAGGATGTTGAGGTCCAAACAAAGAAAAGTAAAAAATATACAAGAGATATCAACGACTATAAAAATGATCTGGTTTTCAAATGGCAGAATAATATGGGACATACTGACCCTATTTCAGCCTTTTCGACACCCGAAAAAATGGGCAAGCATCGGTTGCCACCCAAAGATTGGTCACCTATATCTAGACCATCTGTCAATAACATTCCTCATAAGAATACAAGAGATCATTCAGAAAGAGACCAATTATGGATGGAGAGACTATAGGAATGAGTATGAAGGCCCCAGATATTATGACAGAAGCCCAGGGAACCACCATCATTATGGATCGAGAGATGGACGGGGGTTTAGAAATGATCGAGGACAGCCATCTACCTCTCAACGACCCAGAGATAGAAGCCCAATCTATACATCTAACTACTATGCTCCCTTAAGAGATCTAAGGAATGACTATAGGAATGAGTATGAAGGCCCCAGATATTATGACAGAAGCCCAGGGAACCACCATCATTATGGATCGAGAGATAGACGGGGGTTTAGAAATGATCGAGGACAGCCATCTACCTCTCAACGACCCAGAGATAGAAGCCCAGTCTATACATCTAACTACTATGCTCCCTTAAACGGGCAAGCATCGGTTGCCACCCACAGATTGGTCACCTATATCTAGACCATCTGTCAATAACATTCCTCATAAGAATACAAGAGATCATACAGAAAGAGACATGTCACCTAGAAGGGGAGAAACGTATGATAATAAACAACGGCAATACAATACTCCACATAATGGGGAAATTAAAGGCCCCCTCCCAGCAGCAGAAAGGGCCAACCAATATGGGTGGAAGAAGCCTAATCATTGGAAAAATAAAAAATCACATAAAAATTGGCCAAAACCCAATCCTGGATCCAAAGATACAAGGGCCCCCCATATGAAACCCATAAACAAGAGTCTAGCTCAGCCCATCAGCAGACCAATTATGGATGAAGAGACTATAGGAATGAGTATGAAGGCCCCAGATATTATGACAGAAGCCCAGGGAACCACCATCATTATGGATCGAGAGATGGACGGGGGTTTAGAAATGATCGAGGACAGCCATCTACCTCTCAACGACCCAGAGATAGAAGCCCAGTCTATACATCTAACTACTATGCTCCCTTAAGAGATCTATGGGATGTTGACGTTAGACCACAGCGTGAACACCGCAAGGAACAGGGCCATAATGTATCTTTTTTAGAGAGGGGGACAGAGTACCATCACCCCCCTCGGAGAGTCTAATACCAAGCACAAAACCCAATGTTAGAAAGAGAGGCTGTAGAGGTGGTAAGGGCAAAAACACCAAGAAACCACCAATTGGAGAAGGTATATTTAACCTCGCGGAGGCACCGCTTTCCCAAGAAGAACTGATGACGTTGGACAGAGGGCTTAAATATGCCCCTGTCAGAAATTTAGATAAATTTCACGCATACATCAATATTCAGAAATATATTAGAAAACTAAATATTAAGAAGTATATATCAGAGAATCCCATCAGTGCCAAAATACGCGAAGACAATTTGGTGGCACACAGTAACCTTAAAGAGAAATCCACCTTCAACCCGAAACTAAAAGACAACAAGCACATTGAGGTTTTTAAACATATGGTGACAGACGAACTCAAAAGCATGACAGTCAAAAGACTGCAAGAACCCAGAGCCATCAAAACAGGGATGCGAAAACTGACAGAGAGAAAAGAGTTAGTAATCAGACCTTCAGACAAGGGAGGAGGGATAGTCATACTGACTGTTGAACAATACCATAAAGAGATGTGTGCACTACTGGAAGATAACAATACTTATTGCAAACTTCTCAGCAATCCGGTTTTCCGGTGGAAAAAAGAATTGGAACAGTTAGTACATCTGGGTTTAAAAAAGGGAGTTCTTGACAAAAAGGAAGCGAGATACCTAATACCGGAAGCATGCAGAACTCCGATCATCTATGCATTGCTCAAGATACATAAAGATGGAGTCAACCCACCATACAGACCCATAGTAAATGGGATCGACTCCATCACAGCAAGACTCGGGCAATACATAGATCGCTTCCTGCAACCAGCAGTACAAAAGACCAGGGCATACTTGCGAGATATGAAAGAGATGCTGCAGATTCTAGATGAAGATAAGACAACAGGACCTATCTTGATGGCTACAGCCGATGTGTCATCCCTGTACACAATCATTCCCCACTACCTGGCATGCGAAGCCACTAAATGGGGTTTGAGGAAGTTCACCAAACTGGCATGTATGCAAAGGAAGTTTATTGTTAAATGCCTCAATTTTTGCCTCAAACATAGCCATTTCTGGTACGGAAAAGAATACTATCAACAGAAGACAGGCCTTGCCATGGGGGCTAAATTTGCCCCCAGTGTAGCTGGACTTTTCATGGCAAAGACGAAAGCGTCTTCCTCGAAACACCAGAAGATCTAGTACTTTACAAACGCTACATTGATGACATCTTCCTAATATGGAAAGGTGACCGTGAACAACTAGTAACCTTCTTTGAGAAACTAAACAACAACCAGCAAAACATAGTATTAACTTGGCAAATCGAGGAACTGAGTATATCTTTCTTAGACCTTACAATAACAAGAACTAACAACACCTTTGCCACTAAGACCTTCTTCAAAAGCGTAGACCGCAATAGCTATCTCCCAATGAGAAGCTGCCACCATCAAAACTGGCTTTTTAACATTCCCAAAGGTCAGATGCTACGCTTACGACGGAACTGTACAGATATTACAGATTTCCATACTCAGGCAAATTTATTAGGTGAAAGATTTGTACAAAAGGGATACAAAGAAGATTTTATAAAAAGTAAAATAGAAGAAGTCACACATATTCCAAGAGAAAAACTACTGCAAAATAAGAATAAAATCTCCAAACCTGACAAGGTGCCGGTCATTCTAGATTATAACATACAATATAAGAAGATCGAGAGCATTGTCAGACGTCACTGGCATATCGTGTCGTGTAGGATTCGTGTCAAAGAACACGTACAAAATATACAACGCGGATTTGTTAAACATAGTGTCTCGAGGCACTTCGCAGAAACACATAACCGAGACCCCTCTCACCTCAAATTCTGGGGTATAGTACCATACTCAAGACCATGGAGAGGAGGGCACAAGGTGCGAATTCTAAGTCAAACCAAATCCCATTGGATTTTTTCGATGGATACATTTGCGCCCAAAGGTCTAAATATAGAATTTGACCTAAATTGTTTCTTGAGTGATTATTAGGGTCATTTAGTTATACTCCTCTCCATACTCACACCTCAGTGTACTGATTGACATCAGTTTTATGTCTATCTTTTAGGTGCCTCTATCATAGTTGCCATGAGTCAGTTTCTTGCTATGATTTTAATACAGGATCATTTTTACATTTCTTTCTAGTGCAGGCTGCACTTCACCAAATATGACCCATGTTTTACCATCACTTAACATGGATCAATACGTTTTTTTGAGGCAGTACTCACACTAGTCTATCATCATCTCATTATATAGGCAGTTTGTATCCTTTTGTATACACAGGCTTACTAATCTAAGACTCTTATCTGTGTTACATATGTGATTCTCCATTTATTTCTCTTATGATGTCATGCCGAGCTATTTAATATGTAGTTTGGTAATTTTATATATTCCCTCTCAGGATGTCGGCTGGGGTGTGTCTGTGTCTCATTATCTATGACAGATTTTAGTTCCGTGCAATTGGAGCTTTTTAAGTTTAGCCCTTTGAGTGAAGCCGATCAGCTCCATAGCCCACTTGCATTTGTCCATACATATATAATTTTTTATATTTTTATTCTTTTTCTTCCGGGACATAATGTCCTGTTTTAATTTATTTGTCATTCATGATGAATGAATATTAAACTTTGTATGCTGTATATCCTTCTGTCCTGCAGCCCTTTCCCCTCCTCCTCAATCCGCATAGGCTAACATACTCAGACATTATTACTAGCAAGATGTACTAGAATGTCAGAGCAATCATGGCCGCGCTTATACATATATACTAGTCCACAACAAAATGGCCGCGGTCCGCCCTATGATGAGGACTATTTAAACCCTACATCCTGTGTCTAGTGTTAGCCTCTGATGAAGTCAGGTAATATGACGACACGCGTCAGGACGTAGCACAGACACACCGCCAGCAGAACCGAGAGGAGACGAGCTCGCCGCTCGTAGGAGACTACACCCCATTTTATAATTCCAAATGTGAGTTTTTTTACCTGTCCTTTAATAAACGCCTATAGCGATTACGGACCCACACTATATTTCCTTCTTTATTTTTGTTTAACTCTGTGTATGCTGCTGTTGACATCTGAGGATCGCATTGATTGCAATACAGACGCCAATCCATTCCTCTATTGGCACAAGCGCGGTGCTTGTTCGGATTGAGGTCCACGCTCACTACACAACAAAGTGAGTGTGTGAATCTACATATTAGTGATTCATCCTGCTGCACGCAGAGAGTTGCGCTATTGATGTTCTTCCCTTTTCATGTTTTCCCACATGCATCCCAATGAGTCATATAGAAACTGTGTTATAAAGACTATGCCATAAGGACGATTTACCATCCTCCACCTCAGAAATCTACTTCATACCGCCCCCTCTCATTAGAGAGGTAAGCTGTTTGTGATCACTGGGTGGATGCCACAGGAAAATTTTCAAGCACTTTTTTGGTGACGGGACTTTATTTTTAAATATGACTTTATTCATTATTCACCTTTAATATAGTGTTTGTATTATTATTTTTTGCAATACTTGGAAGTCACAATCAGGACTTGTCTGGGACTTTTTTGTTTTTATTGGTTCAGTTCACTGATGCACTCAGTGTGTGTATCTTATTCACAGACACCGTTTGTTGATCTATATCAGGGATATGCAATTAGCGGACCTCCAGCTGTTGCCAAACTACAAGTCCCATCATGCCTCTGACAGCATTAAGCATGTAACCCAGAGGCAGAGTCTCGCTATGCCTCATGGGACTTGTAGTTTGGCAACAGCTGGAGGTCCGCTAATTGCATATCCCTGATCTATATCATGCCTTAGTGATTTAAAACATAATTATTTTTTTTTCCCTTTATGTTTGAACTTTAAGCAACCACGTTGTATATCACTGGACTATCCAGACACTGTTTCCACATGTCCTCACTTTGATCATTATTTTTATTTTTCTAGTTGTTCACACGTTATTATTGCATGCGCATTTGTGTCACTGTGCACATTGCACACCATCGTTATCTGGCTGAGTTTCAGCTAGTGATCTACATATCATCCACCGCCAACCGCACCCATACCCCTTCATCTCCCCTTCCCCTCCCCCCCCCCTCCATTCTCACCTCCTTTTGCAAACCCCCCTCCCCTATCCCTTTTTTCCCCACTCCATCTTATTTAAATTCACTACAGCGCAGCCACCATCACGATATTAATGGGACCGGAAGAACTCTGAATAGATATAGGAATTTTGGAAGCATTATCATCTTGATTGCATTAATTCTCCCTAACCACGACAAGGGGAGAGAAGACCATTGTTTCAGTAGACCGGTAATTTGTTTCAATAACGGAAGGTAGTTAGCTGTAAAGAGATCTGACAAGGAAGTTGTCATTTAAACTCCTAAATATAAAAGTTGGTGGGGTACCCAGTTGAAAGGTAGTGAGGATTTAGCTTGTATTAGTTCAGCATGTGTCAAGGAAATATTAAATGTGTTAGATTTTGCAGGATTGACAAATAAACCGGAGATGTGAGCAAATTTATCTAGTAAGTTTAATAGAATCGGGGCAGATATATGTGGGTGAGTCAAGAAGATTAGAACATCGTCTGCGAAAAGACATATTTTATGCTGCAGACCTCCCAATTCAACTCCTTTAATATCAGGGTTGGTTCTAATTAAAAAGGCCAGGGGCTCTATAAGGAGAGCAAAGAGTATTGGGGAAAGGGGTCAGCCCTGCCTCGTACCTCTTCTAATATCAAACATTGCGGATTTGTAGCCTGCGTATTTAACATATGCTCGTGGGTTATTATATAAAGAGGAGATCCAGGTTAAAATATGGTTCCCAAAACCCCATTTACTCAAGATGTACTGCATGTAGGAACAAGTGACCGAATCGAAAGCCTTCCTGACATCTAAAGAAAGTAGGCAAGTTGGGATATGCCTGTGTTTGGCGGCATGATCGAGTAGGAGGGCTCTTCTGATATTATCTCCCGCCTGAAGTGTGGGCATAAATCCTGTTTGATCTCGATGAATTAAGCTTCCTATAATGGGATTAAGTCTATTTGCTAAAAGTTTAATGTCCAAATTTAATAGAGATATGGGGCGGAAATCGGACCAAGAGGTAGGATCCAATTTGGGTTTAGGGAGCATGGTTATTATATAAGTCAGTGATTCTGTTCGAAACATATGTCCTTGAAGAATAGCATTGAAGGCCCTAGTTAATATTGGTGACAGTGTGGAAGCGAACTGTTTATAATAAGAAGCAGAGAACCCATCTGAACCTGGTCTTTTGTGGGGCTTTAGAGCTTTTATAGCATTTTTTACTTCTGTTTCTATAATGGGACTTTCCAAAAGGGCATGTTGTTCATCATCAATAGTAGGTAAATTGATATTATTAACTAAGGTATCTGCTCTTGATTTATCAAAGTTTAAGGTGGGGGAGTAAAGTTTAGCTAAATTAGAGCGGAAGACCTCTAATATTGTGACTGGATTACTAGAATATGCATCCCGTGAGGTTTTTAATCTAATTGGCGTTTGAGAGTGCTTTATGGCTTTTAAATTTTGTGACAAAAGTGTATCAGGCTTATTGGCTTTAATATAATAGGTATGTTGACGCTTATGTAAAAGTCTTTCCGCTTTGTCCAGTCTCGCGATATTAGTGGAAGTTGGGGAAGTTTGGAAATCCGAGTGGCATGTGAAATTAGCTTCCAATTTAGCAAATAGGGCCTTACGTGTTTTCTTTATAGCACTAGCCTGTTGTATTAATTTGCCTCTGATCACAGCCTTGTGGGCTTCCCACAAAGTAAGGTCAGAAACATCAGTTGTGTCATTATCTGAGAAATATTCTGTAAGGGCTTGTTCAATTTCCAAACAGTGGGCGGGATGGGTCAAAGTAGTGTCATTGATATACTAAGTCGTGTCCTGTGATCTAGGTAATAAGGAGGCTATGGTGGTATAGACTGCGCAGTGATCCGTCCATGGTGAAGGAATGATTTTAGAGGAAAGTATCTCCGGGGCCATGCTAGATAGAACAAAAATGTGGTCTATGCGCGAAAAGGAATTATGGGGATGCGAGTAGTGCGTGAAACACTTACTAGTTCCACTGGATGAGAGGGGTGGCAGCATTGACCATATGCTGCTCCAGCTTGAAGCCAGATGGACTCATGTTCTTAAGGCCACCCAGTTTCCAGGTTTCAATGAACACCTTAGTTTTAAACCCTTTCTATAACTAGGACCTTGTTCTTCCCTCCCTTCTCCTTCCTTCTCTGCCACACTTTCATGCTCAAACCCCCCCCCTTCTCACCCCTTTGCCCCCTTCCCACCCCCCCTTTTTTTGTTCCCCCCCCGTCCCCCTTTCCTGCCCCATCCCTCCCCCCTCCCTCTTTTTTCCCCCCTATTTTTCCTCCCCCCCTTTCTCACCTTTATTGTCATGTATCATTCCAAGCTTAAATTTGTTCAACTTTAAAAAAAAAATATTGTTACTCTTTTCTTATTGTCTATACTTTTGTTTATTTAAATTTATGACTATATTTGTTTATATATATAAATTTTCATATTGATTGCTGATCATGTTACTGTTGGACTATTTGCACGTTCCCGTGCCTCTTTGCCACTTCCGCCCCTTTGCCAAACCCCCCCCCCCTCCAAGTATGCATGACTCTATGGTCAGCCTTGCAGCCTTATTGGGCCAGGTCGCATGCCCTGCTGTGTCCACGTTCTAGGAACATGACCGCGGTCCCGTCACGGTCCCTGTTCTGGATCCCCAATTCTGGATGCTAGGCAGTCTTTAGCCCCATACACACTATCAGATTTTCTGCTGATTTTTTTCATCAAATTTACCAAAACCATGTAGTGCAATGGCCTGTCTGATTGCATACAAATTGAAAATCTTAAGGTTTGACCTCATATTAGATGGTTTTGGTAAATCTGATGACAAAAATCAGCAGAAAATCTGATAGTGTGTATGGAGCTTTACGGGCGCCCCAGGGCGCAAGGGCTTTTATGCTTGTTGCGCCCTTGCCTATGTCATGACATCTGTAGCCCCTATATCCCACTTTTCCAGCAGAGTTTTCACATCTTTCTCCTTCTTCTATCTATTGGCCCTCATGACCATTAGCTCCATCAGCCTTGGTTGAGGAAATAATTAAGGGGCGTCTCTTGCCACTCTGAGACCTCTTATGTTGTGATCGGCGCTGACACTCTCCCGAGTTCAGCGCTGACACACCTGACCTCTCCCACCCACGGCGCTTGGCATTATGGACAACGTAGTTTCCTTGTTGCCAGTTGTAGTGTGGAACGGCGCCAGCGTCATGACGTCATCGCGCCCGCTTTCAGCCGATGACGTCGGACCTCGGCTGATTGGGTAGTATTTATAGGCCAGCCTCTCACTCTGGCTGTCTGTCTGGAATGAATAGGCTGACGTGAGCTATGCTCTATGCTCCAATATAGTAAGTATCAATTATCTTCTAGCCGTTTGTTTTTATTTGTTTAATACACTTGGCTACTTTGTGCCATCTGTATCCTATTTCAGTTGCTTCCTTCAAATTCCATTTTCAGGTCTAACTTTCCTCTTTTTTACTATGACTAAAGCCCCGTACACACGATCGGTTTGACTGATGAAAACCGTCCGATGGATGGTTTTCATCAGACCAACCGATCGTGTATGGTACCCATCGGTCTTTTTTCCATCGGTTGTAAAAAATAGAACTTGTTTTAAAATTTTCCGATGGATAAAAAACCGATGGGAATTTCCGATCGTCTATGGGCAAGTCCATCGGATCAAAAACCCACGCATGCTCAGAATCAAGTCGACGCATGCTCAGAAGCATTAAACTTCATTTTTCTCGGCTCATCTGAGTGTTTTACGTCACCGCGTTTGGAACGGTCGGTTTTTTGACTGATGGTGTGTGGGCAAGACTGATGGAAAACAGTTTCATCGGATATCCGATGGACAAATCCATCGGACGAAAATCCATAGGTTATCCGATCGTGTGTACGGGGCTTGACATGATATCTACCTATACACACTAACCAACCTAGTTTATATTGAGACATAGTCCTCATCAGATTCGATTCTGAGTCTACAGCTGCTTCTCTGTTTTCCTTGTTAAAAACTTAACCTATACTTATATAAGACTTTTCAGAACTCTTTCCATCATTTATTCATTCTTGTGTTTTTTGCTTTGTTATCAGCTAGCATTGCTGCATGACTGTGGTCCAGCCATTCTTCGTTTCATGCGTTTTCTCATCTTGACTTTAAATAGGTACAATTTTATTTACTTGCAATAAACCTATTTCCATACTATACAATATAACATTGGTATGCTCATATGTTTCTATACTGATTGAGCTGCTGTTCAGCTTTCCCTTTTATATGTTTATATTATTTTCTTCCTCTATTTATCCCCTTTTTAGCTGGGCCTATATATACTCCCTTTGGCTGCCCATTAGCACCCCATAGGGGACCCCCAGGTGCCCCACGCTGGATTGTTGTCTTTCCCTGGAGGTGTTCTCGGCTGGGTATGTGCCTGTCCCCTTAGTTGTGTGGGGGTTATGTGGTTTTGCGGGGGTGGGGGCGGATGTTGCTTAAAGATTGGCACCTTATGCTTCCTTGCAATAATCACATATTTTTGCTTACCTTATTATATTTTATTATGCAATATTTCTAATCTGTTTATTTCTTTATTTATGTTTAGTACTGTACAAGTCTCTTCCTATACCCGTATGTCCCCCGATGAAGCTACAAATGCGAAACATGTCGGGACGTCAGGAGTAATTTTGTACTATTGTAAACCAGTCTCACTTCCTCCCTTTTCTGACCATCCAGCTGTGTTTATTGTTTTCTACTGTTAACCACTTGTATGTGGTGTTATATGTACCTTTTAAATGAACCATTATTAAAATATTGAACATTTTTTACCTTAATTGTAAATTGAATTTCTTATTACTACTAAGCAGCACCGTGAAAATCCCTTTCTTCCCCTTCGATACTTACTAGTTGGGTTAGATTCACGCCATGTGTCTACTAACTTGTGTGCATTAAGTAGCTGTTGGAATGTGAGCTTGTTAAGGTTGGAGAGTGGGATTGAAGGAGATTTATCAAGAAATGGGAAAATAGTCGCGTTTGAATCTCCGCATAGGATCACAGTTCCAAATTTATGAGCTTCCACTACCTGAAGAAGATGCGATAAAAAGGCCAACGGGCGTTTATTAGGGGCGTAATAAGATACAATAGTGATTGCCAAATCCATTATGTATCCTGTAAGCAGAAGATATCTGCCCTCTGGATCTTTCAACTGAGAAATAAGATTAAATGGGACAATACGGTGAAAGACAATTAGTGTACCTCTTTGCTTAACAGTGGCTGAAGCTGTATAAAACTGGGGATAGGAGGCGGATAAAAATTTAGGGGAAGAACTATCGTTGAAATGGGTTTCCTGTAGACAAATAATCTGTGCTTTTTTAGCTGCAAAAAAACGCATCGCTTTAGTACGTTTATGTGGGATGTTGAAGTCTTGCACATTCAGGGATACAATGTTTAAAGGAGGCATAATATGGTTAGAACATGTATCTTAATGATCAAAGCCAACTTCGGGTCGAGGGCCACGGCCGCCACCAGGGGAGAGAGAAAGAAGATAGAAAAGGATAGTAAAGAAGAAACTAAGCAAAGTAAAGAAACCCTGAAATTATGAATAAAAATATATAAACAATATCCGAACAATAGGGCTAGAGAACATCTCAGGGGATCATCAAATGAACCCCGAGAGGTTCTGAAGCTACCGTCAGTGACCCGCATAGCAATATCGGGAGCCTGAGGGTGGTAAAGGGGGGGCAAGTCGTTCCCAGAGGCTGGGCAGCACCGGAGAACCACAGACCTTGTGGGAAGGTGTCTTACCGCATATACTGCTTCATAAATGAAGCCACTTAATAAAGCATTATGAAAAATTACATTAATGACCACCTTAGTGGGATAGTATGAGCTTAAATACGCTCATGGATATAAATGTAACATATCAAGTGTGACTTAGCCACATTTTTACTTAAAACAAATAGTATTCATATATTCAAATAAAAATAAAAAAGGGGGGCGGAATAGTAGGATTTTTAAAACAGCTTACCTGTAAAATCCTTTTCTTGGAGTACATCACGGGACACAGAGCAGCATAGTCATTACTATGTGGGTTATATAGAATTACCTTCAGGTGCTGGCACTGGCAACTTCCAAAACAGGAAGTACCCTCCCCTATATAAGCCCCTCCCATCCGGGAGTACCTCAGTTTTGTAGCAAAGCAATACGTGTCCCCAAAAGAGGGGTGGGAGCTCTGTGTCCCGTGATGTACTCCAAGAAAAGGATTTTACAGGTAAGCTGTTTTAAAAATCCTACTTTCTTGTTCATACATCACGGGACACAGAGCAGCATAGTCATTACTATGTGGGACGTCCCAAAGCAATGCCACATGAGGGGGGGGGGATACACCATACATAAGCTGGGCGCCATCAGGCATGAGGATCTTTTGCGGCCTGCAACACACTGCGCCCAAAGGCGACATCCTCCTGACTTCTCACATCCACCTGGTAGAACCTAGTAAACGTGTGTACTGAAGACCATGTTGCGGCCTTACAAATTTGCGCCAGGGAGGCCTGGTGATGCACTGCCCATGAAGTTCCAACTGCTCTCGTGGAGTGCGCCCTAACTTTGAACGGAGGCGGTCTACTTTTCAAGCCATAGGCTTGTATTATGACCTGTCGAATCCACTTGGCTAAAGTAGATTTTGATGCTGCCTGACCCTTTCTGGGGCCTTCCGGCAGAACAAACAGAGAATCCGTTCTACGAATCTGAGCAGTGGCTTTTAGATAAGCTTTAACTGCTCTTACTACATCCAAAGAATGCAATAACTTTTCCTCTACCGAGCTTGGTTTGGGGAAAAAAGAAGGAAGAACCACATCCTGGTTCAAGTGAAACCTCGATACCACCTTAGGAAGAAAGGCTGGGTGAGGACGTAATACTACTCTGTCCTTATGGATAACCAGATATGGCTCTTTACAGGACATGGCGGCTAATTCCGACACTCTTCTAGCCGAGCATATGGCTACTAAAAATATCAATTTCCTGGTGAGTAGAACCAAGGAAATGTGCCGCAAAGGTTCAAATGGCTGCTTCTGCAGAACCGACAGAACCAAATTTAGATCCCATGGGCATATGGGAGCCTTAATCGGTGGAATAATACGAGTCACACCTTGCATAAAGGATTTGACAAGTGAATGCATAGCCAGGGGCCTTTGAAATAGTATTGACAAGGCCGAAACCTGGCCCTTGATAGTACTTAAGGCAAACTTCCTGTCTACAGCCCACTGCAGGAAGTCCAGAATTCTGCCTATAACGTACTTACGTGGATGCCATTTTCTGGCCTCGCACCAAGTGATGTACGCCTTCCAAACTCTATAGTAGATCTGCCTGGATACAGGCTTCCTGGCATTGATTATAGTTGATACCACAGAGTTAGAGAGACCTCTCTTCTTTAGGATGTGGGACTCAATAGCCAGGCCGTTAAACTTAGAGTTAGTAAGGAAGGGTGGTATATCGGTCCTTGCGAAAGCAGGTCCGGACGACGTGGAAGGGTCCAAGGACTCCCCACAGACATTTTGATGATCTCCGCGTACCAGGCCCTTCGGGGCCACGCTGGAGCCACCAGGATCACCGGCTTCTTCTCCAACCTGACTCTGCGAAGGAGTCGAGGCAACAATTGTAGCGGAGGGAATGCATATATCAGTCTGAACTGATCCCAAGGGAACACCAGAGCATCCGAGCCGCAAGCGAGGGGATCCCTTGTCCGGGAGACAAACCTGTCCACCTTTGCGTTGAATCTGGATGCTAGCAGATCTACATCCGGTGTTCCCCACCGCTGACATATTGCTCGGAAGACCTCGGGATGAAGGGACCATTCCCCTGGGCATAACTGTTGGCGACTCAGAAAGTCCGCCTTCCAATTCTCCACCCCTGGAATGAAGACAGCTGATATACATGGGACATGCTTTTCTGCCCATTCCAGGATGTGACTTACTTCCTTCTGGGCTGCACGACTCCTGGTGCCTCCCTGATGATTGATATATGCCACTGCTGTGGCATTGTCTGATTGAATTCTGACAGGGGACCCTTGGAGTCTGGATGTCCAGGCTACTAGGGCGTACCGGGCTGCTCGTATCTCTAAGAGATTGATGGGCAGGGTTTTTACTACATTTGACCATCTGCCCTGGAGAGACCATTGCTCCAGTACTGCCCCCCAGCCTGTAAGGCTGGCATCTGTAGTGACCACCTTCCAAGATATCGGGCTGAAGGGTTTTCCCTTCTGGAGATTCTGGGGGATCAACCACCAGCAGAGACTCTTCCGAACGGAAGGGGACAAAGCCATCGGGAAGTCTAGAGCCTGAACTTTTCCGTTCCAGGCTGACAATATGGCCCTTTGTAAATTCCTTGAGTGGAATTGGGCGTATGGCACAGCTTCGAATGATGCTACCATCTTTCCTAGCAGCCTCATGCACAGGCGTATGGACGGCTGTCTTTTTGCACAAAGCAGACGGACCAAGCCCCTCAAAGAGGATACCTTGTCTAGAGGTAAGAAAATCTTCCTCTGGTCTGAATCCAGCCGTAGCCCTAGATATACCAGGTTTTTCACTGGCTGTAGGGCTGACTTGTCCAGGTTGATGACCCAACCGTGAGATTCTAGATACTTGATTGTATCGATAATTACCACTTCTAGCTTGGCAACTGAGTGGTCCATCAACAACAGGTCGTCTAGGTATGCCATTATCGTTACACCCCGTGTTCTTAGATCGGCCAACAGTGGGGCCAGAATTTTTGTGAACACTCGTGGTGCTGTTGCCAGACCGAATGGTAAGGCTCTGAACTGAAAATGGCGCCCTTCTACAGCAAAGCGTAGGAATTTTTGATGACCTGGAAAGATGGGAACATGCAAGTAAGCATCTTTGATGTCGATCGAGGCTAACCATTCCTCCCCTTGTAGGGCAGCGGTGACCGATCGGATCGACTCCATCCGGAAAGACCGGACGTTTAGAAATTTGTTTAGACTCTTTAGGTCCAATATGGGTCTTATGTCCCCGTTTGGCTTCGGGACTGTGAAAAGGTTTGAGTAGAAACCCAACCCCCACTCTTCCATAGGAACCTCCATAATTACTCCTTGGAGCAATAGTTGTTCTAACGCCAATAGGAGAGACCGTCTTTTCAGAGGGTCTCCTGGCATGCCTGACCACATAAAATGGGACGGAGGAGACTCTTTTAACTCCAACTTGTATCCCAGAGTTACTGCGGAGAGCACCCATCTGTCTTTGATCGTCTCCTGCCAGGTCTCTGCGAACAACTGAAGTCTTCCCCCCACCCGTTTGAGTGGGGGCAGCCCTTCATAGGCTTGACTTGGAGGCTGGTTTAGTACCTCTTCGGATCCAGGGCTTTTTATTACCCTGTGGCTGTCCCTGATTTTTACCTCCTGAGTTTGACCGAGGAGGCCGTTGGAACTGCTTAGTAGCAGACGTCGCAGGGATAGGAGAGGTAGTCCTCTTAAAAGATGGACCCCTAGACCTCTTCTTACTCGGTAAGAGAGTACTTTTACCACTGGAAATCTTCTGGATATACTTATCCAGGTCTTCGCCAAAAAGGCGTTCCCCATGAAATGGGAAGCTAACTAAGAGCTTCTTACAGGGAGCTTCAGCAGACCAGTTTTTAAGCCACAGAAGCCTACGCATATGTACCAAAGACAGCGTGAGGCGGGAGGCCTGATGGATAGAATCCTTGATGGCGTCAACCGCAAAGCATAATGCTCTAGGCAGATCAGCCAGAGCCTGGGCCTGTTGGTCTGGCAAATCCCTCAGGACCATTTTCATTTGATCCTTTAAAGCTTGGCAGACCCCAATAGCTGCCACTGCTGGCTGTGTAACAGCCCCTGCTGTGGAAAAAGCAGATTTTAATAAAGATTCCAATTTTTTATCCACTGGATCTTTGAACATTTGAACATTATCTACTGGACAGTGATTTGTTCACAGAAGAGATGGCTGCATCCACCGTAGGAACATTCCATCTCTGGGTGAACTTTTCCTCCATGGGATAGATCACCGGAAACCTTTTAGGCGGAACAAATAGTTTATCAGGATGTTCCCAGTCCTGGTATATAAGTCCTTCCAATAATGGATGTATTGGAAAGGAGCAATTAACCTGGGGAGCTTTTAGCGACCCCAATGAGGAGACAGCAGTAGTTGATGGTTCAACAAGAGGCATTTTAAATGCAGATCGAACCATGTCAGTTAGGGTCTGGACCCACAACCTTTCAGTCTGTGATGCTGAAAATGGTTCATCTACTGTCGATTCCTCAAAAACAGAGCTAACCTCCTCCTGATCCCCTTCAGGTAGGTCGGTCCCTTCCTGGGACTGTTGCTCTGCCAACAGGCACTCTAATGGAGGTGATGGAGATCTGGCGCGCTTTCTTTCCTGTAGAGAAGAAGCGATCAATGCAGCCAATCTCTGCTCCAATCCCTCCAGAGTTGAGGAAAAAACCTCCTCTGTTATATATGCAGGAGCAGGTGGACTGAGGACAGCCGCAGTACCTGGCACTCCCGGGGGTTCCTTATGGGTATTAACCTCTGATTTCTCAGGGGAGGAGGGTGCAGATGACTGCTCCAGATCCTCAGAGCCCGATGGAGACCCCCTACACTTCCTGAGAGGTATATCTCGGAGTTTTTTAGGCGGCATATTCCTTAGTTCAAAGCTGAGGTATTCCAGCCGCAATACACCCCTTACTGAAATAGTCTAATGCAATTTGCTGCTATGTACATCAGTGGGTGTCTACTAATGCGTCTTTCTGGGGATGCCTGTATCAACCGCCCGCTGTAAGCCCCTATACCATGCTACCAGCTCCTTTTCATGCTCTGTGTCCATAGCAAGCAGCGTGGACTGAGTCCTTTTATCTTGCTGGGACGCCCGCGCATGCGCAGAAGCGCTGGGCGCACAGAGCGCGTCATCCGCCAGGCTCCGCCCCCTTTTTTGAAGCTAAACCTTATAAAAAGAAAGCATGTGTGCGCGCGCGTGCACGTGTGCGCTCTTGGCGCCATGTAGGGAGAGGAGCCAGGGTCCCTGTTTTACCAGGACTCGGGGATGGAAGGAAACTACTTGGCAGCATGACAGAGGAATGCAGCTTCCCTGATAGAGAGCTCACTCATCTGCCTGGACTTTCACCATGGAAGGAATAGTCCCAAGAAAAAAGACGTTCCACAGCGGTCTCTAGTGGACAAACACAGGTACCGCACTTTTGTCTTTTTTTTTTTTAACACCTCCTTTATGAAAAACATTTCCAGGTTTACAGTTTTTTTAAAACTTCCCTTATGAAAAAACATTTCTAGGATTTCTTAGGCATATACAGCTATTAGCGGGAATACCCTTTAGGTAACAGGCAGAAAGACATATTAGGCTTGGGGGTCCCCTCAATAGAACCAAGTTCCTGAGGGGCCCCCACTTACCTTTTCCCCGCCGCAGGACTTTGTTTGGTCCACAGAAGCCCAAACTTCACCTCTCACGGCAGGCATTGTACTAGACCTTCAGGGACCGGGTTCCCAAGGATTCCACTCCCCTGGACCTGTATAGCACCCTGCACAGATAGCCTCTTGGTTTTGGGTATGACTAGAGCTCTGGATCCCAGGGTCCAGCCCTCCTAAGAGAGGCATTACAGGCAAAACCCTGCTCTTCTCTGCAAGGCCCGGGTACCGACCGTTTAGCTATGAAGCTTTTTTGGTCGGATCCGGAATAGCTTGCTAAGGCCCAGAGAACCTGTACACAAGCCCAGATGAATACATGTTAACCTTGGCCAACACCTTAGACACTGGCAAAAAACTGAGGTACTCCCGGATGGGAGGGGCTTATATAGGGGAGGGTACTTCCTGTTTTGGAAGTTGCCAGTGCCAGCACCTGAAGGTAATTCTATATAACCCACATAGTAATGACTATGCTGCTCTGTGTCCCGTGATGTATGAACAAGAAAAGGGTATAATAGTCAAGCATATCTAACAATATTATCTACAAAGACACGTTGATTGCCAATAATGCTGGAGCCATACATAAGGAAATCACATATGAAATGACAATATTCAAGTAAGATTAAATTGATAGTTGTCATTACAATTACACAACTTATGAAATTTAAACAAACACACATGACGAACACGTAACACTGTTTTTTTTTTGTTTTTTTTAAAAAAAAAGGGGGGGGTTCCTGGATAAGTTCCCGGAGGGGGGAGGGACCAAAAAAATTTTTTTTTTATTAGGCCAAGTTAGAGAAAGTTCAAAAGTAAATTTGAATGGCATTGCCAAAAATGATATATGATGGCATATGTCGATTGAAGCAAGTTGCTGGAGGGTGAGAATGAGAGGAAAAAAAATATTATAGCAGCCAAGGAAATATCAATCCATCATATCCACATTGGGTGGGGGTGAATTATCGTAGCGTCCGCGCTTATGAAGATTTTGTCGTGTAGTGGAGGAAAAACCTGAACCGGTTGTCTTGTGCTGTGAGGATGATTGTGAGGAAGAACGTGTGCGGGTTTGATCTTTAGTTGAAACTCGGTCTGCAAGGCCCATTTCAATCAATGCTGACTGTAAATCGTCGGGGGTTCGGCAGACATATTTGGTCTCAAGGTGGGTGAAACGAAGAGAAAATGGAAAACCCCAGTGGTAAACAATGTGATTGTTTTGAAGTATGAGCATCTGGGGTTTGAGAGCACGTCTCTTGGCAATTGTGAGAGGGGACAGGTCTGTGAAAAGTTGAAAAGTGTGGCCCTGGAAAATAAGCAAATCCTTCTCCCTTGCTACAGCCAATAATTGCTCCTTACTACGATAATAGTGTAGTTTGACAATTATGTCCCTAGGGGGGACCGTTAGGCTTCCGTGGAGCTTCCGTGGAGCTAAGGCTCTGTGGGCTCTATCAAATTCCACGTCTCTTGGCAATTGTGAGAGGGGACAGGTCTGTGAAAAGTTGAAAAGTGTGGCCCTGGAAAATAAGCAAATCCTTCTCCCTTGCTACAGCCAATAATTGCTCCTTACTACGATAATAGTGTAGTTTGACAATTATGTCCCTAGGGGGGACCGTTAGGCTTCCGTGGAGCTAAGGCTCTGTGGGCTCTATCAAATTCCAACCTTTCAACAGGTACTTCAGGCAGCAGTTCCTGAAAGAGGGCATATACGGTGCCCTGGACATCCTCAACAGTCTCAGGGATTCCTCTGATCCTCAAATTTGATCTTCTGTCCCTATTTTCTTGGTCCTCAATGCGGGACTGTAAAGTAAAATTCGGCTCAATTTCAGAGACATAATGTTGTGAATGGTTCTCTATGCTATCCACTCTCACTTCCAGGTCAGCTGTTCTCTGTCCCAACTCCCTAATTTCTCTTGTTAACTGGTTAGTGATATGGTCAGAAGTTTGTTTCAATTCCCTATTTAGAATACGTTCAAATTGTTTAAACATCTGAGAATGAATTACTGTTTGTGAATCCTCAATTTCTGAGTCAGACTCACCGGAATATTCCTGCAGCTTTGAGCTGTGTGACAGGGTTTTCAGGGAGCGCTGTGTGTTCAGCTGTGTGGTAACTGGTGCCTCCATTTTAGAAGACGGCTTAGCTGGCGCCACCCTGGATGTTCCTGTTTTAAATTTTGCCTTAGAAGTCTTTAGAGTCGTTATGGCGACACCAGCAGCTTCCGTAGGCGGAGAGGTAGTGTCCGCTAAACTTTCAATAGCCAATTACATCCACGGCTCTCCGGTCTGCCCAGTCCAGGAGCGGAGCTCTAAGGAAACATGTCCTCTCCCTCCCTTGTTTTAGGATTTTTGCTTCCTCATTCAGCAGTAGGAGTGGATTCTTGGCTTACACTGTGTGACAGCTGATTGGAGGAAAGGCACACACCCCCTCTCATCAGAGGAACGAATATACTTTCAGAGCTGAGCTGTGCTAATCTATTTATATCACCCACCCAAACACAAATTTCAGTCTGGTTTTATCTCCTATCTCTGAGAACTTGTCAGAAGTTATTATGCTGATAACAGAGGAATGAAGCAGAAGAAAGACTCGGGGCTCAGGGCTAGAGACAATGTGAAAAACCTCTAATTTGGGATTTTTGAGGCAATTAAAAATTTGAAAAAATTTACTTTTATATAAGAAATTTTTATTTTAAACATATAAACATTATAGAAAAAGATTCATAGAAACAATCCAACACGTTGAAGATATTGTGCAACGTGTTGGATTTTTTCTATAAATATTTTTCTATAATGTTTATATGTTTAAAATAAAAATTTCTTATATAAAAGTACATTTTTCATTGCCTCTGTTTCCTGAGGGATGATGGCAATTACACATCCAAAATTCTGAGTCTTTCTATTTTCCGGGGCTCAGGGCTATGGAGAGAGATGAGTAAACACTACAGATATTTGTGCCTAGGTCAAATTTTATGAATCGGGTTTACATCCACTTTAACTGCAACAGATTTGGGCATCCATATTGATAAGCAAAACTGACAAGCGTTTCATCCAGTGCTGAATACCCATTTCATGAGGATAAAGACTACAAGAACCTCCTACACTTACCTTATACAAGTGACTGTATTTAATGTTTAATACCAAATAATCATCTCATGTAGGAGAAAATCTATAGACCAAGAAGATGCTTGATTTTGTGAATGAATAGTCTTTACCATGCCATACGTCTTATCAGACACATTGGATGCCCTGTATTTGCAGGAATTAGAGAAGACACTGCATGCTATATGAAGTATTAGCAGTGTTGTCCTTGTTTATTCCTCAAGTAATTAGTCAGTGTATGTGGGAAATTGTTCCTTGAAACTCCCAAACCACATGAAATGGCACATTTTACCAAGGGCACAATATCCAGTTTCTGTTTTCCTATATATTTCCCAAAAGAATTCACTAAAGCTGCATAAAATAATTGATGCTAAAACACCTTTAATATCAATTATTCATTCAGTCCAGGTGAATTCAGATGGAAAATGAGTGTGAAAAGCAGGAAAAAGTAGTGTGAGATGCATCATGCAAGCAAGTACATATTTCCAATGTGTTAAGGCCTTGCTGACCTTGAGCCAATGTTTTTTTTCTTAATTACAGATGTTTAAAAGACTCCTGCTGCTGTCAATCACAGCCAGTGAGCCAATGAGGAGAACAGTGGGGAGCAGGGCTAAGCCACGCTCTGTGTGTGAATAGACAATGTCCATTCACAGGAGCGTGGCTTAGGAGCGAGCCTGTTCGAGTGCCCCCATAGCAAGAGGCTTGCTATTAGGGCACTTGGCAGGGGAGAGGAGCCAGGACCACCAGTGGGGAACCTAAAATGAAGAGGATTGGGGCTGCTCTGCAAAACCAGAGAGCAGAAAAGTATAACATGCTTGTTATTCAAAAAAAAAATAACAACCTTTAGAATCACTTTAATTTTAAGAACTTACATTGTTCACCCAAACCTTGGTCACAATCACAAAGATTGGTCCTTGATCTGCCTCCTGATCGCACGGAGAACCATACTAAAGCAATGGATTTCTTCCCACTGCCCTGCTACCACTCAAATCAAACGGGACCTCCTTCTTCTCCTATTTAAAGAAAGAGCTAATGCAGACTTCACATCTGCAGTCTCTAAGAGCCGTTTCTACTCCATTTGGGAACCCTTCATGCGCTCAGCTTTATCTCCGGAGGATATAGCCAGCTTTGACCAGTACTCTTTCTCTTACCTCAAATCTACCCCCCATTCTTCAAGCCCAGAAGAGGAAATCTCCCCAGACGGTCAATCCGCCACCAACGATCTCTAACTGTTACCCGAAATAAGCTTACTCATACTTACTTCTCTCTGGACTTGGCTAAGGCCCTCCCCCCCCCTCCCTCCCTTTCTCCTCCCTCCCTCCTCCCCTGGCTGTTCCCAGACATTTTTTATTTTTATTTTTCTGTTTGGTTATTCTGCTGTAATACTTGAGACTCTAGGTAGATACTCTATTTGATCCATCCAGTTACCCTCTAGTAGATAACAGATAAAGTACGTAGGTCTTTTGTTCCTCTGCTTTCACTATATGTTTTTCAATGTTATACCACGCTGATTCTATCCTATAAGAGTCCGAGATTAAGCTGCGCATACAGTACGCTTAGTCTTGCCCTTAACATGCCTCCCTTTGGTATGTTTTTCTTTTCTTTTTTTTTCTCTCTCTCTCCTTCTCTTTTTCTCTATTTGAAAAAATGGAAAATTACTTTATAACATGTCTTGTAACTGCTGTTATTTTTCATACATCCTAATAAAAATTTTGTGAAAAAAAAAAAAAAAAAAAAAGAACTTACATTGCATATCTGTGAGCACATATTTCATTATTATTGCAGTATTTAATTCAAAGTTTTTCTCCAACATCAAAACAATGATTTACCTCCCACACCACCCACTCTCCTAGCTACTCACACCTTTTATGCAAAAAAAATAAAATAAAGACTCCAAATACATATGCAGTGTGTTACGATGATTCTTGCAGTGCCCCATCCTTCCTAGTGATGTCAGCACTGCTTATTGGGTGCTAAAGTTGTCCTGGGTCCTCACAGTGTCCTTTAGTGATAGGGCTATGTTAGAAGGTACATTTTCGAGGAATGATTTGTTGCAGCTACAAATTGCTAATGCCAATGACTAACAGAGATTTGCAGCTAACAACGTAATCACTTTAGTCACTGGCAATTTGTTGCTAATAAGCAAATTTTTCGCAGCCACAGGTCAGACTAGTGCTACCTCATTATCTTATCATGCTACATTTTGCTCTCTTTCAGCAATCCGTAAATAAGCCGTAGAGGCGAATGCAAAACGATTGTCACTGAAGAGCTTGTCATTAACATTCAACACTGCACAACTGCAATTGTTGCAAAATTAGCCAGTTAGCAATTACATAGAAAATAACCATTATTTGCTTAGCAAGCAACTGTGTGAAAAGTGTTTTATGCCACTGTGTAAAAGGGTTTTGTGTCATTTAGCGTTCTAAAACCTGATTTTCAGTTTTCTGAAAGGATAGCGTAGCACTCTTCCCCGAATGGGAATGCTTGTTTTTTTCCCAGGTTCTTTGCCCACTAGTGTAGTAGCAGCCAGTCAAAAAGTGACATTCACTCTTCTGGCTCTGTAAAAAGTCTAGGGGTTGCCCTTTTAAAGTTTATTACTGGTATAGCGCTTACCACCCTCTCCTCCTTGTCTTTTGGCTCCTCGCAGGAGGAAAGGGCACACCCAGCTCTATATGCCCGTACCCTCTTATGTGAGGAGGTTGAGCGGTGTTGTGATGGGTCTCCGCAGCCAGATACTCCCTCCAAATGGTTCTTATCTCTATAGCTAATAAAGACAAGTCTCTATTTCCCCCAATGATTTCAATGTCCACACCTGCTGTAACTCCAACGTAGAGTTTATTTCTTTTAAACGACAGTCTCTGATAGGAAAGGTTGGAGAAAGAATAGGACAGCATAAGGTGTGGGAGAGGTCCAGGCACAAACGTAATACACTTCACTGCTTGGCTTCTCAAGCAGGCTTAGTTCATATGGATAGTCTCCCTAGATAGGGAATAGCAGCCAAAATGGTACTCAAACTGTTCACCCAATCACTATTCAACTGGCACAGACCTGGTGAACTTGGTCTCTGCCACAGACCTGGTGAACTTGGTCCTTTTAGAGCTTGGCCTCTTTGTAAGGAGAAGACATCCCTCCAGAGAGTTTTCCTTCACTGTGACTTCTCACCAGTCCCTCGGAACGGTCCTCCCCCGGCCTCCTCGTCTAAGATACGGGTCCCCTCGCAAGGCGGCACCCTGAGATTCCTCGATCCTTGATGGGTCCCAGCTGAAGATGCTGGGCCCAAGGCCTTTAGTTGCAGCCCCAGGACTAAAGGTGCCTGGGACTGATTCACCGACCTCCGCCCCTGGGCCAAAGGTGCCCAGGGCAGACAGGAACACACACTCCCTGGGAGTAGGACTCCCGACGACAACGAACCCTGAACAGGCAGCGTCTGCCCCTTTTATATCCTCTCCCAGCATACACAGCAGGCCGACCACTCCCACTGTATGGTTGACGAGAAGGGACACACAAGGCACAGCACTGTATAAGCAGTTCAACGCTGGCCCACCATGGCAGCGCCACCTGCAGCCACAGGGAACAGTACACAGATACTCTTCCTGCAGACAAAATGGTTGATAATGTCCTAATAATTTAGGTGTTTGAGCACAACTACCACTCAAACACTACCCCTAAAATGAGGACCCCGCTACACTGGGTTGACAGATACTCCAGAACGCTGAATATCATAAGAGGACTATCTTCTCCCTTGCAGTTACTTCTTAGAACAGTCCCTTCAGCAAGGGCTCAGGAAATGGACAGCACTGGAACACCATATGCATTGTTCCAGGCAAGGCAAGCCTTAATAATTATGAGCCAGGTGTTAACAGCAGCAACAGTCAACTAGATCCTGCACTTAGGTCTGTACTTAGGTCCTTGGATACTTGGATGCCTCCTTCTAATGTCAGGTAGACATTTCCTTAGTGGACTCCTCATACCAAATCCCAAGTGAAATCCTCTTCTAAACTTCAAAGGATTTTAGCAGCATAGGCCCCTCAGCTCTATAACAGCAGGGACCTCGATGAAAGTAGAAAGAATATGTAGCCATGCTGCCCAGAAAGGCAGCAGCCCTTTAGGCTGGGAACTTCCCTTCCTGGACAAGAACCCGGCTGCCTTACAGACCTGTATCTCACAGACCTGTATCTTCTTCTTTAAGAGGCTACTCTGTCCTCCACTCATTACCTGTATTAATGGCACCTGTTTGAACTTATTATCAGTATAAAAGACACCTGTCCACAACCTCAAACAGTCACACTCCAAACTCCACTATGGTGAAGACCAAAGAGCTGTCGAAGGACACCAGAAACAAAATTGTAGACCTGCACCAGGCTGGGAAGACTGAATCTGCACTAGGCAAGCAGTTTGGTGTGAAGAAATCAACTGTGGGAGCAATAATTAGAAAATGGAAAAAATACAAGACCACTGATAATCTCCCTCGATCTGGGGCTCCATGCAGGATCTCACCCCGTGGAGTTAAAATGATCACAAGAACGGTGAGCAAAAATCCCAGAACCACACGGGGGACCTAGTGAATGACCTGCAGAGAGCTGGGACCAACGTAACAAAGGCTACCATCAGTAACACACTACGCCGCCAGGGACTCAGATCCTGCAGTGCCAGACGTGTCCCCCTGCTTAAGCCAGTACATGTCCAGGCTCGTCTGAGGTTTGCTAGAGAGCATTTGGATGATCCAGAAGAGGATTGGGAGAATGTCATATGGTCAGATGAAACCAAAGTAGAACTGTTTGGTAGAAACACAACTCGCCGTGTTTGGAGGAGAGAGAATGCTGAGTTGCAACCAAAGAACACCATACCTACTGTGAAGCATGGGGGTGGCAACATCGTGCTTTGGGGCTGTTTCTCTGCAAAGGGAACAGGACGACTGATCTGTGTACATGAAATAATGAATGGAGCCATGTATTGTGAGATTTTGAGTGCAAACCTCCTCCCATCAGCAAGGGCATTGAAGATGAAACGTGGCTGGGTCTTTCAGCATGACAATGATCCCAAACACACCGCCCGGCAATGAAGGAGTGGCTTCGTAAGAAGCATTTCAAGGTCCTGGAGTGGCCTAGCCAGTCTTCAGATCTCAACCCCATAGAAAACCTTTGGAGGGAGTTGAAAGTCTGTGTTGCCCAGCAACAGCCCCAAAACATTACTGCTCTAGAGGAGATCTGCATGGAGGAATGGGCCAACATACCAGCAACAGTGTGTGACAACCTTGTGAAGACTTACAGAAAACGTTTGACCTCTGTCATTGCCAACAAAGGATATATAACAAAGTATTGAGATGAACTTTTGATATTGACCAAATTCTTATTTTCCACCATAATTTGCAAAAAAAAATATTTCCAAATCAGACAATGTGATTGGCTGGATTTGTTTCCACATTTTGTCTCTCATAGTTGAGGTATATCTATGATGACAATTACAGGCCTCTCTCATCTTTTTAAGTGGGAGAACTTGCACAATTGGTGGCTGACTAAATACTTTTTTGCCCCACTGTATATGTACTGTCCTGGCATTTTAAGGCCTCAAGAAATTAGATAGGCAGTCAACACATCAGGACTATTCAATTTCCAAATTTATATACAATAGTTTGTAGACTCTATAACTTTCACACAGACTAAATAATACAGTATACAGTAAAACCTTGGTTTGCAAGCATAATTTGTTCCAGAAACATGCTTGTAATCCAAAGCACTTGTATATAAAAGCATTTTTTTTACAGGGTATAAAAGAGAAGAGAGGCACATCTAAGTGTAGCAATAAGTTGCTAAATGTTGTACCTTCATTAAATGTAACCATATTGCTACACTTAGAGGCTCCTCTCGTTTTTTATACTCAGTTGTGACAGAATGCTACTCTTATATCAAGACATTGCTTGTATATCAAGGCAAAATTTATTAAAACATTTTGCTTGTCTTGCAAAACGCTTTAAAACCAAGTTACTCTCAAACCAAGGTTTTACTGTATATTGATTTGGGTTATTTTTACCAAATAAAACTAGCATATTACATTTTGAAGAAATATTATGTATTTTCAAAATTGTATACAGAAACTAAGAAAAAACATATTTTTTTCAACATTTTCAGTATTTTTTGCATATATAGCAAGAATCCAAAAACTCAAGCCGTTTACACACAATAGGTTTTACCGATGAAAACAGTCCGATGGACTGTTTTCATCGGACAAACTGATCGTGTATGGGCCCCATCGGTCTTTTTTCCATCGGTGTTTAAAAATAGAACATGTTTTAAATTTATCCGATGGTTAAAAAACCGATAGCAAATTACTATCGTCTGTGGGGAACTCCATCGGATAAAAAACCCACGCATGCTCAGAATCAAGTCGACGCATGCTCAGAAGCATTGAACTTCATTTTTCTCGGCTCATCGGAGTGTTTTACGTCACCGCGTTTGGAACGGTCGGTATTTAGACTGATGGTGTGTAGGCAAGACTGATGGAAGTCAGCTTTATCGATTTTCCGATGGAAAAATCCATCGGTTTAAAAACCGTAGGAAATCCGATCGTGTGTACAGGGCTTTAGTGGTGAGTAACCACTTCAATACTGGACACTTTCCCCCCTTCCTGCCCAAGTTAATTTTCAGCTTTCAGCTGTCACACTCACACTTTGAATGAGTGAGTGAGCGAATAACTTGTATAGCGCTACAAATGTGAACTAAATCGCCTCAAGGCGCTTTGCATCCAGTGACGTCCTGATCCTTCAGAAGAGGTGGGTCTTAAGTTTTTTCCTGAAGAAAATTGTTTAATCGATTGATTTCCTCTTCTTGTTTAGGCTGAGTGAGGTTGGTTGTTTTTTTCTGTTGAATTATTTCTTGAATGTTTTCGATTTTGTTGATAAAAAAATCAGATAGTTCATTGCAGAATTCTTGAGTTTCGTTTGCTGGGGGCTCTAAACAGGTGGGGTTCATAGTTTGAGTGACTAGTTTGAAAAGTTCAGTCGGTTCAGGGCTTTTGAGATGGTGTTTGAGAAATTTTCTTTTTTTGCTTTGAAGATCGCTTTGTGGTATTTATTAGTGAGTGCTTTGTAGTTAGTGTGGTTTTCCTTTGTTGGGTTTCTTCTCCAGGCTCCTTCAGCTCTTCTGCGTTCTTGTTTCAGTAGAGTAAGAGTGTCATTAAACCAGCCCGAATTGTTTCTGCGGATGACAATTGCACGGTCATGCAACGCTGTACCCAAAATACATTTTTAATCATTTGTATTTCACACAAATAGAGTTTTATTTTGGTGGTATTTAATCACCACTGGGATTTTTTTTTTTTGCTAAACAAAAAAAGACTGAAAATTTTGAGAAAAAACGCCTTTGTCTTAGTTTCTGTTATAAAATATTGCAAATATTATTATTATTATTATACAGGATTTATATAGCACCAACAGTTTGTGCAGTGCTTTACAACAACAGGGAAGACAGTACAGTTACAATGTAATTCAATACAGGAGGGATCAGAGGGCCCTGCTCGTTAGAGCTTACAATCTAGAATAAATAATCTTTCTTCATATGTTTAGGCCAAAATGCATTCTGCTACATTTCTTTGGTGAAAATAACCCAAAAATAACACAAACAGTGTATATTATTTAGTCTGTAGGAAAGTTATGCAGTCTACAAACTATGGTATATTAGTACAGTATATCTGAAAATCGATCAATTCTGATGTACTGATGGCCTATCTCATTTCTTGAGGCCAGGACAGTACAAATAACCCCCCCCCCCCAAGTATCCCTTTTTGGAAAGTAGACAATCCAAGGTATTGGCAAGTTTTTTTAAGTTTTTTTTTTATTTGAAAAATAAGTCAAAAAAGTTTTTTTTACAATTTACTTGACAGATCACACCGCAGCATGGCCTTTCTAGCAAGCGCGAGGCGCGTTCCTGAGAGGACGTCATATGATGTCCTCCCAGGATGGGAAAGCTCCTGCTCAACCGTCATATTACAATAGGCCAAGTGGGAAGTGGTTAAATACCACAAAAAATAAAGCTTTATCTGTCACACAAAAAAATTGTAAAAATATAATTTGAGTACCTTGCTGCATGACTATGAGTAATTGTCATTCAAAGTGTGACAGTACTGAAAGCTGAAAAATGGGCTGGTCAGAAAGGGGGTGAAAGTGTTCGGTCTTGAAGTGGTTAAAGAAGAACCATTGCTCTGCAAAGGAGGAAAAAATTAACTTAGTATGAAATGAGAAAATATGGCTGCTGTCATGTAGAAATATACAGTATTTACAAGCTAAACAAAGAACCTGTTTAACAGAATAGGTAAGCAGCCAAATGGTCAGGCAGGGAGTAACTGTTTAATGAGGTTTACTAAACAGGTGCAAAGTTTGAAGCAAAAATGCAAGACAGGTTAAGGATGGCAAAGAGCACGTATACAATGCAGAATAATACAAAACTGATTATGAAAGCTGCACAAACATGCACTCTTCATAGCAAAGCCTTGTGGCTCAATAAGGGTAGCATATCATAGTCTCTAGAGGACACTGTAACAGCAGAGACACTTAGTAAAACAGATCAGAACACAGCTATTTGCTATTATCCTCAGCATCCCTCTCAGTTAAGATTACGTTTCGGTCCACCTATCTGGTTTTTTTTTACATCACGGACAGGCTGATGTAAACAGACTTGTGTCCGTTTATACTGGACCCGCTCCAAGTCTGTCCAGGTCTGGAAAAGGACTATGTCCTTTTCTGTTTTTTCAGACCTAAACGTAACGGATCAGAGGTATCCTAATGCAAACGGACAGCTGAGTCCATTTACATCCAGTCACCCATAGAGTCATCACAGGCCCCTTGTGTCTGCAGAACACAAACTGAATGGGCATGGATGTAAAAAAAATTACATCCGCCCATTCAGCTTAAATTCTGCAGTGGCTATGCTCATGGATTCCCTGGTGATTAGAGCAGACACTGTGAAATAACCCTTAAGTGGGGTACACACTATATTATTAACATTATACAGGATTTATATAGCGCCAACAGTTTGCTCAGTACTTTACAACATGGGGGCAGACAGTACAGTTACAGTACAAATCAATACAGGAGGAATCAGAGGGCTCTGCATTGTTAGAGCTTACAATCTAAAAGGGAGGGTCAAGTGGAACAAAAGGTAATAACTGTGGGGGATGAGCTGATAGAGAAAATTAAAATACAGTTGTTAGGTGTGGGTAGGATAGGCTTTTCTGAAGAGAAGGGTTTGCAGGGATCCTCTAAAAGCTCATAGAGTAGGAGATAATCGGACAGATTGGGGTAAGGCGTTCCGTAGGATCGGAGAGGCTCTGAAAAAGTCCTGGAGGCGAGCATGGGAGGAGGTAACGAGGGAGCTAGAGATCAGGAGGTCTTGAGAGGATCGAAGAGAATTAATAGGTTGGTATTTAGAGACTAGGCTAGTGATGTAGCTGGATGGCTTTGTAAGTAGTTGTCCTTAATGGATTGAGGAGCAGGGATTGCCCAAATAAATCAGCATAAAATATGTGGAACTCCTGAAGGCTCTTTTAGGGAGTGCCAAATGCGAGTGTCTAGGGGTCAGCCTGTGTGCTAGCCAGGGTCCTGGGCAATCACGCCAAGTAAAGAACCTATGATTCGTCCAACGTATATGTTTCTAGGCTCTCGTGGTGAAGGATGTTGAGTTCTAAATGGGATTGTTCAAGTTTAGTGAATAAACTAGGGGACACGGAGCGTTTATGTTGTGTTCTAGGGCTTCATACTCCCTAGTTTTGGCAGAGATCAACTCATCGCAAGCTTTTTTAAGTCTGGAGGACAATTACATAAAGAACCATGTGACAGAAGCCTTGTGTGCAGCCCAGTTAATTGCAGGAGAGTTATCGTCTGATTTATTAATTTCAAAGTAAGTCTTCAAATGGTTAGAAAAATCAAGAAAGGAATCATTTAAGCGCCAAGGTGACTTCGCTCTCCTGTTTGTCAGATCCAAAAACTGTATCATTACCAGATTGTGGTCCGACCAGGAAGAAGAAAGAATTTTAGCGGAATGTAATTTAGGTACCGTATATACTCGAGTATAAGCCAAGTTTTTCAGCACATTTTTTTGTGCTGAAAATGCCCCCCTCGGCTTATACTCAAGTCACCTTTTTGTGCCTGATCTCCCGGACTTTGGGGACCTGGTATCGGCCGGCCGTAGGTCCTCTGGACCCCAAACTTGGCACACATGTAGCCCCACTCTTCCTCTACAAGTGTGCAAAGTTTGTTGTCCATGAGACCTACGTCCGGGGAGCACCGATTTTTCAAAGCCGGGCACCCTTTCCATAGACTCCTATGTTAAACGTCAGTCTAGTCATAGGCACAGTGAGGCATGCAGATGGACACCCTAGGCTTATACTCGAGTCGATACGTTTTCCCAGTTTTTTGTGGTAAAATTAGGTGCCTCGACTTATATTCGGTCGGCTTATACTCGAATATATACGGTAATAGTCCAGAGAGGAGAAATACATGGTCTGTATGAAAGTAGTGACCATGGGCTCTTGAAAAATGGGAATAATCTCAAGAGGTGGCTTCCCTCCAGGCATCTACTTGATCTTAGTGTAGCGCCCCCCCCAATATTTGGGGGCGCTATGTGTAAATTTAAGGGTAGTCTGAGCCAGTAGTTGGGCTCAGACCAATTGATTGTTCTGGATTTTGCTTCTGCTCTGGGTGTGATACTGCCTGGCAGTAGTGTTCCCTGTTTGCCTGTAGGTGGCACTGTCATCACACATAGGTTGAACTACAGGGGGTATCACAACACCTTGGGTGTCCTTTCTTGGCAGCCGTACAGTGGGCGTGGTCTACTCATTGTGCATGCTGGGAGAGGGTACATAAGGGGCAGACGCCATTAATGTTGCTTCTTGTGCGCCTCATGGCCCTCCAGGTCAGGGGTGCGCGTGTGTGGAATAGTCCCGGGAACCTTTAGCCCGAGGCTACATTGCTGCATGATAGGCCCAGCTCTGCTGGCTGAGGCCTATACTTTCCAGAGAGATCCTCAGCTACCCATGTCAGGGGAGCCACGCTTAGGGAAGGAGACCAGGGGAGGATCTGCCCCGGAGGAGACTAGCGACGGTACTGCTGTCTCGGGAGGAGGCCAGGAGCTCACCTAAGGAGGGATCCATCATTACAAGCCCTGTAATATGCTGATCCGGCTTAAAGGTTCTTTAATATTGCTTGGCTGGGAGGTTCGGGGTTAACAAACCTGTGGCAGAGGATTTCTGATCGCATCCCCTAAAAAGTTCATAATTTATCCGTGCTTCATCCCGGCTGCTAGGACCACCCACAAAGGGACTATCCGGGTGAGCAATACCCACTCAGGCTTGAGTGGTGACGAAAGAGTTGCACTGTGTCTTAAGTGTTGTGTACCTGAACCTTCCCCAACTTCTCTCATTTTCCTACTCTCTCTCTTCAAGTTTACTGCAAAGATAAAGAATAAAACCTTACTGCTTAGGTTTTACTCCTGTGTGGACATTGGCCTTATTCTGAGAAGTGTTTGGATATTATATTTTGAATTAAAAGATGCCCCTTTGTTTTAAAATTATTTGCATATGCTATTGCCTGAAAATTCACCTCTGGTTCCCTTTTGGAGATGCTTAATGATTTTTATCTTTTTTTTTTAACCAGTTAACTTCCTTCTAGGGCTTCCTCCACCAAATACATAAAAAAATGCTGCTAAATTGATTAACCCTGACTGCTAGATATTTGATAGCTTTGAAATGGAAGCAACAACTGCCACCTTCCTGCATAGATCTTTATAAATACATACATGGTGTTTATAATATGGAGAACTTGACAGCCCGCTTACATAACAAGACTTCAAAGCTCAATAAGATCTGGCATCCCTGGCACCTCTTGGAACAGCCATATCCTTAAAGTGATAATAAACACACAGTGTTTATTATACATTGTTCCTTCGTTTTCTGTATGTGGCACTGTAATTATTTTAATTTAAAAAAATCTAGGTACCTTTTTTCTAATCGATATACAGCTGTCACATGACCCAGCTCTTTCCTAGCCCGTCTACAGGGGAACATAAGCAGGAGGAGCTTCTAGGCCTCTGCTGCTAGTCATATGTTAAAAAAAAAAAACAGCCTTTGGAATACAGAGTAAAAATAATAACTAATATGAATAAATGGTTTTAAATTGTCATACAAATATACAGTACCGTATATGCTCGAGTATAAGCCGAGTTTTTCAGCACATTTTTTTGTGCTGAAAATGCCCCCCTCGGCTTATACTCGAGTCACCTTTTTGCGACTGATCTCCCGGAATTTGGGGACCCAGTACCAAACTGGGCACACATATAGCCCCAGTTCTTTTCTACAAGTGTGCAAAGTTTTCTGTCTTGGGGACCTACGTCCGGGGAGCACCGATTTTTCAAAGCCGTGAACCCCTTCCATAGACTCCCATGTTAAACGGTCATTTCTCTGGTAAATTTGGGGACCCGGTACTGGCCAGCCGTAAGACCCCTGGACCCGAAACTTGTCACACATGTAGCCCCAGGTCTCCTCCACAAGTGTGCAAAGTTTTCTGTCTGGGAAACCTACGGCCGGGGAGCACCAATTTTTCAAACCTGGGCACCCCTTCCATATACTCCCATGTTAAACGTAAGTCTAGTCATGGGCACAGTGAGGCATGGACACAGTGAGGCATGGGCACAGTGAAGCATGGGCACAGTGAGGTATGGGCACAGTGAGGCATGGGCACAGTGAGGCATGCACATGGACACAGTGAGGCAACGTGAGGCTCAGTGAGGCATGCAGATGGACACCCTAGGCGTATACTCGAGTCAATAAGTTTTCCCAGTTTTTTGTGGTAAAATTAGGTGCCTCGGCTTATATTCGGGTCGGCTTATACTCGAGTATATAGGTATATTTGGATAAAATCTTTATTATTTTTTCACAATAACATGGTGTGGGTGGATTTCTGCCAGTCACAGTGTCAGGTCACCTGCGGCCAGGTGACAGATGCACACGGTAGGGGGACAGGAGTGCACCGCAAGGTAGTGAACCCTATGGCTGACTGCTGCGGATAGGAAACTGGGTGGTTGTGGAAAGCGGGACCAGAGGAGCACAACCGGGATCCTATAGGAAGCTAGAGCCAAGATTCCCCAGGGCGCGGAGTCTAAGACCCAGCAGGTCTTCTCCAGAGCCTCTAGTGGTGAGGATGTTATGCTGCAGGCTGGGTCCAGGTCGCGGCCCCTAGAGTCTCCTAGCTCACGCCCCGTAGGATAAGGGGACAAGAGGGGAAGCAGCAGCACAAGATATAAGAGTAACGAATAACAAGCTGAAGGTCAAGGGCCACAAGCAGACAAGGATAACGAAAGACAAGCCGAAGGTCAAGGGTCACGAGCAGACAGGGATAGTCGGGGACAAGCCAATAACATAACAGAGAGACAGACATAGCACACTGCAGGCAGGAACCCAAACACACAATGCCTAACAAACACGTTGATCAGCAAAGCAGGCTTGCAGTGCACAGGTTAATATAGTGTTCTGTGATAGGGCCTGGGGTGGAGTCTGGCTGGGAGGAGATTATAAAGGAAGCCAGGTGAAGGGGGTCTGGTCTCTAAGATGAACACAAGAGGAGGAAAGGTAAGATGGCAGACAGACATTAATGCATATCCATGACACACAGGCTGTGTCACAAGTACATGATAAATCACTTACGCGAAGAAAACCAAAAATACTGGGTTGCTGCTGCTTTAAATGGTCTATGGACTCATAGACCATATAATATGTTGGTTGGTAGAAAAGCTGTGCTTACCCTTTCTACATGAAAGTGGAAAGATGTATACAAAGTGAAATCAATACATATAAAGTATAACCCGATACAAATAAAGTGCAACTAGTGCAACTAAAGTGCATGTTAATGTTAATAAAGTGCAAAAAATGGATCAATAAAGTGCCTAAAAGTCTATCATATATTAAATAAAGTCCCAATGGTGATTGTGCAGCTGTTCCTATCCTTACAGAAATGCCTTCAAACAGTGCTCCATGCATCCACAAACACTCCACATCAATTCATCATCTGTGACCCGCCAGAATATGCAATTATTATTATGAGCATCTTAGCGTAACTCTATTTTATTATTAAAAGCCAAAAGATCAAATAAAATGTCCACTCATCATCCCTTCAGGGAGGTATGGAGCAGCAGCAGCCATTTTTGTGCCAGGATTGGGCACCCTCTTTGTGAGTGGTGTGAGGGGGTTAGCTCGGCAGCGGGTGTGTGTGACCCCCGGGATGGGCTCCCCAGACAAAAACAGGCCCAGCAAACGGAGGTTGTGGTTTTCAAAATCAAAAAGGTGCGGTTTATTTTCTATTTACAGTGACAAAACACAGCAAAGCAAAAGAAACATAAATAAAATAAATCCTGGTCAACTTGACCTCTGACTAAACATACAGGTTTCCTAACTAACAACTGGGATCAGCCTAGTGCTGTCCTAGTCCCTAAGTCCCTGGTTTTAAATGTCCAAGCAAATAGCCACACAGGCTTTTTCTCACCGCACAGGGGTTCACTCTCCCTAGACAGTCCACACAGGTCTGGTTCCAGGCATGAGCTAACATCTAATGAAGCTGGGAGTTCTTATAGAGGCCTAAATGAGCTGACAAGCTTCAGCTGGTCTCATCAACTCCCTGTCTGCACGACGCCCAGCCCTCTCTCTAGAGGTATGAGTCATCCATGAGCCCACTAGCCTTATACAACTCTCCACCTAGTTGTATAAGTCGGCGTAAAGCCTGAATCTGGGCGAAATATATCTACCCCCCTGGATGCAACCAGGTGACTTTACCTTCCTGCTGTCACATACCCCCCCCCTCTTGTTTTAACCTCGGGGTTGGAACACCAGCAATCAGGCATTCATGTACTCGAGACAAAGCATCCACATTCCCCATTTGAACGCCAGGGCGATGCTTTACTGTGAAGTTGAATTCCTGGAGGGCCAGGAACCACCTATTCACTCTTCTATTTGTTTCCTTGTTTTGAGCCATCCACTTTAACGGAGCGTGATCCGTAACCATGTCAAAGTGCCTACCTAGCAGGTAGTACCGAAGGGAATCTAGAGCCCACTTCACCGCTAAACACTCCTTTTCAACGGTGGCGTAATTTACCTCATGGGACTTCAACTTCCTGCTGAGGTAAATGACTGGGTGCTCTTCCCCGTTCCAGACCTGGGACAATACTGCTCCTAACCCCACATCTGACGCATCACTTTGTACGACAAAGTCTTTAGAGAAGTCGGGTGAGTACAACACTGGCTGGCTACATAAGGCTTGTTTCAAGAATTGGAATGCTGCCTCAGCCTCGGGGGTCCATTTAATCATGACCGACCCTTTCCCCTTCGTCAGGTTGGTTAGGGGCACAGCCTTAGAAGCAAAGTGGGGAATGAATCGCCAATAATACCCAGCGATTCCCAGAAAGGCTCGTACCTGCTTCTTGCTGTTGGGACGTGGCCAACTCTGGATGGCCTCGACTTTGTTGAGTTGGGGTTTTATTACTCCCCTCCCAATGGTGTACCCAAGATATTTGGCCTCCTCCTTGTTGCGAAGCACAAACTCCTTAACCTCCTGTTGTTGGGGTTGTGACAAGGTGGCTGCTATTCCAACCTCAGGAATCACGCAACCAGTTTGAGCTGGTGACCAAGTGTCTGCGACTAGGGACTCTCTATCCCTCCAGGCTTTCAACAGATTAACGTGATAGATCTGTTCGGGCTTTCGCCTTCCTGGTTGTCTGACCTTGTAATTCACTTCGCTCACTTTTTCCATTATCTCATAGGGGCCTTGCCATTTGGCAAGGAATTTACTTTCAACCGTAGGGACAAGTACCAGTATCCTATCCCCCGGGGAAAAGGTACGGGTCTTGGCTCCACGGTTGTACACTCTCTGCTGTGCTAACTGCGCTTGGGCCAAATGTTCCTTCACGATGGGCATTACCTGTGCAATTCGGTCTTGCATCAGGGCGACATGCTCAATCACACTCCTGTGGGGAGAACTCTCACTTTCCCAAGTTTCCTTGGCAATATCCAACAGCCCTCTTGGGTGTCTCCCATACAGTAACTCAAAGGGGGAGAATCCCGTAGAGGATTGGGGCACCTCCCTAATAGCAAACATCAGATAAGGAAGTAGACAGTCCCAATCCTTTCCATCTCTATCCACCACTTTCTTCAACATTTGTTTTAGGGTTTTGTTGAATCTTTCAACCAGCCCATCGGTTTGGGGGTGATACACAGATGTACGTAATTGCGTCACTTTGAACAATTTACACAGCTCCTTCATAACCCGGGACATAAAGGGTGTACCTTGGTCCGTAAGCAGTTCTTTACAAATACCCACCCGGCTAAACACAAGAGATAGCTCTTTGGCTATGGTCTTGGCCGAGGTATTTCGGAGAGGGATCGCTTCTGGATAACGGGTGGCATAGTCGATTATAACTAATATGTACTGGTGCCCCCTAGCGGACTTGATTATAGGCCCTACCAAATCCATGGCGATCCTCTCAAACGGGACCTCAATGATGGGTAGAGGGACCAGCGGGCTACGGAAATGTGGCATCGGGGCCGACCTCTGACACACAGGGCAGGAGGAACAATAATTTTCTATGTCCTTCATCACCCCCGGCCAATAGAATCTCTGTAATACCCTCTCTCGGGTTTTCTCTGTCCCCAGATGACCTCCAAGAATGTGCCCATGGGCCAACTCCAACACCAACTTCCTGTAAGGTTTGGGCACCACAAGCTGCTCAACGGTTTCTTCTGCCCTTTTTGCCACCCGATACAGTAGGTCCTTCTCTACGCTGAAGTATGGGTAAGTGCAGGTATTATCTGGGTTCACTAACTCGCCATCTATTTTCACTACGTTTTCCCGTGCCTTTATTAGGGCGGGGTCTTTCAACTGTTCTGTGGCAAAGTTTTCCCTGTGAACCTCAAGATCAGAAAACTCCACAGACGGTAGGTTTTCGTCTGAGGAGGTGGGCTCCTCTCCAGTTTCTTGAGTCTCCCCTGCCAATACTGATAAGGGAAATTCCGGAGAGTCCTCACCACTCTCAGGGGAGTTCTGGCTATCACATTCCTGGTACATAGGGGCACCAGTGGGGGGCTCAGGATCATCCCACAGTTCCCAGAACTTCAGAAAATCCCTTCCCACAATGGCGTCATGCGGTAACTGAGATACTAAGCCCACTGGATGAGAGAGGGTACCTTTGGGGGTCTCGAAACACACTGTAGTCACTGGATACTCTCGGGTGTCCCCATGCACACAAATAACAGCTACCTTGCTATTCCCAAAGACCTCTGTTTTAACTAACTCAGCCTTTATCAGGGTCACAAGGCTACCTGAATCCAGCAATACCACAACATTTCTACCATTAACACACATTTTGCATAAATGTTTCTCAGTTCCTCGAATGGCAGTGCATGCGACTGTCGCACACAGCGACTGACGTCTGCCCGTCAGAAAGTCACACTGCATGGGTTCCTCCACAACCGGGCAATTGGCTGCAATATGTCCCGCTTGCCGGCAGCGGTAGCAAACGATCCTTCTTGCCGCCTCTTGAGCCGCTGATTTCCCAGGCTGTTCTCGCCAAACTTGGGGTAGAGCTCCCACCCTCTCACTCTCTCCACCCTCACCCCTTGGAATCCTCTTATCCGCCCCTGGGGATGGTCTGGTCTTAGGGTGGAAAGTCCGAGTGTCTCTGGAAGAGGCCGTCAGGTTCTCTGCAGCCAAGTATCTCTCTACCCGATCCACAAGTTTACCGGCCGTTTCTGGGTCTCCATGGCTTACCCACTTTTGGATGGCAGTAGGAAGAGCTCTCAAAAACCGATCCATTACAACACGTTCCACAATCTTTGGTGCGGACAAAGTCTCTGGCTGTAGCCACTTTCTGCTCAGGTGAATGAGATCATACATTTGAGACCTGGGGGGTTTTCCAAGCTGGAAAGTCCAGTTATGCACACGCTGAGCCCGGACAGCCTGGGTGACACCCAGCCTTGCCAAAATTTCAGCTTTTAGCATCACATAGTCTTTTGCTTGGTTAGGCTCTAGGTCATAGTAAGCTTTCTGCGATTCACCAGTTAACAGAGGAGCCACCAGTCCAGCCCACTGCTCCTCAGGCCACTTTTCTCTTTCAGCGGTCCTTTCAAATGTGGTCAAAAATACCTCTGGATCATCCTCTCCAGTCATTTTTGTCAATAAACGACTCACCCCAAAGGACGCGTTATTAGTGGGACGGCTTTCCTCACTGGTCTGCGGACGTTGCTGCATTACTGCTTCCATTTGTTGTAGTCTCTGCTCTTGCTTCTGTAACAGGTCTATGAAGCGGGCCTCAGATTGCTGCTGGGCTTGTTGCTGAGCTTCCAGACTCTGTTGGTGAGCTTGCTGCTGGGCTGCAAGGCTCTGTTGATGAGCTTGCTGCTGGGCTGCAAGGCTCCTTTGCAAACCTGCATTTGTCTGCTGTTGATTGGCATTTGCTAGAGCCAGCTGTTTCAGTATCTCCTCCATGCTGGCTTAAAAAAAAACTGCCCGCATTCTCCACCAACTGTGAGGGGGTTAGCTCGGCAGCGGGTGTGTGTGACCCCCGGGATGGGCTCCCCAGACAAAAACAGGCCCAGCAAACGGAGGTTGTGGTTTTCAAAATCAAAAAGGTGCGGTTTATTTTCTATTTACAGTGACAAAACACAGCAAAGCAAAAGAAACATAAATAAAATAAATCCTGGTCAACTTGACCTCTGACTAAACATACAGGTTTCCTAACTAACAACTGGGATCAGCCTAGTGCTGTCCTAGTCCCTAAGTCCCTGGTTTTAAATGTCCAAGCAAATAGCCACACAGGCTTTTTCTCACCGCACAGGGGTTCACTCTCCCTAGACAGTCCACACAGGTCTGGTTCCAGGCATGAGCTAACATCTAATGAAGCTGGGAGTTCTTATAGAGGCCTAAATGAGCTGACAAGCTTCAGCTGGTCTCATCAACTCCCTGTCTGCACGACGCCCAGCCCTCTCTCTAGAGGTATGAGTCATCCATGAGCCCACTAGCCTTATACAACTCTCCACCTAGTTGTATAAGTCGGCGTAAAGCCTGAATCTGGGCGAAATATATCTACCCCCCTGGATGCAACCAGGTGACTTTACCTTCCTGCTGTCACAGTGGACATATTATTTTATCTTTTGGCTTTTAATAATAAAATAGAGTTACACTATGATGCTCTCCATGGTCTTTTCCTTCTTTGAGTTGCACTGAGATGTGGATCTACTGTTTCTGGTTGGTGATGCAGCAGTAATCTGAAGCCTGTTTCACCTACCTCGGTATACACTCAGGGGATCTAAATTGCCGGTTGAGGGGCTCACAGGAACCAAGGTTCAAGTTGACAACCTTACAACGGCCGTGGTTACAGGGTGGCTTGGCATGTCCAGATCTCCATAAGAATTTCCTGGCAGCCATGCTTACACACGCCTATAACTGGCTCACGCAAAATGATACAAATGCGGCTGTAGTATTAGAAGCTTCCTGTAGGATCCTTTGAGGCCCTTAAAAACATCATCTACAGAGGTGCATCTACTGCACTCAGTTAAACTACAGCCATGAAAGCAGTATTGAAAGCCTGGCTGATGGCCCAAACCTTACGCCCTAACCCACCTGATCATATCTCGCCACATACTCCCTTATGGAAAAATACATTATTATCGGAATTCACCTCTATACCTGACCCACAACTCTGGAAGGTCAAGGGCATTAAATATTTAGAGCAGAAATGTTTAGCCAGAGACCTAAAGACCTTTGACCACCTAAAAATGCAATTTGACCTCCATAATGTATATTTTTTTAGAGATCTACAAATGAGACATGCCTTTCAAATACAATTTATTTGTTTTCAATTTATTTGTATTGATCTTTTTTCTTAAATGCAAAAAATATACATTAAAACAAGATTCTATCACATTATATATCTATTCCTATTCAATATACCGAATCTTGTTCAATATCCATAAATCGCATTACCTTTAAAAACAAGATTTCCTACAACATATACCTACATTTACTCACTATCTTCCATTTTCTTTCATCCTCACATCCATTCATAATAAAAAATAAAAAATAATTAAAAAAACATAACCCTTCTGTTTTCTCCCTTTCCATGTAATCATTTTATATTTCCCCTTCATAATTTCTTCTTTATTATTTATATATTCTTTCATTCCTTTTGAGAGCCGAAATTCATCCCATTTTTGCCATATTTCTGGCATCAAATACAATTTAAACAGCAGCCAGTAGCCTTCTATACCTCGACCCTAGAGGATGTACCCAGAGACGATACCCTCAATAAGCCTCCTTCCAATATTTATTAAACCATGTCTCCCTCTGTCCACTCGGGGTTGGAAACGCTTAAATCTAAATGGGCATTGGATGTCCCTAGCCTAGATGATGAAGATTGTGAGGAGACGTGAGAATGTGCCTTTCTACAGCTGGTCTGCGCTAGGGACATATTAATACAATACAAACTCCTACACAGGATCTACCTCACGCCTACACATTTACACAGAATATTCCCCTCTGTTCCTGCGGAGTGCTGGCGGTGCACAGCGGATTCAGCGGACTTTATCCATATTTTTTGGCAGTGTCCTCATATTCAAAATTTTGGAAAGCGGTAGTCTCTGTAACCACTATCCAGGTGCTCCGAACTGTGGAGGTTTGTTTGATGGGTCTGGTGGATACTCTGGCTCATCTTAGGGCCTCCAGGACTCCTGATAGGATTACTATTATTCTATGCAAGGAAAATTATTCTTCTCCAATGGAAATCTCTATCTGCTCCAACTTCAACATTGTGGAAAAAAATAGTTAACACTAATTTACCACTGTACAATGCCACATACTTAGTGAGAGGATGCCCTGAAAAGTTTCACAAGGTTTGGGACATTTGGGTTGAGGACCTGTCTACTAACGCTGACCCTGATCCTTTGAACTAGTAGACTACCTAACAAAACCAGGTGAACATATGTGTATAGGTGAACCCACACCGATTCTGCATGTCTAAGAGTTGTGACTTCCATCTGGTTACTTTTGCTTAATGCTATCCCTGAGTAGCTGATACCCTATAATATACCAACAGCTTCACCTGTTATTGGAGCATGTAGTTTTGTTCTTGTGCCAATAGTGGCACTACTGTTAAGGTTATTTTTTATATAGTTTGTTCTATTGCAATGTTACGTGCTGAGCCTGGGTATGCCCCATAGGCTCTGTTTTGTATCTTCAAATGTAAAACTCAATACAAATAATTTTCAAAAAAGAAAGAAAAAATTGCCGGTTGAGTGTATACACTGGCGGGGGCACAGATGACCCTGAGGAGGGATAGAGTGCTAACACTGATATTACCAGAGTGTTCTAAATTTCTATACAAGAGAGCTCCGTCTCTGAGGAATAAAGTGGTTAGATCTGTCTTAGATCCTCCCAAACCGGTTTCCTTTCATTTCTCTGGCATAGAAGGTTTTCCAGCCTGCAGGAAATGTTACGCATGTACAGTAGGGAGTCAAAAGTTAATCCTAGAAGAAGAAAACGTTTTAAAGTAAGAACCACAGGAGAAACGATTGAAATTAAAGACTTCATTTGTTGTGCCTCTGAAGGAGTGGTATATATGATCGAATGTAACTGTGGATTGCAATACGTAGGTTGAACATCAAGAAGCTTAGCCACAAGGATTTGTGAACACGTGCAAACTATCAAGAAAGGCTATGAGAAACATAGTGTTTCTAAGCATTTAAAATTAAGGTATAATTGTGACCCTAGCCAAATGGCTTTTTGGGGATTAGGAAAAATGAATAAGCATTGATGAGGGGGGGATTTTAACAGGAAACTTATCCAAAGAGAATCATGGTGGATTTATAGAACTAAAGCATTGGCCTCGGGGGGCTGAATATTGAGTTTGATTTGCTGCTTTATCAGTAATGCCTGATGTTTATCTACCTTTTATTCTCTCTCAGTTTGTTTTTAGTATGCATTTTTATCTATACACAAATTCTTGTACATATATTTTATAAATATACATACATAATTATATATTGTATGTAAGTTTTTATTTTATATCTGTGGACCTTTTATGGATCTTTTGATATATTGATTTTTTAAGGGGTATTGGGGATATATGTATGCACATTTATTTTGCCCTGGGTTTGTGGGATGTGGGTGGTATACATGTGAATTGTTTTAAACATTGTTCAGGTGAGGAGGGTTGGTCTGATGGACCAGCTCTAAACATGCACGTTGCTTATCCCCTATGTTTTTTTTATTTTTAATGTGATTATTATTGTGACATCTGGATTTAGTTATGAGCCATTGTATTTAGAGTTTAAATGGCTTAAAAGTCCAGTTGTTTAGACCCCATGTACTATACTTTTGCTGTTTATGACTCTGTGCTCTATATTCTGGTCTTCAGCAACATGGCAGCTTGTCAGTGTGTTGTGGCCATGGTGATCGAGCTGACAATTATATATGGTGTGATGCCGGTTTACCCGCTGTAGCATTTGAGAAGGTCTTGACGGCGTAACGTGTGCGAATAGCGGTGAGATCATCACAGTGAGCGGAGTCTGGATGCCATATATTGGAATGTGGATGTGACATGCCTTGTTTTATCTTCTGAAGCGAAGTGAAGTGAGTGTTTTTTTTTATCATTTACAATAACAATCGTTAGAATCAGTTTCTTTCTGCTTCCCACATATTAGCTTGCCATTGGGAGACAGTCTGTGAGGATGGAGGAACACTGAAGAGGAGTCACGTTTGTACACATGTAAATAAAGTGCAGTTGGCCTTCTTTTATTAGTGGGGGTCCAACAACTAAGGTGAGCAGATACCCATAAGATGGGGTGAAGGGCTCTCTGGTGTGCATGGTGTGGAAACTGGAGATTTGTGTCCAAAGATTGACCTAATTGCAATAGGAAGTTGCACAAAAAATGAGTGGTATGTGGGACTCACTTTATTTATGGACTTTTTTATTTTATATATATAGATTTTTTTTATTATTTTTTTTTTTTACCACTGTTGCACTTTATATTGACTTTGGCATTACACAAACCAAAAGGCATCACCAGGTATTCGTAATGCCCGTCTCTAGTGTTGAATGCAGTCTTCCATTCGTCCCCCTCCCTTATTCGAATGAGATTGTACGCGCCTCTGAGATCCAACTTGGTGAAAATGGAGGCACCCTTCAACCTATCGAATAGTTCAGATATTAAGGGTAAGGGGTAACGATTTTTAATAGTAACCGCGTTTAAACCTCGATAGTCGATACAGGGTCTTAGGGTAACATCCTTTTTGGCAACGAAAAAGAACCCTGCCCCTGCAGGTGATGCGGATTTCCGGATGAAACCTCTCTCCAGATTCTCTGCAACATACTCAGACATGGCCTGGGTCTCTGGGATGGACAGAGGGTAGGTACGACCCCTGGGCAGAGTTGCTCCGGGGACAAGATCAATAGCACAGTCAAAAGACCTGTGGGGAGGAAGCACCTTAGCTGATTTCTTACAGAACACATCCCGGTAATCGCTGTATGCAGCGGGAAGATCAGAAGAAACAGAAGTGGTAGCAACCGGAAGTCTCTCTTTGGGGGCCACCTTGATAAGACATGACGAGAAACATGAGGGACCCCAAGCCAGGACCTGCCCAGAGGCCCAGTCCACATGTGGAGAGTGGAGCTGCAGCCAAGGAAGGCCCAATACAATGGGGGTAGAGGCCTTGGGTAGAATGAGAAAGGATATCCACTCCTGGTGGAGAATCCCTACCGACATCCTAATGGGTAGCGTCTGGAAGCGAATAGGGCCCCCTGGGAGAACAGTGCCATCAATTGCCGAGACTACCAATGGGGTAGCGAGAGGTGAAAGGGTAAGCTTCATAGAAGAAGCAGTTCCCCAATCCATAAAATTGCCGGCTGCCCCTGAATCCAGATATGCAAGGGTTGATTGAGGAGAAGTGCCTACATGAAGGAACACCGGCAGGAGAAGGCGAGAAGGTGATGTTTCAGGGTCCAATACTCCATCTTCCAAATGTATTAAGCCCGAGCGTTCCCCGGACAGAAGCGAGCAAAAGTCACGAAAATGACCCTTGCCCCCACAATAGAGGCACAAGCCCAGAGTTCTGCGCCTAGCACGTTCTTCGGGGGTTAGTCTGGTCCGGCCCAGCTGCATAGGTCCCTCAGCAGGCAGAAGATGCTCCACGGGACGAAGGGAGGGGAGCTCAGACAGGCTAGGACCCAGAGAGTGCTGGCGTCTTTTTTCAAGCGACCTCTCCTGAAAACGAATGTCGATCTGGTTGCACAAAGAAATTACATCGTCCAGACCGACGGGAATGGCTCTTCCCGCTAATTCGTCTTTCACTCGGTCAGAGAGGCCATGTAAAAAGGTAAGGACCAGGGCCTCATTATTCCAGCTCAATTCAGCTGTGTGGATACGGAACTGAAGAGCGTACTGTCCCACTGAACTAGATTCTTGGCGAAGACGTAAGACAGCACTAGCCGCTGAAGAAGCCCGAGCTGGCTCCTCAAAGATGTTCCGAAAGAGCTCCAAGAAGTCGGACAGGATGGAAACCACTGAATCATTCCTTTCCCACAGGGGGGCAGCCCAGGCTAAAGCTTCACCGGAGAGGAGGGAGATGATATAGGCTACCTTAGCCCGATCAGACAGGAAGTTTTGAGGCTGAAGCTCAAAATGAATCATACATTGGCTGAGAAACCCCCTGCAGGCCTTGGAGTCCCCAGAGAAACGGAACGGAGCTGGCAGTTCTAGTGAGTGTGTGGCTGCGACTGATGCGAAAGGCGCAGCCGCTGGTTGTACTTGAGGTTGCAGATTTGGGGTTCCCAAGGAGGTCTGAAGCTGCTCGAAGCGAGAAGCCAGATCCTGGAGGAATCGCATCACCTGAGTCTGATCTGATTCCTGGGTCTCAAGTCTATGGACTATGCCCTGTAATGGATCATCCGCGGGGAGCGGCCTGTCAGCCGGGTTCATGGCTGATCAAACTGTCAGGTCACCTGCGGCCAGGTGACAGATGCACACCGTAGGGGGACAGGAGTGCACCGCAAGGTAGTGAACCCTATGGCTGACTGCTGCGGATAGGAAACTGGGTGGTTGTGGAAAGCGGGACCAGAGGAGCACAACCGGGATCCTATAGGAAGCTAGAGCCAAGATTCCCCAGGGCGCGGAGTCTAAGACCCAGCAGGTCTTCTCCAGAGCCTCTAGTGGTGAGGATGTTATGCTGCAGGCTGGGTCCAGGTCGCGGCCCCTAGAGTCTCCTAGCTCACGCCCCGTAGGATAAGGGGACAAGAGGGGAAGCAGCAGCACAAGATATAAGAGTAACGAATAACAAGCTGAAGGTCAAGGGCCACAGGCAGACAAGGATAACGAAAGACAAGCCGAAGGTCAAGGGTCACGAGCAGACAGGGATAGTCGGGGACAAGCCAATAACATAACAGAGAGACAGACATAGCACACTGCAGGCAGGAACCCAAACACACAATGCCTAACAAACACGTTGATCAGCAAAGCAGGCTTGCAGTGCACAGGTTAATATAGTGTTCTGTGATAGGGCCTGGGGTGGAGTCTGGCTGGGAGGAGATTATAAAGGAAGCCAGGTGAAGGGGGTCTGGTCTCTAAGATGAACACAAGAGGAGGAAAGGTAAGATGGCAGACAGACATTAATGCATATCCATGACACACAGGCTGTGTCACAAGTACATGATAAATCACTTACGCGAAGAAAACCAAAAATACTGGGTTGCTGCTGCTTTAAATGGTCTATGGACTCATAGACCATATAATATGTTGGTTGGTAGAAAAGCTGTGCTTACCCTTTCTACATGAAAGTGGAAAGATGTATACAAAGTGAAATCAATACATATAAAGTATAACCCGATACAAATAAAGTGCAACTAGTGCAACTAAAGTGCATGTTAATGTTAATAAAGTGCAAAAAATAGATCAATAAAGTGCCTAAAAGTCTATCATATATTAAATAAAGTCCCAATGGTGATTGTGCAGCTGTTCCTATCCTTACAGAAATGCCTTCAAACAGTGCTCCGTGCATCCACAAACACTCCACATCAATTCATCATCTGTGACCCGCCAGAATATGCAATTATTATTATGAGCATCTTAGCGTAACTCTATTTTATTATTAAAAGCCAAAAGATCAAATAAAATGTCCACTCATCATCCCTTCAGGGAGGTATGGAGCAGCAGCAGCCATTTTTGTGCCAGGATTGGGCACCCTCTTTGTGAGTGGACATATTATTTTATCTTTTGGCTTTTAATAATAAAATAGAGTTACACTATGATGCTCTCCATGGTCTTTTCCTTCTTTGAGTTGCACTGAGATGTGGATCTACTGTTTCTGGTTGGTGATGCAGCAGTAATCTGAAGCCTGTTTCACCTACCTCGGTATACACTCAGGGGATCTAAATTGCCGGTTGAGGGGCTCACAGGAACCAAGGTTCAAGTTGACAACCTTACAACGGCCGTGGTTACAGGGTGGCTTGGCATGTCCAGATCTCCATAAGAATTTCCTGGCAGCCATGCTTACACACGCCTATAACTGGCTCACGCAAAATGATACAAATGCGGCTGTAGTATTAGAAGCTTCCTGTAGGATCCTTTGAGGCCCTTAAAAACATCATCTACAGAGGTGCATCTACTGCACTCAGTTAAACTACAGCCATGAAAGCAGTATTGAAAGCCTGGCTGATGGCCCAAACCTTACGCCCTAACCCACCTGATCATATCTCGCCACATACTCCCTTATGGAAAAATACATTATTATCGGAATTCACCTCTATACCTGACCCACAACTCTGGAAGGTCAAGGGCATTAAATATTTAGAGCAGAAATGTTTAGCCAGAGACCTAAAGACCTTTGACCACCTAAAAATGCAATTTGACCTCCATAATGTATATTTTTTTAGAGATCTACAAATGAGACATGCCTTTCAAATACAATTTATTTGTTTTCAATTTATTTGTATTGATCTTTTTTCTTAAATGCAAAAAATATACATTAAAACAAGATTCTATCACATTATATATCTATTCCTATTCAATATACCGAATCTTGTTCAATATCCATAAATCGCATTACCTTTAAAAACAAGATTTCCTACAACATATACCTACATTTACTCACTATCTTCCATGTTCTTTCATCCTCACATCCATTCATAATAAAAATAAAAAAATAATTAAAAAAACATAACCCTTCTGTTTTCTCCCTTTCCATGTAATCATTTTATATTTCCCCTTCATAATTTCTTCTTTATTATTTATATATTCTTTCATTCCTTTTGAGATCCGAAATTCATCCCATTTTTGCCATATTTCTGGCATCAAATACAATTTAAACAGCAGCCAGTAGCCTTCTATACCTCGACCCTAGAGGATGTACCCAGAGACGATACCCTCAATAAGCCTCCTTCCAATATTTATTAAACCATGTCTCCCTCTGTCCACTCGGGGTTGGAAACGCTTAAATCTAAATGGGCATTGGATGTCCCTAGCCTAGATGATGAAGATTGTGAGGAGACGTGGGAATGTGCCTTTCTACAGCTGGTCTGCGCTAGGGACATATTAATACAATACAAACTCCTACACAGGATCTACCTCACGCCTACACATTTACACAGAATATTCCCCTCTGTTCCTGCGGAGTGCTGGCGGTGCACAGCGGATTCAGCGGACTTTATCCATATTTTTTGGCAGTGTCCTCATATTCAAAATTTTGGGAAGCGGTAGTCTCTGTAACCACTATCCAGGTGCTCCGAACTGTGGAGGTTTGTTTGATGGGTCTGGTGGATACTCTGGCTCATCTTAGGGCCTCCAGGACTCCTGATAGGATTACTATTATTCTATGCAAGGAAAATTATTCTTCTCCAATGGAAATCTCTATCTGCTCCAACTTCAACATTGTGGAAAAAAATAGTTAACACTAATTTACCACTGTACAATGCCACATACTTAGTGAGAGGATGCCCTGAAAAGTTTCACAAGGTTTGGGACATTTGGGTTGAGGACCTGTCTACTAACGCTGACCCTGATCCTTTGAACTAGTAGACTACCTAACAAAACCAGGTGAACATATGTGTATAGGTGAACCCACACCGATTCTGCATGTCTAAGAGTTGTGACTTCCATCTGGTTACTTTTGCTTAATGCTATCCCTGAGTAGCTGATACCCTATAATATACCAACAGCTTCACCTGTTATTGGAGCATGTAGTTTTGTTCTTGTGCCAATAGTGGCACTACTGTTAAGGTTATTTTTTATATAGTTTGTTCTATTGCAATGTTACGTGCTGAGCCTGGGTATGCCCCATAGGCTCTGTTTTGTATCTTCAAATGTAAAACTCAATAAAAATAATTTTCAAAAAAGAAAGAAAAAATTGCCGGTTGAGTGTATACACTGGCGGGGGCACAGATGACCCTGAGGAGGGATAGAGTGCTAACACTGATATTACCAGAGTGTTCTAAATTTCTATACAAGAGAGCTCCGTCTCTGAGGAATAAAGTGGTTAGATCTGTCTTAGATCCTCCCAAACCGGTTTCCTTTCATTTCTCTGGCATAGAAGGTTTTCCAGCCTGCAGGAAATGTTACGCATGTACAGTAGGGAGTCAAAAGTTAATCCTAGAAGAAGAAAACGTTTTAAAGTAAGAACCACAGGAGAAACGATTGAAATTAAAGACTTCATTTGTTGTGCCTCTGAAGGAGTGGTATATATGATCGAATGTAACTGTGGATTGCAATACGTAGGTTGAACATCAAGAAGCTTAGCCACAAGGATTTGTGAACACGTGCAAACTATCAAGAAAGGCTATGAGAAACATAGTGTTTCTAAGCATTTAAAATTAAGGTATAATTGTGACCCTAGCCAAATGGCTTTTTGGGGATTAGGAAAAATGAATAAGCATTGATGAGGGGGGGATTTTAACAGGAAACTTATCCAAAGAGAATCATGGTGGATTTATAGAACTAAAGCATTGGCCCCGGGGGGCTGAATATTGAGTTTGATTTGCTGCTTTATCAGTAATGCCTGATGTTTATCTACCTTTTATTCTCTCTCAGTTTGTTTTTAGTATGCATTTTTATCTATACACAAATTCTTGTACATATATTTTATAAATATACATACATAATTATATATTGTATGTAAGTTTTTATTTTATATCTGTGGACCTTTTATGGATCTTTTGATATATTGATTTTTTAAGGGGTATTGGGGATATATGTATGCACATTTATTTTGCCCTGGGTTTGTGGGATGTGGGTGGTATACATGTGAATTGTTTTAAACATTGTTCAGGTGAGGAGGGTTGGTCTGATGGACCAGCTCTAAACATGCACGTTGCTTATCCCCTATGTTTTTTTTATTTTTAATGTGATTATTATTGTGACATCTGGATTTAGTTATGAGCCATTGTATTTAGAGTTTAAATGGCTTAAAAGTCCAGTTGTTTAGACCCCATGTACTATACTTTTGCTGTTTATGACTCTGTGCTCTATATTCTGGTCTTCAGCAACATGGCAGCTTGTCAGTGTGTTGTGGCCATGGTGATCGAGCTGACAATTATATATGGTGTGATGCCGGTTTACCCGCTGTAGCATTTGAGAAGGTCTTGACGGCGTAACGTGTGCGAATAGCGGTGAGATCATCACAGTGAGCGGAGTCTGGATGCCATATATTGGAATGTGGATGTGACATGCCTTGTTTTATCTTCTGAAGCGAAGTGAAGTGAGTGTTTTTTTTTATCATTTACAATAACAATCGTTAGAATCAGTTTCTTTCTGCTTCCCACAATTAGCTTGCCATTGGGAGACAGTCTGTGAGGATGAAGGAACACTGAAGAGGAGTCACGTTTGTACACATGTAAATAAAGTGCAGTTGGCCTTCTTTTATTAGTGGGGGTCCAACAACTAAGGTGAGCAGATACCCATAAGATGGGGTGAAGGGCTCTCTGGTGTGCATGGTGTGGAAACTGGAGATTTGTGTCCAAAGATTTACCTAATTGCAATAGGAAGTTGCACAAAAAGTGGTGTGTGGGACTCACTTTATTTATGGACTTTTTTATTTTATATATTGTGACAGCAGGAAGGTAAAGTCACCTGGTTGCATCCAGGGGGGTAGATATATTTTGCCCAGATTCAGGCTTTACGCCGACTTATACAACTAGGTGGAGAGTTGTATAAGCCCAGCTAAGGCTAGTGGGCTCATGGATGACTCATATGTCTAGGGAGAGTGTGGGGCGTTGTGCAGACAGGGAGTTGATGAGACCAGCTGAAGCTTGTCAGCTCATTTAGGCCTCTATAAGAACTCCCAGCTTCATTAGATGTTAGCTCATGCCTGGAACCAGACCTGTGTGGACTGTCTAGGGAGAGTGAACCCCTGTGCGGTGAGACAAAGCCTGTGTGGCTATTTGCTTGGACATTTAAAACCAGGGACTTAGGGACTAGGACAGCACTAGGCTGATCCCAGTTGTTAGTTAGGAAACCTGTATGTTTAGTCAGAGGTCAAGTTGACCAGGATTTATTTTGTTTATGTTTCTTTTGGCTTTGCTGTGTTTTGTCACTGTAAATAGAAAATAAACCGCTCCTTTTTTTGATTTTGAAAACCACAACCTCCGTTTGCTGGGCCTGTTTTTGTGTGGGGAGCCCATCCCGGGGGTCACACACACCCGCTGCCGAGCTAACCCCCTCACAGTTGGTGGAGAACCAGTGGCAGTTTTTTTTAAGCCAGCATGGAGGAGATACTGAAGCAGCTGGCTCTAGCAAATGCCAATCAACAGCAGACAAATGCAGGTTTGCAAAAGAGCCTTGCAGCTCATCAACAGAGCCTTGCAGCTCAACAACAGAACTTCGCAGCCCAGCAGCAAGCTCATCAACAGAGCCTTGCAGCCCAGCAGCAAGCTCACCAACAGAGTCTGGAAGCTCAGCAACAAGCCCAGCAGCAATCTGAGGCCCGCTTCATAGACCTGTTACAGAAGCAAGAGCAGAGACTACAACAAATGGAAGCAGTAATGCAGCAACGTCCGCAGACCAGTGAGGAAAGCCGTCCCACTAATACCGCGTCCTTTGGGGTGAGTCGTTTATTGACAAAAATGACTGGAGAGGATGATCCAGAGGTATTTTTGACCACATTTGAAAGGACTGCTGAAAGAGAAAAGTGGCCTGAGGAGCAGTGGGCTGGACTGGTGGCTCCTCTGTTAACTGGTGAATCGCAGAAGGCTTACTATGACCTAGAGCCTGACCAAGCAAAAGACTATGTGATGCTAAAAGCTGAGATATTGGCAAGGCTGGGTGTCACCCAGGCTGTCCAGGCTCAGCGTGTGCATAACTGGACTTTCCAGCTTGGAAAACCCCCCAGGTCTCAAATGTATGATCTCATTCACCTGAGCAGAAAGTGGCTACAGCCAGAGACTTTGTCCGCACCAAAGATTGTGGAACGTATTGTAATGGATCGGTTTTTGAGAGCTCTTCCTACTGCCATCCAAAAGTGGGTAAGCCATGGAGACCCAGAGACGGCCGATGGTCTTGTGGATCGTGTGGAGAAATACTTGGCTACAGAGAACCTGACGGCCTCTTCCAGAGACACTCGGACTTTCCACCCTAAGACCAGACCATCCCCAGGGGCGGATAAGAGGATTCCAAGGGGTAAGGGTGGAGAGAGTGAGAGGGTGGGAGCTCTACCCCAAGTTTGGCAAGAACAGCCTGGGAAATCAGCGGCTCAAGAGGCGGCAAGAAGGATCGTTTGCTACCGCTGCCGGCAAGCGGGACATATTGCAGCCAATTGCCCGGTTGTGGAGGAACCCATGCAGTGTGACTTTCTGACGGGCAGACGTCAGTCGCTGTGTGCGACAGTCGCATGCACTGCCATTCGAGGAACTGAGAAACATTTATGCAAAATGTGTGTTAATGGTAGAAATGTTGTGGTATTGCTGGATTCAGGTAGCCTTGTGACCCTGATAAAGGCTGAGTTAGTTAAAACAGAGGTCTCTGGGAATAGCAAGGTAGCTGTTATTTGTGTGCATGGGGACACCCGAGAGTATCCAGTGACTACAGTGTGTTTCGAGACCCCCAAAGGTACCCTCTCTCATCCAGTGGGCTTAGTATCTCAGTTACCGTATGACGCCATTGTGGGAAGGGATTTTCCGAAGTTCTGGGAACTGTGGGATGATCCTGAGCCCCCCACTGGTGCCCCTGTGTACCAGGAATGTGATAGCCAGAACTCCCCTGAGAGTGGTGAGGACTCTCCGGAATTTCCCTTATCAGTATTGGCAGGGGAGACTCAAGAAACTGGAGAGGAGCCCACCTCCTCAGACGAAAACCTACCGTCTGTGGAGTTTTCTGATCTTGAGGTTCACAGGGAAAACTTTGCCACAGAACAGTTGAAAGACCCCGCCCTAATAAAGGCACGGGAAAACGTAGTGAAAATAGATGGCGAGTTAGTGAACCCAGATAATACCTGCACTTACCCATACTTCAGCGTAGAGAAGGACCTACTGTATCGGGTGGCAAAAAGGGCAGAAGAAACCGTTGAGCAGCTTGTGGTGCCCAAACCTTACAGGAAGTTGGTGTTGGAGTTGGCCCATGGGCACATTCTTGGAGGTCATCTGGGGACAGAGAAAACCCGAGAGAGGGTATTACAGAGATTCTATTGGCTGGGGGTGATGAAGGACATAGAAAATTATTGTTCCTCCTGCCCTGTGTGTCAGAGGTCGGCCCCGATGCCACATTTCCGTAGCCCACTGGTCCCTCTACCCATCATTGAGGTCCCGTTTGAGAGGATCGCCATGGATTTGGTAGGTCCTATAATCAAGTCCGCTAGGGGGCACCAGTACATATTAGTTATAATGGACTATGCCACCCGTTATCCAGAAGCGATCCCTCTCCGAAATACCTCGGCCAAAACCATAGCCAAAGAGCTATCTCTTGTGTTTAGCCGGGTGGGTATTTGTAAAGAACTGCTTACGGACCAAGGTACACCCTTTATGTCCCGGGTTATGAAAGAGCTGTGTAAATTGTTCAAAGTGACGCAATTACGTACATCTGTGTATCACCCCCAAACCGATGGGCTGGTTGAAAGATTCAACAAAACCCTAAAACAAATGTTGAAGAAAGTGGTGGATAGAGATGGAAAGGATTGGGACTGTCTACTTCCTTATCTGATGTTTGCTATTAGGGAGGTGCCCCAATCCTCTACGGGATTCTCCCCCTTTGAGTTACTGTATGGGAGACACCCAAGAGGGCTGTTGGATATTGCCAAGGAAACTTGGGAAAGTGAGAGTTCTCCCCACAGGAGTGTGATTGAGCATGTCGCCCTGATGCAAGACCGAATTGCACAGGTAATGCCCATCGTGAAGGAACATTTGGCCCAAGCGCAGTTAGCACAGCAGAGAGTGTACAACCGTGGAGCCAAGACCCGTACCTTTTCCCCGGGGGATAGGATACTGGTACTTGTCCCTACGGTTGAAAGTAAATTCCTTGCCAAATGGCAAGGCCCCTACGAGATAATGGAAAAAGTGAGCGAAGTGAATTACAAGGTCAGACAACCAGGAAGGCGAAAGCCCGAACAGATCTATCACGTTAATCTGTTGAAAGCCTGGAGGGATAGAGAGTCCCTAGTCGCAGACACTTGGTCACCAGCTCAAACTGGTTGCGTGATTCCTGAGGTTGGAATAGCAGCCACCTTGTCACAACCCCAACAACAGGAGGTTAAGGAGTTTGTGCTTCGCAACAAGGAGGTATTCTCTGAGCTGCCGGGACAAACATTTGGGGTAGAGCATGACATCATTACCCCGCCCGGTGAAAGGGTGAAGTTAAAACCCTATCGGATCCCAGAGGCCCGACGGGAGGCAATACGGGAGGAAGTACAGAAAATGCTGAACTTAGGGGTGATAGAGGAGTCCCAAAGTGATTGGTCTAGTCCCATTGTGTTGGTGCCTAAACCGGATGGGAGCTGGCGATTTTGTAACGATTTTCGTCAGTTGAACAAAGTTACAAAATTTGACACCTACCCCATGCCACGTATAGATGAGTTGATCGACCGGCTGGGAACAGCCCGATACATGACGACTCTTGACCTCACAAAAGGGTATTGGCAAATCCCCCTGGCCAAATTGGCCAAAGAGAAAACCGCATTTGTAACCCCAGACGGGGCGTTCCAATATAAAAGAATGCCGTTCGGGTTACAGAATGCGCCGGCCACATTCCAGCGGAAAATGGACCAGATGCTGAGGCCCCATCGGAAGTATGCTGCGGCTTACCTGGATGACGTAATTGTCCATAGCACAGATTGGGCCTCACATCTGCCAAAAGTGCAAGCAGTCCTGGACTCTGTTCGGGAAGCGGGGTTTACGGCTAACCCCAAGAAGTGTACCATTGGGCAGGAGGAGGCCAAATATCTTGGGTACACCATTGGGAGGGGAGTAATAAAACCCCAACTCAACAAAGTCGAGGCCATCCAGAGTTGGCCACGTCCCAACAGCAAGAAGCAGGTACGAGCCTTTCTGGGAATCGCTGGGTATTATCGGCGATTCATTCCCCACTTTGCTTCTAAGGCTGTGCCCCTAACCAACCTAACGAAGGGGAAAGGGTCGGTCATGATTAAATGGACCCCCGAGGCTGAGGCAGCATTCCAATTCTTGAAACAAGCCTTATGTAGCCAGCCAGTGTTGTACTCACCCGACTTCTCTAAAGACTTTGTCGTACAAAGTGATGCGTCAGATGTGGGGTTAGGAGCAGTATTGTCCCAGGTCTGGAACGGGGAAGAGCACCCAGTCATTTACCTCAGCAGGAAGTTGAAGTCCCATGAGGTAAATTACGCCACCGTTGAAAAGGAGTGTTTAGCGGTGAAGTGGGCTCTAGATTCCCTTCGGTACTACCTGCTAGGTAGGCACTTTGACATGGTTACGGATCACGCTCCGTTAAAGTGGATGGCTCAAAACAAGGAAACAAATAGAAGAGTGAATAGGTGGTTCCTGGCCCTCCAGGAATTCAACTTCACAGTAAAGCATCGCCCTGGCGTTCAAATGGGGAATGTGGATGCTTTGTCTCGAGTACATGAATGCCTGATTGCTGGTGTTCCAACCCCGAGGTTAAAACAAGAGGGGGGGTATGTGACAGCAGGAAGGTAAAGTCACCTGGTTGCATCCAGGGGGGTAGATATATTTCGCCCAGATTCAGGCTTTACGCCGACTTATACAACTAGGTGGAGAGTTGTATAAGCCCAGCTAAGGCTAGTGGGCTCATGGATGACTCATATGTCTAGGGAGAGTGTGGGGCGTTGTGCAGACAGGGAGTTGATGAGACCAGCTGAAGCTTGTCAGCTCATTTAGGCCTCTATAAGAACTCCCAGCTTCATTAGATGTTAGCTCATGCCTGGAACCAGACCTGTGTGGACTGTCTAGGGAGAGTGAACCCCTGTGCGGTGAGACAAAGCCTGTGTGGCTATTTGCTTGGACATTTAAAACCAGGGACTTAGGGACTAGGACAGTACTAGGCTGATCCCAGTTGTTAGTTAGGAAACCTGTATGTTTAGTCAGAGGTCAAGTTGACCAGGATTTATTTTGTTTATGTTTCTTTTGGCTTTGCTGTGTTTTGTCACTGTAAATAGAAAATAAACCGCTCCTTTTTTTGATTTTGAAAACCACAACCTCCGTTTGCTGGGCCTGTTTTTGTGTGGGGAGCCCATCCCGGGGGTCACACACACCCGCTGCCGAGCTAACCCCCTCACAATATATAGATTTTTTTTATTATTTTTTTTTACCACTGTTGCACTTTATATTGACTTTGGAATGAATATATTTATTATCACTGTGACATATGGATTGATTATGCTATTATTTATTTAATAATTTACATGTAGAAGATGTGCCAAATATATACACCATTAAAAAGTACCTACGTTCTAAATATTTGAAAATGAGATATTTGGTTGAGGCTGTCATGGACTTTCATGGTACCGTACAAAGGCTTTACACACACAACATGATTACTATACAAATTAGAATTTATTACAAAAGTAATTTGTATAAAAAGACATACATTTAATAGATAATAATATGTGTTGCTGTGGGACACTACGATGCTCTATAAAGTCAAAACACACAGATGCAGTGACACTAAAGGGCTAGCACTTTTAAGTTGTCACATGTCATTTGTATATCTCTCGCTCAACATGTTTCGCGGATGGGTTTCCGTTTCTTCAGGAGCTTATTGTATATTTACAGAGCAAGCAACAGCTATTTCTATAAACATAAGAAAAAAGAGGATATCTATAATATTCACACATATAGAAAGCAGTGTAATGATAAGGTTACAAGAGCTGCACCCTGTCTTACCTGTAACATAACCGAGTATGTGGTCCCACAGGCACAAGTCTATCCCGGCAAATAAGGGAGCACTGGTGTACAAATTCCCAGTCTAGTGATAGAATAATTGGTATCAAGATATAAGGCCTGAGAGATAATTAAAAGGAAAAAAGAAAAAAAAGTATATATTTTTTTTTTAATTCACACACCATATCAGTAGATGCAAGGCATTATGACCCCTCCCCCTCGTGGGTTGAATTTAGATGACACTGGTTCCAGCTAGAGATGTAAAATTTCCGGAAATTTTGAAGCTCGGAAAAAAAAACGTTTTTTTCTGTGTTTTTGGGGAAAAAAAATAAAATTTTCGGAAAAATTTTAAAAAATGCTACACTAGCACTTTTTTGTCTTTTTAAGATTAAAAGTCATCCTTTTACGAGAACGTTGAGAAAAACTATGTGCATTATCATCATTGTTGTCCTCTTCACTTCGATCCACTAAGCATTTTTTTATATCTACAGGACACTTGTTACAACAAACAAGAATGTGTTTTGTCATCCTGGTAGCATTTGGAAATGCATATTTCATCTGACAATATTTGCAAATCACATTTTTCTTTTCAGAAGAACTTGTAATGTGAAAATGCCTCCATATGCTAGATGTTGGTCTCAACATTTTTCTGAGGGGAGTAGGAAGTAAAAACAAGAAAAAATGACTACTTTACAAGAAGACACTAATCTATGGTTGTGTGTGGGGGTGAGGGAAGAACCAGATTAATGGTAATTAAATTATTATTTACACAAAAGTTTATAAAGATAAACTAATGTAGCTAAATGATTCAGTTTTCTGGATTCAGAATCAGATAAATGTAAACTCTTACCTTTTTTAATTAAATATGTTGCTCTGAATTTTCTTCCAATGCTTTTGAGGCCTAGTGAAGAGGACATAACAAACCAAACACACCCACTAACATGCAAAAGCAAAACCGAAACCTTTATCCTGGTGCCTCCATGGCAGCATACCTGTGATAGAGCTCCGCCTCGACTCCTCCTTCAGGACTAGTGAATAGCATAAATTAAAGGCATAGTCCCTCCCCCAACATTCTCCTTTTTTTCCTCATACCTTCTTGTGCTGGTGAAGAGTAGCAGTATGTCCATACCTCTGCAGTCGGCAGCGTCCGCCGGGTTTAGCCTTTCCCGTGCGCAGTCCTTGTTCTTGGGCCGCTCACAGCGCTGATAAGACTGGGAACCCCTCTGTGGATCTGTTGGGGTCATTTCGCAGAGTTTCCTCACAGTAACGCAGTCTGCTATCACATCCATGATGAATGCAGTGGAAGTCGCAAAAGGATCGGCTCCATCTTCCCAGGCTGGTGGTTTCCATTTTTTATTCCAGGCATTTGTGTTTTTCCCCTTTCTTTTCCTCTCTTCCCCTCCCCTCCCCTTTCCTTTGCTTGTTAGGCGCCTTCAAAATGATTATTGTCTTACTTTTTTGTTCCTTTAAAACTGTGCAACTGGATAGGGCAGGTGTCTCTCTGTGCAACAACATTGTGGTGCTTATTTCCGGGTTCGGGGGGGGGGCTACAGGTGCTCTGTACGTCCCGCCAGGTAGGAGAGTGTCACGGCGCGGTGTCCTTGCTGCCGTCGGCGCATGCGCGATTCGGGAGTGATACAGAGCCGTAGTTTCTCGGCTCTCTGTACTGGGCGACGCTGGATCTTCTGCGCGTGCGCATGCATGGTCGCTTGGTTCAGTGTCGGCCATCTTGGATTCTGGAAAGAAGGCTAGATTTGCCCTTTTTTTCAATCCATTCCAAATAGTGGTTTATGGGATTAGCCCACACACCTTGAGCCTATTTAGGTTCAGATTCAGGGATTGCTGTCAGTCTCCTCAGCTGTGCCCTGCTAGGTCTCTCTGATGCTGCTTTGTGGTAGGTACTTTTTATTTTCTCAAAAAAAAAAAAAAAATGTTGCCGATCAAAAATGTTTATGTTTAAAAAATAAAAATAAAAATAAAAAAAGATGACGATATAAAAATGTTGTTTAAAAAATAAAAAAAAGATGACGATATAAAAATGTTTGTTTAAAAAAAAAAAAAGTGTCGCCAAAAACTCCTGATTCTTTTCCCTTTCTTACTATATTTCCGGAGCTGATCCTTGTGCCCAACTCCGCAATGAGTCATTCATCTCACAGCAAAGATCCTCACACTTCTATTAGGTATGTGACCAACTATACGTGAGTATAAAAAAAAAAAAAAAGTGCGCTCACTGGTCTAGCGTGAGTTCCTTACATCGTAGCCCTACCCACTCCAAGGGGTCCCGCTCATCAGGGCGTAGGTCCCATTCTTCACATCGTAGATCAGAGAGGTCAAGATCCAGAGGACATGATCGGTCCCCCTCTCCTAGGACCTATAGCAAGAGAACTGCTGGACATGTGGGGCTACACCGCTACCAGACAGAGTGGTCTGTAAGGACTGTTTTACGGACTATGCGTCCAACCGCGAGCTAGATAATCAGCACGCTGTAGATCTGCTCAAGCAAACAATGAAGGACTCCTTCTCTGAGCTTTTGACTTTGGTCCCCGCTCAACCACTTCAGCAGATATCCCAGGTTCAGAATATAGAACCTAATCTCCCTGGTCCGTCAGCAGTCAGTACACCTCTGCCACCGTCAGGCCGACCAGCTAGAGATTCACCACCTGAAGACTCTTCAGGGGACTCTTGAGAAGAGTCAGAAACTTCTGGCTTCAGTCTCTCCTTGGTAAAGCCATTCATCCAGGCAATCAAAGCCGCAATCGCCTGGAAAGACGCAGATTAGCCTCCCCAAGAGTCTACAAGCTACTTCCCATTCCTCAAAAGAAAGCAGGTTCTTTTCCCGTTGATGGGCAAGATTAGTCAAGTCATTCAGAAGGAATGGTCAAAGACTGATAAATAAAAAAATTAAAAATAATTTATTTTTTTGGGTCGGTTCAATAAACTATATACCCCTTACCAGAGTCGGGAACGCAGTCACTAAACTCCATGCCAGTGGTAGACGCGTTGGTGGTGCGACTCGCAAAAATATAACTTTGCCAATGGAGGATTCTGCTTCCTTCAAAGACCCTCTAGACAGGCGAATCGACCTGGATCTGACGAGGAGCTACTTGGCCGTGGGAGCAGCGTGTAAGCCAGCTATTGCCCTCACATCAGTATCAAATGCCATAAGATCTTGGACAGATAACATTGAGACTAGGGATGGGCCCGGTGCTCGATTCGAACCCATGTTCGAATCGAGCATCGGGCGTTCACTCGCTCGTCGAGCCCAGAACTATTTGGGCCGTTCGCATCACATTCGTGTGATGCGAGCGGCCCCGCAATGCATTGCGGCCGGCGCGGCCGGCGCAGTGCATTGCTGGCTGATGATTGGCCAAGCATGCACTGTGACCCCGCATGCTTGGCCAATCACAGCGCCCGAAACTCGGAGAGCAATAATTGGCTACAGGCAGGACGCCTGTAGCCAATTACAGCTCAGGGGCTTTAGTACATGCCCCACCATTTAAAAGGCCGCCACGCCATCGGCCCCGGTCACATGAGTTCCGGCTTTAGGAGAGATCAGTCTGCTGATTCTGTCTTTGCTTGATACTGAAAGATTTGCTCTTCTTTGCTAAACCATTGGCTATTTCTTTGCTAAACCATTGCTACCTAAGTCATTGATCGTTCATTGCTGCTGATTGCACAGTTAGCGTGTTATTAGCTGCTGCTGGGGATTAGTCTGGTGCGTGCTTACTGTTAGTACAGTATTGCAGTAGTACCAACCGCAGTGCTGTTAGCACAGCATTGCACCCCAACAGCACCCATAGGACTTCTAGTGTGTTAGTGGCAGCAAACAGAGCTCCTATATTTTCTTCTCAGCAGCACCCATAGGACTTCTAGTGTGTTAGTGGCAGCTAGGGATGAGCCGAACACCCCCGGGTTCGGTTCGCACCAGAACCTTCGAACGGACCGAAAGTTCGCGCGAATTTTCGAACCCTATTCGTTATAATGGACGCGAACGTTCGAAATCAAAATTGCTAATTACAACGGCCAATATGCATGTTAATGTCATAAAACAGGTTTGGAGACCCGGGTCCTGCCCCAGGGGACATATATCAATGCAAAAAGAAATTTTAAAAACTAAAGTTTTTTCGGGAGCAGTCATTTTAATGATGCATAAAGTGAAAAAAAAAAAAGTGAAATTTTCCTTTAAATATGGTACCTGGGGGGTGTCTAAAGTATGCCTGTGAAGTGGCATGTGTTTCCCGTGTTTAGAACTGTCCTTGCACAAAATGACATTTGTAAAGGAAAAAAAGAAGCCATTTAAAACCACTTGCGGCTTTAATGTCATGTCTTGTCCTGGCCGCCATATGGCTGAAAATCCTTGAGAAAAATGGCATGGCTACCCCATCACCCCCCCCCCACCCCAGCCCCTTTGGGTCTTGTATGGATACTAAGGGGGACCCCGCACCCAAAATAAAACCCTATACCTACAACCCTATATACTCTGAACAGCAGTATATAGGTGGTGCAAACAAGACATGGACTGTAGGTTTGTTCTTAAGTAGAATCTGAACAGGTACATTATGAAGTGTAGCTACATCCCAAAAAAATCAATTTTTAAGCTTTTTGGAGAACATAGGGAGGGGTTATCACCCCTGTAACATTTGCTGTCTTTGCACATCTGTTCAGAACATGTCACCTCACTTTCCGTCCCAATGACAAATGTTTTTGGAAAAGTGGGGTTTTAATTGAAACAAGGATTGGTGATAAAGCATCAGTAGAGAGGAGATACCTTTTTCCCAAATTAAATCTAACAGGATAGAATTTTCCTTCCTAGGGGTAGATTTCCTCTCACTTCCTGTTTTCTCTTGCCGTTTGCAAGTAGGAGTCGTTTGTAAGTTGGATGTTTGAAAGTAGGGGCCTGCCGTATATACTCTGCAGAAATTTGCCCTATTAGATGTTGGTGTAGCCACAAGACTGGTGGGCACAGGAATGGGCCCTGCTATGAGTTAATAGATCAAGATTTGTACTTGCATGCACCTGTTGAACCGGGCAGAAAAATTGGGCCTTTGGTGGTGGTGGTGGTGGTGGTGGACGGTGTTGCCACAAGACTGTAAGCCCTCACAGTTACTCTTGGTGGGTGCAGGAATGGGCCCTGCTGTGAGTTATTAGATCAAGATTTGTAATTGCATGCACCTGTTGAACAGGGCAGAAAAATTGGGCCTTTGGTGGTGGTGGTGGTGGTGGACGGTGTTGCCACAAGACTGTAGGCCCTCATAGTTACTCTTGGTGGGCGCAGGAATGGGCCCTGCTGTGAACTATTAGATCAAGATTTGTAATTACACGCCCCTGTTAAACAGGGGCTGAAAAATTGTGCCTTAGGCATTGGTGCTGGTGCCACAACACTGCAACCCCTCACAGATACTGTACTTGGAGCACAGCAGTCACACCTGTTGCGAAGCATCTTTTTAAAAAATTGTAATTACACGCCCCTGTTATACAGGGGCTGAAAAATTGTGCCTTAGGCACTGGTGCTGGTGCCACAACACTGCAACCCCTCACAGATACTGTACTCTGAGCACAGCAATGAGACCTGTTGCAAAGCATTGCCTAAAAATTGTAATTACACGCCCCAACAGGGGCTGAAAAATTGTGCCTTAGGCACTGGTGCTGGTGCCACAACACTGCAACCCCTCACAGATACTGTACTCTGAGCACAGCAGTCACACCTGTTGCGAAGCATCTTTTTAAAAAATTGTAATTACACGCCCCTGTTATACAGGGGCTGAAAAATTGTGCCTTAGGCACTGGTGTGGTGGCATGGATCATTGAGGAGGAGGAAGAGGATAGTCAGTGAACATAACAGGACAGTCACTCAGCATCAGCATAGGCAGTCTTGAAGGGATGTGACATTATAAATTATTCCGTTATATCCGCTTCAGGTGTCTGGTAGCTGGTGGTGATCCAAGACTGATTCATTTTTATGAAGGTCAGTCGATCAACCGAGTCGGTGGACAGGCGCACCCTATGATCGGTGACAAATCCTCCAGCAGCACTGAATGTGCGTTCGGAAAGAACGCTGGATGCAGGACAGGCCAGTAGCTCAATTGCATACTGTGCAAGCTCTGGCCAGTGATCCATCCTCAGGACCCAGTAAGCCAGAGGATTTTCGGTGGGAAAGGTGTCCAAGTCTGACCTTGCCCCTAGGTATTCCTGCACCATGTATATCAGACGCTGGCGATGGTTGCTGGAACCGATCATACCTTGGGGCTGCGGACTAAAAAATTGTCTGAACGCATCGGTCAGACGTCCACCTTCCCCACCGCTCCTTCTGCTACTGACCGAAGCCTCAGCAACTCGTCGTCCAGGACCAGGAGTTTGTAACCTCCCAGTTTCTGGGAACGCGTTGCACAGACCTTTCTGCAAGGCCTCCCTGAGATGTCTCATCCTCTGCTCCCTCTGCGACGGCAAGATAAGGTCCGCAACCTTACCCTTGTACCGTGGATCAAGGAGAGTGGCCAGCCAGTAATGGTCACTCTCCTTGATCCGAAGAACACGAGGATCCTTCCGCAGGCTTTGCAGGATCAGGGAGGCCATGCAGCGTAGGTTAGCTGAGGCATTCGGGCCGGAGTCTTCTGGGTCACTGAGGATGACATGATCGCCAGCCACCTCCTCCCAGCCACGTACAAGTCCACTGGTTTGTTGGGACTGTACATCATCCCTAAAAGACTGCTGCTGCTGATGCTAAGTGCCAGGCTCCACCTCCATGCTCACACAATCCTCCTCCTCCTCCTCCTCCTCTTCCTGTGTGATGGGTGGGACAGAAGGAACATTGTCTGGATAAAGGGGGCCTTGAGAGACAAGGAAGTCCTCCTCTTCCTGCCTCTGTTCTGCCTCAAGTGCCCTGTCCATTATCCCACGCAGCGTATGCTCCAACAGGTGGACAAGAGGTACAGTGTCACTGATGCATGCACTGTCACTGCTCACCATCCTCGTGGCCTCCTCAAATGGTGAGAGGACAGTGCATGCATCCCTGATCATGCTCCACTGGCGTGGGGAAAAAAAGCCAAGCTCCCCTGACCCTGTCCTGGTGCCGTAGTCGCAAAGGTACTCATTGATGGCCCTCTGCTGCGTGTGCAGTCGCTGCAGCATGGCCAACGTTGAGTTCCACCTGGTGGGCATGTCACATATTAGGCGGTTCTTGGGCAGGTTCAGCTCCTTTTGCAGCTCAGTCAGCCGAGCACTGGCATTATAAGATCGGCGGAAATGCACACAGACTTTCCTGGCCTGCCTCAGGACATCCTGTAAGCCTGGGAACCTGCCCAAGAACCGCTGCACCACCAGGTTGAGGACGTGAGCCATACAGGGCACATGGGTGAGCTGCCCCTGTCGCAGGGCGGAGAGGAGGTTGGTGCCATTATCAGAAACGACCATTCCTGGCTTAAGCTGGCGTGGCGTCAACCACCTCTCGGCCTGCCCCTGCAGAGCTGCCAGAACCTCTGGCCCAGTGTGGCTCCTGTCCCCCAAACACACCAGCGCAAGCACGGCATGGCATCTTTTTGCCTGCGTACTCGCGTAGCCCCTTGTACGCCTACGGAGCACCGCTGGTTCCGAGGACAGAGCACTCGAAGAGGACATGGAGGAAGAAGAAGAGGAGGGGGTGGAGGAGAGAGGTGTGTCACAACCAGTAGTAGCATTTTGGAGGCGTGGTGGCGGAACAACCTCCAACACTACTGCACCTTGTCCTGCATCCCTCCCAGCTGCCAATAGAGTGACCCAATGGGCCGTGAAAGAAAGATAACGTCCCTGTCCATGCCTGCTGGACCATGAGTCAGCGGTAATATGCACCTTACCGCTGACCGCCCTGTCCAGCGAGGCATGGACATTGCCTTCCACATGCCAGTAGAGAGACGGAATCGCCTTCCGTGAGAAAAAGTGGCGTTTGGGAACCTGCCACTGAGGAACCGCACATTGAACAAACTCACGGAAGGGGGCCGAGTCTATCAACTGAAAAGGCAGCAGTTGAAGTGCTAGCAATTTAGCCAAGCTAGCATTCAACCGCTGGGCATGTGGATGGCTGGGAGTATACTTCTTTCGACGGTCCAGCAGCTGGGGCAGGGAAATTTGCCTGCTACAATCGGACGTCGGTGTACTGCAAGTACTTGGTTGTGACACACCTAATTCTACACCTTCAGTCCTCTCAGAGCAGCTTTCAGAGAGGACTGAAGATATAGTGGGGATGGAGATCCCAGCTGATGAGGAGCAAGGAGAGGTCCGCTTTGTTCTTTGGTGTGGGTCTTTTATGTGTGCTTGCCAACGAGCTGCATGGCAGGTCGACATATGTCTGCTCATGCTTGTGGTGCCCAAGCGGCTGATGTTTTGGCCACGCGAGATACGCTTGAGACAAATATTGCAAATAGCAGTGGTGCGATCTGATGCACTCGTCTCAAAAAAGGCCCACACCAAAGAACTTTTGTGATAACGTGCAGAGGCAGCGCCCTGCACAGGCGGAGCTCTGCGGTGTGGTACAGTTGCTGTGCTGGCCTCTAGCTGGCCTCCAGGGGGCATCCTGCCTCGTTGGACATGTGACGCTGCATCCTCCTCCTCCTCCTCCTCTCTCCCTTCAGGCACCCACGTGGAGTCAGTGACCTCATCATCCCCTCCCTCTTCACCACTAGAGCAAACCTGGCAGTAAGCTGCAGCTGGTGGAACACTACTGCCAGATTGCTGTCCTTCAGCATCCCCTCTCTCTGCGCGCACACTACTGACTTCCTCAAGCTGGGTATCATCATCCGAGCCTTCGAATCGTTGGGCATCCTCCTGGAGCATGTACCCAACACTGTGCTCAAACAGTTCGGGGGACTCCTCAGGAGGACATGGTGGGTCTAGGGAAGGGGTGGCTGATGATGCCATTGAGTACGCGTTGGCAGCTGCTCTGCCAGTACCCTGAGCCTGGGTGAGAGAGGATGAGGAGGATGAGGAGGGCTTGGTCATCCATTCTACCAAGCCTTCGGCATGATGCGGCTCCACATGTCCAGCTGCCGAAAACAAAGACAAGCGTGTCCCATGGCCACGTGCTGATGACGATGCACGACCACGTCCACGGCCAGCACTGTTGTCTCTAGAAACAGAGCCTGCCTGCCCTGTGTTCTTGCCTCGGCACGCTCTGCCTCTCCTTGGCGGTCTTCCAGCCATTGTAGTCGGTAGTGTATATAGTATAAAAAATAGAACTCCTATGTGTGCTCACAACACACTGTAGGTCCTATGGGTGCTGACACTAACACACTATAGGTACTATGTGTGCTGCTGACAAGAAAATATAGGAGCTCTGTTTGCTGCCACTAACACACTAGAAGTCCTATTGGTGCTTCTGAGATGAAAATATAGGAGCTCTGTGTGATGCCACTAACACACTAGAAGTCCTATGGGTGCTGCTGAGAAGAAAATATAGGAGCTCTGTGTGATGCCACTAACACACTAGAAGTCCTATGGGTGCTTCTGAGATGAAAATATAGGAACTCTGTGTGATACCACTAACACACTAGAAGTCCTATGGGTGCTTCTGAGAAGAAAATATAGGAGCTCTGTTTGCTGCCACTAACACACTAGAAGTCCTATGGGTGCTGCTGAGAAGAAAATATAGGAGCTCTGTGTGATGCCACTAACACACTAGAAGTCCTATGGGTGCTTCTGAGATGAAAATATAGGAGCTCTGTGTGATGCCACTAACACACTAGAAGTCCTATGGGTGCTGCTGAGAAGAAAATATAGGAGCTCTGTGTGATGCCACTAACACACTAGAAGTCCTATGGGTGCTTCTGAGATGAAAATATAGGAACTCTGTGTGATGCCACTAACACACTAGAAGTCCTATGGGTGCTGCTGAGAAGAAAATATAGGAACTCTGTGTGATGCCACTAACACATTAGAAGTCCTATGGGTGCTGCTAAGAAGAAAATATAGGAGCTCTGTTTGCTGCCACTAACACACTAGAAGTCCTATGGGTGCTTCTGAGAAGAAAATATAGGAGCTCTGTGTGATGCCACTAACACACTAGAAGTCCTATGGGTGCTTCTGAGATGAAAATATAGGAACTCTGTGTGATGCCACTAACACATTAGAAGTCCTATGGGTGCTGCTGAGAAGAAAATATAGGAGCTCTGTTTGCTGCCACTAACACACTAGAAGTCCTATGGGTGCTGCTGAGAAGAAAATATAGGAGCTCTGTGTGATGCCACTAACACACTAGAAGTCCTATGGGTGCTGCTGAGAAGAAAATATAGGAGCTCTGTTTGCTGCCACTAACACACTAGAAGTCCTATGGGTGCTGCTGAGAAGAAAATATAGGAGCTCTGTGTGATGCCACTAACACACTAGAAGTCCTATGGGTGCTTCTGAGATGAAAATATAGGAGCTCTGTGTGATGCCACTAACACACTAGAAGTCCTATGGGTGCTGCTGAGAAGAAAATATAGGAGCTCTGTTTGCTGCCACTAACACACTAGAAGTCCTATGGGTGCTGCTGAGAAGAAAATATAGGAGCTCTGTGTGATGCCACTAACACACTAGAAGTCCTATGGGTGCTTCTGAGATGAAAATATAGGAGCTCTGTGTGATGCCACTAACACACTAGAAGTCCTATGGGTGCTGCTGAGAAGAAAATATAGGAGCTATGTGTGATGCCACTAACACACTAGAAGTCCTATGGGTGCTTCTGAGATGAAAATATAGGAGCTCTGTGTGATGCCACTAACACACTAGAAGTCCTATGGGTGCTGCTGAGAAGAAAATATAGGAGCTCTGTTTGCTGCCACTAACACACTAGAAGTCCTATGGGTGCTGCTGAGAAGAAAATATAGGAGCTCTGTGTGATGCCACTAACACACTAGAAGTCCTATGGGTGCTTCTGAGATGAAAATATAGGAGCTCTGTGTGATGCCACTAACACACTAGAAGTCCTATGGGTGCTTCTGAGATGAAAATATAGGAGCTCTGTTTGCTGCCACTAACACACTAGAAGTCCTATGGGTGCTGCTGAGAAGAAAATATAGGAGCTCTGTTTGCTACCACTAACACACTAGAAGTCCTATGGGTGCTGCTAAGAAGAAAATATAGGAGCTCTGTTTGCTGCCACTAACACACTAGAAGTCCTATGGGTGCTTCTGAGAAGAAAATATAGGAGCTCTGTGTGATGCCACTAACACACTAGAAGTCCTATGGGTGCTTCTGAGATGAAAATATAGGAACTCTGTGTGATGCCACTAACACATTAGAAGTCCTATGGGTGCTGCTGAGAAGAAAATATAGGAGCTCTGTGTGATGCCACTAACACACTAGAAGTCCTATGGGTGCTGCTGAGAAGAAAATATAGGAGCTCTGTGTGATGCCACTAACACACTAGAAGTCCTATGGGTGCTTCTGAGATGAAAATATAGGAGCTCTGTTTGCTGCCACTAACACACTAGAAGTCCTATGGGTGCTGCTGAGAAGAAAATATAGGAGCTCTGTGTGATGCCACTAACACACTAGAAGTCCTATGGGTGCTGCTGAGAAGAAAATATAGGAGCTCTGTTTGCTGCCACTAACACACTAGAAGTCCTATGGGTGCTGCTGAGAAGAAAATATAGGAGCTCTGTTTGCTGCCACTAACACACTAGAAGTCCTATGGGTGCTGCTGAGATGAAAATATAGGAACTCTGTGTGATGCCACTAACACACTAGAAGTCCTATGGGTGCTGCTGAGAAGAAAATATAGGAGCTCTGTTTGCTGCCACTAACACACTAGAAGTCCTATGGGTGCTGCTGAGAAGAAAATATAGGAGCTCTGTTTGCTGCCACTAACACACTAGAAGTCCTATGGGTGCTGCTGAGATGAAAATATAGGAACTCTGTGTGATGCCACTAACACACTAGAAGTCCTATGGGTGCTGCTGAGAAGAAAATATAGGAGCTCTGTGTGCTGCCACTAACACACTAGAAGTCCTATGGGTGCTGCTGAGAAGAAAATATAGGAGCTCTGTGTGATGCCACTAACACACTAGAAGTCCTATGGGTGCTGCTGAGAAGAAAATATAGGAGCTCTGTTTGCTGCCACTAACACACTAGAAGTCCTATGGGTGCTGCTGAGAAGAAAATATAGGAGCTCTGTTTGCTGCCACTAACACACTAGAAGTCCTATGGGTGCTGCTGAGAAGAAAATATAGGAGCTCTGTTTGCTGCCACTAACACACTAGAAGTCCTATGGGTGCTGTTGGGGTGCAATGCTGTGCTAACAGCACTGCGGTTGGTACTACTGCAATACTGTACTAACAGTAAGCACGCACCAGACTAATCCCCAGCAGCAGCTAATAACACGCTAACTGTGCAATCAGCAGCAATGAACGATCAATGACTTAGGTAGCAATGGTTTAGCAAAGAAATAGCCAATGGTTTAGCAAAGAAGAGCAAATCTTTCAGTATCAAGCAAAGACAGAATCAGCAGACTGATCTCTCCTAAAGCCGGAACTCATGTGACCGGGGCCGATGGCGTGGCGGCCTTTTAAATGGTGGGGCATGTACTAAAGCCCCTGAGCTGTAATTGGCTACAGGCGTCCTGCCTGTAGCCAATTATTGCTCTCCGAGTTTCGGGCGCTGTGATTGGCCAAGCATGCGGGGTCACAGTGCATGCTTGGCCAATCATCAGCCAGCAATGCACTGCGCCGGCCGCGCCGGCCGCAATGCATTGCGGGGCCGCTCGCATCACACGAATGTGATGCGAACGGCCCAAATAGTTCTGGGCTCGACGAGCGAGCGAACGCCCGGTGCTCGATTCGAACATGGGTTCGAATCGAGCACCGGGCCCATCCCTAGTGGCAGCAAACAGAGCTCCTATATTTTCTTCTCAGCAGCACCCATAGGACTTCTAGTGTGTTAGTGGCATCACACAGAGCTCCTATATTTTCTTCTCAGCAGCACCCATAGGACTTCTAGTGTGTTAGTGGCAGCAAACAGAGCTCCTATATTTTCTTCTCAGCAGCACCCATAGGACTTCTAGTGTGTTAGTGGCATCACACAGAGCTCCTATATTTTCTTCTCAGCAGCACCCATAGGACTTCTAGTGTGTTAGTGGCAGCAAACAGAGCTCCTATATTTTCTTCTCAGCAGCACCCATAGGACTTCTAGTGTGTTAGTGGCAGCAAACAGAGCTCCTATATTTTCTTCTCAGCAGCACCCATAGGACTTCTAGTGTGTTAGCATCACACAGAGCTCCTATATTTTCTTCTCAGCAGCACCCATAGGACTTCTAGTGTGTTAGTGGCAGCAAACAGAGCTCCTATATTTTCTTCTCAGCAGCACCCATAGGACTTCTAATGTGTTAGTGGCATCACACAGAGTTCCTATATTTTCATCTCAGAAGCACCCATAGGACTTCTAGTGTGTTAGTGGCATCACACAGAGCTCCTATATTTTCTTCTCAGAAGCACCCATAGGACTTCTAGTGTGTTAGTGGCAGCAAACAGAGCTCCTATATTTTCTTCTTAGCAGCACCCATAGGACTTCTAATGTGTTAGTGGCATCACACAGAGTTCCTATATTTTCATCTCAGAAGCACCCATAGGACTTCTAGTGTGTTAGTGGCATCACACAGAGCTCCTATATTTTCTTCTCAGAAGCACCCATAGGACTTCTAGTGTGTTAGTGGCAGCAAACAGAGCTCCTATATTTTCTTCTCAGCAGCACCCATAGGACTTCTAATGTGTTAGTGGCATCACACAGAGTTCCTATATTTTCATCTCAGAAGCACCCATAGGACTTCTAGTGTGTTAGTGGCATCACACAGAGCTCCTATATTTTCTTCTCAGCAGCACCCATAGGACTTCTAGTGTGTTAGTGGCAGCAAACAGAGCTCCTATATTTTCTTCTCAGCAGCACCCATAGGACTTCTAATGTGTTAGTGGCATCACACAGAGTTCCTATATTTTCATCTCAGAAGCACCCATAGGACTTCTAGTGTGTTAGTGGCATCACACAGAGCTCCTATATTTTCTTCTCAGAAGCACCCATAGGACTTCTAGTGTGTTAGTGGCAGCAAACAGAGCTCCTATATTTTCTTCTCAGCAGCACCCATAGGACTTCTAGTGTGTTAGTGGCAGCAAACAGAGCTCCTATATTTTCTTCTCAGCAGCACCCATAGGACTTCTAATGTGTTAGTGGCATCACACAGAGTTCCTATATTTTATTCTCAGAAGCACCCATAGGACTTCTAGTGTGTTAGTGGCATCACACAGAGCTCCTATATTTTCTTCTCAGAAGCACCCATAGGACTTCTAGTGTGTTAGTGGCAGCAAACAGAGCTCCTATATTTTCTTCTTAGCAGCACCCATAGGACTTCTAATGTGTTAGTGGCATCACACAGAGTTCCTATATTTTCATCTCAGAAGCACCCATAGGACTTCTAGTGTGTTAGTGGCATCACACAGAGCTCCTATATTTTCTTCTCAGAAGCACCCATAGGACTTCTAGTGTGTTAGTGGCAGCAAACAGAGCTCCTATATTTTCTTCTCAGCAGCACCCATAGGACTTCTAGTGTGTTAGTGGCATCACACAGAGCTCCTATATTTTCATCTCAGAAGCACCCATAGGACTTCTAGTGTGTTAGTGGCATCACACAGAGCTCCTATATTTTCTTCTCAGCAGCACCCATAGGACTTCTAGTGTGTTAGTGGCAGCAAACAGAGCTCCTATATTTTCATCTCAGAAGCACCCATAGGACTTCTAGTGTGTTAGTGGCATCACACAGAGCTCCTATATTTTCTTCTCAGCAGCACCCATAGGACTTCTAGTGTGTTAGTGGCATCACACAGAGCTCCTATATTTTCTTCTCAGCAGCACCCATAGGACTTCTAGTGTGTTAGTGGCAGCAAACAGAGCTCCTATATTTTCTTCTCAGAAGCACCCATAGGACTTCTAGTGTGTTAGTGGTATCACACAGAGTTCCTATATTTTCATCTCAGAAGCACCCATAGGACTTCTAGTGTGTTAGTGGCATCACACAGAGCTCCTATATTTTCTTCTCAGCAGCACCCATAGGACTTCTAGTGTGTTAGTGGCATCACACAGAGCTCCTATATTTTCATCTCAGAAGCACCAATAGGACTTCTAGTGTGTTAGTGGCAGCAAACAGAGCTCCTATATTTTCTTGTCAGCAGCACACATAGTACCTATAGTGTGTTAGTGTCAGCACCCATAGGACCTACAGTGTGTTGTGAGCACACATAGGAGTTCTATTTTTTATACTATATACACTACCGACTACAATGGCTGGAAGACCGCCAAGGAGAGGCAGAGCGTGCCGAGGCAAGAACACAGGGCAGGCAGGCTCTGTTTCTAGAGACAACAGTGCTGGCCGTGGACGTGGTCGTGCATCGTCATCAGCACGTGGCCATGGGACACGCTTGTCTTTGTTTTCGGCAGCTGGACATGTGGAGCCGCATCATGCCGAAGGCTTGGTAGAATGGATGACCAAGCCCTCCTCATCCTCCTCATCCTCTCTCACCCAGGCTCAGGGTACTGGCAGAGCAGCTGCCAACGCGTACTCAATGGCATCATCAGCCACCCCTTCCCTAGACCCACCATGTCCTCCTGAGGAGTCCCCCGAACTGTTTGAGCACAGTGTTGGGTACATGCTCCAGGAGGATGCCCAACGATTCGAAGGCTCGGATGATGATACCCAGCTTGAGGAAGTCAGTAGTGTGCGCGCAGAGAGAGGGGATGCTGAAGGACAGCAATCTGGCAGTAGTGTTCCACCAGCTGCAGCTTACTGCCAGGTTTGCTCTAGTGGTGAAGAGGGAGGGGATGATGAGGTCACTGACTCCACGTGGGTGCCTGAAGGGAGAGAGGAGGAGGAGGAGGAGGATGCAGCGTCACATGTCCAACGAGGCAGGATGCCCCCTGGAGGCCAGCTAGAGGCCAGCACAGCAACTGTACCACACCGCAGAGCTCCGCCTGTGCAGGGCGCTGCCTCTGCACGTTATCACAAAAGTTCTTTGGTGTGGGCCTTTTTTGAGACGAGTGCATCAGATCGCACCACTGCTATTTGCAATATTTGTCTCAAGCGTATCTCGCGTGGCCAAAACATCAGCCGCTTGGGCACCACAAGCATGAGCAGACATATGTCGACCTGCCATGCAGCTCGTTGGCAAGCACACATAAAAGACCCACACCAAAGAACAAAGCGGACCTCTCCTTGCTCCTCATCAGCTGGGATCTCCATCCCCACTATATCTTCAGTCCTCTCTGAAAGCTGCTCTGAGAGGACTGAAGGTGTAGAATTAGGTGTGTCACAACCAAGTACTTGCAGTACACCGACGTCCGATTGTAGCAGGCAAATTTCCCTGCCCCAGCTGCTGGACCGTCGAAAGAAGTATACTCCCAGCCATCCACATGCCCAGCGGTTGAATGCTAGCTTGGCTAAATTGCTAGCACTTCAACTGCTGCCTTTTCAGTTGATAGACTCGGCCCCCTTCCGTGAGTTTGTTCAATGTGCGGTTCCTCAGTGGCAGGTTCCCAAACGCCACTTTTTCTCACGGAAGGCGATTCCGTCTCTCTACTGGCATGTGGAAGGCAATGTCCATGCCTCGCTGGACAGGGCGGTCAGCGGTAAGGTGCATATTACCGCTGACTCATGGTCCAGCAGGCATGGACAGGGACGTTATCTTTCTTTCACGGCCCATTGGGTCACTCTATTGGCAGCTGGGAGGGATGCAGGACAAGGTGCAGTAGTGTTGGAGGTTGTTCCGCCACCACGCCTCCAAAATGCTACTACTGGTTGTGACACACCTCTCTCCTCCACCCCCTCCTCTTCTTCTTCCTCCATGTCCTCTTCGAGTGCTCTGTCCTCGGAACCAGCGGTGCTCCGTAGGCGTACAAGGGGCTACGCGAGTACGCAGGCAAAAAGATGCCATGCCGTGCTTGCGCTGGTGTGTTTGGGGGACAGGAGCCACACTGGGCCAGAGGTTCTGGCAGCTCTGCAGGGGCAGGCCGAGAGGTGGTTGACGCCACGCCAGCTTAAGCCAGGAATGGTCGTTTCTGATAATGGCACCAACCTCCTCTCCGCCCTGCGACAGGGGCAGCTCACCCATGTGCCCTGTATGGCTCACGTCCTCAACCTGGTGGTGCAGCGGTTCTTGGGCAGGTTCCCAGGCTTACAGGATGTCCTGAGGCAGGCCAGGAAAGTCTGTGTGCATTTCCGCCGATCTTATAATGCCAGTGCTCGGCTGACTGAGCTGCAAAAGGAGCTGAACCTGCCCAAGAACCGCCTAATATGTGACATGCCCACCAGGTGGAACTCAACGTTGGCCATGCTGCAGCGACTGCACACGCAGCAGAGGGCCATCAATGAGTACCTTTGCGACTACGGCACCAGGACAGGGTCAGGGGAGCTTGGCTTTTTTTCCCCACGCCAGTGGAGCATGATCAGGGATGCATGCACTGTCCTCTCACCATTTGAGGAGGCCACGAGGATGGTGAGCAGTGACAGTGCATGCATCAGTGACACTGTACCTCTTGTCCACCTGTTGGAGCATACGCTGCGTGGGATAATGGACAGGGCACTTGAGGCAGAACAGAGGCAGGAAGAGGAGGACTTCCTTGTCTCTCAAGGCCCCCTTTATCCAGACAATGTTCCTTCTGTCCCACCCATCACACAGGAAGAGGAGGAGGAGGAGGAGGAGGAGGAGGATTGTGTGAGCATGGAGGTGGAGCCTGGCACTCAGCATCAGCAGCAGCAGTCTTTTAGGGATGATGTACAGTCCCAACAAACCAGTGGACTTGTACGTGGCTGGGAGGAGGTGGCTGGCGATCATGTCATCCTCAGTGACCCAGAAGACTCCGGACCGAATGCCTCAGCTAACCTACGCTGCATGGCCTCCCTGATCCTGCAAAGCCTGCGGAAGGATCCTCGTGTTCTTCGGATCAAGGAGAGTGACCATTACTGGCTGGCCACTCTCCTTGATCCACGGTACAAGGGTAAGGTTGCGGACCTTATCTTGCCGTCGCAGAGGGAGCAGAGGATGAGACATCTCAGGGAGGCCTTGCAGAAAGGTCTGTGCAACGCGTTCCCAGAAACTGGGAGGTTACAAACTCCTGGTCCTGGACGACGAGTTGCTGAGGCTTCGGTCAGTAGCAGAAGGAGCGGTGGGGAAGGTGGACGTCTGACCGATGCGTTCAGACAATTTTTTAGTCCGCAGCCCCAAGGTATGATCGGTTCCAGCAAACATCGCCAGCGTCTGATATACATGGTGCAGGAATACCTAGGGGCAAGGTCAGACTTGGACACCTTTCCCACCGAAAATCCTCTGGCTTACTGGGTCCTGAGGATGGATCACTGGCCAGAGCTTGCACAGTATGCAATTGAGCTACTGGCCTGTCCTGCATCCAGCGTTCTTTCCGAACGCACATTCAGTGCTGCTGGAGGATTTGTCACCGATCATAGGGTGCGCCTGTCCACCGACTCGGTTGATCGACTGACCTTCATAAAAATGAATCAGTCTTGGATCACCACCAGCTACCAGACACCTGAAGCGGATATAACGGAATAATTTATAATGTCACATCCCTTCAAGACTGCCTATGCTGATGCTGAGTGACTGTCCTGTTATGTTCACTGACTATCCTCTTCCTCCTCCTCAATGATCCATGCCACCACACCAGTGCCTAAGGCACAATTTTTCAGCCCCTGTATAACAGGGGCGTGTAATTACAATTTTTTAAAAAGATGCTTCGCAACAGGTGTGACTGCTGTGCTCAGAGTACAGTATCTGTGAGGGGTTGCAGTGTTGTGGCACCAGCACCAGTGCCTAAGGCACAATTTTTCAGCCCCTGTTGGGGCGTGTAATTACAATTTTTAGGCAATGCTTTGCAACAGGTCTCATTGCTGTGCTCAGAGTACAGTATCTGTGAGGGGTTGCAGTGTTGTGGCACCAGCACCAGTGCCTAAGGCACAATTTTTCAGCCCCTGTATAACAGGGGCGTGTAATTACAATTTTTTAAAAAGATGCTTCGCAACAGGTGTGACTGCTGTGCTCCAAGTACAGTATCTGTGAGGGGTTGCAGTGTTGTGGCACCAGCACCAATGCCTAAGGCACAATTTTTCAGCCCCTGTTTAACAGGGGCGTGTAATTACAAATCTTGATCTAATAGTTCACAGCAGGGCCCATTCCTGCGCCCACCAAGAGTAACTATGAGGGCCTACAGTCTTGTGGCAACACCGTCCACCACCACCACCACCACCAAAGGCCCAATTTTTCTGCCCTGTTCAACAGGTGCATGCAATTACAAATCTTGATCTAATAACTCACAGCAGGGCCCATTCCTGCACCCACCAAGAGTAACTGTGAGGGCTTACAGTCTTGTGGCAACACCGTCCACCACCACCACCACCACCACCAAAGGCCCAATTTTTCTGCCCGGTTCAACAGGTGCATGCAAGTACAAATCTTGATCTATTAACTCACAGCAGGGCCCATTCCTGTGCCCACCAGTCTTGTGGCTACACCAACATCTAATAGGGCAAATTTCTGCAGAGTATATACGGCAGGCCCCTACTTTCAAACATCCAACTTACAAACGACTCCTACTTGCAAACGGCAAGAGAAAACAGGAAGTGAGAGGAAATCTACCCCTAGGAAGGAAAATTCTATCCTGTTAGATTTAATTTGGGAAAAAGGTATCTCCTCTCTACTGATGCTTTATCACCAATCCTTGTTTCAATTAAAACCCCACTTTTCCAAAAACATTTGTCATTGGGACGGAAAGTGAGGTGACATGTTCTGAACAGATGTGCAAAGACAGCAAATGTTACAGGGGTGATAACCCCTCCCTATGTTCTCCAAAAAGCTTAAAAATTGATTTTTTTGGGATGTAGCTACACTTCATAATGTACCTGTTCAGATTCTACTTAAGAACAAACCTACAGTCCATGTCTTGTTTGCACCACCTATATACTGCTGTTCAGAGTATATAGGGTTGTAGGTATAGGGTTTTATTTTGGGTGCGGGGTCCCCCTTAGTATCCATACAAGACCCAAAGGGGCTGGAGTGGGGGGGGGGTGATGGGGTAGCCATGCCATTTTTCTCAAGGATTTTCAGCCATATGGCGGCCAGGACAAGACATGACATTAAAGCCGCAAGTGGTTTTAAATGGCTTCTTTTTTTCCTTTACAAATGTCATTTTGTGCAAGGACAGTTCTAAACACGGGAAACACATGCCACTTCACAGGCATACTTTAGACACCCCCCAGGTACCATATTTAAAGGAAAATTTCACTTTTTTTTTTTTCACTTTATGCATCATTAAAATGACTGCTCCCGAAAAAACTTTAGTTTTTAAAATTTCTTTTTGCATTGATATATGTCCCCTGGGGCAGGACCCGGGTCCCCAAACCTGTTTTATGACATTAACATGCATATTGGCCGTTGTAATTAGCAATTTTGATTTCGAACGTTCGCGTCCATTATAACGAATAGGGTTCGAAAATTCGCGCGAACTTTCGGTCCGTTCGAAGGTTCTGGTGCGAACCGAACCCGGGGGTGTTCGGCTCATCCCTAATTGAGACGGCATTGCGTCAGGATGTCCCCATGGAGGGTATAATTAAAGCCTTGGAAGAGCTTAGATTGTCGGCAGACTTTGTCGGGGTAGCGGCCATTGACACGATCCAGTGCTCGGCAAGATCCATGTTGCATTCAGTAATGGCGAAGAGGGCCTTGTGGCTGAAACCCTGGACGGCTGATTTATCTTCCAAACAAAATTAGTGCAAAATCCCGTTCGATGGTAAAGCCCTATTCGGAGACAAAATGGATAAAGCTATCTCCAGGCTGTCGGGAGGGAAGTCTGGTATGCTTCCACAGGACAGAAGGATGCGAAGATTCAGAGGTGGCTCCTCTAGGTTCCGCCAGTCAAACCCAAGGGATTTTAGGCAGTCGAGACAGCCCAGGGACAACAAAAGACCTTGGAAAGGTACTCGGGGATCCTTTTTGTATAGGAAGATGAAAGCCCTTCTGGCTCCACAGGAGCAGAAGCAGTCTTTTTGACGCCAGAAGAACCCAGGCACTCCCGGTGGGAGCCAGGCTAAAGTCTTTTGTCCCAGTCTGGGCCACCTGCTGCCACGACCCCTGGGTTCTGTCAACAAATTCAATGGGGGCACTTTTGGAATTTCTCTTACCCCCCCCCCCCACCTCGAACTCTTTCAAAGGAACAGAGATTCCATCCTCTCCACTGAAAGCTCAAGCTCTAAAAAAACATCCTAACGTCACTCTAGCTTCAGGGGGCGGCTGTTCCGGTTCCCTTGGCAGAGCGCTTGGCAGGCTTCTACTGCACCCTATTTCTGGTCCCAAAGAGGACAGGTGGGTGGAGGCCTGTGATAGACCTAAAGAGGTTCAGCCGGTATATCTGCCCCGAAAGCTTCAAAATAGAGTCCCTGCAGACGATTATTCAGGCAGTCCAGCCATCAGATTGGATGATTTCGGTTGATCTGCAGGATGCGTACCTACACGTGCCAATTCTACCTCCATTTCAAAAATATCTGAGATTTGCAGTGGGACGGACCCACCTACAGTTTCAAGCCCTGCCTTTCGGTCTGTGCACCTCTCCCAGGGTGTTCACCAGGATACTAATCTGCTTTGGTTCCCCTGGGGGAGAGGGGCTTGAGGATATACCAATACCTGGACGACATCCTCCTCCTAGCAAGCAATCCGGATCAGTTGGTATGTCACCGGGACATTCTTCTACAGTCCCTAAAAGAGCTAGGGTGGCTGGTGAATTCCGACAAGTCAACTAATGCCAACACAGCAGATAATCTATGCGCAACGTTCTACACTCAGGAGGGGACAGTGTCATTACCACCGCCGAAGGCAAGGATTGTCATCCAGAGAATGATCAAAGTCATCCGGAGCCCGTATCTGACGGCTTCACAATGCCTGAGCCTCATTGGCACAATGTCTTCCTGTATACCCATGGTTCCTTCGGCACATTGGCACTTGAGGTATTTCCAGACTGGTTTCTTGGCGCAGTGGAAGAAACAACAACTATCTCAGACGATCCTGCTGACGGGAAAAATGCGCAGGAGCCTTCACTGGTGGACAGTTCTGGAAAACCTCTACAAACCTCATCACCTGGGCTCCCTTCCTTGGATCACAATTGCGTCCGCTTGCAAGCAGACAGGGCTGGGGAGCCCATTGCGGGCAAACCAGAATACAGGGGAGATGGTCATACACCACCCAGGGAGTGGTATCCAACATCTTTGGAGATGAGGGCAGCCTTCTTGGCACTGACCTCTTTGGCACCCCAAATCAGAGGCCAGAGAATACTCCTACGCCTAGACAACAGGGCAGCTGTCGCTTATCTGCAGAAGCAGGGAGGCACTCGCAGCAGGTCACTCCTCAAGGCGGTAGAGCCGATCATGCTCTGGGCGGAGCAGAACCTCCTGGACCTCAGAGCAATGTATCTGCCAGGCAGGTTGAACACGGAAACAGACACGTTATCCAGAAACTTCCTGGACAACAACGAGTGGGCTCTCCACCCTCATGTCTTCCTTCAGATTGCCAACATATCGGATCCCCCTCAGGTAGATCTGTTCGCCTCCCCGAAGAACGCCAAGCTGGATAGGTTCTTCTCTCGGCTGCCGCACCCACAAGCCGAGGCAGTGGATGCCCTGTCATATCCCTGGAGGTTCACCATGGCATATGCCTTTCCTCCCAGGCCATTAATATTCAAATTCCTCCTGAGGCTCCTCAGAGAGCCAGTCCAGGTGGTGGCAGTACTTCCGTATTGCGCCTCAGTGTGGGCTCTCCAATCAAGATCCCTCCTTTCCCTCAACTTCTGTCGCAGGGCAGTTTAGTTCATCTAAACCCTCAGAAGTTGAATCTTCGAATCTGGAGGTTGAGAGGCGAAGGTTCGAATCCCTAGGGTGTTCCCGAGGAGTCATAACAACCCTTCTAAAAACCAGGAAGCCTGCAACTAATCAGAAAAACAAAAATCTCCTGCGCTCTCTGTGTAATGTCAAAACACGGGTAGTGTGGTTCCGTCCAAAGGCAAAGTCTAAGGTCTTGCAGCCCTCCTCAGAACAATGGGTGTTCATATAGCTAGAGAAAAGAAAAAAGAAAGGAGGGCGCACCAACCTCGTGCATTACCGCTTAAAAGTTTTATTAAAATATGAATAAAAATGCAATAATCCTACTCACAGACGGAGCTTAGGTATAAGCTTATCGGACAATTGAGCTGGACGTTCTTGGAACCCACTGACTGAACTTGACGACGGAAGAGGTCAGACAGCACCTCAAACATCTAAATAGCTGACGCGTTTCGGGGGCGCACCCCTTTCCTCAGAGCTAAGATGGTCCATAATTTTTTCTTTTAGCCTGCAACTAATGCCATATATTCAAAAATCTGGGACAAGTTCTTGTCATTTGCTTCCGGAAATGGATTTGATCCAATCCTTCCCTCTACTTCCCATGTTCTAGGATTCCTTCAGACAGGACTTGATCTGGGACTTGGTCTGAGCTCCCTCAAAGTGCAGGTAGCAGCAATCTCTGCCGCAACAAATAAGAGATGGGACGGAGGATCCTTTAGTAGTCACTTACCTCAGAGGTGTATTGAAGATTCGCCCTAATTTCCTAAGTGGGATCTGTCCCTAGTCCTGGAAGTTCTATCTGACCATCCCTTTGCTCCAGTGGAACAAGTAACAATATGGAACCTGACACTAAAGACGGCTTTCCTGCTAGCCATTACATCTGGCAAAAGGATCTTGGAACTTCACTCTTTAGGGATAGGTGACGACCACATCTCCTTCTCCGACAGAGTGGAACTTCGCCCCCTTCAGGGGTTCACACCAAAGGTCACTACTCCAAGCCACCTGTTGGAACCCTGGGCACTACCAGTGTTTACAGACACGGATTCAGAGTCTTGTCACGAACTGGATGTATCCAGAGTGCTCAGGGCCTACCTAGAAGCCACCGGCCCCTTCAGAAATTCTGAGAGACTTTTCATCGTACCGTTCAGTAAATACAGGGGAAAAGAAGCTTCCATCAGAACTCTGGCATCTTGGGCTGTAAAGTTAATCCAGAAGGCCTACAGGGTGAAGAATATGGAGCCTCCATCCCGAGTGAATGCTCATTCTACAAGGGCAGTCTCAGCTTCCTGAGCAGCAAGGGCTAATGTTTCGTTGGAGACGGTGTGCAGGGCTGCCACCTGGTCTTCTCACCATACATTCCTCAGACACTACCATATTGATCCAGGAGCCCTCACGACTGTTGAGTTTGGAAAGAGGGCAGTTCAGGCTGCTATGTCCTCTTCTAATTAAACATTTATTGTTAAGCAATTATCCCACCCATGTCAGCTAGTTATTTATCACAGGTATGCTGCCATGGAGGCACCAGGAAAACGGAAAATTGTATCATACTTACCAGTAATTTTCCTTTCCTGGTGCCTATCCATGGCAGCATACGCTCCCACCCTCGGTATTCTATATTACAGAGAATGTTGGGGGAAGGACTATGCCTTTAATTTATGCTAGTCACTAGTCCTGAAGGAGGAGTCGAGGCGGAGCTCTATCACAGGTATGCTGCCATGGATAGGCACCAGGAAAGGAAAATTACTGGTAAGTATGATACAATTTTCAGTTTTCTTGTTACAATAGCTGCTCAGCACCTCCTAAAGGAAGAAATGCATACTGTTCTTGCATTGGAGGGTTAAGTTTGTTACCTAGGACTTGCTTGTCCTCACTCAGTGCACAGAAATTAGAATAATCTGATATCATAAATTTTTTTTAGAAATGATTTGGAAAATATTTGAACACCCTGTCTTAAAATATTTTATTCATCATGTTAAAATAAAATATTAGACAATTTTTTTTTTCTTTTTGAAATTTTTCCAATTTTTGGGGAAAAAATAAAAAAGCTTTCAGGAAAAAAAAACGGAAAAAAAAAACTTTATTTTTCCGAAATTTTCAGGTTTTTTTTTTTCCTGGCTTTCACATCTCTAGTTCCAGCACCTATAAATATAGTTGGATTTTTTTTTGTCTAAATCAAACACACAGTGTAGACTACTGGGACTGATCAAGGGATGTATTCCAGTGAAAAGACCTATATGGAAAGGGACTAAGGGTGAAATGTCTAGCTTATTAGAGGCCAGTAATTACCTCACACAAATAGCTCAAATTATCTCAAGAAAAAACTTGCAAAGAGATTTAATCTAAAAGAAAGAGATACTTAGTATAAATAGCATAAAAAATACCAATACTGTTATATTGCCAGAGAAGTCATCCAGTCAGAATATATGAAAATATATACTGGGTTCTCACCTCATATATCATAAGACTAAACAAAAAAGCCCAGAAGTAATCAATCTTGGTTCCAGAGGCACTTGTGATAGTACTCACTGGAATACAAAGGATGCATGTGAGGAGTCTAGTTAGTTTCTGACATGTATGCAAGAAGCTATCAGGAGAGAGGCCAGTGGGGGGGGGGGGAGAAAGGAGTGTCTCATAAACGGCATTAACAGTGGAATAGTGGGTCCCCACCCCTTAAGTAGAGCTCCTGCCCGGGCACCACCTGCACCGCCAAAATCAGCGTGTGACGTCACCGGGCCCGACCCGTAATGCACATGTGCGAGCCCGCCCATGCTCAGTGTCCAAAAAATCAGGCGCTTGTACGGAGAGGGACGGCTGTCCCTCCCCAAAGCCGAGGAAGCCCAACAGACACCAGGGGAAAAGGCTTGCAGAGTCTCCACAGCCACCCGCACATCCGCCACAATTAGATCAACCGCGAGGCCACAACAACATCAAAGGAGGGCAAGAGCCCTGAGTGGTCATGTTGGAAAAGGGCAAGGGCAAGAGAGCGTGCAATTCACAAGAGAAAGAATATATTACAATACAATAAGATAAAACAAAAATCTGAAATACTAAGTAATCGTAAGCCCACCGTTCAATCTAAACTATGTTAACTGCACTATCAGCCGCTATTAAAAGAAATGAAAAACAGTATAAAAAACATAGCATTAACTGTGCTGAGCTGGTTAGTCGCGTGGTCACGCACTGACGCGTTTCATCATTCCGTCTTCAGAGATGCCCTCTGAAGACGGAATGAAGAAACTCATCAGGGCGTGACCACGCTACTCACCAGCTCATCACAGTTAAGCCTCGTACACACGATCGGATATCCTATGGATTCTAATCCGATGGTTTTGTCCATCGGAAATCCGATGAAGCTGACTTCCATCAGTCTTGCCTACACACCATCAGTCAAAAAACCGACCGTTCCAAACGCGGTGACGTAAAACACTCCGATGAGCCGTTCTCGGGTGCGCGCACCGGCGCAACGACGAATGCGCGTGCGCAATAGCGCGCCAATGGGACTACAAGCGGGCCTAGTTAAACAGACGCAGTGACACTATCTGGTTGCTGGTTTGTCAGCGTTGCTGTGTTTCCTAGTGCCTGAAATAAGTTAAGATCTCCTGTTGTGACCCGGACCGGATTTAACTATGCTTCTGCTTCTCCTGAACCTGACCCCTTGGCTTGCTTAACGGACTTCTGCCTCTCTCCTTGTGCTTGACCCTCGGCCTGTGACCCGGATCTGCTGCCTGTCTCCAGCCCTCTACCTTCTGCCTGTACCCTGGACTTCTTGCTTAACCTGACTAGTCTGGTGCCTCCTGCTAAGCTCCTAATCGGACTTGTGCTCTTGCTACTGTTTGCTGATTGAACCTGTCTACCCTTGGTGTTTGACTCCCAGCCTGTTCTTCGGTCTACTCATCCCTGCCAGATTCTTTAGCAAGACACCTCTACCTGCTGGTGGCCAGTGCTCCCTCGTGCTGTCCTCTCCCTGTCTCACCTCCAGGGGGCGGAGTGCGCTTGGGTGCAAGGGTGAACCACTCTCGGCATCTCGGCCTCGGTAAGTACTCAGCCTGATACACGATCAGTTTGTCTGATGAAAACAATCCATCGGACGGTTTTCAGCGGTTAAACCAATCGTGTGTACAGGGCTTACACGTCATCCTGGGACTCATTGCGGTGGGTGGTTCGTTTGGAACTCCTATCAGTGGTGAGCTTTGATGCTAATGCTGTAATATGCTGGATTACTTTGTCTATCTAGTAAGCGTCATTTGTGTGAGGGGGGATCTGCGTTTTTAAAAAAAGGTTTGACACTATGGAAAGTATCCTCTTGCATTCTTACATGACACATGCACAATCAATGAATCAGACCTGACAAGGAGAGCTGAGTTTCCAGAAAGAACGCTGCAGATCAGCTTTTGGAAAGGATTCTATGGGCCCTGATCACACTTACCTCTGGTAAGCAGACATCCAAAGGGGTGTGCACAAGGTGGATTGGTGAAGGTGTAGCAACGGATGTGTCACATATTAAGAACTGCTCTGGAACAGTAGCACACTACAACGCTTTAATTTTTACTTCACTGAACTGTCAATAGGAGGAGCGGGTCTTTGCACCACTCTTTTATGCTAACTTGTAGTGGAGTGACGGACTTTTAAGTGGACGCTGTATCGCATGTTTTTTGTATGAGATTGCAAATACATGTGAGGATTAATTTACTGCATCATATGAGATATTATATTGTTGAATATTTTGTGGTATTCATAAGAAGCGCTGTTAATGCTATGTTTTTTAACTAGGCATATTTTAATACAATAAGACAATAGGACATATTCATGTGCAAATTGTAATACAAGAAAAAAACACAAATAATTATCAAACCTTTACAAAGTTATGTATCCTAAGAGCCCATTCACACAGGGGCAACACGACTTCCATTGCGATTTTATGAGGCAACTCAGACACGACCTGAGAATGAATCACAGCGCGACCTGGAGCTACTTACAAGGCAACTCCAAGTTGCCTGCAGGACAGGAGACATTCCAGTGGCCAATCAAACAAGAATCAGCTCTGTGGGAGGGAGGGGGGAGGGAGAGGTTTGCCTGATAAATGTATGTTATCTTCCTGGAGAGTCTCTCCTATTAAGACAGTGAGAGGCGACTCCCATTGAAATGAATGGGTACAGGTCGCCTAGGAGTCGGATTGAAGTAGTACAGGGACCTTTTTTGAAGTCGGAGCGACTGCAGTAGTGTGCATAAGGACGGCTCCATTAACTTACATTGATTTCTTCAGCCAGCGCGACCTGAGGCGACTAGGGGTGACCTGGGGCGATTTGGAGTCGGATCCAAAGACGCCCCTGTGTGAATGGGCTCTAACAGTCCTAGACCTATGTATTACAAGTTCACAGATCAGATCAGATCACGGTTACATGATGGGGAAGGGCAAATAAGGAAAACGGGGGGCGGGGGGAACGTGGGGATCGAGACAGGAGGGAGGACAAGGAAGAAAAGGCGGGCAAAATAAATACAGAAACATAAAAAAATTTTTTTTTTAATTATAATAACTCAAAGACTTCAAAATGCAGGGGATCCCGAAATCCACATCATAATTAAAAGTAACTCATAAAAATGGTTTGAATGAGTTAACTTAATTCAGCCCGGGGGGGGGGGGGGACTATGGCATTTAAAGGTTCGATCTAAAGGGTCTCACGTTTTAATATACAGTTGTCCCAATTGCCCCCCCCCCTGAGATCTGATTGAACGACCTCAAGGACAAAGAAGGAGACCATTTCAGTGTGATATTTATGATGTAGTCCAATATGTCTCATAATGGGTGCAATGATTTTCCTGCTACCCGAATCATAAGTGTGGTCTCTTGTCCTCTGTCTGAATTATCTCTTAGGTTTGCCGATGTAGAATGATCCACATCGGCAAATCATAATGTAGATTACCCCCTGTGTTGTGCAGTCTGAGGAAGTCGTTGATCTTTGCCATTGACCATTGGGTAACCTAATACCAGGGCCTTCATGGACCCAAGGACATCGTGGACATCTCCCACAGGGGTAGGTGCCGCGTGGCAGTGAGTTACTATTTTTATGTGGTATGTAGTGACTCGATGTAAGGTAATCTCTTAATCATGTAGCACGGCTAAAAATAAGTTCAGTGGCCTGTTTTACATATTTAAAGATGGTATGATCTTCGGTGAGAAAATGCCAGTTCCTTGTGATCAGTTGAGGTTCATTTGCCGAGTATTTCGTGATTAGCCCTACAGTTTGATTTTTCTTTCTAGGGGTAGTCCCATATAGTAAAGAGATTCTTGGTTTAGCTTTGGCCACTAAGGTCTGGCTGAGTCAGATGTACAATTTCTAAGTATTGAGCGTATGGAATGCTTTTAACTAGGGATTTGGGGTGCGAGCTGTTAGCATGGAGCATGTTACCTGCACTCGGTTTCTGATACAAGTCCATATTGATGTACCTGTCAGAGTCGGTTGAAATGTTTAACTCAAGAAAAAAGACCTGTTGCTTACTATAGCTGTACGTAAATTTTAAATTATAGTGGTTGATGTTTAGTTGTTCCAAAAAGAAACAAGTTTCCCTTTCTGTGTCGGTCTATATGACCAGCAGGTCATCTATATCGCAAAACCAGTACAAAATAAATTGAAGCCATGGTGCAAAGGTATCATTAGAAAAATCTTCTCTCTCCCAACCTACCAGGTATATATTTACATATGATGGTGCACAGCAGATGCCCATGGCCACGCCCTGAATTGTAGAAAAAGCTGGTCCATGAACAAGAAATACTTTTGTCAAAATTAAAGTGAGTAATTGCAAAATAAAATGATTTAATAGCCACATAGATCTATGTTGCTCCATTAAGAAGGACTCTGTCACCCGGATGCCCTACTCGTGCGGGATACTAAAGTACAATGCCTCAATATCAATGGCAATGAATAGGGCACCCGGGGGAACATGAGTACCCTCCACATGTTTAAGTAAGTCAGGTGTATCCCTGATGTATGAGGGAAGTCTAATTACATAAGGAAGGAGAAAAGAGTCCACAAATCTACTAGCATTCTCAGTCAAAGAACCAATGCCTAAGATGATTGGCATACCTGGTGGATTGATTAAACTTTCATGGGCTTTGGACAATGCATAGAATGTAGGTATACGTGGATGCTGGTTGACCAGATATTCCAATGTATCTTTATCAATCAGTCCATCTAGGTACAAGGTTGCGGAATTCACCCGCAAATGAGAAAACCAACTTCGAATCAATAGGGCGATACCATTGTCTGTTATTCAACACATCAAGACACATACATTTACATGATTCATTGCACATTCTTTGTACATTTGTATGGTTCAATGTATATGTATTTAGGTTTGATCTACTCGCTGATTTATCATATCCTAGCAAATTTATATATACAGTATATGGCACACCACACGTAGGAGCTGCAGGTAAAATGGGATCTCCCACCCTGCACAGCCAGGTACCTCTAATTTCCACAGTCTCCTACCATTAGAAAAAAGTCCAGTACTTTGGTTTTTTCGTTCTTTATTGAGGGGATAAAACTTGTATGGGGAGTAAGGGTATTATGGGATGTCCATTTGCCTTCAGACAACTTCAGGGACAACTTTTTTATATACAGTCTATATACATTCCTCTGCTCCTCCGGCTCACTTGCTTGCAGAACTCCAGTGGCACACTTGACAAAAAGATGATCCTAACACAGCACTCAGTCAGATCTTAGAGCAACAGCCTGTTATAGGCAGGAACTCCTTTAAATGTGTAGAAAAAGTCAGTGTCCAGATTCCATCCCTGTGGCTACTGATCCCAGCACCACCTATTCAGGCACTACCAGCCTGCCTTACTGCAGCTGTCCCTTTCACTAGCCCTCTTGGCTACCTTCCTCCTAGACTGCTCACTCACCAGCCCACCCGACTGACTCCTCTGGAGAACTCCTGGACATGCTGACCTGCTCCTGCTGTCCTCTCCTTGCTCCTGTGACTCCAGGAAGGATTTACTTTGTGTGTTGTAGAGGGTCCCTCCAGCACCCAAGCCCCAGGCCTGATGTCACCCCCTCAAACTAGGGGGCACCCTCAAGGGCCACCAACTGCCTCCTCAGCACTCCTTCTCCATCTTCTACCCGACTGACCCTGCAGGCATGCCTCATGAGTAATTATGAGGTGGCTGCCCCCTTCCAGCCCATTTTGCTGGGGATTGGCTGGGGCCCTTATCAGTACTTCAAGCAGCTACTCCTAGACCCTCCCCCCTCTACTTCTGGGAGATTCTCCAAGGTTTCAGAGAGCAGGGGGAGTTACTCAGGGAGGCAGCTCAGTACAGTATGCGTCCGCTAAAAATCGATTGACGAACACTACGCATGATCGAAAACACGAAAATTAACCAGAAGGACACAGGTATCACACATATTTGAAATAATTTCAGATACGTAGCTACGCACACCGGAACATTTTTCCAGAATCGTACAACAAAAATCTTACTTTTCGTAGAGCACATTTTACACTGTTGTATTCGATATTAGTTTTATGCAACAAAATGCAAACGATACGTCGTACGATAATCGGATCGTGTGTACGAGGCATTATTCTCATAATCATAAAATCTATGTTATACTGTTATAATGTAATGCTGATAAGTATACTAAGCTTAATTCTTTTATTGGAATGCTGGAACTTCCTGCTGGAAGTTTCTTGGATAACTGCTATGTGATTTGTATTATCAATATGGTACAGGCGCTGCCTCATTATTGGATGTTTCATCCTACTGTATTTTGCCACTGTATCTGTTATTCTCTCAGAGTGCAAAATCTGGTGCAGCTGTACATGGTAGCCAATCAGCTTCTAACTTCATCTTATTCAATTTAGCTTTGAAAATAAAATCTGGAAGCTGATTGTTTTCTATGCAGAGCTGCACTACATTTTGCACTTTCCAGTTTTATACAGTTTTAGTAAATCAACCCTGCTCTGTCCAAACAAAAAAGACAGTTATAAAACAAAATTAATTTAAGAAGTGTAGCCATGCCCCCATAGGGGTTCCTGAGTGTTGTGGTTCACCTGTCACCCTGCCCAACACGGCATCCATCTCTCAGGCACTCGGAACAGTCCATACATTTTGTTTGTTTTTTATCTTATTTTAAGGGCATTGAACTGGGATGGGAAGTGGAAATTATGGGATGCCCAGAAGATTCAGTGTAACTTGCTTGGGACTACTGCGGTATATACACTCCTGTATACACACTCCAGTCTTCTCTCCAGCACAAACACTTGCTTAAGACCTATTTTCCTTCCCTCCTCCAGCAATTCACTTGATGCATAACGTTACTCCTCCAGCACTTCCCTTGCTGCAGACTGTTACTCCTCCAGACTAGCTAGCACCGCATGGTAAGGCTTTTTTTTTTTAAAGGTAAATTTTTATTAAGTTTTTTTTTCAAAACAAGACATACAATAGACAACAAACAGACACTCGTGGAGTGAACATCGCCCAATCCAGTACAGTGCAAAAAATGTCTTTTAGAAAGCTGGTAAACAATTGGCATATATCAGGAAGACAATATTCAGTCACATTTTTAAGGAGCAGGAGAGACAGTGCTCTCAGAATCAACCCAGTAGCCCCAAACCTTCCTGAATTTTTTCGGACACCCTCTAGGCTCATATGTCAGTTTGTATAATGATACAGCATGGTTAATATTTGTGAGCCAGAAGGCAATAGTGGGTAAGGATGGAGACTTCCAATGGAAGGTTATTGCTTTCTTAGTATAAAACAATAGTATTCTCAGAAATGTTTGTGTATTCTCGGATATACTATCATCATCAATATAGCCCAGTAAACACCTTAGAGGATTACATACATTAGGTAATTGTGTCAATGAACTAATGAAGTCCGTGACCTCCGACCAGAACTGCCTGATCGGAGCACACTCCCACATTAAATGAAAGAACGTGCCATCAGCCATGCCCCAACGAGAGCACAATGCAGAGGACAATCTATTCAGTTTAAATAGTAAGCATGGAGTAAAGTAGGATCTGTATAACAATTTTGTTTGTATTACTTTATCACGAGAAGAGATGGCAGAGGGAACCTGGAGGGGCAAAAGCTCCTGCCAGATTTCCTCCGTCAGCTCAGGAATATCAGCTCTCCAGCTGGCAGCCATCTTGCTCAGCCTTTGAGTCGTGGAATGCAGAAGGGACCTATAATATGTAGAAACTAGCTTGGTGTGAGAGGAGTCGGTCAATATACGTTCCAGTGGGGAGAGTTGAATGGATATGTTGCGAAGACCAAACTGCGTTGCTGCAGTGTGGCGTATCTGTAGGTAGAGGAAGTAAGCTGTGCGTGGTAGATTGTAATCTCTATGAAATTCATCAAAAGAACGAAACACGTTGTCTGAGAATAAATGCAAAATAGTTTTTACCCCCCTTTTCGACCAGAATCCCCCGTCAGATCTGCGGAAGAAAGGTAGAGTTTGGGTTCCCCCAGAGTGGAGTGTTCGGCGAGTAATTATTACTGTCAGTGAACGACTGTAGTTTTGTTAGCTTAATAAGCCTGATAGTCATTGCCAGGACACTCGTATCCTCCCGCCCTCTAAGGGACATACGATAAATCAGGTTCTGCAGGGATTCATAGGAGGTAAGGATAGCAGCCTCCAAGGCAGTGGCTGCGTTGTTGGCTTCAGGAAAAAAACACCAATGTGCATGAGCTAATTGTGAGGCAACATAATAGGTGTGGAGGCAGAGTAAGGCCAATCCACCCTCCAGTACTGGTAACTGGAGGGTGGTCTTGGCAATCCTGACTACTCCCCCCTCCATAAAAAGGAAGTAAGGAGGGAGTCTATTTCTTTAAATTTAAGCTTAGTGACATATATTGGTGAATTACCCAATACATACAGAAATCGTGGCAGGAATATCATTTTAAAAATATTAATCCTGCCCAATAAGGTAAGTGGGAGATTTGCCCAGGTTTTGAATGTGGTCTTCATTCTCCCTATAAGGGGGTCTATATTGAGTTTAGCATAAGAGGTAATAGGGAGCTGTACCATAACTCCTAAATATCGGAAGGAGGTGACTATTTGTAGTGGGCAAGAGGAAGTTAGCCTGGGTGGGTCTGCCTGGTCAATCTGAAAAAGGATGGACTTGTCCCAGTTAACCGGAACCCGGAGAAATGCCCAAACTTGCCAATAATCTTCAGCAGGACTGGGAGAGACGACTGGGGGTCCGACAAATAGATCAACATGTCGTCAGCATAAAGAGACACCTTCTCCTCCAGACCCCCAATCGTCAGTCCCGCAACCTCCCCGCAAGATCTTATCAGTGCTACCAAGGGCTCTATCGCCAGTGCAAAGAGCAACGGCGACAGAGGGCACTCCTGTCTGGTGCCTCTCTTTATCGGAAAGGGATCAGACACGGCTGCGTTCACCCTCAGTCGAGCAGTGAGTTTCGAATATAACAGCTGGACCCATCTGATGAAGGTACCGCCAAAATCAAACTTTGCCAGGACCTCCAGCAGATAAGGCCATTCGACTGAATCAAATGCCTTGTGTTCGTCCAAGGCCAGAACAGCCCTGGAACCCATCTCCGCATGAGTGGCCTGAAGATTGGTGAACAATCTCCGCAGGTTGATGGAGGTCGATCGCCCAGGGATGAACCCAGTTTGATCCGCACCAATAATGGTAGTAATAACTGTGTTCAATCGCCGGGCGAGCACCTTGGCCAAAATCTTAACATTTGAGTTGATGAGTGATATTGGTCTGTAAGATTCGCATAGGAGGTGATCTTTATGTGGTTTAGGAATGAGGACAATCAATGCCTCCGACATAGAGGGGGGTAGCTGTCCCGTTTTCATAGCAAAATCATATACCCTGCTTAGATGGGGTATAAGCAAATCTTTGTATTGCAAATACCACTCGATGGGGAACCCATCCAGTCCCGGCGTTTTGTTTCTGGCAAAGGACTGGATAGCCTTCCCAATTTCCTCAGTTGTCAGAGGAGCGTCAAGATCTGACGCATGCTGGGTCGGAAGTCTGGGCAACGAAATGTCCGCAAGATAGTCATCCAGTTCCACAATCGTGTAGTGAGCTCTAGTAGCATATAGGGAGGAGTAAAAGGAAATAAAGGCTTCCATGATCTCATTGTTCTGTTCTACCACTATGCCCTCTGTGCTCTTAATTCTGGGTATGCTGCATGGCTGATAGTCAGGTTTAGAAAGATATGCCAACAAACGGCTATTCTTGTCACCAAACTCAAAGATTCGCGGATTCTGGTATAACAGCTTCTTCTGGGTGCGTTCCAAAAGCACTAGGTCCAATTCTCTGGACCCATGCTTCCAGGCAGCATGTGTCTCAGGAGAGGGAGTCGCGGTATAAGCGGCTTCTGCCTCCCTGAGAGCCCCCTCTGCATCCATCAACTTGGACATAGAGGCCTTGCGTGTCTGACCAACCGCCACAGCAAAAGAGCCACGTGTAGTGGCCTTAAAGGCATCCCATACCACTGGAACGGATGCACTCTGTTTATTAAGTAGCCAGTATGATTTCATCTCCGTCCTACATTGGTTCACCACGATCTCATCCGCCAACCACAGTGGGCTCAGTCGCCACACCCGATAGGAGGAGGAGGGGCCCAGGGTGAGGTCCACCATCAAAGGAGAATGGTCGGATATCGCCCTAGGGAGGTATTTAACCTCTGATACCATGGAAAGTAGATCCGACGAGACCAGACACAAATCTATACGAGACAGAGTACCGTGTGACTCAGAGTGACACGAATACTCCCTCCTGTCCGCATGCTTCCACCTCCAGGCCTCTACCAAGTCAAATTGATTTAAGAAGGAACCCAGGGGAGTGGGGGGTAATGAAGAGCAACGTAACCTGTCTATGGAATTATCCAGTACTGTATTATAGTCACCCGCTATTAGTAAAGGACCCTCTGCTATCGCCAGAATGGAGGTCATAACCCTTTCAAAGAAAAATTTAGTGAAGGGGGGAGGGGCATACAGGCTAGTCACGGTATATGGTCTTCCCATAAGTTTGAGTACAACATCTACAAAACACCCTTGCGGGTCCAGTTTAACATGCTTAATACTAACAGGAGCTGATTTGGCTATTAGGATGGAGGTCCCCCTGGCATATGTGGAGTATGTAGAATGGAGGGCATAGGCAATTTTTGCCCGTTTGAGGGCCATGACTCTAGAGCCCTGGAGGTGGGTTTCCTGAAGTAGGATTACATGCGGATTGTGGCGTGCCAAGTAGTCAAACATCAGAGATCTTTTCACCTTGGAATTCAGCCCCCGTACATTCCAAGACACTAAACGTAGCTTAGACATAGGGAGGCGTAAAGCACATGATTAACCGTACCCACTTCCCATGGCTCGCCGGAAACAAGCAAGGCCCGAAGTCCCGCGAACCAGGGGAAGTGCGCAAGGTATAAAACAGGTCAAAAAGATAAGGCAAGAGCATAGGAAATAAAGTGATCAGATGCATATCATAAGGGTCAGTTATACCAGCCTGTAAATGGAAATGCACAAATGAATACCAGCACTGCAGAACAAAACACATAAAAATAAAAACTTAAAACAAAAATCCCCAAACATCCCCACCCACCCTAACCCTCCCGGCTCCCAAACCCAAACATATGAGAGCTTTCTTCCCAAAACCAAAACTGCAAAGCAGGGGGGTCATGACACAGACCCCAAACTAACCAACCCTGAGGAGCGTTAAAGTCCCTTAGACGCGGGCTACCGTCCGTGACCGCACAGTACAAGTATGCTAGTTGACCCTGAGTCTGAAGGAAAAAATGCAGCAGTCATCCAGATCAAACAAGTAAAAACAAACAGAGTTAGTGGAATGTAGTTCGCCACTTTCATATAACTGTAAAGAGGGGAGTGAGATGATCACAGGCGTAAGGATTTCCAGGCCCACTCCTACCCCCCTTCAGCTGTCCTTTGCTGGAAAGGGGTAACGTAGGCCACATAAGGCACAAGGTATAGCTATCAAAAAATGCAGGTTAGGTGCGATGTCAGCGCGGAGGGGATCTTTGATTCTGATTCCGGCGTTCAGGATGTCCCAGGGTATCCACCCAGTGAGATGCCTCCTTAGGATCCGTGAAGAAGTAGGCCTTGCCCTGGTAGACAATCCTCAATCGAGCAGGATATAGCATGCCATAGGGGAGATGATGTTCACGGAGCCTGCGTTTAATAGCCAGGAAAGTGGCCCTCTGCTTTTGTGTAGCTACAGAGAAGTCAGGGAAAATAGTAATTCCGCTCCCATTAAAGGACACCCTTCCCTTTTCTCTGGCAGCACCAAGAATTGCCTCCCTGTCCCTGAAGTGCAGGAGTTTTATGATCATGGCACGTGGCTGGGCCCCAGGTGGGAGGGGGCGCATAGGAACCCTGTGTGCTCGTTCAATGGCGAATAACGGTGAAAAGGTTGAAGCGCCGAATGTGGTGATTAGCCATCTTTCCATAAAAACCTCCGGGGTTCTACCCTCAGCCCCCTCTGGGAACCCCAGGAAACGTAAATTGCTCCTCCGTAAACGGTCCTCCATTTCAGTGAGCTTATCTGCTGTGTAATTTTGGGCCTGGCGTAGCTCCCTAACAGAGCCCTGTAATGGACGGGTCTCATCCTCTAGCATGCTAATGCGCTGCTCAGCATTAGACACCCTGTGGCGGAGGTTATGGACATCCTGTTTTAGGAAGGATAAGTCTGTTTTAATGGAGTCCATTTGGGTGGTCAGGGAAGCATGGCTGTGCTGGATGGCCTCCATGATCTGAGACAGGGATGGCTCTGCAGGGCCTGAATCAGCAGTGTCCCTGCTGGGAGTATCAGGGGCAATGTCCTCAGCTGGAGAGAACAGGAAAGGATCTTCCGGACTTAGAACCGGGGGGGAACAGTGTGACTCACCCTTCCCTGCAGGCTTCTTTGTCAGCGCTGAGGAGCATGAGGATGGCTGGCTGCATGTGTCTGCAGCATGGTGACCGGTGCCATCTTGCCTCTGTTTGCATTATGGGGGCTGTGGGCCGGGTCCTGAGGCTTCCTCCATCGGTGGGCCGTATTTGACCATCTCCCAGTGGGCACAAGGTTCCCTGGATGCTGTGGGGACAAACGGGATCCTCGGATGGCGAACGGATCAGCAGGATTCAGTCAGGATGTAAGCGGCATGGACGGAACTCTGGCTAAGCACTTCCTCACATCCCGGTCGTTGGCCACACCCCGCATGGTTAGGCTTGACACTAACTCAGCCAGGCCTTAGTGGATTGCCTTTTGCGGGCAGGGGCCTTGGGCCCCTATGGTGTAGAAATAGTTCAGGTGCTAACTGTCCTCTACTCAGCTACCAATCCCAGATAGCTCTCTTCAGGCCCTGTCAGCCAACCTGGCTGCAATGACCTCTCTCCACTGCCCTTCCCACAGTCCACTTTTCTGGTTCTGCTCCCAATTCAACTGCAAACTCCCAGTTCTCTCAGACATGCCTCCCCAGTCCTCCCGACTGTGCTTCACTCACCAGCCCTCTTGGCTGTGACCAGTTGTCCTCCTTAGAGACTCTTAAGCCTCGTACACACGATCGGATATCCTATGGATTCTAATCCGATGGTTTTTTCCATCGGAAATCCGATGAAGCTGACTTCCATCAGTCTTGCCTACACACCATCAGTCAAAAAACCGACCGTTCCAAACACGGTGACGTAAAACACTCCGATGAGCCGAGAAAAATTAAGTTTAATGCTTCTGAGCATGCGTCGACTTGATTCTGAGCATGCGTGGGTTTTTTATCCGATGGACTTGCCCATAGACGATAGGAATTTGCTATCGGTTTTTGATCCATTGGAAAAATTTAAAACATGTTCTATTTTTTAAAACCGATGGAAAAAAGACTGATGGGTCCCATACACGATCGGTTTGTCCGATGAAAAAAGTCCATCGGACTGTTTTCATCTGTAAAACCGATCGTGTGTACAGGGCTTTAGAAGTGTTCTCTCCCGCTGTCCTCTATTTGTTCTCTCTTTTGCCTCTTCATCCAGGATCTCGTCACTCCTCCTGGATGCACCCGAGCCCCAGCCCAGGGTCACCCACCCCAGACTGGGGAGCTCCCCGTGGGCCCCCCAGCCTCCACACTCTCTCACTCCAGCACTTCCACCCAAAAACTCCTCCCCAACTGGGCTGACCCTAGGGCTCCTCAAAATACCCCAGGCAGCTCCATCTCACCTCTCCTCCTCTATTTCTACCACCTTCTAGAAAGAAGAGGGAGGTGACAGTGATGCCACCTGTGAGTCACTCAGCCCTGCCCTGAGCCCCTCCCAGCCCAGAACTAAAACAAACAGGCCTAGCCACCAGCTAGGCCTGCCTAAATTTTCCTACTCTGCTAGAAAAATCCTCACTGTAGCCCCTGCCTAACTAGAGGGTGCTGCACTAGTATAATGGTGAAATTACACATTTTCCGGAAAAAATTACAAATAAACATAATAGACAATCCTAACACTTTATTGAGAAAAAATAAAGAAAAAAAAGATGTCCATATGCTGATATACACTATTATCACATTAAAACACATTTGGGGACTCACAGTTTGTAGATGAAATGCTGTACTTATTCACCTACATGTTAATATTAAAAAATGTCAGGTTGTGCACCTATGCCAGGGAAGTACTGTATCCCCTATACAAGCAGTGGTGATGCTTGCTAAAAGCTTGATGAATCCAGCTGACAGCCAGCATTCCCATTGAAGGCTCCACCTTTAAGACCATGCTGCTACATACTACATTCATATTGAGGTGGACCCCCCCCCCCCCTAAATTGATCCCCCTCTGAAAGCATGCAGGAGTTTTTCTCCATGAGGACATTTGTCAGATTTATCAGCATAGGTGTGTGTGGCTCCAAGATCTGTGAAATATTAATCTCCAAGTCCCACGTGCCACCATGGCAGACCACAAGAACACAAGTGATCACAGCACTCAAAGTCAATTGACACTTCCTACAGCTCCAGTGATGAGACAAACATACTAGGGTTGGGCAAATTTCGGGTGCCGAATCCAAATCCTATTCAAGTCTATGGGACCTTAATTTTCTGGGCTATTAGGCAATGGGTTGTCAAACAAATAACATGGGGGGCTGGTCACTGCCCTTGGGGGGGGGGGACTACCAATGCAAAAAAAATATATATTTTTGTTTGGCTGAGAGCAGTGATTTTAGTAATGCTGTAGTGTAAGTGAAACATTAAAATGCAAAATGTCACTAAATAACATGTCTGGGGGGTGCCTGACCCTGCCTGTAGAGTGATGCATCTGTGCAATATATAAAACCTACTACAGCTACACTGATATTGATAAAGAAAAAAGTGTATTTAAATTGCTGGCAAAGTGACAACTCCCAGCCGCTTTGTTCTGTTAGTTTTTTCACCTGTCAGGTAAGTTGTTGAGCGGGGGGGGGGGTGGTGCTGCTGAATTTTTCACCTGTTGTTGTGGGGGGGGGGCCGCTGGACATTGGCGCCGATCGCGGAAGGGGGGAACCCGATCACGGGAGGGGGGGGCGATCGTGGGAGGGGGGGCGCCGATCACCCAACGTTAGAGTGGACAAGGGGGGGGGTTTGTCTTACCTCCTCCTCCCGTGCTGCCTCCTCTTGCTCCTCTTCCTGCTGTGTGGTAAAATTCACACTATCGTGGGACTGCTGGGGCCCCAGGCCAGCTCGGGGCCCCAAGCAGTTGCTTGGTTTGCCTGTCCTGTTCCGACGGCCCTGGGTATCACACACAATCCAGTGGCAGCAGCCAATTGGATTATGTGTGAAACTGATGGCTGCTCTGCTCTTATAAGCTCCCGGTAACGGTGCCCCCCCCCCGCACACGCACCCCTGCCATGCTTACTGGGCTAAGCTTGCCCATCTGCTGGGCCTGGGGCTGACATGGCAGGTGCCGGTGGCTGCGGGGAAGGAGAAGAGCAGACACACATCAGCTCTCCTCCCCTTCTTGCTGTGACCCGGAAAGCAACATCTGTGACGTCACTTCTGGGTCAGCATCTAGGTGTTCCCGGCTAGTTTAGCTGGGAAGGAATGTTTTGCAATGCGATCTGCATTGCAAAACATTCAGTGGAGTCCAAAGGAGACATGCAGGGTCTTTTAAACCCTGCATATCCTAATAAAGAGAACTTGTTACCTAAAACTTTTTGTCCCCTATGTGATGGAAAAAATTCTATACAAGACCTGAAGGAACTTCAGGCACAAACAATAAAAAAAAAAAAGGTGTAAGGTCCCTCGCAGAAATCCATAACAGAACCCTATCGGATAATGCAGCCTGGCAGGTCAGGAAATAAGGGGGTGCAAGTCTGTATTTCCGACCTGAACCAAACTAGGCCAGTGGTTGATAAGGATGTAGCTGGTGCAAGCATCCGCTAGTTCCTTAGCAACCACTGACAGCCTGAAGCTGTCACATTCATCCACCCTGAACGCCCTAAGCATTCAGTGTTCAGATGAACATCCAAACAGCAAGTGTTCAGTTTGAACTTACATTCAGACAGAACATTTAGCTCATACCTACTTTCTAACTAAAAGTATATACCCTGATATGGACATATATCTATAGGAGGAGTCAGCAGGAGCTTGGCGTTTGCGAATTTAGGGCGAAGTGACAGTGTTTGCACATAGCCCAAACCCCTCAGAAATGCATTCCCAGCCTCACTCTCTTACTGCCTTCCAGCCACGGAATCACTGCCTATCTATGTCCCAATTTCGACTGATGTCAGATTTTGAAAACTTCCACAAGTGACTGTATTTGTGTCCAGTGGTTACCCACTCAGGTCCAGGCATTGTCACATAGGCTCCCCCATACCTGCCACGACTGCATCTGTCCAAGCTGCTCATGCAGTACATGACTGGTGGTAATATTTACAATCAGCTTGTAAAGTATGGAACAGGTGCATCTGAGCTACTACCTCCTGTGTAATGCCTGGTGAGCCTCAAGAAAACAACACTCAGCCTGGGAAATCTCTGCAAACCTCTATGTATTATCCATGCAAAAAAAGAAGTAAGGCTGGTGCCATGGAAGTAGGCTAAAACATTGTTTTATTATTGCGGGTGAACAACAGGCAAAAAAGCCAACGTGTTTCGGCCATCAGGCTTTAATCATGGCTGGTTGTAAAATAAGGTATATGTCCAGCTTTACAAAAGAGGGCTTCTCTGTGTCAAACTGTATGATACCCATTTTTTGTGCTCCAGCTTGTATATATTGTTTTTTAGGCTTGTGCAATTCGTTTCATAACGAATCAAAATTTGTCCGAATTTAGCAACTTTCGGACATTCAAAAGCACTCGAATTTCCGAACAAAGCAATTACGAATAAAACCGAATCTGAAATAAATTATATCGCAAATAGCGAATGCCCGAATGTCTTCGGCATAATTCGTTATGAATAAAGTTATGAATGTACGAATCCATTCGAAGCACAATAACACTCTGCTCTGCTCTCTGCTTCTCCCTCACCGTGCTGAACTCCGTGCTGAACTCCCTCTCAAAATGGTGTACAGGGGGTGGAGGCTATAGCCGCATGTAAAAATTGAAAGTAAAATACGAGATTTCGAATCGTTACAAATAATCGCTATGTATTTAGAAAAGTACAAATCCATTTGAAGCACATTAGGCATAATAGGCAGTGTCGTTGTGAGAGAGACACGGAAAATTACGAATCAACGAACCCCAAAAAAGTTACGAAAGTAGGAGTTGTGTCCAGAATCAACAAAAAACAATGTACTCTACCGAAAGTACGAATTATAAATCAACTAAAAATAAGGCTTACATTAATACGAATCATTCAGATTCAATGAAAAATGTCGCTTGCAAAAATACGAATTAGTCCGAACACGAAAAACCGAAACTAAACAAATTTTTCCGTTGTGCACAAGTCTATTGTTTTTCCTCATTTATTACTAAATTACCTTTCTCGAAGTCTTTTTAAATAATTATAATAAATAAAGTACAAATTAAGACCATCTGGACTGTTTAGCTATGTAAAGGACTGGTACACCAGTATGCCATTCCAACATCACTGGTCATGATGGCAGCTAAGAATCATGTAAGGATATGTTTATACAACCACTACATTATCATACAGTGTCTGTACACCACGATTTTTAAACATCATGCTCCCAAGCACAGAAATTCGGTGCTGCTATGTTTGAAAGTGATTATTAGTGCTTAATTTCTGCAGTTGCTGAAAAAGTAATTAGGGGCGTATTTCAAGCAAAATATTACCATTATTAGTTAGATTTTGAAGTGCTAATTTGTATGCAGGTTGCAAAAAACAGAATGAAACTGTGTAATTTTCTTGTGTTACAGTGCCATGCCCCGCAGCATAAGCATATTATAATTAGCTGAGGTATGACACCTAGTCGTGTCACATTTGCTTTTCTCTCACCTCTGTAAAGAAGTCTCAGAGGACCTCTAGTGCAGGGAGATGTAAAATTAAGCTGTATTGTAAAAGACGCACTTGAATTTCAGAAAGGTGTGTAGCTTCTCGAAGGGTTAACCGTACTTCATATCTGCATTTTGGTAGGCACTCAAGTCAGTGAAAAACATATTCTCAGAAGCCCAAAAGCGAACAATCTGTCATGGGGCCCCCAAACTAAAGCACTCATTATCAGGTCTCACCCACACCTTTTCTTGCACAATTCAGGCTGCAGCTGGAGTGATAATATTTGCTAAGATAGCCTACAAACAAGTGTTTAAAATCTTCCCCCCTCTTTTGCTTTATAAACAGATGTTTTCCCTTCGATCTTGTTTATTTGTTAATCTTAGCCCTGAAGGCTCTTCCAAGGGCCCTTGTCATACAGTTGGCTGAAACTTTACTGGGTTTTTTTCTTGAGGTAATGGAGTTGTACAAAATACATAAGTTAGAGGGAAATATTTTTGTGGTTCTGTGCCCCCCCCCCCAATCCCCACATACACTACCATGTATCAACAGTTTTGTAATGATTTTTGTTCCCCTCAGAGCTTCTCCCCACATAGAAGTCAATAAGAATGCAAAAGCAGCTATAAGTAGGTTGATGCACCTGATATCTAATGTCGGTCAGAAAGAGATCAATATCACGTGCAATTGTACCCTGAGTGTTCTCAAAAGGGTCTTAATATGACTTCCAAAGCAACCTGAATGCTCCTGACAGCGAATTGCTCTTACTGTACCCATTGATAGGTCCAAAGCACTTTCCCGTTTCAGTTCTGATCTGACTCCGCAAGGGATCAGTCTAGGATGCCCTGCTGAGACAGAACAGAGGGTGCCCGTGTGAAGGGGCCTTGGACACTCTTTGGGGGGAATTACCAAAAATTTGTGTAAGCAAAAGCTTGCACCAATCTTCTAAACATAACAACTGCAGCAGATACTGCTGCAAGCCCCTTTGTTAATTAGGAGCCATCATTTCTCTTTGCAGACAAAAGCTGGAGAAGTTGCGCATCATAACCAATCAGCTTCTAGCTTTCATTTTCAAAGCTTAATTGAATAAGCTGAAGATAAAAGCTGATTGGTTACTATACACAGCTGCTCTAGATTCCATCTGCTCCAGGTTTAGTAAATTCCCCCAATGTGCATTAATGTTAAAAATAAACACTGGGGAGAATTAACAAAGAGCGGAGCAAGGTGAATGCTTGTAAACTTACAAAACAGAGCAGATGCACAATCCCCTTTTCGCCTAGTCAGTGTATGTGTATGTGCAGCTGCTGGCCGGGAAATGTCTCACTGCCTACGATTGTCGGTGTGCAGTCTGGAACAGACACAGCTTAGAACTGTACAGCTAGAGCTGCATGCCCTGTATTCCTCTGGCCGTCCCTGCCCCCCACTCAGATGAGATCAGGTGGGAGAAAAAGAGCTGTGCAGAAAGCTCACATCCTGTATGCCAGGTCTAACTTAGTGGGATCTGTGGCAGTTTTCTATACTGAAAACTGCTGCAATCTCTTTGCTAATTAGTCGGAGAGTAAAATAGAAACTGGTGTGGGTGGCGTGTGTTGCAAGCCACTCCAGTTAGGGAATTACCTAAGCTTCCTGTACCAGAAACTAGCTTATTTCCGCAAGTTGTTTCTATGCATAATTTGTAAATCTATAAGTATGTGAGAAATTTCATTAAAGCTGTGTTCCACAGCAAAAATCACTAAGAGGTAAAGACAAATACTTTTTACCTGAATCCTAGGGATGTTTTATCTTCTGTGTGCACTGCATGGTGCACGCAATGTGCAATGTGAAAAGTGTATCCTGGCTCTATACTTGGCAAATTGAGGATAGAGCAGGGTTGCGGGGAGAATGTTAGTTCATCAGTACAATGGCCAACACAAATTAAAAAAGTTTATATACAAACTGTAAGAAAACGCTACCAAATGGTAATGAAGGAGTTCATAAAAATTATAATATACAAATTTTAGGGCTAAAAAAACGAAGTGTAACTTTAGATTTTAAACACTTGAATTGTGTTTATGATCCAAAAAAACGATAGAAAAAATCTAAGGGAAGAATGAAATGAGGAAGCTAAAGAGGTATTGTTTGTCACTTCCTATTTCCTGCTTCACTCGAACGCAGCAGTTTCACTTCATTCAAATTGACATTATTAATGGATACTGGGAGATCTTTGGTGACACACAACCCCATCCTGGCCATGTCTTCCCCCGTTTGTGCTCTGTTGGGTTGGTTTTTCCTCTGCCTCCTCAGCTCCCGAGCCAGACGCTCATTACTGCCACCTCTAGGTATTCAGCATTTGGTAGTCTGATCCAGCCTTTGATGTACTACACACGCATTTACCCTGATGAAGCAAGCATTGTCTTGTAAAACGCATTGGAATACTTTTCATGCCTGTGTACTTTTCAATTTACATTTTATACCATGATACGTGTAATGACATTTTTTACTGTATGTATCATTTCAGTGGCTTGGCTATGATTCATGTTGTTTATGTTTGCATGTCAATTTTAATAAATTTTGAGACTGCATTTACTCTGTCAATTGTTGGCTAACCGCATTCACCTCCCTTAAAGTCTCGGGGCGATTTCCTGTTTTTTGTTGCATATATTGGGATGGTGGTGGTTTGCGGGTGACACCAGACATTTTCCCTTTTGTCTGTTAAAGAGGTACTAAACCCAGAAACAAAAAGTAATATATTGCTGCATAGCAATGGTGCATGGCCAGACTCTGTTCTGTTTTTGAAAGTATAGTGGTTGAAGTGCGCAGAACTGGTGAAGAGGGCACAGACTCAGCAGTGTCCATTATAATTGCAACATACATCAATTACAGTGTGTAGTGAGTGACATGGGACACCACTTTTCAGAGGAACTATGTGTCTTTACTACACACAGGGAGAGCTCATCTCTTAGTCGGGGGTTTGGTTCTTCACATGACCACAGCCCCTGCCTGGTCCCAAACATTGGTGAGTGTGCCCTTGGGCAAAGGTACCCCTCATGCATGGGCGCAGTATGCCCTACCCACAAGCCACACAGGGAGTAAATCGATTTCTTTGAGTCAGCTGCCTTGTAAACTGACATTTTCACAAGGAGCAATACAGAGCTGTTTAACCGTGCAAAGTAGAAATTAGAGCTCATATATGAAAGCGGAATTAAACTTTCATTGGTGGGGGTGAGCTCTCATCGCAGATGCCTCAGACTGTTCACTTTCCAAAAAGGGGTAATTTGGGGGAATTTGTACTGTCCTGGCATTTTAAGGGCCTCAAGAAATGAGATAGACCGTCAGTACATCAGAAATGATCACGTTTGAAATATGTTTATAGCACAGTAGACGCTAAAACTTTCACATTAGCCAATTAATATACATTTTTTACCAAAGACATGTAGCAGAACACATTTTTAAGAAAATCGATTTTATTGCATATGTTTTTTAACAGAAAGTAGAAAATATATATTTTTTAAAATGATTGGTCTTTTTTGTTTTTTGGATGCTCTAGGCTCATCATCTTCTGCATGCTCCACCATAGCAAGCAGTCCACTATGGGTGTACACATGCAGGCTCCCAAGTCAGGCTGTGTTCATCCAGAGATACATACAGCACGGCTTGGCCAGTCCCCCACTGCCTCCTTAAAGGATTTGACTTCAATGGCTTCAATGCTGCTGCTTCTGTGTCCTGTGAGGAGAAAGAAAAAACAACTCCGCTGCAGACAGGCAAAGTGTTGGATCGAGATAGGACTCAGGTAAATATAAGGTGGGTGAGGGGATGATACTACCACTGGTTTTCTTAATGCAGGGAATGCATTAGACCCCATACACATGTAGCGGGGTCTTTAAATCTAGGGGAATGTTTGAGTGGTAGTTGTACTCAAACACACTATTTGATAGGGTTCTGTTAAACCCTTTTATACTACAAGAGGGATACTGGTGCATAGTTCCCTGTGGCCTGTTGATGGCGCTGTCATCGGAGGCTGGGGTTGAACAACTGGTATAGTGCTGTGCCTTGGATGTCCCCTCTCGGCGGTGGTATGGTGGGCGTGTCGGCCTGCTGTGCATGCCGGGAGAGGATATAAAAGGGGCAGACCCTGGCTGTAGGGGGTTCGTTCTTCTTCTTCTCGGTGGTCCGACCCCGGGAGTGTGTGGTCCTGTTCGTGGCCACCCCAGGCACCTTTAGCCCTGGGGTGGAGTTCCTGACCCGGTACACTGGCGGATCAGTCCCAGGCACCATTAGCCCTGGGGCTGCAACTGAAGGCCTTGGGTCCAGAGCCTTCGGCTGGAGCCCACAAAGGGAGGAAGAATCTCAGGGTGCTGCCTTGTGAGGAGACCCGTATCTAGAAGGAAGAGGAGGCCAGGGAAGGACCGTTCCCGAGGGACTGGTGAGAGATCACAGTGAAGGAAGGGGCCCGGTAACTCTCTGGAGGGATGTCATCTTCCTGATAGAGGCCTAGTACTGGAACCAAAGTTCACCAGGTCTGTGGCAGAGACCCAAAGTTCACCAGGTCTGTGGCAGAGACCCAAAGTTCACCAGGTCTGTGGCAGAGACCCAAAGTTCACCAGGTCTGTGGCAGAGACCCAAAGTTCACTAGGTCTGTGGCAGAGGCCTAAAGCTCACCAGATCTGTGGCAGAGTTTGTGCAGAGACTGTGTGTGTTATCTAATGCGAGCATCATTCCGGCTGCTAGGATCCACTCTAATGGGAGACTATCTGGATGAGCTGAGACTACCTGACGATATAGGTAGTGAATATCTTCGTTTGTGCCTGGACCTACTCCAACATCTCTTGCTGTCCTGATCTTCCTCCAACCTTTCCTATTTAAATGACGATGCATAAGAGAAAATAAACTCTACGTTGGAGTTGCAATTGGTGTGGACCTTGGAGTTATTGGGGGATAGAGACTTATCTTTATTACAGTGAAGACAGGAACCATTCTCTGGAGAACCGCACCATAGAGACCCTGTTACATTACACCGCTCAACCTCTTCACACAGGAGGGTATGGGCATGTGGCATGGTGTGCCCCTTTTCCTACAAGTGAGCCAAAGGTAAGGAACAGGGGTCTGTGTGCTACACACAGATTTACAAAAAACATGTAGTGCAAGGGCCTGCCTGATTGCATACAAATGTAAACTTTTAAGGTTTGACCTCATATTATATGGTTTTGGTAAATCTGAAGACAAAAATCTGCATAAAATCTAATAGTGTGTATGGGGCTTTAAGGTAAAAAAGTTCTGTTTTCAGACTAGGTTCACACTGATGTGAATTGGATTCATGTTTCTCCGCATCCAATTCGCATGACAAGAGAGTCTAAGTGGCTCTCAATGGAGTCGGTTCACACAGCTCCAAGGGTCCTGTGCATCTTCTGGTCCGTTTCAGGTGCGAATTCAGCCAAAAATTCTGAGTTGCACCTGAAATGGTGAACAGACACGCACTGGACACCTTACTGTCAGCTGCGGCCGCAGCTAGTGTGAATCCAGCCTTAGAAAGACTTTAATAGCATCTATGAACAGTCAGATGTATTTATTTTTAAAAGCAGAGCAAAGTAAAATGTAATACTTTATATTAGAACAACCATTACATTTTTAATCTACTGTAGTCAGACCCAAGAAATCAATTCTGATTGGTTGCTGTAGGTAACTGTACTTTGTACATGGTTACCGGGTTTGTACTGGTTTAATAGTCACCATCTAACAAGTAGCTGGATCACAGCAACAACAACAACAACAAAAAGAATTGGATATTTGGAGGGGGCTGAGAGCATTAGAAGGTACCGTATATACTCAAGTATAAGCCGAGTTTTTCAGCACTTTTGCTGAAAATGCCCCCCTCGGCTTATACTCGAGTCACCTTTTTGCGCCTGATCTTCCGGACTTTGGGGACCTGGTACCGACTACTTGGCACACATATAGCTCCACTCTTCCTCTACAACTGTGCAAAGTTTGTTGTCCGGGTGACCTAAGGTCGGGGAGCACCAATTTTTCAAACCCGGGCACCCCTTCCATAGACTCCCACGTTAAACGGTCATTTCTCCAGTCAATTTGGGGACCCGTTACTGGCCAGTAGTAGGTGCCCTGGACTCAAAACTTGGCACACATGTAGCCCTATTTCTCCTCTACAAGTGTACAAAGTTTGTTGTCTTGGGGAACTACGGCCCGGGAGCACCGATTTTTCAAACCCGGGCACCCTTTCCATAGACTCCCATGTTAAACGTCAGTCTAGTCATGGACACAGTGAGGCATGGGCACAGTGAGGCATGGGCACAGTGAAGCATGCAGATGGACACAGTGAGGCAAAGTGAGGCACAGTGAGGCATGCAAATGGACACCCTAGGTTTATACTCGAGTCAATACGTTTTCCTATTTTTTTGTGGTAAAATTAGGTGCCTCGGCTTATATTCGGGTCGGCTTATACTCGAGTATATACGGTACATTTTTTAAGATAAAATTACATACTTATATATGTTGAATAGATTTAAAAAATAAAACCTGAATTTAGTGTCTCTTTAAATTTATGACATGTGGGTGTCCCGAGACACAAAAAAAACTATATGTAGTATAATGATCTTTCAGGGAATAAACACATTTAACCCCCATCTTACACCTATGGCCAGCTTAAGGTACAAGCAGCAGAATTATTCTGCCAAGGAAGACACTAGCCTTCCAAAAAAACAGGGTGAAACTGTTTCATATAGACAAAATTATATTATTTGATATTCCAGATATTAATTGTTCTTTAATATCCTTGTTACCCTAAAATTTTGAATAAAGAATGCATAAAATAATAATACTTGAACAAAGTTCATTTTGAGAGTGACAGTGATTTATTATTTACTCATTTCCTACTTTGTAAAATGTCTTGATTTTCTTGCACTTCCATCTGCTTCTGCCAAGGTGAGCATTTCTTTCTTGTTAGTCACTGATAAGGAGAGAAACCAAAGTCGTTAAGGATGTGTTGATGATGTTTAAATAACAAACAAATCTCAGCCAAACTGTCAGATCTAACAATAACTGATTGCCACAGAGAAAAAAGCCTGTTCTGCTCCATTGTCAAAATGCTACATTAACCGGATTACTATCCATGACAAGTGAGATCAGTTAAGTGCTTTGAAGGACAACTTTTTTGCTAGAGTGGATAGGAGTTAGTGGTGGTTGACCGCTAACTTGCTGCTGATGAGTAAAACCCCAATGCCTGGAGCAACACAGGTGTTACATTTGCCACCAGCTAATGCTTTGGAAGTAATATATACTAGCAATCTTCTTTTCTACTCGCGAAGGAAAACAAACAAAACCAGTCCACACAGTCTCTAAAACAGAATTCCGGAAGTCAAGTCTTCCTATTCCTTTGCCCCAGCCAAGGATAAGCATTCATCCATTAAATGACCTGCCTGAGACAACTGAAGGTGGCAGAAAGCTTAACAAACATATATGATTATCTACAGCTAATTGCTGCTAATTATCGAGAACTAGAATTAGACAGTTGTTCAAAGCCCTACCTGAAATTACCAAAGTGTTGGTGATTCATGGGATGAGTATACATATCATTTCAACAACACAGTTGAGTACTATCTGGCGATCCTTTTTTATTTGCACTACCAGTAACATTTTTAGGAAAGGACAACCAGTGCTGTACACTAATAACTACAATCACCTCAAGCGTATCATTTCAAATAATTCTCGATGCTCCATCCAGATTCATTTTACCTATTGCATCAAAAATATTATACTAATTATATTTTTAAAAAATCATTTGGAGAAGCAGGAATTGATCTGCACTTCACTTAGCGAATCAGAACAAAAATAGTTCTCTCCATTTACTCGCAATTACTATAAACACACACACACACAAATCTAAATCCATATCATTTAATAAAACGTGTAACAACTGAATTTAGTTTAAAACTCTTGTATTTTATTACAAAATCTATAAAGTGGTATTCGTAATTAACAATACATTAAGCCTAAAAAATCATGGAAGGGTGACTTTTTCAAAACTGGATATTAGCTTAAAGATTGCTCAGTAGCACCCCACTATGGCACAAGGTCGAAAGTGAACTTATCCAGTAGTGCTCAACATGTTTCACGGGGTTAGCGCTTCCTCAGGAGTATTTGAAAGAGTAGTAATCTGTAATGAATCAAAGAACATATAGATAACATATCTTAAAGTAAATATAGAAATAATGTATATGGAAGAAAACATTTTTAGTTTGCTGTGTGGATGAATCATGTGGCCAGTAAACTTTAGTTGTCATAGCTTTGGTGTTACCATGAAAGTCCATAATGCCTCAAAATTCCACAAAAATCGTAGCAAAAAAAAAAAAATAGAAATAGGAAAAAGTTGAAAAAAGTAAAAAAAAACTGAAAGAAAAGGAAAAACATTTATTATACTTCCCATTTTTCTTACTGCAGGGGTGACATCACCCTCTTTCCAACAACATATAGAGAATACTGAGCACCCCAAAGAATGCAAGTTGATGCAACAGCATAGGGCAAGGTTTGAATTCCTATGCATTGTAGGAGATCTCACCAGAAGCAACATGACCTCATCCTTGGCTAGGAGTCATTGGTGGAAGCCGGAAGAAAGTTAAGCATATTTATTTATTTTTCTCTACAGTTTTCTTTTTTTTATTGCATCTTTTTGGCATGGGGCAGGGAGGGCAAAACAAATAAGAGGACATTACATCTTCTGTCCACCCAGGGTTTTAATAGCTGCCAATCATGAAACATCACCAAGGGGGGATTGGAATGCTAATTCTTCTGTCAAACCAGTATTTCATCTCTCTATTCAGCAAGCTAAAACCCTGGATTGGCTTTGGACTAATTTTGTTTAAATAGTAAGCCAACAGCTGTGTATTTCATTTCACACGTTCCTCACTTTGAACACTGACTGGCCTGATAGATTGTTTCATTATAAAGTAGTGCATAACGCTCTAGTGATCTAAAACAGTGTTTCTCAACTTTTTTTAAGTCAAGGCACCGTTTAAATTCCACACAATCTCAAAGGGCACCCCATTCCAAAATTTAAAAACCTAAACTAATAGTTTTGCATAATGAAGCAGCATCCACATGTGTAGGACACCAAATATTAGCCGTGATTTATTCTTCCAAAGCAAACACACCTTTTCACACTGGTACTGATTAGTATTCCAATGTTTCTTTTCTCCCTCGGTTTTTCTCTCTCACTCAGCTAATGTGACCCTGGTGCTGAAGGAGATGGGCAGGGGAAAGTGCCTGACTTCCTCCTTATTAACCTATGAAACCATTGGTTGTTAGGACCCTGGCAGCTAGAAGGTTGTAATGGTGCACAATGAAAATTTGTGGCTTTATATGACTAACAGACAGGCTTCATCCACTCACTGGCTTGTATACTGTTTTTGAGCAATTTCTAGGTATTTTGCCAAGGCACCCCTAAAGACACCTGAAAGGCACTCCAGGGTGCCTGGGGTCCCTGGCTAAAAAAGGCTTTTCTAAAATATGGGAATTTATAGCATACTTTTTTTGCAAACAGCACATGTATATATAGTAATAGTACCTGGTATAGCATTCTAAATTGTCTTATTTATAAAAAAAAACAGTACAGTCCAAGGGCAAATGCCCCTCTGCCTCCAATCCTCCCCTGGTAAAATGTATATTCAATACAGTAAGTGAACCTAATAAAGAAATTTATTTAAATAGTTGCCAGTATTCCAAGGTAAAAAGATGAATTTAGATCCACCCAAATGTGAGAAATCATGTCCAGAGCCTCAAAATCATGTTTTACTTTATAACCCCACGTCAGAAACATTGCCCATTCAGCAGCAAAAAATGACTACTGCCCAAAGACAGACCTGTTGACAGGTACGTATTCACAGAGTGAGTGAGTAGACGTATACTAGTCTATGAAATGACAGGTATATACATCCTACATCATCATCTGTCCTCAGCTCACAGGTTTCTTCACAGCCTCTCAGGCCTGCGGTGAAGCATCTTCAGCTCTCCTGTACTATGGGAGGGGGCTCATCCCATCTATTCTAGTCCTGCTCTAATTTCTCATTCCAAAAGTGAGAAAATATAATTATCTGAAATATGCACTTAATGATGTGTTAATTGGTCTCCAGTCGTGAGAAGATAAAACGCTTGCTTGAAAAGTTACTTACTTTGTAAGAGGAATTTGTGAACATTTAGTGAGATTTGCTAAGAAACATCCATAATAGTAAGACCAGTAAAATGATAACATCCACAAAGGAAAAAAAAAAGTGAAGAGCTAAAGAGCATACAGTAAAGCAGCACACAAATAAAACTAGCGATACATGAAGCCCAAATGTTGTATCCAACCAATTATGAAGCTATCATACAACCATTTGTATTATTTAAAGGAAAACACTTCCATCACAGTAGCATCAGCCAGGTGACCTGAAGAGAACATACACAAAGATTTTGGATGATTTCCAATTCATCTTATCCAATTAATCAGTAAAATAGGTGTTATGTGTTAAAATCCTCACTAAGCTAGCCGAACACGGACTGTTTATTGGATGTGAATTCTGTCAGAAAAAAATAATCTTCTAAAGACAATGGGGAACTTCACACAGGGCTATACCTTTAATAAAACAGATGAGATGAGGACCTTCAAGTATCAGCACCTTTAAAACCCACAGTTTTAAAGCTAAAAGTTAAAAATATGTCCAGAAGTTTGCATAATCCTCTTCAGATCAGTAAATTGGAGGGTGGAATCTTAACATGAAACCTATGTCTAGACTTCACTGATATCACTGTACCATTGTGGTCTTATACATTTGCCAAAATGAAATGTCCATTTAATAGGTCAGGATGGAATTTCTGCAAGGAAAGTACCTAAATCCAGACTGATCCAATCAGAGAGAATGAATATTTAGAAGAAGTGTTTTCCCTTCTTGCGATGATTGGAGTCCAGATTTTTGTATGAAAATTACACAGATGGCCCACTTAAAGAAAAGAAATGATTGGGTGACTGTTGGAAGCATTTTAGGTTTAGGATGTCCAAGATCCATGGATTTACTTCCAATTGTAGGAGATTTATGTTATATCTAGAGTTCTCTTCAAGAACTGTGCCCTACAGCTGCAGAATGTTAGGTAGACACAGACCACAGACACAGACCTGCATTGGCTGCAAAAGGGCTTAAAAAAAAAATTCTGGTTCACATTGCAGCGATTTGGCATGCGATTTGACATGTCAAATTGCATGCCAAATCGACGGCTATTGTCGGCAATGGCACTGTCCGAATCGGTGCAAAGCTGCATTTGCTGCGCCACACCGATTCCCAAAAGTAGTTTCTGTACTACTTTTGGCGACTTTGGAGTGTGATTTCAATAGACATCTGTTCAGAAACCCGCACAGATGTGTCTGAAATCGCCCCCGAAGTTGGTACTGACATGCAGGAATGAAATTGTGCGAATTCAGCTGAACTTGCACAATTTTATTCCCACTGTCAGTGTGAACCTAGGCTTATCCAGGGTTACAGGTGCTGCTAGAAACCTTAGCATCACTGGGACTACCTCACAAACCACTACATTACTAGTCTGCGTCCCTTCAAAGCTGCAGGGACACATGATTGACAAAGAGGCCTGTGAATGGAAACACAATTGCCTTTGGGGAAATGCATCCAAGTCACCTGCAAGTATCAGATGCTGAAGATCCTACCAAAGACTTAGGGCCAGTTCACACCAGATGTAGTTCCGTACAGTTTTGTGCGCATATTTTTTGCACTAAAAGTGCATGCACAGTGTTTTTCATGTATTCCAATGGCTCTTGTTGGCTCTAGTTCACACCATGCAGTCAGTTTCCGGTGCAGAAACTGACCGGAAACTGACTGCATGGTGTGAACTAGAGCCAAATAGAGCCATTGGAATACATGGAAAACACTGTGCATGCATTTTGTGCAGAAAAAAAGCACACGGAACTGAACGGAACTGCGTCTGGTGTGAACTGGCCCTAACACTATGCTTAAAATGTTCACACAACCCTCCTACTTAACTATTCAGCCTAACCTGTGTGCTGTAGGGCACTACCTATTTTTAGTTTGCTCTGACCTGGTCACGTGATCTCCTGTGTCAGTAAAAAGTGGGTGCAGAGGCGAGGAAGGAGTATTATGTATGCAGTCAGTAGGATATATGTATCCTAACAATAGTTTCTCTTTAGGAGTTTCCTCCACTCTTATTTTTTTTATTTATGCTTCAGAATAGAACAAAATTTCATATTACCACTTTCCTAATTATGCTTATTTGTGACTAAGTATACACTTGTATATGCTCAATTCAGAAGTGTTAACACCAGCCTAAGATACTCTTATTTCAGCCATGTGAAGAAAAGGCCAGCATGCCTCGGTAGCTAGCACTACACTCTTTTTAGTTAGCCAATAAATGGTAGCACCCTAAAACCAAACTTCTACTTTTGCAATGGCTAACATTGTAAAACGCTCTGCTTTAGACATGTGAACTAAAATTTCAAATTCAACTAAAAAAACTGTCACTTTTTTGAAAATAAATATTCTTATCTTAGTGCATTAGCTTTGTGAATTGAGACTATGGTCATGTGTCCCAAGATATCCTCCTTGGACTCCAGAACACTTGCGTAGTGAGCCAAATGGATTAGCGTGTTGGAATAATATTCTGTGTACTAGTAGCCCAGCATTACATACTGTTTTCTTTGAGCTATCTTTGTTTTCAAAGGAAGCCCACAGTTTAATTCACCAACCACTATCATACACAAAGTAAAAAGGAGCGCCAAAAAGAAAAAAAGGAGCGTCCAAATTAAAAAACATAAACAAAGAGATAACTTACAAAACTCAATTCAAAGAGTGTCCTTGGGGGATTAGAGCTCAAGACCAAAAGGTCCAAGGAAGCCTTATTAAATTACCTAGCCAATACAACTTTCATATAGATACAGACTGCAACATTGTGAACATCAAAAACAATCCACTGCTCCTAATTGAATTTGCTTTAGGAGAAAATTCAGTTTTCTGTTATTGGAGTACAGCTTACTCCTGAAGGAGCCGTTGATGTATGGGTGCCTTGATTCTGGATGACAACGATCCTTCCTGGCAATGCCATACTCTCTGACACCCCAAGGCTGGAAAAGGAGCATTTATTTGGGCTACACACCCAACAAAGCAACAATAAGAAAACAGCAAAAGCTATAAACAATAACAAAATAAACAAATCTCTACAATGCAACAACAATGAGAGGACCAAGTATTTCCGAACCTGAGCCATAAATCTAGTTGGGTCCTAACTAAATGCAGCCTGTTACGACTCCTTCTGCACTCTGAAGACAGGAATCTGTGGCATTGGCAGCGACTCTAGACTCTGTAGCGATGATCTCTCTCAAAAGCAGTGACATCCCTCTCCTCCAGCTAGCTGCATCTCACCGACAGCTGTGGCTTCTGTGAGAATGCAGCAGCCCAGTCTGATTCCTTTTTTGTGGTAAGCTCTGGCAACAGCAGTGTCTCTGATTCAGGAGTACCTTTTAACAGTTAGGCCTGGTCATACACGGAGCAAATTTCATTCCTGCAACCATGGGTAAAGAAATTCTTTAGATTCCCCCACCAACACAGACAGTACTAATGCGGGAATCCCTCCTGCCAAGCCATTCTCTTTTCCCGGCAGGAGGGCAGGGGTGGGCAGGGAAAGCCGCCCCGGCCAGGAGACTACAGTGATTTATACCAACAGCTATAGCACCTCTAGAGATAATCGCAAGAGAATCCGGCAGGCTGGTGGTACCCAAGTTGATCGATTGATCAACTTGGTACCTTCAGCCTACCCATTAATGGTTCGAATCTTGGCCGGTGTCTGCTGAACCGGCCGAGATTCAAACAGTAGTGTATGGCAGGTCTTACTTTTCACTCTTCATGTGAGATTACCCAGAGCCCTGGCTTCTCCTTCTCTTTCCTCCTTTCTGCAGCACACCATCCTCCTAGGACTTGTAGTCCCATATGGTGCTCCATGTAAAAGAGGCTGTCTCTTAGGGACTACATCCCCCACGGTTCCAAGAGGCTCCCAGCAGTTTTTAACAGCACCAAGGCTACCCTGCAGCCAATCACAGTTTCCTCTGAATACTGGACAGTGGAAAGGGTTCTCCTTCGATGACTGTGCAAATGCAGTCCTATCACAATGCCTGTGTCCCCTGGTCGGCACTCTTTTGTTTGTCTCCTGCCACCCTCCCATATAAACAGTCTGTTATCCCTGTTAATAACTCAGTGCATAAGGATATCCTTGTACAGCTGCCAGGCTGGAGTCTACCTCTTCTCTCTTCCCGAATAGCCACTCCTCCCTTTATTGGGGACTGGGGAAAGGTGGCAGGTGATGTGTGAAGTGTCGCAGCCCAGTCCTGACGGTTGTGGCTAGAAAATGCCCCGCTCTAGGGCTACATTGGCTACAGTGTCTTCGCAAGCCAAAAAATGTAACTTTTAACAAGCACAGTATGGAACTTATCAGCATGGAAGGCTGCTGTGGTAAAGACAGTACTACTTACTGAGGTTTAGCCCTGGTTCACATTGATGCTGCTTTGAAATCGTGCTACTTCATTTGAAGTAGCTTGATTTTAAAGTTGCAGGTCAGCCTGATTTCAGGTGCTACTTGAAAGACATCTGTGCGGCTTCATGAACAGAGTTCTATTGAAGTCTCACCTGAAATTGGCAAAAGTAGTGCAGGAACTACTTTTGCAAATCGATGCGGCACCTCAAAGTCGGCGTTGCACCAATTGGAGCGGTGCCATTGCCGGAAATAGGCTGCGACTTGTCATGACAAATCGATCCAATGTGAACGAGGGCTAAATTATTATTGCTCAGAACCTACATATTGCCCAACTGGTATGCCATTTATGAACAAGGGCCTTCTAAGACCAACTGAAGGATCCTCTCCTAAGTTAATCACAGTTGACAAAAATGCACTGAAACAAAGCTGCATTTAATTTGTGTATCTGCATTTATTTATCTATGATTGTCGCTTTGAACTTCATGTCACATCAACAACATCTTTTACTTTTTTTTTTTTAAGCATCAATTACCATATAATAGTTTGCCTTGCAATCACACTCACAATAAAAGACATTTAGTTCCTTTCTGCCCAAAATGCATTTCAATGTGAGATGACAGAATAATGTCACCTTTCCTTTCTTGTCTGAGTTACATAAAGAGAGGATTATGCAGATGAGGCGTTTTCACAGTCAAGCTTTAATTAACAAGGTGTTACCTTTTACAATATTTGGTAACACGACAGATGCCTGCAGATGTTCAGCACGACAGGAACTGTGCTCAGAATAAGGAAGTGCAGCTCAGGTGTGCTAATTAACCCTCTGCTCCATTTAAATGAGGCCAATCTGTTTGGAGAGAAATTAATTAGTATAGTCATTACACTCCAAGAAAGATGTGACTAAGGAGACAATCAGTGTTTAGACTCTAGTACTGGAAACAAAATATTTGTTTTTATACAAATGGAGTACAAAAAGCAAAACACAACATAGGATACATAATAATGAGATAAAGCTGCAATTGAAGTGGATGTAAGGACAAAATATAATATAATATAATATAATCATATAATATAATATATTAATATGTACCACATGCAATAAGAGCAACTATAATCTGAATTAGCTCATAGCGGGCAATCACACAACCAGCGTTCAGTAGTATGAGTGCAAAAAACTGCTTAAAGCGGAAGTAAACCCGTCCGTAAAACAGTTTGATTTCCGGCACGTGCCGGAAATATAACACTCCCATTGGTTGTGCTCTCAACCAAACTATCAAACTATCCAATGGCTGGTGTCATAACTAATCACATGTGCAGCATCATGGCAGGTGTAGATTAAACAGAGGCAAAGATGGCAGCTTCCTTGGCTGAAAACGATAGGGGGGTTTACTTACACTTTAAAGGAAACATCTGATTGGTTGACATGCTTGATTTTGCAGAGTTTTATCCTCCAATAGAGAAGCAATCTTTCACTTTCTTTGGTGATAGATGGGTGGGATGTACTATCAGCACATGTACTTACTGTATTAGAGTCTACAGAATAAAAAAATAAAATAATCACTTGACCGCCGAAAGGTTTCACCTCCTTCATGACCAGGGCATGTTTTGCTATTCAGCACTTTAACTGCCAATTGCACGGTCATGCAACACTGAGCCCAAATTTAATTTATATTATTATTATACAGGATTTATATAGCGCCAACAGTTTGCACAGCGCTTAACAAAATGAAGGCAAACATTACAGTTACATTACAATTTGGTACAAGAGGAATCAGAGGGCCCTGCTCGCTAGAGCTTACAATCTAGGAGGGAGGCTCATTTAATACAAAAGGTAATAGCTGTGGGGGATGAGCTGATGGAGAATGCAAAACATTGTATTAGTTAGAAGCAACATAAGCTTCTTTTAGCTTAGAGAAGGGTTTTCAGGGATTGTCTAAAGGTGGATAGATTAGGGGACAGTCGGACAGATTGGGGTAGGGAGTTCCAAAGGATGGGAGAAGCTCTGGAGAAATCCTGTAGGCAAGCATGGGAGGAGGTGACAAGGGAGCTAGAGAGCAGGAGGCCTTGGGGGGACCGAAGAGAGCGACTTGGTTGGTATTTTGAGACTAGGTTAGTGATGTCGCTGGGGGCAGAGTTGGGGACGGCTTTGTAAATTATTGTTGGTACTGTGAATTTTGTTCGTTGGGTGAGTGGAAGTCTTGCAGCAGCATTCATTATGGACTGAAGGGGGGATAGTGTATGTAAAGGTAATCCAATGAGGAGTGAGTTTCAGTAGTCGAGGCGAGATAACCAGGGAGTGAATTAGAAGCTTGGTGGTGTCATTGGTTAATTGTCATTTATATAAATCTTTTCACACAAATAGAGCTTTCTTTGGGTGGTAATTGATCACCACTGGTTTTAAATTTTTTAATAAATAAACAAAAAAATACCAAAACCAAAAAAAAAAAATCTACTTTCTGCTATAATACATATCCAATAAAATAAAATTTCTTCATAAGTTTAGGCCAAATGTATTCTGCTACATGTCTTTGGTAAAAATCAAACTGTGTTTATGGGGACACTATACTATTGGGGACACTAGTATAGTTCTGATCGTAAACAAGATACTGATCCATACAGGCACTATACTAGTAATGGTGGTGATCGGCGACTTATAGTGTGACTGTGATAGTGTGGAGAACAAACTGGCACTAACTGACACTGCAGATAACAGAAAAGTGGCCACAATGCACATGTTAATAAAAGCATGTATCTATTTATTGCACAACATAAGTAAACACTTATGTACATTCAAGTAAACAAAGTTCTGCTTGAGCTTGGAACAGAGGAGAGCTGAGTGCAGCACAGCCAGTGAACCGGCAAGCGGCTGTCATGCACAAGATTCCGGACCCGCCAGAGGGATGAAAAGACAGCAGCATCTACAGGTTCCTAGGACCCAGACAGCAGGCATGGGGAAGTAAACAACGTGTTTCAGAGACCCTGGCTCCTTTATCAAGTATACTTGATAAAGGAGGTAGGGCCTCTGAAACGCATTGTATATTCCCCTTTACTTCTCCTTGCCTGATGTCTTGATCCCAGGGGCCCGTAGACGCCGCTGCCTTCATATCCCTTTGGCAGGTCTCTAAGCTTGTGCATGACAGCCGCTTGCTGGTTCACTGGCTGTACTGCACTCAGCTCTCCTCTGTTCCAAGCTCAAGCAGAACTTTGTTTACTTGAATGTAAGTGTTTACTTATGTGCAATAAATGGATACATGCTTTTCTTAACATGTGTGTTGTGGCCACTTTTATGTTTTCAGCATACCTACGAGGATCTTCCTGGATCTGATGAACACTGCTGCACTGTAATTTATGCTCTGACTCACCTTTCCACCCATCCCTCCGCTCATCCATTTCTGTGGGATATCCCGCTCTCCTGGTTGATAAGGCTGCTGGCTATTTCAACAAAGCTCGCTCCATCCAGCTGGATTAGGGTTTCCCTCTCATCCCTTTAAAACCGAACACATATTAATTACACAGGTTTTGTGGCTGATTAAGGTGGTTATTAAATTCACTTAGTGCCTTACCTGCATTATATTAGCCCCAGAACCTGTGTAATTCCTATGTGTTCAGTTTTAAAGGGATGAGGTAGCAACCCTAAAGCCTCATACACACGATCGGACTTCCATCTGACTTTTCCGTGGATTTTGGTCCGAAGGGCGTTGGCGGCAGAACATTTTTAGCCAACATTCACCAAATCACGTGTTTTTTCAACTCTTTACTGCCACCCTTTGGGCAACTTCTGCTATTGTTGTCTAATGTTTAGCATTGGTTCTGAGCATGCGTATTTGTATTTTGTATTTTTGTCCAATGGACTTGTGTACACATGATCGGATGATCCTCCATCGGACATTTGTTGTCGGAAAGTTTGAGAGCATGCACTGCGAACATTTGTCCGTTGAAAAACCGACAACAATTGTCCGATGGAGAATACAGAAGGTCGAATTGTCCGATAAAACACGTCCGTCGGACAGTTGGTGTCAAAGTCTGATCGTGTGCATGGGCCTTTAGCTTGATCCCTGATCTTTTAGCTTCACCTGACTCTTCAGCTGCATTAATCCTGGAGTCTCTTCCCCCACCATAATCAAGTACTTTTTCAGATATCTTATCATTTTGCACACATACCACTAATATTATCATCATCGTTATTATCTAAAAGAAATCATTTCTGATGTGTCTGATCTCAAGGTGGAGTTCATTGTAATGTCTGAAAACTGCAGACCTGAAGTCAATGGGTGGGGTATCTTGATAATCAATTCTGGACATTTTCAAGGCTAATAGGCAAGGGGTTATCAAACAAACGGCAGAGGGAGTTGGGAGTACCATACATCGAGAGGGGTCTTCCTTTTACTGCAACTTCGAGGGTGACATTTGAAAAACACCAATCCTTTAAATTACACACTTGGGAGATGTCTGTAAGATGTATGTGGTGTTACAGAGCAGTGCGATTCTTGCGAACAATGTCAGCAACTCTATGCTCTGGAATTGCATATTTTGTGTCTAATAGATTTTTTTTACATTTACATTATTGCTTGGCTTAAATACAACATCAGCACTCCAATCAGACTAGTTACAATTATGTGTGGGTAGCATAGGCGTGCGCCGGGGGTGTGCCAGGTCTGCCTGGGCACACCCTAATCACTCTGTGCAGTGCCGATTCCCCCTACTGCCCGGGCTCCCCCCCCCCGTGTTGTGCCCCCCCTACTGCAGTGTTGCTGGCTTCCCTTCTCCCCTTCACTTTCCCCTTGCTGCTGTGGGAGATGATTCAGGGTAGAGAGTGGGGGAAGGGGAAAATAAATATGTCATTTACCGGCCCCTTCCTTTTCTAAATGAACACAGTGAACGCTGTGTTCAATCATAAGTGAAGCACAGTAAATTGTGTTTATTGTGCTTCAGTTTGTGAATGAACTGGAAGTCGCTCAGCACAGAGCACTTTCTTTTCATTCACTGTCCAGTGCAGCTGAGACTGCAGAGAAAGGCATGTGTGTTTGAGCTTTGGGGTGTACACCCTAATACAATAGGCTGCGCACACCTATGGTATGTTTATTGAGATATTTAATCAGTTACATGGTAAGCATATCAATTGTTACAATGAAAGACAATAAGCGACATGACAGCAGGGAAAATCATAGAGCAAAATTAAGGAACGAGCAGTCCAGCAAAAACCGACAAGGTGTAACCATCAAATTTGTCTCTTGCTATCAACGTGACAGGGGACAAGGGAAGGGGGGGCGGGAGAAAAAAAAAGGGGGGGTGGGGGGGAGGAACACACCTCTGTCTGTCTCTACCAGAAAGGGGAATCAGGAGAGTCATCAGGCTGGGCCAGAAGAGGAGGGCCGGGATGAGGTCCACCACCTGAAATTACAGCGTGAGATGCCTAGCCGCCACCCACGCTGCCCAAATTTTATGACATTTTTTAGGGCAGTTGTGTCCCATGTACGTCAATTTATACAAAGGCAGAGCTGCGTTCACCAAGTCTTTCCAGACAGTAACCCAAGGAGGCTCCATGGCTTTCCACTGGAGTAGAATAGCCTTCCTGGCATAAAATGCAGCATAAAAGATGAACAGCTTTTTATGTGTAGTCGTGGGCAGATTATCTATGATACCTAACAATAGAACCAGGGGATCAAGCACAACAGATATCCCACTAATTGAACCTATGTCAGCAGCCACTGCCCCCCAGAACTCCTGCACCCGTGGGCACAGCCAAACCATGTGTATGTAATTACCAACCTCCCGCCTACATTTAGGACATTAATTGACAGAGGTACGATACATCACTGCAAGTCTTTGAGGTGTATAATACACCCTATGAAGAAATTTTAGCTGTATGAATCTGTCCCGTGCAGACATCATGAGGGGAATGAACTGTTGTAAGCCCTCAGACCAATCCTCTTCAGTTAGTGGCGGGAGGTCCCGATGCCAAGCCGAGAAGGCCCTGGAAACTGCAGAGCGTTCCGCACATGTAAGGCGGAGATAGATGGAGAATAACGTCCTGTCCACAAAGCGGGATGTAGGCAGCCTCTCCACCCTGTGGGGCTCAAGTCTAATTGACCCCGGAAACTGTGCCCTAAGGGCATGCCTCACCTGCAGGAACCTAAAATACATCCATAGGGGCAGCCCAAAATTACCCTTCAGCATACCAAAGGAGAGCAGGTGTCCCTCAGGCATGACGTCTCTCAGTGTTCGCACCCCATATCTGGCCCACAACTGAGGGTCAGGCACAGTCCTCAATTGGGGCATGAATGGATTGCCCCACAGAGGAGTGTGGAGAGAGAACATCTGCGACTCCTCTAGAAGCCTTGAGACCTGTCGCCACACCCTTAACGTGGTCCTCATAGGGGTAGTAATTTGTGTGCTGGATCTAGGGCCTCTGTCACGTACCTGGTGGTGACGAGCCCGGTTAGCAGAGGGAGGCCTCCCTTATGGCTCCCACCAGCGGCCCCTGATGGTAAAACAGGAGGCACGGAGGTGGAAGGGGTACGAGTGCCTGGCAGGATCAAGGAGAACCGCAGATGATCAGGAACCAGCAGGTGAGAAGACAGGAACCAGGAACCACAGCAGATGACCCGGACCGGGAGGCACAGCAGGTAGACTGGAACTACTGAGCAGCAGCAGGTGAGCAGGAACCAGCAGAGGAGTAGGCAGGAACCAGGAACTACAGCAGATGAGCAGACAGGAACCAGGAACTACAGCAGATGAGCAGACAGGAACCAGGAACCACAGCAGATGACCCGGACCGGAAGGCACAGCAGGTAGACTGGAACCACTGAGCAGCAGCGGGTGAACAGAGCCTGGATCAGGCAGGATCAACAGACAAGCCGGGGTCGGGTAAACTGGCGGGCAGCGAGGTACAGAAGGATCAGGCAATACCGAAGTCAGAAACAGGCCGATGGTCAGGTACAGGTAGATAGCAGGAAGGTCTCAGGAAGCCGGGTCAGATACAGGTGATTTGAGCAGATCAGGTCACTTGGGGTGAACGCTGTAGAGCAGACAGCAGGGACTGTCTGCAAGTGAGGAGTTTAAATAGCCCTTCCGGCGTCACCTGCGGGAACGGGAACCAGGAAGTCCAGGGCGTCTGTTCCTGGCAGGGTTTCCATGACATTGCCCCCCCCCAAGGGGCAGCCTCCGGATGCCCCTAGGGGTGAACTTCTCGGGGTGAGACCTCCTGAAGGCCTGTATCAGGTCTTTGGCGTGAATGTTCTCTTCCGGTTCCCAAGAGTTCTCCTCTGGTCCGTAACCCTTCCATTTTATTAAAAATTGACTCTGGCTATTTCTTTTTCGTGCGTCCAGAATAGCTTCTACCTCGAATTCCTGTTCCCCGTCTATGATGACGGGATCAGGGCGAGTCGGGGTCCGACCTGGGAATGGGTTGGAGACTGATGGTTTCAGCAGAGAAACGTAAAAAACAGGGTGGACCTTCAGGGAGTCGGGGAGCTCCAGCTCGTAGGCCACCTCGTTAATTTTCCTTTTGACAGGAAATGGCCCTAGAAACTTGGGGCCCAATTTCCTGGACGGACAAGCCAATCTTAGATTGATGGTAGAAAGCCATACTTGGTTGCCTGGTGCCAGCACTAATTCACCCCGTCTCCTCCTGTCGTAGACCATCTTGTTATACTCCTGAGTTCTTGCCATGGTTTCGCGTAGAAGTTGGTTGTTAGAAGAGAAGAAATTCACCTTTTCCAGAACTGCGGGCACCGAGCACTCAGGGAGAGAGTTGGGCAGAAATGTGGGGTGAAACCCGAAGTTTGCAAAAAATGGGGTCTGGTTAGTTGCGGAGTGGATGGAGTTATTGTAAGAGAACTCCGCTAGCGGAAGCAGGGAGAGCCAGTCATTCTGAGCAAAGGAGGAAAAGCAACGCAAATATTGCTCGAGAGTCTGATTTGTTCTCTCCGTCTGTCCGTTGGTTTGAGGGTGGTAAGTCGAAGAGAATGATAGCTCTATTCCCAGGGTCTTGCAGAGGGACCTCCAGAACCAGGAGGTAAATTGTACCCCCCGATCGGAGACTATATTAGCGGGTACCCCGTGGAGCCTGACGACTTCTTTAATGAACATTTGTGCAGTTTCCGAGGCCGAGGGTGTCCCTCTCATAGGGACAAAATGTGCCATCTTGGACAGGCGGTCCACAATCACAAAGATGGTGGTGTGGTTCTCAGCCGGGGGCAGCTCGACTATGAAGTCGATAGAAAGCATTTTCCACGGTCTATCTGGAACAGGTAAGGGCTTCAGTAGTCCCCAGGCTTTGGATCTGGACCCCTTATTCCGGGCACATGTAGTACAGGACTCCACGAACCTCCTGCAGTCCTCGCGTAGTCGAGGCCACCAGAAGGTACGTTGTACCAACTCAGTGGTCTTAGCCACGCCAAAGTGCCCAGCAAGGGCGTGATCGTGGCAGAGCTCAAGCACAGCTATCTTTAGTTCTTCTGGTACGAATATCCTGTCTTGATGCCAGAGTAATCCATCCTTGGTTTGCAGATCCAGTTCAGAAGAGGGTTCCTGTCTGGTGGTGGCTTGTCTGATCCGGGTGAGTAGGTCCTCCTGAAGTAGAAGAAAGTTCCCAGGAGCGAGGATTGTATCGGGTGAGGAGAGTTCTTTGGATCCATGAAACATTCGGGACAAGGCGTCAGGCTTAGTGTTCTTGGCACCGGGGCGGTATGTCACATGGAAGGAGAACCGGGGAAAAAACAGGGCCCATCTGGCTTGTCGTGGTTTAAGTCTTTTTGTAGTTTTCAGGTACTCTAAGTTCTTATGGTCGGTGAATACTAAGATCGGGTGAGCAGCACCTTCAAGTAAATACCTCCATTCCTCCAGGGCAGACTTCCCGGTCTCCCACATCATAATTTCTTTCTGCCGCAGATAATTTGCGAGAAAAGAAAGCCACCGGATGAAGCAAAGCCTTGGTTCCTTGCCTCTGTGACAATATTGCTCCTACTGCAACCTCCGAAGCATCTACCTCAAGCACAAATGGTAGGGAGGAATCAGGGTGTTTTAAGATGGATGCAGAGGTGAAGAGCATTTTGGGCCTCAGGGGACCAGTGGAAACGGGTACCTTGCTTGGTTAGCTGGGTAATGGGAGCAATGATGGCGGAGAACCCCCGGATAAATTTACGGTAAAAGTTGACGAATCCAACGAACCGTTGGATTCCCTTCTTATCCACTGGCACTGGCCAGTCCAAGATTGCGGTGATCTTCTGTGAGTCCATCCTGATGCCTTCGCCAGAGATGATTAATCCCAGAAATGCTATGCTCTTTCGCTCAAACTCGCATTTCTCAGCCTTCGCATATAGACTATGCTGTCGAAGCCGGTCTAACACACTTCTGACATGCCTGCGATGGGAGTCAAGGGAGGAAGAGAAGATTAGTATGTCATCTAAATAAGCAATCACAAAGAGATCTAAAAAGTCCCGAAGTACATCATTAATAAAATACTGGAAGGTGGCAGGGGCATTGCACAGCCCGAAGGGCATCACTAAATACTCGAAATGTCCGAACCGGGAGCGGAAGGCAGTTTTCCACTCATCGCCCTCCTTGATTCGAACCAGGTTATAGGCCCCCCGGAGGTCGAGTTTAGTAAAAATGACGGCAGTTCCCAATCTTTGGAATAACTCTGGTACCAGAGGGAGAGGATAGCGATTTTTAATGGTGACCTTGTTTAGTTCACGGTAGTCCACACATGGCCTGAGGGTGTGGTCCTTCTTCTCCACAAAGAAAATGCCTGCGCCTGCTGGCGACGTGGAGGGGCGAATGAACCCCTTTAAAAGGTTCTCATTGATGTAATCCTTCAGGGCCCCCTGTTCTACCTCCGTTAAAGGGAAAATCCTACCGAAAGGAATAGCTGCTCCGGGAAATAGATCAATGGGACAGTCGTAGGCTCGGTGGGGTGGTAGTGTCTCTGCCCCCTGTTTACTAAACACATCGAGAAAGTCCAGGTAAGCGTCAGGGATGGCCTGAAGTATTCCGGCCTCAGTGTCGGTACACATTAAGGTGGCAGGCCCAGGGGGTTTGTGTGAGCCACAGGAACGTTGGCAGTAGGAGGAAGGAAAAGTGACCACCCCTGTGACCCAGTTGATGGTAGGATTATGGGCTTGTAGCCAGGGCATACCGAGAATTATGGGGAACAGTGGAGAGGAGATAATGTCCAGCCGTAGATATTCTCGGTGCTCCCCGGTAGAGGTGGAGACAGTGACGGGTAGGGGAGCCGTCTCTTCGACTACGGGCCCCGACTTGATAATGGACCCATCAGCCAGGTGAACCCGTAGGCCATGGGTCTTGGGAAGTAGAGGAATCAGTTGAGTACGGGCAAAAGTTGAGTCCATGAAGCAAATACAGGCCCCAGAGTCAATAATTGCGACTACTTGTAGGGTCCTTCCTGGGAGCTGCAGGGAGATAGAAAGAGCAAAGTGAGAAGAGGATCTAGTCTGAGGGTTGATCACAGCAGGGAATACTGACAAGCACTTACAGAGCTTCAGGGGACAGTTCCTAATGAAGTGACCGGGCTCCCCGCAGTACAGGCACAAGTTATGCGTGCGTCGGCGTTGGCGTTCCTCCGGAGTAAGGGAAGGGCGGAGGACCCCAAGCTGCATGGGTTCGGGAGCATCGTACGAGGGAGTCGAGGGTGCTGCAGGAGCTGGGTGCAGATGACTGGGGACCCGGGGAAGCATCCAGGTCAGCCGGGTAAAGCCCGTGGCCCTCTCAGCCCTCCGTTCCCTCAGGCGTCGGTCAATCTGAATTGTCAGATCGATCAGCAGGTTCAGATTTTCTGGTATTCCTACCCTAGCCAGTTCGTCCTTCAGGGGGTCAGAAAGGCCTATACGAAACTGGTGACGGAGGGCAGCGTCATTCCAGCTGGTGTCTGCGCTCCAGCGCCTAAATTCGGCTACATAATCTTCCGCTGCTCTGCGTCCCTGCTGAAGGGTCCGCAGGGCGTTTTCTGCAGTGACCGAGAGCTGAGGGTCCTCGTACAATTTGGCCATGGTGTCAAAAAGAAGTGTAAGGCTGTCCAAGGACGCATCCTTGCGTTCTAGCAGGCGGTGGGCCCAGTTCTGTGGGTCTCCGGATAGTAGTGAAATTACAAAGCCCACCTTGGTAGCTTCTAAGGAAAAGGTGCGGGGCTGTAAGGCAAAGTACAACTCACAAGAGTTCCGGAAGGCCCTGAACTTGCTCCGGTCCCCGGAGAATTTTTCGGGTGTAGGAACCCTGGGTTCAGGGGGAAGCATGACCACCGTGGGCGCAGCTTCTGCCCCGGCAGAGGAAGTGGAAGCGCGTGGATCCCCTTGAGCTCCATCGGGGTTGGTGAGGGCCCGCACTTGTCCTTCCAGGTGAGCGTAGCCTTGCTGGAGGCTCTTGACGGCCTTGGTCAGTCCCGCCAGGTGTCGGCATAGTTCCTCCATAGGTGAGGCTCCCTGCTCGGGCTCAGACATGGCTGTCTGCTACTGTCACGTACCTGGTGGTGACGAGCCCGGTTAGCAGAGGGAGGCCTCCCTTATGGCTCCCACCAGCGGCCCCTGATGGTAAAACAGGAGGCACGGAGGTGGAAGGGGTACGAGTGCCTGGCAGGATCAAGGAGAACCGCAGATGATCAGGAACCAGCAGGTGAGAAGACAGGAACCAGGAACCACAGCAGATGACCCGGACCGGGAGGCACAGCAGGTAGACTGGAACTACTGAGCAGCAGCAGCTGAGCAGGAACCAGCAGAGGAGTAGGCAGGAACCAGGAACTACAGCAGATGAGCAGACAGGAACCAGGAACTACAGCAGATGAGCAGACAGGAACCAGGAACCACAGCAGATGACCCGGACCGGAAGGCACAGCAGGTAGACTGGAACCACTGAGCAGCAGCGGGTGAACAGAGCCTGGATCAGGCAGGATCAACAAACAAGCCGGGGTCGGGTAAACTGGCGGGCAGCGAGGTACAGAAGGATCAGGCAATACCGAAGTCAGAAACAGGCCGATGGTCAGGTACAGGTAGATAGCAGGAAGGTCTCAGGAAGCCGGGTCAGATACAGGTGATTTGAGCAGATCAGGTCACTTGGGGTGAACGCTGTAGAGCAGACAGCAGGGACTGTCTGCAAGTGAGGAGTTTAAATAGCCCTTCCGGCGTCACCTGCGGGGGGCGTGCGCGCACGTGCGCGCGCGCACGCAAACGGGAACCAGGAAGTCCAGGGCGTCTGTTCCTGGCAGGGTTTCCATGACAGCCTCTGTAAAATAGTTGCTTAATTCAGAATATGATCCTAAGATAGCTGCATCTAAATTGACCGAGGGGTTAGATTGATCTTGGGTGAACCACCACCTCACAGATACTAGGATCGTGGCCCAATAATATTTCCTAAAGTTGGGAAGAGCAAGACCACCCCCCGACAGAGAGAGCTGGAGAGTGGACCTAGCTACCCTCGGTACCGACCCTTGCCATATAAATATACTGACTGTTTGTTCTAATTTCACAAAGAAGGAGTTAGGGATACTGACCGGAGAGTTCCTAAAGACGTATAAAAACTTAGGGAGAAAGGACATTTTTATTAGATTGACCTGGCCCACAGGGGTGAGTGGCAAAGACTTCCAAACCGAGCTCCTCTGTATAAGTTTCTGAAGGACTGGGTGGACATTAGACTCCAAGTATCATGGTAGGTGCCTATGAATCTGTATACCCAAATTTTTGAAGCTATCGACCCACTGGAGAGGGGCAGGCAGGTCCAGGTAGGGTTCTTTGAATTTAGGGGGAATATGACCGACTTATCCCAATTTATTCTGATCCCTGAGAATTTGCCAAATGAATCAATCAATTCCAGGGCTGCCGACAAAGAATGGTGGGGATCCCTAAGATAGAGGAGGGTGTCATCGGCATACAAGGACACTTTCTCAACAATGGGGTGGACCGGTATGCCAGCAACCACTAAGGAGGACCGAAGGAGGATCGCCAGGGGTTCGATGGCAAGAGCAAACATGGCTGGGGAGAGGGGGCAGCCCTGCCGTGTACCTTGGTGAAGTGGGAATGGAGTAGAAAGAAGGCCACCCATCCGGACCTGAGCAGTCGGGGCAGAATACAGCATCTGAAGCCATGATATAAAGGTGGGACCTAGACCAAATCTCCGAAGTACATTCCACAGATAGTCCCACTCCACCGAGTCAAAGGCCTTTTCAGCATCCAATGAGGCTATCACCTCCTCCCCCCCTCTCCCAGCCACCCGATCTATCACCGTAAATAGCCTCCTCAAATTAATATCAGTACCCTTGCCCGGCATAAATCCCGCCTTATCCCCATGTACCAAAGAAAGTATCACTGCATTAAGGCGGTTGGCCAGCACTTTAGTGAGAATTTTAGCATCCACGTTTAACAGTGAAATTGGCCTGTATGACGGGCAAAGCTCGGGGTCCTTCCCAGGCTTGGGAATGACCATGATCACCGCACGCATCATAGAAGGCGGTAGTGAACCATCTCTAAGAGAGGTCACCAGGGCCCCCCTAAGTCGGATAGCCAGTGAGGCACAATGCGTTTTGAAGAATTAGGCAGGGAGGCCGTCCTCCCCCTGGGTCTTACCAGCCTGCATAGAGGTCACAGTCACCCGAACCTCCTTCAGAGTGATAGGGGCCTCCAAAGACAAGCGTGCCTCCGCCGATAGAGTGGGGAAGTGAATATTGTCAAGGAAGGATTGGAGTTCTACAGGGGTATAATCTACCCTGGAGGAGTACAACTCACCATAGTAGGCTGCGAAGCACGCATTTATGTCTACCGGGTCTGAGAGCAACCTCCCTGATCCGTCCCTAATGTTAGCAACATGGGTGGCATCTGCGGGCTCTCTGGAGAGCCAGGCAAGCATACGACCCGACCTCTCACCTTGTTCGAATATCCTCTGAGATTAATAAAGTATTTGCTTCTTCGCTGCCGAGAGCCTAAGGATCTGAACCTCCCTCATAGCCACGAGCAGGTCCCTCCTCTGACTCTCCTCCCCAGTCTCAACATACCCAGCCTCCAACCTCTGGGCAGTAGCCTCCGCTTGGGCAAGTGAAGCCTGGGAGGACGAGCGTGCCGCCCTAATAGTGGACCGATATTGCTGTTTCATATGGCTTTTGAATGCTTCCCAGCGGGCAGGCGTCTCCGTCCCAGCAGGGTCGGGAGCCCAGTATTCCGTAATGGCCGAGTCCATCTCAGGTTCGACACGCTCATCCGAGACCTAGTATCTAGATAGACGCCATAAGTAACTACCCGGAGCCACCCTGGTTTGAAGCCTCAGGAGGATGGGGGCAAGAGTCTAGTAGACATCGCGGGTATGATAAAGTTTAACTACTTCTGACCCGAGCCATGTACAAAAGACGGCCACAAGGTGGCTCTAGAAATCCGGGAGGCCGTCTTTTTACGGCCTCCGCTCCTCTGGCCACTGGGGGGCGCGCGCGCGTGCCCGGCGTGTCACTGACATGCCGATGCGCGTGCCTGGCGGCCGCAATGTCCGCCAGGTACCCACGATCGACCGGTACACAGCCAAGGACGTGGATCTCTGTGTGTAAACACAGAGATCCATGTCCTGTCAGGGAGAGGAGACCGATGCTGTGTCCCTTGTACATAGGGACACAGATCGGTCACCTCCCCCAGTCAGTCCCCTCCCCCACAGTAATAATCACTAATAGGGCACACATTTAACCCCTTCCTCGCCCCCTAGTGTTAACCCCTTCCCTGCCAGTCACAATTATACAGTAATCAGTGCATTTTTATAGCACTGTTCGCTGTATAAATGTGAATGGTCCCAAAATAGTGTCAAAAGTGTCCGATGTGTCCGCCATAATGTCGCAGTAACGAAAAAAATCACTGATCGCCGCCATTTCTAGTAAAAAAAAAAAATAATAATACAAATGCCATAAAACTACCCCCTATTTTGTAAACGCTATAACTTTTGGCAAACCAATCAATAAACGCTGATTGCGATTTTTTTTTACCAAAAATATGTAGAAGAATACGTATCGGACTAAACTGAGGAAAAAAATATAAAAAAAAATAATTGGGATATTTATTATAGCAAAAATCAAAAAAATATTGTGTTTTTTTCAAAATTGTCGCTCTTTTTTGTTTATAGCGCAAAAGATAAAAACCGCAGAGATGATCAAATACCACCAAAAGAAAGCTCTATTTGTGGGGAAAAAAGGACGTCAATTTTGTTTGGGAGCCACGTCGCACGACCGCGCAATTTTCATTCAAAGCGTGACAGTGCCGAAAGCTATAATTTCGCCTGGGCAGGAAGGGGGTATATGTGGCCAGTAAGCAAGTGGTTAAAACACGAAATCATAAATTATAATATAATAAATAACTATAAATAATTATAACAAATAATAATATAATAATAATAAAAATTATTCAATAATGTAATCAAATCAAAAACACTGAAATTTGCTCAGTTGCAGAATTGTCGCTGTCATTACTTTTGTGTTTGATGACGAATTTCCCCACAAATTACTATCGCTCAATTCTGTAAGTGATTCTAATTTATTATCGCTGTTTGCTAACTGGTCTAAAACCACTTTTGATGTAAACGGACACTTTTTGGTTGCTATGGACAATCTCCAGTTTCCAGGCAGAAAGAACAGTATTTATAATATAAAACTGGATGCAGGGCACTGGACAAACCACTAGGGACAAAGGGGATGTGTAATTATTTGATACAGTACCGTAATCTGTAAGATTACAGTGCACTGTATGTATACTGTGTTTTTAACTTTTTGAATTTGGTGCCAAGCTCCGTCCCTGTGCGCCACAGCGCTCGCAGGGAACGGAGCTCGGCACTCTGAATCGAGCGGAGACACGGCTCGCAGACACAGCGGGGAGACATCGCAGGATCCAGGAACAAGGTAAGTAAGAGCTGTACATGGATCCTGCCATGCGATCCAGAGTGTGGCTCGGGGTTACCGCTTTTGGTACTGAAAATTCACCCCGAGCCACACTCGTAAATACCGCTAGGGAGGTTAAAGAGATATTAAGTGCACCACCATACAGATTGGGCCCCACTGTTAGCTGGCTGATGATTACAATTCAGGCACCGGGCATTATACAACCATTTCTCAAGGGTATATACACAGAGTGCATTCAAGGACACTTTTGATCATTTGTGCAGAGTTGCTGTGAGACTTTCTATTACCGTTTATACTTGTCATTGTTTATGCTATTCTTTACTAATTCTACATATACGGGGTTAATTTGGTTCAGTATTACTGCGATCCAGGTTAACTGCCATAATATAGTCTAGCATTCACATCAGCTATCTTATTGCATTCCAACAGATTATTTACTAGTTATTAATGTTGGCGTATTGTTCATTTACGTTGCCTTTTTGACAATATAATTGCTTTATTTGCAATCTCTAGCCTGGTGTTTGTTTCCGATATGCTAATATAGCTGTGGTTAGTATTCTAATACCTGAGCTAACAGAGCTGTTTGCAGCATCCTATTACTCAACCAGGTGTGTCAGAAGGAACAGAGCACTTTGCAGAGTCATGGCAGAACAGAGAACCCGTCATACTAAGGTGTTCCTCCACTCCACTTTATGAAGTATTCACCAAACCTATTAAAAAAAATAAAAATAAGACCAATACTACAACAAGGTTGCAGACTGGTGGCTTATTTAAATGAGATGCCACAAGAAGCCCAAGTTATCAATTCCTAAGTGGTCTCCATTCTGTGGAGCACAGCTAAAACATACCATATGAAGGACTTATTTAATTGCAATACATTATATTGAGTACATTTAACATTTTCAGGTTTCATAAAACAGTATGTAGGGTGCACCCCTAGGTAGTAACAGGAACAGTTTTGTGCTCAATTGAGAGATATTTTAATAAAAATATCACCATTGTAGTCAACCAGTTTGTGAATGAAACATGAATTCTAAAAGTAAATGATTGACAGTTCAGATTTTGGAACAAATTGACACACCAACTAGAGGAGGGCACTGTGGATTTTCACTATGGACAACAGCAAACCAAATAGTCTAACCTTTTGCTGTATCCCATTTTTATGATTGTGATCAATATGTCTCATGTGTTACCTTTTTTTTTTTTAGCTTGGGTGTTTTTATTCTCTTCCTATTTTCTTTTTCTCTCTCCTTCTTTTTACTTCCATCCCCCTTCTCTTCTTTTTTGCACATTTTCCCCCCGTTTTTCCCTTCTTTTCCTATTCCTTTCCATTTACTTCATTCCCCAACCCCTTTTTTCCTCTGTTCTGCCTTTGCTTAGCCTCTCCTTTCCCATTTGCTTCTCCATTTCCCTCCCTGTTTTTTTCCTTTTCCCCTTCCCTTCTCCCTCCACCCATTCTCCCCTTCCCCTTGGTCCATTCTTTAGAATACTTTATTTATTCTTTTATTTTTTTTTGCTACTTGGGCTATCAACAACCATTACTATCCTCTTATAAGTAAAAAATGATTTTTTAAAATAAATACAGTATTGGTGTTTAGATCAGTATTTTCTGTCTAGTAAAGATTGTTGTTTTTATAGTTGAACAGTATCTGGGGGATTTTTCTATACCCCACATGTCGTATTTGAAGTGTTTGCAATGAAGTAGTATGATTATCATTTGTTTATCTATCTATTAAAATAAGTGAAATCACTTTGTAAGAATTAAATATCTGTATGATAGTGTGTAGTATCAGTGGCATTGTCTCTTTAAGAATATTAGTTGGCTAAATCTATATGTGGTGGTGTAAGTATCCCAAACTCTCAGAGTCTCCATTTCTTTACAACTGTGGCCAGTTATGTTTGAAATGCGTCAGAACGGAGCCTGTGTATGTTGGAGATGTCTCCATTTTTTAAATAAAGCATTGATATCTGAGATTCAGTGGTGGTGTGGCAGTTTTCTTTCCTACACTCTCTGCAGTAAAGAAGTTTACATATCTGGTATCATCTGACACTTGTACTAGCCAACCTGCAGTAGCTTTACCTTGGCCTGACTAGTTTTCACCATAACAATTCTATTCCACAACACTTTGCATTAAAATTCTTTCTTCCAACTTTCAGCATATTGCTCTGTAAACGGAGCGTTGATTTAGTATCTGCATATACCGTATATACTCGAGTATAAGCCGAGTTTTTAAGCACATTTTTTTGTGCTGAAAATGCCCCCCTCGGCTTATACTCGAGTCACCTTTTTGGGCCTGATGTCCCGAACTTTGGGGACTTGGCACAAACATAGCCCTACTCTTCCTCTACAAGTGTGCAAAGTTTGTTGTCCGGGGGACGTACGGTCGGGGAGCACCGATTTTTCAAAGCTGGGAACCCCTTCCATAGACTCCATTGTTAAACGGTCATTTCTCCTGTGATTTTGGGGACCTGGTAATGGCCAGTCGTAGGTCCCCTGGACCCGAAACTTGGCACACATGTAGCCCCATTTCTTCTCTACAAGTGTGCAAAGGATATTGTCTAGGGGACCTACGGCCAGGGAACACTGATTTTTCAAATCCGGGAACCCCTTCCATAGACTCCCATGTTAAACGTCAGTCTAGTCATGGGCACAGTGAGGCATGGGCACAGTGAGGCATGCACATGGACACAGTGAGGCAAAGTGAGGCACAGTGAGGCATGCAGATGGACACCCTAGGCTTATACTCGAGTCAATACGTTTTCCCAGGTTTTTGTGGTAAAATTAGGTGCCTCGGCTTATATTCGGGTCGGCTTATACTCGAGTATATACGGTAGTAATGTGTGGATGGGTTGTCTGCAACATTTAGTTTTTATAGCCAGTATACTCGCTTTCATAGTTTAGGTTACTAATTAGGTAACTTAGATTTAATTAGCTACTTTGTTAACACTTATATAGCCAGAGTGACATCAGATTCTGTGTAAATGTCTTTTCTAGCAAAGAGTATAGACCTGTAGTGTTACTCCCAATTATAGTTTAGTTGCTACTGACAGAATTTTATGTTCTGAGACCAAAGATTGTTTTAACACCTCAATAAAGGTTTGTCAGAATCTCTGGAGATTTCGGTTATTCAAACTAAGTGGAAACAATTTAACTGTGATTTTAAAATAAATAATTTATGAACGAGATTAAAGCTGGATTTCAGGAATTCAGCAACTTTGTAAAAAGTGCAGGCATACTACGGGTTGTGTCAAATGAGGTGCCTGCCACCTCCTTAACTTATCTCTGTTATTTATATCTGACAGATTTATGGCTCTCCAAGAGGATATACTGAAGATACTTGGGGCATTGAGAGAGCCAAAAAGCACAAAGAGCAGCTATGCCTGCCTCTCCCCTCTGCTGCCTATTCAAAGATGACTTTTTATTTTGTGAATGAATTCACATAATACAAAGGCTTATATGATTTGGCAAGAGTAGGTGAGGGGCAGGCATAGCAGCTGCACCAACACTTGAAAGAGCTGAGACCAGAACGTCCAGTCCTGGAGCTCCAGAAGCTATCTCCCTGGAGCACAATAAACATGTCAGATGTAAACTAAAGAGATAAGTCCATTAGGTGCCATGCACCTTGTTGGAAATAACTCATAACATGCCTACACGTTTTACAAAATTGCTGCACACTAACACAAGTCGTAGGACTAAAGCTGGCCATACACTGTCTGAATTTCAGTTGGTGGGTGGCCCTGTCAGCGCCCTATCCAGTCTAAAATCTTTAGTCAAAGAAGCCAGACAGCAGCCAAACAGCCCCTGCATCCAATAAGACACAGTTTGGTTTAGTCACATATGTAACTATGTAACTATGTTCGGGTATTCTCACAGCAACAGGAGCTGGCTGTCAACATACAATATCCCAGCAGTGGCATTTGTCCATCTGTGCTGTATAGCATGGATAGAGGAATCAGTTAAAGAGGAACTGCAGTCTGCTCACATAATTTGTAATAAAAACATCTTTGCCATTCTGGAGCTTCCCTCCAACCACTTTGCATATTATTTTATATATACCGTGATTCTGTACTTGCCAAATATGCTGCAGAAATCTCCCTCCACTGAGTCTGGCTGCAACCATTTTAACTGTGGCCAGCTGAAGCTGCCACCTGTTCACTTCCTAGTATAGCAGACCCCCTCTCCCCACTCCCCTCTTATTAAAGTTTTCCAACTCGCACTATCTCTGGTCTAGGGGTATGATAGGGGAGGGAGAGGGGTGAGCTACGCCAGGCTTCCACCACAGGTGTGTATGTGGTCTCAGCAATGTCTCTTGTTACCTTCGGGTCTGTGCTGTGCATCGGATCCTCCCTCCAAGAGTCTCCTTGAACCTCGTCTGCCAGAAATTGAGCCACACACCGTTAAAGTCCAACACTCCTTTATTCAGAACATAACATGGACTCCCTTGGCTATAGAACAGAAAAGGAGGTGTGTGTACGAATAGGCCCAGACACAAATTCGATCCTCCACTCTCTTCCCTGAGAGTGGGCTATGGTCTCCGCACGAGGGAAACTTCCCTCCGGATGGTCTCCGACAAGAGACTCACCCGTCACCGGCAGTCTGCTGCACCGGGTCTTCAGATGAGGAGCTCTTCCCGGTCCATTACGCCCACCTCGGATTCAGGCATCCATCCCCGGAGTGCCTTAGGATCCTTCCCTCGCGGAACTCAGTGTTGGGCACTGAGCTCCGGACCTCCATCCAAGTACCTCACCTCAGGACTAAAGGTGCCTGAGGTGGAACACGATCTCCGGTGGTCCTCTAGGCCTAGGGCGCCTAGAGGACAAACACGAACCACCGTCCGCAGGCTGAAGGTGCCTGGGACGAAGACCCCGTGACCAAGATGGCCGGCCCCTTTATACCCTCCCCCGGCATGCGCAGCGGGTTCCCCGCCCCACCACACGGCTGCCGAAGAAGGACAAAAAGGGATTCGACCCAGCAACGACTCGTCCGTCGGCCCATAGTGACAGCGCCACCCGATGGACCGCCGAAGATACACCACTGTGTCACCGAAAAGATTCAAATCTTTCCCCCGGGAAAGTAAGTACCCGCTACACTAGATTTACACAGACACACAGGAGGCACACCTCCAGCTCTGCAGCCCTGCAGTTCTCATTGGCCCTCTTATGACTCATCCCCCCTCCCTTCCTGGATTACTCTGACAAGAGTGAGAGAGAGAGCTGTGCATGATATCATAAGCCTAGGCTTTTTATCAGACAAAAAAAGGAAGTGGACTGTATAATGTATTTACTGGCAGAAAAAATAATAATAATTACTATCCAAAGTTAAAACAACAAGGGCAGAAGATTCAATAGATGGAAAGATGAAAAAATTACTGAAGGTCCGCTTTTATGCTGCCTGTAGGTGGATCGAAGTTTAGCAGGGAATAGCCAAATTTCAATCCATCTATTGCCATTCCTGCTCTACAGAAGTAGACCTAACAATTGACTTCTGCCGAACAGAACTGTTAAACTTTTGTTCATCAGCAGCTGCAGCCAATCAGCTGCTGCCGCTGATCAGTGTATTCTGACGGCATGTGTGGATAGGGGAAATTGGTACATTTTATTTTTCGATCAGCCCTCTGAAAAATGAGACATCTATGATAAGCCTTAGATTTTTTCTAAGTGTAGCCCCTTGTCCTAAACAGGGGTATGGGAGAGCTAGTCCCCAACTGATCCCCCAAAAAAACAAGGAAGGATGGACTATTGCGGTACTGGTTGGATTGGTATAAATTCAACTGATATAGTAGGTAAATAAATAATTTTATTAATACAAAATTGAGAAAAAGAATAAAAAATATACATGATCAGAAACGTATTAAAAATGCATGATGAACAGTCAATATGCATCACCAGCATAATGGTCCCAAAAAGGGAAAGATCACATTGGGATAATTGTTCATGGGTGACATATCTCGACTAATTTTGCGGCATGAGAGCATCTTATTCAGGAAAATATCTGCAATTTGATTACCATAAAGAACAAATGAACAAAAATTGAGTGGAGTTAACAATGAAAGAAAAAACATATAGAGGGCAAAGAGTGATGTTGCTTACCCATAACCCAGGCCCAAAAAGAGCAAATGTGCCACCAGGGGTTCCCCAGCGGTGGCTATGGGGGACGTGCAAACAATGGACGTGTATTTGAGTAAATAAATATATAAAGGGTAGTAAATAGATGAAAAGAGGTACACACAGAAAAATAAAAAGTAAAGATGAAAAAAAACAGGGGTTAAGGGAGAAAAGGGGGAAAGGAGGGAAGAGAAGTGGGGGAAGAGGGGGTAAAAGGAAATGAAAAAATAGAAGGGAGGGGACAATAGTGAGAGAGGAGAGGAAGGAGGATGAGGGGGCGGGGAGAAATGGGGAAGGGGAAAATAGGTGGTAAAAAAAAGAGAAAAACTGAGGAAAAAAGGGGGAATATAAAGAGAGCAGATAAAAAAGAAGAAAAGGGGGAAGGTGAAGAAACAAGAAATGAAGGGGGAGGAAAGAAAAGGGGGGGGGACACAGAGAAAGGGGAGAGAAAAAGGGGAAGGAAAAGAAAGCACAGAGGGGCAAGAGAGCCAAGGGATAGATGAAAAGAAAAGAAAGAAAATAGGCAGAAAAAGTGAGGGACAAAAGGGCAAGGTGTGTAAAGTAACTGAACGTTCAATAAAGTAAACAGTACTAGGGTCCAGGGAGGGGGAACGGATCTCAGAGCATGAGAGCCCAATCCCAGTACAGATTCCTAGTGTCAAGGAATCTATACTGGGATTGGAATCTGTACTGGGATTGGGCTCTCATGCTCTGAGATCCGTTCCCCCCTCCCCGGACCCTAGTACTGTTTACTTTATTGAAAGGTCAGGCTTTTTTACCTCTGTTTTCTCTCTTCTTCTTTTTCTTTCATTGTTAACTCGACTCAATTTTTGTTTATTTGGGTTTTATGTTAATTATTTGTTAATCAAATTGCAGATATTCTCCTGAAGAAGAAGCTCTCAGGCCGCAAAACTATTTGAGATATGCCATCCGTGAATAATTATCCCAATGTGATCTTTCCCTAGCTGGCCAAATTTGCTCTTTCACTAATATTTGCAGCAAGGGAATAAACCAATTTTTCTTTGGTCTTTTTAAAGTTTTATTGCAGAATGGTTAAGGAGATGAGGGCTAGGGGCCCAGGTTACCATAGCAGATCACTTACAGACTCTCCATATGCAAATCAATGTCCAGCGTCACAGATTCAAAACCTTTAAGTTGACCCTGCAACACTGTAAGTGCAATTACAAATTTCAGTGCATCCTCCAAGTGAGTCACCAGGGCCTTCGGAGAGACCAGCCTTCTTTCTGGCTCTCTCCAGCAAGGGACCTCCCTTGGGTCTCCTCCTTGGCACAGCTTCATTTAGACCAGGCAGGACAACTGCAGAACTGCTTCAGCACACGTTAGGCCCCAACCAGGCTACTGGACCTAATAGCAGAGCTTCACACAACAGCACCTCTTTAGGCCTCAGCCCAGGGAAAGAGAACAAGTGCCTGTTCCAAATATTTATATTTTCCCCCAGCATGCATCAGTGGCATAAACCTCCTACTGGATTGACTGAAGAAAATATAAAAATTCATAACTTAGTTTTGTTTGTGAAATCTCATATTATGACCAGTGATACCAGTGACATCTACAGGGAACAGTGAGAAATCACAAGCCAATTTAAATGGGTTGTAAAGGTAAAAAAAAAAAAAAAATAACAAACATGTTATACTTACCTCCACCGTGCAGCTTGTTTTGCACGGAGTAGCCCCGAACCTGGTCTTCTGGGGTCCCTCGGTGGCTGTCTCGGCTCCTCCTAGCAAGAACTATCCACCTTCATGAGAGCTCTCTCGCATGGTGGATAGCTCTTGCGGGCGCGCTCCTGTGATACAGCAGCTGCTATAGCCGCTCACTGTATCACTCGGCCCCGCCCCCCGGTGCGCCGCGTCATTGGATGTGATTGACAGCAGCGTGAGGCAATGGCTGCGCTGCTTTCAATCAACCAATGAATGAGCCGAGAAGCCCGGCCGAGAAGCCAGCGCGTTCACAGCGCGGGACTTTCGAGGGGTCAGGTAAGTAAACGTGGGGGGCTAGGGGGCCGCTAATGCTCGGATGTTTTTTCACCTTAATGCATAGAATGCATTAAGGTGAAAAAACGTGTACCTTTACAACTCCTTTAAGTTTAGGGAAAAACAAGGTGAAAAACTATATAATCAGTTTGAGCAAATTACAGCCCAGCCAGAAACTAAAATTGCACTGTACCACTGTTTAGAGAGTGTAAAGCCTCTGGAAGCATGAGTTAAGTAAAATGAGAAGGGGGTGTACCATCACCCAAATATGAGAAATGGAGAGCTAGGGAGGTCGGTCCCCAACCGATCCCCCAAAAAAACAAGGAAGGATGGACTATTGCGGTACTGGTTGGATTGGTATAAATTCAAATTATATAGTAGGTAAATAAATAATGTTATTAATACAAAATTTATAAAGAATAAAAAATATACATGATCAGATACGTATTAAAAAATGCATGATGAACAGTCAATATATTTTACCAGCATGATCCCTGATGACGAAACATGTAGGATCTCGTTATACGTGCTACGTCATTTCCGCCACTGTTTGGAACGCAGGTGGAATGCAGACGGCGTTCTTGCTTTGTTTATGAGCGCGATCTTATTTTCTGTCTTGTAAGTGTAATTCTGTAGTTTAATATTAAATCTTTTAAGGATACTACACCATGAGGAGTTTTATTCTTTCTCCCTGATATATACATACCAATCATCTGGCGGTGTTATTCCTGAGCTGGCAAACAATGGATGAATGAAAATGAACAGCCGCATGCCAAAAACCTTTTACGGTTGCCTTTTATTGTAAAACAGGCAAGTGCACTACAGGTCACAGCAAAGCAAGGAATCAGCTGACGCGTTTCACACTGTAATATCAGTGCTTACTCATAGTTATTCCTGAGCTGCTGTTATTTGGAGAGTATCCGTTTGCTGGTGTTGACTACCTGTAATGGGTGTCAATCCTATCTGGTGAGTAGGATACCTACCTAAAAGTAGGTGGAAGGATTTGAACATTTGAAGATATCACAATAAAATTTGTTTGACGGTCAGCAGACTGCACTAGTACATTGTATAATTTCACACTTATTATATTTATGTGTTAGCGCGGTATGGAATCATTATTGTTTTCTTTACACATTTGAGGCTTTGAGCTTTACTACCTGCTGCGTATAATATATATAAACAGTGGAACCTTGGATTGGGAGTAACGCGGTTAACGAGCGTTTCGCAATAGGAGCACTGTATTTAAAAAAATCTTAACTCGGTTTGAGAGTGTTGTCTCTCAAAACGAGCACGATTCAGGCCAAATCGGTGTGCAGTACTGCGCTTGGCCTGAGGTGGGGGGGCGCCGGAGCTGAGCAGAGCTGAACGTCACTGATCGCAGACCAAATCTCGGGAACAAAGTCTTTCCGAGGTTTGCCGAGGTCAGCCGAGGTGTCCTCGGGCCTTTTCGGCTGTTTATGAGGCTCTCCGGCACCCCCCCCCCCCGCCTCTGGCCGCATGCGGTATTGCATGCCATTGAAGTCAATGCGGGATTTTTTTCTTTTTGTTTCCATTGAATTCAATGGGTAAACTCGCTTTGATATGCGAGTACTTTGGATTACGAGCATTCTCCTGGAACTGATTATGCTCATAATCCGAGGTTCCACTGTATTTTTATTTTATTTCACGTTATATATCTTGTGCCCTGTATATATATTTCCAGGGAGCGCAGGCGGGAGGGGTTTGCAGATCCCTTCACATTTTTTTCATCATTATACCCACTATGCCTTACAACCCACTAGGGATGAGCCGAACACCCCCCGGTTCAGTTCGCATTCAGAACATGCGAACGGACCGAAAGTTGGCGCAAACTTTCGAACCCCGTTAAAGTCTGTGGGACTCGAACGTGAGAAATCAAAAGTGCGAATTTTAAAGGCTAATATGTAACTTATTGTCCTAAAAAGGGTTTGGGGACCCGGGTTCTGCCCCAGGGGACATGTATCAATGCAAAAAACTGTTTTAAAAACTGAAGTTTACTCAGGAGCAATGATTTTAATGAGGCTTAAAGTGAAAAAATAAAAGTGAAATATTCCTTTAAATATCGCCTGGGGGGTGTCTATAGTATGCCTGTAAAGTGGCACGTGTTTCCCGTGTTTAGAACTTACTGCTTTAATGTAATGACTGGTCCCGGCAATATGGATGAAAATCATTGAGAAAAACGACATGGGTACCCCCCCCCCAGCCCATTACCAGCCCCTTTGAGTCTTGTATGGATATTAAGGGGAACCCCGCACCCAAACAAAAAAAGGAAAAGCGTGGGGCCCCCAGGCCCTATATATTCTGAAGAGCAGTCTACAGGCGGTGCAAACGAGACAGGGACTGTAGGTTTGTTCTTAAGTAGAATCTGTAATTTTGAACTGGTACATTTTTAAAGTATAGCTCCAGCCAAAAAATCTATTTTTAAGCTTTTTGGAAAACATAGGGAAGGGTTATCACCCCTGTAACATTTGTTTTGCTGTCTGTGCACCTGTTCAGAAGATTTCACCTCACTTTCTGTCCCAATGACAATTGGATTCTGAAAATTTGGGGTTTTTAGGGAAGCAAGGATTGGTGATAAAGCATCAGTGGAGAGGAGACACCTTTTTCCCATAACTCTTACAGAAGAGAATTTCCCTTCCTAGGGGTAGATTTCCTCTCACTTCCTGTTGTCTCCCTACGTTTGTAAGTAGGAGTCATTTAAAAGTCGGATGTTTGGAAGTAGGGGCCTGCCCTATACACTCTGCCTTAGGTGTTGGTGTTGCCACAACACTGTAAGCCCACACAGTTACTCTTGGTGGGCGCAGGAACGGGCCCTGCTGTGAAAAATTAGATCAAAAATTGTAATTACATGCCCCTGTTGAACAGGGTCAGAAAAATTGGGCCTTAGGCACTGGTGCTGTTGCCACAACACTGCAACCCCTCACAGATACTCTAGTTGGAGTGCAGGAATGAGCCCTGCTGCAAAGTATTACAGCAAAAATTGTAATTACACGCCCCTGCTAAACAGGGGCAGAAAAATTGGGCCTTAGGCACTGGTGCCACAACACTGCAACCCCTCACAGATACTATAGTTGGAGCGCAGGAATGAGCCCTGCTGCAAAGTATTACAGCAAAAAATTGTAATTAAACGCCCCTGTTAAACAGGGGCAGAAAAATTGGGCCTTAGGCACTGGTGCTGGTGCCACAACACTGCAACCCCTCACAGATACTCTAGTTGGAGTGCAGGAATGAGCCCTGCTGCAAAGTATTGCAGCAAAAATTGTAATTACACACCTCTGTTAAACAGGGGCAGAAAAATTGGGCCTTAGCCACTGGTGGCGGTGCCCAGAACCAAAAATGTTCTTACAAGCTATCAACATGAACATTGAGGAGGAAGAGGATAGTCGCTCAGCATAACAGGATAGTCACTCAGTATCAGCATAGGCAGTCTTGAAGGGATCTCACATTAAAAAGAAAATTATTCGGTTACATCAGCATCAGGTGCTTGGTAGCTGGTGATCCAAGACTGATTAATTTTTATGAAGGTCAGCTGATTGACCGAGTCGGTGGACAGGCGCACCCTGTGATCAGTTACAAAGCCTCCAGCAGCACTGAATGTGCATTGCGAAAGAACGCTGGATGCAGGACAGGCCAGTAGCTCAATTGCATGCTGTGCAAGCTCTGGCCAGTGATCCCTTCTCAAGACCCAGTAACCCAGAGGATTTTTGGTGAGAAAGGTGTCCAAGTCTGATCTTGCCCCTAGGTATTCCTGCACCATGTAAATCAGACGCTGGCGATGGTTGCTGGAACCGATCATACCTTGGGGCTGCGGACTAAAAAATTGTCTGAACACATCGGTCAGACGCCCACCTTCTCCACCGCTCCTTCTGTGACTGACCGAAGCCTCAGCAACACGTTGTCCAGGACCAGGATTTTGTAACCTCCCAGGCTCTGGAAATGCGTTGCACAAACCTGTCTGCAAGGCCTCCCGAAGATGTTTCATCCTCTGCTCCCTCTGTGACGGCTGGATAAGGTCCGCAACCTTACCCTTGTTTTGTGGATCAAGGAGTAATGATCCCTCTCCTTGATACCACGAATACGAGGATCCTTTTGCAGGCTTTGCAGGATCAGGGAGGCCATGCAGCGTAGGTTTGCTGAGGCATTCGGTCCGGAGTCCTCTGGGTCACTAAGGACGATATGATCCGCAGCCACGTACAAGTCCATAGGTTTCTGGGGACTGTAAATGATCCCTTGAAGACTGCTGCTGATGCTGTGTGCTAGGCTCCACCTCCATGCTGACACAATCCTCCTCCTCTTCCTTGTCCTCTTCCTGTGTGATCGGCGGGCCCACAGGAACACTGTCTGGATAAAGGGGGCCTTGAGAGGTAAGGAAGTCCTCCTCTTCCTCCCTCTGTTCTGCCTCAAGTGCCCTGTCCATTATTCCACGCAGCATGTGCTCCAACAGGTGGACAAGAGGGACAGTGTCACTGATGCATGCACTGTCACTGCTCACCATCCTCGTGGCGTCCTCAAATGGTGACAGGACAGTGCATGCATCCCTGGTCATGACCCAGTGGCGTGGCAATTAGGCGGTTCTTGGGCAGGCTGTATTCCTTTTGGAGGTCAGCCAGCCGAGCACTGGCATTATATGACCGGCGGAAATGCACACAGACTTTCCTGGCCTGCCTCAGGACATCCTGTAAGCCCGGGTACCTGCCCAAGAACCGCTGCACCCCCAAGTTAAGGACGTGAGCCAAACAGGGAACATGGGTCAGCTGTCCCTGTCGGAGGGCGGAGAGGAGGTTAGTGCCATTGTCGCAAACCACCATTCCTGGCTTAAGCTGGCATGGCGTCAACCACCTCTGAGCCTGCCCCTGCAGAGCTGACAGAATCTCTGCCCCAGTGTGGCTCCTGTCCCCCAAGCACACCAGCTCAAGCACCGCATGGCATCTTTTTGCCTGCGTACTTGCGTAGCCCCTTGAACGCCTACGGAGCACCGCTGGTTCAGAGGACAAATCAGCACAGGAAGAGGCCATGGAGGAAGAAGAAGAGGAGGGGGTGGAAGAGAGATGTGTGTCAGAATCACCACTAGTAGCATTTTGGAGGCGTGGTGGCGGAACAACCTCCAATACTACTGCACCCTGTCCTGCATCCTTCCCAGCTGCCAGCAGCGTCACCCAGTGCGCCGTGAAAGATAGGTAACGTCCCTGTCCGTGCCTGCTGGACCATGAGTCAGCGGTAATATGCACCTTACCGCTGACCGCCCTGTCCCGCGAGGCCGAAACATTGCCTTCCACATGCCGGTAGAGAGCCGGAATCGCCTTCCGTGAGAAAAAGTGGCATTTGGGAACCTGCCACTGAGGGACCGCACATTCCACAAACTCAGGGAAGGGGGCAGAGTCTACAAACTGAAAAGGCAGCAGTTGAAGTGCTAGCAATTTAGCTAAGCTAGCATTCAACCGCTGGGCATTTGGATGACTGGGAGCAAATTTTTTTTGCCGGTGTAGCAACTGGGGCAGGGAAATTTGCCTGGTACAATCGGACGTTGGTGTACAGATAACAGATTGCCCGCAAGTACTTGGCAGTGACACACCTAATTCTACATCTTCATTCCTCTCAGTGCAGGTTTCTGAGAGGACTGAAGGCATAGTGGGGTTGGAGATCTCAGCTGATGAGGAGCAAGGAGAGGTCCGCTTTGTTCTTTGGTGTGGGTCTTTTATGTACGATTGCCAACGGACTGCATGGCAGGTCGGCATATGTCTGGTCAAGCATGTGGTGCCCAAGCGGCTGATGTTTTGGCCACGCGAGATACGCTTCAGACATATGTTGCAAATAGCAACGGTGCGATCTTCTGCACACGACTGAAAAAGGGCCCACACCAAAGAACTTTTGGAATAACACGCAAAGACAGCAGCGCCCTGCACATGCAGAGCTCTGCGGTGTGATGCAGTCGGTTGGCTGCCCTTAAGCTGGCCCCTAGACGGCATCCTGCCTCGTTGGAGATGTGTCTCCTCCTCCTCCTCCTCTCTCATATCAGGCACCCACGTAGAGTCAGGGAGCTTATCATCCCCTCCCTCCTCGTCACTAGAGCAAACCTGGCAGTATGCTGCAGCTGGGGGAACATGACTGCCAGTTTGCTGTCCTTCTTGGGCACCCCCTCTCTGTGGGCTCACGTTACTGCATTCCTCAAGCTGGGTACCATCATCGGAGCCTTCAAAACTCTGCGCATCCTCCTGCAGCATGTACCCAAAACTGTGGTCAAACAGTTCGGGGGACTCCTCAGGACATGGTGGAGCTAGGGAAGGAGTGACTGATGCCATTGAGCTGTTCGATCGTTCGACGAAGATCGAACGATTTGGGCCGTTTGCGCCAAATTCGAGTGACGCAAACGGCCCACAATGCACTACGCCATCGCAGTGCAATCCAGGCGCTGTGATTGGCCAAGCATGCACTGTGACCCCGCATGCTTGGCCAATCACAGCGCCGGCAGCGAGGAGAGCCATAATTGGCCACAGGCAGGATGCCTGTGGCCAATTATAGCTCAAGGGGATTTAGTACACACCCCACACTATAAAACGCCACCAGCGCGGCGGCCTTGTGTAGTGTGTTCTGGTTCAGGGAGAGAGAAGGATAGGCAGGGACAGTGTCAGTGCTATTTGTTCATTTAACTTGTGTACAGGGAGAGAGAAGGATAGGCAGGGACAGTGTCAGTGATATTCTTTGCTAAACCTTGTGTGCAGGGAGAGAGAAGGATAGGCAGGGACAGTGTCAGTGATATTCTTTGCTAAACCTTGTGTGCAGGGAGAGAGAAGGATAGGCAGAGACAGTGTCAGTGATATTCTTTGCTAAGCCTCCTGCACAGTATACACCTGAAGCTAGCCCTTATTGCTGTGTTTTCCTGTTGTGTTACACTAACAGGCATCTGCAGCACTTACAGCGGGCATAGTGTGCTTCCTGCAAAATATACACCTGAAGCTAGCCCTTATTGCTGTGTTTTCCTGTTGTGTAACACAGGCAGGCATCTGCAGCACTTACAGCGGGCGTAGTGTGCCTCCTGCACATTATACACCTGAAGCTAGCCCTTATTGCTCGTGGTTTTCTCTTTTGTGTTACACTAACAGGCCTCTGCAGCACTTACAGCGGGCATAGTGTGCTTCCTGCAAAATATACACCTGAAGCTAGCCCTTATTGCTGTGTTTTCCTGTTGTGTTACACAGGCAGGCATCTGCAGCACTTACAGCGGGCGTAGTGTGCCTCCTGCACATTTTACACCTGAAGCTAGCCCTTTTTGCTCGTGTTTTTTTTTCTTTTGTGTTACACTAACAGGCATCTGCAGCACTTACAGTGGGCATAGTGTGCTTCCTGCAAAATATACACCTGAAGCTAGCCCTTATTGCTGTGTTTTCCTGTTGTGTAACACAGGCAGGCATCTGCAGCACTTACAGCGGGCGTAGTGTGCCTCCTGCACATTATACACCTGAAGCTAGCCCTTATTGCTCGTGTTTTTTTTCTTTTGTGTTACACTAACAGGCATCTGCAGCACTTACAGCGGGCATAGTGTGCTTCCTGCAAAATATACACCTGAAGCTAGCCCTTATTGCTGTGTTTTCCTGTTGTGTAACACAGGCAGGCATCTGCAGCACTTATAGCGGCTTAGTGTGCCTCCTGCACATTATACACCTGAAGCTAGCCCTTATTGCTCGTGGTTTTTTCTTTTGTGTTACAATAACAGGCATCTGCAGCACTTGGAGTGGGCATAGTGTGCTTCCTGCAAAATATACACCTGAAGCTAGCCCTTATTGCTGTGTTTTCCTGTTGTGTAACACAGGCAGGCATCTGCAGCACTTACAGTGGGCGTAGTGTGCCTCCTGCACATTATACACCTGAAGCTAGCCCTTATTGCTGTGTTTTCCTGTTGTGTAACACAGGCAGGCATCTGCAGCACTTACAGTGGGCGTAGTGTGCCTCCTGCACATTATACACCTGAAGCTAGCCCTTATTGCTCGTGTTTTTTTTTCTTTTGTGTTACACTAACAGGCATCTGCAGCACTTACAGTGGGCGTAGTGTGCTTCCTGCAAAATATACACCTGAAGCTAGCCCTTATTGCTGTGTTTTCCTGTTGTGTAACACAGGCAGGCATCTGCAGCACTTACAGCGGGCGTAGTGTGCCTCCTGCACAGTATACACCTGAAGCTACCCCTTATTGCTGGTTTTCCCATCTCCCTGCAGGCCATTAGAATGTCTGGAAGGCAAACAAGGAGAGGCAGACAGTCAGGAGCCAATAAAAGAGGGCAAGCAGGCTCTGTGTCTAGAGACAACAGTGCTGGTCGTGGACGCGGTGCATCGCCATCAGCACGTAGCCATGGGACACGCTTGTCCTTCTTTTCGGCAGCTGGACGTGTTGAGCCGCATCATGCCGAAGACTTGGTAGAGTGGATGACCAAGCCCTCCTCATCCTCCTCATCCTCTCTCACCCAGGCTCAGGGTACTGGCAAAGCAGCTGCCAAAGCGTCCTCTTCCCTCGTATCAATGTCATCATCAGTCACTCCTTCCCTAGACCCACCATGTCCTCCTGAGGAGTCCCCCGAACTGTTTGAGCACAGTGTTGGGTACATGCTCCAGGAGGATGCCCAGCGTTTCGAAGGGTCTGATGATGATACCCAGCTAGAGGAAGGCAATAGCGTGAGAGCAGAGAGAGGGGATGCTCAAGAAGGACAGCAATCTGGCAGTCATGTTCCAGCAGCTGCAGCATACTGCCAGATTGGCTCCAGTGATGAGGAGGGAGGGGATGATTAGGTCACTGACTCCACGTGGGTGCCTGATAGGAGAGAGGAGGAGGATGAGGAGGAGGCACATCTCCAACAAGGCAGGATGCCCTCGGGGGGCCAGCGTAAGGGCAGCACACCGACTGAATCACACCGCATAGCTCCACCTGTGCAGGGCGCTGCCTCTGCCCGTTATTCCAAAAGTTCTTTGGTGTGGGCCTTTTTTGAGTCGAGTGCATCAGATCGCACCGCTGCTGTTTGCAACATATGTCTGAAGCGTATCTCTTGTGGCCAAAACATCAGCCGCTTGGGCACCACATGCTTGACCAGACATATGTTAACCTGCCATGCAGCTCGTTGGCAAGCGTATCTTAAAGACCCACACCAAAGAACAAACCGGACCTCTCCTTGCTCCTCATCAGCTGGGATCTCCAACCCCACTGTACCTTCAGTTCTCTCTGAAACCTGCACTGAGAGGAATGAAGGTGTAGAATTAGGTGTGTCACAGCCAAGTACTTGAGAGCACTCTGCTAGCAGTACACAGACGTCCGATTCTAGCAGGCAAATTTCCCTTCCCCAGCTGCTGGACCATCGAAAGAAGTTCACTCCCAGCCATCCACATGCCCAGCGGTTGAATGCTAGCTTGGCTAAATTGCTAGAAATTCAACTGCTGCCTTTTCAGTTGGTAGACTCGGCCCCCTTCCGTGAGTTTGTGCAATGTGCGGTTCCTCAGTGGCAGGTTCCCAAACGCCACTTTTTCTCACGGAAGGCAATTCCGGCTCTCTACCGGCATGTGGAAGGCAATGTCCATGCCTCGCTGGACAGGGCGGTCAGCGGTAAGGTGCATATTACCGCTGACTCATGGTCCAGCAGGCATGGACAGGGACGTTACCTTTCTTTCACGGCCCATTGGGTCACTCTTTTGGCAGCTGGGAAGGATGCAGGACAAGGTGCAGTAGTATTGGAGGTTGTTCCGCCGCCACGCCTCCAAAATGCTACTACTGGTTGTAACACACCTCTCTCCTCCACCCCCTCCTCTTCTTCTTCCTCCATGGCCTCTTCCTGTGCTTTGTCCTCGGAACCAGCGGTGCTCTGTAGGCATTCAAGGGGCTACGCAAGTACGCAGGCAAAAAGATGCCATGCCGTGCTTGCGCTGGTGTGTTTTAGGGGACAGGAGCCACACTGGGGCAGAGGTTCTGTCTGCTCTGCAGGGGCAGGCCGAGAGGTGGTTGACGCCATGCCAGCTTAAGCCAGGAATGGTGGTTTGCAACAATGGCACCAACCTCCTCTCCGCCCTCCGACAGGGACAACTGACCCATGTGCCCTGTGTGGCTCACGTCCTTAACCTGGTTGTGCAGCGGTTCTTGGGCAGGTACCCGGGCTTACAGGATGTCCTGAGGCAGGCCAAGAAAGTCTGTGTGCATTTCTGCAGATCATATAATGTCAGTGCTCGGCTGGCTGTGCTGCAAAAGGAGTTGAACCTGCCCAAGAACCACCTTATATGTGACATGCCCACCAGGTGGAACTCAACGTTGGCCATGCTGCAGCGGCTGCACACGCAGCAGAGGGCCATCAATGAGTACCTGTGCGACTACGGTACCAGGACAGGGTCAGGGGAGCTCGGGCTTTTTTCACCACGCCAGTGGAGCATGATCAGGGATGCATGCACTGTCCTGGCACCATTTGAGGAGGCCACAAGGATGGTGAGCAGTGACAGTGCATGCACTGTGACACTGTACCTCTTGTCCACCTGTTGGAGCATACACTGCGTGGAATAATGGACAGGGCACTTGAGGCAGAAAAGAGGCAGGAAGAGGAGGACTTCCTTGCCTCTCAAGGCCCCCTTTACCCAGACAGTGTTCCTTCTGTCCCACCCATCACACAGGAAGAGGACGAGGAGGAGGAGGAGGAGGATTATGTCAGCATGGAGGTGGAGCATGGCACTCAGCATCAACAGCAGCAGTCTTTTAGGGATGATTTACAGTCCCAACAAACCCGTGGACTTGTACGTGGCTGGGAGGAGGTGGCTGCGGATCATGTCAACCTATGCTGCATGGCCTCCCTGATCCTGCAAAGTCTGCGGAAGGATCCTTGTATTCTTCGGATCAAGGAGAGGGACCATTACTGGCTGGCCACTCTCCTTGATCCACGGTACAAGGGTAAGGTTGCAGACCTTATCTTGCCGTCGCAGAGGGAGCAGAAGATGAGACATCTCCGGGAGGCCTTGCAGAAAGGTCTGTGCAACGCGTTCCCAGAGACTGGGAGGTTACAAACTCCTGGTCCTGGACAACGAGTTGCTGAGGCTTCAGTCAGTAGCAGAAGGAGCGGTGGAGAAGGTGGCCGTCTGATCGATGCGTTCAGACAATTTTTTAGTCCGCAGCCCCAAGGTATGATCGGTTCCAGCAACCATCGCCAGCGTCTGATATAAATGGGGCAGGAATACCTAGGGGCAAGGTCAGACTTGGACACCTTTCCCACCGAAAATCCTCTGGCTTACTGGGTGTTGAGGATGGATCACTGGCCAGAGCTTGCACAGTATGCAATTGAGCTACTGGCCTGTCCTGCATCCAGCCTTCTTTCGGAACGCACATTCAGTGCTGCTGGAGGCTTTGTCACGGATCACAGGGTGCGCCTGTCCACCGACTCGGTTGATCGACTGACCCTTATAAAGATGAACCAGTCTTGGATCACCACCAGCTACCAAGCACCTGAAGCTGAAATAACAGAATAATTTATTTTCAAATGTCACATCCCTTCAAGACTGATGCTGATGCTGAGTGACTGTCCTGTTATGTTGACTGACTATCCTCCTCCTCCTCAATGATCCGATTCTTGATGATAGCTTGGAAGAACTTTTTTGTTTCTGGGTGCCCAATTTTTCAGCCCCTGTTTAACAGGGGCATGTAATTACAATTTTTGATGCAATGCTTTGCAGCAGGGCTCATTCCTGCACTCCAACTAGAGTATCTGGGAGAGGTTGCAGTGTCGTGGCACCAGCACCAGTGCCTAAGGCCCAATTTTTCTGCCCCTGTTTAACAGGGGCGTGTAATTACAATTTTTGATGCAATACTTTGCAACAGGGCTCATTGCTGTGCTCCAAGTTCAGTATCTGTGAGGGGTTGCAGTGTTGTGGCACCAGTGCCTAAGGCCCAATTTTTCTGCCCCTGTTTAACAGGGGCATGTAATTACAATTCTTGATCTAATAATTCAGAGCAGGGCCCATTCATGCGCCCACCAAGAGTAACTGTGAGGGCTTACAGTGTTGTGACAACACCACCACCACCACCAAAGGCCCAATTTTTCAGCCCCTGTTCAACAGGGCCATGCAATTACAATTCTTGATCTAATAATTCACAGCAGGGCCCATTCATGCGCCCACCAAGAGTAACTGTGAGGGCTTACAGTGTTGTGGCACCAGCACCACCACCAAAGGCCCAATTTTTCCTACCACTGTTCAACAATGGCATGTAAATACAATTCCTGATATAATAGTTCACAGCAGGGCGTTCCAGCACCCACCAAGAATAACTGTGAGGGCTCACAGTGTTGTGGCAACACCAACATGTAAGGGGCAAATTTCAGCAGAGTATATACGGCAGGCCCCTACTTTCAAACATCCAACTTACAAACGACTCCTACTTGCAAACGGAAGGAGACAACAGGAAGTGAGAGGAAATCTACCCCTAGGAAGGGAAATTCTCTCCTGTAAAAGTTAATATGGGAAAAAGGTGTCTCCTCTGTACTGATGCTTTATCACCAATCCTTGTTTCAATAAAAACCCCACTTTTCAAAAACTTTTTTCATTGGGACGGAAAGTGAGGTGAAATGTTCTGAACAAGGGGCACAGACAGCAAAACAAATGTTACAGGGGTGATAACCCTTCCCTATGTTTTCCAAAAAGCTTAAAAATAGATTTTTTGGCTGGAGCTACACTTAAACAATGTACGTGTTCAAAATTACAAACAGATTCTACTTAAGAACAAACCTACAGCCCCTGTCTTGTTTGCACCGCCTGTATACTGCTGTTCAGAGTATATAGGGCCTTTTTTATTTTGTGTGCGGGGTTCCCCTTAATATGCATACAAGACCCAAAGGGGCTGGTAATGGGCTGGGGTGGGGGGGGGGGGGGATGGTGGGGTAGCCATGCCATTTTTCTCAAAGATTTTCATCCATATTACCGGGACCAGACATTACATTAAAGCCGCAAGCAGTTTTAAATGGCTTTTTTTCCTTTAGAAATGTCATTTTGTGCAGGGACAGTTCTAAACACGGGAAACACATGCCACTTCACAGGCATACTTTAGACACCCCCCAGGTACGATATTTAAAGTAATATTTCACTTTTTTTTTTCACTTTATGCATCATTAAAATGACTGCTCCCGAAAAACGGCCGTTTTTAAAACTTCGTTTTGCATTGATACATGTCCTCTGGGGCAGAACCCGGGTCCCCAAACCCTTTTTAGGACAATAACATGCATATTAGTCGTTATAATTAGCACTTTAGATTTCGAACGTTCGCGTCCATTTTATTTAATAAGAAAAAAAGGGGGGAAAGTTGCGCAACCTAAATAATAAATGCCAAAGTGCAAAATATACCAAATATGACTTAGTAAAGGTATGTATGCAACATAGTGAACAAAACAATTCAGTGAAAATAATTCCCAAAGATTAAATTGATGAATCAATATGAATGTCCACATAAATCCATATAATCCATAAACCCTGATCAGTGAAAAAACTTTTAATCCGGAGTATCAAAAAGGAAAAAATGTGACTTCCTATTCACACCACCACCAGTGCACCACCACCAGTATAGTGTGCTTACCAGAGGTAAGCTTAAACAATGCCAGACTGCAAAGTAGCCAACTTCCTCGTAGCAGATGGACCCTCAGGGATGGAACTCCTGCGCTGTTTTGAACTCAATATCCGCCAATCATGGAAATGAAGAGGGGAAAACACATAGTGTGTACCGTCCAACAGCAATTTTATTAGATAAAAAGATGTCTACTTACATCAAACGAAATAAAACAAGCATGAGAGAAGCATGAGAGAAGCCGGCCAGCATGTAATCTCCCGTTCAGCGATGACGTCAGCGCGTCAGCCTCCTATTGTATTTAATAGGGTTCTAACGTTCGCACAAACTTTCGGTCCGTTTGAAGGTTCTGGTGCGAACCGAACCGGGGGTGTTCGGCTCATCCCTACTCACAACGCTGCAACACACTACACAAGGCCGACACGCAGGCGGCCTTATATAGTGTGGGGCATGTACCTACTCCCCTGAGCCATGATTGGCCAAAGGCACCCTTCCTTTGGCCAATTATTGCTCTCAGTGCTGACGGCGCTGTGATTGGCCAAAACATGCGGGTCATAGTGCATGCTTGGCCAATCATCAGCCAGCAATGCACTGCGATGACGCAGTGAATTATGGGCCGTGACGCGGCACTCGAATTTGGCGCAAACGGTCCATAATGTTCGAAATTGGGCGAACGAGCGAACAGCCGATGTTCGAGTCGAACTCATGTTCGACTCGAACTCGAAGCTCATCCCTACAACCCACTTTATATGGAAGGATGTCAGCAACTCTTGGCCCTGGAGGTTCTACTTAGACTAAAGAAGGCCTAGGATCTTGCTACACAGGTATAAATACACAGACATAAACAGTGCCATTGACAGTAATGCTACAGATATAATCATGTACACAGGGGTTGATTTAATAAAGGCAAGAGAAATTGCACTTTGCAAAAAATTTTGCTCAAAGCTTAGGGAATGTGATGAAGTTTCTTTGCAAAATAAAACTAATCACATGCCAGGAAAATAAAAACAAAAATGCATTTTTGCTTGCACAGGATGGTGGAAATCAGCCGAACTTTACATCACTCATTAAGCTCCGGGAAAATCCCCTTGCAAAGTGCACCTTCCTTTGCAAAGTGAACAGCCCATTTGCCTTTAGTAAATGAACCCTACTGTGTGCAGTTTTACATGAAATACCCAAGTATGAAAAGGAGATTTATCTTAGTCTAGCAGTATTTAGAAATATACACACCTGTATATTACAAGCTAAATGGAAAAAGTGGCTACATCCTATTGACATAAAGTCAATTGTATGGTTTTTCTGGTTTTGTCTATCTTATTGTCAGTTCGTTCATGATTTACAATGCCAGTGACATCATAATCGTTGCTTGCCATGAAGCATTGATGATTTCCTTGTAGACTTAATGGGTTTGCTTTAGTGTCCAACACCTGTTTAAGGTAATGATGTTCAAGACATGTCCAGGCAGAATTACACAGTAAAAATAACAATTTCACCTGGGCTGTTCCATTTAGAATACTCCTTCTCTCTTCATGGTAAATACACTCTGGGGTCTACCAAGCTCCATGTAACTGCATTTACAGCTGTGATGAGTGTTCACTAGAATATATTTACCTATCCTAACTATATAATATAATGCACATCCTATGTCGAAATAACTATGAAGCTCAAACTTTCACCATCCTTTTATCTGAATCTACAGACCATGATGCCTGCTAATTTACCTTTAAACTTGCACTAGTGTGCATGCAATAGTAACTGCTAAAATTATTCTCAATTAAAGCTCAGCTCCGGGATATTGGCAAATCCCCTCCCACCCCTCCCTGTCACCCCCTGTAAATGACTGTCGGTATGAAAAAAAACGATCCAAATGGCCATTTTACTTAAAGTGGTAGTAAAGTCTTTTTTTTTTTTTTACTTGTACCTATAGGTAAGCCTACAATAAGGCTTACCTGTAGCAGTGTTAATTTTGGCAGCAAATTTCGATTTAGTTTTAGTCTTAGTGTTAGGACTAAAATGGAATTTTAGTTTTAGTCCCATTTTAGTCTTCTGCAATTGTTTTAGTTTTAGTCGTATTTAGTCGACTAAATCTCCAGGATGTTTTAGTCAACTAAAATGTCCTACATTTTAATCAACTAAAATCTCCAGTACATTTTAGTCTACTAAAATCAATTTAGTAGACTAAAACTAATTTTATCCATCTAAAATCTAATGGGTGTAGTTAAATTGTAATGCATTATTTAAGCATTTCTCTACAATTTCCAAACTCATTATATACTGCTGAAGTGAAAAATATAATATGTTATTATTATGGTATTGAGGTATGAACATTCACTACAGACCAGTGTTAATTTCAGCATCAGATTTCAATTTAGTTTTAGTCTTAGTCTTTTGACTAAAATGGCATGTTAGTCCCATTTTAGTCTTTTGACTAAAATGCCATTTTAGTTTTAGTCGTATTTTAGTTATCTCAATTGTTTTAGTTTTAGTCGTATTTTAGTCGACTTAAATGGTGTTGAGTTAGTTGACGAAAATATTTTAGTCGGTTTTAGTCGACTAAATTAACACTGAACTGTAGGTACAGTGAATATCTCCTAAACTTGCACTGTTTAGGAGATATTCACTCTGCATGCTGCCGGTGATGTCACTGGGGCATGGACTCTGAAGGGATGGCATACCATGCCATCCCTTCAGAGCTCTGTGCCGCAGCCGTGTCATCGCGGCTTGACCGATCAGGCAGCCGGAGCGCGCAAACCCAGAAGGAAGACCAGGTGAGGATAGAAGCCCTGTCAGCAGTCACAGTGCGCCACTGGCGGGCTTTGTTCTAAGGTAAGTAATTCATAATCTGCTAGTATGCGATGCATAGTAGCAGATTATGCCATTGTCTTGCAGTTTTTTTTAATTAAGGCTGCAGTTTACTACCACTTTAAAGTGGTTGCAAACACTTTCATATAGCTCGTGAAATTACTAGCCTCAGGTGATACACACAGATGAAACAAAAACCTTCCTACATACGTTGTATCTGTTTAGCTGCAGTCTTCTCTTCTCTACATCTGTTCAAAGATTAGAATTTTTAAAGCTTGTCTGAGCTGTCAAAAAAAAGGGAGCAGAAAGCTGAAATTACTCTCTGCAGTGGGGAGAGCGCTGAGAGCTGATCGGGGGGAGGAACACATACTCCTTCAAACAGCACAAAGGAAGAGAGCTGAGGCTGTCAATCAGCTGGAGATCCCTCCCCTTTCTCTTGGTGTCAGGAAAACTTGTCAGAAGTGAGTCATGCTAACAGCAGAGGAATGAAGCAGCAGACAGAAATGACACTTAGTGCTCCTAACTGAGACAAGTACACACTATAGAGTAATATGCTCTGTTCATATTTCATGTCTGATGTTCACAACCACCTTAAAGCAGAACTAAAGTCCATGATACTTACCTTTTCATTAACGTTCCAATGTCTCTTGCCAGCATAGAAATCTTCTACCCGCCTTCCTCTGGGTGCCGGGCTGCAGCTATCTTCATTGGTCGGCATGAAAATACATCACTCCAATGGTGCAGTTATCCTGGCACACAGGATCTGTGCCAGAATGTAAACTGAGCTGTGCTTGTAGGAAACTGTGACTTTGATCCAGTATAATGCAGGGTGGCTTAAGAAGAGGTGTTTGGAAGCGAGACTGAGGAGTAAGGTAGTTGACGGACAATGTACTATTCAAATGAACTATATATATTTTTCTGGGCTTTATTGAAAAAATAACAGCCAATCAAAATATTACATGTAGAAAACACACTCAATGCAAGCAGCCAATGGAACAAGCAGACATGTATTTTTTTTAGTACAAAGCAGACATCAGTCATGTTGATTGTGAGTAGAGACCTTAGATTTAAGGTCCATTCACACTAGATGCGCTGGCATATTTTTTTCAATGCATACCAATGTGAGGTCCTGTAAAAAAATGAGGTGTGTGAATGGGAGCAGCTCTCACTGGTGTGTTATGCTAATATACACTGGTTTACAGTGGAAAACAAGTAGAGCAAGACCTGAAAACTTATCTCAGTACAATGCAATACAATTCATGCTTAAGGCTGGCCATACAGGGTTTGAATCTCGGCTGGTTCCTGAGATTCGAACCGTTAATGGACAGGCTGAATGTACCAAGTTGATCGATTGATCCACAACTAACTAGGGTTGCCACATCATCCCTTTAATCCAGGACACACATTAATTACACAAGTTTTGTGGCTAATTAAGGTGGTAATTAAACTTACTTGGTGCCTTATCTGCATTAAATCAGCCTCAGAACCTGTGTAATTAATATGTGTCCTGGATTAAAGGGATGATGTGGCAACCCTAAAACGAACCTGCCGGATTCTCATGCGATTATCGCTAGTGGCTGCTATAGCTGCTGGCGATAATCACTGTCTTCTCCCGGAGGGGGGGTGGAGACTTCCCCCGCCCGCCCCGGCCCCCTGTCGGGACAAGACAATTGCTCGGCAGAAGGGATTCCCATGTCAACACTGTCATTGTTGATGGTTGAATTGTGCAAATTTATTTCCTGCAACCCATGGTTGCAGGAAAGAAATTCGCACTGTGTATGGCCTGCCTAACACATGTCAGCACAGCGCGATATGCATTAACCACTTCAGCCCCGGAAAAATTCACCCCTTTCCTGACCAGAGCGCTTTAACTGACAATTGCGCGGTCGTGCTACGTTGTACCCAAACAAAATTTACGTCCTTTTTCTTCCATAAATAGAGCTTTCTTTTGGTGGTATTTGATCACCTCTGCGGTTTTTATTTTTTGCACTATAAACAAAAAAAGAACGACAATTTTGAAAAAAAAGCAATATTTTTTACTTTTTGCTATAATAAATATCTCCAAAAAATATATAAAAAAACAAATGTATTTCTCAGTTTAGGCCGATATATATTCTTCTACATATTTTTGTTAAAAAAAATCGCAATAAGTGTATATTGGTTGGCTTGCGCAAAAGTTATAGCGTCTACAAAATAGGGGATAGTTTTATGGATTTTTTATTATAATTTTTTTTAATTATTAGTAATGGCAGCGAGCAGAGATTTTTATCGTGACTGCAACATTATAGCGGACACATCGGACACTTTTGACACTATTTTGGGACCATTGTCATTTATTCAGCGACCAGTGCTATAAAAATGCACTGATTACTGTGTAAATGACACTGGCAGGGAAGGGGTTAAACACTAGGGGGCGATCAAGGGGTTAAGTGTGTCCTAGGGAGTGATTCTAACTGTGGGGGGGCTGGGCTACATAGAACATGACAGAGATCACTGCTCCAGATTACAGGGAGCAGTAGATCTCTGTCATGTTGCTAGGCAGAACAGGGAAATGCCTTGTTTACATCTTCCCGTTCTGCCTCTTTGTGAAACAATCGCGGACACCCGGTGGACATCGAGTCCACGGGACCCGCGGGCACGCTCACCGAGCATGCGGCGGGTGCGCGCGCGCCCGCACGGCTGCACATTCAAAGCAACGTACAGGTACGTTGCTTTGCACAGCCGTGCCATTCGGCTCTGACATATATCGTCGTTATCCGGTCGGCAAGTGGTTAATGCACAAGAAATAATTTGGCTCCTCTGCCATACTGTAGACCCTTTGCTTGTTCCAGGAAGAGAGGAGAAAAGGAAACATTAAAATGCAACACAATGCAGCATGCCAACGCATGTGTGTTTACCTGCGCTCAGTGCACACGTTGTGGTGGAAACTTAGAGTATACTGTACATCCCAGTAAAATAATAATATCAAGCTGGAAGGGCTTCAGGCAAGACAAAGATGAATGATAAGGTGACACAATATCAGAATATTTCCATTTGGTATTCATTTGTTTCTATTAGCTTCAGAAGTCTCTTTTCTGAAATGTAAACCTAAAGTACCTCAGGTTGTCAGATATTATTTTAACCACTCACACTGCTTTTGTATGTGTCTGCATATTCTTAGAAAACCCTAATTTCACAAACCTACCTTAAGGCAATAGTAACTGAAACTTTGGTATGGATCATTAGACATCGAGACTGATTTATTAAAAGAGTTAAGAATTTTCACTCCAAAAAAATGAGTGAATATTCACTTCAATTATTAGATCATGTTGAAAGCTAATACTTGTTCTTTTTGAATGCCCAATAATGAGCAGATGACAGATATTTGCTTTTCACCACTTCAAGACCAGGCCTTTTTCTGACATTTGTTGTTTACAAGTACAAATCTGTATTTTTCGCAAGAAAATTACTTAGAACCCCCCAAACATTACATATGTTTTTTTTAGCAGAGACCCTAGAGAATAAAATGGTGGATGGCGCAATATTTTATGACACACTGTATTTGCGCAGAGGTCTTTAAGATTTAAAAATTTTTGGGTGAAAAATATACTTTCATGAATTAAAAAAATAAAAAAACAGTAAAGTTATCCCAATTTTACTTGTATAATGTGAAAGATAATGTTACACAGAGTAAATAGATACCTAACATGCCATCCTTTAAAATTGCACGCGTTCGTGGAATGGCAACAAAATACGGTACTTAAAAATCCCCATAGACGATGCTTTCATTTTTTCTACAGGTTATCTGTTTAGAGTTACAGAGGAGGCCCTGAGTTAGAATTATTGCTCTCACTCTAACTATTGCGGCGATACCTCACATGTGTGGATTGAACACCGTTCGCTTCTGCACGCGAGCACGGAGGGATGGCAAACTTTATTTTATTTATTTTCATTTTACTTTTTATTTTTTATGTTTACACTGTCCCTTTATTTTTAGTATTTTTGGAAACATCCCTTGTAATAGAAATAAGCATGACAGGTCCTCTTTATTGAGAGATCTAGGGACAAAAAGACCCCAGATCTCTCATTTACTCTTAGTAGAAAAAGGAATTTTTTTTTTTACACTTTGACTTAAAAGAAAAAAATCATGTCTTTTAGCCTGAGAACCGGAAGTGTTGTCAGAGGTCGCTCCGGTCCTTCAAGGGCATAGTGCCGAGTGGGGGCTATCTTGCCCTCATTCGGCTTCCTGCCTAGCCATCTGCTGCATCGGATTGGTTTCAGGCTTACCGATGGCGCTGGTAAGCTCGGAAACGATCGGGAAGCGTCAGGGGGGAGAGGCACCTCTCCTGCCGCCTATAAAAGTGATTCCGCTGTGAATCCGCCGCTGGGATCACTTTTATCAGAAAGCCGGCTGCCTAAGGGAAAAAACAATACCAGGGTTATGGCAGCTAGCTGCTGCCATGACCCCGGTATTTAACGTCAAATTCATGACATACATTCCCAGTTAGGAAGTTGGCAAGTGGTTAAATAATTGAAGTCAAAGTTATCTCAATTTATTGAGTAACATTTCCCAACTCCTTTAGTAAATCCGTCTAATAGAATTAAAATGCAGACACAGGGCAGCAGCCCCCCTTAAAGACACATTTACTACAGAATTTTCTAAATTGTCTCAAAACGCTTTTTATATTTAGATATGCCACTGATTTTCTCATACCTTGTCAAGATTTGCACATCGGGACTCATATATAGATAAAAAAAAAACACAACTATTATCTAAGGCCCATAGCTAAACTCCTCCACCATCCATCAATATTTTTGGCACTGTTCCTTGTTTTATCTAAGACCCATACTTAGAACTTGAAGAGTAACTGTCTCCCCAAAATAGGGATGATTGGAAGGTTAATCTTGGAGGTTGTGAAAAGCAAATATTAGTGCTGTAGGCTAGATGCCAATATTTCTTTCCGAATTCAATACTGTAGTATTTCTACCATATGTGGTGTCATATGTCGGTTTATTTTGTCCAAAATCATCCTTTGTACGCCTATTCTTTAATTAAAGCTGAATGCCAGACATATTTCAAAACATGAATCAATGCAGTATTTATTCAAAAACATTAAATGCATTTTGACTATAGTGAAAGTACCAAATTTTTCTTGATGAGAAAATCAGGTTGTGCTGCATACACATACAAGTGATACTCGAAAAATTTGAATATCGTGCAAAAGTTCATTTATTTCACTAACTTAAAAGGTGAAACTAATATATGAAATAGACTCGTTACATGCAAAGCAAGATAGTTCAAGCCGTGATTTGTCATAATTGTGATGATTATGGCTTACAGCTCATGAAAACCCCAAATCCACAATTTCATAAAATTTGAATATTGTGAAAAGGTGCAATATTCTAGGTTCAAAGTGTCCCACTCTAATCAGCTAATTAAGCCATAACACCTGCAAAGGGTTCCTGAGCCTTTAAATTGTCTCTCAGTCTGGTTCAGTAGGAATCACAATCATGGGAAAGACTGCTGACCTGACAGTTGTGCAGAAAACCATCATTGACACCCTCCATAAGGAGGGAAATCCTCAAAGGGTAATTGCAAAACAAGTTGGATGTTCCCAAAGTGCTGTATCAAAGCACATTAATAGAAAGTTATGTGAAAGGGAAAGGTGTGGAAGAAAAAGGTGCACAAGCAGCAGGGATGACCGCAGCCTGGAGAGGATTGTCGGGAAAAGGCCATTCAAAAGTGTTGGGGACTTTCACAAGGAGTGGACTGAGGCTGGAGTCAGGGCTTCAAATGTCGTATCCCTCTTGTCAAGCCACTCCTGAACAACAAACAATGTCAGAGATGTCTTACCTGGGCTAAGGAAAAACAGACCTGGTCTGTTGCTCAGCGGACCAAAGTCCTCTTTTCTGATGAGAGCAAATTTTGCATTTCATTTGGAAACCAAGGACCCAGAGTATGGAGGAAGAATGGAGAGGCACACACTGCAAGATGCTTGAAGTCCAGTGTGAAGTTTCCACAGTCTGTGTTGATTTGGGGAGCCATGTCATCTGCTGGTGTTGGTCCACTGTTCTTCATTAAGTCCAGGGTCAACGCAGCCGTCTACCAGGAGATTCTGGAGCACTTTATGCTTCCTTCCGCAGACGAGCTCTATGGGCATTTTCCAGCAGTTCTTGGCACCTGCCCACACTGCCAAAAAGCACCAAAACCTGGTCACATGACCGTGAGATTACTGTGCTTGATTGGCCAGAAAACTCGCCTGACATGAACACCATAGAAAATCTATGAGGCATTGCCAAGAGAAAGAAGAGAGACATGAGACCGAACAATGCAGAAGAGCTGAAGGCCGCTATTGAAGCATCCTGGTCTTCCATAACACCTCAGCAGTGCCACAGGCTGATGGCTTCCACACCACGCCACATTGAGGCAGTAATTGCTGCAAAAGGGGCCCAAACCAAGTACTGAGTACATATGCATGCTTCTACTTTTCAGAGGTCCGATATTGTTCTATGTACAATCCTTGTTTTATTGATTGCATGTAATATTCTAATTTTCTGGGATTGTGGATTTGGGGTTTTCATGAGCTGTAAGCCATAATCATCACAATCATGACAAATCACGGCTTGAACTATCTTTCTTTGCATGTAAAGAGTCTATCTCATATATTAGTTTCATCTTTTAAGTTGCATTAGTAAAATAAATGAACTTTTGCATGATATTCAAATTTTTCGAGTATCACCTGTATGCTGTTTGGGAAGAGAAAGGAGTAGAGGGGTGAGATCATCAGTGTGCCGCTGCTCCTTTATTGCCCGGTCATAAGTGTATACAGGGAGATGACCAGGCTGTATTGCTTAAATACAGCAGGTCATCTGTAAAAATATCAGGACTGGATGGAAAATGTAAAAAGCATATATATCCTCATGTATGTATACATTTTACCTTTTGCCTTGAGTTTAGCTTTGATGCCACATATAAGCGATATTTCTCCATGACAAAAGCATAATGTGTCAGGATCAAACCCCAATGCAGCTACTGGCATAATCCTAAAACTGCTCCACCAGCACAGAGATAGGTCTATTATGAATTCCGAAGGTAAATGCGGGCATAAATCTACATTTTCCAGCATGTACAATCATTTCAGTTTTTTGGTACACAGAAATGTAACTTAAAAACTCGCAGTGCATTTTCTTAAAATTCTCGATGGTAAAAATTAAATGAGAACAATAATTTTTGCTTATTACAAAACAATATAAATCACAGTTTAACTCTTTGGTGCAGGAATTTTAAGTACAGGTTTGCAAAGTAAAAAAAAATGACTGGTATTTGAATGTTTGCTACTTTACCATAACATTATAGCTGGGCGTAACATAGGGGAATCACTGAACAGGAATCTGTTAAGCAAGATTTAGAATCTGAGAAACAGATGTTTCTGTCACTGCTGTCACCACCTCTAAAAGGAAAAAAATGTGCTGAAAAAGTCAGATCACTTTTTCAGCACCTGGGTCCATTTCCCAGGTTGTCAGGACTTCTGATAACATAAAAAAAATGTAAAAATTAAACAAATGGCAGCTTTACCCAACTCTTTAAACAGTGCAGCTTTTGACCTTTTTCCAAAAACTTAAAGTATGAAAATAATTGCAGTCGTTGACGGAATATTATTAGGTATCTTGACATAATTTAATCAAGTTATTAAGAGGATAAAAGAAAATACAAGAATACACTAGATTTATAGTTAATACTTGCCTTTGGGTAAGTAAAGCATATTATCATATTGTCCCCGCAAGATAAAATGAAACAAAAAAATGGGTGGTTGCAGACATAGCATTAGCGGCAGACACAGACAGAAAGATGCCACATATTGTAAAGTAATCTGGATACCTCTTTTGCCCCTTAGTGTTAGTTAACCCCAACAATTGCCACTGGTCAACCCCGGTGATTATTAATACATAATTAAAAAAAAATTTTTTTTATAGCTGAACCTAGGCAAACAGCTAAATGCAAAAGTGAAACACATACATTGGCACGGCTTTACATGCCAAAAGAACCTGTATTTCTGTCCATCCAGTCCTGAAATGTACACAGCTCTACCACACAGCACAGCCACACCTAGAAGGGGAGGGAACCTGGTCTTTTTCTGGTGCAAAATCCCTTTTAAATACAGGACCCCTACCTGTTTTCACTCTGTGACTGGACAGTGAAAGGAGAAGCAGTACACAGATAAGCTTGTCTTTTTCTTCTATTAGCATTCTCCTTGCACGGCAGCAAAACTGACTTGCCCCTACTGTTGCTTCTTTTTCCTCCTCTCTAAATTCTGATGAACAGACAATACAGTAAAATTGCAAGAGGCTGAACTGATATGAAGTCAATTACAGGTACATACACTGCTTGCATTAAAAATACATTTAATAATGTAATAATTTAAAGAGCTGTAATAATTTGTATCTTTAATAATTGCCTGGAGTTAAAGTGATACTAAAGTCTTTGTTTTTTTTGGTTTCAAAATAACAAACATGTTATACTTATCTGCCCTGTGCAGTGGTTTTTCCCAGATCAGCCCTATCCTCCTCTTCTTGGGTCCCTCTTCGGTGCTCCTCCCTCCTGCCGAGTGCCCCCACAGCAAGCAGCTTGATATGGGGGCACCGAGACGGAGCTCCCTGTGTCCATTCAGATACGGAGCCCAGGTTCGGCCCTGTCTCCTCTCTCTCCTCATTGGCAAACTGACTTTGAATGATAGCAGCAGGAGCCAATGGCGCCACAGCTGTGTCTCAGCCAATGAGGAGGGAGAGAGTTCCAAACAGCCGAGTCTCTCCTGAAACATCGCTGAATCAAGATGGGCTTGGGTAAGTATTAGGGGGGCTGCTACACACATAACGTTTTTTTATCTTAATGCATATTTAATGCATTCAAATAAAAAAACTTTTGCCTTTACATTAACTTTAAGCTTTATGTTGTCTTGAAGTGGGATTTGTGGGTATTTATTTAAATGTTGACATATGTCCTATTTATTTAAGTAAAATATGCATGTTATTGATAGTTCAATAGAAGTTATTGATCTGTTAGGGATCTGGAGTTGGGGGAATTTGGTCACATGAAAATTAACATAGTAGGTAGTTTAAATTGTCTTAATCATATAATACTTTTTATTTATTAAATTATTTATTAATTATTATAACAATAATTTAAGGCCTTGACTTTAATTTTATATTTTTATTTATGGATTTTAGGTGACATTCATATTTAAGACAATATAAAATATCTTTGTAGTAAATTAATGTACTTAATTCACAAACTTTTTTTCTGTAATCGAGTAAAAACAAGTAGTTATTTAGCAACTAATTCAAAGTAGTAATACAAGAGCTTCAATTACAGTTACATTAGCAAAACCCTACTGTACATAATTACTTTTAAATTGTAACCCTCAAAATATACAGTATAGTATTATTTTATCACCTATATATCTTCAAGAACATGTAGAGGGGAGCAGGTTTGGGTTCAAATGTCTTTGAAAATATAATATTTTTGACTCTAAGCTGAAAAACAACACAGGTTGGAAATTTGTAGAGGTAGCTCCCTTATTTCTCTTAGATTTAAGCTACATACTGTATTAAAAACTCTGCAGACACTATTATCTTTGACTAATATCTGTAATTACAGAAAAAAAAGGCTTACATTTTGTAGAGTAGATAATCTATGTTTCACTTTACCTCAATTCAAATATCTTATGAAATTATGAAGACTGTCTTGATTTGTATTCCGTTGTTTCATTTTTTTTTTTTTTTTTCTTTTTGCTTGATTTTAGCCATGTATTCTTATGATAAAGGGCATATGTCAAAAATTGTCAAAAGCTTACAGACCAATTGAAGTATGAAAATGTTTTCTTTTCTTTTTATAGTCCTGCACCCCCATGCTGTGATTTGTGACTGATCTTTACTTTTAAAGGCCTTAAAATGCTCTGCACTTTAAGTGAAAATACTGCTTCCTACTATCCCCTCCAGGGCTCTATGTTGGCATAGCTATATAATAGCAAAGCATACAGACTTGTATTACGGAGGAAGAGAGGGAACGTGTCAGACTGAGCTTGTTACTGAGTGCTGATTACTGAGAGCACAGGTTCTTAAACTGATGTCTATGGGGTTTCACCATTATACAATATTTAGACACACTGCACAACTGCTGTAAACGGGAAAGTAGAGGCAAGACTATGAAAATGAAGTTGTGAGCAGAATTTCTATCTGACTGTATATCTATTTTCAGTGGCTTAAATTAGGCTGATCATTGGAGGCTTGAATTTCAGCTGATGCAGCTGAAGCGGACAAAACTGGAGCTGTAGGTGGCACTGTTGGCACCACCTGGTTCGACAAAAGTCAACTTGAAAATTAAAGAAGAGGGGAGGAAAATTGTTGGGTGACTGTTCAGGTATTCAAGCAGCCGAATCTGCTGGGACAGCTTGAATGCAATAGCCATCAGTGCAGATTTTCCCATAAATGTTGTTTAACATAAATGGAGTAATAGAATGATTTTCTCCCATTTAGCCCATGGGCTAAACAAGAGAAATGTAGTCATGTATGACTAGCTTAAGGCTTCCACTCCTCCTCCTCTCTATTAATACTCGGTCTGTTGCATTTACAAGTTAATGTCAACATAGAAAGGAGTAGCAAGCAGTATGAAAAGGGAGGCGGAGACCCACACATATGAGATGGTTGCCCAGTTCAGCGACAAAATGTGGGCTGTCATTTTCGTCTATGGGTGCCTCAAAAAAAAAAAATCCAAAAGGGTTTTGGCTAAATAATAATACATTTGCTGTGCAGAATTTCAGATATCTCCAATCATTTTAGAGAAAAGATACATCCAAGCTACTTATAAACTCATCATAGATTTTATGCAGAATACCAATAACAAAAATAATCAATTTACCTGGCTCCAATAAATGTGCTGCATCCTTATAGTGAAAGTATCATGTGAGAGGGAAACATTTTTTGTTTGAACTTTTGAGACACCAATTAATACACCAATGTTTTACACATAATAGCAAAGTGTTCTTTACTTGTACAATTCTATATTAAAAACCATGCGTTAAAATATAGCTGCAAGAACCCATTAACAAACAATTAACTTAATACTTGTCATGATCTTTAACCACTTGACCACTGGGCACTTAAACCCCCATAATAACCAGACCAATTTTCAGCTTTCGGTGCTCTCACATTTTGAATGACAATTACTCAGTCATACAACACTGTACCGAAATAAAATTTTTGTCCTTTTTTCACATAAATAGAGATTTCTTTTGGTGGTATTTAATCACTGTTGGGTTTTTAATTTTTTGCGCTATAAAAGAAAAAAGACTGAAAATTCTGTAAAAAAAATGAATTTTTCTTTGTTTCTGTTAAAAAATTTAGCAAATTAGTAATTTTTCTTCATAAATTTTGGTTAAAATTTATACTGCTACATATCTTTGGTAAAAATAAGTACAAATTGGTGTATATTATTTGGTCTTTGTGAAAGTTATAGAGTTCACAAGCTATGGTGCCAATATCTGAAAATTGATCACACCTGAAGTACTGACGGCCGATCTCAATTCTTGAGACCCTAACATGCCAGAAAAGTACAAATACCCCCCAAATTACCCCTTTTTGGAAAGAAGACATTCCAAGGTATTTAGAAATAGGCATGGTGAGTTTTTTGAAGTTGTCATTTTTTCCCACAATTCTTTGCAAAATCAAGATTTTTTTTCATTTTTTTTTTTCACAAAATTGTCATATTAGCAGGTTATTTCTCACACACAGCATATGCATACCACAAATTACACCCCAAAGCACATTCTGCTATAACTCCCGAGTTTGGCGATACCACATGTGTGATACACAGCGTGGCCACATACAGAGGCCCAACATGCAGGGAGCACCTTCAGGCGTTCTGAAGCACGCAGGCCAATTCTGACATTTCTCTCCTACATGTAAAAATCATCATTTATTTGTTGGAAAATTACATAGAACCCCAAAACATTATCTATGTTTTTTTAGCAAACACACTGGAGAATACAATGGCGGTCATTGCAACTTTTTATCCCGCACGGTATTTGCGCAGCAATTTTCTAACGCAATTTTTTGGGGGAAAAAACAGTTTTGTGCTTTAAAAAAAACCAGTAAAGTTAGCCCAATGTTTTTGCATAATGTGAAAGATGAAGTTACGCTGAGTAAATAGATACCTAACATGTCACCCTTCAAAATTGCACACGCTCGTGGAATGGTGCCAAACTTCGCTACTTAAAAATCCCCATAGGCAACACTTTAAATATTTTTGCTGGTTACATGTTTTTAGTTAAAGAGGAGGTCTAGGGCCAAAAGTATTGCTCTCGCTCTAACGTTCGCAGCGATACTTCACATGTGTGGTTTGAACTCCGATTTCATATGTGGGCGGGAATTACGTATGCGTTCGCTTTAAAAAAAAAAATGTTTTTATTGTTCATTTTACTTTATTTATTTTAGTTTGACATGTTTTTCCCCAAAAATAAATGTTTTGATCACTTTTATTCCTAAACATCCCTTGTAATAGGAATATGGCATGACAGGTCCTCTTTACAGTGAGATATGGGGTCAATAAGAAAAAAAAAACGATCTTGGCTTCCATCATAGCGGTTAGTCGGTAGAAGCATCGGAAGGCGGCGGGAGGGGGGACGTCCCCTCTCGCCTCCCGTAAGAATGATCAAGCAGTGGAACAGCCGCTATGATCATTTTTATGGTGTAGGGAATCGCCGGCTGAAACAGCTGATATCTGAATGATGCCTGTAGGTGCAGGCATCATTCAGATATCCCTGCACAAAATCAAGGATGTCATATGACGGCCGACGGGCGGGAAGTGGTTAAAACGCATTTTCTTTTAACACAAAGTTGTCCATTTATACAATATTTCTAACACATAGCATGTACATACCAAAAATGACACCCCAAAATAGATTCTCCTACTCCTCCTGAGTACGGCGATACCACATGTGTGAGACTTCCACAGCCTGGCCACATACAGAGGCCGAGTACAGCCGAGCATGGCAGAGCATGGCCGAGTATTATTATTATTATTATACAGGATTTAAATAGCGCCAACAGTTTGCCCAGCGCTTTACAACATCAGGGAAGACAGTACAATCACAATACAATTCAATACAGAGGGATCAGAGGGCCCTGCTCGTTAGAGCTTACAGTCTAGAAGGGAGGGTCACGTGAAACAAAGGGTAGTAGCTGTGGGGGATGATCAGGTAGACAAATGAAAATACAGTTGTTAGGTGTGGGTGGGATAGGCTTCTCTGAAGAGGAGGGTTTTTAGGGATCCTCTAAAAGCTAATAGAGAAGGAGATAGACGGACAGATTGGGGTAAAGAGTTCCATAGGCTTGGAGAGGCTCTGGAAAAGTCCTGGAGACGAGCATGGGAGGAGGTGATGAGAGAGCTAGAGAGCAGGAGGTCTTGAGAAGAACGAAGAGAACGATTAGGTTGGTATTTAGAGACTAGGTCAGTGATGTAGCTGGGGGCAGTGTTGTGGATGGCTTTGTAGGTAGTCATTAGTATTTTGAATTTAATTTGTTGGGTGAGTGGAAGCCAGTGGAGGGATTGACAGAGAGGAGAAGCAGAGACAGAGCGGTTGGTAAGGTGGATGAGTCTGGCAGCAGCATTCATGATGGACTGAAGGGGGGTTAAAATTTTCAAAGGTAAGCCAATGAGGAGGGAGTTGCAGTAATCGAGGCGAGAAATGACCAGGGAGTGAATTAGGAGCTTTGTTGTGTCATTGGTTAGAAAGGGGCGTATTTTGGAGATGTTGCGGAGGTTGAGGCGGCAAGATTTGGACAGTGATTGGATGTGAGGCTTAAAGGAGAGTCTAGAACTACTCCTAGGACCTTGGCGTGTGGAGATGGGCTGATAGTTGTGCCATCAAATTTAACAGAGAGATGGGGGGAGGAGGCACGAGGGGGAGGAAAAATTATCAGTTCAGTTAGAGATACGTGAGGAGAATGAAGGAGTGAGTTGAGGGGTAGAGAAATAGATTTGAGTGTCGTCAGCGTAGAGGTGGTATTGGAAGCCATGGGAGGCTATCAGCTGACCCAGGGAGGAGGTGTAGATTGAAAATAGAAGAGGTTCAAGAACAGAACCTTAAGGGACCCCAACTGAGAAAGGAAGAGGAGAGGAGGAAGTAGAGTTGTAAGTAACGCTAAAGGTGCGGTTGGATAAGTAGGTAGAGAACCAGCGAAGAGTACAGTCGCGGAGACCAAAGGCATGGAGTTTTTGAGGAGGAGGGGGTGGTCAACCGTATCGAAGGCAGCAGAGAGGTCCAGGAGTAGGAGTACAGAATAGTGTCCCTTAGTTTTGGCCCTTAGTATATCATTTGTTAGTTTTAGGAGAGCAGTTTCTGTGGAATGTTGAGGATGAAATCCAGACTGGGGATCAAGAAGGTTATTATCAGCAAGGTGGACGCTCAGTCGGTTGTAGACTAGATGTTCAAGGAGTTTGGATAAAAAGGGGAGCAAGGAGATGGGGCGCAGGTTGTCAAGATTGGTAGGGTCCAGAGATGGCTTTTTAAGTATGGGGCTGACTAGTGCATGTTTCAAACAGTTAGGGAAGATGCCAGAAGAGAGGGAGAGATTGAAGATGTGGGTATAGAGTGTAGAATAGAGCCGGAGGGTGAACGTAGCATTTGCGAGGTAACAGGGTTCAGAGCGCAGGTGGCAATATGGACATTAGCAAGTAATTTAGCAACCTCGTCTATAGTGGTGGGGTTGAAAGAGGGGAGTAATGATTGTACCTGTGGGTATGAGGTGTATAGCATAGAGGGTATCTGAACAGTAGAGATCTCCTCGCGAATTGTATCAATCAAGAGTAAGGCTGAGTATGGCGGGGTATGGCTGAGTATGGCCAGGTATGGCTGAGTATGGCTGGGTATCACCGAGTATGGCTCGGTATTGCAGAGTATGGCTCGGTATTGCAGAGTATGGCTCGGTATTGCAGAGTATGGCTGGGTATTGCAGAGTATGGCTGGGTATTGCTGAGTATGGCTGGGTATTGCAGAGTATTGCAGAGTATGGCTGGGTATTGCAGAGTATGGCTGGGTATCGCAGAGTATTGCAGAGTGTTGCAGATTATTGCAGAGTAGGACAGGGATGGCTGAGCAGGGTTGGATGTGATCTCTCCCCTCTCACACTGTACCGATCGGTACAGAGAGGGGAGAGAGGAACCAGCGTCATGACATGACGCCCGTTTGTTTACAAGTGATCGCTCCGTCATTTGACGAAGCGATCACTCGGTAAACAGCCGCTATCAGCGGCCATTTACCGTAATCCGTGATGTGCCGAGTCCTCTGGACCCAGCGGTCACGGACACTCCTGTGTGCGCGCCCAGGGGGCGCGCGGGAGCGTGATTCTGGGAGGACGTCTATGTACGCCCTCCCAGAGTTAACGAACCACCCTGTAGACGTCTTTTGTCTATGGGCGAGTCGTTAAGTGGTTAAAGTTAGATCGATTGGATAGAACAACTTTATTATTTCATCAAAATGTAGTAAACAGTGTCAAATAGGTAGTGTTAGACTCAACGCGTTTCTCGGAATACCGTTTTCTTATTCTTCAGGAGAACATGGGGTCAATACTATAGAATGCTTTGTTCATGGTTAGACCATTTGGGACCAGCCTTGCGAAAGGGGTGAATGCCTGGAAACATGTTGCCTAATTCCTTGGAGAGCTGCATACGTGATCCTGAGTAGCTGTGTGCGGCTTGTTTGTGGGAGTGATCTGATCCCTATTACCCCAATGCCAGCTTTACCTTTGCCAGCCGGCTGGTGTTAATCTCAGGACTCCCACTGGGCTGCACTGTGCTGCCTTTGGAGCTGTGCCCCTCTCTCCTCTATAGACCCTGTGCCTTTGTGATGTTCTATCTGGAGTGAATGATGGATGGATTTCCAGATGTTGTCACACTGATGCTTACATACTGCAATGTAAGTGGATATTATATTTATGTCTATAAAACGAAATCTAGAACCATGGTGGAATGTATTGGGACTACCTTCATACCAATATAAAAAAAAAATGCAATACCCTCCAAAAAAAGAACAGAGGACTATTATTGGCACAGCAGACAAAATGAACTCCAAAAATGTATATATATATGAAAACTTAGTCTTTATTACAGAAACAGCAATGTATAAAAAATTTTAAAAACATGAAGGCGGCCAGTACAGTATAAAATAAACACAGTGCTGGTAATGGAACATAACCTTGATCATATATTCAAATAACAGAGACCGCCAACGCGTTTCGAGAATAGAGATTGTTTGTTTTCCTTCAGGGATGCTCGTGTTTTAAGGCAAGGATGTTCTAAGATGTAAAGACAGCATTAGGTCACATACATCTATAAATAAAGATTAGCGTGAGAGTAACAAGAATACTAACCATGCTGTGTTAGATATGGACATGTATTTGGGCGCAAATTGTAAAACCAAACAGAGATGCAAATTGCCTCACAATAGAGACCACAGGGGTTAACGCCGGCCTGATCCCCAGGGCAAAAGGCTGCTGGGGATGCCACAGGTTGTAAAGACTAAGCTTTTATATATATACATTTTTGGATTTTATTTTGGAGTTAATTTAATAGTCCAATAATGGTCCCTTGTTCCTTTTTTTGGAGGGTATTGCATTTTCTATGTCTATAAAAACAGTATTTTATTGTTGACACATTTCTGCACTCTATCTCTGTGTTTTCATTACCTGTACAAAGGAATACATGACTAATAAATTAATACAAATACATTAATTACCGTATTTATCGGCGTATAACACGCACCGGCATATAACACGCACCCCAAGTTTAGGAGGGAATTTTAAGGAAAAAAACTTTTAGGAGGGAAGTTTAAGGAAAAAAAACTTACATTTAAATGCCCATCAATGCAGCCTTATCAGTGTCCATCTGCAAGCCTTGTCCATCATTGCAGCCTTGCCCAGTGTCCATCTGCAGCCTTGCCTAGTGCCTTTTCAGCATTGCCCAGTGCCTTTTCAGCATTGCCCAGTGACTTTTCAGCCTTGCCAGTCTCTTTGCAGAATTGCCCTGATTTAAAATTGGCACCGATTTGCGCTGACTATGAGCGGAGAGGAGCGAGCAGAGCCGAGATACAGAAAACCGAGTGTACTTCGGCTAGACTCGGCTCTGCTCACAGTCAGGGGCGGGACTGCGAGAGGAGCCGAGACGATTGTATAGGAGGAAGAGGCTTAAATGGACTACGTGGGCACCGTATGTGAGACCAATGTACAGTCAAAGGTATAAATATAAAAAAGGTTTTTATTACACAGATATAAAACAAATTTACCATGTACATGTTTATAGATTAAAATCGTTTTGTGACAAACATAAAACCACTCATATAGGCATACCATTGTTGCCAATGGAATATCATACATATACAGTAGCATAGTATATAAGACTCAACATGTTTCGCGTTTTATGATTCCGTAGAATCAGCTTCTTCGGGAGCTAGATACTATCAATATTTTTCAGTAGATAAATATGAGTTTTTGTCACATGGCTATAAACAAAGAAACAACATGATTATTATAAAATAGGAAAATGTGGATATATGAAATCATATTTTACAATAAAAATGTAATCCATCACATGAACCATAAAGCCAGACAGAGCCCCAAAGTCTCACCATGGGAGCTGGGCCACGCAGTGGCCGAGATGCGGATCAATCAAATGGGTCCGCCTTGGAGGAGCCGAGACTAGCCGAAGTACACTCGGCTTACTGTATGTCAGCGGCGCTTGCTCCTCTCACAATCAGTGGAGGTGGGCGTGACTGTGAGAGGAGCCGAGTAAAACCGAGTGTACTTCGGCTTTGTGTATCTCGCTCGTTTCCTCACAATCAGCGGGGGATCGGCGTATAACACGCACCCCTGATTTTAAGTAAATACAGTAAATTGAGCACTTGGGTAAAATTAATTCATAGCCCTAACAAAGTAATTATGGGAAAATCTGGTGACCATGCTGACTTATCTAGTTATATGTAACTCTCTGTAATAAATTCATATTTTTGCAGCACAAGTTTCATTTAACCAGCATAACTTTCTTCATGAAACCAGTAATTAGATGGTTAATATAGACCTGGCCTTTCAGAATGAGTTTCCATTGAGCACTCAACCTTCCCCTCCCAAGACAATTTGTTGAAATATTTTATAATGTAGGAAGGCATAGTCTTTGAAGTTTAGAAAAAAGGATATACCTATAATTTGTTTTCCTGAGGGGACACAAGACTGCATTTAGCTCCTGACAGAAAACTGTGGACAGACGAAAACTGATTGCCAGTATAGGCAGTCCTAGCAGGATTAGCAGACACCATCAACATACAGTGAAGAGCCCAGGCATGTGTCATAGGCAAACCTGTTAGTAAAACATAAAAAGAGAATAAAAATGATGATATTGCTGCAGGTCAGCATGACACATTTTTCTAGTGTCTGGCTTTTTATGTTAAATGCATTCAGAGTTTAGTAATTGCCTTTGCCTACAAGAACAAAGAACAGGTCAGATTCTCTGAACTGAACCATCAAGTTTTTTCAGTGAGTAAAGACAGGAGAATGAAGATAAAGTTCATGCAGTTAGTGTATAATCTGATAAGCACCCTACAATGATGTTCTTTATGGAAAGGGCAAACCATCTGGTTTTCAGGTTTTGGGACTGTTAGTGGAGTAAATAATTTTCTTCCTATAGCTTTTTTTTATCAGGGATTGCAAACGTTCTCTGAGGCCCGGTTCAAACTGATGCGAGTTCAGAACGAATGTGATGCGTCAAAAACATTCTAAATTCGCATGTCATCCAAAAAGTCATTGTTTTCAATGACGGTCGCTAACATACATGCGTTGCGATTCCTCTACGAATGCGATGCGATAAAAAAAAGGTTCTTGTGCGAGTTTACAGTGTTGCGTTGCGAATTTAGTCTCCATAGACATCACCTTTTTTTTTTACATTATGATTCCATTGGCTAGAACATCAATCGCAGCTATGTCCAACTCCTGAAATTTGTGGTAAAATCGCAGGAAATTCGCACCTCACACAGGACAAAAAACTAAACAAATTCAAAGCGCAGCAGTGTGAACCGAGCCTTAAGCCCTGTACACACGATCTGATTTCCGATGGAATCAAATCCGGTGGATTTTTCCATCGTAATTCCGATGAAGCTGACTTCCATCAGTCTTGCCTACACACCATCAGACAAAATTCCGACCGCCCCAAATGCCGTGACGTACAACACGTACGACGGCACTATAAATGGGAAGTTCAAATCCAATGGCACCACCCTTTGGGCTGCTTTTGCTGATTTCATGTTACTGCATGTTAGTAAAAGTTTGGTGTTAGCCGATTCGCGCTTTTCAGTCTCCATGCTTTTCAGTCCGTCACAGCGTGACGAATATGCTATCTCCATTATGAACGCTAGTTTTACCAGAACGAGCGCTCCCATCTCCTAATTCAGTCTGAGCTTGCGTGGGTTTTTTCTCCGATGGAGTCCCACACAGACGATTGGAATTTCCTATCATTTTTTTTTCCATCGGAAAAATTGAAAACATGTTCTATTTTTTTTCACCGATGGAAATAAGCCCGGTGGGGCTCACACACGATCGGTCAAACCGATCGTGTGTACAGGGCTTTAGGCTTCATGTACATTGCTGCCGTTAACCACTTAAGCCCCGGACCATTTGGTAGCTAGAGGACCAGAGGTGAATTCAGAATTTTGCACTGCGCTGCTTTAACTGTAAATTGTGCGGACATGCAATGTTGTACCCAAACTAAATTTGCGTCCTTTTCTTCCCACAAATAGAGCTTTCTTTTAATGGTATTTGATTGCCTCTGCGATTTTTATTTTTTGCGATATAAACGGAAAAAGACCGAAAATATTGAAAAAAAATGATATTTTCTACTTTTTGTTATAAGAAAAATCGAATAAACTCAATTGTAGTCATACATTTAGGCCAAAATGTATTCAGCCACATGTTTTTAGTAAAAAAAATGTCAATAAGCGTATATTTATTGGTTTGCGCAAAAGTTATAGAGTTTACAAACTAGGGTACATTTTCTGAAATTTACACAGCTTTAAATTTATGACTGCCTATCTCATTTCTTGAGGTGCTAAAATGACAGGGCAGTACAAAACCCCCCCAAATGACCCCATTTTGAAAGTAGACACCCCAAGGAAATTGCTGAGAGGCCTGTTGAGCCCATTGAATATAATTTTTTTTGTCCCAAGTGATTGAATAATGACAAAAAAAAAATAAAAATTACAAAAAGTTGTCACTAAATGATATATTGCTCACACCTGCCATGGTTATATGTGGAATTACACCCCAAAATACATTTTTCTGCTTCTCCTGAGTACGGGGATACCACATGTGTGGGACTTTTTAGGAGCCTAGCCGCGTACGGGACCCCGAAAACCAAGCACCGCCTTCAGGATTTCTAGGCACAAATTTTTGATTTCACTCCTCACTACCTATCACAGTTTCGAAGGCCATAAAATGCCAAAATCGCACAAAACCCCCCCAAATGACCCCATTTTGGAATATAGACACCCCAAGCTATTTGCTGAGAGGAATGGCGAGTATTTTACAGCTCTCATTTGTTTTTGAAAATGAAGAAAGAAAATATATATATATATATATATATATTTTTTTTTCAATTTTCAAAACTTTGTGACAAAAAGCGAGATCTGCAAAATACTCACAATACCTCTCAGCAAATAGCTTGGGGTGTCTACTTTCCAAAATGGGGTCATTTGGGGGGGTTTTGTGCTATCTGGGCATTCCATGGCCTCCGAAACTGTGATAGGCAGTGAGAAGTGAAATCAAAAATTTACACCCTTAAAAAGCCTGAAGGCGGTGCTTGGTTTTTGGGGTCCCGTACATGGCTAGGCTCCCAAAAAGTCTCACACATGTGGTATCCCCGTACTCAGGAGAAGCAACAGAATGTATTTTGGGGTGTAATTCCACATATGCCCATGGCATGTTTGAGCAATATATCATTTAGTGACAACTTTGTGCAAAAAAAAAAAAAAAAAATTGTCGTTTTTCCGCAACTTGTGTCAACATATAAAATATTCCATGGACTCGACATGCCTTTCAGTATATAGCTTGGGGTGTCTACTTTCCAAAATGGGGTCATTTGGGGGGTTTTGAACTGTTCTGGCATTTTATACACAACATTAGGAAGCTTACATCCACTCTTCTAACCACTTGAAGACAAAGCCCTTTTTGACACTTTTTGTTTACATGAAAACATTTTTTTTTTTGCAAGAAAATTATGTTGAACCCCCAAACATTATATATATATTTTTAAAGCAAAGGCCCTACAGATTAAAATGGTGGGTGTTGCATTTTTTTTTTGCTACACAGTATTTGCGCAGCGATTTTTCAAACGCATTTTTTGGGTTAAAAAATACACTTTTTTTAATTTTAATGCACTAAAACACACTATATTGCCCAAATGTTTGATGAAATAAAAAAGATGATCTTAGGCCGAGTACATAGATACCAAACACGACATGCTTTAAAATTTCGCACAAACGCGCATTGGCGACAAACTACATACATTTTTAAAAGCCTTTAAAAGCCTTTACAGGTTACCCCAGTAGATTTACAGAGGAGGTCTACTGCTAAAATGATTGCCCTCGATCTGACCTTCGCGGTGATACCTCACATGCATGGTGCAATTGCTGTTTACATATGACCGACGCTTGCGTTCGCCATTGGGCAAGAGCAGGGCAGGACAGGGGTGCTTTTTTTTTTTTTTTTTTTTTTTTTTTTTTATTATTAATTTTGCTTTTTTATTTTATTTTTAAATTGTTCCTTCCAAGTATTTTTTTTTTTATCATTTTTATTGTTATCTCAGGGAATGTAAATATCCCCTATGATAGCAATAGGTAGTGACAGGTACTCTTTTTTTGAAAAAACTGGGGTCTTCTAGACCCTAGATTTTTCCTCTGCCCTCAAAGCATCTGACCACACCAAGATCGGTGTTATAAAATGCTTTCCCAATTTCCCAATGGCGCTTTTTATATCCGGGGGGGGGCATTCCCTCCCACTGCTTGTAAAAGCAGTCCAGAGGCTAATTAGCCACTAGGATTGCTTTTACATGAAAGCCGGCCGCAGGCTGAAAAGAATGATACCAAGATGATACCTAAACCCGCAGGCATCATTCTGGTATAAACATTCAAAGTCCAGCAACATACCAGTACGTTGCTGGTCCTTGTTGGACATGTATTGTAATCTTTTTATTTCATGCAGCCCGTTGGCTGAACGAAAAAAGAGATTGATCGGTGGGTATGCCCACCATTAGAATACCGCCCTTCATCCACCCACTTCCAATGATGGGCATACACGCACCATTTATATATGCCGAAGCATGGGGGCATCCTCCCGCAAAAAAGTTATGCCGCACACACATGGTCGGACTTTTCCACGGGCAAGCCTCCGTCGGAATTTCGACCGTATGTACGCGGCATTAGGAGCAAAATCGCTCCTCCGCCCCTGCTGCCCCAATGCTTCGGCATATTTCCTTTTTTTTTTTAACTGTGGTGGTGAAATCACCTCCTACAGCACTGGAGTCGCAGGGATCAGGCCTGTCTCTGCGAACGCTGCAGTTATGTGTGTTTTTGTTTTGTAAGTGACAGTGATCGATCGATACTGCACTTGGGTGGCCTGGGCTGGACGGAGGGGCAAAACGCAGGTGCCAGCAGGTATCTGGGCTGATCCCGCTAACACTGCGTTTTTGGGAACCCTAAACTGCTGGGGACGCTAGTATAGATCTGATCAGATCAGATATTGATCTGTTCAGATACTATACCACTAAGGGGGGTGTATGCTTCACGCGTGGGTGTTAGCGTTACTGGCACTAACCTGACGCTGCCTGGGGTGTGACTCAGACCCTCTCTGATGCTAAAACCTAATTGATATCACCCGCCAGGCGATCAGGGGGTTAAACCTTTATTGGGTTATATACACGGCGGGTGCCCTGACACTATAAAAAGCAAACTAACTAACCAGCGTCACCCGTAACACTTATATGGTGATCACTGGTGAAAGGGTTAACTAGGGGCAATCAGGGGGTTAAAACCTTTATTAGATAATATATGGGGGTACCTGACGCTATAAAAACCTGCGGCGAACCTAAAAAAAATTACCAGCTACCGATCTGCATCACCGACACTAAGACAGCGTTTAGAAAAACGATTGCTTAGCGACAGTGGTGATGGGGGTGAAAGGGTTACCCTGGGGGGCGATCAAGGGGGTTAAACCTTTATTAGATAATATATTGGGGTACCTGACGCTATAAAAACCTGCGGCGAACCTAAAAAAAATTACCGGCTACCGATCTGCATCACAGACACTAAGACAGCGTTTAGAAAAACGATTGCTTAGTGATAGTGGTGATAGGGGGTGAAAGGGTTACCTGGGGGCGATCAAGGGGGTTAAACCTTTATTAGATAATATATTGGGGTACCTGACGCTATAAAAACCTGCGGCGAACCTAAAAAAAATTACTGGCTGCCGATCGGCATCACTGACGCTAAGACAGCGATCAGAAAAATGATCGCTAAGCGACAGTGGTGATAGGGGGTGAAAGGGTTACCTGGGGGCGATCAAGGGGGTTAAACCTTTATTAGATAATATATTGGGGTACCTGACGCTATAAAAACCTGCGGCGAACCTAAAAAAAATTACCGGCTACCGATCTGCATCACAGACACTAAGACAGCGTTTAGAAAAACGATCGCTTAGTGATAGTGGTGATAGGGGGTGAAAGGGTTACCTGGGGGCTATCAAGGGGGTTAAACCTTTATTAGATAATATATTGGGGTAACTGACGCTATAAAAACCTGCGGCGAACCTAAAAAAAATTACTGGCTGCCGATCGGCATCACTGATGCTAAGACAGCGATCAGAAAAATGATCGCTAAGCGACAGTGGTGATAGGGGGTGAAAGGGTTACCTGGGGGGCGATCAAGGGGGTTAAACCTTTATTAGATAATATATTGGGGTACCTGACGCTATAAAAACCTGCGGCGAACCTAAAAAAAATTACCGGCTACCGATCTGCATCACAGACACTAAGACAGCGTTTAGAAAAACGATCGCTTAGTGATAGTGGTGATAGGGGGTGAAAGGGTTACCTGGGGGCGATCAAGGGGGTTAAACCTTTATTAGATAATATATTGGGGTACCTGACGCTATAAAAACCTGCGGCGAACCTAAAAAAAATTACTGGCTGCCGATCGGCATCACTGACGCTAAGACAGCGATCAGAAAAATGATCGCTAAGCGACAGTGGTGATAGGGGGTGAAAGGGTTATCTGGGGGGTGATCAGGGGGTTAAACCTTTATTAGGGGGGGTTAGGGGGCTACACTGGACCTAAGACTAAACTTTGGTGACACTTTTACAGTCACAAATGTCACTGATTGCAGTGATCACTAAATAAATGGTCACTGCAATCAGTGACACTGTGACTGGGGGCTGGGGGGGTGATCTGGGGGGTGATCTGGGGTGTCTGGGGGGGCCTGGGGGGGCGATTTATGTCCCTATGTGTCCTGGTGTCAGTGTAGTGTTGTGTGCACTGACCTAATATCTTCTCTTGTACGGCGCTCGGTATATGTGAGCGCCGCACCAGAGATGACATCACTTCCTCCTGCTCCCTCTGTCTGACACAGACAGAGGGGGCATTTCTATTCGCCGGGAGCGATCGCGAGGGGGTGGCCAGAAACGAATGGCTGCCCCCTCATCCCGGAACACTCCCGGACACTTAGCCACCGCTCACTGTATAGAAGGGGGGTCCGATTGGACCCCCCAACTGTACAAAGGCAATCACGTACACTCTACATGATTGTGCCTGTCGGTGCCATTCTGCCGACGTATATATACAGTGAGCGGTCGTTAAGTGGTTAAACGGATGTTTAGGAGTAGTTTAACATTTTTATCAGCTGTCCCTGAACTCTGCTCTATGTTATCTTATCAGTACATAGAGTAGTTTATAGTTGTTTCTAGGCAGTTGAGTTTAGAAGCATTTTTTGGAAAGCAAAAAAATGCGTTCAGGATGTTCAGAGGCATTTGAAACGCCAAACGCTTGTAACAGCTTGTAAACGCGTGTAAATGTGGTAACTCACGTTTAGCTGTGTTTCGTTAAATTTTAAAAATTGAAAAAAAATGCTTCTAACCCCAAAGGCGGCTAAATGCGCATGTAAACGTGGCAAAACAAGTTAAATCGTTCAGGAGAGGTTGTAAAAAGTCCTGTGTTCATTAAGCCTAATAGTGACCACTTTTCCAGGCGATGTGAATTTTAGTCTCACCATCCTTCTTCCTATGCTGTAGCTAGCTTTTATTAAAGTTTTATTGACTACTTTAGCATGTTAATGCAAAGGTCCACCCAAAAGTGAAACTTACGCTCATTTGTCTCCTCTTCCCATCCAGTGCCACAAATGGCACCTTTCGGGGGGAGGGGGGACAGGATACCAGTCTTAGACAGGTATCCTGTTCCTACTTCCGGGAGTCCGCGCTTAGGCCCATGACATCACTGCGGGGCTCCCTCCTCCTCCCCCTGTCGCCGGGCCAGTAGGAGAGAGGAGTGGGTCCTCGCTCATGCGCAGTAGGGTTCCCGGCGTGAAGACGTAAGGCTACACTGCCGGGTTTCCTTACCCGCAATGGTGGCGGCAGCACCTGACAGCTGATGGAAATATCAGCTGCAGTGCTGACATCGCTGGACTCCAGGACAGGTAAGTGTCCTGTCCAGGGAGGTTAACAAACAGTCTAGGGAAAGACATCAAATACCAAAAAATAGACTGAACATAGCCGTCAATCCAGAACAAAGAGGTTGATTTTCTAAAGGCAAATAGACTGTGCATTTTGCAAAGTGCGATTGCACTCTGCAAGTGCAGCTGCTCCAGAGCTTAGTAAATGAGGTAAAGCTTCACTTTGCAAAAAATACCCAATCATGTGCAAGGAAAAAAAAAAAAAACATTTTTGCTTGCACATGATTGGATGATGGAAGTCAGCACAGCTTCTGCTCATTTACTAAGATCTGGAGCAACTGCTCTTGCAGTGTGCAACTGCACGTTGCAAAGTGCACAGTCAATTTGCCTTTAGTAAATCAACTCCAATGAGCCATCCACATGCTAGGTCAAATAAAAAGACAAAGGGGTTGATTTATTAAAACTGGAGTGCAAAATCTGAGGCAGCTGTGCATGGTAGTCAACCAGTTTCTAAATTCAGCTTGTTCAATTAAGCTTTGACAAAAAAAAAAACTAAAAAAAAAACTGGAAGCTGATTGGTTTCTATGCAGAGCTACACTAGATTTTCCACTCTCCAATTTTAGTAAATCATCCCCACAGGCTAACTTTCTCCAACTTACAGAATAATAATATGCCCATTCTATGTGGTTGGCTGTTGTATCACAGCCACATAAGCTGATATGCTGTTGTTCAAATTTTCACAGTTATATAAAGAAAAACAAAACACTAAGTAACAGAATTCGATAGACTAGCATTTCCAGAAAATGCCCCCCATGGGGGTAGTTAACAGAAAAAAAAAAAAAAGAAAAAAGTGTCGTGGAAAGGAGAAGTAAAAAATAAAAAAAAGAAAGAGGAAGATGTTAAATACCTAAATATTGGGTTGGGGGGGGGGGGGGGCAGAAGGAAAGGGAAGGGTTTAGGGGGGATCGGGGTGGGGGGCCGTGCAGCTTTCAGCTAGGCAAAGACAGGATCTATTTTTCACTTGCCATTAGCAGAACCCCCCTTTTCTGCCAAGTATCTGTTGTAAAGAGACCTGTGAAAAGTTGGACACACTTCCATTCCCATTGATGGAGTGATCTCCTGCACGACGCTTACATTAAAGAGTGAGAATGAGAGCAGAGTGGCTGATGCAGTATCATGAGAGAGAGGAGCATCATGGGAGCAGGTCCTGAGGTAACAAAAATCCACTGGAGTTACTTTGTAGCACTGAACACCAATCTTGGTATTTTGCTGCACTAAACACCAATCATGGGAGTATTTTGCTGCCCTGACATCCTGGGAGTATTTTATTGCACTGCCACTAATCTTGGGGAATTTGTGCTGCATTGACAAGTTTGAGGGTATTTTTCTGTACTGAACATCAATCCTGTTTTTCTTCTTTTTTTTCCAGGGGGTATTTTGCTGAGCTCATAGGATTCCTGGGAATATTCTACAGCATTGACACCAAACATAGGGGTATTTCACTGCACCAACACCAATCCTGGGGGTACTTTTTTGTCTTGCAATGACAGTAATCCATTATTTTTTCCTTTTTTTTGTTACATTGACACCAATATGCGGCTCTCAATTGCTTACAAACATTTTTTGGTAGTCTAGATTTAAAAGGTTGCCTACCCTTCTTCTATCCAATTGATTGGTGCTGACATGAATACTAAAGCCAGCTATAGATGGCTGGAATCTTGACCGGTTCAGCGGGGACCGGCCAAGTTCGAACCATATATGGGCAGACAGATTGTACCCAATCTACTTGGGTACAACCAGCCTGTCGGATTTTTCATGGGATTATTACCAGCAGCTATAGCCGTTAGCCATAAACATTGTGTGTTCTTCCAGCCGGGACAGCTCCCCCCCCCCCCCCCTGCCGGGAGAACACAATATCTCTGCAGGAGGGATTGACCCTATCAACACTGATTGTGTTGATGGGAGAATTGAGTAATTTTCTTTCCTGCAAGCCCGTGGGTGCAGGAAAGAAAATCACACCATCTATGGCCGGCCTAATGCCACGTACACACGATCGTAAATTCCGACAACAAATGTTCGATGTGATCTTTTTTGTCGGAAATTCCGACCGTGTGTAGGCTCCATCGGACATTTGCTGTCGGAATTTCCGACAACAAAAATTTGAGAGCTGGTTCTCAAATTTTCCGACAACAAAAGTTCTTGTCGGAAACTCCCATCGTCGGTATGCAATTCCGACGCACAAAAAACCATGTATGCTCAGAATGAAGCAGAAGAGCCGAACTGCCTATTGAGGTTCATTGATCTCGGCTCGTCGTACGTCTTGTACGTCACCGCGTTCTTGACGTTCGGAATTTCCGACAACATTTGTGTGACCCTGTTTGAGCCAACATTCCGTCGGAAAAAAATCCACGGTTTTGTTGTCGGAATTTTCGATCATGTGTACGCGGCATAAAGCTTAAAAAAAAGCTTAAAAAAAAAAAAGAAATTTTGTCTGCTGATGTAACAATAGTATTAATGATGGTTATCGTAAGGTATGTACGGGTTACCTCATTACAGGCTCATCATCAGTAGTATATTTTCCTAAAAAGTAATAGGGTCACGTATAATTATGCACAAATGTAACTTTTGTATTTGTAATGAAGTAGCACCAACATGAGGGAGGTTAATGTACAGGACACCTACACAGATCTACACAGACACAGATGAGGCAGCAATTGGGGGTAGCAATGTGCTAACACTTGGTGTCAAAGTACCTCTTACAGGGAGAGGGGTTTTGCATTCTCCGAATATCCTGTAACATTTTCTAGTAATTTGATTTGTCTGCTGTGTCAGCATCATCCATTAAATCCCTACGGGGGGGTTAAAAAAAAGAGTACAAATTCCAAAATCTTAATCCAATATGTATATCAACAAGTGGGTTTACCAGGGCATTGGGATGTATTAAATATATAAGGCTGTCCTCTCAGTTTAAGACAATGAGAGAGAATTCCATGTTATTGGTGTACCATGATTGTAAGGCGTATACTTACTATTTTGCATTAACTAACAAGAATAATTAAATTAGTACACTTAAAAGTGGGGTATGCTTGTAATCAATTATTACATAATTATCATTTTATTTTACCATAATGTAGTACTGTATTCTAAACCTTCCTACATAAAACCACTTGTGATTGTTTCCACTGTTTCCACGTCACACATTGCTGTAACTACGGAATTTTTCCTTCAAATGCTGTATATTACACCTTTTATGTCGCCTTTCTGTATTTTGTTCATAATATATATATTTTGAAACATTTACCACCTTTTTTAAAAACAACCTTCGTAAAGATGGAAGAAACATTGCATCGTTAGATATGGATATAAAAAATGCCATCAAAGAAACAATTGCATATGGTGTGATTATTTGAATAATTGTAGAGCAATAAACCTTCGTAAGCAAACATTTATCTTTGCAAGTTGTTTGTCCACATAATTAGACAATGCCTCAAAAAGACAATCATCCCAATGTGTTCCACAACCTCTTGGAAAAGTTCATCAAAACCATCAAGCAGTAAAATAGGGATATGAAGCAAAAAATGCTTATGAATTAATGCAGTGGTCTCCAAACTGTGGCTCGAGGGCCGGATGCGGCCCTTTGCTCGCCTTTATCCGGCCCATGGGGCACTATCCCTACCACTAAAACGAGACACTATTCTGCCATCTGACACCGACAATGGAGCACCATTTCTCCCACTGACACTACTAATGGGGCACTATTCCTCCCTATGATACAAACGATGGGGCACTATTCCTCCCCCAAATACCAGATGCTTACTCCCACTGATGCCAGGAAAATTTCAACTCCTGCTAGCCAAAGTCCAGCCCTCCTAGAATCTGAAGGACAATAAACCGACCCTTTGTTCAGAATGTTTGGAGACCCCTGAATTAATGTAAGGTGCTGACGGCTCCCTCTTGCTTCTCATTGGCAATCACTGTCTTTATGAGGGTGGCCATAGTTCTGGTGTCTTTCTTTCTTTAGGGTACTTCCAAGGCACATGCCCATACCATATATTTATTAAAATAAAGAATGCTGTTCAAGCATCTTCATGCATGCCTGCGTTGTCATTAGGAGGCAAATATAAATCTTGCTTCTAGCATTTAGATATCGACAAAGCAAAAATGTTCCTCTAGTCCTTTATGGTACTTCAATACACTTATCACTTCATCCTAATAATCATAAGTTTGCTGTTTCCTTGTCTGCTATTCTTCAGCCTATAAGTGTCATACAGCAAAACCCTCCCTTCTCAGAGAACTGCACACCAACTATTGGCAACTAGTGATGAGCCGAACACCCCCGGGTTCGGTTCGCACCAGAACCCGCAAACGGACCGAAAGTTCGTACGAACATTAGAACCCTATTAAATACAATGGATGCGAACGTTCGAATTCTAAAGTTCTAATTATAACAACTATTATGCATGTTATTGTCCTAAAAAGGGTTTGGGAACCCGGGTTGTGCACCAGGGGACATGTATCAATGCAAAAAGAAGTTTTAAAAACGGTTGTTTTTCGGGAGCAGTCATTTTAATGATGCATAAAGTGAAAAAAAAAAGTCAAATATTCCTTTAAATATCGTACCTGGGGGGTGTCTAAAGTATGCCTGTGAAGTGCCACGTGTTTCCCGTGTTTAGAACTGTCCTTGCACAAAATGACACTTCTAAAGGAAAAAAAAGCCATTTAAAACTGCTTGCGGCTTTAATGTAATGTCTGGTCCCGGTAATATGGATGAAAATCTTTAAGAAAAATGGCATAGCTACCCCATGACCCCCCCCCCCCCTACCCCAGCCCATTACCAGCCCCTTTGGGTCTTGTATGGATATTAAGGGGAACCCCGCACATAAAATAAAAAAGGCCCTATATACTCTGAACAGCCGTATACAGGCGGTGCATACAAGACAGGGACTGTAGGTTTGTTCTTATGTAGAATCTGTTTGTAATTTTGAACAGGTACATTGTTTAAGTGTAGCTCCAGCCCAAAAATCTATTTTTAAACTTTTTGGAAAACATAGGTAAGGGTTATCACCCCTGTAACATTTGTTTTGCTGTCTGTGCCCCTATTCAGAACATTTCACCTCACTTTCCGTCCCAATGACAACTGTTTTTGAAATGTGGTGTTTTTCTTGAAACAAGGATTGCTGATAAAGCATCAGTACAGAGGAGACACCTTTCTCCCATATTAATTCTTACAGGAGAGAATTTTCCTTCCTAGGGGTAGATTTCCTCTCACTTCCTGTTGTCTTCTTGCGTTTGCAAGTAGGAGTCGTTTGTAAGTTGGATGTTTGAAAGTAGGGACCTGCCGTATATACTCTTCAGAAATAGGCCCCTTAGTTGTTGGTGTTGGCACAACACTGTAAGCACTCACAGTTACTCTTGGTTGGTGCTGGAACGCCCTGCTGTCAACTATTATATCAGGAATTGTAATTACATATAATTGTTGAACAGTGGTAGTAAAAATTGGGCCTTTGATGGTGGTGCTGGTGCCACAACACTGTAAGCCCTGACAGTTACTCTTGGTGGGTGCAGCAATGGGCCCTGCTGTGAATTATTAGATCAAAAATTGTAATTGCATGCCCCTGTTGAACAGGGGCTGAAAAATTGGGCCTTTCGTGGTGGTGGTGGCGTTGCCACAACACTGTAAGCCCTCAGAGTTACTCTTGGTGGGTGCAGGAATGGGCCCTGCTGTGAATTATTAGATCAAGAATTGTAATTACATGCCCCTGTTGAACAGGGGCTGAAAAATTGGGCCTTAGGCACTGGTGGCACAACACTACAACCCCTCACAGATACTGTACTTGGAGCACAGCAATGAGCCCTGTTGCAAAGTATTGCTTCAAAAATTGTAATGACACGCCCCTGTTAAACAGGGGCTGAAAAATTGGGCCTTAGGCACTGGTGCCACAACACTCCAACCCCTCACAGATACTGTACTTGGAGCACAGCAATGAGCCCTATGGCAAATTATTGCTAAAAAAATTGTAATTACACGCCCCTGTAAAACAGGGGCTGAAAAATTGGGCCTTAGCCACTGGTGGCGGCACCCATAAACAAAAATGATCTTCCAAGCTATCATCATCAATCGTATCATTGAGGACTCGGAGGAGGAGGATAGCCAGTCAACATAACAGCACAGACACTCAGCATCAGCATCAGTCTTGAAGGGATGTGACATGTTAAAATCAATTAGTCTGTTATATCAGCATCAGGTGTGTGGTAGCTGGTGGTGATCCAAGACTGGTTCATCTTGATGAAAGTCAGTCGATCAACCGAGTCGGTGGACAGGCGCACCCTGTGATCCGTGACAAATCCTCCAGCAGCACTGAATGTGCGTTCCGAAAGAACGCTGGATGCAGGACAGGCCAGTAGCTCAATTGCATACTGTGCAAGCTCTGCCCAGTGATCCATCCTCAAGACCCAGTAAGCCAGAGGATTTTCGGTGGGGAAGGTGTCCAAGTCTGACCTTGCCCCTACATATTCCTGCACCATGTTTATCAGACGCTGGCGATGGTTGCTGGAACCGATCATACTTTGGGGCTGCGGACTAAAGAATTGTCTGAACGCATCGGTCAGACGGCCACCTTCCCCACCGCTCCTTCTTTGACTGCCCGAAGCCTCAGCAACTCGTTGTCCAGGACCAGGAGTTTGTAACCTCCCAGTCTCTGGGAACGCGTTGCACAGACCTTTCTGCAAGGCCTCCCGGAGTTGTCTCATCCTCTGCTCCCTCTGCGACGGTAACATAAGGTCCGCAACCTTACCCTTGTACCGTGGATCAAGGAGAGTGGCCAGCCAGTAATGGTCCCTCTCCTTGATCCGAAGAATACGAGGATCCTTCCGCAGACTTTGCAGGATCAGGGAGGCCATGCAGCGTAGGTTTGCTGAGGCATTCGCTCCGGAGTCCTCTGGGTCACTAAGGACGACATGATCCGCAGCCACCTCCTCCCAGCCACGTACAAGTCCACTGGTTTCTTGGGACTGTAAATCATCCCTAAAAGACTGCTGCTGATGATGCTGAGTGCCAGCCTCCACCTCCATGCTGACACAATCCTCCTCCTCCTCCTCCTCTTCCTGTGCGATGGGTGGGACAGAAGGAACACTGTCTGGGTAAAGGGGGCCTTGAGAGGCAAGGAAGTCCTCCTCTTCCTGCCTCTGTTCTGCCTCAAGTGCCCTGTCCATTATTCCACGCAGCGTGTGCTCCAACAGGTGGACAAGAGGTACAGTGTCACTGATGCATGCACTGTCACTGCTCACCATCCTCGTGGCCTCCTCAAATGGTGCCAGGACAGTGCATGCATCCCTGATCATGCCCCACTGGCGTGGAGAAAAAAAACCAAGCTCCCCTGACCCTGTCCTGGTGCCGTAGTCGCACAGGTACTCATTGATGGCCCTCTGCTGCGTGTGCAGCCGCTGCAGCATGGCCAACGTTGAGTTCCACCTGGTGGGCATGTCACATATAAGGCGGTTCTTGGGCAGGTTCAACTCCTTTTGCAGCTCAGCCAGGCGAGCACTGGCATTATAAGATCTGCGGAAATGCACACAGACTTTCCTGGCCTGCCTCAGGACATCCTGTAAGCCCGGGTACCTGCCCAAGAACCGCTGCACCACCAGGTTAAGGACGTGAGCCACACAGGGCACATGGGTCAATTGTCCCTGTCGGAGGGCGGAGAGGAGGTTGGTGCCATTGTCGCAAACCATCATTCCTGGCTTAAGCTGGCGTGGCGTCAACCACCTCTCGGCCTGGCCCTGCAGAGCAGACAGGACCTCTGCCCCAGTGTGGCTTCTGTCCCCCAAACACACCAGCGCAAGCACGGCATGGCATCTTTTTGCCTGCGTACTTGCGTAGCCCCTTGAACGGCTACGGAGCACCGCTGGTTCAGAGGACAAACCACAGGAAGAGGCCATGGAGGAAGAAGAAGAGGAGGGGGTGGAGGAGAGAGGTGTGTCACAACCAGTAGTAGCATTTTGGAGGCGTGGCGGTGGAACAACCTCCAACACTACTGCACCTTGTCCTGCATCCTTCCCAGCTGCCAAAAGAGTGACCCAATGGGCCGTGAAAGAAAGGTAACGTCCCTGTCCATGCCTGCTGGACCATGAGTCAGCGGTAATATGCACCTTACCGCTGACCGCCCTGTCCAGCGAGGCCAAGACATTGCCTTCCACATGCCGGTAGAGAGCCGGAATAGCCTTCCGTGAGAAAAAGTGGCGTTTGGGAACCTGCCACTGAGGAACCGCACATTGCACAAACTCACGGAAGGGGGCCGAGTCTACCAACTGAAAAGGCAGCAGTTGAAGCGCTAGCAATTTAGCCAAGCTAGCATTCAACCGCTGGGCATGTGGATGGCTGGGAGTGAACTTCTTTCGACGGTCCAGCAGCTGGGGCAGGGAAATTTGCCTGCTAGAATCGGACGTCGGTGTACTGCTAGCAGAGTGGCCGCAAGTACTTGGCTGTGACACACCTAATTCTACACCTTCATTCCTCTCAGTGCATGTTTCAGAGAGGACTGAAGTTATAGTGGGGTTGGAGATCCCAGCTGATGCGGTGCAAGGAGAGGTCCGCTTTGTTCTTTGGTGTGGGTCTTTGAGGTAGGCTTGCCAACGAGCTGCATGGCAGGTCAACATATGTCTGGTCAGGCATGTGGTACCCAAGCGGCTGATGTTTTGGCCACGCGATATACGCTTGAGACATATGTTGCAAACAGCAGCTGTGCGATCTGATGCACTAGCCTCAAAAAAGGCCCACACCAAAGAACTTTTTGAATGACGGGCAGAGGCAGCGCCCTGCACAGGCGGAGCTCTGCGGTGTGATTCCGTCGGTGTACTGCCCTTACGCTGGCCACCAAAGGGCATCCTGCCTTGTTGGAGATGTGCCTCCTCCTCATCCTCCTCCTCCTCCTCCTCTCTCCTATTAGGCACCCACGTGGAGTCAGTGACCTCATCATCCCCTCCCTCCTCATCACTGGAGCCAATCTGGCAGTATGCTGCAGCTGCTGGAACATGACTGCCAGATTGGTGTCCTTCTTGAGCATCCCCTCTGTCTGCTCTCACGCTACTGCCTTCCTGTAGCTGGGTTTCATCATCAGACCCTTCGAAACGCTGGGCATCCTCCTGGAGCATGTACCCAACACTGTGCTCAAACAGTTCGGGGGACTCCTCAGGAGGAGGATATGGTGGGTCTAGGGAAGGAGTGACTGATGATGAGTCTGACATTGATACCAGGGAAGAGGACGCTTTGGCAGCTGCTTTGCCAGTACCCTGAGCCTGGGTGAGAGAGGATGAGGAGGAGGAGGAGGGCTTGGTCATCCACTCTACCAAGTCTTCGGCATGATGTGGCTCAACATGTCCAGCTGCCGAAAAGAAGGACAAGCGTGTCCCATGGCCATGTGCTGATGACAATGCACCGCGTCCACGACCAGCACTGTTGTCCCCAGACACAGAGCCTGCTTGCCCTCTTTTATTGCCTCCTGACTGTCTGCCTCTCCTTGTTTGCCTTCCAGACATTCTAATAGATGGCCTGCAGGGAGATGGGAAAAAAGCAATAAGGGCTACCTTCAGGTGTCCTTCTCTGTCCCTTTACTTAAGGATTTCTAAATATGGTTGAGGATGATTGCTTTTGCACAGAATAGCACAACGACAATTTCCCTGACTGTCCAAAAAACAAGGATTTCAAAGATGGTTGATGAGGAATGCTTTAGCACACTATAGCACAAGGAGAATTTCCCTCACTGTCCTTCCCTGTCCCTAGAAACAAGGATTCGTACAGTAAAACACACTGACACTCTCCCTACCTATAGTTTTCTGTCCCTAGAAAAAATGTTTTTTTAAAGCACACTATAGCACAAGGAGAATTTCCCTCACTGTCCTTCCCTGTCCCTAGAAACAAGGATTCTTACAGTAAAACACACTGACACTCTCCCTACCTATAGTTTTCTGTCCCTAGAAAAAATGTTTTTTTAAAGCACACTATAGCACAAGGAGAATTTCCCTCACTGTCCTTCCCTGTCCCTAGAAACAAGGATTTGTACAGTAAAACACACTGACACTCTCCCTACCTATAGTTTTCTGTCCCTAGAAAAAATGTTTTTTTAAAGCACACTATAGCACAAGGAGAATTTCCCTCACTGTCCTTCCCTGTCCCTAGAAACAAGGATTCGTACAGTAAAACACACTGACACTCTCCCTACCTATAGTTTTCTGTCCCTAGAAAAAATGTTTTTTTAAAGCACACTATAGCACAAGGAGAATTTCCCTCACAGTCCTTCCCTGTCCCTAGAAACAAGGATTCGTACAGTAAAACACACTGACACTCTCCCTACCTATAGTTTTCTGTCCCTAGAAAAAATGTTTTTTTAAAGCACACTATAGCACAAGGAGAATTTCCCTCACTGTCCTTCCCTGTCCCTAGAAACAAGGATTCGTACAGTAAAACACACTGACACTCTCCCTACCTATAGTTTTCTGTCCCTAGAAAAAATGTTTTTTTAAAGCACACTATAGCACAAGGAGAATTTCCCTCACTGTCCTTCCCTGTCCCTAGAAACAAGGATTCGTACAGTAAAACACACTGACACTCTCCCTACCTATAGTTTTCTGTCCCTAGAAAAAATGTTTTTTTAAAGCACACTATAGCACAAGGAGAATTTCCCTCACTGTCCTTCCCTGTCCCTAGAAACAAGGATTCGTACAGTAAAACACACTGACACTCTCCCTACCTATAGTTTTCTGTCCCTAGAAAAAATGTTTTTTTAAAGCACACTATAGCACAAGGAGAATTTCCCTCACTGTCCTTCCCTGTCCCTAGAAACAAGGATTCGTACAGTAAAACACACTGACACTCTCCCTACCTATAGTTTTCTGTCCCTAGAAAAAATGTTTTTTTAAAGCACACTATAGCACAAGGAGAATTTCCCTCACTGTCCTTCCCTGTCCCTAGAAACAAGGATTCGTACAGTAAAACACACTGACACTCTCCCTACCTATAGTTTTCTGTCCCTAGAAAAAATGTTTTTTTAAAGCACACTATAGCACAAGGAGAATTTCCCTCACTGTCCTTCCCTGTCCCTAGAAACAAGGATTCGTACAGTAAAACACACTGACACTCTCCCTACCTATAGTTTTCTGTCCCTAGAATTTTTTTTTTTTAAAGCACACTATAGCACAAGGAGAATTTCCCTCACTGTCCTTCCCTGTCCCTAGAAACAAGGATTCGTACGGTAAAACACACTGACACTCTCCCTACCTATAGTTTTCTGTCCCTAGAAAAAATGTTTTTTTAAAGCACACTATAGCACAAGGAGAATTTCCCTCACTGTCCTTCCCTGTCCCTAGAAACAAGGATTCGTATAGTAAAACACACTGACACTCTCCCTACCTATCGTTTTCTGTCCCTAGAAAAAATGTTTTTTTAAAGCACACTATAGCACAAGGAGAATTTCCCTCACTGTCCTTCCCTGTCCCTAGAAACAAGGATTCATACAGTAAAACACACTGACACTCTCCCTACCTATAGTTTTCTGTCCCTAGAAAAAATGTTTTTTTAAAGCACACTATAGCACAAGGAGAATTTCCCTCACTGTCCTTCCCTGTCCCTAGAAACAAGGATTCGTACAGTAAAACACACTGACACTCTCCCTACCTATAGTTTTCTGTCCCTAGAAAAAATGTTTTTTTAAAGCACACTATAGCACAAGGAGAATTTCCCTCACTGTCCTTCCCTGTCCCTAGAAACAAGGATTCGTACAGTAAAACACACTGACACTCTCCCTACCTATAGTTTAATGTCCCTAGAAAAAATGTTTTTTTAAAGCACACTATAGCACAAGGAGAATTTCCCTCACTGTCCTTCCCTGTCCCTAGAAACAAGGATTCGTACAGTAAAACACACTGACACTCTCCCTACCTATAGTTTTCTGTCCCTAGAAAAAATGTTTTTTTAAAGCACACTATAGCACAAGGAGAATTTCCCTCACTGTCCTTCCCTGTCCCTAGAAACAAGAATTCGTACAGTAAAACACACTGACACTCTCCCTACCTATAGTTTTCTGTCCCTAGAAAAAATGTTTTTTTAAAGGACACTATAGCACAAGGAGAATTTCCCTCACTGTCCTTCCCTGTCCCTAGAAACAAGGATTCGTACAGTAAAACACACTGACACTCTCCCTACCTATAGTTTTCTGTCCCTAGAATTTTTTTTTTTTAAAGCACACTATAGCACAAGGAGAATTTCCCTCACTGTCCTTCCCTGTCCCTAGAAACAAGGATTTGTACAGTAAAACACACTGACACTCTCCCTACCTATAGTTTTCTGTCCCTAGAAAAAATGTTTTTTTAAAGCACACTATAGCACAAGGAGAATTTCCCTCACTGTCCTTCCCTGTCCCTAGAAACAAGGATTCGTACAGTAAAACACACTGACACTCTCCCTACCTATAGTTTTCTGTCCCTAGAAAAAATGTTTTTTTAAAGCACACTATAGCACAAGGAGAATTTCCCTCACTGTCCTTCCCTGTCCCTAGAAACAAGGATTCGTACAGTAAAACACACTGACACTCTCCCTACCTATAGTTTTCTGCCCCTAGAAAAAATGTTTTTTTAAAGCACACTATAGCACAAGGAGAATTTCCCTCACTGTCCTTCCCTGTCCCTAGAAACAAGGATTCGTACAGTAAAACACACTGACACTCTCCCTACCTATAGTTTTCTGTCCCTAGAAAAAATGTTTTATTAAAGCACACTATAGCACAAGGAGAATTTCCCTCACTGTCCTTCCCTGTCCCTAGAAACAAGGATTTGTACAGTAAAACACACTGACACTCTCCCTACCTATAGTTTTCTGTCCCTAGAAAAAATGTTTTTTTAAAGCACACTATAGCACAAGGAGAATTTCCCTCACTGTCCTTCCCTGTCCCTAGAAACAAGGATTCGTACAGTAAAACACACTGACACTCTCCCTACCTATAGTTTTCTGTCCCTAGAAAAAATGTTTTTTTAAAGCACACTATAGCACAAGGAGAATTTCCCTCACTGTCCTTCCCTGTCCCTAGAAACAAGGATTCGTACAGTAAAACACACTGACACTCTCCCTACCTATAGTTTTCTGTCCCTAGAAAAAATGTTTTTTTAAAGCACACTATAGCACAAGGAGAATTTCCCTCACTGTCCTTCCCTGTCCCTAGAAACAAGGATTCGTACAGTAAAACACACTGACACTCTCCCTACCTATAGTTTAATGTCCCTAGAAAAAATGTTTTTTTAAAGCACACTATAGCACAAGGAGAATTTCCCTCACTGTCCTTCCCTGTCCCTAGAAACAAGGATTCGTACAGTAAAACACACTGACACTCTCCCTACCTATAGTTTTCTGTCCCTAGAAAAAATGTTTTTTTAAAGCACACTATAGCACAAGGAGAATTTCCCTCACTGTCCTTCCCTGTCCCTAGAAACAAGGATTCGTACAGTAAAACACACTGACACTCTCCCTACCTATAGTTTTCTGTCCCTAGAAAAAATGTTTTTTTAAAGCACACTATAGCACAAGGAGAATTTCCCTCACTGTCCTTCCCTGTCCCTAGAAACAAGGATTCGTACAGTAAAACACACTGACACTCTCCCTACCTATAGTTTAATGTCCCTAGAAAAAATGTTTTTTTAAAGCACACTATAGCACAAGGAGAATTTCCCTCACTGTCCTTCCCTGTCCCTAGAAACAAGGATTCGTACAGTAAAACACACTGACACTCTCCCTACCTATAGTTTTCTGTCCCTAGAAAAAATGTTTTTTTAAAGCACACTATAGCACAAGGAGAATTTCCCTCACTGTCCTTCCCTGTCCCTAGAAACAAGGATTCGTACAGTAAAACACACTGACACTCTCCCTACCTATAGTTTTCTGTCCCTAGAAAAAATGTTTTTTTAAAGCACACTATAGCACAAGGAGAATTTCCCTCACTGTCCTTCCCTGTCCCTAGAAACAAGGATTTGTACAGTAAAACACACTGACACTCTCCCTACCTATAGTTTTCTGTCCCTAGAAAAAATGTTTTTTTAAAGCACACTATAGCACAAGGAGAATTTCCCTCACTGTCCTTCCCTGTCCCTAGAAACAAGGATTCGTACAGTAAAACACACTGACACTCTCCCTACCTATAGTTTTCTGTCCCTAGAAAAAATGTTTTTTTAAAGCACACTATAGCACAAGGAGAATTTCCCTCACTGTCCTTCCCTGTCCCTAGAAACAAGGATTCGTACAGTAAAACACACTGACACTCTCCCTACCTATAGTTTTCTGTCCCTAGAAAAAATGTTTTTTTAAAGCACACTATAGCACAAGGAGAATTTCCCTCACTGTCCTTCCCTGTCCCTAGAAACAAGGATTCGTACAGTAAAACACACTGACACTCTCCCTACCTATAGTTTTCTGTCCCTAGAAAAAATGTTTTTTTAAAGCACACTATAGCACAAGGAGAATTTCCCTCACTGTCCTTCCCTGTCCCTAGAAACAAGGATTCGTACAGTAAAACACACTGACACTCTCCCTACCTATAGTTTTCTGTCCCTAGAAAAAATGTTTTTTTAAAGCACACTATAGCACAAGGAGAATTTCCCTCACTGTCCTTCCCTGTCCCTAGAAACAAGGATTCGTACAGTAAAACACACTGACACTCTCCCTACCTATAGTTTTCTGTCCCTAGAAAAAATGTTTTTTTAAAGCACACTATAGCACAAGGAGAATTTCCCTCACTGTCCTTCCCTGTCCCTAGAAACAAGGATTCGTACAGTAAAACACACTGACACTCTCCCTACCTATAGTTTTCTGTCCCTAGAAAAAATGTTTTTTTAAAGCACACTATAGCACAAGGAGAATTTCCCTCACTGTCCTTCCCTGTCCCTAGAAACAAGGATTCGTACAGTAAAACACACTGACACTCTCCCTACCTATCCTTCTCTTTCCCTAAACTAAAGGAATCCAGGTTAAGCAAGAAAAAATAAATGTCACTGTCCCTGCCTATGCTTCTCTTTCCCTGCTCCGGAACACACTACACTAGGCCGCCGTGCTGGCGGCCTTTTATAGTGTGGGGCGTGTACTAAACACCCTCAGCAATAATTGGCCACAGGCATCCTGCCTGTGGCCAATCATTGCTCTCCTCGCTGCCGGCGCTGTGATTGGCCAAGCATGCGGGGTCACAGTGCATGCTTGGCCAATCACAGCGCCTGGATGACACTGCGATGGCGTAGTGCATTGTGGGCCGTTCGCGTCACTCGAATTAGGCGCGAACGGCCCAAATCGTTCGATCTTCGTCAAACGATCGAACAGCCGATGTTCGAGTCGAACGTATGTTCGACTCGAACACCGAGCTCATCCCTATTGGCAACATCAAGGGTCAATAGAACTCATGAATCCTGGCCATGGATGCTACTGACACTGTCTTGCATGATACCATGTAACTCCTGACTTCTCAAGTTGAGTACAGTAAAACCTTGATTTGAGCGTAACTTGGTTTGAGAGCGTTTTGCAAGACAGGCAAAATGTTTTAATAAATTTTGACTTGATATTCAAGCGATGTCTTGATATACAAGTAGCATTAAGTCACAACTGAGTATAAAAGAGAAGAGAGGTGCCTCTAAGTGTAGCAATATGGTTACATTTAATTAAGGTACAACATTTAGAAACTCATATGGTTGATGATTAAAACAGGCACATCTAAGTATGCAGGCATCTGGGGTAAAGCTGTCAACATAGACTATCCTCCTCACCGCCATTGACGATGTCCCTTCCACGCTGCGCTCCACGAGCGGTTCAAGCCTCGCTTTCAGATCGCTCTAATTGCAGACTGACAGCGGTGAGAGTCTATGTGTGGACAGCTTTACCCCGGATGCCTCCATACTTAGATGTGCCCGTTTTAATCATCAACCATGTGAGTTGCTAAATGTTGTACCTTCATTAAATGTACCCATATTGCTACTATTAGAGGCGCCTGTCTTCTCTTTTATACTCTGTAGCTTCTGCTGGATTTTGCTTCTAATACCCTTGTGGAGGCTTCCATTTGTGGATGGACATTTTATGGTTACACAACATATCACATTGCTATGATCTTTTTATATGTACTATAAACGGAAGGACTATGAATAAATGGTTGTGGAAGGAATCATTTGTGTTTCCATTATTTCTTATGGGGACATTTTCTTTGATATACGAGTGCTTTGGATTACAAGCATGTTTCCGTAACGAATTATTCTTGCAGTCCACGGTTTTACCATGTTAAGAAACAGACAGATCATGCAGTTTGGGTAGTAGAAGACCAATCTGGACAAACTCGAAACCTTGCTGCCAATTTATGCAGTTTTCTCAGCATCTACTACACTGTTTTCCATTTGGTGGCAATTCTTCATTTTTTTTTAAATATGTCAGATCCTGTTTAACCACTTTAATACAGGGCTTTTTATACCACTTCCATACCGGGCCTATTCTGGCACTTTTCTCCTACATGTACAAATCATCATTCTTTTGCTAGAAAATTACTCAGAACCCCCAAACATTATATATGTTTTTTTAGCAGACACCCTAGGGAATAAAATGACGGTCATTGCAACTTTTTATCTTGCACAGTATTTGCGCAATAATTTTTCAAACGCCTTTTTAAAAAAAAAATGGTTTCATGAATTAAAAAATAACAAAACAGTAAAGTTAGCCCAATTGTAAAATATGAAAGATGATGTTACGCTGAGTAAATAGATACCTAACATGTCATGCTTTAAAATTGCGCACACTCATGGAATGGCGCCAAACTTCGGTACTTAAAAATCTCCATAGGCAACGCTTTGAAATTTTATGCAGGTTACCAGTTTAGAGTTACAGAGTAGGTCTAATGCTAGAATTGTTGCTCTCGCTCTAACACACGCAGCAATACCTCATATATGTGGTTTGAACAGCGTTTACATATGTGGGCGGCACTTACGTGTGCATTCGCTTCTGAGCGTGAGCTATCAGGGACAGAGGCGTTTTAAAAAATTTATATTATTATTTTTATTTATTTATTTATTTATTTTTTTACACTATTTTTTTTTTTATCACTTTTATTCCTATTACAAGGAATGTAAACATCCCTTGTAATAGGAATGGTGTGTGACAGGTCCTCTTTATGGAGAGATGCAGGGTCAATAAGACCCCACATCTCTCCTCCAGGCTGGAAAGCATGAGATCCTGAAAAAAAATTCACAGATCTCATGCTTACTAGCCGCAATCGCGGCTTTGTTTACTTCTGGGAACCCGGGCGTGACATCATAACGTCGCGCCCGGGCCTCCGACGGTCATAGAGATGACTGGTGACCAGACGATTCTTTCTTCGGACCCCCGATGGCACGGGAGAGCCCGGAGAAGCACTGGATGGCAGCGGGAGGGGGGGGGTGTCCCCTCCCGCCGCATATAAGAATGATCAAGCGGTGGAACTGCCGCTATGATCGTTCTTATCGTGCGCAGAATCGCCGGCAGAAGAGAAGTACTGTATATCTGAATGATGCCTCTAGCTGCAGGCATTATTCAGATATCCCCCCACAAAGCCCAGGACGTCATATGACGCCCACCCAGAATGGGAGATCCCATCTGTGGGCGTCATATTATTATGGCTGGGTATTGAAGTGGTTAAAGCGTAACTTTTTTGAAAAAGGGAAGTTCCGCTTGTTTGCCTCAACCCTGAAATTCAGTGGGAAAAGGTGCTTTTCTAGACTTTATATAGCTGAACTGAAATAGAAAAACCTGAAGTGATTGTCTTGTCATATAGCCTGACAAAGTGACATGGACTTTCACTGTATTGTTCATTTAGGCACAAGAGACTCCATCTTATTCTGCAATGTTAAAATGTGCTCTGTAACTTTCACCTAACACACAGACACAACTTCTGCTAGAAGATCTCTCTGCCTCTACACCCCTCTCAAGGTTTTACTTTTGCAATTGTTCTATTCGCTAGCTTTTATTAACATATTTCTACTTGTTAGTTTTTAATAACATCGCACACCACCCCTTTTTTATCTATGTATAAAATAACGTGTAATTTTGTCAGAACGGACATTTTAAACACTGTGATTGCGTCCTGTGAAACTGTTCCTGGAATTGCAGAGTTAACCTTTATTTATAGAGTCTCAACCAATATTTCTACAACACAAAGTGTTGTAGGAAATAATTTGAGGGGTTGATGTTCTCTTAACCAGTGTCTCTGCATATTAAAATGGATGTCCACGTCAAAAAATATAAAACTGTGTGGTTGATTTACTAAAACTAGAAAGTGCAAATTCTAGTGCAGCTGTACAGTGGCGGCTGGTGCTCAAATTTTTTGGGGGGGGCGCAAACAAACTGAAAAAAAAAAATCATCAATTGCCGCCACTGTGCCCATTAAACGCAGCCACTGTGCCCAAACGCCACTAGTTTGTCCCCAAATGCAGCCAGTTTCCCCCCCCCCATATGCAGCCAGTTTCTCCCCCATAATGCAGCCAGTTTCTCCCCCATAATGCAGCCAGTTTCTCCCCCATAATGCAGCCAGTTTCTCCCCCATAATGCAGCCAGTTTCTCCCCTATATGCAGCCAGTTTCTCCCCCATATGCAGCCAGTTTCTCCCCCATAATGCAGCCAGTTTCTCCCCTATATGCAGCCAGTTTCTCCCCCAATATACAGCCAGTTTCTCCCCCATAATGCAGCCAGTTTCTCCCCCAATATACAGCCAGTTTGTCCCCCAAATGCAGCCAGTTTCTCCCCTATATGCAGCCAGTTTCTCCCCCATATGCAGCCAGTTTCTCCCCCATAATGCAGCCAGTTTCTCCCCTATATGCAGCCAGTTTCTCCCCCAATATACAGTCAGTTTCTCCCCCATAATGCAGCCAGTTTCTCCCCTATATGCAGCCAGTTTGTCCCCCAAATGCAGCCAGTTTCTCCCCTATATGCAGCCAGTTTCTCCCCCATAATGCAGCCAGTTTCTCCCCCATAATGCAGCCAGTTTCTCCCCCATATGCAGCCAGTTTCTCCCCCAATATACAGACAGTTTCTCCCCCATAATGCAGCCAGTTTCTCCCCTATATGCAGCCAGTTTGTCCCCCAAATGCAGCCAGTTTCTCCCCTATATGCAGCCAGTTTCTCCCCTATATGCAGCCAGTTTCTTCCCCATAATGCAGCCAGTTTCTCCCCCATAATGCAGCCAGTTTCTCCCCCAATATACAGCCAGTTTCTCCCCCAAAATGCAGCCAGTTTCTCCCCCATATGCAGCCAGTTTCTCCCCCAATATACAGCCAGTTTCTCCACCATAATGCAGCCAGTTTCTCCCCCATAATACAGCCAGTTTCTCCCCCATAATGCAGCCAGTTTCTCCCCCATAATACAGTCAGTTTCTTCCCCATAATGCAGCCAGTTTCTCCCCCAATATACAGCCAGTTTCTCCCCCATAATGCAGCCAGTTTCTCCCCCATAATACAGCCAGTTTCTCCCCCATAATGCAGCCAGTTTCTCCCCCATAATACAGCCAGTTTCTCCCCCATAATGCAGCCAGTTTCTCCCCTATATGCAGCCAGTTTCTCCCCCATATGCAGCCAGTTTCTCCCCCATAATGCAGCCAGTTTCTCCCCCATAATGCAGCCAGTTTCTCCCCCAATATACAGCCAGTTTCTCCCCCATAATACAGCCAGTTTCTCCCCCATAATGCAGCCAGTTTCTCCCCCAATATACAGCCAGTTTCTCCCCCATAATGCAGCCAGTTTCTCCCCCATAATGCAGCCAGTTTCTCCCCCATAATGCAGCCAGTTTCTCCCCCATAATGCAGCCAGTTTCTCCCCTATATGCAGCCAGTTTCTCCCCCATATGCAGCCAGTTTCTCCCCCATAATGCAGCCAGTTTCTCCCCCATAATGCAGCCAGTTAATCCCCCATAATGCAGCCAGTTTGTCCTCATAATACAGCCAGTTTGTCCCCCATAGGCAGCCAGTTTCTCCCCTATATGCAGCAAGTTTCTCCCCTATAGGCAGCCAGTTTGTCCCCCATAATGCAGCCAGTTTCTCCCCTATATGCAGCCAGTTTGTCCCCCAAATGCAGCCAGTTTCTCCCCTATATGCAGCCAGTTTCTCCCCCATATGCAGCCAGTTTCTCCCCCATAATGCAGCCAGTTTATCCCCCATAATGCAGCCAGTTAATCCCCCATAATGCAGCCAGTTTGTCCCCCATATGCAGCCAGTTTGTCCCCTATATGCAGCCAGTTTCTCCCCCAAATGCAGCCAGTTTGTCCCCTATATGCAGCCAGTTTCTCCCCCATAATGCAGCCAGTTTCTCCCCTATATGCAGCCAGTTTGTCCCCCAAATGCAGCCAGTTTCTCCCCTATATGCAGCCAGTTTCTCCCCCATAATGCAGCCAGTTTCTCCCCTATATGCAGCCAGTTTCTCCCCCAATATACAGCCAGTTTCTCCCCCATAATGCAGCCAGTTTCTCCCCTATATGCAGCCAGTTTGTCCCCCAAATGCAGCCAGTTTCTCCCCTATATGCAGCCAGTTTCTCCCCCATAATGCAGCCAGTTTCTCCCCCATAATGTAGCCAGTTTCTCCCCTATATGCAGCCAGTTTCTCCCCCAATATACAGCCAGTTTCTCCCCCATAATGCAGCCAGTTTCTCCCCTATATGCAGCCAGTTTGTCCCCCAAATGCAGCCAGTTTCTCCCCTATATGCAGCCAGTTTCTCCCCCATAATGCAGCCAGTTTCTCCCCCAAATGCAGCCAGTTTCTCCCCTATATGCAGCCAGTTTCTCCCCCAATATACAGCCAGTTTCTCCCCCATAATGCAGCCAGTTTCTCCCCTATATGCAGCCAGTTTGTCCCCCAAATGCAGCCAGTTTCTCCCCTATATGCAGCCAGTTTCTCCCCCATAATGCAGCCAGTTTCTCCCCCATAATGCAGCCAGTTTCTCCCCTATATGCAGCCAGTTTCTCCCCCAATATACAGCCAGTTTCTCCCCCATAATGCAGCCAGTTTCTCCCCTATATGCAGCCAGTTTGTCCCCCAAATGCAGCCAGTTTCTCCCCCATAATATAGCCAGTTTCTCCCCTATATGCAGCCAGTTTGTCCCCCAAATGCAGCCAGTTTCTCCCCTATATGCAGCCAGTTTCTCCCCCATATGCAGCCAGTTTCTCCCCCATAATGCAGCCAGTTTCTCCCCCATAATGCAGCCAGTTTCTCCCCCAATATACAGCCAGTTTCTCCCCCATAATGCAGCCAGTTTCTCCCCCATAATGCAGCCAGTTTCTCCCCCATAATGCAGCCAGTTTCTCCCCCATAATGCAGCCAGTTTCTCCCCTATATGCAGCCAGTTTCTCCCCCATATGCAGCCAGTTTCTCCCCCATAATGCAGCCAGTTTCTCCCCCATAATGCAGCCAGTTAATCCCCCATAATGCAGCCAGTTTGTCCTCATAATACAGCCAGTTTGTCCCCCATAGGCAGCCAGTTTCTCCCCTATATGCAGCAAGTTTCTCCCCTATATGCAGCCAGTTTGTCCCCCATAATGCAGCCAGTTTCTCCCCTATATGCAGCCAGTTTGTCCCCCAAATGCAGCCAGTTTCTCCCCTATATGCAGCCAGTTTCTCCCCCATATGCAGCCAGTTTCTCCCCCATAATGCAGCCAGTTTCTCCCCCATAATGCAGCCAGTTAATCCCCCATAATGCAGCCAGTTTGTCCTCATAATACAGCCAGTTTGTCCCCCATATGCAGCCAGTAGGGATGGGCCCGGTGCTCGATTCGAACCCATGTTCGAATCGAGCATCGGGCGTTCGCTCGCTCGTCGAGCCCAGAACTATTTGGGCCGTTCGCATCACATTCGTGTGATGCGAGCGGCCCCGCAATGCATTGCGGCCGGCGCGGCCGGCGCAGTGCATTGCTGGCTGATGATTGGCCAAGCATGCACTGTGACCCCGCATGCTTGGCCAATCACAGCGCCCGAAACTCGGAGAGCAATAATTGGCTACAGGCAGGACGGCTGTAGCCAATTACAGCTCAGGGGCTTTAGTACACGCCCCACCATTTAAAAGGCCGCCACGCCATCGGCCCCGGTCACATGAGTTCCGGCTTTAGGAGAGATTAGTCTGCTGATTCTGTCTTTGCTTGATACTGAAAGATTTGCTCTTCTTTGCTAAACCATTGGCTATTTCTTTGCTAAACCATTGCTACCTAAGTCATTGATCGTTCATTGCTGCTGATTGCACAGTTAGTGTGTTATTAGCTGCTGCTGGGGATTAGTCTGGTGCGTGCTTACTGTTAGTACAGTATTGCAGTAGTACCAACCGCAGTGCTGTTAGCACAGCATTGCACCCCAACAGCACCCATAGGACTTCTAGTGTGTTAGTGGCAGCAAACAGAGCTCCTATATTTTCTTCTCAGCAGCACCCATAGGACTTCTAGTGTGTTAGTGGCATCACACAGAGCTCCTATATTTTCTTCTCAGCAGCACCCATAGGACTTCTAGTGTGTTAGTGGCAGCAAACAGAGCTCCTATATTTTCTTCTCAGCAGCACCCATAGGACTTCTAGTGTGTTAGTGGCAGCAAACAGAGCTCCTATATTTTCTTCTCAGCAGCACCCATAGGACTTCTAGTGTGTTAGTGGCAGCAAACAGAGCTCCTATATTTTCTTCTCAGCAGCACCCATAGGACTTCTAGTGTGTTAGTGGCAGCAAACAGAGCTCCTATATTTTCTTCTCAGCAGCACCCATAGGACTTCTAGTGTGTTAGTGGCAGCAAACAGAGCTCCTATATTTTCTTCTCAGCAGCACCCATAGGACTTCTAGTGTGTTAGTGGCATCACACAGAGCTCCTATATTTTCTTCTCAGCAGCACCCATAGGACTTCTAGTGTGTTAGTGGCAGCAAACAGAGCTCCTATATTTTCTTCTCAGCAGCACCCATAGGACTTCTAATGTGTTAGTGGCATCACACAGAGTTCCTATATTTTCATCTCAGCAGCACCCATAGGACTTCTAGTGTGTTAGTGGCATCACACAGAGCTCCTATATTTTCTTCTCAGCAGCACCCATAGGACTTCTAGTGTGTTAGTGGCAGCAAACAGAGCTCCTATATTTTCTTCTCAGCAGCACCCATAGGACTTCTAGTGTGTTAGTGGCAGCAAACAGAGCTCCTATATTTTCTTCTCAGCAGCACCCATAGGACTTCTAGTGTGTTAGTGGCATCACACAGAGCTCCTATATTTTCTTCTCAGCAGCACCCATAGGACTTCTAGTGTGTTAGTGGCAGCAAACAGAGCTCCTATATTTTCTTCTCAGCAGCACCCATAGGACTTCTAGTGTGTTAGTGGCAGCAAACAGAGCTCCTATATTTTCTTCTCAGCAGCACCCATAGGACTTCTAGTGTGTTAGTGGCAGCAAACAGAGCTCCTATATTTTCTTCTCAGCAGCACCCATAGGACTTCTAGTGTGTTAGTGGCAGCAAACAGAGCTCCTATATTTTCTTCTCAGCAGCACCCATAGGACTTCTAGTGTGTTAGTGGCAGCAAACAGAGCTCCTATATTTTCTTCTCAGCAGCACCCATAGGACTTCTAGTGTGTTAGTGGCATCACACAGAGCTCCTATATTTTCTTCTCAGCAGCACCCATAGGACTTCTAGTGTGTTAGTGGCAGCAAACAGAGCTCCTATATTTTCTTCTCAGCAGCACCCATAGGACTTCTAGTGTGTTAGTGGCAGCAAACAGAGCTCCTATATTTTCTTCTCAGCAGCACCCATAGGACTTCTAGTGTGTTAGTGGCAGCAAACAGAGCTCCTATATTTTCTTCTCAGCAGCACCCATAGGACTTCTAGTGTGTTAGTGGCATCACACAGAGCTCCTATATTTTCTTCTCAGCAGCACCCATAGGACTTCTAGTGTGTTAGTGGCAGCAAACAGAGCTCCTATATTTTCTTCTCAGCAGCACCCATAGGACTTCTAGTGTGTTAGTGGCATCACACAGAGCTCCTATATTTTCTTCTCAGCAGCACCCATAGGACTTCTAGTGTGTTAGTGGCAGCAAACAGAGCTCCTATATTTTCTTCTCAGCAGCACCCATAGGACTTCTAGTGTGTTAGTGGCAGCAAACAGAGCTCCTATATTTTCTTCTCAGCAGCACCCATAGGACTTCTAGTGTGTTAGTGGCAGCAAACAGAGCTCCTATATTTTCTTCTCAGCAGCACCCATAGGACTTCTAGTGTGTTAGTGGCATCACACAGAGCTCCTATATTTTCTTCTCAGCAGCACCCATAGGACTTCTAGTGTGTTAGTGGCAGCAAACAGAGCTCCTATATTTTCTTCTCAGCAGCACCCATAGGACTTCTAATGTGTTAGTGGCATCACACAGAGTTCCTATATTTTCATCTCAGCAGCACCCATAGGACTTCTAGTGTGTTAGTGGCATCACACAGAGCTCCTATATTTTCTTCTCAGCAGCACCCATAGGACTTCTAGTGTGTTAGTGGCAGCAAACAGAGCTCCTATATTTTCTTCTCAGCAGCACCCATAGGACTTCTAGTGTGTTAGTGGCAGCAAACAGAGCTCCTATATTTTCTTCTCAGCAGCACCCATAGGACTTCTAGTGTGTTAGTGGCATCACACAGAGCTCCTATATTTTCTTCTCAGCAGCACCCATAGGACTTCTAGTGTGTTAGTGGCAGCAAACAGAGCTCCTATATTTTCTTCTCAGCAGCACCCATAGGACTTCTAGTGTGTTAGTGGCAGCAAACAGAGCTCCTATATTTTCTTCTCAGCAGCACCCATAGGACTTCTAGTGTGTTAGTGGCAGCAAACAGAGCTCCTATATTTTCTTCTCAGCAGCACCCATAGGACTTCTAGTGTGTTAGTGGCAGCAAACAGAGCTCCTATATTTTCTTCTCAGCAGCACCCATAGGACTTCTAGTGTGTTAGTGGCAGCAAACAGAGCTCCTATATTTTCTTCTCAGCAGCACCCATAGGACTTCTAGTGTGTTAGTGGCATCACACAGAGCTCCTATATTTTCTTCTCAGCAGCACCCATAGGACTTCTAGTGTGTTAGTGGCAGCAAACAGAGCTCCTATATTTTCTTCTCAGCAGCACCCATAGGACTTCTAGTGTGTTAGTGGCATCACACAGAGCTCCTATATTTTCTTCTCAGCAGCACCCATAGGACTTCTAGTGTGTTAGTGGCAGCAAACAGAGCTCCTATATTTTCTTCTCAGCAGCACCCATAGGACTTCTAGTGTGTTAGTGGCATCACACAGAGCTCCTATATTTTCTTCTCAGCAGCACCCATAGGACTTCTAGTGTGTTAGTGGCAGCAAACAGAGCTCCTATATTTTCTTCTCAGCAGCACCCATAGGACTTCTAGTGTGTTAGTGGCATCACACAGAGCTCCTATATTTTCTTCTCAGCAGCACCCATAGGACTTCTAGTGTGTTAGTGGCAGCAAACAGAGCTCCTATATTTTCTTCTCAGCAGCACCCATAGGACTTCTAATGTGTTAGTGGCATCACACAGAGTTCCTATATTTTCATCTCAGCAGCACCCATAGGACTTCTAGTGTGTTAGTGGCATCACACAGAGCTCCTATATTTTCTTCTCAGCAGCACCCATAGGACTTCTAGTGTGTTAGTGGCAGCAAACAGAGCTCCTATATTTTCTTCTCAGCAGCACCCATAGGACTTCTAGTGTGTTAGTGGCAGCAAACAGAGCTCCTATATTTTCTTCTCAGCAGCACCCATAGGACTTCTAGTGTGTTAGTGGCATCACACAGAGCTCCTATATTTTCTTCTCAGCAGCACCCATAGGACTTCTAGTGTGTTAGTGGCAGCAAACAGAGCTCCTATATTTTCTTCTCAGCAGCACCCATAGGACTTCTAGTGTGTTAGTGGCAGCAAACAGAGCTCCTATATTTTCTTCTCAGCAGCACCCATAGGACTTCTAGTGTGTTAGTGGCAGCAAACAGAGCTCCTATATTTTCTTCTCAGCAGCACCCATAGGACTTCTAGTGTGTTAGTGGCAGCAAACAGAGCTCCTATATTTTCTTCTCAGCAGCACCCATAGGACTTCTAGTGTGTTAGTGGCAGCAAACAGAGCTCCTATATTTTCTTCTCAGCAGCACCCATAGGACTTCTAGTGTGTTAGTGGCAGCAAACAGAGCTCCTATATTTTCTTCTCAGCAGCACCCATAGGACTTCTAGTGTGTTAGTGGCAGCAAACAGAGCTCCTATATTTTCTTCTCAGCAGCACCCATAGGACTTCTAGTGTGTTAGTGGCAGCAAACAGAGCTCCTATATTTTCTTCTCAGCAGCACCCATAGGACTTCTAGTGTGTTAGTGGCATCACACAGAGCTCCTATATTTTCTTCTCAGCAGCACCCATAGGACTTCTAGTGTGTTAGTGGCAGCAAACAGAGCTCCTATATTTTCTTCTCAGCAGCACCCATAGGACTTCTAGTGTGTTAGTGGCATCACACAGAGCTCCTATATTTTCTTCTCAGCAGCACCCATAGGACTTCTAGTGTGTTAGTGGCAGCAAACAGAGCTCCTATATTTTCTTCTCAGCAGCACCCATAGGACTTCTAGTGTGTTAGTGGCAGCAAACAGAGCTCCTATATTTTCTTCTCAGCAGCACCCATAGGACTTCTAGTGTGTTAGTGGCAGCAAACAGAGCTCCTATATTTTCTTCTCAGCAGCACCCATAGGACTTCTAGTGTGTTAGTGGCATCACACAGAGCTCCTATATTTTCTTCTCAGCAGCACCCATAGGACTTCTAGTGTGTTAGTGGCAGCAAACAGAGCTCCTATATTTTCTTCTCAGCAGCACCCATAGGACTTCTAGTGTGTTAGTGGCATCACACAGAGCTCCTATATTTTCTTCTCAGCAGCACCCATAGGACTTCTAGTGTGTTAGTGGCAGCAAACAGAGCTCCTATATTTTCTTCTCAGCAGCACCCATAGGACTTCTAATGTGTTAGTGGCATCACACAGAGTTCCTATATTTTCATCTCAGCAGCACCCATAGGACTTCTAGTGTGTTAGTGGCATCACACAGAGCTCCTATATTTTCTTCTCAGCAGCACCCATAGGACTTCTAGTGTGTTAGTGGCAGCAAACAGAGCTCCTATATTTTCTTCTCAGCAGCACCCATAGGACTTCTAGTGTGTTAGTGGCAGCAAACAGAGCTCCTATATTTTCTTCTCAGCAGCACCCATAGGACTTCTAGTGTGTTAGTGGCATCACACAGAGCTCCTATATTTTCTTCTCAGCAGCACCCATAGGACTTCTAGTGTGTTAGTGGCAGCAAACAGAGCTCCTATATTTTCTTCTCAGCAGCACCCATAGGACTTCTAGTGTGTTAGTGGCAGCAAACAGAGCTCCTATATTTTCTTCTCAGCAGCACCCATAGGACTTCTAGTGTGTTAGTGGCAGCAAACAGAGCTCCTATATTTTCTTCTCAGCAGCACCCATAGGACTTCTAGTGTGTTAGTGGCAGCAAACAGAGCTCCTATATTTTCTTCTCAGCAGCACCCATAGGACTTCTAGTGTGTTAGTGGCAGCAAACAGAGCTCCTATATTTTCTTCTCAGCAGCACCCATAGGACTTCTAGTGTGTTAGTGGCATCACACAGAGCTCCTATATTTTCTTCTCAGCAGCACCCATAGGACTTCTAGTGTGTTAGTGGCAGCAAACAGAGCTCCTATATTTTCTTCTCAGCAGCACCCATAGGACTTCTAGTGTGTTAGTGGCATCACACAGAGCTCCTATATTTTCTTCTCAGCAGCACCCATAGGACTTCTAGTGTGTTAGTGGCAGCAAACAGAGCTCCTATATTTTCTTCTCAGCAGCACCCATAGGACTTCTAGTGTGTTAGTGGCAGCAAACAGAGCTCCTATATTTTCTTCTCAGCAGCACCCATAGGACTTCTAGTGTGTTAGTGGCAGCAAACAGAGCTCCTATATTTTCTTCTCAGCAGCACCCATAGGACTTCTAGTGTGTTAGTGGCATCACACAGAGCTCCTATATTTTCTTCTCAGCAGCACCCATAGGACTTCTAGTGTGTTAGTGGCAGCAAACAGAGCTCCTATATTTTCTTCTCAGCAGCACCCATAGGACTTCTAGTGTGTTAGTGGCAGCAAACAGAGCTCCTATATTTTCTTCTCAGCAGCACCCATAGGACTTCTAGTGTGTTAGTGGCAGCAAACAGAGCTCCTATGTTTTCTTCTCAGCAGCACCCATAGGACTTCTAGTGTGTTAGTGGCATCACACAGAGCTCCTATATTTTCTTCTCAGCAGCACCCATAGGACTTCTAGTGTGTTAGTGGCAGCAAACAGAGCTCCTATATTTTCTTCTCAGCAGCACCCATAGGACTTCTAGTGTGTTAGTGGCATCACACAGAGCTCCTATATTTTCTTCTCAGCAGCACCCATAGGACTTCTAGTGTGTTAGTGGCAGCAAACAGAGCTCCTATATTTTCTTCTCAGCAGCACCCATAGGACTTCTAGTGTGTTAGTGGCATCACACAGAGCTCCTATATTTTCTTCTCAGCAGCACCCATAGGACTTCTAGTGTGTTAGTGGCAGCAAACAGAGCTCCTATATTTTCTTCTCAGCAGCACCCATAGGACTTCTAGTGTGTTAGTGGCAGCAAACAGAGCTCCTATATTTTCTTCTCAGCAGCACCCATAGGACTTCTAGTGTGTTAGTGGCAGCAAACAGAGCTCCTATATTTTCTTCTCAGCAGCACCCATAGGACTTCTAGTGTGTTAGTGGCATCACACAGAGCTCCTATATTTTCTTCTCAGCAGCACCCATAGGACTTCTAGTGTGTTAGTGGCAGCAAACAGAGCTCCTATATTTTCTTCTCAGCAGCACCCATAGGACTTCTAGTGTGTTAGTGGCAGCAAACAGAGCTCCTATATTTTCTTCTCAGCAGCACCCATAGGACTTCTAGTGTGTTAGTGGCAGCAAACAGAGCTCCTATATTTTCTTGTCAGCAGCACACATAGTACCTATAGTGTGTTAGTGTCAGCACCCATAGGACCTACAGTGTGTTGTGAGCACACATAGGAGTTCTATTTTTTATACTATATACACTACCGACTACAATGGCTGGAAGACCGCCAAGGAGAGGCAGAGCGTGCCGAGGCAAGAACACAGGGCAGGCAGGCTCTGTTTCTAGAGACAACAGTGCTGGCCGTGGACGTGGTCGTGCATCGTCATCAGCACGTGGCCATGGGACACGCTTGTCTTTGTTTTCGGCAGCTGGACATGTGGAGCCGCATCATGCCGAAGGCTTGGTAGAATGGATGACCAAGCCCTCCTCATCCTCCTCATCCTCTCTCACCCAGGCTCAGGGTACTGGCAGAGCAGCTGCCAACGCGTACTCAATGGCATCATCAGCCACCCCTTCCCTAGACCCACCATGTCCTCCTGAGGAGTCCCCCGAACTGTTTGAGCACAGTGTTGGGTACATGCTCCAGGAGGATGCCCAACGATTCGAAGGCTCGGATGATGATACCCAGCTTGAGGAAGTCAGTAGTGTGCGCGCAGAGAGAGGGGATGCTGAAGGACAGCAATCTGGCAGTAGTGTTCCACCAGCTGCAGCTTACTGCCAGGTTTGCTCTAGTGGTGAAGAGGGAGGGGATGATGAGGTCACTGACTCCACGTGGGTGCCTGAAGGGAGAGAGGAGGAGGAGGAGGAGGATGCAGCGTCACATGTCCAACGAGGCAGGATGCCCCCTGGAGGCCAGCTAGAGGCCAGCACAGCAACTGTACCACACCGCAGAGCTCCGCCTGTGCAGGGCGCTGCCTCTGCACGTTATCACAAAAGTTCTTTGGTGTGGGCCTTTTTTGAGACGAGTGCATCAGATCGCACCACTGCTATTTGCAATATTTGTCTCAAGCGTATCTCGCGTGGCCAAAACATCAGCCGCTTGGGCACCACAAGCATGAGCAGACATATGTCGACCTGCCATGCAGCTCGTTGGCAAGCACACATAAAAGACCCACACCAAAGAACAAAGCGGACCTCTCCTTGCTCCTCATCAGCTGGGATCTCCATCCCCACTATATCTTCAGTCCTCTCTGAAAGCTGCTCTGAGAGGACTGAAGGTGTAGAATTAGGTGTGTCACAACCAAGTACTTGCAGTACACCGACGTCCGATTGTAGCAGGCAAATTTCCCTGCCCCAGCTGCTGGACCGTCGAAAGAAGTATACTCCCAGCCATCCACATGCCCAGCGGTTGAATGCTAGCTTGGCTAAATTGCTAGCACTTCAACTGCTGCCTTTTCAGTTGATAGACTCGGCCCCCTTCCGTGAGTTTGTTCAATGTGCGGTTCCTCAGTGGCAGGTTCCCAAACGCCACTTTTTCTCACGGAAGGCGATTCCGTCTCTCTACTGGCATGTGGAAGGCAATGTCCATGCCTCGCTGGACAGGGCGGTCAGCGGTAAGGTGCATATTACCGCTGACTCATGGTCCAGCAGGCATGGACAGGGACGTTATCTTTCTTTCACGGCCCATTGGGTCACTCTATTGGTAGCTGGGAGGGATGCAGGACAAGGTGCAGTAGTGTTGGAGGTTGTTCCGCCACCACGCCTCCAAAATGCTACTACTGGTTGTGACACACCTCTCTCCTCCACCCCCTCCTCTTCTTCTTCCTCCATGTCCTCTTCGAGTGCTCTGTCCTCGGAACCAGCGGTGCTCCGTAGGCGTACAAGGGGCTACGCGAGTACGCAGGCAAAAAGATGCCATGCCGTGCTTGCGCTGGTGTGTTTGGGGGACAGGAGCCACACTGGGCCAGAGGTTCTGGCAGCTCTGCAGGGGCAGGCCGAGAGGTGGTTGACGCCACGCCAGCTTAAGCCAGGAATGGTCGTTTCTGATAATGGCACCAACCTCCTCTCCGCCCTGCGACAGGGGCAGCTCACCCATGTGCCCTGTATGGCTCACGTCCTCAACCTGGTGGTGCAGCGGTTCTTGGGCAGGTTCCCAGGCTTACAGGATGTCCTGAGGCAGGCCAGGAAAGTCTGTGTGCATTTCCGCCGATCTTATAATGCCAGTGCTCGGCTGACTGAGCTGCAAAAGGAGCTGAACCTGCCCAAGAACCGCCTAATATGTGACATGCCCACCAGGTGGAACTCAACGTTGGCCATGCTGCAGCGACTGCACACGCAGCAGAGGGCCATCAATGAGTACCTTTGCGACTACGGCACCAGGACAGGGTCAGGGGAGCTTGGCTTTTTTTCCCCACGCCAGTGGAGCATGATCAGGGATGCATGCACTGTCCTCTCACCATTTGAGGAGGCCACGAGGATGGTGAGCAGTGACAGTGCATGCATCAGTGACACTGTACCTCTTGTCCACCTGTTGGAGCATACGCTGCGTGGGATAATGGACAGGGCACTTGAGGCAGAACAGAGGCAGGAAGAGGAGGACTTCCTTGTCTCTCAAGGCCCCCTTTATCCAGACAATGTTCCTTCTGTCCCACCCATCACACAGGAAGAGGAGGAGGAGGAGGAGGAGGAGGAGGATTGTGTGAGCATGGAGGTGGAGCCTGGCACTCAGCATCAGCAGCAGCAGTCTTTTAGGGATGATGTACAGTCCCAACAAACCAGTGGACTTGTACGTGGCTGGGAGGAGGTGGCTGGCGATCATGTCATCCTCAGTGACCCAGAAGACTCCGGACCGAATGCCTCAGCTAACCTACGCTGCATGGCCTCCCTGATCCTGCAAAGCCTGCGGAAGGATCCTCGTGTTCTTCGGATCAAGGAGAGTGACCATTACTGGCTGGCCACTCTCCTTGATCCACGGTACAAGGGTAAGGTTGCGGACCTTATCTTGCCGTTGCAGAGGGAGCAGAGGATGAGACATCTCAGGGAGGCCTTGCAGAAAGGTCTGTGCAACGCGTTCCCAGAAACTGGGAGGTTACAAACTCCTGGTCCTGGACGACAAGTTGCTGAGGCTTCGGTCAGTAGCAGAAGGAGCGGTGGGGAAGGTGGACGTCTGACCGATGCGTTCAGACAATTTTTTAGTCCGCAGCCCCAAGGTATGATCGGTTCCAGCAACCATCGCCAGCGTCTGATATACATGGTGCAGGAATACCTAGGGGCAAGGTCAGACTTGGACACCTTTCCCACCGAAAATCCTCTGGCTTACTGGGTCCTGAGGATGGATCACTGGCCAGAGCTTGCACAGTATGCAATTGAGCTACTGGCCTGTCCTGCATCCAGCGTTCTTTCCGAACGCACATTCAGTGCTGCTGGAGGATTTGTCACCGATCATAGGGTGCGCCTGTCCACCGACTCGGTTGATCGACTGACCTTCATAAAAATGAATCAGTCTTGGATCACCACCAGCTACCAGACACCTGAAGCGGATATAACGGAATAATTTATAATGTCACATCCCTTCAAGACTGCCTATGCTGATGCTGAGTGACTGTCCTGTTATGTTCACTGACTATCCTCTTCCTCCTCCTCAATGATCCATGCCACCACACCAGTGCCTAAGGCACAATTTTTCAGCCCCTGTATAACAGGGGCGTGTAATTACAATTTTTTAAAAAGATGCTTCGCAACAGGTGTGACTGCTGTGCTCAGAGTACAGTATCTGTGAGGGGTTGCAGTGTTGTGGCACCAGCACCAGTGCCTAAGGCACAATTTTTCAGCCCCTGTTGGGGCGTGTAATTACAATTTTTAGGCAATGCTTTGCAACAGGTCTCATTGCTGTGCTCAGAGTACAGTATCTGTGAGGGGTTGCAGTGTTGTGGCACCAGCACCAGTGCCTAAGGCACAATTTTTCAGCCCCTGTATAACAGGGGCGTGTAATTAAATTTTTTTAAAAAGATGCTTCGCAACAGGTGTGACTGCTGTGCTCAGAGTACAGTATCTGTGAGGGGTTGCAGTGTTGTGGCACCAGCACCAGTGCCTAAGGCACAATTTTTCAGCCCCTGTTGGGGCGTGTAATTACAATTTTTAGGCAATGCTTTGCAACAGGTCTCATTGCTGTGCTCAGAGTACAGTATCTGTGAGGGGTTGCAGTGTTGTGGCACCAGCACCAGTGCCTAAGGCACAATTTTTCAGCCCCTGTATAACAGGGGCGTGTAATTACAATTTTTTAAAAAGATGCTTCGCAACAGGTGTGACTGCTGTGCTCCAAGTACAGTATCTGTGAGGGGTTGCAGTGTTGTGGCACCAGCACCAATGCCTAAGGCACAATTTTTCAGCCCCTGTTTAACAGGGGCGTGTAATTACAAATCTTGATCTAATAGTTCACAGCAGGGCCCATTCCTGCGCCCACCAAGAGTAACTATGAGGGCCTACAGTCTTGTGGCAACACCGTCCACCACCACCACCACCACCAAAGGCCCAATTTTTCTGCCCTGTTCAACAGGTGCATGCAATTACAAATCTTGATCTAATAACTCACAGCAGGGCCCATTCCTGCACCCACCAAGAGTAACTGTGAGGGCTTACAGTCTTGTGGCAACACCGTCCACCACCACCACCACCACCACCAAAGGCCCAATTTTTCTGCCCGGTTCAACAGGTGCATGCAAGTACAAATCTTGATCTATTAACTCACAGCAGGGCCCATTCCTGTGCCCACCAGTCTTGTGGCTACACCAACATCTAATAGGGCAAATTTCTGCAGAGTATATACGGCAGGCCCCTACTTTCAAACATCCAACTTACAAACGACTCCTACTTGCAAACGGCAAGAGAAAACAGGAAGTGAGAGGAAATCTACCCCTAGAAAGGAAAATTCTATCCTGTTAGATTTAATTTGGGAAAAAGGTATCTCCTCTCTACTGATGCTTTATCACCAATCCTTGTTTCAATTAAAACCCCACTTTTCCAAAAACATTTGTCATTGGGACGGAAAGTGAGGTGACATGTTCTGAACAGATGTGCAAAGACAGCAAATGTTACAGGGGTGATAACCCCTCCCTATGTTCTCCAAAAAGCTTAAAAATTGATTTTTTTGGGATGTAGCTACACTTCATAATGTACCTGTTCAGATTCTACTTAAGAACAAACCTACAGTCCATGTCTTGTTTGCACCACCTATATACTGCTGTTCAGAGTATATAGGGTTGTAGGTATAGGGTTTTATTTTGGGTGCGGGGTCCCCCTTAGTATCCATACAAGACCCAAAGGGGCTGGGGTGGGGGGGGGGGTGATGGGGTAGCCATGCCATTTTTCTCAAGGATTTTCAGCCATATGGCGGCCAGGACAAGACATGACATTAAAGCCGCAAGTGGTTTTAAATGGCTTCTTTTTTTCCTTTACAAATGTCATTTTGTGCAAGGACAGTTCTAAACACGGGAAACACATGCCACTTCACAGGCATACTTTAGACACCCCCCAGGTACCATATTTAAAGGAAAATTTCACTTTTTTTTTTTTCACTTTATGCATCATTAAAATGACTGCTCCCGAAAAAACTTTAGTTTTTAAAATTTCTTTTTGCATTGATATATGTCCCCTGGGGCAGGACCCGGGTCCCCAAACCTGTTTTATAACATTAACATGCATATTGGCCGTTGTAATTAGCAATTTTGATTTCGAACGTTCGCGTCCATTATAACGAATAGGGTTCGAAAATTCGCGCGAACTTTCGGTCCGTTCGAAGGTTCTGGTGCGAACCGAACCCGGGGGTGTTCGGCTCATCCCTAGCAGCCAGTTTGTCCCCTATATGCAGCCAGTTTCTCCCCCAAATGCAGCCAGTTTGTCCCCTATATGCAGCCAGTTTCTCCCCCATAATGCAGCCAGTTTCTCCCCTATATGCAGCCAGTTTGTCCCCCAAATGCAGCCAGTTTCTCCCCTATATGCAGCCAGTTTCTCCCCCATAATGCAGCCAGTTTCTCCCCTATATGCAGCCAGTTTCTCCCCCAATATACAGCCAGTTTCTCCCCCATAATGCAGCCAGTTTCTCCCCTATATGCAGCCAGTTTCTCCCCATAATGCAGCCAGTTTCTCCCCCATAATGCAGCCAGTTTCTCCCCTATATGCAGCCAGTTTCTCCCCCAATATACAGCCAGTTTCTCCCCCATAATGCAGCCAGTTTCTCCCCTATATGCAGCCAGTTTGTCCCCCAAATGCAGCCAGTTTCTCCCCCATAATATAGCCAGTTTCTCCCCTATATGCAGCCAGTTTGTCCCCCAAATGCAGCCAGTTTCTCCCCTATATGCAGCCAGTTTCTCCCCCATATGCAGCCAGTTTCTCCCCCATAATGCAGCCAGTTTCTCCCCCATAATGCAGCCAGTTTCTCCCCCAATATACAGCCAGTTTCTCCCCCATAATGCAGCCAGTTTCTCCCCCATATGCAGCCAGTTTCTCCCCCAATATACAGCCAGTTTCTCCCCATAATGCAGCCAGTTTCTCCCCCATATGCAGCCAGCTTGTCCCCCATAATACAGCAAGTTTGTCCCCCCCAGCCCTGCACTTACCTTCCTCGAGTCAGCGCCGTCCTTTTTCCGTCCTCGATGTCTTCTCCCGCCCTCGATGTCACTTCAGCCAATCAGGTTACCGGTAACCAGACCCGGTGAACCTGATTGGCCAGGGAACGCACCCCTGTGCGTCCTCTCACTAGGTATTTAGAAGCCGATTACAGCCCTCAGGCTGTAGTCGGGAAGCCTATCAGAGCCTGCTGGCTCTGATAGGCACTTCTAAAGGCCAATCAGACGCTGTGACTCAGATGGCCGGCGCTCAAGGGGCCGGCCATCTGAATAGTGGGCGGCAGCAATACATAGGTTCATGCAATGCATGAACCTATGTATTGTTGTGGTGAGTGACGGCCGGGCGCAGAAGCGAGCGGTAGCGGCGCTTCTGCGCCCACTATGGTCGTGCCGCCATGTGTAAAAAAAAGACATAAAAGAAAAAAAAAACTCTTAAAGGGCCCGTTTTTATTTTTTATTTTTTATTTTATTTTTTGGTGACCACAGGAGGGGGGGCGGCGCCCGGGCACCCCCTATGGACGGGCCGCCACTGCAGCTGTACATGGTAGACAATTAGCTTCTAACTTGAGATTGTTTAATAAAGCTTTGACAAAAAAAATGGAAGCTGACTGGTTTCTATGTAGAGCTGCACCAGATTTAGCGTTCTCCAGTTTTAGTAAATCAACCCCTGTGAGTGCCTAAGGAGTATGCCTTGCTTGAAGAAATGGCTGCTTCCATGTCTGATTAGAAAGACAGATGTCAAAAACCCCAGAGTTATTGCCTTTATTGTGCTGACTTAAAAGTCCTAAGTAGAGTTGAGCGGACACCTGGATGTTCGGGTTTGACGGTTCGGCCGAACTTCGGAAAAAAGTTTGAGTTCGGGACCGAACTTGACCCGAACTTGACACCGAACCTGAACCCCATTGAAGTCAATGGGGACCTGAACTTCTGAGGACTATTCGCGCTTGTTTCCCGTGCTTAGAACTGTCCCTGCACAAAGTGTCATTTCTGAAGGAAAAAAAGTAATTTAAAACTCACTCGCGGCTATAATGTCAGCTCCCGGCAAGACATAGAAAAGTCATTGATAAAAAATAAAAAAAAAGCGTGGGGGTTCCCCCAAATTCAATTACCAGGCCATTCAGGTCTGGTATGGATATTAAGGGGAACCCTGCCGCAAATTTTAAAAAAAATGCGTGCGGTTCCCCCAAATATCCATACCAGGCCCTTCAGGTCTGGTATGGATTTTAAGGGGAACTCCACCCCAAAAAAAAAAAATCCAGACCAGACCCTTTATCCGAGCACGCAACCTGGCAGGCCGCAGGAAAAGAGGGGGGGATGAGAGAGCGCCCCCTCCTGAACCGTACCAGGCCACATGCCCTCAACATGGGGAGGATGTCCCCATGTTGATAGGGACAAGGGCCTCATCCCCACAACCCTTGCCCGGTGGTTGTGGGGGTCTGCGGGCGGGGGGCTTATCGGAATCTGGAAGACAAAGGGGACCCCCAGATCCCGCCCCCCCCCTATGTGAGGGGTTTCACAAAGAAAGTGTAAAAAACACACAGACACCTTGGAAAAGTCCTTTATTAAAAAAAAAAAATGAAAAAAAATTCCAGCGATGAAATCCAGTGTCCCGCGGCGATCCCGATGTCCAGCGCCGTCCAAACGAGACGTCATTGGCTGAGCCTGAGCGGACCTGATGGGGAACTTCCTCCGCAGTGTATTAAATGAATAGACCCGCCCCTTCTAAAGTTCCCCATCAGGTCCGCTCAGCCAATGACGTAGCTGTAAGGCTAAGCGGACCAGATGCGGAACATGAGAAGGGGCGGGTCTATTCATTTATTACACTGTGGAGGAAGTTCCCCATCAGGTCCGCCCCCTCGTATGTCAGACCCCGCCTACGTCATTGGCTGAGCGGACCTGATGGGGAACTGCCTCGCAGTGTAATACATGAATAGACCCGCCCCTTCTCACGTTCCGCATCTGGTCCGCTTAGCCTTACACCTACGTCATTGGCTGAGCGGACCTGATGGGGAACTTTAGAAGGGGCGGGTCTATTCATTTAATACACTGCGGAGGAAGTTCCCCATCAGGTCTGCTCAGGCTCAGCCAATGACGTCTCATTTGGACAGCGCTGGACATCAGGATCGCCATGGGACACTGGATTTCATCGCTGGAATGTTTTTTTTTATTTTTTATTTTTTTATTTTTAATAAAGGACTTTTCCAAGGTGTCTGTGTGTTTTTTATACATTTTTTTTAACACTTTCTTTGTGAAATGGTAGGGGTACATTGTACCCCTTACCAATTCACATAGGGGGGCCGGGATCTGGGGGTCCCCTTTTTAAAGGGGTCTTCCAGATTCCGATAAGCCCCCCGCCCGCAGACCCCCACAACCACCAGGCAAGGGTTGTGGGGATGAGGCCCTTGTCCCCATCAACATGGGGACATCCTCCCCATGTTCAGGGTATGTGGCCTGGTATGGTTCAGGAGGGGGGGCGCTCTCTCGTCCTCCCCTCTTTTCCTGCGGCCTGCCAGGTTGTGTGCTCAGATAAAGGGTCTGGTGTGGATTTTTAGGGGGACTCCACGCCATTTTTTTAAATTTGGGGTGCAGTTCCCCTTAAAATCCATACCAGACCTGAAGGGCCTGGTATGGATATTTGGGGGAACTCCACGTATTTTTTTTTAATTTGCGGCAGGGTTCCCCTTAATATCCATATTGGACCTGAAGGGCCTGGTAATTGAATTTGGGGGGACCTCCACGCTTTTTTTTTTATTTTTTATCAATGACTTTTCTATGTATTGCCGGGAGCCGACAATTCATTATAGCCGCGAGTGAGTTTTAAATGACTTTTTTTCCTTCAGAAATGAGACTTTGTGCTGGGACAGTTGTAAGAACGGGAAATAAGCACGACTTTACATGCATATTGCCGAACACCGGACCCAAACCCGAACATACAGTCAATTGTTCGGGTTCGGGTCCGGGACCCAAAAACCCAAAAGTTTGGTACGGACCCGAACTTTACAGTTCGGGTTCACTCAACCCTAGTCCTAAGTAAATGAGAAAATTGCACAGATGGGAAACAGGGAAAATTCTATGTCTCCTCCAGCAACATGGGCCACCTGCCTCAGTTTTATCAGTATCTACCCTATGTCTACTTTTCAGGATCATGGGAATTCTGCTTATACTGGGAACCTGCTGCCACACAACCTGGATGCATGCATTGCAATAGTTTTTTATTTTTTTCAACGCATGTGATTAGACCCGAAGGCTCTAATTGGCTTCAAAATAGGGTGGGCTCAGGGTGCAGAGCACTGTGCCCTGAGTCCACCCAGTTGTGTGACAATAGCAAAATAATATTTGCTATTGTCTTCCTGATTCCTTTTCCGGCCTAATCAGCAAGCAGGTCCTGAGACCCCAATTGGCCAGGGAGTCTTAGAACTCACTTCCTGTTCGGTCAGGAGGAGAAGCCCCTGCTCTTACCTTGGCAAGCTGGAGCAGCAGCCCTGCCCCGGATCGTAGTCATCTGCCTCATTAGGTAAGGCCGCCTTTCTATCCGTCTCTCGACAGTGCGAGTGAGGAAGGCGGGGTGGCTATGGCACTGCGAGTGAGAGGATGGACTTGCGGCGGTGCGAGTGAAAGGGGGAGGTCTGTTTGCTGCCCCCCCTAAATATTAAGCATCAGCCGCAACTGGTGGTAACTAACCTGTCCGAGTGCAACTAATTGTGTATGAGCGTTTTAAAAAATTCTATTAGTAGAGTGTTGCCAAAATGTAATTTACTACATTTGTATAAACAACTTAAATAATTATAAAAATGTAATCACATTTACAACAACTAGACACAAGGGATACAAATAAATGCTAAGGCCATCAAAAGACATGTTTTTATCTTACATGCATTTAAATTGCTCCATGCATGTCATATAAAAGTTCCATGGGGAATGAGCCACCAAGCTGCCTTATCTTTGGACAGCCAGTAAAATCAGTTTGGAAAAACCTAAGACTTACTATCCCACAACTCAATCAATTTTTTTAGCCAGTTTTCTTTTTCTTGGACATGTTTTGCGATCATTTGTATTCCATATATTGTTTCGTTAAAAGGCACATAAATATTTGTATCATACCACAATTTTAGATTCCATATACTGATGACTTTTTAAAGGAATAAAAAAATCCGAAATCAAGTGCTCATTTTTTTGTTTAGTGTTTGATCTATGATGAATAGCCATTTTACATTCAAAACATCTTGTTAGGAAAAGTGTAACGTTTCCTACACAGACTCCTGGTGGTCAGACTATAGAAAATTGGAACAAGAAGATCTAGTGTTCCACATAAACTATACATTTTTTATTTTATTTTTGAGAATAAAGGCTATATTGCTATGGCCAACCTCTATCTTCTCTCATACTCTGTTTATTATAATACAGCACTGCTGTATGTTTCCCTTCTGTCAGGCTAATTAGACTTTTCACACAATCTGCAAACAGCACAGCTGAGATCTGCAACTGGAAATATGTAAACTATACAGGAAATGTTTCTCAAAGCAGTTTTCAGGGATCACTTACAGTTCGTGTTTTTCAGATCTCATCACACAATCACAAATAAAGTAATTAGGCAACATCAAGCAACACAGCTTTGCAACTGCCTGAAGGTTGGAAATCCGGACCTGTTGGTGGTTCGTAAGAACTGCAATTGGGAAACACAGATATAAGCTAACCTTTTATGTGTATTGTTATCACAGTGCATCCGGAAAGTATTTACAGCGCTTCACTTTTTCCACATTTTGTAATGTTACAGCCTTATTCCAAAATGGATTAAATTCACTATTTTCCTGACAATTCTACAAACAATACCCTATAATTACAACGTGAAAGAAGTTGGTTTTGAAATCTTTGCAAATTTATTAAAAATTCAAAATTAAAAAAAAATTACATGTGCATAAGTATTCACAGCCTTTGCCATGACAATCAAAATTGAGATTAGGTGCATCCTGTTTCCACTGATCATTCTTGAGATGTTTCTACAATTTGATTAAAGTCCACCTGTGGTAAATTCAGTTAATTGGACATGATTTGAAAAGGCACACACCTGTCTATATAAGGTCCCACAGTTAACAGTGCATGTCAGAGCACAAACCAAACCATGAAGTCCAAGGAATTGTTCGTAGATCTCCGACACAGGATTGTATCGAGGCACAGATCTGGGGAAGGGTACCGAAAAATTTCTGCAGCATTGAAGGTCACAATGAGCACAGTGTCCTCCATCATCCGAAAATGGAAGACGTTTGGAACCACTAGGACTCTTCCTAGAGCGGGCCGCCCGGCCAAACTGAGCAATCGGGGGAGAAGGGCCTTAGTCAGGGAGGTGGCTAAGAACCCGATGGTCACTCTGACAGAGCTCCAGCGTTTCTCCTTGGAGAGAGGAGAATCTTTCAGAAGAACAACCATCTCTGCAGCACTCCACCAATTAGGCCTGTATGGTAACGTGGCCAGATGGAAGACACTTCTTAGTAAAAGTCACATGAAAGCCTGCCTGGAGTTTGCCAAAAGTCACCTGAAGGATTCTCAGATAATAAGAAACAAAATTGTCTGGTCTGATGAAACAAAGATTGTACTCTTTGGCTTGAATAGCAAGCGTCATGTTTGGAGGAAACCAGGCACCACTCATCACCTGGCCAATGTCACCCCTTTAGTGAAGCATGGTGGTGCCAGCATCATGCTGTAAGGATGTTTTTCAGCGGCAGGAACTGGGAGACTAGTCAGGATTGAAGGAAAGATAAATGCAGCAATGTACAGAGACAACCTTGATAAAAACCTGCTTCAGAGCGCTCTGGACCTCAGACTGGGGCGAAGGCTCATCTTCCAACAGGACAATGACCCTAAGCACACAGCCAAGTTAACAAATGAGTGGCTACGGGACAACTCTGTGAATGTCCTTGAGTGGCCCAGTCAGAGCCCAATTGAACATCTCTGGAGAGATCTGAAAATGGCTGTGCACCCATCCAACCTGATGGAACTTGAGAGGTCCTGCAAATAAGAATAGGAGAAACTGCCTAAAAACAAGTGTGCCAAGCTTGTAGCATCATACTCAAAAATACTTTTGGGCCTTAAAATGGTGCCGAAGGTGCTTCAACAAAGTAATGAGCAAGGGCTGTGAATACTTAGTACATGTGATTTATTTTTTTGGTTGTTTTTTTTAAATAAATTTGCAAAGATTTCAAACAAACTTCTTTCACATTGTCTTTATGGGGTATTGTTTGTAGAATTTTGAGGAAAATAATACATTTAATCTATTTTGGAATAAGGCTGTAACATAACAAATGTGGAAAAAGTTAAGCGCTGTGAATACTTTCCAGATGCACTGTATATTTGGGGTAGTAAAGGACAATCTGAAGAAGGAAACGGAAAACTTTGTAATCGAGTAAAGGAGCTGAACCTATTCTGCTGTATTGTAAATGGCAGGGCTGCTCTAGTAGATGAGTGGACATTTTGCTCAGAGGTTCATAAATGCGATTTACACTAGTCACAAATTCCCTTTAAAAAAATGTAACGCCATATTCTTACGTTTCTATTGTTTTGTACAGCATTAATAACAATGTATAAGCTCTTAAAAAAGCTTATATTTTCCAAATGCTATAAAAGTGTTACTAGCACTGAGTATATGTAATGGTCAACACCCAGCAGCAATATTGCATGCTATAACACTCTCCCTGGTTGTGGAGTCCATATGGGGAGTCATTATGGACAGCACAGGCTGTAGTATTAAATTCAACTCACTGCAGAGCAAACAAATTCTAAGTTGCGTGATCATGTGTAATGAGCCATTCACCTCAATCCATATCTCGGACATAAGACCCAGGGGAAAGCATTAGGAATGTAAGCCTTGCTCTCCATTTTGGAGTTGGTGTGTACAAGTAAACATTCTTTTGAAGCTTCCTAATTCTGTTACATTCCATGCTTCTTGATATTCTGCTCCTATGCCATTATTGCTTCCCTTAATTCTGCTACCTGAGATGTCAAACCTCAGAATACAACATTTAGTTGTATATGTGTGTCATCGGTTGGGATTGGAAATGTTTTTCTTGTTGGATACCTTAAATAGCTGAGGCATGTAAACGTCTTAAAGGAAACTGTATTTAGAGAAATATGGAAACTGCCATTGCTAACTTTCTTCTAAAATTACTAGATCCTGATCCCCCTTTTTGGGGAGGTACGCCTCTGTAGGACCTACTGGACACCTAGTGCTTCTGGGGTATAGTTCTTCCTGTGTTTCACACTGTTTTGTGGTATTGATGTATGCAATGTCTGTCTATTGTTGGAGTCTGTGTGGACCGGTTCCCCTGTTACAAATAAAGAATAAAAAATAAAAAAAATACTAGATCCTTAGCTGCTTTCCAGGTTACTGACCTCTAATGGCGTGTGTCTAGTGACATTCAGACCCCTTTCAGACTGGGGCGCTTTTCAGGTGTTTTTTCTCTAAAAATAGTGCCTAAAAAGCGCCTTTCAAGCCACCCCAGTGTGAAAGCCTGAGTGCTTTCACACTGGGGTGGTGCGCTTGCAGGACAGGAAAAAAAGTCCTGCAAGCAGCATCTTAGTACAGGTAACTCTGCACTGCACCTGCGGGTCAGTGTGAAAGCAGCCCAGTAACCACTGCAGAACAGATATGCCCATATATACACTGTATTTTAATAAAAAACAGTCCTTAATGTTTTTAATTCAGGTATCACTGGCTGTTGCTGTCTCTGCACTTGGTATCACTTTGCATGTGACAGGAGACGGCGCCATACAAAAAGCGTTGGATTATGGGGCTCTGCTCTGCAGCCATTTGCTTCCTCTACCGCTGGCTCCATTCACAACACTGATGCTCTGGGACGGCGGGACGGCAACACGCGTTCTGAGCTTGTCGACCCACCATCCCAGAGCAGATGGTCGTGGGCCACATCTGAGGGCCACCGGTTGGGCACTTCTATAGGGTTTCTCCTGGATAGAGAGAAACAGGTATTGATCAGTACCAAAGTACACATGGTTCTAAACTCTGTGTACTCTGAAGGCCAGTTAAACTTAACAGGTTCTATGTGATGATCCTTAAGGCAGCATCGAAATATGAAATCAAGAGTCTCAAAAAATAAGGCAGCTAAAATTGCAATGACTATGTACAGTCTGCAGTAACCTAAAACAACCAGAATTCACCTGCTTATTTGATAAAAGGAAACTGAAATTGAAATGGAGTCTTTACGTTAATATATTTTTGTAAATAGATAGCACACTAATAAAAGCTGAACTCCGGAACAAAAAAACCTTTGTTGAAATATATTCCTCAATAGCCACAAAGGATTTAAATCCACTTTGCGGGCTCCAGATATCTTTGAAAATCCAGTTATTCCCTTGTAAAATTAGCAGTGACATCATCACATAGTCTGTGTGTGTGTGTGGGGAGGGGGTCCAGCAGGTCTTCCCCTATAGGCTGCCTGCGCAAAACTACAGGAGGGGACGGATTCAAGACTATTCACCCTGCACAAGGAGAAAGAGCAGCAGTGAATGGTCTTTATTAAAAGAAGCTCCTGCACAGAGGCAAAGTTTCATGCTGGATTATTGCACAGATCTGGAAGAAATACACAATTACACCAAGATTCAAATCAAGAATACACGTGCTTCTTGCATTTAGACATTATTTGCTGAGTTGAATTTGTGGAGTTCGGCTTTAAATGAACGAGATAGTGTCCATTCCCATTATCTAAATTAACATTCATGTGCCCTGAGGACAATAAATAACAATAATAGCATATTTGTACATATTTAATAAGTTCCCCCCTATTGCCACATATTCATGTTTAAATATATATTTACATCAACTCTATCTAGTACACAATGGGGATTCCTGAGGTACAAGTATTGCTGTTCTGTTATCTTTTGACTGAGAGTTCTTGATCCATTGGATTCAGTTTATATTGCATTCAAGTGTAGAGCGTTTCTTGGCCAGTGCTATGGTATTTTGCCAAATGATTTGCAGGACAAACAGATATCCAGAAGTCCCTGGTTATTGCCAGTGAAAGTACTGAAGTTGCAGACCCAATGTTCATGCTGCAAGTGGAGTATATTTTGACTTCATCTCCTGCAAATGGCATACAGTCACCTGACATGATAGTCTGTAAGTATAATGTGCCTTTTGTATGTCCTGTGATGTCATTCATCTGAGGTAACATCAATGTCCTTGGGGCTGTCCTGACAGGTTGCCATTCTCCATCTGCTAACATGCTGAGTGCTTTTTCTTTTTTGCTGTTCATCTGGACATTCCTCTTCTAACTTTTGACGTTTGTGTTTCGTTCTTCTGTTCTGAAACCATACCTTTACCTACAAAAAGAGTGAGATTTTCAGTATTCAGTAGGGATGAGTAGAGCAATTTTGCACAAATTGATTTAACCACAATATTATTGATTTTGCCACTGAGTCAGCTAATAGGTTTATCATGTTTTCGGCTTAGATGAAATCTGCTTGAAAATATTCTAGGCCGTAGGGTTCTTGGCAGAAGAGACTATTGGGCTGATTTACAATAGGAAACGACAATCAATACCAATAAAATGTGTGGATATTTAATTACATTATGCAATAATGTGACATCAAATTAAAATAAGTAAACAGGAATTAGATTTTTTTACTTTAAAGTGGATGAACACCCAGTGAAGTGAACAGCCTCAGATGATACACAGGGATGAAACCAATCTCCCTACACAGGTTTTACATGTATATCTGCTGTCTTCACATTTATATACTGTTTAGAAAGTCCAGATCGTGTTAGGAGATTTTCTCTTCCTGTTTAACACAGAGTGTGATGTCTGGGCATACAACCAAGTTATCTAAAATTGCTGATTGGAGGAAAGGCACACACACCTTCTCATCATAGGCAGAGACTCTCAGAGGTGTTTTGTAATAGGACCAGCTCCCTGCTAATCTACCGTATTTCTCAGGGGAAAATCGTGGGTGCGTGTTATACACCGATCTCCCGCTGAAACGAGCTAGAGGAGCCGAGATACACAAAGCCGAAGTACACTCGGCTTTACTCGGCTCCTCTCGCAGTCCCGCCCAACTCCACTGATTGCGCCGCTGACATACAGAAAGCCGAGTGTACTTCGGCTAGTCTCGGCTCCTCTCGCAGTCCCGCCCCTGACTGTGAGCAGAGCCGAGTCTAGCCGAAGTACACTCGGCTTTCTGTATGTCAGCGGTGCAATCAGTGGAGATGGGCGGGACTGCGAGAGGAGCCGAGTCTAGCCAAAGTACACTCGGCTCCGCTCGCTCCTCTCCACAGCGGAAATCAGCGCCAAATTTAAATATTGCAGAGACTGGCAAGGCTGCAAAGGCACTGGGCAAGGCAAGGCTGCAAAGGCACTGGGCAAGGCAAGGCTGCAAAGGCACTGGGCATGGCTGCAAAGGCACTGGGCAAGGCTGCAGATGGACACTGGGCAAGGCTGCAAAGGCACTGGGCAAGGCTGCAATGATGGACACTGGGCAAGGCTGCAGATGGACACTGGGCAAGGCTGCAGATGGACACTGGGCAAGGCTGCAGATGGACACTGGGCAAGGCTGCAATGATGGACAAGGCTGCATTTAAATGTAAGTTTTTTTCCTTGAACTTCCCTCCTAAAAGTTTTTTTCCTTAAAATTCCCTCCTAAACTTGGGGTGCGTGTTATACGCCGGCGCGTGTTATACGCCGATAAATACGGTATTTATAGCAACCTCCCCTGACAGAAATGTCAGGCTGCTTTCATCTGATGTGTCTGAAAATTTGTCAGGAGTTATCAGGCTGATAACAGAGGAACAGGTCAGAAGAGAGCTATGGGACTCAGCTCTTTGAAGAGAGATAACAAAATACTGCAGATATATGTGCCCAGCTCAAATTTCATAAATTGGGTTTACATCCACTTTAAGTGAATACTGACACCGTTTTTATCTCCTTTAGTAAATCAGGCACCTTGTGTGTTTTTCTGCCAAAAAACTCCTTTCCCTTTCTCCTATGCTGCCTGTTGTGCATGCACAATGTAGTGTAAACTCCTGACTTCTGTAAGATACTGAGAGTGGAGCTGTGTGCCGGGATGATGTAATTCTATCAAGCATGCAAAGGCATAGTTACAACATTGGTGGCCAATCAATAGCCAAAGAAAGAAGCACTTTAACACTGAGGAAGAACTCAGAGCTGTCAGTGCTGGGGAAGGATAAAGTGGAAGGTAAGTCTAACATAATACATTATATTGTCAAAAGTATCGGGACACCTGCCTTTACATGCACATGAACTTTAATGGCATCCCAATATTAGTCCGTAAGGTTCAATATTGCGTTGACCCATCCTTTGATGCTATAACAGCTTCAACTCTTCTGGGAAGGCTGTCCACAAGGTTTAGGAGTGTGTCTATTGGAATGTTTGACCATTCTTCCAAAAGAGACTTTGTCAGGTCATGCACTGATGTTGGACGAGAAGGCGTGGCTCGCACGCAGTCTCCACTAAAATTCATCCCTAAGGTGTTCTATCAGGTTGAGGTCAGAACTCGGTGCAGGTCAGACAAATTCCTCCAACCCAAACTCGCTTATCTATGTGTTTATGAACCCTTCTTTTGTGCACTGGTGCACAGTCATGTTGGTACAGGAAGGGGGCCATCCCCAAACTGTTCCCACCAAGTTGGGAGCATGAAATTGTCCAAAATATCTTGGTATGCTGACGCCTTAAGAGTTCCCTTTACTGGAACTAAGGGGCCAAGCCCAACCCCTTAAAAAAACAACACCACACCATAATCCCCCCTCCACCAAATGATTTGGACCAGTGCACAAAGCAAGGTCCATAAGGGCATGGATGAGTGAGTTTGGGGTGGAGGAACTTGACTGGCCTGCACAGAGTCCTCACCTCAACCCGATAGTATACCTTTGGGATGAATTTGAGCAGAGACTGCGAGCCAGGCCTTCTCGTCCACATCAGTGCCTGACCTCACAAATGCGCTTCTGGAAGAATGGTCAAACATTCCCATAGACACACTCCTAAATCTTGTGGACAGCCTTCCTAGAAGAGTTAAAGCTGTTATAGCTGCAAAGGGTGGGCCAGCTAAATCTTGAACCCTACGGATTAAGACTGGGATGCCATTAAAGTTCATGTGTGTGTAAAGGCAGGTGTCCCAATACTTTTGGCAATATAGTGTATATACTGGGGGCAGTTTTGAAAATAAAAAAAATATCCAATATCAGATCACCAAATGAAGGCCCAATTTTTCCTAAACAAAGGTATAATTCTGCTATAAGTAAACCCTCCCATGTTGCTTAGCAAAGTGTTCTTTGTATTTGTGATTTTCTCCTAATTTATTTTGTGTATTTTATTGTTACAGTATTTAACTTTTTTTTTACAGAAAGAAAAAATAAAATTAAATAAAGTTGAAAGCTAATTAAAAACAACAATGAACCAATATTATTATATTTCTTGTCTTTGCCATCACTCAAAGTAGCGGCATTGCTGCTGTATACAGTATATACAATTTTATAAATGTTCTATATACAGAACTCAAAAACGTATCACCCAACCCTAACAAAAAAAACTTAAAACCAGGACTCAAGCATCAAACTGGATACTTTCCAAAAATAATTGTATACCAGAATATTATACATTTCCCTTATTTTAGTTGTATATTTTTATGTTATTCTCTGATCCCAAGCTTCACAGTGGTTCTTGATCAGTAAAGGATCGGTTTAGCCTAACTGACTAAAGTACCATATGCAGAATTACAACTGTAGTATATGGCCTGAGGGACTTTCGGAACTGCGGTATATGAAAAGCTTCACAGTCAGGTAAATACTGAAATGAGAAGCTCTCTGTAAACAAAAACTCTGTGCACCCTTACAGTCCTCCCCATGCTTGGTCCCAGATCATCACCTAGACAGCCCCTTAAAGGCGCACAAATATCTACTTCAGTAATAACAATATTAGCTTGGCAGAAAAATAAAACTGTCCTGAATAGGAAGATTCGGTAAAAGCGCACAAGCCCCAAGAGCACTTACTGTATATTATGTGTAATCACTACATATTATCACTAACCTGAATTTTAATGAAAGCCTTTAAGCTCTTTACATGTATGTGGGATTCAATGTGTAAATTAAATAGGTTTGTATGATTTTCCGTACGCCCTCAGGCTCCGAGCAAAAAAAAGTTACATTTCTGTACCTGGGTCTCTGTGAGGCACAGACTGTTTGCAAGCTGTTTCCTTTCTGTTCCGACTACATAATGGTTCTTTTCAAATGCTCCTTCAAGGCGTAGCAGTTGCGAGGGAGAGAAAGCAGTTCGTATTCGTTTAGGTTTCCTTGAAAAAGGTCCCTGAAGTAAATAGTTTTCTGGAGTATTCTCCTCACCTTTGGAAATAGAACATATATAATATATTATTTAACAATAAAATTAAAATATTTTACACTGTTAAAAGTAACTGAGATTTACCTGGCCACAAAACCAGCGTTTGCAGCATGCATCAAAGTTGGTTATGAGGAAACGTAAAGTATATCTAAAGCTTTAAATATCCAATTCTGTCTGTAACCCTGCTGTGGCAATTGACCCCCTCATTTTGTACCATTGATTACAGTCTCCATTCAGAAAGTGATGGGAATTAGGTCATTTTACAGTTGTCCCTGGAACAGCAATAGAAGAGACCTTTTCCAGGGGTACACATGTTCCAGTCATACCTAGCTATTTGTCCTCAGTTATTACTTCTTATGTTGTCTCCAGGATAGGTTAACTTCCCCGCTCCCTCCAAAAAAATGATATGCCCTTTGAATGTAATTACCTAATTTGGCTATTTCGGAAATTTTTCCCAAAAAACAGCAGATTAGATGTGATGAAAACTCAGTAAATCAAATAGCATTACCAAAATAGAAAAGTAATTGGTCAATATGATCAATATTTTTATTCCACTGTATAAACCTGGAATAAATTAACTTTTTGCCACCCCAAAGAGTTTGAAAAACATAACTTTATTTTAACAAATCAGTGCACATTTATTGGGGCCTTGAAAAGGGGGCTTTCCAAAAGTTATCTTATGTGCACAACTGAAATTTATATCCAATGTGTACTGCCAATAAATCATAAAAAGTAAAAAAATAGCTTGTGGTATATATATATATATATATGTATATATATATATATATATATATATATATATATATATATATACAGGCATACCCCACTTTTAAGTACACAATGGAGTTTATTTACTATTGCTGGAAAGTGCAAAATCAGGCTCACTTCTGCATAGAAACCAATGAGCTTCCAGGTTATATTACCAGGCTTAATTGAACAAGCTGGGGTTAGAAGCTCATTGGTTTCTTTGCAGAAGTGAGTCTGATATTGCACTCTCTAGCAATCGTAAATAAACTCTATTGTGTACTTAAAAGTGGGGTATGCCTGTATATATATATATATATATATATATATATATATATATATATATATATATAGGAAGGCCAGTATGGTGGCCTGCAATTATGGGAGGAGCCTGGGGGGTATTTAAGCAGACCATCCATGATGGTCTTTGTCGGCTTTAGTGCGCGGTACCCACCCCAAACCCGCTTTTAGGGCACTCCTCTTCAAACAAATTCGCTACAGAATCATCTACTTTATTTATCTTAGGGTATGGCCCCTTCTCTTGGCATACCGTCCAGCAGATCAGGTCTAGTTTATGTTGTTAGTTTATATATATAAATGGCATTATCATCAAAACACAAATCCGCAAAGTAAAAATAAATTGTGAAAGATGCCCACCAATAAAAGCCATTATTAAATCCACATGAACAGTGAGGTTAAAAAATTGCAACTTAGCAACACTGAAATGTCAAACATGACAATAATTTAAAATTACACAAACATAGCAATGATGGTGTGCAGTAAAGCTTACTGTCTACTGTTCGGAAAATACAAAAATATAAAACAAGGGAAATGTTTGGCCGTCCAAAAAAAAGTGTTTACTTGTATGCTAAACCCCAACTAGTCCAACCAACTTTACCCTGAACTAATATTTACCCTGAACTAATATTATGGTTTAGGGTAGGTAGTAGGGGGATGCAAGATCTGTCAATCTCTTGTATCTCTTACTCAAATTCTCATGTAGTAGTTTGTGTCTCTGTCCTTAACACAATGCCATAATAAAAGTGTCTGTATTTTTTGGGGACCCAATTATTTCACATCTACTAAAAACCCAATATGTATAAAAAGCCAGCATGTGATTCAACTCGCACACAACCACACAAAATACAAATACCTCTAACAGCGACCACTTCCTATCCCAATATTGTGGCCACTGTACCAGCACTGATTACTATAATTACTGAGACAAAAGGGGCATCAACAGTAGACCCGCTTCATCAAACTGTTTGTTACAACTGGAAACCAGCAAGGTGAAAGTTAATGGGGGGGAATAGGGTAGGAGACAACTTTCTTTTTCTTTTCTTTTCTGTTCTTTTTTTTTATGTGGCTATAATAATTGACTAAAGGTACCTTACAAAGTATAGGAAAAACTGGTGTAAACAACTGCAAAACATTATTCCAGTACACACAATTATAAGGATCTTAAATTGGAAGTTTGCATTCTATTCCCCACTGTTCTCTGTCATTGATAATCTACAGATAGCAGTGTCAATTAAAAATATTATAGGAAAAAGGTAAAGTTAATAACGGGAAATGGAAAGTAATATGACAAGGACGGGTGTTCACTTCCAACATCCAATAAAGCAGAAGATAAGCCGTGTTATTTCAAATTTACTTGCGCATGACTTCATGTGTACACAGACTTGCTTCACCTCATGTTTCACTTTAGTAAATCAGGTCCAGGATCACTTCCCCTCACTTCACTTTACCACTTGTTTTAGTAAATCTAGTCTACCCAGTTTAAGGACTGATATATTATAAAGGGAAGAGAGTTTTCATTGTGTAAAATGTTCAGCTTAGTGAATAAGGCTGTGTTCACTACAATTATCCAATTCTGGCATGCCTCTTAATTTGTTATATTTATATTACTGAATATTGAAAGGAATTTAGCAGATCCAGGATCTCAAAAGCAAAGAATGATCACATATAAAATGTTAAATACCCTAATAGTATTACATATCTCTAGTCTCTTTCTGGACTCCTCCTTGCTGTTTTATAGGTTTAAAGTTAATTACTGTATAAGGCAAGGAAAAAACTATACACAGACCTGTAGAATGTATTGGACATATGTATGTGTATGTATGTGTATGACAAAAAAAAATAAAAATTATAAAACTAATGTAAACCAAGTTGATATGTTCAAGCCAAATATCTTTTCTTTCTGTGCACTATCCTAAATTAGTATTACTTGGTTACCCTCCTCCTCGCTCAAATACAATCCAGTCCAAACTTTTCACATTGTCAGCACTGCAGAAAAAGTCTTCTTTAATCTATTTATATTCAATTATTAGAGCTGAAAATGTCTGATGTATTCTTAGCACTTGTACTGCATTAATTGAACTATGAAGAAAAACCTTCTTCTTCTTAATTCCAACTTGTCAAATAAAACGGAAAATTTATTACCAAATACTTACCGTAATTTTCCTTTCCTGATAGACTCCATGGCAGACTACGTGTGGGTTAACCCCGCCTCCTCTCCACAGCTATAGGACCCCTTACCCATAAATTTGAGCTCACTTCCACAGACAGGTGTTCCGTAACTAGCCGACTCACATTTCAACTCTCATATTTTTAATTCATGGGTGGGAACTCCGTCTGCCATGGAGTCTATCAGGAAAGGAAAATTACGGTAAGTATTTGGTAATAAATTTTCCGTTTTCCTGACAGACTCCATGGCAGACTACGTGTGGGAAATAACTAGCCAAACCACACGGGAGGGTATGCTGAACAAAAATATATTTTAATCTTTCCCGTCAACTGACCGGATTTTTCGACCAAAATTAACAGAGGAAAGGGAAGCAGGCTCAATACAATAATGAGACATAAATGTATGAATAGAAGACCACGAGGCTGCCTTGCATATCACTTCAGGAGCCACGTGTCGAGCTGCTGCCCATGAGGCTGCCATGCCTCTGGTGGAATGAGCCGTAACCGCCTCTGGAGGAGCCAAGCCCTTTGCCCTGTAGGCCTGTTGGATAAATTGAACAATCCAGGCTGCTATTGTTCTGGAGGAAGCCCTCTTTCCTTTGTTGCCGCCAGTATGTAACAAGAACAGGTAGTTCAAGCTTCTAAAAGATGAAGTGACTCGCAAATATTCTTTCAGAGTCTCACCTACATCCAAGGGATGAACATCTGCTGATTCTGGAGAATTGAAAGTAGGAAGGACTATTTCCTGACTCTCGTGAAAAACTGACGTGACTTTTGGTTTAGACCCAAGCATGGGAATAAGGACCACACGGTCTGGCAAGAAAGTCAGAAAGGGTTCTTGACAACCCAGGAAGCTTATTTCTGAACCCCTTTTGGCTGAAGTAATGGCCACTAGAAAGGCCAGTTTGATTGATAAGTCCTTAATAGAAGGGTCCTTGTTGTTGCGTGTTGAAAGAGCATCAAGGACGAGCAGAAGATCCCATTTGGGAAATCTAGGTTTCCTCTGAGGCCTGATTCTCGAAGCACCCCGAAAGGATTGTTGAACCAAGGGATGAGTTGCCCATGATGTTCCTGAAAATGCCGAAAAGGCTGAAACTTGTCAATCAGTTCCCTCAGAGTACAAAGGAAGATCCAAGCCTGATTGTAGAAAACTCAAAACGTCTTGAACTCCAGGATTTCTGAAAGATTTTCCCGCAGAAGTCATGAAGCTGGTCCAGATTCTGTTGTAGGTTCTGTTCATGTTAGGCTTTCTGGAGCTCATAAGGGTAGAGAATACCCTAAAGCACACCCAAGAGACTCTTGCGGGTCCCTGAAGCTCATCAGATTCAGGAGAGGAAACCATGGCCTGTTCGGCCAGTATGGTGCTATTGTTATCACTTCGCCTTTCTCCAATTGGAGCCGCTGCAGGAAATTTTTGCATGATCAGAGGTGGAGGGAAGGCATATGCCTTGTTGAATTTCCGTTGGCTTGTTAATGCATCTACTCCGAAGGCTTGACTGCACCGACCTCGAGTGTAGTATCTGTCTACTTTGTGATTGCAGGGGGATGCAAACAGATCCACTTCTGGATCGATTCCCAACGATAGGATCCACTTGAATGTCTGTGTATGCAGTGACCATTCGTTGTTGTCTAGGTTGCTGCGTGACAGAAAGTCCGCTTGAATGTTCTGTTCCCCTGGAATGAAGACTGCTGTTAAGTTGAGCAGATTCCTCTGAGCCCAGGTCATAATGGGCTCGACCTCTTGGAGAAGGGCAGAGCTCCGAGTGCCCCCTTGTCTCTTCACATATGCCACAGCGGTGGTATTGTCCATTTTCAGTAGGACCGACTTCCCTTTCAGAAGGTGGGAGAAGGCGTGAAGGGCGCACCATGCCGCACGCAATTCCAGAACATTTGACCCTGGAATGTGGAGATGGGCATCCCATTTGCCCTGAGCCAGTTCTGCCCCACAATGTGCTCCCCAGCCCGCATTGCTGGCATCGGATGAAACAGTCATCCATTGGATGGGAGCAAGGGAGTGGCATGTTAACAAGTTTTTGTGTTGAAGCCACCAGAGAAGACTGTTCCTCATTGACTGAGTAATCCTGATCAGCTGATTGCGATCGTCTGTCTTCCATTACTGAAGGAATCCTGATTGAAAAGGCCGAAGCCTCCACATTGCCCATTTGACCATGGGGAACGTGGCCACCATCGTGCCGATTATCTTCAGGCACTGTGACGCCCTTAGGTGAGAGTAGTCTAGGGCTAAAGATATTCTTACCCGAATGACCGGGATTTTTCTTCCGGAAGAGAGATGGTATTCTCTACTGTGTCGAATTGAGCTCCTAGGTAGGTTAGGCGTAGGGTCGGGTCTGGCTGACTTTTCTCTCGGTTTAGGAGCCATCTGAACTCTATCAATGTAGAGATCACTTGATCTTTGTGGATCAGCAGCTGCTGCTTGTCTTGGGACAGTAGTAGCAGCTCGTCCAGGTAATGATACAGACGCACACCCTGTATTCTGATAAGAGACACAATTACCAACAGTACCTTGGAAAAGACCCTTGGAGAGGTCGTTAGTCCAAATGGAAGACAAATAAATTGTAAGTGCTCTCGTTCGACCTGAAATCGAAGGTATTTGTGGAATTCTTCTGCCACGGGAACATGAAAATACGTGTCCTTAACATCTATTGAGATCAACCAGTCGCCTGGTTGAACGACTTTTTGGATGGTTGAGAGTGCTTCCATCTTGAATTTCTCGTGCTTTATGTACCTGTTCAGGAAAGTGAGATCTATAACTGGACGCCAAGAGCCATTCTTCTTTTGTACTAGGAAGTGGGGGAAGTATACCCCCTGGAATTCCTCGTCCTTTGGGACGGGCACCACTGCTCCTTGATCTTTCAGGGCATTCACATATGAAAGAAGAACTTGTTGTTTTTCTTCTGATTGAGGCAGTGAAGATTACACTGGTCTGCATGGAGGGACCTTGGTGAAGGACCATGCGTGATCTGTTGAGACTGTTTTGATGGTCCAATAATCTGAGATTAAGGTCACCCAGACGTGCCGGCAGAAACGTAGGCGAGCCCCCTACTCGACCCGCTTGGGCGGGCCCAATCTCAAAAGGACTTGGTTGGCTCGCGCCCACCGGGCGTCTGTTTCTTGCCAGATTTTTTGGAAAGATATCTGCCTATTCCAGTTCCAGCTTCTCCTAAAATCCCGTCTGGGCCTATAGGAGCGTGCCTCTCTTGAACGCTCTGTGCTGCGTTTCCGCTGAGGCCTTCTTTGGTTAAACGGACGTTTGTCCTGAGGGAGGAATCCCGACTTTCCGCCTGTAGCCTTTGAAATAGCGTTATCTAGCTTGTTTCCAAACAAGGAAGTTCCTTCAAAAGGAATTTTGCACCATGCCTGCTTTGAGGCAGGATCAACAAGCCAGGGGCGCAACCATAGTGTTCGTTTGGCTGTGACCGAAGATAGCATGGATCTAGCCATCAAGCGGATGAGATCAATTGAAGCTTCTCCCAAGAAGGCAATAGCCAGTTTAAGTTCTTGCACTGCTGAACTTTGTGCCAATTCCTCCGAGACACCTTTCAGATCGGAGTCAACATTTTCCACCCAGGCCTCCATTGCTTTGGAGGTTACTGCAAGGGCAAAAGCTGGTTTGCATGCCATTCCGGCCAGGCTATATATTCTTTTGAGGTCCTGGTCGATCTTCCGATCCAGACCATCTTTAAATGATACGGTGTCATCTAGCGGGAGGGTGACATGCTTCGCTAGGCGCATTACTGCTGCATCTACGAGGGGAGCATTCTCCAGATGCTTGACATCCTCCGATTTAAAGGGATACAGTCTAGAGGTTTTGCTTAGCATGGAAACCTTCTTATCTCCCTTGCTCCATTCTTCCTCAAACACTCCTTTCAGCTCAGAGGGAAGTGGGAAATTGGAGCGTTCTTTCCCCAGTTGTTTAAACAGTTTTCTTTGTTTTTCTGGGGGGGCAGTGGTATCCTCCAACTTCAAAGTTTCCTTCACTGCCTTGATCAGCGGAGAGACTAAAGCATAGTCGAATCCCACCGTAGAATCATCTCCCTCCATCTCGTCTTGCGAGGAATCATGGGAGGAATCACAGAATCATCTCCCTCCATCTCGTCTTGCGAGGAATAATGGGAGGAATCATGGGGCTGGAATTGGCCGGGATCCTCCTGGGCCTCGTCAGCCAAGGAGCCAGACAAGGTGGTGGACTGGCTCCTTGTGTGGGGGGGCAACTATTTCTTTCATAGATTGCTGTACCACACGTTTCACAAGAGACTCAAGGTTTTGATTTTCGGTCTCTTTCTCACCAACCGCTCGGGCATAACATGGGTCGCATAGCGATTTGCCCTCCGGGATTCTGGTCTTGCATCCCCAACAGGCTCTGTGGTCAGAGCGATCATCGCGGTGGTGGTGGCGGTGACTAGAGGAGGAATGGGAACATCTCCTATGTCTAGAGGGGGTATGTGAACGTCCCCTATGACGATGGGTCCTAGACGTAGTGTCGCGTCTAGACCTGGATGATGAGTGATGATGCGGCCTGGCAAGGTCCCTTTCTTGTGACCGATGAACTGAAGTTGCCGGGCTGTAAGAGATAATACAGACAGAGGGAGGGGGAGGGGAGAGGGCAGGATGTAACCGTTAGCAACCACCAGCAGCATAAAAGACACCAACCCCCTACCCACTCCACACATACCTTGTGCGGGAGGGCTGGCCACACAGCGGTGAAGATGAGTCCATTACGAGGGAAACACAGGAGTACTACACTACCTAGACTAAGGATAAGCAAATCAATGCAAGGAAGCATAAGAAAAAGAAAAAGTTTTTTTTTTTTTTTTTTCTTCTTTTTTTTTTTTTTAAAACTGTCCCTTTAAGAGACACTTAAACAAAACAGGCATTACATTGCAATAGAAGTGCTTACCCCATCCTAGCAGTCTTGAGGCTCCGGGAGGCTGCCGCTCTATGCCCACAGGTTATCCCACCTGTATAGGGCTCTTCAGCGGTTTAAATAAACCGCCGGAATGACGTCACGGCCGGTCCCGCTGCGCGCATGCGCCGATGAGACCAGACCCACTGCGCCTGCGCGGCCCCTGACCCCTCCGCCGCAATGCGCATGCGCGAAAACCAAGCCTCGGTTTCACCACGGCTTGGCGCATGCGCAGATGCGCGGCGGACCGGGAACCAGGAAGAGATATGGCGTCCTGGAACGCAGAAGCGTTCCACAAGCCGCAACACACACGAAATAACACAAGGGAAAACAAAACAACATACACAAACTTGTCTGCCATGAAAGAAGAGGTGAATAAAATCTTCAGACCTTGCCAGCCGAGGATTCCTGCGACATCCAATCCGGTACTCTGGGGCCACATCCCTTCCACCATAGGGGTATTTTCCGGCCCTGAAACCACTCGCCCGCTCATAGCTGGGCCCTGGGTGCACCACAGTAACTGTACCGATCGATCCAAGTAATCCACATCCTGGACATCGCACCGAATTGCTTGATGAAGGTCCATGTGAGGAGGATAAAAAAGGAACACCTGTCTGTGGAAGTGAGCTCAAATTTATGGGTAAGGGGTCCTATAGCTGTGGAGAGGAGGCGGGGTTAACCCACACGTAGTCTGCCATGGAGTCTGTCAGGAAAGACTTGTATAAACATCTTCATAACAGAATTACATTAATTTCAATATACCACCATATTCATGTTTGCATCTTATTATGATTTTATTTGAAACTAGTTTACTTTCTGCTATAACATCCCTTACTAAACTTCCTTGATTAAAAAAAAATGTAAGTTGATTCTATAAAATCATATTCTCAGTGGTCAGCCGTAATCACATAGTCGTATAAATCATCTCACTGCTTTGACCACCACAGGGTACTATCTCAGAGAATATTTTTTTTGAGGCATTTCACACAATTTAGATTGTCCAACACTAGATATACAACATCTTTACAGTGGTATTGTCATATTATTTTTTATATTGTAGGGTTGCCAAATTTTATCAGGCTTTGCTGTCTTCTCTTTTACCTCAGAAGTTACCAACATATTTATAAAAGAGATGACCTAGCTAAATTTGCACAAAAAAGTGTATCTATAGCCAATTTCCTTTTTTTTTTGGATAGAGTAAGGAAGATTTAAAACAGCTTCTAGTTTATTTTATGTTGGGTGGAGCACTAGTCTCTGATGTCACTACGCATCAGCTAGCTGGCTTGAGCCGCCACTGTTTGAAAAATTGTTTCATTGCCTTTGGATGTCAGTGTTTTATGGACGTTTTTGCGATAAATTATTTTATCGGAAATACTGCACCATGAAGTCTCTTCTTCTTCTCTTTACCTGGTAAATGAATCTGAGTTTGGAAGACACATAGGAGGATCAGTTATTGTTTTGTTGAAAACATTGCATATTATAGCAGTCCGCTGTATTGGGAGGAATACTGGATCAGGAGGTGTATTGGGAGGAATATCCACGGTGGGACCGACCCATCCCTGAGCGAGTATAATATTGGTTCCGGGGGTGTCTTGGAAGGAATATCCATGGTCAGACTGACATATTACTGAGCTCATTTGATCTCTATCACTGGAGATCCACCTTATCCGGCAAGCGGCCCCTCCTTATCAGTCAACACCAAATAAGAAGTCTCAAATTTCAACGTGAATGCTTGATACCACCAGTTTTGTTTTATTTTTTGAAACACCATATGGATTTGAATGTCAACATAGTTTGATCGTATTAGAATTTTATTGCAGACAGGTAGACTGTATCAGAATTTTATTGTACACAGGTTGAGTGTATCAGAAATTTATAGCATAGGTTTGCGCAATTTTAATCTCTTTTTTCCATTACTTATGAGCTGTATATTCAGGCTAATTAAACTGCAGCACCTATACTTAATCACATTATTTTCATGGTTAAGGAATTAACCCTTCTTACCCCCCCCCCCCCATACCCCCGCCCCCTTTGTGGTAACACTTTAATTGTTGTTTTTTTGACTACACATTAAATAGTTGGAGGCAGTGCAGATTTTCTACCATATACTATTTTATGTTACCCACATAACATTTGGGAAATTTCCCCTCTTACACAGTTGTCCCCAATACAGGGGTCCCTATTGAAGGATTTCCCTCTACCTCTTGTTCTGGGGACAGCTGTAAAGTTTTAGATTTCCCCTCATTTTAATTTCTTGTGTAAATAATTACCAGTAAAAATAGAGGAGAGAATCTCTGAAATGGGGACATAGACACCAATAAAAACTTGACAGATGGTCTAGCCCTTCCCCACTCCATCCCAAACTAAAATAAAAAAGGTTTTGACTAGGTATACACTTGTATACATGTGTAGTTATTGTAATTAAAGTAATACCCTCTTATTTAAAAAAAATGCATTTAAAATGGTAGTGCGAGAGTAAAATCGGACAAACCTGCATACAACTGGATCTGCTGGTCGGACAACTAAATTCTCTAATTCTTAGTTAACCCAATTGCTTGACCTCACTCGCCTTCTTTAGGATTTAAAATACCATATACCTAATTTACAACATCTTGATTTTCCTTTTTAATTAGAACTCGTGGTTTTGTTCAAGAAGAAAGCCAGTTTTTTATAACACATTTTACTATGGACCTTGAAAGTTGTTTTGAGTCTTGTTTTTTTAGTAGCTACATTGAGCCCTCATTAATTTTTTTGATGATTTTGTCTGCTATAAATATAGACTTTCATTTAAAAAAAAATATGATCATCATCCTGGTCCTCTGTAAATCATATGAGCCACATCTCTTGTTACATAATTTTAAGACATTTAATTCTAAATACCTACACCAATACTAAATTATGTATAGGATTTGTTCACATCTTTATTTTTCTACTTGATGTTTTCTAAAAATACATAAAAATAAATATTAATACTAAAAGACAAAAATGTACTACTATATCAGCAAATCTGAATTTACATCAACTACCTATGCCATTAGTAGTAAACATTGTAGTAAACATTGTATACAAAACTTAGTCCTTGTTTGTCTAGTTTTTCTGTGCATTCATTCCACAAGTAATAACGACAGTTTGGAGAATTGCATCCTTTTTTAGGAAACATAAAAGCTATAAATTGAGTAATTTTGGTGACATGATTTTCCTGACGTGCATTTTTAGTAATTGCCTTTATAAATGCATTTAACACCAGCTCTGCAGCTCTTTTTGCATGGTATTAGCAACGTAATGGAGGTAATTTAGAGAGAAGCTTACAATCTGATTTTTATGCCATAAAGAGCTTCAGCCTGGACAAAATGTGCTTCTACTCCTTAAAAAAGATCTAGGGGTAATTTAATAATAGAGAAATATTTACACCACCAAGCGTTTAAAGCCTAGTACACACAATGAGATTATCTGACGAATGATCGTCTGTTTTTTTTTTTGCATTCTAGTCTCCATATGGAAAACTAAGAGGTTACTAATGTACGAAAATTGTAGTACCACAGAATAACAATTTGGAAGTAATGTAATGTGTTATAGTGTATTTGTATTGTATTTTTGGATGAAAACAGTACTGTTGAAATGAAAATCGTACGATCTGGTATCGTATAAGATACGTTTTCGTGTTTGTCCCTTCTGATAATTTCGGACGAAAGCTAATGAGCAGATTATCATATAATCGCTTTGAAATCAGTATTCTTTGTACGATTTTATTATCGTGTGTGCAGGGCTTTACTTCATGCAAACAATTCAGAATAGATTGCAATTTTTCTATTTTTCTCCCCTGGGCCTGATTGGGTAGATGAAGTAAGCAAAGACCGATATTAAATGTACTCCTTTAGTAAATCAGGTCCCTATGTTGCAATAATAGAATGAAGCCTGCTTTAGTCCTAGGATACCAGCAGATTACTGTTGTTAAGGATACAAATAACTGTGGCTTTATCTCACAAATCTACTGAAACCAAAGCATTAATTCATGAAAGTGTTCCTACTTCTAAGAATAAAAAAAGAGTTAGCTCACTCATCGTTTGTCAAAAGCGGTAATTGTTCACTGGGCTAAATGACAATCAATTTAGAACTGTCCGGCAAGTATTTAGAGAGCCCTCAGGAGTCCTGTGATTGGTCTTCAAAGCTTACCTTCCAGCTATAAGAAGTAAGCCACCTCACAACTGAACATATCTAAAATATCAATTATGTGTACTTTTCATCCTCAAAAAAAATTTTTTTTTTAGATCATGCACATAGAAGAGGTCTGTGTAGATAATTTTATATCGTCATCTCAGATCTCATGCTATTAAGACGCTAACATTATAAAGAGATAGTGGTATAAAATAGAACAGTGGCCTAGTAGGAGACAAAGAGTTAAATTAGCTGTTAAATTTATGTTCAGCCTTTACATCCGATGACAAATATTTTTATTACTGTCATGTTGCGGTAAAATTAAAAAGTATTATATGAGCTTAATATAGATTGTTACATGACAACTACGTATATTATAAAAAAAGATAAGGGAATATTCTATTTTTCCCTTAATAGGTTAAAGTAAATATTTTATATTGATTCAGCACACCTTAGAGTCACAAGAGTCACAAACTCAATTTTTATAACAACATTTTTGTATGTGCTCTTTCATTGGATTTATGTATTGTGAAAGGCTACAAACATCTTGCCTATACGGTAAAGGCATATGATGCATAACTCAACTTTAATTAATGTGCGCGATCATGAAACTATTCATTACTATGGGTCCCAGTAATGTATAAGCCGACCCGAATATAAGCCAAAGGCACCTAATTTTACCACAATAAACTGGGAAACTTATTGACTCGAGTATAAGCCTAGGGTGTCCATCTGCATGCCTCACTGTGCCTCACTGTGTCCATGCCTCACTGTTTCCATGCCTCACTGTTTCCATGCCTCACTGTGCCCATGCCTCACTGTGCCCATGCCTCACTGTGCCTATGCCTCACTGTGCCCATGCCTCACTGTGTCCATGCCTCACTGTGCCCATGCCTCACTGTGCCCATGCCTCACTGTGCCTATGCCTCACTGTGCCCATGCCTCACTGTGCCCAATCTCCCTACCTGATATCCGGCGCTGTGTGACTAGACTGACGTTTAACATGGGAGTCTATGGAAGGGGTGCCTGGCTTTGAAAAATTGGTGCTTCCCGGCCGTAGGTCTCCTGGACAACACCTTTACACACTTGTAGGTGAAGAGTGGAGCTACATGTGTGCCAAGTTTGGGGTGCAGGGGACCTAGGGACGGCCAGTACTGGGTCCCCAAAATCACCAGAGAAATTAACGTTTAACATGGGAGTCTATAAAAGGGGTGCCCGGCTTTGAAAAATCGGTGCTCCCCAGAGGTAGGTCCCCCGGACAATAAACTTGAGTATAAGCCGAGGGGGCATTTTCAGCACAAAAAAATGTGCTGAAAAATTCGGATTATACTTGAGTATATATGGTATGTTTGGGGTGATTTACTAAAGGAGTTGAGAATTTTCACTCAATAAATTGTAGCTGTGTCCACTTTGCATACCCAATCATGAGCAGATGAAATCAATAAATAGGAATTTGCATTTCACATGAATAGGTATTTTAAGTGAAACTTCACTCAATTTATTGAGTGAAGATTCTCAGCTCCTTTAGTAAATTAGCATCAGTTTATATAGTTTGTGTGTTATTTTTGCTGCATTGTAGCACAATAATTTGAACAGCCTACATAGACAATCATTTGTTTACTTGCCTTATAAAATTGTGTAACACCACAGCAAACACAGGATGTGAATGGGCCCTACATTCTATGATACTGTAATCACCTAAATGGCACAAATAAGTGCAGGATATATCATTTCAGTTAAAGTGATGTTTTGAAGTTAGATGATTTATTTTGTGAAAAGATGAAAGCAGTTCTGTTCTTAATGAATTATGAATGCTGATAAGGTAAGACAGTGAATGTGTGCATCAGGTGCAAAAATCTGCACAAAATATTTTTTAACAGCTGACTACCAGCTAATGTCTATCGTTAGCTTGTCAGGTTTTCAGCAAAGTGGAATTTTTGGACTTACGACTCATGCGTATTCCTCCCGTTTATGGCTTCTTCTAATAGATATTGTACATCTAACTTCTCCAGTGCTATGTTTTAAAAAAATAGAGATTGAGAGTTGGGAGATTGATTAACCTCCCTGGCGGTATGATTCTGTCAGATTTTAGGTGCTGAAAGCGGTACCATTATTCTGCATGGAAATTTGGCGTTTTATATTGCAGGCCTGTAATTCTTAGGAATAACTCACTTAAATCTGTCCAAACAAGAGTCTAGTAGACATCCCGGGTATGATAAAGTTCAAAAAACAAAATTATACATTATAATAAAATAAATAACTATAAAATAATTATAACAAATAATATAATAATAATAATAAAAGTGTTTTTCAGTGTTCGATGACGAATTTCCCCACAAATCGCTATCGCTAAATTCTGCGAGTGATTCTAATTTATTATCGCTGTTTTTTAGCTGGTCTAAAACCACTTTTGACATAAAGGGACACTTTTTGGTTGCTATGGACAATCTCCAGTTTCCAGGCAGAAAGAACAGTTTTTATTATATAAAAGTGCATGCAGGACACTGGACAGACCACTAGGGACAATGGGGGTGTGTAATTATTACATACAGTACTGTAATCTGTAAGATTACAGTGTACTGTATGTATACTGTGTTTTAACTTTTTTGAATTTGGCGCCGATCTCCGTCCCCATGCGTCGTAACGTCGCAGGGAACGGAGCTCGGCGGCACTCGGCAGTGTGTGAATCGAGCGAGGAGACACGGCTCGATCACACAGCGGAGAGGCATCGCAGGATCCAGGGGACAAGGTAAGTAACTCTGCCTGGATCACTGCGATGCAATCCCGAGTCGGGCTCGGGGTTACCGCTTTTGGTGCTGAAATTTAACCCCGAGCCAGACTCGGGAATACCGCCAGGGAGGTTAAGAGAAGAGTAGAGTTGTTTTATACGCATAGATTGATTCTGGTATTCAGGTCTCATATGCACTGAAAATCAACGTATGCATGGACAACTGCTCACTTAACAGTCCTACTCCCCTCTTCATCCTTTTTTGGTCTCTCGCTCTCCTATAAAAAAAGAACAGGGGACAGAAAAGCAATATGCAGTCAGTCAGAAGCCTAATGCCCCGTACACACGACCGGTTTTCCCATGGGAAAAACTGCAATGAGAGCCTTTCGTCGGGAATCACGACTGTGTGTATGCTCCATCTGACTTTTTCCCACAGGAAAACTGCCGGAAAAAAAAAGAGAGCAGGATCTCTTTTTTCCCGTCAGGAAAAAATCCCAGCGGGAAAATCCGTTCATCTGTATGCTTTTCCGACGGGAAAAAAACGTGCATGTTCGGAAACAATTCAACACATGCTCGGAAGCATAGAACTTCATTTTGTCGGCTCGTCGTAGTCTTTTACGTCACAGCGTTCTTGGCAGTCAAAAGTTCACCGGACTTTTGTGTGACCGTGTGTATGCAAGGCAGACTTGAGAGGAATTCCGTTGGGAAAACCATCGTTTTTTTTTTTCAGATGGGAAAACCGGGGCATAAGGCCCAGTCGGAAAAGGCAATTTTTCACACACTAGTAAAACCTGGGATTGATCGTATTACATTGTTTTTAATGTGAGTTGATACACATAAATTTATTTTGTATCTCATTTAAATGATTAGTCTTCCACAATCGCAAAATACTACAATTCAATCCTATACCAGAATCTGTTGCCGATCAATCTCCTATTTCCTCTTTTACAGATTTAAACAGGAGCAGAAATTTATTTGTTTACAATTGCTCATTTAGGAGATTATTGGGTGATTTTTCCCATTCAAATATACCCTATAAATTTACTCTCATCCCACAGTAGCCCAATATGGTGATTTGTATACTAAGGGATTTGTTTTTCTGAGTCTAAAAATCTCCCATGTAGTCCTATAGTGGGTTTTAAACATACAGATCCCTTTTTAAAAAATAAATAACCTTATTATTGATTTTCTGAAACAATTGGTGCTAGATTCTTAACTGCGGAAATCAGAATTCAACTTATTCTGTTCTGACTTCAGAAAACTGATTTTTAATTGTCTCTGCACATAAAGGGTTTGAGTTACTAAAACTTGAGAGTGCAAAATCAGGTGCAGCTGTTCATGGTAGCTAATCAGCCTCTAACTTCAGCTTGTTTAATTAAAATGATTCTAAAGGCTCAAGTTTTATTTTTACCTTAAGGTAAAAAACATTCTGGGTGCAGCAGCAACCCTCAGCCCCCTAATACTTACCTGAGCCCCATCTGGATCCAGAAATGTGCATGAGAGCAGTGGCTCTTCTGGATCTCTCTCTCCTCATTGGCCCTCACAGTAATATTGGCATTGGCTCCTGCTGCTGTCAATCACAGCCAGTGAGCTAATAGGAAGGGGTGGGGCAGAGATGTGCTCTGAGTGTGAATGAACACACAGAGCGCAATTGGGGAGTGAGCCTGCCTGAGTGCACTAGCGCAAGAGGATTCCTATTGGAGGCACTCAGCAGGGGGGAGGAGGCAGGACCCCCAACGGGGGAACTAAAAAGAGGAGGATCGGGGCTGCTTAGTGCAAAACTATTGCAGAGAGCAGGTAAATATAACATGTTTGTTATTTTAATTTTAAAAAAATTAACTTTTTAAGCTTTGACAAAGCCTGGAAGCTTATTGGTTTCTACGCAAAGCTGCACCAAAGTATATCTAAAGCCAAAAAAAATTAAGTATTTTCAGTTTTGAATATAGTAGAGAAGGGTTAAAACTGCTGTCTAATTTTTTATACAAGATTTCCCTTCCCTTTCTGTCCTATTAACATGTCAGGAAGTAAGAGGAAGTGCCTTCAAAGTGAAGGAAATCCTCCATTAGAAAATTTCTCCTCTATTCCTGTACCAGTGACAACTCAAAATTTTAAATTCTCCTCACTTTTAGCCTCAGTGACAATGATCAGTAGAACACATAGATGGAATGCATTTCCTGAGCAGAGATACAGACACCAGTAAAAACTGGCAGAGGTTCTAATCATTTCTCACTCTATTTAAAACAAAAAGAAGAAAGTTTTGGCTTTACATATGCTTTAAGACTTAATCATTAAAATGGTTGTAAACCCACTTTTTCAACTTGCATCTACAGGTAAGCCTAGATTAAGGCTTACCTGTAGGTGCAAGAAATATCTCCTAAACCTACACGGTTTAGGAGATATTTAGTTAAATGACAGGCGCCGCTGTCTACGTAGACAACGGCGCATTCATGGGGTTAATCCCATTCACAAATTTGGCTACTTCCCAGCAATCGCTGGGCGTAGCCGAATGTGAAGGCTCCCGCGCGCATGCGCAGAGTGACGTCTCCGCCGCTCCGGCCAATCACAGCGCCGGAGCGGCGCTGTGATTGGCTGGAGCGGCGATACCCGGAAGTAACCTTCCGGCTATCGCCGCAGAGATGGCTGCGGCTGAAGAGGGAGACGAGGACGGCTTCGGGGGCCCCGATCTAAGGTAAGTGATGCATAATGAGCTATTATGCTAGTCATATTAGCTCATTATGCCTTTCTCTTACAGGTCGTTTAAAAAAAAAAAAAATTTTAAAAGGGTTTACAACCACTTTAAGAAGTAAAAACTCTTAAGCCTCGTACACACGGTCGGACTTCAAACTAACTTTTCCGTGGATTTTTGTCCGAACGGAGTTGGCCGAGCACACCCATAGCATACACACGGCAGGACTTTTCTGCAAACTTTCCCAAAACTTTCCCAACATTACGTGTTTTTTCTGCTCTTTTCTGCTCTTTACCGCAACCCTTTGGTCAACTTCTGCTATTGTTGGTTGATTTTAACATTGGTTCTGGGCATGCGTTTTTGTACTTCGGACAAAAGTCTGATGGATTTCTGTACACACGGTCGGACTTTGCACCATTGGACTTTTGTTGACGAAAAGTTTGTCCGTTTGCAAAGCAAACTTTTGACCGATGAAAACCGAAAAAGTTTGTCCGATAGAGCGTACACACGGTCGGATTTTTTGGAAAACTTACTCATTTTGAAGTTTGTTGGCAAAAAGTCCGACCGTGCGGACAGGCCTTTAGATTGTAAGCTCCAATGAGCAGGGTTCTCTGATTCCTACTGTATTAAATTGTATTGTAATTGTACTGTCTGCCCTTATGTTGTAAAGCGCTGTGTAAACTGTGGGCGCATTATAAATCCTGTATAATAATAATAACTCTTAACTGAAAACACAACAGTTATGACATCACAACTGCGTAAATACATGCCCAGTTTGGAAGGATTGCCTTTCGTGACAGTGAAACGTTAATAAATATACCTTATCAAACCAGTCTGGCCAGTTTTTTTTAGGGCACACCACTTTGAAAAATTGTTGAACATTCCCAGTGAGTTGGGGTAATTTGCATTAGTAAATTTTCTAGTATAGATAATTGTCAGCGGCATAAACAATATTAGGTATTGTTTGTGGAAATCACTTTGTGTATACTTAAGATGTACGTTTGTGAAGCACAGACAAACCGGAGAATAAAAACCTTGTAAAACAAAACCGGTAACTTCAGACTAAAATAACCTCATAATTGGACAATCCAAAATGAAATGCTCAAACCTGAGATTTATAACATATCTGTATTTAATCAACACCTTTTATCTACATAAAATGGATTATATTCTGTATTAGTATCCCACTTTGTATGAGCCATACTTAATAATGTTAGTGTCAATATATGTATGAATTACTTGATTGTTCCCTCAGTTAGAGAAGAGAAATCCTCCCTTAGATCACCAAAGATCTTACAGACAGGAGAGGAAAGAAAAGACCCCCATGGGACTGATTTAATGAAAAGATAGTTGAAAAAAGCAGAGCTGTTTACTTCAGTCATCTAATTATGTGCAAGACAAAATACTGCAATATATTTCTTTCATAGACTAACCCTACAAGTCAATTACAAATCACTAATATGGCTTTATATGGTTATTGTCTATGAGTTTGTTTTTTCTTTATGCGTATGCATATGCTTTCAAGTGCTATCAGTGATTACCATGCAGAGCACAATGCAGCAGGAGGAAAATAACATACTGGCTATATGGAAGGCATTTCCATCCACACCCAGAGGATATACAGGTCCTTCTCAAAAAATTAGCATATTGTGATAAAGTTCATTATTTTCTGTAATGTACTGATAAACATTAGACTTTCATATATTTTAGATTCATTACACACAACTGAAGTAGTTGAAGCCTTTTCTTGTTTTAATATTGATGATTTTGGCATACAGCTCATGAAAACCCAAAAATCCTATCTCAAAAAATTAGCATATCATGAAAAGGTTCTCTAAACGAGCTATTAACCTAATCATCTGAATCAACTAATTAACTCTAAACACCTGCAAAAGATTCCTGAGGCTTTTAAAAACTCCCAGCCTGGTTCATTACTCAAAACCGCAATCATGGGTAAGACTGCCGACCTGACTGCTGTCCAGAAGGCCATCATTGACACCCTCAAGCAAGAGGGTAAGACACAGAAAGAAATTTCTGAACGAATAGGCTGTTCCCAGAGTGCTGTATCAAGGCACCTCAGTGGGAAGTCTGTGGGAAGGAAAAAGTGTGGCAGAAAACGCTGCACAACGAGAAGAGGTGACCGGACCCTGAAGAAGATTGTGGAGAAGGACCGATTCCAGACCTTGGAGGACCTGCGGAAGCAGTGGACTGAGTCTGGAGTAGAAACATCCAGAGCCACCGTGAACAGGCGTGTGCAGGAAATGGGCTACAGGTGCCGCATTTCCCAGGTCAAGCCACTTTTGAACCAGAAACAGCGGCAGAAGCGCCTGACCTGGGCTACAGAGAAGCAGCACTGGACTGTTGCTCAGTGGTCCAAAGTACTTTTTTCGGATGAAAGCAAATTTTGCATGTCATTCGGAAATCAAGGTGCCAGAGTCTGGAGGAAGACTGGGGAGAGGGAAATGCCAAAATGCCTGAAGTCCAGTGTCAAGTACCCACAGTCAGTGATGGTCTGGGGTGCCATGTCAGCTGCTGGTGTTGGTCCACTGTGTTTTATCAAGGGCAGGGTCAATGCAGCTAGCTATCAGGAGATTTTGGAGCACTTCATGCTTCCATCTGCTGAAAAGCTTTATGGAGATGAAGATTTCATTTTTCAGCACGAGCTGGCACCTGCTCACAGTGCCAAAAACACTGGTAAATGGTTTACTGACCATGGTATTACTGTGCTCAATTGGCCTGCCAACTCTCCTGACCTGAACCCCATAGAGAATCTGTGGGATATTGGGAAGAGAAAGTTGAGAGACGCAAGACCCAACACTCTGGATGAGCTTAAGGCCGCTATCGAAGCATCCTGGGCCTCCATAACACCTCAGCAGTGCCACAGGCTGGTTGCCTCCATGTCACGCCGCATTGAAGCAGTCATTTCTGCAAAAGGATTCCCGACCAAGTATTGAGTGCATAACTGAACATAATTATTTGAAGGTTGACTTTTTTTGTATTAAAAACACTTTTCTTTTATTGGTCGGATGAAATATGCTAATTTTTTGAGATAGGATTTTTGGGTTTTCATGAGCTGTATGCCAAAATCATCAATATTAAAACAAGAAAAGGCTTGAACTACTTCAGTTGTGTGTAATGAATCTAAAATATATGAAAGTCTAATGTTTATCAGTACATTACAGAAAATAATGAACTTTATCACAATATGCTAATTTTTTGAGAAGGACCTGTAATAGACAATGAATGAGGAAAACAGGACAAGCTGCTACTATCCGTTGTTATTTGCCATGTACATAGATGATGCAACCTACATAATAATCAATAGATATTTACTTCCGTCGCCAAGTTGTATCTGGATGTACCGTTAGCCAATAAAATAATGATTTGCATGGCTCTACCCTCTATCTTACAATAAAGAATAAACTCCTTGTTTGGGGGATTTGTGATGGCAATGAGATATGTACATAGTTTTTTCTTTTAGGCTCCATGCACACTGGGCTTAAAAAAACTCCAGTTTCCCTGGCAGAGAAAAATAGAGAGCGCTTTGTGTACATCGTTTAGGCAAGTTTAGGAGAATTTTGCTTTTTTTTCTGCAAAATCAGAAACACAAACTAGAAGTGTTTTTTTTTTTTGTTTTTTCCTGTCTCTAAACGTTAAGCGTAAAATAAACCTGTAATCATCCTAATGTGCATGGACACATAGGATAACATTGAGCTGCTTCTACAGGCAAAAGGAGAAATGAGACAGATCGTTGCTCCAGGTGGGTGTAATAATCTACCAAAATAGAAAGGCAGGGTGCTAGCTCCGGCTCACAACTCTGAACATGTAGACCAAGTGAGAAAAATTAGCTGCACACCAACATCCGTCCAACATGTTCATTGAAAGACTGCCACCAGGACTAAAACAACGGACCAAGGTCCGTTGTTTTAGTCCTGGTGGCAGTCTTTTATTAAACCTGTTGGACGGATGTTGGTGTGCAGCTAATTTTTCGAACTTTGTCTACAGGCAATACACAAACCTCCTGTAGTAGCAGCAATTTTTAAGCCAGTGTGCATGAAGCCTTAAGAAAGTTAGAATGTGCTTTGCACCAGTTAAGTGGCTAGCTTTCTGGTTCCTTTTGGTCATCCTCACCATAAGCTGTCTGGTTTCACCTATTCAATGCTGTTTCTGCAAATTGGGGTGCCAAGCCCACAAAGCTAAGCTGTATATAAAGGGTTTACTCATTAAGGTATATCACAATGTTAACACATTGTTCTATGAAATATTTCAGCTCCACCCATTTCTCAGTTTTCTATAAATGTGCAAATTATATAGGAACTCGTTTTTATTCCACACACCTCCCAACATAAGCGTATAATGCTAAAGGGCATATTCCAAATTGTAACATTATATATATATCTCTCAAAAGTGTTTGTAATATTGTGCAAACAATATAGAACTAGGTTCATTTCAGTACAAGGAAGGAAATCTAACAGCAAATGAGAGGGTTGATTTATATAACCCCTTATACAGTGTCATTTGTATTCCACCTTCCAAGTGAGAATAGTATCTGATTTGTTTGTAATGGGTATATGAAAAAGGAATATCTTTATTGGCAGAATACATGATTGTGTTATACCTTCCCATTGTGATCACGTACTTATATGTACTGAAAGCGGAAGTTCACCAGAATTTTTTTTTTAAAAGCCAGCAGCTACAAATACTGCAGCTGCTGACTTTTAAAAAAAGGACACTTACCTGTCCAGGTTTCCCGCGACGTCGGCAGCCGAAGCCGAGCTACCGCTCGGCTCTCGGCTTCCCCCGCCGCCATGCTCGGTGAGGGAATCGGTAAGTGAAGCGCTGCGGCTTCACTGCCCGGTTCCCTACGGCGCATGCGCGAGTCGCGCTGCGCCGTCCTCACTGGTCCCCATTGTGTTCTGGGAGCCGAGTGTTTCCCAGAACACAACGGGGGGGTGACGCGAAGGGGTGGGACTCCCGCGGGAGTCTGCTCCTGGAAGTGGTGCAAATACCTGTTTTACACAGGTATCTGAACCCCCTCCCCCCTGAAAGGTGCCAAATGTGACACCGGAGGGGGGAGGGTTCCGAAAAGTGGAGGTTCACTTATGGGTGAACCTCCGCTTTAATTGTAAATAAACGCAAAGAGACAGAGAAACCATATATCGCCTTTATATCATGCAGCACATGGTTTATATTAGGGTCCAATTTTTTGTTTTTGTCCAGAAACGAAAAACTTACTGCTGCCATTCTGATTGATTCTTGCTGAATTTGTCGAAATTTGAGATGCCGCTATCAACGTCATCAGGCTTTAGGAAATTAGATTATTTAATTGACTTTTGTTGAGATAGTTGGGTGGAAAATACCAAACAGTGGAGTTGACTTACTAAAGCTGGAGAGTGCAAAATATGGGGCAGCTATGCATAGAAACCAATCAGCTTCCAGGTTTTATTGTCACAACCTAATTGAACAAACTGAAATTGGAAGCTGATTGGGTACCATGCACAGCTGCACCAGATTTTTCAATCTTCAGTTTTAATAAATCAACATCGGTGTCTACATCCAATATGATGCAGGCACTATTTGGGTAGTCTAATGCCCTGTACACACGATCAGTTTTACAGATTAAAACAGTCCGATGGACTTTTTTCATCGGACAAACCGATCGTGTATGGGCCCCATCAGTCTATTTTCCATCGGTGAGAAAAAATAGAACATGTTTTAAATTTATCCGATGAAAAAAAAAACGATAGCGAATTCAGATCGTCTGTATGGAACTCCATCGGAGAAAAAACCCACGCATGCTCAGAATCAAGTCGACGCATGCTCAGAAGCATTGAAGTTAATTTTTCTTGGCTCGTCGGAGTGTTTTACGTCACAGCGTTTGGGACGGTCGGATTTTTGACTGATGATGTGTAGGCAAGACTGATGGAAGTCAGCTTCATCGGATTTCCAATGGAAAAATCCATCGGATTAGAATCCATAGGAAATCTGATCGTGTGTACAGGGCTTAACAGTCTAACAGTCCACTAGCTGGCAGGGGAAATTCGTCCATCCATGTGGTTAAGCATGGATGGAGGAATCTATGCCTGTATGTTCAGTTTTAATTTTATATTACAGTATTGTTTAGTTGTCTTTTAGTTAATTTTAGTTTTCTTTTCGGTAATTATTATGACACAAACCTATAACATGTACTAAAGGAGCATATTTCCCATAGCCCAATGCAAATATAATTGCTCCAAATATTCAGTCCTATGCAGGTGAAACTGCACTTTCTCCCATATATGACTGCATTTCTGAAGTAAACACAGCTTCCCTGGGCTACATGAGAAAATAGCAATTGTACTGCAAAGATAATTGTAGAGGCCTATTCACACGTGTTTGTTTTGATGCAGCAAAACTCTTGCATTTTGCTGCATGAAAATTCAAGTCTTTCCTATGTGGCTGGTTCACGTCTATGCAATTTAGTGTGAAAGACAAGAAGAAACTCTATAGGCCCTTATACATCTAAACTAGGGTGACCAGACATCCCCGGTTTCAGGGGACGGTCCCCGGATTGAGGACACTGTCCCCAGACCAAATCTGTCCCCGGTTTTGTCCCCGGATTGGATTTGAACAGGGGCTGGGGCAATTTCAAAGACAGTCAGTGCAAAAAAAAAAAAAAGAATTCTGAATTACACCCCCCGCTCTGCCGCTCCTACTAGCTTAGGGGGGGGGGGTGTATTTTTTTCCATTATCTGTACCTCTTTCTGATGATCATGTGCTGGTCGGAGCGGAGGGAATATTTCTTCAGTTATGGATGCATGCCCATTCAGCTCCGCTCGCATGTTCTTCTGCCTTGGCTCAAGTCCCGGCCAGCCGCCTGCCTGCCTATCTCCTTGCCTTCCCTGGCGGAGTGATCTTCCTCCGCTGCCCACCCAGTAGTAGCCGGGGACCGGAGAGTGAGACTTGACAGGCTGTGAGGCAGGCGGCGGCGACTGGCAGAGATTTGCTGATTGCTGCCATTACTAGTAAAATAAAAATATGTCCCCGGTTTTCATTTAAAAAATCTGGTCACCTTAATCTAAACATGAATGTTACCATGTGCTCTGCATGCACACGGAAAAGTGTAAATCCAAATAAAACACACACTAGAAGAATATCTTCTCCATGATGTCCTGTTACAAGTGTGCTTTATTAAAAGACTCTTTCAATCAAAGACTTATATGATCAAAGATACTATATGGTTTATTTACTAAAGCTGGAGAGTGCAAAATCAGACTCACTTCTGCATAGAAACCAACCAGAGTCTAACCTCAGTTTGATCAATTAAGCTTTGGCAATAAAACCTGGAAGCTAATTGGTTTATGTGCAGAAGTGAGCCTGGTTTTGCACTCTCCAGCTTTAGTAAATAAACCCCATTGTGAAAGGTACACTAAATTCTAGAATTTATTATTGACATTACTACATTACCTCTACTGCATTTTAATAAAACCTTTCGTTTTGTAACTGCCTTGAACAGGCATGCCAGACTCTAAAATGTATTGGACAAGACGGCAAATCGACTGCTAACAAAATAATATTACATTTTTGTACTTAAATTACCACAATAACAAAAAGATTGATTGCTGAAAACCTATGCATAGGCATGCGTCAGGAGTGTGCTGGGCACACCCTAATCAGCTTGTGAGCATTAGAATTAGTAACCCCTCCTCCCCCAAAAAAGCATTGTGAAAAATGTAAAAAAAAAAAAAGAAAATTTAAACAAATAATAACCAAAAATGTACAAATAATTAAAAATGTAAAACAAAAATATAACAAAAATAAGGGTCATCCACACCAGTTCTCTGTGTGTGTGTACATGTGTATATACTGTACATACCTATACACACACACACACACGCATGTGTGTTTGAGCATTGGGGTGCACACCCTAATTGCAATAGGCTGTATACACCTATGAACCTATGGTTTCAAAAACATGCAATGATAGTTTTTAATATATGAATAATTTTTTTTCTCTTCAAGTGTCTAAAAGTGGTTATAAACCTATTTACACCACTTGTACCTACAGGTAAGCCTATAATAAGGCTTACCTGTAGGTGTAAATATCTCCTAAACTTGCACGGTTTAGGAGATATTTACCATATATGCTCGCGCCGATGTCATCAGCGCATGCGCACTGAAGAAATGGCTCGCTTGTGCCCTTTCTTCAGCAGCCACGCCGCATGTGCGGGAGTTACGTCATTGCGGCTCCAGCCAATCACAGCGCTGGAGCCCGCAAACCTGGAAATAACTCCGGGAGACATGTCGCCAGTCACAACGGTGTGTGGGGCCTCTGCAACAGCTTCAATCTAAGGTAAGTATTTCATAATGAGCTAGTATGCGATCCATACTAGCTCATTATGCCTTTGTCTTACAGTTTTTTTTGTTTGTTTTTCGGGTTTACAACCACTCTAAGCTATAATTGTTGTCCTGCCCCTAAACATCCTTCATAAAGCATTATCTTATAATTCTTCCATAGTAAGGGTGTCTACTCATTAAAGATATAATGCCCTCCCCTCCCACCAGAGCAGTTTCTAATGCCAGCTCAACTGCTGACCAAGCTGTCTAGTAAATGTGACAGGGAAAGGTGTTGGGACAAACAATGCTATGAATGCATATATTAACCACATACACTTATCACTTTTGTCTTTTATGATAGTAGCCCTCTCGTAACCATGTTTCTGTAAGATGCCTATCATTTGGTCCAGTATATGTCAACATACTGATAGACACCAGAACATTTTCCAGCCAATATATATTATTGGGATAATTTGCTATTTATGTCTTTATTATATAAACTGTGTTTCATTTAAACAATCAGGTACAAAGGAAAAACTGCTATTCCTTAACCACTTAAGGACTGCCCACCACATATATACAAAACAAAAATCTCCTGCGCTCTCAGTGTATCCTCAAACCACAGGTGGTATGGTTCTGTCTAGAGGCAAAGTCTAAGATCTTGCAGCCCTCCTCAGAACAATGGGTGTTCATATGGCTAGAAAAAGAAAGAAAACAGGAGGGCGCACCGACCTAGTGCATTACCACTTACAGGTTTATTAAAATGTAAATAAAAAGCAATAGTCCTACTCACAGACAAAGCTTAAATACAAGCTTATCGGACAAGATGGCTGGAAATCTTGGCATTCACCGACAGGACTTGACAACAGAGAGGGTCGGACGATACCCCAAAAACATTCAGATGGCTTACGTTTCAGGGGCGCACCCCTTTCATCAGAGCCTAAATGGTCCGATGACCATTAGGCTCTGAAAGGGGTGCGCCCCTGAAACGTATATACTGCAGCAGGCGACTCTATTGTGCGAAACAACGTACCTGTACGTTGTTTCATGCAAAAGATAGTGTGGGCGTGCACGCGCTGCACGGAGCAGGAGCTGATGTGCGTGTCCGGCGGATCCCGACGTCCGCCGGCCACCCACGATCGCTTCGCAAACAAGGCAGATCCCCATTCTGACAGAGGAAAACATGTAGATCTGCTGTACATAGTAATCAGGAACAACGATCTCTGTGTTCTTCCTGTCAGTACTTCCCCTACACAGTTAGAAACACACTGAGGGAACACATTTAACCTTTGATTGCCCCTGTAGTTAACCCCTTCCCTGCCAGTGTCATTTATACAGTGATCAGTGCAATTTTTTTTAGCACTGACCACTGTATTGGTGTCACTGGTCCCCAAAAAGTGTCACTAAAGCCTCATACACACGATCGGACTTCCATCTGTATTTTCCGTGGATTTTGGTCCGAAGGGCGTTGGCTGTGAACTTGTTCTGCATACACACGGCAGAACATTTTCGCCACCATTCACCAAATCACGTGTTTTTTCAGAACTTTACCGCCACTCTTTGGGCAACTTCTGCTATTGCTGTCTGATGTTTAGCATTGGTTCTGAGCATGCGTGTTTGTACTTTGGATTTTAGTCCGATGGACTTGTGTACACACGATCGGATGATCCCTAATCGGACATTTGTTGTCGGAAAGTTTGAGAGCATGCACAGCAAACATTAGTCCGTTGAAAAACCGAAAACAATTGTCCGATGGAGCATACAGACGGTCAGATTGTCCGATAAAACACGTCCGTTGGACCGTTGTTGTTGAAAAGTCAGATCATGTATATGGGCCTTTAGGGTCAGATTTGTCCGCCGCAATGTCGCAGTCCCTTTAAAAATCGCTGATGGCCGTCATTACCAGTAAAAATATATTTTTTTTTTTTTTAAAGTCCATAAATCCATCCCGTAGTTTGTAGACGCTATAACTTTTGATCAAGCCAATCAATATATGCTCTTTGGGGGGCTTTTTTACCAAAAAATATGTATCAGAATACATATTGGCCTAATTGATGAAGAAATTCGTTTTTTTACATTTTTTGGGGGGATATGTATTATAGCAGAAAGTAAAAAATATTTTTTTCAAAATTGTCTGTCTTCTTTTGTTTATAGCGCAAGAAATAAAAACCGCAGATCAAATACCACCAAAAGAAAGCTCTATTTGTAAAAAAAAAAAGGGCATCAAATTTATTTGGGTACAGCGTCGCACGCCTGCGCAATTGTCAGTTAACCTCCCTGGCGGTATGATTCTGTCTGGAATTATGTACCAAAAGCGGTACAATTATTTTGCATGGAAATTTGGTGTTATGTATTGTAGGCCTGCAATTCTTAGTAATTACTTACTTAAACCTGACCAAACAAGAGTCTAGTAGACATCCCGGGTATGATAAAGTTTGAAACACAAAATAATAAATTATAATATAATAAATAACTATAAATAATTATAACAAATAGTAATGTAATTATAATAAAAATTATTCAATAATGTAATCAAATCAAAAACACTGAAATTTGCTCAGTTGCAGAATTGTCGCTGTCATTAGATTTTTTGTTTGATGATGAATTTCCCCACAAATCGCTATCACTCAATTCTGCGAGGGATTGTAATTTATTATCGCTGTTTTCTAGCTGGTCTAAAACCACTTTTGACATAAAGGGACACTTTTTGGTTGCTATGGACAATCTTCAGTTTCCAGGCAGAAAGAAAAGTTTTTATAATATAAAAGTGCATGCAGGACACTGGGCAGACCACTAGGGACAAAGGGGGTGTGTAATTATTACATACAGTATCTGTAAGATTACAGTATACTGTATGTATACTATGTGTTTACTTTTTTGAATTTGGCGCCGAACTCCGTCCCCGTGCGTCGCAACGTCGCAGGGAACGGAGCTCGGCACTCGGCAGTGAGGATCGAGCGAGACACGGCTCGCTGACACTGCGGGAGGACATCGCAGGATCCAGGGAACAAGGTAAGTTACTTCCCCTGGATACTGCGATGCAGCCCGAGTCTGGCTCGGGGTTACCGCTCTTAGCATTGAAAACTCACCCCGAGCCTGACTCGGGATTACCGCTAAGGAGGTTAAAGTAAGGCAGTGCCGTATCGCAAAAAAATGGCCTGGTCCTTAACAGGGTAAATCCTTCTGGGGCTGAAGTGGTTAAAGTTAATTCCAAAGCTCAACAGAGGTTTGCTGATTTTGTAAAATAGATTTGCTGCTAGATTTAAAAAATCCCACTCAATTGAATGAACCAAAAGAACTTTTGCACATGCCATTGTTTAGTAATCACTGACATTCAAGTTTGATGTTTATTCAAGTACCAAATATGTATCTGTAGCGGGGTCCTCAATTTAGTGGGATACACTTGGGGGTAGTGTGACCCAAGTGTGTAATTGTGTTAGGGTTTAGACCCCTTTTTGTTATTCGTGGAGGATTGGGTGGTGTAATATTCTCCTTGACCAGTGGGTGTCAGTGTACCTACTGGCTCGGGGTAGAATCACTACCGCAGTGCTACCCTTCTTTGTCCCTTCCTGGAGATGGTACGGCCGGGGCGGGGAACCCGCCGTGGTATCGACGGGAGGAGATAAAAGGGGGAGACGCCCTCGCCACGAGGTCTTTTTCGGGGGATCATCTCTTCACGCACCCAGGCACCTTAGGCCTGGGTGCGGGCGGTTCAAGGTTCCGGCCTAGGCGCCCCAGGCCTGGCCGGAATGAAGATGGAGTCCATCCCAGGCACCTTCAGCCTGGGATGAGGTACTATTGAGGAGGCCTGGGACCCAGTGACTCCGACCGGGTCCCGCGAGGGTGAAGTTGCTCCAGGGCGCCCCTTGCCAGGGGACCCGCATCTGAGGTGAGGAGGCTGGGGAGGTCACCCGTTCGAAAACCCGGTGTAGTGTCAACCCGGTGATGGATGGGCCTTCGGTAACTCCCTTGGAGGACATCTTCCCCTGATAGAGGCCGCAACGCAACGGAGGTATTCATGTCAAGACTCCTACAACCCTTGGTCATAGCATAGGGGATGTAGGGACCCAGATCAGTATAGTGCCTCGACCTGCTCATCTCACCGTATCATGCCATCGCATTGCCTGTATGTGGAGATACGAAATAAACCAACAGTTAGACTGTGATCGGTGTATGGACTCTGTTAATGGGAGCAAAGGGTGGTTCGGTGATTTCTGCACGATAGACTCGGTACATGCTCAGGACACACCGGCCCGAGGAAACATCAGGTATTGGCCTTCACCTCGCCCGCCGTTGTGGGGAGGACATGGGCCGTAGCGCACCTCACCCTGTCGCGTGACATACCCCTAGCTAAAGAGGACGGGGTGAGGGGGTGGCTACATATCATTTTAATTAGATAGTGTACTATATTTTGTCAATGTTCACACTAGAGTAATGTTTTGTATTTTTGGTCTTCCATACTGTTGTCATATTAAATGTAGAGAGCTGAAGATAGGCCATTAGTTTGGTTTCTGTTTTTTTCACTGCAATCACTCAGCTTCCATATTCAACAGCAAATATTAACAAATGTGTTTCTACACAAATTAACCACCTGAGAGCCGGGCCATAGTCAAATGACGACCTCAAGGTGGCTCTAGAAATCCGGGAGGCCGTCAATTGACGGCCTCGGCTCCTCCGGCCACTGGGGGGCGCGCGCGCCTGGTGCGTCACTGACATGCCGATGCACGTGCCTGGCGGCCGCGATGTCCGCCAGGCACCCGCGATCGGCCGGTACACAGACATGGACGTGGATCTCTGTGTGTAGAGGAGACCGACGCTGTGTCCCTTGTACATAGGGACACAGATCGGTCACCTCCCCCAGTCAGTCCCCTCCCCCCACAGTAGTAATCACTCCCAGGGCACACATTTAACCCGTTCCTCGCCCCCTGGTGTTAACCACTTCCCTGCCAGTGTAATTTTTACAGTAACCAGTGCAATTTTTTAGCACTGATAGCTGTAAAAATGACAATGGTCCCAAAATGGTGTCAAAAGTGTCCGATGTGTCCGCCATAATGTCGCAGTCACAATAAAAATCACTGATCGCCGCCATTACTAGTAAAAAAAAAATATTAATAAAAATGCTATAAAACTATCCCCTATTTTGTAGACGCTATAACTTTTGCGCAAACCAATCAATAAACGCTTATTGTGATTTTTTTTACCAAAAATATGTAGAAGAATACGTATCGACCTAAACTGAGAAAAAATATATATTTTTTTTTAAATTGGGATATTTATTATAGCAAAAAGTTAAAAATATTGTGTTTTTTTCAAAATCGTCTTTTTTTGTTTATAGCGCAAAAAATAAAAACCGCAGAGATGATCAAATACCACCAAAAGAAAGCTCTATTTGTGGGAAAAAAAGGACGTCAATTCTGTTTGGGAGCCACGTCGCACGACCGCGCAATTGTCATTCAAAGCGTGACAGCGCTGAAAGCTGAAAATTGGTCTGGGCAGGAAGGGGGTTTAAGTGCCCAGTAAGCAAGTAGTTAATAGATGTCCCCAACTTTTTCCAAACATACAGATTATTTCTGAACCTGAGCTTCTTAGAAGCCAGAGTCAAACAAGAAGAGGCGTGACAGCATTCTGTGGAGGAGGAACGTCACTACAGATGAAGCCATTTTTTTGAGACAATCTTTAGACGTCACTGTGGTAACTAATGCTTTAGGGCCCTGGTGCCTAACCTGCGGCCCTTGGGGTCCCTGCAGACACTAATTTGTGTTTCCCTATTTCCATGTTATAGCAGTAATCATACCCAAATAATTTCTCTAGTCTATGAATGTTTCCTGATGCATGTTCCCCAGTCTCCAACAACTCCTATAACAGTCTTTGACCATCTCCTGCAGCATGCCTGCAGTCTCTGACCATCTCTTGTATCATAGCTGTGGCTTCTGACCATCTCTTGTATCATGTCGGCAGTCTCTGACCATCAGGGGCAGCACAGTGGTGTAGTGGTTAGCACTTTCACCTAGCAGCAAAAGGGTCACTGGTTCAAATCCCAACCACGACACCATCTGCCTGGAGTTTGCATGTTCTCCCTGTGTCTGTGTGGGTTTCCTCCGGGTACTCTGGTTTCCCCCACACTCCAAAGACATGCTGGTAGGTTAATTGGATCTTGTCCAAATTGGCCCAGTATATATGTGTGTACGACTGTGTGTCCCAAGTGCGTCAAGATCCTACAGGGTAAACTGACCACACCAGCCAAGCAGACACTGGCTGCAAAAAGCGCCTAGAGGTGATTCAGTTTGCATGTGAGCACTATACAAGTCACTCATTCATTCATTCTTGTATCCTGTCTGCAGTCTCTGACTATCGCTTGTATCATGTCTGCAGTCTCTAACCATCTCCTGTATCATATCTGTGGCTTCTGGCCATCTCTTGTATCATGTCCGCAGTCTCTGATCATCTCTTCTATCATGTCTGCGATCTCTGATCATCTCTTGTATCATGTCCACAGTCTCTAAACATCTCCTGTACCATGCCTGCGGTTTCTGACCATTCCCTGAATTATATCCAGTCTCTGTCCATCTCTTGTATCTTGTCTGCAGTCCGTGAGAGTCTCTTGTATTCTGTCTGCAGTCTCTGATCTTCTCCTGTATTATGTCCACAGGCACTGACTATCTCTTGTATCATGACCATAATCTTTGACTATATTTTGACGTGAGTCTGCTGTCTCTGACACTAAATATTCACTAATTTTATGCATGGTCCTTTGGTGATAATGAGGGCTGCACTTGAGGCGCCCCATATCAAAAAAGTTGACCACCACTGCTTTAGAGAGTTGTGTGCGGGATAAGAATGAAAGGCTGTAATGCTGAAGCAATAGACAACGGCGCTGCAAAGGAACTGTATTATTCAAGTTATTCAACTTTTTAGCAATAGCACCAACAATATATCAAGATCATTACCAAAATTAGGAGCCAGAACAAGCTGGTAATCACACTGACATACACGGTTGCAGCATGTAATATATTTATTTAATCTACAGTAGAAGCACAAACATGCTTGGAGGGAAAATCTCTTTTGTTGTTGACCGTCTGAATGCTGGGACGAAATGTTAAAACAGATTCAGACCACAAGTCTTGATTGTGTGCTTATAAAATTTTAGGTGCAAATAGAAATTAGTCCATTTTATCCTGTTTTATGTATGCATGTACATTTCTTTCTTACATGTACATTGTCACAACTGTGTAACACAATAACATGCATAATTTGTGACAATGTCAATAGATATCATAAGGTGTAGTAAAGCGTATTACTATCTGCTACTAAGGGTAGCTAAAATACTGCCTATTTTTTGCAAACGGTAATCCCAAAAAAGTTCTATTTATGAAACAACCAGTCCCTGATTAACAAGGAATTAGCCAGAATTTATAATTTTGGCAAATGCTATTGTTGATAAAGCCAGAGTCACAGATATTGGGATTATGACAACATTCCCTTCCCATCTCTAGGGCTAAGGTGTTTATGTGACAGTCTAGGAAGAAATTCTGAAAATCAGATCATACCAGTGCATCAAAACTATTTAGCATGCCTGTAGTAATGTTAATGTTTAGAGATTGCCAATTTGGTCCAAGATCAAACACCTCCATGTGTTTACATTTAGCTTCAGCATCCTTCTTGGGAGCTCCAGGAGCCCCAGGACCAGGATACACTATTACGTTAAGGCTTGGTTCACATAGGTGCGATGCTGGAACGCTGCAAATCCACTGACTTGCACCTGACTCACAAGGCAGTTCACACTGCCTTATGTGAACTGCTGGGAGTGTCAATAGAAAGTTGATGACACTCCCAGATCGGATCGCATATCACAGTGCGAACTGTCGCTTCGGATATGAATTCAGACACCCATGTAGTCCGATTCTGGTATGGACCAAAAAAAGGGTCCTGCACGACTTTGGCCAGAATGCGATGCAAATTCAGCCATACAATCTGTATGGCTGAATTTGTATCACACAGACATCGCATGTGATTTGCACAGCAGTGCAGTGCCAATCACATGCAATGTCGCAAAGCGCACTGATGTGAACCGAGCCTGATGCCGCATACACACGACCGTTTTTAATGACGAGAAGAAGGACATTTTTTAAAATGGTCATTAAAAATGATCGTGTGTGGGCTTCCCAGCATTTTTCCCGACGAGAAAAACGCAGAGAATCACGAAGAGAAAAATTGGAACATGCTCTAATTTTTCACGTTGTTTTTTACATCGTCGTTTTTCTCGTCATGAAAAACGCCCATGTGTGGGCTTTAACGACGTGAAAAAAAATGCGCATGCTCAGAATCAAGTATGAGACGGGAGCGCTCGTTCTGGTAAAACTAGCGTTCGTAATGGAAATAGCACATTTGTCGCGCTGTAACGGACTGAAAAGCACGAGGCTGAAAAGCGCAAATCGTCTCTCAACAAACTTTACTAACATGAAGGGTGGCGCCATCCGAATGGAACTTCCCCTTTATAGTGCCGTCGTACGTGTTGTACGTCACCTTTACTCAAACATTTTTTTCCACGATAGTGTGTAGGCAAGGCAGGCTTGAGAGGAAACACGAATAATCCCGTCAAGAAAAATGCTGTTTTTTTCAATGACATTAAAAACGGTCGTGTGTACGCGGCATCAGACTATTGTTCATAATTGCAGCCAATCAGTGATAGCCAAAAGTGGGTAGCAGAAGTTAAAAAGACAGGTCAAAGTTCTGACCTCCTGGCTGAAATTGGTATATGCATAACAGAAAGTCCCAAGTTTTAGAGCTCCATTGGTTCTCTACAAGAAAGCTAAAACTCTGCATAGGCAACCTCAGAGTAACACTTTATTAGTTACACTTTAAAATAGCTGTATGAATTCTGATATGAAAAAAAAAATTAAATCCCACAATGTATATACTGTCAATCCCACAGGGGTTGATTTACTAAAACTGGTGCAACAGTGCATGGTAGCCAATCAGTTTCTAATGTTGGCTTATTCGATTAAGCTTTGACAAAAACCTGAAGCTGATTGGTTTCTATGCAGAGCTGCACCAGGTTTTGCACTCTCCAGTTTTAGTAAATCAACCCAGCATCTAAGGCCCCATGCACACAAGACGCCGGTGCAAACTCTGCTGAACACACGTTTTTAAAGGCCAAAACCGGCATTTAAAAACGTCCGTTTTGCCGCAATTTTAGCGGCGTTTTACCGTGTTTTACCGTGTTTGCGTCTATAGGCGTTTAGTTAAGAAACATCATAAGACCCTCCCTAAGCTCAAAAAACAGTATTATTTAACCATTTCAGACATTTTGTGAGACCAGCAGTTGAGAGAGCAGCAGTGTACTTGTATTTAGCGTATCACTTGCCACATCATCTGCCACAAGCTGTGGATTGTCCACTTGCCATGTCACCTGCCACATCGCCTGCCACAATTTGTGGATTGTCCACCTGCCACGTCACCTGCCACGTCACCTGGCCACATCACCTGGCCACGTCACCTGCCACAATTTGTGGATTGTCCACCTGCCACGTCACCTGCCACGTCACCTGCCACGTCACCTGGCCACATCACCTGGCCACATCACCTGCCACAATTTGTGGATTGTCCACCTGCCACGTCACCTGCCAGGTCACCTGGCCACGTCACCTGCCACAAGTTGTAGATTGTCCACTTGCCACGTCACCTGCCACGTCACCTGGCCACGTCACCTAGCCACATCACCTGGCCATGTCACCTGCCACAATTTGTGGATTGTCCACCTGCCACGTCACCTGCCACGTCACCTGGCCACGTCACCTGCCACAAGTTGTAGATTGTCCACTTGCGACGTCACCTGGCCATGTCACCTGCCACAATTTGTGGATTGTCCACTTGCCACGTCACCTGCCACATCACCTGGCCACGTCACCTGCCACAATTTGTGGATTGTCCACCTGCCACGTCACCTGGCCACGTCACCTGCCACAAGTTGTAGATTGTCCACTTGCCATGTCACCTGCCACGTCACCTGGCCACGTCACCTGCCACAATTTGTGGATTGTCCACCTGCCACGTCACCTGGCCACGTCACCTGCCACAAGTTGTAGATTGTCCACTTGCGACGTCACCTGGCCACGTCACCTGCCACAAGTTGTAGATTGTCCACTTGCCACGTCACCTGCCACAATTTGTGGATTGTCCACTTGCCACATCACCTGCCACGTCACCTGCCACATCACCTGGCCACGTCACCTGCCACAATTTGTGGATTGTCCACCTGCCACGTCACCTGGCCATGTCACCTGCCACAAGTTGTAAATTGTCCACTTGCCATGTCACCTGCCACGTCACCTGGCCACGTCACCTGCCACAATTTGTGGATTTCCACCTGCCACGTCACCTGGCAACATCACCTGCCAGAAGTTGTGGATTGTCCACTTGCCACGTCACCTGCCACAAGTTGTGTATTGTTTACAGTGCAATGCAAGCAATTACAGTTTTTTTTATATATTTTTAATGGTTTTTCATAATTTGCCATAATTTTTGAGATTTCTAAAGTAAAAAAATAGGTCACCTTTAAAAACGCTTATAAACGCAAGCGCGGCTGAATGCGGTTGCCGCGTTTAGCCGCGTTTAGCTGCGTTTAACGGCGTTTCGCGTCTGAAACGTGGAAAATTTTTGCGTCTGAACCCATTTTTTTGCTTCTGGAAAAATTAGGTTAAACGCAACTGCTTATAAACGCCAAAAAACGAAAGTGTGTGCATGGACACATAGGATAACATTGAATGGGTTCAGGGGCAGTTGAAAAAAGCGTCCAACTGCCTCTGAACGCGCGTTTAACAGCGTTTAACAGCGTCTCGTGTGCATGGGGCCTAAGATTGCAAATGTGACAAAAAGGTAGACATATACAGCAAACCCACAACTAGGCCATAGCTCTTTTAAAAGACTCCAATGGCCCAGAGTTACTACACTGAACATTTAGAAATGCAGACCTTATCCCTAGGTTTTTTTGATTGTTTTTATTATTTAACAGCCAAGATTTTATACTATATTAATCACCAAAAATAAGCTATTTTCTTAAACATGTGTATGTTGCCGGCAAGTGCGTAGATTGAGCCAAACAATGGAGCACTTCAGTGCATAGGCATGTTTTCTGACACACTACTGTTCCTGCTACATTGAAATGATCTCTCAAAGACCAATAGTCAGAAATTTTTATGTAGGCCAAGCGAGAAAAATTTGCCACACACCAACATCCGTCCAACAGGTTAATTTAAAAAAGCTGCCATTAGGACTAAAACAACAGACCCCTTTGAACGGACTGATGTTGGTGTGCAGCTAATTTTTCTCACTTGGTCTACATGTTCACGGTTGCGAGCCGGAGCTAGCCCCCTGCCCTTCCTTTTTGGTGGATTATATTACTTACCTGGATCAGTGATCTGTCTCATTTCTCCAAACATTTTTATGGACTGATTATAATGCATACGGAACCTCTCATATTGTCAGGGGGGGGGGGGGGCCATGTGGTTCAAAGCTAAGCAAACTCAAATGGGATGATTTCATGGCTAAATACTGTATAATAATAACAAATGCTTTTCTTTTGGTGTTTTGTGCATTTATGGTTTATGAAATATTACTTAAAGAAGAATTACAAGTAGCACGCTATGTACACAGCTGCAGTACATATATGTGAACTGGTTTACTTGTTCAATGATTCATGCCATCTGCCTGCTGCATAGACACTGAATCAGCAGTACGATGATGCTGATTTACTGTCCAGTGAGTAGACTGGAGACAGGTGGTGACACTAGAAGCTGCCAAACTGAACCAGGAAATATTGGAGTCATCTTGCTGCTTGATGCATTGAATAACTACTTTAATAACATGCAATATATCATATTGGCACTATTTAAAAACAACAATGATGAGCTATAGATTTATGGGGGAGGACGCTCAAGTAGGCATGAGCTGAGCACCTGGAAATAAGTCTAGTGGCCAGCCATCTGTGAAGAAGAATGCTCAGCTCATCTAGATATACATATTTAAGTGCATTGTGAGAGGAGGAGTGAGCTGAACCTAATTAGTGCCATCCTGTATGGTAGTAACAGTAATTGGACAAGATTTTCAAACAAACATTCCCCTAAAAGGAGTCAAATGGGGGCTGCCGCCATAGACAGTAGATTTGGGTAGCTAAATTGAGAAGTAATTATTTCAAGCCATACAGAGGCAGTATAGTGGCTAAGTGGTTAGCGAAGAAAACAATATAAGGACGCAACAAGTGTATAATGTCCATAAACAACAAATATATAAAAAAATATATAAAAAAATGTTCAAAGAAATAATTGCAGAAATAAGCTTGTGATGCTGTATTCAGAGTGATCAAAATCCAACCTGTCTTACACTGGAGCGAAGCTACCTTGATTGATTCACTGGAGATTGGAGCGATTGGGAATCAAGAGTACCTGTTACATGCCTGATGGTCATTGATGGCCGAATATTTCTGGTGAGCACATTTAAGTGTCACGTCGGGTGAAGCACTTATTCATTATACTGCACCCCTATATGTTATATGCCTGATGGTCATTTATGGCCGAATATGTCTGGTGAGCACATTTGAGTGTCACGTCGGGTGAAGCACTTATCCAACATACTGCACCCTTTAAGAGCATGGTGGTTGGATTTTGATCACTCTGAATACAGCATCACAAGCTTATTTCTGCAATTATTTCCTTGAACATTTTTTTATATTTTTTTTATATATTTGGTGTTTATGGACATTATACACTTGTTGCGCCCTTATATCATTTTCTTCACTATGTATTAGTATCCACTAATTTCGGAAGTGCTGCACTAGTATTTAATTATTTCACTAATTATTTTGGCGCCTATTTCCATTTTTTTATTTTATTTTATCGCTAAGTGGTTAGCACTTCCGCCTAGCAGCACTAGGGTTGTCGGATTAAATCCCAACCAATGACACTACCGGCTTGGAGTTTGTATTGTTTTCCCTGTGCTTGTGTGCATTTCCTCCCACACTCCAAAGACATGCTGGTAGGTTAATTGGCTCCTGTGTAAATTGGCCCTAATATATTTATGTGAGTTAGGGACCTTAGATTGTAAGCTTCTTAAAGGCAGGAACTGATGTGAATGTATAATATATATGTAAAGGGCTGCGTAAAATTGACAGCGCTGTATAAGTACCTAAATAAATAATAAGAAGAGAGAACTGCCTTTTGTAGTAACAGACAGGGGTTGATTTACTAAAACTGGAGCGTGCAAAATCTGGTGCAGCTATCCATGGTAGCCAATCGGCTTCTAACTTCAGCTTGTTCAATTAAGTTTTGACAAAAAAAAAGGAAGCTAACTGGTTTCTAAGCAGAGCTACACCACATATTTTTACTCTCCGGTTTTAGTAAATCAACCCTACAATTACATCAAATGTTCCTATTAGGCTCAGGAACACCATAATTATACCCTCTGCAACAACCCCACTGTGACACTGTCATTTTTTTTAACAGCGGCTTGGTTGCAAAAACTCTTTAAGATGGTGTCACTCAAACAAGTCCTTGGGGGTCACCAGGTCACCAAGTTTTCCGGACTTATTTACAAAACCACTAGTGATATAACTGCAAAAGAACTGTGACTAATAAGTTTTTTGCAATTGCCCGGAAGCCTAAAAAAAGTAAACTTTTATAGTTTTTTGAGAGCAGCCTTAATAGTTGAGCAAATTCATGTGTTAGCAGCTTTATTTGATAAGAACAAACAAAAATAATTATATTCATGATTACATCGCATGCAATGCTAGCTATGAGTGCTCTGACTCAGTCAAATTTTGTGCTGACTTTTGTAAACAATTATATTGGAATATGTAATTTTTATGTACCCACCATGCCTCACGTGACACTGTTTGATAAACCTGAGGCACATAATGTCATGGATACCTTATTAAACAAAGAGAAAACATCCCATGTCTCCTACTTGATTCACAAATGTCTGCATTGACCCTTATAGAGCCAGAGGGAGAGATACATACACACACAAAAATGTTATGGCTTTATAGTAAATCAACAAGAAGGGACATGCCAGGGACATGCCAGCATGCCACTGATATATGTCACTGAGAATTTAGCTATAATATATCCCTTTTCACCCTTGCTACAAAATTCTGTGTAATAATTCATGTAACATGTTAATATGATTTTCAATAACACATTTAATTACATCTTTTTGTTTGCTTCCAGCTTGGCACCAATCTATACAATATTACAATGTGTACCAAAGGACAAGTGCCTACATGGTGGGGATGCCCAATTGCCTCAGGGTCTGTTTATAAAAGTCTGAATCGATTTATGAATGTCGAGAATGATTTTTAGTTTTAAAGAAAAGGCAAGGAAAGAAGACAATGGTTTCATTTTATATATTCCATTTATTTATTTGTATTCTCTGTTTTTTTCTTTTCATAATTATTTAGAGAATAAAAAGTGTGATTTGAGGAAGTCACATATATTAGATACATAGTAACTGGAGTGCATAAAATAAAATAAATATGAACTGTTAATAGATGGTAATTGTATAGTATTATACTGTATATATATATATATATATATATATATATATATATATATATATATATATATATTAGAAAGAATGAATGGCAATGTCGGTGCCAATGGGTGATGATCTGTGGGTTTTATGATTTTTTAGGGTGTCTGCAACTGGCAACTTTCAGTCAGCACTGAGGCGCACCCCCATTATATCTTTTGCTGTGGCATTCATCTCAATGGGTTGCTAAGGTGCCTGCATTGCATTGCAGGCCGTGGATAGGGCAGAAACTGGAATATGCAACATACAAAGAGAAAGGGGGATGCGAGTAATTCCTCAAAAAAAGGGGGATTAAATGCACCTCATCCCGGTAATGAAAATATCAAGGAATGGAATATGCAACACTTGGAGAGGTAATTAACGGTACAACGCTACATTTATGCTTCATTAGAGGGAGTCTTTACTGACACATAAGCCATGGAACAGTGTGTATTTTCATGAACTCCAATTAGCTCTGTAGGATATTTGAGAGGGAGAGTGGCCAATAAGAATCCTAATATTTCAGCCTGCACGGGTGGTTAGAGCGTACCAACTTTTCGATTGTGCCTTGAGTTTAGCTACCGGTAGGTTGTTTTTTGTGTTTTTTATTGTGCTTTTGTTTTTGTTTGTTTGTTGTTGTTGTTTTTTTTTTTTTGCTATGCAATTGAGCCTGGGTACGCCCAATAGGCTCTCTTATGTACACTTAACTTCGAAAGCCGCAATAAAAATAACAATAAAAAAAAAAAAATTAGAATAAGCATGTTGTGGGCATCTAGGTTTTTGGGAGCCCTCTGGGTGCCCTGCCATAGGATTTTGGAAGTGAGGCATGAGGACTACCAATTTATGGTGCCTGAGGGCTGGTTCACACTAGTGTGATGCCAGACATCGCATGACATTCGCAGCGCATTACTGTGCAGATCACATGTGATGTCTGTGCGATGCGAATTCAGCCATACAAACTGTGTGGCTGAATTTGCATCGCATTTGGACCAAACTCGTGCAGGACCATTTTTTTTGTGCGCACCAGAATCAGACTGCATTAGTGTTCACACCCATGCGATCCGATTCTGCAAATCGCGCAGTGTTTTGCAAACTGATTGTGGAGTGTCGTTAACTTAACATACACTCCGCAATCAGTTCGCATGAACAGGTTTGCGATTTAGATGCAGTGCTTATTTGCACTGCATCTAGTGTGAACCAGCCCTAACGGTACAAATGGCCACTGCCCTTACCTATAACTGGCCTTTGCAAATCAAATAACATGTGCTTCCACTGTGGAGGCACTCAAAATTTAGATAATACTAAATACTGGGGGGTAATACTGTTTTTTACGCTCACTGTTGGACAGCATAATTCGGTTGGTTGCAGGCTGGTCGGTAAGTTGAGCTAAGAATTTTCTTTGGTTTTGTTTAACTTATGGTGCCTAGACTTGCAGAAAAAAAATATGACTTTTGCATAAAGTTTTGTATAACTAGGCTGAGTCATATCATATCAATACATCTTTAAGCAAAAATAATTACGCACAATGCAGTTTAGAGATATTTTCTTGAATGTCATCCATAATTATGACTATGCACAGAGATATCCGCACAAAGCTAACTTTCTCTTAGAGAATCTTACTAAAGAATTCAGCAATCAATTTTCTCCAGCCTCTCCCAAGCCTGAAATGACAGATGACATTAAACAATAGGCTGCATGCGTCTACATGACAGCTGCTAGTTAAAATATAGAAACTTTTACATTGAAGATGCATTTTATCAGGCCTTATCCACACTTATGCATTTTGTTGTGGTGCATTAATACAGAAAGGTTAACATGCATTGCATCAAGGCAGCCCATTAATTTTGAAAGGTATACTAACGCACGAGAAAGAACAAAAAAAAAGAACTGTAGCATTTTATAATACAGCGAACAACAGAACACACCGATGCCCCGGCCCACTGGCACCTACTGCCCATGGGCATTGGGATGCCATTCTAAATGAACACAAATGGGTTGATTTACTAAAACTGGAGAGTGCACAATCTGGTGCGGCTGTGCATGAGTAGCCAATCAGCTTCTAACTTTAGCTTTGACAAAGAATTCAGAAAGATGATTGGTTTTTATGCAAAGCTGCACCAGATTTTGCGCTCTCCACTTTTAGTAAATGAACTTTGAAGTGCCACGCTTTATTGTGCACATTTTACCGCGTGTTATTGCAACATATAAGCATGAAGGGGACCTTAATGTGTTCTACTCATACCCCAATCATAGGAAGCACACACCCTACTGAATAATAGCACTGATGACATACAAATTGCAGTAACCAACAGCAATTAATTAAGTTACGCATTAAGTCAAATTAGTGAAAAGTTATTTTCCCATCATTTACTGTTTTTATTTTTATTATGTAAGTGATGGACTGTGGCCTACCCCAAACTGTCTTGCCTAGATCTAAGGCCCATTGTAAATAACCAGTAGTTACCACCAGCATGTACTTGCAGTCAAGACATAATTTACGATGAAAAGCCAAATACATTTAAGACAAGTTCTAATGCTCAGTTAATGAAAAACTGCTAAGGTAGGGAGGAAATGCTAAAATGCTACTCTATAATACAGATATGATTCGTCCAAAATATAAAATACGAATTTCATGTAATATAACTTGAAGGAAGGGGTGTGCGTTTCTTTGTGAATAATTATATAAATATATAATAATATAATTATATAAATATACATTGCAGTTTGTTATAGTGTAAATGATAATTATTATGGTGACGGATCCTCATCATCTTTATTTCCATGGTAGCAATTGCCTATAGACGTGATCATAACCAGATTAGGAGTTTACTGTTAGGCTCCATGCAAACTGGGCTTAAAAAAAAGTCTGTTCTCTCGGGAGTAAAAAACGCTCATATAGAGCATTTTTTATACAACGTTGCCTCTAAACGTTAAACTCAAAATATGCCTCTTGCCGTCCTAAAGTGAATGGACAAATAGGATAACATTGAGCTGCTTCTACAGGCAGAACACAAAACTCCTGTTGAAGCAAGGTTTTTTTAAGCCAGTGTGCATGGAGCCTTAGTGCAACTAGATTGGGAGAAGATTGTAAGGCATATGGGTATCTTTAAATCACACTAGACACCACTGACTGATAATTATTGGAAGGCTGAGAGCCAATTGGTCAGGTTAGATATTCCCAGCCAATTGTTATTGTTTTTCTGCAGTACAAGTGTGGTTCTGCTGCACATATCTTTTTTAATTTAGACATCAAGTCTAGCCGCCATCTTACCCCGGTAGATGGATGATTACCAGCATGTCTGCACATCTAGACTGATGATGAAAAATATAGAATTCTTAAGCACTAGACTCATATTTTTTCCTAAACTGGCAAATTGACAACCTGGTTTAGATAGAGCTATGTTTTCCTGATCTAACTATGCTTTGTCATTTATAACCCTTAACTAGAAACATCCTAAATAAAGAAAGATGAAAAAGATAAATTTTCTGCTTTTGTTGTTATATCATGTGCATCAAAGTGACAATGAAGAATTCATCTTTTGCGTTAATACAAAGCAGAATAAATTACAAAAGATCTCCCAAGTTATTAATTTTGTATATAAGATATATATAAAATTATATACCTTTGTACCGTTCAGTCAGAAAAACATATCAAAGTAATTAGTAGATAAAATATATATTTATTATTATTAGTATTATTATTATACAGGATTTATATAGCGCCAACAGTTTGCGCTGCGCTTTACAAAATGTATTATTATTAGGGGTTGTCAGGTAGAAGCACCAGGCCATAATATATATATATATATATATATATATATATATATATATATATATATATATATATATATCAATGTGTCAGTTTAAAGCTTTCCTGTTGAAACTACCATTTTGCAGTGCAGATTTGAATATAACTGGGTGCTGTGAGAATAATACACACACTTCTGTTTGCGTACATTTGCAAATAGGCCAGCAGTGTTTAAAACTGTTCATTTCAACTGTATTTTTTTTTTTTTGTCATAGACCAACTGAATAAAGTGTTATGAGTTTGTAATAACTAATGTGCATAGTGAGCATATTCTCAACTTTTATGAATTAGTTTATTATGTCCCCCTGTGTACCAAACAAGGTATTTTAAGCGGAAAATATATAAAGTGTGAAACCATAAAAATAAAAATAAATTATTTGTATAAACAGTCTGTCCTGAGGTCACTGCTTCATTAAATGTTTTCCTACTATGGAATACATCATGCTAATTAATTACTGACCTCCTGAATACTAAATAAAAGCATACTACTGTATTCTCGCTTTATCTGTCTGTGGTGGAGAATTCTGAAATTAAAAATGCACAAACACACCCTATCAACTTATCTATCTATCTATCTATCAATCTATCTCTTTATCTATAATTCTATCTTACGTTCAATAGTTTTTTATTTTTCAAATAAAGTTTAGATATTACATCAGCACAGCATGTCAAAGGACAGAATCTTATAATTCCATCTTTATATCTACTTACGAGTATGTATGTGTGTGTATGTATATGGGCATGCCCCACTTTTAAGTACACAATGGGGTTTATTTACTATCGCTGGAGAGTGCAAAATCAGGCTCACTTCTGCACAGAAACCAATGAGCTTCTAACCCCAGCTTGTTCAATTAAGCCTGGTAATAAAACCTGGAAGCTCATTGGTTTCTGCCTAGAAGTGAGCCTGATTTTGCACTCTCCAGCGATAGTAAATAAAGCCCATTGTGTACTTAAACGTGGGGTATGCCTGTATATATTGCCATCCTAAAATATATAGGTAAGCTACCACTTTTATGTTTGCTACTTATTTTTGTACTGCGGGTCAATATATAAATATATATCTATATCTATAGATATATCTATAGATATAGATATATCTATAGATATATTTATAGATATAGATATATCTATAGATATCTATAGATATATTTACATATATTTATAGATATATATATATATCTATAAATATATATATGTAAATAAATATACATATATATATATATATATATATACACATACATACATTTCATATATAAAGAACTGTTTAAATATAGTAGGTTTTAGAACATGTTGAGGTGGTTCCATATCCATATATAAATCCATTATCTGCATGGTTATTACAGTATGAGCTATTTTCAGGTGGCTGCTGAACAAAGATCATAATTATGATTCCTAGATATATTCCATTAGCCCCCTCCACTAGATAGATAGATAGATAGATAGATAGATAGATAGATAGATAGATAGATAGATAGATAGATAGATAGAGATATAGTAAACATATTTTTTTATTTATTTTTTTCATTAGAAAATATGGAATGTGTGTATAAACATACCTATCAATAACAATAATTAGAAAAACAAATATAAATGAGAATTGTTTCAAGAACGTAATATACTGATAAAATTCTGGATGCAAAGTTTAGGCTAACTAAGGAATTAGTAAATGAATGTTTCTGACATATTGTAGGTTTAATTTGGGCTTTTCTGCAGCAGATACACTTCCCTCTGAATAGACAACACCGCCATAAACAATCAGAAGACCTACACATAGACTACCAGGAATATGGAACTATTGATATATGCGCTAGTGCTTACTCTGTAGGAAAATGCATACAAAATATAAACATATAAAAAAATAAAATGTATAAAAATGCAACCTACATTACAGCTGTGTGCTAGTGATTTAGAAATACTCTTGAGATTTTAGTGTGGTTATGTATAAAGAAATGCAGACCATCCAGCGAAGGTGGTGTGATGCCGCATGTATGTACGGGCCCATTCATTTCCCTGTGTTTTATTTCATCCTCTGATTTATATGAGAGCCCAAATGAGACTTTATTAAAGGTTGTTCATCAAATCATCCCTTTATACACACATATTTATTACACATTGTATTCAAACATATATATATATATATATAGATAGATAGATAGATAGATAGATAGATAGATAGATAGATAGATAGATAGATAGATAGATAGATATTCATAACAATTATCTGCAGCAATGTTTTTTTTTTCTTTCAAAAACGTTATATTTATATCTATATATATAGATATATATATATATCTATATATATGTGTGTATAACATTTTTGAGAAAAAAAAATTAAGCTTTAGAAAATTGTTATGAATCCGATTTTTTAGCGCATGTGCAGCGTGTGCATTCACCAATGTGTATGTATTATTTGATATACTCCCTGTAGTTTGTTGGCTAGCCCTCAATCAGTATGAGTGTATTCTCTTGTTATGATATATAGGGGAATTGTGAGAGATGTGAATGATGTGTTGTGATACAGCTCAGATGTAGTCGATGTGCCATGTCCTATTGTGTCTAATGTGGAATGTGGAATCCCATCATCATCAGGAAATAATTGTATCATTACAGAGAAGTTGGCATCCTCTTGTGCATCTGTCTCTGATCCTATTTTATGATCAAACGATCGTCCAATTGAAATCGATGCATGATATCTAATTTTTTCTGACAGATTTGATGTCTTTTATTTTGTGGTTTTCTTATTTTAGCTTTCTGTTGCGAATAGATTGGTAAAAATCCTTGGCAGAATGTGTCACTTTTCTTATTTACTAATATGATTACTAAGACACGAGTCATATTAGTAATTATATTACTCATAGCAATATTCCTAGTAATCGTATTAACTTATCTAACTTACAAACTTATCTAGATGAGTCATACTATAGATCTCATTATAAAGGACATGCTGCACCCACATAAAACTGGCAGGAGTGTCAGAAGCTTGGTCCGCTGGTACTTGTAGTTGCACACCAGTGAGCCACAAGCTGCCTGGTACTTGTTCAGTCTGTCCAGTGTAGCAGATTGCAGAAACTTTGATTTCTACAGAATTTCTGCTTATTTTAATGTTTTCCTGCTGCAGCTTTTCAGGAATGAAGATTCACCTGCATGCCTTCCAGTTTATGTGTGTTGTCCTGCATTAGGGCAATCTAAAAGGTGTGAAGTGTAAGCTTTTGGGTTCACTTCTGCTTCCTGTGTTCATATTTGTGACAAATGAGGAATGAGGTTTAGTGGGTGATGATGCCAGCTATGATGCCAAACTTGAATGCCCCAGTATGCCCAGTGATCAGGCTGCTGATCAGAAATGAATTGGTTGAAATTTGTATTGTTACTTACTATACATAAATAAAAATGTATTGTTAAAATAAAAAAAAAGGAATTGGTTGAACTAGATGTTCTTTTTCAGCCAGATTAGCTAAATATATGTAACTTATATGAAGGCAACATAGGAAAAGTGATGTAGCTCCTCTACACAGTATGTTAATAAAGATCTGCTGATCTGATCAAAAAGCAAGGTGATATAATAGAGGGAGGGACAAATTTCCTTGTCCAGCCTAAACTGACAATTAATGCAGACCTATCAGAAAAAGTGTCATGCACATGCAATCCTCTACACAGCCATGGGATCCTTAAGCTGGCCATACATTATACAATTTTTCCTATTCAATTTCCTGTAGATTTACCTTCAACTATGTAGTACAAGCCTGATTGAATACAGAATGAAATGTTTAGGTTTAACCTCATATTGCATGGTTTTGGTAAGTCTAAAAGTAAGTTTACAAGAAACTTATATACTGTATTGCCAGCCTTAGATTTATGGATGGTATTGCTGGTCTGACCAGCAGATCGATACACCTTGCTGTCATTTTTAGCCCAATGACAATCTAAGAAAAGTGACATACAAAGTTATAAATGCCTTTACATATTTTCTTGTAGGATCAGTGGAGCTCAGATTCTGTGCAGGGCCCCCCAGGGCCCCCCCTGTCTACTCACCGGGCAGCCGATGTCTCAGGATCCAGGGGCAGAAGCTGAGCGGGTCCCTGTGCAGTAAGCGATGTTGGGGGATGCCCAGTCCATGCCCATAGGGGTTAGCGTGCTCCGGGAATACCAGATCTGGGGCCCCAAACAGGCGGATCCCAGGGCGGAGGGGGCCAGGGGCCAGTCCATGGCCAGCTTCAGGGTATTTTATAGCTGTGGGTCTAAGAGGCTCCTCTGGGCTTCTGTCCGGACCCACTAATGCTTCTATAGAGAATCCTTTCCTGGCTGGAGGCAGGAACATGGTGCTGCCCCTGGGGCCAATTACTAGAACATAGGAGTCACTGTGTGCCAGTCCTCATCCCTCCTTTAAACACTGATTGCTCCGGATCTTCCGATGTCCCCAGATGGCTGTGAATGTTGTCACCTCCTTAGGTGACAAGAAGAAGCCTTGTGCACACTTTTCCCTCTCTATGCAGATTTGTAGCTGAGATGAGGCTCAGGTGTCAGTGCCAAGCATATAGCAATAGGGGGGAGAGAGCATAGACTGTGCTGGGGTAAGGCATAGCACCTAGCACTGCTGTACATGTGTACAAGCTCCTCCTCCCAGCACACCTCCACCAATAGCAGAAGCACTGGCCCAAAGAAGCCACGCCCACATGTCAAATTCACACTAAGATCTGGTTTCCCCTTCTTCTACCTGCAGGACCTGTAACCTCCATCTAAAATGTAATCATCATAGCAGTAGGTCACCCCCTGTGCATTTCCCCATGTCAGATCCCATCAGGACACAGCACAGCTCCTTCCAACAGTGACTCACATGTGAGATGTTATCTCCATCAGCAGCAACCACAGTCACAGAAATCACAGACATCACCCACATGTTTACACTGACAAAATTATTCTGCAGCCTCAACTGAGAAATCACTACAATATCATTAGCTAATTGTTATGGATAATTACTGCTTTTCTGCAATTGATCTGTTAATAATGATCTTCCAAGGTGATACAAATGGACCTGAAACAATTGACAATGACACCAGTGTTTCCTGATTGTTACATGACCCCCAGCTAGTCATAATTCATGCATAATATCAGTATTGGTTATGGTGATCTTCCTATTAAAGTGTTATTGAACATAAATGAATTAATATGCTAGTGCCTACACTGTCACTATAGTATATATATATATATATATATATATATATATATATATATATATATATATAGTGTGTATATATATATATATATGTATATATATATATAATATATATATATATATATATATATATATATATATACACTATACTATATATATATATATATATATATATATATAGTATATGGATATTTAGGCAGTATTTTATTTACCCCAGGATGAAAGGCGAGAAAAACTTTATTTTTATTTATTTTTTATTTCCCCATATTTTGGGGATAATCAAGAGATTTGGCAAAAAAAAACTAAAGGCAATAAAAAAAATAAAAAATAATTGCCATGTTGGCATACGTGTAGTCCACTGGAGAAATTTAAATGGTTTTAGTGGATTTTAGTGCAAATGGATGTGTTTTTAGGATTACAAAAGAACCGATCAGCTATCCCGAAGCTGTTCTCGTGTCAAACAATTGTCCCCTGATTATTTGATATTGTTTTCATCAAAAATGTAAAGCGACACAACACAAATGATAAACACACACCATATTTTTAAATAAAGGGGAATAAAATATATTTATTTTTTTCTTTCTAAAAGTAACATTCGCCTAAGCAGCTCAATGAGCAAAATCGAGTTTCTACTTTTCCACTTTAAGATAATTTAGCCAATGACGAAATTGTTAAAAATTTCTGTGAAATTAATTTGCTCTTGTGTGTACTATAATTATCTAATCTGGGGGATTTATTTATTTATGTTTTTTTTTTTTTTTTTAAGAACATTTAAGTCGAACCAGATAGACAAATCAGACAGCCCATGTCCGGCTGACACCATTGTGATACCATCCTATAATTATTCCAGGATTAATCAGTGTATGTTAACCCCCAAAGCTACAGACAGACCTTGCACAGCACGCCTCACTAAAACATATACTGTATATCTGTGATGCTGGGGGACTATCCTTATGCTAAAAAAAACAAACAAGAAAGGGGACATGAAAGAAAATAACTCCTGCTATCTCCACTTCTAGGCAAGGAGTCATTCTACCAAATCCGATTTTTTTGGGGGTTTGCAGTTATTTTTGCATTTAATTCTGATCTGACATTGTGAATATTGCCCATCGGTCACATTATAAAATGATTATTAACAACAAAATAACCAGCAGACTTATCGCAGGGCAGGACTGATGTGCTTAACCAGCGCTAACAACAGAGAAAAACTTCTTGTTACATTTTACATTATTCAATAGATTAAAGATTATCTTTAAATAAAACAATAAATTAACAACAACAACAAAAAGTTGATAAAAGAAGGAAAGTTTCATCCAAACAGTCACTGTTCTCATTATTTCCTATTATATTTTCTCAGGTTTTAATACAGGGATCAAAGCCAATGTGTTGCTGGTTAGATAAGATGACAGTGTCAAGGACCGAGCCATTTTAGAAATGACATTTATATTTCTGTTTTCCTGCCAATGCTGAGTAATCAGAAGTGGAAAATTAGCACTTTTTTTAAGCCTAGGAGACTTTTGAGACACAGAAGTTGCTTTTAACTGGAGCACCTGGCATAGTTGATAATGATACAACATGTCTGTACCCACTGTGATGTTTGCATTAAATTGTAGCATTGCTTTATAATGTTGTCCTTATCTGTTCCATTTGTATACCTTTGTAAACCTGCATTGCATCTGTGCATTATTTGAATAAACCTATATCTGTTAAAAAAAAATAATTGTAACATAATTGCAAACGAAATTTATGTATAGCCCAAACCTATTTATTATAGTACCATCAATTGTATGCAGCCCTTTATATATATTGTACATTCACATTAGTCCATGCTCTCAAGAAGCTTACAATCTAAAGGGCTTGATTTACTAAAACTCGAGAGCACAAAATCTGGGGCAGTTGTTCATGGTAGCCAATCAGCTTCTATCTTCAGCTTGTTCAATTAAAGTGATACTAAAGTCCAGTGGCGGCTGGTGGTAATTTTTTTTTGGGGGGGTTGCAAACAGTGCATCCACACCCGCAACTGCCACCCCCTCCCCCAGTCGGGTCAGGTTGGTCGGTCGGTGCACCTATCCCATCCATGGCGGGCCGGCTCTCCTCCGCGGGCATCACAGCATCATGAGCAGCTTCAACTTCCCCAGCTCTGCAGCTTCCATCTCCTCCCTCCTTTCCGGCGACCAATCAAAACGCTTCTACTTTTGGCTAATCGGGAACCGGGTCTCAGACCCGCGCTTCCTGATTGGTGGAGAGGTGATTCAGTGTGAGAATAGGGAATATTCATTTGCTATTCTCACACACCTGGATGGGCTCCAAGTGCATTCTCAGCGCCCTGAGCCCACCCTATTTTAGCATATTAGAGCCTCTGGCTCTAATCGGTGCTTCAAACTCCCCCCCCCCCCATTGGAATCCATGCGCCCGGCTTCCTGAAAGGAGCCGCACGCATGGATGGGGGGTGGTGGCGATGGATAGAGGAGGCGGCACCCAAGTGTTTTTTTTTCCTTAAAAATAAAAACCATGTTATACTTACCTGCTCTGTTGCAGTGGTTTTGCACAGGGCAGCCCAGATCCTCCTCTTCTCGGCTCCCTTGCTGGCGCTTCTGGCCCTCCCTCCTGCCGAGTGCCCCCACAGCAAGCAGCTTGTATCCATTCAGATACAAAGCCCCAGTTCGACCCCTCCCCCTCTCTCCTGATTGGTTAACTGACTTTGAGTGACAGCAACAGGAGCCAATGGCGCCGCTGCTGTGTCTCAGCCAAACAGGAGGGAGAGTCTCGGACGACCGAGGCACTTGTGCACATCGCCGGATAGACATGCGATTTGACATGTCAAATCTCATGCCAAAAGGCACCAATGTGAACCAGGGCTAGCTCGCATTCATGCACTAGGGCCAATTTAGACAGGAACCAGGTAGCCTACTACCATGTCTTTGAAGTGTGGGAGGAAAATGGAGTACCCAGAGTCCAAACTGTTGGTGTTGTCACCAAAAGAAGATATGAGAGAAATCTTCCAGCAGAGATACCTGTTCCAATGAGAATGTTCCCTCACTCTGGAGGGATTTTCTCTAGCTTTCTGCTGTATCTCCAGGACACAAATTAAAGTGGATGTGAACCCGAAATTTATTTTTATTTTTTTGCTGTCACAATGTAGAGTATAAGATTTCCTATCATTTGTGCCAGGTCTTGCCACAAAAAGTTAATCCAGCTCTGAGCAATCCTCTTTTATTGTTCAGTGAGATAAAACGGACAAACAGAGAAAAACCTTTGTCCGTTCCGCCCCCTTGCTTTGAGTGACAGGTTATTTACATACCTCGTGCACTAGCTTTAGACAGGCGTTATTTTTTAATTCCCACCCCCACTCCTTTTCTGAAGTCATGTGGTTACTTTTCCGGATTTTGACTGGATGTTAGTGTCAGCGAGATACGCACCTGATCAGCGAGTCCGTTGGAGCAGAGAGAGGTCACCCGTACGGATCCGACTCACGGGCCCCTGGTAGTGCAGACAGGAGGCACGGGAGTGCGGAAGGGTAAGAGAGCCTGAGATCGGTTCCAAGAGAGCGGCTCCGGATCCTGGGTTCAGGAGGGTAGCTAGCCAGGCAGGCTGCAGGCAGGTAGGTAGGCAGGCAGGTATATATAGCAGCGTAGCGGGGCAGAAGCAGAAGGAGCGGTCAGACAGGCAGGGTTCGGCAACGTTCAGGCAATGTGGTACAGCGGGGTAGGCAGGTTCAGGGTCAAAGACAGGCCGAGGTCGGGTGCAGGCGGATAGCAAGGAAAGTCCAGTAACAAGCCGGGTGGTCAGAAGGTCGGATTTCGGGCGAACAACAGGAGCAGGATACACAGGGGACTGCAGATCAGACAGCACCGGTCTGAAGTGTTCCAGGGGTTTAAATAAGCAAACCGGCGTGCGCCGGCGCGCACAGGCACGCGCGCCCGCGATCCAGGAAGTGTACCAGCGCGGACGGGAACATGCCAAACCACAGCGCGCATCGGCGCACGCGAACGCACACTGAAGCGACCACCGACGCGCCCGGCAAGGTACGTACACTGACAGTTAGTGATCATAGCAGAAGGAATACACAGGAGAAAATGCATGTTGACAAGGGGAGTGTAGAGGTGGGCGGGGAGTCTACTGACATCACGACTCCACCCACCGAGCTCCAGACAACAGATCCACCCACAGAATCTGCAGTTTTTCAGGTCTCATAACAGACAGAGGGGAGACATTTGACAGATAAGGATACATGCAGGAGGCATCTATATCCTTATAGATCAGCACTATGGCAGTAGTTTAGAAAGGACGAGAGTGGGTTTACATCCACTTTAAGGGAAATCTTCCAAGGGGACACAGACCACTACAACAAAAATATTCCTGGCAAGGAAATTCCTTCCCTACTCTATCCAAAACCAAAAAAAAATTAGGCTATACATATTCTTAAAGTTATTATAAACCCCACAAAAAATGGCATGGCATGGCATGAAAAATTAATATAACCAACAGAAAGTGTAACAAAATGCCCCAAAATGACTTTAGGGACCATTTTGTATTGTGTGTCACTGTAATGTGTATGTTTTTTGCATGCTTTATTGAACTGTGCGGTAATGCATGTAACATGTTTTATTGCGTTGTGGTTCCATTTTATTTTGAACCCTCCAAATTCCATGCTCAAAAGTACACGTGCCTTGGCATTTTGTAATCTGATTTGATTTTCCATGAAAATTATCATTAATTCTGCCACTGAATTAATCTTTCTGGATAGCAGTGGCAATGATGTGGCTGCGGTGATGTCCCCAGCACTTCTAACTAAATGTAGCTTAGTCCTACCCACCAACCAGAGTCCTGCAGAGCCCAGAAGATGCAAAGTGGTCACGTGACCTGAAGACTTACTTTAGAATGAGGACCCCTTTACATTTTTGGGGTACGTTAGGACAGTCCACTAAAACGAATGGTCTGTTAATGCACAGAAATATCCTAAAAATCAGATGGGCCCTATTTTTTGTAACGTAACCCACTACTGTGCATTCCAGTGTGCTGCAATGCATGTGTGTTGCCTTATTGCATTCAAAATAAATGGCACCACAACGCAATAAAACATGTTACATGCTGTACCGCACAATTCAATAAAGCATGCAATAACATGCACATTACCATGACACACAATTCAAAATGATCCCTAAAGTTATTTTGGGGCATTTTGTTACACTCTCTGCTGGTTATATTGATTTTTCATGCCATGCCATGCCTTACTTTGTAATGTAAGAAGTATAAGGCTCAGTTCACACTGCTGCACACCATTAACTGCAATGGAACTGTTCTAATCAGTGCGACTCAAGTTGCAGCGACTTAGAAAAAGGTTCCTGCACTACCTTTGGGCCACTTGCGTTGACTTCTGTTAATGAAAATGCAAGCAAGCCACAATAAAGTCACACAGGATACTCGGCTGTCACGTGACTATGAAGCTGCACAGATGTGAACCGGCACTTAGGCTTACAATCGCTTTAAAAAAGTTACTTTGTCTAATTAAGACACTGCTGTCCATGTAGTCTTTTGTTGATAACAACTTTTTCAAGTGTAACTGATGATTCATGAATCAATAGGACATATGTCATTATTATTAATTCAGATTATTTTTAGTACATTAGTACATTTTTCATTAATGAAAAACTGCCGTTCCCCTAAAGCTTTGCCTAGAACCACATGGCTACTAATCAACACAGTGAATAAACCAGTGCTGAGATAAAAGGAGAAAATGTACAGTATATATGTTTTAGTACATTAACCCTGGGTTCACACTAGATGCAGTGCGATTTCACAGCGAATTCGCTGCAGATTCGGCACCACATCTAAATCGCAACCGGTCCATGCGAGCCGATTGCGGAGTGTATGTTAAGTTGACGACACCACGCAATCGGTTTGCATAACGCAGCACGATTTGCAGAATCGGGTCGCATGAGTGTGAACACCCATGCGATCCGATTCTGGTGCAGACATAAAAAGGGTCCTGCATTAGTTTGGTGCAAATGCAGTGCGATTTGAGCCATACAGATCCATGGCTCAAATCACACCCCAGAGATGCCGCATGTACTCCGCACAGGAATGTGCTGCGATTCTTGTGTGAATTACATGCGATGTCCCGCACCGCAACAGTGGTTAGCCGGGCTAAACCACATTAATAACATTAAATGAGTTGTAAAGTCTCTTGCATTCTATGCATTAAGGGGAAAAACCTTCTGTGCTGCAGCAGCCCCCCCCCCCCAGAGCCCCCCTTTTTCTTACCTGAACCCAATCGTTCCAGCGACGAGAAGGAGCCCAGCAGCTCCAGCCGCTGTCTCAGGTCCTCATTGGACAAATTGATAGCAGCAGGAGCCATTGGCACTGGAGCGGTGATAGGAGTTAGGTATGTAAAGGGCAGGTGGTGGGGCACATATAATCTTACTGCAGAGAATGCACCACTTTAAGTAAAAGGTATAGTGTCATCTTAGTGAGCACATATTTGAAGGATTACTACAGTCAGTCAATTTCTGTATAACTTTTACATTATTATGTGCCTGCTGTTTCTTGTTTTCAGTTCCATTGGTATAGATCAGTGTTTCTCAACTCCAGTCTTCAAGGCGCCCCAACAGGTCATGTTTTCAGACTTTCTATTATTTTGCACAGGTGATTTGATCAGTTTCACTGCCTTAGTAATTACCACAGCTGTTTCATCTGAGGGAAATCCTGAAAACATGACCTGTTGGGGCTCCCAGAGGACCCTTGATGAAGTCACATGATCTGTGAAGCAACACGTTGGGAGGATCCGGGTGACATCACTTCCGGTCGCGGCTGAGACTGGAGGTCCTGTTGTTTGTGAAGTTGATTATCGCTATTTTAAACTGTAAGTTTTCTGCTTTGGTAAATAAACACTTTACTGGATTACTGCACCATGGAGACTTTCTTGTGTTGCATGTGAACGGCATATGGAGGGGAGTGTGAACCCATAAGGAAAATATGCAAGAGCCGAGTTGGAGTTGGGCTTTAATTTGATCAGTAAACGGCATCACTTTGTTCATCAAGGCTCATTACAGAGTCTCTTTGTAAAGCGCAACCTCTGACCTACCTTTATTGACTTTCTGTGTTCTTGCCTGCTATTCCATTCTTCTAGCAGGTTTGGGAGTGTTTCATTTTTTAATTTTTTTTGCTAAAGTAGCTGCTATTATTTATTTATTTATGTATTTTAGCAGACCGGAAATCACGTGATCTGTGACGCGATGCGTCGGGAGAAGCCGGGAGTCGTCACTTCCGGTCGTGGCCAAGACCGGAAGTCCTGTTGTTTGTGAAGCTGATTATTGCTATTTCTTGTGTTGCATGTGAACGGTATATGGAGGGGAGTGTGGACCTATAAGGAGAACATCAGCATCAGTGGAAGCCTTATTATCTATCTGGCTGGATGTCCCAGGAGAAAGGATTTCATTGCCTTGGAGTCACGTATATACAAAGGCTTAACTAGACCTGTAGGGTTCTTTGTCTAAGGTGAGAGGCTGGGGCAAACCACTGAGGCACTACGGATGGTGGAAGCATTTGGATTTATTGGATTACATTTTTGCACAAGCACTTTATTTATGAACTTTTGGACTAGGCACATTTAGCACATTTATTCACTGCATTGTTACTTTGAAATTGTTGAACTTTATGGTGTGTGAAGTAACGTTATTATATACCGGTATATTCATATATTTTTCTGTGAATTACCATACGTATGTACAGGGCCGGATTTCCCACAAGGCCAACGAGGCCAGGCCTCGGGGCGGCACTGTGTGCAGGGGCGGCGCTGCGCGGCGGAGGAGACAAGTAATTTTTCAGTGGTGCGGGCAGTGCGGCAGCGGAGAGAGATTACATCATCTCTCATTGCCCGCACTACTGTTCCAACTTCCGCCCTTACTTACAGGGCCGCGAAGGCTGCGCGACATCACACAGAAGAGGGAGAATGACGTCATCTCTCACCGCCTGCCCTCACTCTCATTTCTCACTCGAGTCTCATGTGCCCCTGTTTCACGGTTCACCTGCAGCTAGTTTTCCCACGCGGGAGAGGAGAGGAGAGGCTGACAGCGTTGTACCTGGCTGCAAGTACTCTGCAATGCTTGGGGGGGGAGGCAGTGTGGCAAGTGACATCCCCATCTGGTGGCAGGCAGTGTGGCAAGTGACATTCCCATCTGGTGGCAGGCAGCGTGGCAAGTGACATTCCCATCTTGTGGCAGGCAGCGTGGCAAGTGACATTCCCATCTGGTGGCAGGCAGCGTGGCAAGTGACATTCCCATCTGGTGGCCGGCAGCGTGGCAAGTGACATTCCCATCTAGTGGCAGGCAGCGTGGCAAGTGACATGCCCATCTGGTGGCAGGCAGAGTGGCAAGTGACATTCCCATCTGGTGGCAAGCAGTGTGGCAAGTGACATTCCCATCTGGTGGCAGGCAGTGTGGCAAGTGACATTCCCATCTGGTGGCAGGCAGCGTGGCAAGTGACATCCCCATCTGGTGGCAGGCAGTGTGGCAAGTGACATTCCCATCTGGTGGCAGGCAGCGTGGCAAGTGACATTCCCATCTGGTGGCAGGCAGTGTGGCAAGTGACATTCCCATCTGGTGGCAGGCAGCGTGGCTAGTGACATTCCCATCTGGTGGCCGGCAGCGTGGGAAGTGACATTCCCATCTAGTGGCAGGCAGCGTGGCAAGTGACATGCCCATCTGGTGGCAGGCAGAGTGGCAAGTGACATTCCCATCTGGTGGCAAGCAGTGTGGCAAGTGACATTCCCATCTGGTGGCAGGCAGTGTGGCAAGTGACATTCCCATCTGGTGGCAGGCAGTGTGGCAAGTGACATCCTGATCTGGTGGCAGGCAGTGTGGCAAGTGACATTCCCATCTGGTGGCAGGCAGCGTGGCAAGTGACATTCCCATCTGGTGGCAGGCAGCGTGGCAAGTGACATTCCCATCTGGTGGCAGGCAGCGTGGCAAGTGACATTCCCATCTAGTGGCAGGCAGCGTGGCAAGTGACATTCCCATCTGGTGACAAGCGATGGTGGCAAGTGACACGCTCAGGGCTCCCACTCATTCTGCTTTATGGTGAGTTGAACTATTTCATTTTATATTACAATGTAATGATAGAAATAATGCATTTCAATCATCCTGACATCATAACAACCATGGTGCCGGAATGATTGAAGCACTAACACCAGTCATTGTCTGCGAAAAATCGCTTACCCCCCCCCCCGCGCGTGTCGCGCCCCCCCCCCCATGTGATGGTGGGGGGGGGGCCGCATTGAAGGACCCGGCCTTGGGGCGGCAAAGGGAGTAAATCCGGCCCTGCGTATGTACTGTAACTTTTTGCTTATTTGCACTATATACTGTGTTTGAAGATTCACCATATCATTTATTGAGTAAGCGCCACAAGTTATATTATTATGCTCCTTAAGGACTGAAGTTGAGAAACACTGGTATAGGGATGCCAGAAACTGCTGCAGCTGAGCCACTGCTTCAAGAGATAACAGGGTTATTCCCTCCCATCCCTTCTACTTTACTGACCTGTGATACAAAAGTAGAGAAACCTACAATTACATAGAGCATTACACCAGAGACATGTGTACAGAAGATTCTCTATGATAGACACAAAGGTTTCTGATGACTGACACAGTGACACCACCCCATATGTCTTCCATGCTTGGTTAAGTGATCTGTAATGTCACATGACCAAATGCAATGGGCAATCATCAACAGGTTCTTTGTATGTTGTGAAGGATCTTCTGTAAATATTGCTCTGTTCACCTGCTCAGCATAATTTGCTAATTATGCAGGTACAGTATGCATTTGATGAAAAACCTTCCCCCATATCATTTATATAAAAAATCTGACTTTATATGTAGTGTGGTCCTGATTTACACTTCCTGGCTCTCCACTGTGCTAGGTGAATTTACATTCAGTTTGCTACTGGTGCTTGTACTCCAGTGGGCACGTCTGTTCAATCGAGATGAATGCAACAGCTGAGTTGGAGTTGGGCTTTAATTTGATCAGTAAACGGCATCACTTTGTTCATCATGGCTCATTACAGAGTCTCTTTGTAAAGCGCAACCTCTGACCTACCTTTATTGACTTTCTGTGTTCTTGCCTGCTATTCCATTCTTCTAGAAGGTTCGGGAGTGTTTAATTTTTTATTTTTTTGCTAAAGTAGCTGCTATAATTTATTTATTTTAGCAGACCGGATTAGATAGAGGTAAATGGAAGAAACGATCAGGTCCAGCTGAAAAACTAACAGACCGACCTGATCAGAACAGCCGTGTGAAAGGGGATTAAAGCTTTAAGATGCCTGAAGGCGATCAGATCATATGTGCATGTAATAGGCTTGTGCAATTAGTTTTGTAACAAATCGAAATTCATCCGAATTTAGTAACTTTCGGACATTCGGAAGCATTTGAATTTCCGAACAAAGCAATTACGAATAAAACCGAATCCGAAATAAATTATATCGCAAATAGCGAATGACCGAATGTCTTCGGCATAATTCGTTATGAAAAAAGTTACGAATGTACGAATCCATTCGAAGCACAATAACACTCACTCTGCTCTGCTCTCTGCTTCTCCCTCACCGTGCTGAACTCCCTCTCAAAATGGTGTACAGGGGCGGAGGCTATAGCCGCATGTAAAAAACAAAAGTAAAATACGAGATTTCGAATCCTTACAAATAACCGCTATGTATTTAGAAAAGTACAAATCCATTCGAAGCACATTAGGCATAATAGGCAGCGTCGTTATGAGAGAGACACGGAAAATTACGAATCAACAAACCCCAAAAGAGTTACGAAAGTAGGAGTTGTGTCCAGAATCAACAAAAAACAATGTACTCTACCGAAAGTACGAATTATAAATCAACTAAAAATAAGGCTTACATTAATACGAATCATTCCAATTCAACGAAAAATGTCGCTTGCGAAAATACAAATTAGTCCGAACACGAAAAATACAGTCTAGCAAAATTACGAACGATTACGGATCAACAGGACCGAAAAGAATTGAACCGAAACTAAACAATTTTTTTCGTTGTGCACAAGTCTAGCATGTACAAGCACACACTGTTAACTATAGCCATCATAAATGTACCAGCTATAGAAGCATTATCATTTTTATCACTGCTAAATATTGATAATATTCACAAGCCCATCATAGATCGGTATTAAAACCAAAACCAAAAATGTGATATATAAAGGGGAAAAAAAAGCGCTAATAAAAAAATTATAAAGCCCAGAAAGAGCAGCAGCTTAATGTGAGATATACACAAATACGTAACTAGATACCGCCACCATATAAAAAACTTGCTTACCTTGCCATCTGGTAAGCAAGTTTTTTATATGGTGGCGGTGCACTTCATGAAATAATTCACTGTGTTAACACTAGATGAATCCATCTCACCATTCCAAATCACTGGAACAAGTCATATGTTCTTCAATCAACTAGCTTCATTTCTTATTTTGGACTAAAGTGGCGCACCTTCTCCTATCCAAAAATTTGATATATTGCAACATGCCAATCATCAGATGTGGTGGCTGCATTTATTTTCACTTTCAGGCTTTTTCCCCTCTGTTTCTACATGGTGATCTGGCTAGCAACACATTGCCTGTATTACAGTGCCCCCAATCTGAATGAATGAGGATAGGGGGAAGAATTGGACAGCAGCATTGTCAGTGTGGGGACAGCAGCATTGTCAGTGTGGGGAAAAAAACTATTTGAATCTTGAAACAAGTTGCAAGGGCAAATCGATTCAGATTTTGACCAAATCGATTTTTTTTTTTTTTTCCATAGGACCGGCGCTCCGCGGACTAGGCCGAAGCCACGCCCTCGCCTAAAAAATCCTGCGCGCAGCTCGCCGCGATCCTGGGAAAAGACCGCGAGGCCGGACGCCACGGACTAGGCCGAAGCCATGGCCTCGCGGCCTTTTCCCAGCTTCGCGGCGAGCTGCGGGCGCCGGTCCTAAGGAGCTTTTCTCAGGATCGCGGCGGACTAGGCCAAAGCCACAGCCTCGCCTAAAAACTCCTGCCCGCAGCTCCTTAGGACCAGCGCAGTGTCCATCAGGAAAACAAAACTTGATTCGAATCGTGAATCGAGTTGTTTTTTTGAAAATCGCAGATTTTTTTTGGGCCACAATCGTCCAGCTCTTGCAGCGGCACTTCTCTCCTGCTCTCCTCACATGACAGAGGGGCAGCAGCGGGAGCCATTGGAAATTCTGTGAGCAGAGAGGGGGCGGAGCTGAGCTATGCTGTGTGTATCTATAGAGGCAAACAGCCTGGCTCAGGAGTGAGCCCGCAGGTGCGCCTCCATAGGAAGCGACTTCCTATGGGGGCACACTGAGATGTGGAGGAGCTTGGAGTGCCAGTGGGGGACCCCAGAAGAGGAGGGTCGGGGCCGCTCTGTGCAATGCACTTACACAGAGCAAGTAAGTATAACATGTTAATTTTATTTTTTAAACAGAACCTTAACAAACATTTTAACTGCCCCCTGTCTACATTGGCCCTAATATCTGTATGTATTAGTGTGAGTTGGGGACCTTAGATTGTGAGCTCCTTGAAGAAAAGAAACTGATGTGATCGTACAGTATATGTAAAGCACTGCCTAATTGGTCATCGCTATATAGATACCTGAAGTTAATAAAATTAAACAGCCAGTGAAAAAAAAAAAATTCACAAATAAAGGTCAAATATGGGGGGGGGGGGGAGAACAATACAAAGAGCACTGAAAAAAAAAAAACAATTAAACTACCCTAAATACACACCACTCCTCAAAAAAAAAAAAAAAACTTTTTAAATAATAATATTTTATTCGCCAGCAGATTTCTTTTAAGCAGTTTATCGGAGATATTTAACAGTTTCTGTTTTAAAGAAAAGTTGCCAACGGCGCAATCTGTCATACACATGGCAAAATCGATTCTCACAAAATTACCCAACTCATCCATCATTATCACCCAATCTAGAGAGAAGATTAAGGCACAGCCAGGAATAAGGATAACTTAACATACGTTTTTAACTTACAACTGAATTGCAAAAAACAAAAAACAAAAAAAAAGAACAAAAAAAATTACTGCTAAGGTGGGAGATAAAAGAAGTTCCTGTCTTTTGTGATGAGTAAATGACGGCTAAGAGAAAAGCAATGTAACACTGGAGGCAGTAGGAAAAAGGGTAACAGGGCATGAAATTACCTTACACCATCTCATTAACGTCTGGGCTGGAGAAAGGGATTGTTCATGCATGCAGGTCCCTGCAGGGATTATAAAAAGGCTACTAGTCTGGGTTAGAGCCTCAGGTTACCAGCAGTGTAGGGGGCAATGTATTAGCTGCATGTAATTATGGCTTACCTGTACAGCGTAACTCACCAAAAGTACATACATTGTACTAACAAGTATTTTAAAATAAGAACTTCTGGCTGTGCTGCAGACTTCACGCTGTTCTCATATGTCTCCACTGAGATAATGTAATATATAAGAAATTGCAAGCTACGCATTTAAAAAGTTGCAAAAAAACGTCATAAACCAAACTGAACCCACTTTAGGTCATTAAGCAAAAGTTGTACTTATTTGAGTCCATGTTGACTTCCTATATTCAATTTGACTAAATTAAGAATTGATGCACGTTGCACCTTTCAGCAAATATCTGCAGACTATCTAGTAAGCAATGTTATCTGCTTGAGAAAAGTTAGTAGAATTCCAAGTATCCTTTATTATAAACACTGGACAACATCATAAAAGAGGTCACAGATCTCAGAATGCATAGTATAGTCTGGAATATACAAAAGGTAGTTTCATGTGGTTTAATACAATACAGGTGTGGGTAAATACCGTAACTTTAAAACTGTCATGGCAATGAGAAAAATTGGTATAAGACAATCGAAAAAAAATAATAATAATCAGATATGCAGTATAAATTACCCCAAATATCTGATTTACAAAAGTTATAAGTGTAGTCATTGATCTTTCGGATATATGTTTTTCCCACATTTATTAAACCTGCTGTGATAAACATATCTTCTATAGCCCAGGAACATATTAATTAAAGCATTTCTATGGTCAAAATTTAAAGTGGTTCTAAAGGCTTAAGGTTTTTTAGCTTAATGCATTCTATGCATTAAGGTTAAAAAACCTTCTGGGTGCAGCTTCACCTCCCCTTATACTTACCTGAGCCCTATCTCGATCCAGCAATGTGCATGAAAGCAGCGGCTCTCCTGGGTCCCTCTCTCCTCATTGGCTCGCACAGCAGTGAGAGCCATTGGCTCTCACAGCCAGTGAATAAATGAGGAGAGATCGGGGGGGGGGGACAGGGATGAGCCACGCTCTGTGTGAATGGACACACAGAGCACAGCTTGGGAGCGAGCCGCCTCAAGTGTTCCCATAGCAAGAGGCTTTCTATTGGGGGCACTCGACCGTGGGGAGGAGCCCAGACTGCCGGCAGGGGACCCAAAAAGAAGAGGATCTGGGCTGCTCTGTGCAAAACGATTGCACAGAGCAGGTAAGTACATGGGCGTCCGCTCCATAGGGCAAGGGGGGGTCAATTGCCCCCCCTGGAAGTCAGAGTGAAGACACACACTTGCCCCCTGTGTTGCAATGGCCACCTCCGCGGAAGCCATGGACTTTTTTTTCTAAGTCTTCAGACTGCTGCTGGCCTGGGGGCTGGGGCTGCTCTCAGTCTTTTCTGACTATCCATCCCTCCCTCCTCACCACCGGCCTGAGCATCGGATTGGCTCCGCCTCTGCTTTACATCACCGTGACCCTGACCCAGCTGTTCCGTGATTGGCTGCTGCCTCAGCCTGCCTCTGCTTGTGTAAATGTGCCTATGCAGATCCGGCCGGCGCCGGCTCCTCCCACAGGTGCGTGGCTTGCAGTGGCCGAGACAAGAGACTGAATACGCTGCCAGGGCCTGCCCTATCGCTGAAGAACTACAGGTAACAGCAGTGCCTGTGCCACGACACCACTGTGTACATCTTTTTGAATTGCAATGTATTGCCCCCCCCCCCCCCTTAAAAAAGTTCAGCGGACACCCATGGGTAAGTATACCATGTTTGAAATAAAAATAAAAAAAAAACACTTTCCTTTAGAATCTCTTTATATTCATATATTCATTTCCACATTGTATTTCAGTTATTTCTAGCTTACTTGTATTAATCTGAACTGTTTTGAAGTTCAATAACTTACTTTGTGAAGCATCCTAAACATTTACCTCCTTGAATTCTGTAACTCTTATTCACTATATCCTGTGAGTAGGAACTGCTTTGTCACACATTTCACAGAGCCTGCCTTCTCAACTACAGAGGTGCTGAGAGGAGGAGTTTCAGGAGGTGGGGTCACTACAGGAACCGCAGCTTACAGGCTGGGTACCATGGAATATGTAGTCCTTAGAAATCAAAAGAATTCCAAAGGAATGAGCAGAGGAGAAGCTGCGAAGCATGCAGGGAATCCAGAAAGTTGTGGAAAGAGATGACCAGCAGACAGAACTCACAACATGAAAAGAGATTTTTCAAGAAAGCTTATTGGATTGTCAAAAAGAACTATTGTTTGTTTTGCTATTACAATACTGATGTTCTAAAATTATAGTGTATGCTGTGACTATAGATCACCTTTAATTGAGCATTCATTGCCCTATCACACAGGAGTAAGTTGTTAAAGATTTTATGACTGAATTGTTTTGCAATACTTTTATTAGTGACAATTAAAATTTGTATATCTAGTTTCTGATTAAGCGTCTAGGCTAATAAATGAATCATTAAAAAGAGTACAAATGTAATAGTTTAATGATAGTTATTTCATCCATGCTATAATTTTAATTATATAAAAACCACTACCACTATATTTGGAATAACAATTTTTTGTAGTACTTTGTGAAGCTGTTTTCATCAGACATAATTAAAAGTTAACTCTGAAATCCATTTATAAATATATCTATGCACTTAGGAAGAAAAGCATTCAATTCATAATTTGAGAATATTTTCTGCATTTTAATTTAAAGGGGTTGTAAAGGTTCGTTTTTTATTTTCTAAATAGGTTCCTTTAAGCTAGTGCATTGTTGGTTCACTTACCTTTTCCTTAGATTTCCCTTCTAAAGATTTTTTTTCTTTTTTTTCTTTGTCTGAATTTCTCACTTCCTGTTCCTCCTCAGTAAGCTGTTCAGTAAGCTGTTCTGGCTGACTCCACACCACTCGGATGATGGTGTGAAGTTTAGTGAGGAGAAACAGGAAGTGAGAAATTCAGACAAAGAAAAAAAAACATTTAGAAGGTAAATCAAAGGAAAAGGTAAGTGAACCAACAATGCACCAGCTTAAAGGAACCTATTTAGAAAATAAAAAAATGAACCTTTACAACCCCTTTAATAATACTTAAATATGTTTAATATCAATATTATTCCTGTGTATATTCTGGCCTTACATCAGTACACAAAGATGCACAAAAATGATCTTGGAGGTGCTTTCAGTTCACAAACTAGAATAAAGTTTATAGGTCCCATTTAACCTCCCTGGCGGTATGATTCTGTCTGGAATTATGTACCAAAAGCGGTACAATTATTTTGCATGGAAATTTGACGTTATGTACTGTAGGCCTGCAATTCTTAGTAATTACTTTCTTAAACCTGACCAAACAAGACTCTAGTAGACATCCCAGATGTGATAAATTTGAAACACAAAATCATGAATTATAATCTAAAAAGTAATATAATTTTATTCAATACACATCCTGAGTGTGATACATTTTAAAGCATGGAACTAGACAAAGTCTAACGTCACAATCTGGACAATGGTATCTTGTTTTTTTCGGACTTTTTTTCTAATTCCATCTCTCTTGGAACAGCAGACCATGCACATCCTGGTAGGTGCTTCCTTTTTTGCGGTTGGCGGTATATAGTCCAAAAAATGACGTCCAGTCAGGCGTTCTGGGTTGACAACGCCAACAGCACGTCGTCCGGGTCTGTTCACAGCTACTGATGGCATCTGGTGGTTGACAAAAATTTGCTCAGCCACCTTCCAGATAAAGTCGGAATGAACAAGAGGCATGCCACTCTTTGCTTTGTATAGGATATACGCATTCCAAAGGCATTGTTCCAGAAGATGCCTGAAAATCTTTTTATAATATTTTTTCTGCTGTTTGCGCATAGCTGGGTAAAATGTCATTGCCTGATCGACTCTGTCAAAACCTCCCATTGTATTATTGTAGTCCATCACAAATTGCGGCTTCAGCAGATCTTTCCCACCTCTTGTGTGGACCATGGCAGTGGCGGTATTGTGCACAGTACTCATGAGACACACATCCTTCTTGTCTCGCCACCGCATTGCCATCATCTTACCCTTCTGCCAGGCAACCATTTCTCCTGTTTTTAGTTTTTTTCTTGCCAAACATAGATGGCATGCCACGTCGGTTAGGCCTAACGGTAACGGTACCATACCCATCAGTTTTATTTTGTAGCAAAACCTCATACAGTTCCGGAGATGTGTAGATGTTGTCCGTGGTCACACAATATCCCTGGTTTTAGCAATGGCTCCAGCAGTGTAAGGACAGATGATGTGGCCATCCCATAGCCGCTGTACCTGGGGTTGAACTTCGTGCCTTTACCGGTGTAAATGACCGTATTCCAGATGTACCCAGTGGATGACTCGCAGGGCATAAAGAATTTGATGTCAAACCGCGCTCTTTTGGATGCAATGTACTGTGTCCAGCTTAGGCGTCCCTTGTAGGCCATCAGACTTTCATCCATGCTGACGTCCCTTTCTGGCACGTAGGTCCGCTGGAAATTGCCACGATCATTTGGCATACCTCCCAGATTTTTTTTAGCTTGGGCGCAGGATGCGTTGCCTCATCAAACTCCTCATTGTTTGCGAAGTGGAAATACTTCATAATGAGGGAAAAACGGTATTCAGACATCACGGTGCTAAAAAACGGAGTGGCCAGTAGCTTATTGGTGGTCCAGTACCATTTCTGGAGCGGTTTCCCCACCACCCCCTGAAGAATGATGAGTCCGAGAAACTGCCAGATGTCCTCTTTCGTCACCGGTTCCCACTTTCTGCTTCGGGAAAATCTGGCATGCAGCGTAGCGCATTGCTGATCATGGTAACGATTTGTCTCTGTGACAATTTTTTCAATTTTTTCAGTGAGGAATAATTGCAGGTATGCCAGAGGGTTGTCACACTCCACATCTACCTTCATCCCAGGTGATCCAGTGAAGGGAAATCTTGGGGGGCTACCTGGTCCGTATCGGAGTCTATAGGGCACCAAGTGCGCACATCGCTGAGGTCGCTGAGGTCAGGTGCAGGATCATCGCCGTTGTCACTTGCCAGATTTGTGTTGGTGTCAGTGTCAGACGACAAATCTCCCCACGACTCACTATCGCTCACTTCTGCGAGCAACTCCGTGTCGCTGCCGCTGTCACTAATCTGGTCCAAAAGCGCCCTTTTGGTAAAGTGGCGCTTTTTTGATGCCACATTTTTATGGGCACAGATGACAGGTAAGGGGGGCACTGTACAGGGCACTGTATGGTGATCAGAGAGGATACAGTGTAATACAGTGTAATCAGATACAATATAACCTCTTTTATTTTTGTGTTGTGTTGTGTGAACTTTTGAACTTTTAAATTTGACGCCCAGTTCCGCTCCCATGCGACGCTGCGGCTCGCAGGGAACGGAACCAGGAAGTCATACTAAAGTGCCGACACTCGCCGGTGATCTCGCTGGCGAACACAGCAGAGGACATCATCACTGGATCGCCAGGAGATGGTAAGGAAACTCCGCTGTGGGCTCTGCAATGTTACCCCGAGCGTGACTCGGGGTTACCGATCCTAGCAAAAAAAAACAACCCCGAGTCACGCTCGGGATTACCGCCAGGGAGGTTAAGAACCAATAAACATGGATCCATCAAGGACAGGTTTGAGTACATTTGCTCACACTTCCTAGCTGTTGTGTACTCTCAGCACACATGATGGTTCCCAAAGGTATAGAATCTTGCCCCATTAGTAAAGGATTGTCAGCTGAGAGCTTTAAGTTCTTGGATGGTCCTTCCAAAGCCAGACTTGCTATTTTAGATGATTACATTTATACTTTATTTTTATTTAAAATTTTGATACAATAACTGCAGTTATATGCTGTAAGAGGAGCACTGGTAAAGCCAGTTTGGTAAAGAAAGGTACAGTGTGTTCCAGAAAAAACAGCCTAATTAAGGGTAATTATCACACAGCTGTGTATTTTAATAGCAGTTGCCTTCACAGGAGTCTTTCAAACTCTCTCTCAAATATTTTCTGCTGAAAATACTGTTTATGCTTTCCTGATGCTAGAAGTATAACCCAAGAGATAGCAAAATAAATATTGATGTAATTACAATGCTTAGGTGCATGCAATTACCTATTAGTTAACTTGATTTTTAACTTGAATACAGGTGAAACTCGAAAAATTAAAATATCGTGCAAAAGTTCATTTATTTCACTAATGCAACTTAAAAGGTGAAACTAATATATGAGATAGACTCATTACATGCAAAGCAAGATAGTTCAAGCCGTGATTTGTCATAATTGTGATGATTATGGCTTACAGCTCATGAAAACCCCAAATCCACAATCTCAGAAAATTTGAATATTGTGAAAAGGTGCAATATTCTAGACTCAAACTGTCCCGCTCTAATCAGCTAATTAAGCCATAACACCTGCAAAGGGTTCCTGAGCCTTTAAATGGTCTTTCAGTCTGGTTCAGTAGGAATCACAATCATGGGAAAAACTGCTGACCTGACAGTTGTGCAGAAAACCATCATTGACACCCTCCATAAGGAGGGAAAGCCTCAAAAGGTATTTGCAGAAGAAGTTGGATGTTCCCAAAGTGCTGTATCAAAGCACATTAATAGAAAGTTATGTGGAAGGGAAAAGTGTGGAAGAAAAAGATGGACAAGCAGCAGGGATGACCGCAGCCTGGAGAGGATTGTCAGGAAAAGGCCATTCAAAAGTGTTGGGGACTTTCAGAAGGAGTGGACTGAGGCTGGAGTCAGTGCATCAAGAGCCACCACACACAGACGGATCCTGGACATGGGCTTCAAATGTCGTATTCCTCTTGTCAAGCCACTCCTGGACAACAAACAACTTCAGAAGTGTCTTACCTGGGCTAAAGAAAAACAGACCTGGTCTGTTGCTCAGCGGTCCAAAGTCCTCTTTTCTGATGAGAGCAAATTTTGCATCTCATTTGGAAACCAAGGACCCGGAGTATGGAGGAAGAATGGAGAGGCACACACTGCAAGATGCTTGAAGTCCAGTGTGAAGTTTCCACAGTCTGTGCTGATTTGGGGAGCCATGTCATCTGCTGGTGTTGGTCCACTGTGCTTCAATAAGTCCAGGGTCAACGCAGCCGTCTACCAGGAGATTTTGGGGCACTTCATGCTTCCTTCCGCAGACGAGCTCTATGGGGATGATGACTTCATTTTCCAGCAGGACTTGGCACCTGCCCACACTGCCAAAAGCACCAAAACCTGGTTCAATGACCGTGGGATTACTGTGCTTGATTGGCCAGCAAACACACATAGAGAGAATCTATGGGGCATTGCCAAGAGAAAGATGAGAGACATGAGACCGAACAATGCAGAAGAGCTGAAGGCCGCTATTGAAGCCTCCTGGTCTTCCATAACACCTCAGCAGTGCCACAGGCTGATAGCTTCCATGCCACGCCGCATTGAGGCAGATATTTCTGCAAAAGGGGCCCAAACCAAGTACTGAGTACATATGCATGCTTCTACTTTTCAGAGGTCCGATATTGTTCTATGTCCAATCCTTGTTTTATTGATTGCATGTAATAGTCTAATTTTCTGAGATTGTGGATTTGGGGTTTTCATGAACTGTAAGCCATAATTATCACAATCATGACAAATCACGGCTTTGTCGGCTATCTTGCTTTGCATGTAATGAGTCTATCTCATATATTAGTTTCACCTTTTAAGTTGCATTAGTGAAATAAATGAACTTTTGCACGATATTCAAATTTTTCGAGTTTCACCTGCATTTGGTTCATTTGGTTCTGCTTCCAGATTTAATCTTCATATAAACCTAATGAGAACTGAAAATTGTAGTGTCACATCATTTTTATGTATGGAAGCTTAACAGAAGAGGCCACCTGATCAGCTGCATAACTCATGGCAAAGTATATGCACTTCAGAATGTGCAAGTATGTACATTTTCTATGAAAGGGGACTTAATTTTCATGCAACCAGTAATGTGGTGTACACACAATCGTTTTTCATGCCGTTAAAAATGCCATTTTTAAAAATGGCCATTAAAACCGATCGTGTGTATGCTTCGAACATGCTCTATTTTTTCACGTCGTTTTTCATGTCGTTTTTTTTAACGACGTGAAAAACGATAGTGTGTATGCTTTTACGAGGGGAAAAAAACGCGCATGCTCAGAATCAAGTATGAGACGGGAGCGCTCGTTCTAGTAAAACTAGCGTTCGTAATGGAGATAGCACATTCGTCACGCTGTAACGGACTGAAAAGCACGAGGCTGTTTGGTAAAGGTAGCCCCAGTACAGCGACTGCAGCAGCGTTAATTCCGTTGACTAAAATATTTTCGTTAACTAAATTAATACTATTTTAGTAGACTAAAATACGACTAAAAATAAAACAATTGAGATGACTAAAATACGACTAAAACTAAAATGGCATTTTAGTCAAAAGACTAAAATACTACTAAAACTAAAATGGCATTTTAGTCAAAAGACTATGACTAAAGCTGGATACACACTATACAACGTTTTTTGTTCGATTTCCTATAGATTTACCTTCAACTATGTAGTGCAAGAGCCTGCTTGCATACAAATTTAAAGTGTTTAGGTTTGACCAGTGGCGGTGCGTCCATAGAGGGCGCCGGAGCGCCGCCCCCTCTCGCTCCTGCACCGCCACTGAAAAACAATACATACATTCATGCATTGCATGAATGTATATATTGTCGCCGCTGCCGCTGCTGGCCACTATTCAGATGGCCGGCCCCCTGGTGAGCGCCGGCCATCTGAATAACGGCAGCTGGTTGGCTGTGGAAGTGTCTATCAGAGCCTGCGGCTCTGATAGGCTTTCCGATTACAGCCTGAGGGCTGTAATCGGCTTCCAAATAGTTAACCAGGGGACGCACGGGGGGTGCGTTCCTTGGTTAACACTGACACGCATCTCAGCCAATCAGGTTCACCGGATCTGGTTACCCGTAACCTGATTGGCTGAAGCGTCATCGAGGGCGGGACTACATCGAGGGATCATGGAGGATGATCTGAGGATGGCTGACCGAGAAAGGTAAGTGCTAGGCAGGGGGGGGCAATCTGGCGGCATTTTAAGGGCAAACTGTTGGCAATTGATGGGCACAGTGGCGACAATGGCATGGCACAGTGGCTGCGTTTGGCATGGTACAGTGGCGACAATTGATGGACACAGTGGTGACAATGGCATGGCACAGTGGCTGCATTTGGCATTGCACAGTGGCGACAATTGATGGCACAGTGGCTGCGTTTGGCATGGCACAGTGGCAACAATTGATGGGCACAGTGGCGACAATGGCATGGCACAGTGGCAACAATTGATGGCATGGCACAGTGGCAAAAATTTATGGGCACAGTGGCGACAATTGATGGCACAGTGGCTGCGTTTGATGGCATGGCACAGTGGCGACAATTGATGGGCACAGTGGCGACAATTGATGGCACAGTGGCTGCGTTTGATGGCATGGCACAGTGGCTGCGTTTGACGGCATGGCACAGTGGCTGCGTTTGATGGCATGGCACAGTGGCGACAATTTTATGCCACCGTGGCGACAATTTTATGGTACAGTGGCTACGTTTATTGGCCACAGTGGCTGTGTTTGATGGGCATAGTGAAGGCAATTGATGGGCACAGTGAGGCTGCAATTGTTTTTTTTTTCGTTTTTGTTTGCGCCCCCCCCCCCCCAAAAAAAATTTGAGCACCAGCCGCAACTGGGTTTGACCTCATATTAAATGGTTTTGGTAAATCTAAAGGAAAAAATCTAAATGTATGGTGGGTATTCAGCTTTAAAATAAATTGAAATTTGACTTTAAAATTAATAGTGCACTATCACATAAAAATATCTAGGGGGCATCTACTAAGCTGTTAAAAAAATAAATAAGAAAAGGGCTTTTCTTATTTTTTTCTTGACATTTAATGTTGGTAATATATTCAGGTAATATGTGCAATGGCATTACAGCCAATAGAGTTTACAGTTTTTGGGGTTTTTATTATTTCAAGTTCTACTTTTGTTTGTCAAAAGCAATATTTTTGTTTGTTTATGAAACTTGCCTTTATTTATAAAGACGTTGTACAGGTCCTTCTCAAAAAATTAGCATATTGTGATAAAGTTCATTATTTTCTGTAATGTACTGATAAACATTAGACTTTCATATATTTTAGATTCATTACACACAACTGAAGTAGTTCAAGCCTTTTCTTGTTTTAATATTGATGATTTTGGCATACAGCTCATGACAACCCAAAATTCCTATCTCAAAAAATTAGCATATCATGAAAAGGTTCTCTAAACGAGCTATTAACCTAATCATCTTAATCAACTAATTAACTCTAAACACCTGCAAAAGATTCCTGAGGCTTTTAAAAACTCCCAGCCTGGTTCATTACTCAAAACCGCAATCATGGGTAAGACTGCCGACCTGACTGCTGTCCAGAAGGCCATCATTGACACCCTCAAGCAAGAGGGTAAGACACAGAAAGAAATTTCTGAACGAATAGGCTGTTCCCAGAGTGCTGTATCAAGGCACCTCAGTGGGAAGTCTGTGGGAAGGAAAAAGTGTGGCAGAAAACGCTGCACAACGAGAAGAGGTGACCGGACCCTGAAGAAGATTGTGGAGAAGGACCGATTCCAGACCTTGGAGGACCTGCGGAAGCAGTGGACTGAGTCTGGAGTAGAAACATCCAGAGCCACCGTGAACAGGCGCGTGCAGGAAATGGGCTACAGGTGCCGCATTCCCCAGGTCAAGCCACTTTTGAACCAGAAACAGCGGCAGAAGCGCCTGACCTGGGCTACAGAGAAGCAGCACTGGACTGTTGCTCAGTGGTCCAAAGTACTTTTTTCGGATGAAAGCAAATTTTGCATGTCATTCGGAAATCAAGGTGCCAGAGTCTGGAGGAAGACTGGGGAGAGGGAAATGCCAAAATGCCTGAAGTCCAGTGTCAAGTACCCACAGTCAGTGATGGTCTGGGGTGCCATGTCAGCTGCTGGTGTTGGTCCACTGTGTTTTATCAAGGGCAGGGTCAATGCAGCTAGCTATCAGGAGATTTTGGAGCACTTCATGCTTCCATCTGCTGAAAAGCTTTATGGAGATGAAGATTTCATTTTTCAGCACGACCTGGCACCTGCTCACAGTGCCAAAACCACTGGTAAATGGTTTACTGACCATGGTATTACTGTGCTCAATTGGCCTGCCAACTCTCCTGACCTGAACCCCATAGAGAATCTGTGGGATATTGGGAAGAGAAAGTTGAGAGACGCAAGACCCAACACTCTGGATGAGCTTAAGGCCGCTATCAAAGCATCTTGGGCCTCCATAACACCTCAGCAGTGCCACAGGCTGGTTGCCTCCATGCCACGCCGCATTGAAGCAGTCATTTCTGCAAAAGGATTCCCGACCAAGTATTGAGTGCATAACTGAACATAATTTGAAGGTTGACTTTTTTTGTATTAAAAACACTTCTTTTATTGGTCGGATGAAATATGCTAATTTTTTGAGATAGGATTTTTGGGTTTTCATGAGCTGTATGCCAAAATCATCAATATTAAAACAAGAAAAGGCTTGAACTACTTCAGTTGTGTGTAATGAATCTAAAATATATGAAAGTCTAATGTTTATCAGTACATTACAGAAAATAATGAACTTTATCACAATATGCTAATTTTTTGAGAAGGACCTGTATATCACAACAGCCAAATCTGTGTCTGTAGTGCGTGTTCAAACCTTAATACCATAAATCATAAACATGTTTATTAGATTTTTACTCCAGGAGATTATAATGAGTTTGACAATTCTAAAGAGATGCCTAAATAATGCATGAAAATGTAATTAAACCCATTCGATTTTAGTCAACTAAAATGTACTGGAGATTTTAGTCTACTAAAATACGACTAAAACTAAAACAATTCAGATGACTAAAATACGATTAAAACTAAAATGGCATTTTAGTCAAGAGACTATAACTATAACTAAATTGAAATGAAATGTCACTATTAACAATAGACTGCAGTTAGGATCTAGTATTCTGTGAAAATGGGCACATTTTTGAGCATTCCTAATATTTATGAGGTGTGTCTAAAAAGTTTGGTAAATGGTATCAGAACACAAACAAAACAGAAGATACAAACAAATTACCTTTATTGATCTTCAAAAAAATTGTGATCCTTCACAACACACTTATGGCAGCATTCATAAAGCTTCCAGGAAACTGTCAGCAAAGGCCTCTTTAGGAATAGATCACAGAACCGTTGTCACACATTCTTGGATTGCCGCCTCGTCCGCAAAATGTGTGCCTTTCATGGTTTCTTGACCTTTTGCAAGTGACTCTTTTTAGGTCGTGGGGAAGATGGTGAATGCCATTCTATTGATTGCCACTTGGATTATGGACCAAACTGGTAGCACCAGGTCTCATCCCCTGTGATGTGTGACCAGGATCCATCCTTTCTATGAACCATCAACACAGGGGATGAGACCTGGTGCTACCAATTTGGTCCATAATCCAAGTGGCAATCGATAGAATGGCATTCACCATCTTCCCCGAGACCCAAAAAGAGTCACTTGCAAAAGGTCGGCCTCTCTTATATCTCCTGTCCTGGCCCCACTGAGGGTGAGACAGAGGAAGCTGAAGGACAGGAGGGACACGAGTGCCTGATGTGGATCATTCCGGGCCGGCAGCTTGTCAGGGTTCTGGAGACTGGAGTATGCAGTGATGTGCAGAGCTGGAGCAGGAGACAGCCAGGCAGGCACCCGAGGGTTAACAGAAGCCATGATCATAAACAGAAGCAGAGTCTCAGGAATAGCCAGGGTCATCAGCATGCAGGCAGCGGGGGTACCAAATCATAGACAGAGCCAGAGTCAGGAACAGAGCCAGGTCAGAGGTGAGCAGCAGAACAGGAACAGGATACACACCCAAGGTCAAAGAACAAGCCAGGTCAGCAACTAGAAGAGCACACAGTCTCAGATCAGGATACAGGACACAGCTGAAGATCAGTCAGCAAAGGATAGGAGGCTAGACTCCCTTTAAATAGGCCGTCTGGTGCCAAGAGGTATTATGCTTGCGTGCGTTCACATGCCCACCCACGATCATGGACTCTCGCGCATATGCGCGCCTGTTAGCCATTCTTAGGGAAACTCTATGCGCCAGACGTCTCACAGGGATTCCCTGACACATAGTAATGAAATCTCTAGAGGTTTGCATCTGTTTTGCTTTTCGTTAGTCTGTCAGCTTGTGAGGCACAAACCGGGAACAGATCTTTTGCTTACCAAAATCTTCGTAGACAATGGTGCGCACCGTGTCATTACTAATGCCCAATTCCTCCGCTATCGATCGTAGAGTCAATAGCCGATCACGTGCCAGCATTTGTTGCACTCGCTCGATCATGTCTGAGGTTCTGCTGGTCGACGGCCGACTCAAACTTGCCTCATTCTTAGTCGTTTGCTTCCGGTCGCAAAAGCGTTTGAACGCATTTTATGCTTACGGCCTCTGTCTCATACACTTGCACCAACATTTCCTGCTTCTCTGTCGCTGTTTTCCACAATTTGCAGCAGGACTTGATGTTCACTCATTGCTCCACTGCACTGTGACCCTACCTCTCACACTGACTAGGTTTGACTGCCCACAGCGGGTTTACCCTGATGGTTCTGTGTACCCCACGCTAGGTGGCGCTTCTCAATGTGTCTCTGGATAGCCATGTGCATGTGTGCGCACCTGGCCCATGTTGCCGTTGAGTTATCAGACCATTCACCAAACCTTTTAGACACGCCTCGTAAGATAGCACAGTGGCGACAATTGATGGCACAGTGGTGACAATTGATGGCACAGTGGCGACAATTTATGACATGGCACAGTGGCGACAATTGCTGGGCACAGTGGCTGCGTTTGATGGCACAGTGGCGACAATTGCTGGGCACAGTGGCTGCGTTTGATGGCACAGTGGCGACAATTGCTGGGCACAGTAGCGACAATTGATGGGCACAGTGGCTGCGTTTTGGACACAGTGAGGCTGCAATTGATGTTTTTTTTTTTGTTTGTTTGCGCCCCCTCAAAAATTTTGAGCACCAGCCGCCACTGATGAAAAGAAAGCTTATATTGGATTGACCAAATAACTATTGTTGGTATTGCTATTACAATTTTGATGTTATCAAATGAAAATGTACGCTGTGACCATAGATTTCCTTTAAGAGATAAATATCGCAAAACATATTTGAGTGCATTGACTACTTTGAGTAGCCATAACTTTATGGCCACCCACCTTATATTGAGTAGGCCCCCTTTTGCTGCCAAAACAGACCCTTTTGCAGTCAAAACAGCTATGACAAGGCATGGACACCTCTAGATCTCTAGTGACCTATGGCTCCCGCTGCTCTCAGGGCTTCCTGTGAGACCAGGATGAGTGAGCAGCACTGCTGCAGATGGGACAGCGCTGGATCGGTGGAGCAGTCAGGTAAGTGTTTAGGCAGGGGGCACAACAAGCGATGAGACATTTTTTATTGTAATGAGGGGAATGCATTACAGTAAATGAAGCTAAGATTAAGAACACATGGACATAACTGCAAACTAGCAAGAGGAGAAATTAAAACTGATCTTAGAAAGTACTATTTAACCAAAAGAGAAGTTGTTACTGAGAATAGACTTCCAGCAAAGGTAGCAAATCAGTCAACGGTAAGTGGATTCAGACATGTTTGGAAAAAACATAGATCTACAGTATACAAAAAAGTAAAATAAATAAAATAATAAAAATAAATGGGGCAGACTCAATGAACCACTTGTTACTCTTCTATGTTTCTAGGTGTAGCACACACATCCCTAGCTCCTCTGCTTACCTCCGCCAGCAGAGTGGGACACACCATGCCACATGCCCAGTATCCTCCATCTTGTAGAGGGTGAGCGGTGTTAATAGTTTTGGGTCCTGCAGCGAGTTACCTCTTTCCGTTGGTTCTCGTCCCTAGAGTGTAGGGAAAAGTCTATTCTCTCTCTCTTTGAAGAAGGCCATTGTCCAGACAGTATTAAACCCAATAAAAGAGTTTATTTTCTTTGCTTGCAACTTGACAGGAAAGGTTAGAGATAGAGAAAGTTGAACAGGGAGGCAGGTTCAGGCACGCGGCACTTAATTACCCTCGTCGCCACTCAAGCCTGAGTGGGCTTTGCTCACCCGGATAGTCCCCTCTCATGGTCCTAGCAGCCGGTGTGGAGCGCGAACATTCACTTTAAGTTCTTTTCCTAAGGATACGATCAGGATATGAACCTCTAAGTCCTGAATTTCCCAGCACTTGTAACACTTGAGACCTTAGGTGCCAATGGGGCACGTTACAAGGCTCGTGGCGGATTGTGGAATCTTTCCTTCTGACAGGTAACCAGGCCTCTCCCGAGACAGTGACTTCCTTCACCGATCCCCTGGATAGGTCCTCCCCTGGTTTCCTCTCCTTCAGAGCGGGTCACCCTCCCACGGGTACCCTGGGATTCCGCTGTTTGGCGTAGGCCTCAGCTAAAGGTGCTGGGCCTACCTGGAACGATGCAGCCTCGGGCTAAAGGTACCCGGGACTGAACACACACACGCACCCCTGGCCTGGAGGGCCAAAGGGCGCAAACTCTCCCTAAATTATGGCATCTGCCCCTTGTGTACCCTCTCCCGGCATGCACAGCGGGTAGACCACGCCCACTGCACGGCTGCCGAGAGAGGACACCCAATAGCGCTGCAATGCCACCTGTGGTTCGACCTGAGCGACAGCGCCACTTACAGGTCACAGGGAACTGTACTGCCAGGCAACATCACAACAGAGCAGAGGCCAATTAAAAGAATTCCAATAGCCTGAGCCTAACTATTTGCTCAGGCTAGCCCCTAAATTTAGGCATAGCGACCCCAGTTTTGGGGTGTCCGATAAACAGGTAAGGGGTTGGCAACCTTTGAGAGGTAGAGTTCTACCTGGACAACATGGTAGAGATCAAATATCACCAGGGTGCAGCACCATTTTTTTTAAGGAGTTAACTAGCAATAGCCAATAAACCCAGTTAACCCAATAAATAGAGAAGAATTAGAAAAATATATTAAAACTAATGTCACTGTAATTCACCAGTGCCTAGATGGACTGAAGAGGAGGGTCGGCTGGGATAAGCACAGTACACTCCTGGGAGGAGCTCAGACACGTTCGAACAAGAGCCCGAACCCGCCGAGCTAGCCTGCAGACGTCACAGGCGGCAGAGGCAGTTCTTGCTTAGCATGTAATCAAAGGATGCTGAGCGGTGCGGGGAATGCCTTTGCCAGTTAGAATTAGCTATGGCACATCTCTGCTTTGCTGTGCAGCTCTGCCAGTTGGGGGTTAGAAAGGCAGGGACAAGATAGTGATCTGCCTGTCACCTGCCTGCAGTCAACAGATAGATTGCGATCGACCTGTTGCCAGCCCCTGTCTAGGTTGTCCATGCTGCTGTAGTGATTTATTATTGTCAGTTAAAGAAATGTTATTAACAGCAGAAACTACAGATAAGAAACTTTGGAACAGGTTCCACTATATTTTATATATGTACAGTATCTCACAAAAGTGAGTAGACCCCTCACATTTTGGAAATATTTTAGATTATCCTTTCATTTAGAATATCCTTACACTGAAGAAATTACACTTTGCTACAATGTAAAGTAGTGAGTGTACAGCTTGTATAACAGTGTAAATTTTCTGTCCCCTCTTAATAACTCAACACAGCCATTAATGTCTAAACTGCTGGCAACAAAAGTGAGTACAACCCTAAGTGAAAATGTCCAAATTAGGCACAAAGTGTCAATATTTTGTGTGGCCACCATTATTTTCCAGCACTGCCTTAACCACTTAACGACCGCCCACTGTAATTATACGTCGGCAGAATGGCACCGACAGGCAGAATCACGTATATGTACGTGATCGCCTTTGTATAGTTGGGGGGTCCGATCGGACCCCCCTTCTGTACAGTGAGCGGTGGTTAAGTGTTCGGGAGCGATCCGGCATGAGGGGACGGCCGTTCGATTCCGGCCACCCCCTCTCGATCGCTCCCGGCGAATGAGAGAGCTTCCCCTGCCTGTAATGTAAACACAGGCAGGAGGAAGTGATGTCATCTCTCCTCGTGTCGGTCTTTTCGATCCGGCGCGAGGAGAGAAGACATCTAACAGTAAGTGCACCAACAGCCCACTGACACCAGTACACGTAGGCACACTTACACCCCCCAGTCATTCCCAGATCACCCCCAGTACCCCCAGTCACAGTGCACCGTTTGCAGTGATCATTTTTTTTACTGATCACTGCAATCAGTGTCATTTGTGACTGTAAAAAGTTGCAGGGCAGTTAGGATTAGGCCCCTTTAGGTCCAAGGTAGCCCCCTAACCCCCCCTAATAAAGGTTTAACCCCTTGATCGCCCCCCAGGTAACCCTTTCACCCCCTAACGCCAGCGTCACTAAGCGATCGTTTTTCCGATCGCTTTTTTCTTGTCGCTGGTGTCCTAGATAGCCAGTTAATTATTTTTAGGTTCGCCGCAGGTTTTTATTAGCGTCAGGTACCCCCATATATTATTTTAACCCCCTGATTGCCCCTAGAGTTAACCCTTTCACCAGTGATCACCGTATAAGCGTCACTGGTGACACTGGTTACCCAGTGAGTTATTTCGTTATTTAGGTAACCCGTCAGGTTTTTATATAGCGTCGGGTACCCCCATATTTAACCTAATAAAGGTTTTAACCCCCTGATTGCCCCTAGTTAACCCTTTCACCAGTGATCCCCATATAAAGGTTACGGGTGACACTGGTTGGTTAGTTTGCTTTTTATAGCATCAGGGCACCCGCCGTATATAACCCAATAAAGGTTTAACCCCCTGATCGCCCGGCGGGTGATATCAATTAGGTTTTAGCGCCAGAGAGGGTCTGCGTCGCCCCAGGCAGCTTTAGGTTAGTGCCAGTAACGCTAACACCCACGCGCAAAGCATACACCTCCCTTAGTGGTATAGTATCTGATCAGATCTATACTAGCGTCCCCAGCAGTTTAGGGTTCCCAAAAACGCAGTGTTAGCGGGATCAGCCCAGATACCTGCTAGTACCTGCGTTTAGCCCCTCCGCCCAGCCCAGCCCAGCCCAGCCCAGCCCACCCAAGTGCAGTATCGATCGATCACTGTCACTTACCAAACACAACACACATAACTGCAGCATTCGCAGAGACAGTCCTGATCCCTGCGATCGCTAACAGTTTTTTTGGTAGCGTTTGATACATTTGGTGACAGTCAGGTGCTTTTTTTACCTGTGAATCTTACTAGTGTACCCCTAAATTTAGAGCCCAAAATGGCAAGTCGAAGGTACACTAGTAAAGAGGCCTACGAGATTCTGAGCATGACAGATAGTGAAGAGGAGGTCACGTATCTGTCAGATTCAGGCTCAGAATATCTTCCCGTAGAAGACAGTGACGTCAGCGGCCCCACGTCAGATAGCTCTGACGACGAAGTTGAGGTCCCTGCTAAGGTCAGGCGTACCCGATCCCGATCTTCTGAGGTTGTTGAGGAGCAAGAACCGCAGGGCTCTCGTATCATGGAGCAGAGTAGTACAAGCGCCGCTATTCCTTCTGGTGAATTGGCAAGCACCAGCAGCCTAGTACAGCCTGGGCGTACATCCAGCACTGCAGTATCACGTGGTGACGTGGCGAGTCCCATAAGTGCAGTTCAAGCTGGCGAGGTGGCAAGCACAAGTAGTGTCCCGCTGCCACCAAGAAGACAAAGGCAGGCCCGTCGTGCCCATAGTGCCCTTCCTGCAGAATTCGCCTATCCTGATTGGGTCCCCACCACTTCTGCAGAACCCGTACTTCCCCCATTCACTGCCCAACCCGGTATTCAGGTGGAAACAGCTGATTTTATGCCAATCAATTATTATTCGCTGTTTTTCACGGAAGATCTCTATAGATCTATTGTGGACCAAAGTAATTTGTATGCTGGTCAATTCATCGCCGCTAACCCCCAGTTGCATAAAATTGCCAAAGATTGGAAACCAATTACGGTTTCCGAATTTAAGACCTTTCTGGGCCTTTCCCTCAACATGGGCACACATAAATTCCCGTCATTGCGTGCTTATTGGTCCACGCACCCAATTGACCACATGCCCGTGTTCTCTGCCTCCATGCCCAGGACACGATACGAGCAGATTTTGCGGTTCATGCACTTCAACGACAATGAACTTTGTCGTCCACGTGGGGACCCTGAATACGACCGGCTCTATAAAATTCGGCCCCTAATAAACCACTTCAACGAACGTTTTGCAGCCTTGTTTATTCCCGATCAAGCTGTCTGCGTTGATGAGTCCCTGATTAAATTTTCTGGCCGCTTGGCTTTCAAGCAGTACCTTCCCAGCAAGCGTGCCAGATACGGGGTCAAGCTCTATAAGTGCTGTGACAGGGCAACAGGCTATGTATGGAGCTTTATGATTTATGAGGGAAAAGATAGTCAGGTTGAGCCGGTCAACTGCCCGGATTACATAGGGAGCGCTGGCAAGATAGTGTGGAAATTGGTGTCACCTTTATTCGGAAAGGGGTACCACTTGTATGTGGACAATTATTACACGAGCGTGCCACTGTTTAGTCACTTGTTTGATCATCAGATTGGAGCATGTGGCACCGTGCGACCTAATCGCCGGGGCTTTCCCCAGCGGCTTGTAGATGCCCGTCTTAGGCTGGGGGAGAGAGCCTGCGTGAAGTGTAATAACTTGCTCGCTATGAAGTGGAGGGACAATAAGAATGTTTTCCTTCTTACCTCCCTTCATGCAGACACGACAGTCCAAATTCGTACGGCGACTGGTGTTGTGGAGAAACCCCTCTGTGTCCACGAATATAACAAAAATATGGGAGGGGTGGACCTCAACGACCAGTTGATGGCGCCGTATCTAATTGACCGTAAGGCGAGACGCTGGTACAAAAAAGTGTCTCTATCCTTATTCCAATTGGCTTTGCTGAACGCTCATGTGCTATACAGAGCTTCAGGCGGGACGTTATCTCTTCTAAAATTCCAGAATGAGATAGTCACAGAACTCCTGTATCCAGGCGGTTCTGCACCTCACCATCCCCTACCAAATGCAGTACACCGGCTGCATGAGAGGCATTATCCGTATGCCCTCCCGAGTACCCCTACCCAACGAACCCCCCAAAAAAGATGTCGTGTCTGTAGCAAGCGCGGATTTAGGCGTGACACCCGTGTTTTTTGTCCACTCTGTCCTGACAAACCTGGTCTTTGCCTTGGTGAATGTTTTGATCGCTACCACTCAAAAGTGAAGTTTTAGGGTACAGCATTTCACAGACTAGGACACACTTACACAGGGTCTCCCAAGATGCCATTACATTTTGAGAGACCCGAACCATTACAGTTGTTAAAGTTACAAAAAAAAGTGTAAAAAAGAAAAAAAAAACGTAAAAAACAAAACACAAAAAAAATGTAAAATTAAAAAAACAAAAATAGTTGTCGTTTTATTGTTCTCTCTCTCTCTCTATTTTCTCTCTATTGTTCTGCTCTTTTTTACTGTATTCTATTCTGCAATGTTTTATCATGCTTGCTTTTCAGGTATGTAATTTTTTGTTTTCAGGTACGCCATTCAGTTGCAGCGCGTATCTATTTATCTTGACAGCAACAGCGTTTGCTCCCACGATACATAAAGCCGTGACTCCAACGCTGTAGGAGGTGATTTCACCACCACAGTTTAAAAAAAGAGCATATATGCCAAAGCATGGGGGCAGCAGGGGCGGAGGAGCGATTTTGCTCCTAATGCCGCGTATATACGGTCGAAATTCCGACGGAGGCTTGCCCGTGGAAAAGTCAGACCGTGTGTACGCGGCATAACTTTTTTGCGGGAGGATGCCCCCATGCTTCGGCATATATATATTTTAGGCACAGGTTGCGTTAAAAAAATGTTTTTATTTTTTACTAAGTTTTGTTTTGGTATTTGCTTTGCAGGTATGGTATGGTCTTACTGTTGTACTGTAATGTTACTTTGTTTTAATGTTAACCATCATTTGCTTAGCAGGTACGCCATTCAGTTGCATCGTGGATTTATTTATCTTGACAGCAACAGCGTTTGCTCCCACGATACATAAAGCCGTGACTCCAACGCTGTAGGAGGTGATTTCACCACCACAGTTAAAAAAAGAGCATATATGCCGAAGCATGGGGGCAGCAGGGGCGGAGGAGCGATTTTGCTCCTAATGCCGCGTATATACGGTCGAAATTCCGACGGAGGCTTGCCCGTGGAAAAGTCTGACTGTGTGTACGCGGCATAACCTTTTATGCCGCGTACATACGGTCGAAATTTCGACAAAGGCTTGCCCGTGGAAAAGTCCGACCGTGTGTACGCGGCATAACTTTTTTGCGGGAGGATGCCCCCATGCTTCGGCATATATATATTTTAGGCACAGGTTGCGTTAAAAAAATGTTTTATTTTTTACTAGGTTTTGTTTTGGTATTTGCTTTGCAGGTATGGTATGGTAAGGTCTTACTGTTGTACTGTAATGTTACTTTGTTTAAATGTTAACCATCATTTGCTTAGCAGGTATGCCATTCAGTTGCATTGCGGATTTATTTATCTTGACAGCAACAGCGTTTGCTCCCACGATACATAAAGCCGTGACTCCAACGCTGTAGGAGGTGATTTCACCACCACAGTTAAAAAAAGAGCATATATGCCGAAGCATGGGGGCAGCAGGGGCGGAGGAGCGATTTTGCTCCTAATGCCGCGTATATACGGTCGAAATTCCGACGAAGGCTTGCCCGTGGAAAAGTCCGACCGTGTGTACACGGCATAACTTTTTTGCGGGAGGATGCCCCCATGCTTCGGCATATATGCCCATCATTAGAAGTGGGTGGATGAAGGGAGGTATTCTAATGGTGGGCATACCCAACAGGCTGCATGAAAAAAAAGATTACAATACATGTCCAACAAGGACCAGCAACGTACTGGTATGTTGCTGGACTTTGAATGGTTATACCAGATTGATGCCTGCGGGTATCATTCTTTTCAGCCAGCGGCCGGCTTTCATGTAAAAGCAATCCTAGTGGCTAATTAGCCTCTGGACTGCTTTTACAAGCAGTGGGAGGGAATGCCCCCCCCCCGGATATAAACAGCGCCATTGGGAAATTGGGAAAGCATTTTATCACACCGATCTTGGTGTGGTCAGATGCTTTGAGGGCAGAGGAAAGATGTAGGGTCTAACCCCTGTGACAGCAGGAAGGTAAAGTCACCTGGTTGCATCCAGGGGGGTAGATATATTTCGCCCAGATTCAGGCTTTACGCCGACTTATACAACTAGGTGGAGAGTTGTATAAGCCCAGCTGAGGCTAGTGGGCTCATGGATGACTCATACCTCTAGGGAGAGTGTGGGGCGTCGTGCAGACAGGGAGTTGATGAGACCAGCTGAAGCTTGTCAGCTCATTTAGGCCTCTATAAGAACTCCCAGCTTCATTAGGGGTTAGCTCATGCCTGGAAGCAGACCTGTGTGGACTTCCTGGAGAGAGTGAACCCTTGTGCGGTGAGACAAAGCCTGTGTGGCTATTTGCTTGGACATTTAAAACCAGGGACTTAGGGACTAGGACAGCACTAGGCTGATCCCAGTTGTTAGTTAGGAAACCTGTATGTTTAGTCAGAGGTCAAGTTGACCAGGATTTATTTTGTTTATGTTTCTTTTGCTTTGCTGTGTTTTGTCACTGTAAATAGAAAATAAACCGCACCTTTTTGATTTTGAAAACCACAACCTCCGTTTGCTGGGCCTGTTTTGTGTGGGGAGCCCATCCCGGGGGTCACACACACCCGCTGCCGAGCTAACCCCCTCACAGTTGGTGGAGAATGCGGGCAGTTTTTTTTTAAGCCAGCATGGAGGAGATACTGAAGCAGCTGGCTCTAGCAAATGCCAATCAACAGCAGACAAATGCAGGTTTGCAAAAGAGCCTTGCAGCTCAACAACAGAACTTCGCAGCCCAGCAGCAAGCTCATCAACAGAGCCTTGCAGCCCAGCAGCAGACAAACGCAACTTTGCAACAGAGTCTGGAGGCTCAGCAACGAGCCCAGCAGCAATCTGAGGCCCGCTTCATAGACCTGTTGCAGAAGCAAGAGCAGAGACTACAACAACAGATGGAAGCAGTAATGCAGCAACGTCCGCAGACCAGTGAGGAAAGCCGTCCCACTAATACCGCGTCCTTTGGGGTGAGTCGTTTATTGACAAAAATGACTGGAGAGGATGATCCAGAGGTATTTTTGACCACATTTGAAAGGACCGCTGAAAGAGAAAAGTGGCCTGAGGAGCAGTGGGCTGGACTGGTGGCTCCTCTGTTAACTGGTGAATCGCAGAAAGCTTACTATGACCTAGAGCCTAACCAAGCAAAAGACTATGTGATGCTAAAAGCTGAAATATTGGCAAGGCTGGGTGTCACCCAGGCTGTCCGGGCTCAGCGTGTGCATAACTGGACTTTCCAGCTTGGAAAACCCCCCAGGTCTCAAATGTATGATCTCATTCACCTGAGCAGAAAGTGGCTACAGCCAGAGACTTTGTCCGCACCAAAGATTGTGGAACGTGTTGTAATGGATCGGTTTTTGAGAGCTCTTCCTACTGCCATCCAAAAGTGGGTAAGCCATGGAGACCCAGAGACGGCCGATGGTCTTGTGGATCGTGTGGAGAAATACTTGGCTACAGAGAACCTGACGGCCTCTTCCAGAGACACTCGGACTTTCCACCCTAAGACCAGACCATCCCCAGGGGCGGATAAGAGGATTCCAAGGGGTGAGGGTGGAGAGAGTGAGAGGGTGGGAGCTCTACCCCAAGTTTGGCGAGAACAGCCTGGGAAATCAGCGGCTCAAGAGGCGGCAAGAAGGATCGTTTGCTACCGCTGCCGGCAAGCGGGACATATTGCAGCCAATTGCCCGGTTGTGGAGGAACCCATGCAGTGTGACTTTCTGACGGGCAGACGTCAGTCGCTGTGTGCGACAGTCGCATGCACTGCCATTCGAGGAACTGAGAAACATTTATGCAAAATGTGTGTTAATGGTAGAAATGTTGTGGTATTGCTGGATTCAGGTAGCCTTGTGACCCTGATAAAGGCTGAGTTAGTTAAAACAGAGGTCTCTGGGAATAGCAAGGTAGCTGTTATTTGTGTGCATGGGGACACCCGAGAGTATCCAGTGACTACAGTGTGTTTCGAGACCCCCAAAGGTACCCTCTCTCATCCAGTGGGCTTAGTATCTCAGTTACCGCATGACGCCATTGTGGGAAGGGATTTTCCGAAGTTCTGGGAACTGTGGGATGATCCTGAGCCCCTCACTGGTGCCCCTATGTACCAGGAATGTGATAGCCAGAACTCCCCTGAGAGTGGTGAGGACTCTCCGGAATTTCCCTTATCAGTATTGGCAGGGGAGACTCAAGAAACTGGAGAGGAGCCCACCTCCTCAGACGAAAACCTACCGTCTGTGGAGTTTTCTGATCTTGAGGTTCACAGGGAAAACTTTGCCACAGAACAGTTGAAAGACCCCGCCCTAATAAAGGCACGGGAAAACGTAGTGAAAATAGATGGCGAGTTAGTGAACCCAGATAATACCTGCACTTACCCATACTTCAGCGTAGAGAAGGACCTACTGTATCGGGTGGCAAAAAGGGCAGAAGAAACCGTTGAGCAGCTTGTGGTGCCCAAACCTTACAGGAAGTTGGTGTTGGAGTTGGCCCATGGGCACATTCTTGGAGGTCATCTGGGGACAGAGAAAACCCGAGAGAGGGTATTACAGAGATTCTATTGGCCGGGGGTGATGAAGGACGTAGAAAATTATTGTTCCTCCTGCCCTGTGTGTCAGAGGTCGGCCCCGATGCCACATTTCCGTAGCCCGCTGGTCCCTCTACCCATCATTGAGGTCCCGTTTGAGAGGATCGCCATGGATTTGGTAGGTCCTATAATCAAGTCCGCTAGGGGGCACCAGTACATATTAGTTATAATGGACTATGCCACCCGTTATCCAGAAGCGATCCCTCTCCGAAATACCTCGGCCAAAACCATAGCCAAAGAGCTATCTCTTGTGTTTAGCCGGGTGGGTATTTGTAAAGAACTGCTTACGGACCAAGGTACACCCTTTATGTCCCGGGTTATGAAGGAGCTGTGTAAATTATTCAAAGTGACGCAATTACGTACATCTGTGTATCACCCCCAAACCGATGGGCTGGTTGAAAGATTCAACAAAACCCTAAAACAAATGTTGAAGAAAGTGGTGGATAGAGATGGAAAGGATTGGGACTGTCTACTTCCTTATCTGATGTTTGCTATTAGGGAGGTGCCCCAATCCTCTACGGGATTCTCCCCCTTTGAGTTACTGTATGGGAGACACCCAAGAGGGCTGTTGGATATTGCCAAGGAAACTTGGGAAAGTGAGAGTTCTCCCCACAGGAGTGTGATTGAGCATGTCGCCCTGATGCAAGACCGAATTGCACAGGTAATGCCCATCGTGAAGGAACATTTGGCCCAAGCGCAGTTAGCACAGCAGAGAGTGTACAACCGTGGAGCCAAGACCCGTACCTTTTCCCCGGGGGATAGGATACTGGTACTTGTCCCTACGGTTGAAAGTAAATTCCTTGCCAAATGGCAAGGCCCCTACGAGATAATGGAAAAAGTGAGCGAAGTGAATTACAAGGTCAGACAACCAGGAAGGCGAAAGCCCGAACAGATCTATCACGTTAATCTGTTGAAAGCCTGGAGGGATAGAGAGTCCCTAGTCGCAGACACTTGGTCACCAGCTCAAACTGGTTGCGTGATTCCTGAGGTTGGAATAGCAGCCACCTTGTCACAACCCCAACAACAGGAGGTTAAGGAGTTTGTGCTTCGCAACAAGGAGGTATTCTCTGAGCTGCCGGGACAAACATCTGGGGTAGAGCATGACATCATTACCCCGCCCGGTGAAAGGGTGAAGTTAAAACCCTATCGGATCCCAGAGGCCCGACGGGAGGCAATACGGGAGGAAGTACAGAAAATGCTGAACTTAGGGGTGATAGAGGAGTCCCAAAGTGATTGGTCTAGTCCCATCGTGTTGGTGCCTAAACCGGATGGGAGCTGGCGATTTTGTAACGATTTTCGTCAGTTGAACAAAGTTACAAAATTTGACACCTACCCCATGCCACGTATAGATGAGTTGATCGACCGGCTGGGAACAGCCCGATACATGACGACTCTTGACCTCACAAAAGGGTATTGGCAAATCCCCCTGGCCAAGTCGGCCAAAGAGAAAACCGCATTTGTAACCCCAGACGGGGCGTTCCAATATAAAAGAATGCCGTTCGGGTTACAGAATGCGCCGGCCACATTCCAGCGGAAAATGGACCAGATGCTGAGGCCCCATCGGAAGTATGCTGCGGCTTACCTGGATGGCGTAATTGTCCATAGCACAGATTGGGCCTCACATCTGCCAAAAGTGCAAGCAGTCCTGGACTCTGTTCGGGAAGCGGGGTTTACGGCTAACCCCAAGAAGTGTACCATTGGGCAGGAGGAGGCCAAATATCTTGGGTACACCATTGGGAGGGGAGTAATAAAACCCCAACTCAACAAAGTCGAGGCCATCCAGAGTTGGCCACGTCCCAACAGCAAGAAGCAGGTACGAGCCTTTCTGGGAATCGCTGGGTATTATCGGCGATTCATTCCCCACTTTGCTTCTAAGGCTGTGCCCCTAACCAACCTGACGAAGGGGAAAGGGTCGGTCATGATTAAATGGACCCCCGAGGCTGAGGCAGCATTCCAATTCTTGAAACAAGCCTTATGTAGCCAGCCAGTGTTGTACTCACCCGACTTCTCTAAAGACTTTGTCGTACAAAGTGATGCGTCAGATGTGGGGTTAGGAGCAGTATTGTCCCAGGTCTGGAACGGGGAAGAGCACCCAGTCATTTACCTCAGCAGGAAGTTGAAGTCCCATGAGGTAAATTACGCCACCGTTGAAAAGGAGTGTTTAGCGGTGAAGTGGGCTCTAGATTCCCTTCGGTACTACCTGCTAGGTAGGCACTTTGACATGGTTACGGATCACGCTCCGTTAAAGTGGATGGCTCAAAACAAGGAAACAAATAGAAGAGTGAATAGGTGGTTCCTGGCCCTCCAGGAATTCAACTTCACAGTAAAGCATCGCCCTGGCGTTCAAATGGGGAATGTGGATGCTTTGTCTCGAGTACATGAATGCCTGATTGCTGGTGTTCCAACCCCGTGGTTAAAACAAGAGGGGGGGGTATGTGACAGCAGGAAGGTAAAGTCACCTGGTTGCATCCAGGGGGGTAGATATATTTCGCCCAGATTCAGGCTTTACGCCGACTTATACAACTAGGTGGAGAGTTGTATAAGCCCAGCTGAGGCTAGTGGGCTCATGGATGACTCATACCTCTAGGGAGAGTGTGGGGCGTCGTGCAGACAGGGAGTTGATGAGACCAGCTGAAGCTTGTCAGCTCATTTAGGCCTCTATAAGAACTCCCAGCTTCATTAGGGGTTAGCTCATGCCTGGAAGCAGACCTGTGTGGACTTCCTGGAGAGAGTGAACCCTTGTGCGGTGAGACAAAGCCTGTGTGGCTATTTGCTTGGACATTTAAAACCAGGGACTTAGGGACTAGGACAGCACTAGGCTGATCCCAGTTGTTAGTTAGGAAACCTGTATGTTTAGTCAGAGGTCAAGTTGACCAGGATTTATTTTGTTTATGTTTCTTTTGCTTTGCTGTGTTTTGTCACTGAAATAAACCGCACCTTTTTGATTTTGAAAACCACAACCTCCGTTTGCTGGGCCTGTTTTGTGTGGGGAGCCCATCCCGGGGGTCACACACACCCGCTGCCGAGCTAACCCCCTCACACCCCCCATTTTTTTCCCAAAAAGGAGTACCTGTCACTACTTATTGTTATCATAGGGGATATTTACATTCCCTGAGATAACAATAAAAATGATAAAAAAAAAAAAAAATATGGAAGGAACAATTTAAAAATAAAATAAAAAAGCAAAATAAATAATAAAAAAAAAAGCACCGCTGTCCCCCCCTGCTCTTGCGCAAAGGCGAACGCAAGCGTCGGTCTAGCGTCATATGTAAATAGCAATTGCATCATGCATGTGAGGTATCACCGCAAAGGTCAGATCGAGGGCAGTAATTTTAGCAGTAGACCTCCTCTGTAAATCTCACGTGGTAACCTGTAAAGGCTTTTAAATGCTTTTAAAAATGAATGTAGTTTCTCGCCGCTGCGCGTTTGTGCGCAATTTTAAAGCATGTCGTGTTTGGTATCCATGTACTCGGCCTAAGATCATCTTTTTTATTTCATCAAACATTTGGGCAATATAGTGTTTTTTAGTGCATTAAAAATAAAAAAAAGTGTGTTTTTCCCCCCAAAAATGCGTTTGAAAAATCGCTGCGCAAATTCTGTGTGGAAAAAAAAATGCAACACCCACTATTTTAATCTGTAGGGCCTTTGCTTTAAAAATATATATAATGTTTGGGGGTTCAACATAATTTTCTTTCAAAAAAAAAAATGTTTTCATGTAAACAAAAAGTGTCAGAAAGGGCTTTGTCTTCAAGTGGTTAGAAGAGTGGATGATGTGTGACATAAGCTTCCTAATGTTGTGCATAAAATGCCAGGACAGTTCAAACCCCCCCCCCCAAATGACCCCATTTTGGAAAGTAGACACCTCAAGCTATTTGCTGAGAGGCATGTTGAGCCCATTGAATATTATTTTTTTTTTGTCCCAAGTGATTGAATAATGACAAAAAAAAAAAAAAAAAATTACAAAAAGTTGTCACTAAATTATATATTGCTCAAACATGCCATGGTTATATGTGGAATTTCACCCCAAAATACATTCTGTTGCTTCTCCTGAGTACGGGGATACCACATGTGTGAGACATTTTGGGAGCCTAGCCGCGTACAGGACCCCGAAAACCAAGCACCGCCTTCAGGATTTCTATGGGTGTAAATTTTTGATTTCACTCCTCACTGCCTATCACAGTTTCGGAGGCCATGGAATGCCCAGATGGCACAAAACCCCCCAAATGACCCCGTTTTGGAAAGTAGACACCCCAAGCTATTTGCTGAGAGGTATTGTGAGTATTTTGCAGATCTCGCTTTTTGTCACAAAGTTTTAAAAATTGAAAAAATAAAAAAAATTAAAAAAAATGGCTTTCTTCATTTTCAAAAACAAATGAGAGCTGTAAAATACTCACCAAGCCTCTCGGCAAATAGCTTGGCGTGTCTACTTTCCAAAATGGGGTCATTTGTGGGGGTTTTGGGCTATCTTGGCATTTTATGGCCTTCAAAACTGTGATAGGTAGTGAGGAGTGAAATCAAAAATTTGTGCCCTTAGAAATCCTGAAGGCGGGGCTTGGTTTTTGGGGGCCCGTACGCGGCTAGGCTCTCAAAAAGTCTCACACATGTGGCATCCCCGTACTCAGGAGAAGCAACCAAATGTATTTTGGGGTGCAATTCCGCATATAACCATGGCATGTTTGAGCAATATATCATTTAGTGACAACTTTTTGTACATTTTTTTTTTCTTTTTGTCATTATTCAATCACTTGGGACAAAAAAAAAAAATATTCAATGGGCTCAACATGCCTCTCAGCAATTTCCTTGGGGTGTCTACTTTCCAAAATGGGGTCATTTTTGGGGGTTTTGTGCTATCTTGGCATTTTATGGCCTTCAAAACTGTGATAGGTAGTGAGGAGTGAAATCAAAAATTTATGCCCTTAGAAACCTTGAAGGCTGTGCTTGGTTTTTGGGGTCCCGTACGCGGCTAGGCTCCCAAAAAGTCCCACACATGTGGTATCCCCGTACTCAGGAGAAGCAGCAGAATGTATTTTGGGGTGTAATTTCACATATGCCCATGGCATGTGTGAGAAATATATCATTTAGTGACAACTTTGTGCAAAAAAAACAAAGTTTGTCATATTCCCGCAACTTGTAGCAAAATATAAAATATTCCATGGACTGAACATGCCTCTCAGTAAATAGCTTGGGGTGTCTACTTTCCAAAATGGGGTCATTTGGGGGGATTTTGTGCTATTTTGGCATTTTATAGCCTTCGAAACTGTGATAGGTAGTGAGGAGTGAAATCAAAAATTTACGCCCTTAGAAAGCCTGAAGGCGGTGCTTGGTTTTTGGGGCCCCGTACCCGGCTAGGCTCCCAAAAAGTCCCACACATGTGGTATCCCCGTACTCAGGAGAAGCAGCAGAATGTATTTTGGGGTGCAATTCCACATATAACCATGGCATGTGTGAGCAATATATCATTTAGTGACAACTTTTTGTAAATTTTTTCTTTTTTTTTTTCTTTTTGTCATTATTCAATCATTTGGGACAAAAAAAAATATTCAATGGGCTCAACATGCCTCTCAGCAAATAGCTTGGGGTGTCTACTTTCCAAAATGGGGTCATTTGGGGGGGTTTGTGCCATCTTGGCATTTTATGGCCTTCAAAACTGTGATAGGTAGTGATAGGTAGTGAGGAGTGAAATCAAAAATTTATGCCCTTAGAAACCTTGAAGGCGGTGCTTGGTTTTTGGGGTCCCGTACGCGGCTAGGCTCCCAAAAAGTCCCACACATGTGGTATCCCCGTACTCAGGAGAAGCAGCAGAATGTATTTTGGGGTGCAATTCCACATATAACCATGGCATGTGTGAGCAATATATCATTTAGTGACAACTTTTTGTACATTTTGTCTTTTTTTTCTCTTTTTGTCATTATTCAATCATTTGGGACAAAAAAAAAATATTCAATGGGCTCAACATGCCTCTCAGCAAATAGCTTGGGGTGTCTACTTTCCAAAATGGGGTCATTTGGGGGGGTTTTGTGCCATCTTGGCATTTTATGGCCTTCAAAACTGTGATAGGTAGTGAGGAGTGAAATCAAAAATTTATGCCCTTAGAAACCTTGAAGGCGGTGCTTGGTTTTTGGGGTCCCGTACGCGGCTAGGCTCCCAAAAAGTCCCACACATGTGGTATCCCCATACTCAGGAGAAGCAGCAGAATGTATTTTGGGGTGTAATTTCACATATGCCCATGGCATGTGTGAGCAATATATCATTTAGTGACAACTTTGTGCAAAAAAAATAAAGTTTGTCACATTCCCGCAACTTGTGGCAAAATATAAAATATTCCATGGACTAATCATGCCTCTCAGTAAATAGCTTGGGGTGTCTACTTTCCAAAATGGGGTCATTTGGGGGGGGGGTTTGTGCTAATTTGGCATTTTATGGCCTTCGAAACTGTGATAGGTAGTGAGGAGTGAAATCAAAAATTTGCGCCCTTAGAAATCCTGAAGGCGGTGCTTGGTTTCCGGGGTCCCGTACGTGGCTAGGCTCCTAAAAAGTCCCACACATGTGGTATCCCCGTACTCAGGAGAAGCAGCAGAATGTATTTTGGGGTGCAATTCCACATATAACTATGGCATGTGTGAGCAATATATCATTTAGTGACAACTTTTTGTAATTTTTTTTTTTTTTTTTGTCATTATTCAATCACTTGGGACAAAAAAAAAATATTCAATGGGCTCAACATGCCTCTCAGCAATTTCCCTGGGGTGTCTACTTTCCAAAATGGGGTCATTTGGGGGGGTTTTGTACTGCCCTGCCATTTTAGCACCTCAAGAAATGAGATAGGCAGTCATAAATTAAAAGCTGTGTAAATTCCAGAAAATGTACCCTAGTTTGTAGACGCTATAACTTTTGCGCAAACCAATAAATATACGCTTATTGACATTTTTTTTACTAAAGACATGTGGCTGAATACATTTTGGCCTGAATGTATGACTACAATTGAGTTTATTCGATTTTTCTTATAACAAAAAGTAGAAAATATCATTTTTTTTCAAAATTTTCGGTCTTTTTCCGTTTAAAATCGCAAAAAATAAAAATCGCAGAGGCAATCAAATACCATTAAAAGAAAGCTCTATTTGTGGGAAGAAAAGGACGCAAATTTCGTTTGGGTACAACATTGCATGTCCGCACAATTTATAGTTAAAGCAGCGCAGTGCAAAATTCTGAATTCACCTCTGGTCCTTTAGCTACCAAATGGTCCGGGGCTTAAGTGGTTAACCCTCTTGGGCATGGAGTTTACCAGAGCTTCACAGGTTGCCACTGGAGTCCTCTTCCACTCCTCCATGACGACATCACTGAGCTGGTGGATGTTAGAGACTTCGCACTCCTCCACCTTCCGTTTTGAGGATGCCCCACAGATGCTCAATAGGGTTTAGGTCTGGAGACATGCTTGGCGAGTCCATCACTTTTACCCTCAGCTTCTTTAGGCAGTGGTCATCTTGGAGGTGTGTTTGGGGTCGTTTTGTTGAAATACTGCCCTGCGGCCCAGTCTCCGAAGGTAGGCGATCATGCTTTGCTTCAGTATATCACAGTACATGTTGGCATTCATGGTTCCCTCAATGAACTGTAGCTCCCCAGTGCCAGCAGCACTCATGCAGCCCCCAGACCATGACACTCCCACCACCATACTTGACTGTAGGCAAGACACACTTGTCTTTGTACTCCTCACCTGGTTGCCGCCACACACGCTTTACACCATCTAAACCAAATAAGTTTATCTTGGTCTCATCAGACCACAGGACATGGTTCCAGTAATTCATGTCCTTAGTCTGCTTGTCTTCAGTAAATTGTGGGATTTCTTGTGCATCATATTTAGAAGAAGCTTCCTTCTGGGAGGACAGCCAAGCAGACCAATTTGATGTAGTGTGCGACAAATGGTCTGAGCACTGACAGGCTGACCCCCCACCCCTTCAACCTCAGTCTGCAGCAATGCTGGCAGCACTCATACGTCTGGGAGATTGAGCCGTAGGGCAGTATTCCAACATGATAATGACCCCAAACACACCTCCAAGAACACCACTGCCTAAAAAAGCTGAGGGTAAAGGTGATGGACTGGCCAAGCATGTCTCCAGACGTAAACCCTATTGAGTGTAGCACAGCCCCCTTGAGGACTGCTTGGATTCACCTGTTCTTCTGCATTCTTATGACCCTGTGAACATTCCATGCCACCTGACACCCTGGGTTCAGACACCTTTAACCCTTTTGCTGCCTGGCCCTGTGTTCCATTTTGTACACTCAGGTGGCCAGACCATTTTTGCAATTTTTTCCTTTGCTTTTTTATTTTTCACTTTCAGAGTTTGTCAAAGGCCAACTAAACCAGTAGATCAGTAGAACAAAACAAAGGTGCTACTGATTTTTTAGACCCCACGGTATTTGCGCAAATGTTTATCAAACCAATATATTTGCAAAAAATACACTAAAACCATTATTAGCAGATAAAAACACAGTAAATTTTACAAAATTCCTAAATATAAAAGCTTAACCTGTATTGAGTTAATAAACAACAAATATTTGTAATTTTTACATTGCGCCTTTTTGAAAAATGGTGAAAATCGAACGTACGCAAAAAACTTAAATATCCAAATTTCTCTACAAATCTGAAGGTTTTCATTTTTCCCTTACAGCTTTCAGAATTTGTGAAAGACCCCCAAAATCAAAAAATTTCTGAACTCATATGATCTCTAGAATTAAAAAAAGGTGCTACTGATTTTTTAGACCCTGCGTTATTTGTGCAAATGTTTATCAAACCAATATATTCGCAAAAAATACACTAAAACCATTATTAGCAGATAAAAACTCAGCTCATTTTAAAAAATTCCTGCTAAATCCCTACTAAATATAAAAGCTTAACCTGCATTGAGGTAATAAATAAAAAATATTTGTAAATTTTAAATTGCGCCTTTGTGAGAAATAGTGAAAAACGGAAGTACGCAAAAGTTTTAGAAAATCTGGAGGCTTTCCTTTTTCACTTACAGCTTTCAGAATATGTAAAAGACCCTCCAAACCATAAATTGGGGGGTGAAGGGGATAGGAGAGGAGAGGGGGGTAGTTTTAGGTGAAATTTAGCAGCGGAGGGTGGAGTGGCAGGGGACAGGGAAGCGGCCACTGCATGGGAGGGTGTCACATTAGGGGTTAATAACTCTGATCAGCGGGCTGTAATCCGTTGATCAGTTATAGAATTGTCCAGCTGTCCCGATCGGCGTAATGACATCACTATTGGCAGTCGCTTGGCCCAACCCTGCCACGTTTTGTCATCAACAACATCATCTGAAGGTGATGTTGTTGATAACGAAACGCGTCAGTGTTGGGCCAAGCGACTGCCAATAGTGCGTCATTACGCCGATTGGGACAGGCGCTCGCAAGTGAATAGTACAGAGTGAGGTAGGAGACGCTGCCTGGTAACTGTTCCCTTTCGGACGTGTATGGATGTCAACATGATACATTGTCTATTTTTGAATTTTAACATTGTAAGTGCATTTCTTAAAAGGGGGGCTTGATTTCTCTAATTAAAGTATTTTAAACTGAATTACGCTATGGATATTATCTCTTTTGCCTCAGTATGAGAGTATCAGTGTGAGATCCAACTCCTGTGCTGCAGAGTGAGGTAGGAGATACCCATCTGTAAAGTGACACCAGCGATTATCGATTGAGGCTTATTTTCCAGTTCAGTCTGGTTAGAGTATTTTCAACAGGGGTGGTTTATCCCCCCCGTACTTTTCACGAGTGGAGGTGAGGGTGGTGGATCGCCATGGAGAATGGACTAAATGAGATCTATAACCTGATGGGACTTTTTTACTCAAAATATATTGCGGGACTTTTTTACTCAAAATATATTGCGGGACTTATCACCTGTTCTTGCTAAACACTTCTGCTAATTGCACACGTTTTTTCTATTGTGATGGATTGATATATGTCTATTTTCATGTAGCGCTGCCTTTTGGATGTGTTTTTATATATAAACATCTTTACTCGAGTAAGTGATGTGGTTATGTGACAGTAGGAGCTACTGTCACGGTAAAATGGACAGTTTGCTGGACACAGGGTCTGCACATTTGCAAGGTGCAAGACTACAGGGCGTAGATGTGGACTGGAGAAGACTGCTTTCGCAGCTTTCTCCAGGTTTTGGTATTCTGGAAAGGGGCTTTGTAGTTTGGAGATTCCACAGTGTCTTGGGAGGGATGGGATCTCCAATCCTGTGTCAAGACTTTGCTGATTACCAGCAGGGTGTGTGCTCAGGTGAGCACAGCCCTTATAATGAATGTATGGGAAGACCTCATGGCTCCCAGTTGGAGACGGCTCCACACCAAGAGACAGGAGGGCTTCAGGAGTCAGAGAGGCTGTAGGAGACAGCCAAGAAGTTGGTGACTGCAAGATGCAGCCAGAAAGTTGGTGACTGCAAGAGGCAGAGCTGTGGACGCTAAAGGGAAGCCGTCTACTTTGAGGAGTCCGGTGGTCTGGCTGACCAGGATAAAGTGCAGAAGTACTGCTACAGAGAGCCAGGTGGGCTAGCATTTTCTGTTCTGTGTATTTAATGGAGAAGAACCCCTGCATGGGAAACCTTTGTTTGGACTTTTATTTTGCCTTTTTTAATAAAAATGGGCTACCATGCCCTTAAATATAGTTCCTGACTGGCTTGAATCGCTGGAAAAACGCATTTACCACTTGAGCTAACAACCCCCATCTCACAAGTGGTGGATTCAGCGGGCACAAGACGGTGGAATCCGGGTCCTTGCTCCACAGTGAGTTCAGGTCAGGAACTGTTGGCTGTGTGTGGAAGTGCAGCCAGGCAAAAGGCATTGCGTGTTGCAGGTGGTGTACCTGTGAATGAAAACTCAATTTTTTTATTCTGCGGTGAACTGCTGCTAGCTGTGTGTGGCAGCCAGGTGAACTGCATTGCACAGAAGTTCAATTGATGGACTGTGTTGCATACAGGTGGTGTACCTGTGGAAGTGAGCTCAGCGTGGCCTGAGAAGATGTCTCCACCTAGAAGGGTCAGTCCAAAAGGCCTAGTGATGCGTGAGACAGTGAATGGATGGTTCAAGCGGAATTGCAAAGACTGGGATGCAGTGCAAGGGGCTGTGATCGTGGCCTCTGACTATATGCAACCCATGCTGCCTACAGAGGAGGTTGGGGACTTCCTGCTAAGATTTGAAAAAGTTGCTGTAAAGAGAAAATGGCCTAGGAACCGGTGGCCAAAATTGCTGCAAACATTGTTACGGATAGAGTACCGGTCGGTTTACCATTTGATGGATGGGGACCAGGATGACCAGGTTTAAAGAGGAAATCCTTCTCAGAGGAGAGTTCCATCATATCATGGGCCGCCAGCAATGCTCCAGGATGGGAGAAGTGTCACCGGTAGACTTCGGTTTTGGAAATCCAGAGTTACCTGCTACAGGATATGGTAAGACTGTTGCAATTTGTGGGTCTGATCCCAGTGAAGTGGCATTGTGTTCGGTGGGGAGATCCGCAGGTGTAAAAATGGACTTGCTGCAGTGTGCTACCCAGATCAGCGGGGAGACACAGGTTAAAACCCAGCTTGCAGCAAGGTCAAGGACTGAAAAGGACATGTGGACTCTGTGTGCACCTAAGGTAATCCAGCAGAGTGCTGGGAGAGATGTGCTAGGGGTAACCAAAGCAGTTGGTGTGCCATGTTCCCTAGTGACAGTGACAGGTGCTGCAGAGTTTCCAAGGGAAACCGCCAAGGAGCCTGCAGTGGTGAGGCAAGTGGTTTCCCAGGACAACTGTGAAGCCGCCCTAGTAGGAAAAATAATTCCTTTGGAGAGGAAGGGTGGTGTGCTGAGTGGCACGCAGGGTGCCATGCGTTATGACAAAAGAAAACCTGATAGAGCTTATGAAACTGCTATGTTTATGAATGCTGATGATAAAGGTATTGCTGGTGATGTGTTCTTTAGTAATGAGAAAAGGGGGATGTCTCCCTTGGCAACCAGAAGCGGAGCCACAGTTCTGTCCATGGAAATCTCTGGGGGTCTCCAGGTGTTGGAGCCAGAGATTTCCAGGACAGCCCTGATATTGCTCTGATGGAACAAACTGGGTCTACACCATGCAGTGAGAGTTTGTGTGAGCAGTTAATTTATCATATGTGTAACCCAGTTGGTAAGGGGTTAAGTCAGCTGGCCAGAGCTGAAGGTACACAGCTGAGTGTGTTAGCGCCCCCAGAGCAAGGTAGTGATGGTGTATTGTAGCCTGCCTTGTTTGATGAAGCTTTAGCAAAGAGTAAAAGCATGTTGTCAAAATGTGATTTATATAGAACTGACAAAATTACTGTTTGCGCTGCAGAATCCCAGGTGCCTCCTAGAGCCGATGATGAGGTACTGCTGAGCCCTCATAATGGAAGCACAACAGATTGGGACAGTTGGGCCAAACAATTACTAGCCATGTTAGACAAGGCTATGTTGGGTGACAGGGGTGTGAATACAACAACTGCTATGCCAGACAGGGAAATTGCAGAGCGACCGATGGTTGAGGGTGCGTTGGTCCCTACAAGGGTAGTTTCCCCCCAGTCGGAAGGACCAGATCAGGGCGCATGCATGGCAGATATGGTGGTCACAGCCCAGCCGCTGAATGTCAAGTGTGAAGGTGACAATGTAACAAATGTTTACGTGCAGGGGCTCATTGTTGAGTTGGAAGGGAGGAGTGTGAGACATGCGTCTGACAGTGTTCCAGAGGAGCATCAGGCTGTGATGGGTACCGCCAGTGAGGTGGAGGCCTGTTTAAATGCCTCGGCCCCTCAAGCCACAGTGAATGAGCCCCTCCATGTCTCTGATAAGGTTAAGGTCACCAAAAATGTTTTGCATATTGATGTGGAGTGTGTAGAAATTACAGATATGTTAGTGGAACTGCTTGAAATGGTGAAAGCACAGTCCTTGTGTGCCTGGGTGCCTCCATTACAGTCGGATGTGGTGGTGCTGCGTGGTACCAATGGATGGAGTCAGGTAGTACAACCTGTGCTGGTTAAAATTAATCACCAGTGGAACTGGTTGGTACAGTGCTTTCTAATAGTGTGGCAAATGATCTCCCAGTTTCCTGTGAGGGTGCTTCCGGATACGGTTCAGTATGGAAGGCGCTCTGGGGGGCTGCTGGAGACAGAGGTCTCTCCACCTGATGCGGTGATGGACATGTCTGCTAGTGCGGTCCGAGGTGCGGCTGAGCAGGGATTAGTAAATGGCGCGGATACTGCCTCACCCGCTAGACCTCCTAAGAAGGAAGGGCCAGATATGGACGCGGCAAAAGCAGAGATTCTGTCTGTCACCTGCAGAGGTACAAGTTGGGGTACCCAGAGACACTCTCA